>CM050453.2:93454664-94792164 GCA_027563935.2 Costus lasius
TTGTGAGATAATGTGGATTTAGAGCCTGTTACAAGACTTCAATATCCATTAGTTTTATCCCATTACTATGGTTAGCTAGTAGTTTAGTATTTCATGAAAGAACAAAGCATGTTGAAGTTGATTGTTACTTTGTTCAAGAACAATTTTAAGCAAGCAGATATGCACCCCCTACACTAGATTTGAAGAAGTATTTGATATTTTTCATTAAGGTTTTTAGTGCTACACTTGATTTGAAGAACCATTTGATATTTTTTGTATATTATATGACAGCCTTTGCATGTTTGACATCTATGCTCTAGCTTGAGGGGGGCGAGTTCATGTTTATTGTTGTTTATGTATTTATTGTTAATTGTAGTTATCAATTTTCTTATTAGATAGTCATCCTGATGGGTCTCTCTCCACTAAGGGTATATACTTGCGTATTATTGACAATCAATAAGAGCGATTTGATCATCTCTACAGCAGCTTCCACTTGGTCTACATACCCGTCTATGCTTGGAACCGCTCAGTATGTACTGATACATATTGCTTGTACCATCTATGATGTATTGGTACATACTGCATGTACCATTCTCATGACCATCTCTACAGCAGCTTCCACTTGGCCTACATACCCGTCTATGCTTGGAACCGCTCAGTATGTACCGATACATATTGCTTGTACCATCTATGATGTATTGGTACATGCTGCATGTACCATTCATGATGTACCGGCACATACTGGTCATACCAGGATGCCCTCAATCCTTATGCATGCATCAAGTCATTATTGTCTCATGTTAGATAATATAGAACGATTCCATTGAAAGCATTAAAAGGTCAACAAAAAGGCAATTACTTGGGGAGCAATTTTGGATTGTGGATTTGAGAAGAATTTGAGTGTTTAGGTAATTTTCAGGAAGAAATACCCGTAAACAGTATCGTGTACTGTGGAAAATTGTTGGTATAAGCAGCATAACAGGAAGTGCAGAGTGTATGAATATATATGTCAATATTGTCTCTCAGATTAGGCGATATGGAATGGCTCCATAAACATTGATGGAAAGCATTACAAGGTCAACAAATGGCGATTACTTAGGGAACAACTTTGGATTATGGATATGAGAAGAATTTGACTGTGAAGGTAATTTTCAATAAGAAATACTATGAAACAGGATTGTGGAAAATTATTGGCATAAGCCGCATAACAGTTGTGGCTGAACACAACTCTTGCAATCGAAGTTTATGTTTGTAATTGCTGCAGTTGAAATGTTTAGTTATATTTATTACAACGTACGTTTGGCAATTAGTCCTTGAGTATATAGCTTCGGAATCTCTTTTGCCCATTACATTTGTCAGTCGTGGATCTTGCTATTTTATGCATTAGCTTTACCGCCAAAAGGGTACACTTACACTGTCAATCCTTTTATTTTAAGACTTTAATGATTTCATGTGGGTGATATTCTGATAAGGTTTTAGAATTCTAACATAACAATTAATATCAATTAAGTTCAAATAACATGTTCTGATCCGTGGTTTTTCTTCATTACTAAATGTACATAAATATTTGTTGACATTAAATTCCTATTCTTGGTTGTTACAATGTCAATTATTGTTTTATTGTTACAATGTCTGGTTTTCATTGTAAAAGCTGCAGCAACAAAGCAACAAACCCACGGTCCTATTGAGGAGAACTGATATGTAAGAAGTGTGGCGTCTCCTGAGATGATGCAATCTTCTCGTGTTTGAGATTGGAATATTTATCTTTGCAGTAGCGTGTGTAGGCTGTAGCAGCAGCTTAGCAGCCGTCAAATGTGAATGTTTGAAACCTGAATTCTCTGATGTTAACCATTAAAGAGTTAGTCTACATCAAGTCACTTTATATTACACTTTCATGTCTTCTGTTCTTTTTTTTTTTCTCAATTTGGGTTTCATATGATTTGGATGTAAATTAGAATGCTCACATGGGCATGCTTGCCTCCACGCGTGTTATGTTGATATTCATTAGTCTATGTTTACACCCATGCTAGTCTCATTTTTTATGTTTGTCTCTCTCAAGAATATATTATTCAAATTTTAATGAAGAAAATTCAAAACACATGAACACTTGAACAACAAATTATTTATATTTACACAAGTTTCAGCATGTGTTGCATGGTTCCTCGCGTGTGCTAGGTGTTGTTACAGGAGCTTGAGATAGGGAGCAGACTTGGCAGCTAATCAGTGGTTGATAGTGAACAATAGACGATAGACGGGAGTTTTTGATGCCAGTGCAATTATTTGTTTGCACTAGGGAGCTTTGATTGGTTAGGTGCATCCCTTTAATTGTTCAGTATGGCTTGTGGGTCGTGCTAAACATGGCCCATGGGTCTGCTTGAGCACGATTCACTATTCGAAATTTAAATTCAACATTGAAATTCGTAGTTCACATGGGTTTCTACACTTTTTCTCTCACAAAGAGACCTAAAATTTTTTTTAAAAAAAGAGTAATAATTTTTTAGTTGAATTTTTAGTGTAAAACCTCCTTTAATAGTAAAAAAATGATTAAATAGGTAAAAATAAGCCCAACATAGCCCCATAACTTTCACCCCTTTCAACCGTTGTTTCACACTTAAAAAGTTCTCTTAATTCCTGAAACTTTTTAACACGCTCCGAATCTCTTAAATTTTTGGAGGCGCACATTCCTCTAAAAATTGTTTAAAAGCGCTTAAACTATGTTTGATCGCAACTCAAAAATAATTGAGCTTGATATAGTCACACGGTTAGGTAATTGTTAAGTATTGATTTTAATTTTATTTTTATTCATATCTCGTTTTGTAAATTTTTACTAATCTTTAGAATTATATTTATTCTTGTAATAATTTTTAATATAATTTATACAATTAATGGCTAAAATTAACAATAGTTGGAATCTCTTACTAGGGAGTTGGACTTGTTGGTCTCATATAACCATCATCTTGTTTATCATTTATAGCATATTTTATTTAATTTTGTTACTAACCTTTAAAACTTATACTTGTTCTTTCTAATTGATTTTTATTGTAATGTATGTAATTAATAGTAAAACTTAACAATGATTAAAATATTTTGCTATGAGAGTTTGTCTTGTAAAATGAAATAATTAGTTTAGCCTTCAATGATCCTTATGCTATAATGAACTTAACCAACATGAATAAAATTGTTTTAAGATAGATATTAAACTTGGACAAAGCATGGGGCCAATGAAGTTCAAGTTCCTAAGTCTATTTTACCTATACAAAAATGAAACTAGCTAAAATGAAAATAATAATAATAATAATAATAAAGGAAGGAAGGATCTAGTATCTCCGGAATCCTTTGATTCATGTATCCTTGATTGGAACTATGATCTACTTTTTTGTCATAGCTTCTCAGATTTGAAGTACAAGGAGTCCATTTCACTTGGGTCAAACTCAAGGGGAGTCAACAAATTTGGAGCAAACTTAACATCACTAAAAGGTTCCTTCATGAATTCACAAGCTTTCTTTCCTACCTCTAGTAGTCTTTCTCTCCCCTATGCTTGTCTTTTTATGGCACACTAAGAACAAAGGAATTTAGTTTTGGTTCTTTGACTGCTTGACAAACTATTTTGATTTTCAGCTTATTTTGTCCTTCTCACACATATTGGCCTCTTTAGATCCTTCAATATTTATTCTCACACAAAATATTTGAGGCTTACCCTCAACCTCAAGGTGTGGACTAAAAATCACATGTGAAGAAACCATATTAGATGGATGGATCCCAAGGAAGGGATAAAATTTGTAAGCGGGGTACCTGCTCACAAGAGGAAAAAAGGGGACATCACATCTTAAAAATGTGTAAAAACATTTTGGGATCTATGCACATAGATTTTAATATGTTTTTAAGGTTTGCATGAATTCCAAATAAGTTTTCATGGATCCCAAAAATGTTTTTAAGGGGCGTGATGTCCCCTTTTTTCCTCTTGTGAGCGAGTACCCCGCTTACAAGTTTTATCCCCAAGGAAGGCCTTGAGATGAACCAAAAGCTACTACAATTATCTCTATTGGACCTTGTCTTGTATAAAGTTGAGGTTAACCATCGAGTTTCTCTTTCAACTAATAGAGGAGGAACACTCATACCAAAAGAGAGGGGGGGGGGGGGGGGGGTGGGTGTGGGCGCTTGATTTCCCTTAATGGAGGACGAGGAGGTTTAGAAATTTCACTTGCTAGATTGCAAATGGAAATGGTGAGATTGTAAGAGGGTATGCTATTTGGATAATATTGATCTCTTTGGCCAGCTTCTTTGTGCCGTGGCATGGCCCTCAAGCTAAGGTTCTCTTAGCCTTGACAGTCTAGCTATATGAAATTGAGAAGGTTGCTCTTCTTCAAGGATAGATAGGTTCAATGCTCACTTATTTAAGGTATATTAGCCAAAAATTGCAAATAGAATATACCATTTCATGTCCAAGATGTTCAATGCTCACTTATTTAAGGTATATTAGCCAAAAATTGCAAATAGGATATACCATTTCATGTCCAAGATTATTGCAATTTGGAGACATCATTTCCAATATACTTTTATGCAAGGTAAATTGATTCATGAGAGTATCCCTGTCTATTATTAAATCATACATTCTACTTAGTCATATAGGACTTTTTTGCTTTAGTTATTAGGACTATACCCTTCCCTTTCTCATTGTGGTAAATTGAATATCATCTTCTATCTAAAAATCCCACTTTCTCTATCTTGTTAAATGGTAGAGATGTTGAATTTTTTTCAAATAGACACAAAGGCAAGGATTGTTGGTGTACACCATAGAGACCATGCATTGGATGATAATTTTAGCATATGTTTTATCATGTTTATATTTATATTTTTAGAAAAAGATAATATCATAATTATGTTTACTTGATACATGCATAATATAAATGATTATAATAATATTCCTAAAATAATATGATTAATCTCAAATATCATCAAGTATTATTGTGGATTGGTATAACAACAATATGTTAAGGTATAACAACAATATGTTAAGACTAGTATATAAATTGACCAATAACAAATAGTTGTCATAATATGAAATATCAAGTTAATACATTGGTATTTATTAAAAAAATAATGTACATGATATACCTACTTTGAGAATGTTACATTAATTATTATGTGTTATAAATATTATCATTATGATAATGGTATATATGATGCTTAGACTCGAGGCATTCTTACATGAAAATCATAAATTTGATATAATCAAACATTATTGACTACAAAGATTATAATTAACTATACTATGAATCATAGAGAGAAGTGTGAGTGAATTAAGATAGGATTATAATATAATTGCACTTATTAGATAAGCCTACTTAGGAATAAAATTTAATGATTCAATTATACAAGTTTAACATTTCATGACTTATATTCAATTTAGATTTCAATGCAAAGGAGTGAACCTACACAAGAGCATTATCATGAATAAAAATATATTGAATAATGACATAATAATGTGTTGCTAGTCAGTGCTCACTAGCTGTGACAATATAAATAGATTATTTGTCACTACTAATATCACAAACATACTAATTAAATAGAATCTCAATCGAGAATAAGAGTTGTCAAATGATATAATAATGATAGAGATCACCAAGTACCAATGCCTACCATCAAACCATAAACACCTACTTCTATTTCACATAATCAAATTAAAAGTATTTAATTAAAATTTTTTAGACCAATTCTAAGTGTCTTGCATGTAGACATGTACCAAATGATCATGCATAACGATGTGGACTGAGTAGGGTGATTACCTCTGATAATGGTGATACATGATATCGTCTATTTAGAGTATATTCTTTGATAAAAGTTTGTGGAAAATCTAGTTTTTCATATACTGCTTTTATAATAAAAGCCAAGGAATAAATCATAGATATGAAAGCAATCAATCTCATGAGTCGTCTTTCTCCTTCATGTGAGATGAGTAGAAGTAAAGCTTTTCAAATTTTGACGTTGATGCTAGCATTAGAAAGTATATGAAAGAGACTCTACTCAATTATATAGAGATACTATGAAGGTAAGGTTCCCAAGCTCACTTTTTACGCTATATCTCCTAGCCATTGAGATGGAAGCTAATTGAATCATCCCTCGCTAGTTCTTCAAGATCTCACTAGCTATTTGATTTCGCAAATAGCCCCTTCATGTTTGCTTACTAAGCCAAATTTAGCATCTGTGATGGCTATCATAAGGACTTTATTGCATTGCTTTGAAGTATTTAGGCTTTTTATGCAAACTTGGATAAATCTTGGGTGTATGCTTTAATATTGTTCATGTCAATCTCAAAACAATGGAGGTGGACTAGGTTAATGCCGCTGCTCACTTGCTTGCCAAAGTTGCTGCCTCACCAGCTGGCCACCACTGCCAACTCCCCTCTTCTATCATTTCTCCCTCTCCCCCGTTCATAGTTGGCTAGACCTAGCAAAACTTGACCCAACCCGCTGACCCGACTGGTTCGATATGAAGTTAGGCGGATTCAAGTCAGCTATAATCGTGTTCGGGTTCGAGTCAACCCGTTTATGACGAAAAAATAATTAGGTCGTGTCGGGTTGTAAACAGGTTGAATCGCTTAATCCGATTATATTATATATTTATATATAAAAATTTTAAATATTTGTCCGCCCAACTTCTATTGCTAGCCCATAAGCTCAAATCTTTTCTAGTCATCTTTTAACCCAGATTTCAACCCACCCAAAAGCCTAAAATTTTATTAATTTTAATAAAATTTTTATTAATTTGTTATTTTTGTTTAAAATATGAATGATAAATTTATAATCGGGTCATGTCGGATCAAATAAATCGAGTTAATAAATAATCTATTTAATAAATGAGTTATTCGGGTCCTATTGGGTTGACTTGAGTATATTCAGGTCATGTTTAGGTCAAACAATTTGATCCAATTATTTAAACGGATCGTGTTCAGATTAGCTTAATCAGGTCATGGGTCATAGCTGGCACGACTCATTTATGACCTGCTAATCCGAATTGCAAAGTCTAAATATGGTTTATGTTTTCTTTCTTTTGTTTTTCTTTTACTATTTTTTTCTTTCTCTTTATTTTTCATTCCCCGCAAGTAAACGGAGCTTAATAATATATGTATTTGTATAGCACTGGCAAAAAGAGTATATACTTCCATTTTAGTATCTAGGTTTTAGTTATATTCTGCAGTAGAAGTTGCGGGTAAGAGAGCAAAATTATGGAAAAATATTTTAAATTTTCCCCCCAAAAGTACATATGGTGCGGTTCGGTTTGGGCTTAGGAGTCGCTTCGAGCCTACTAGTGGGGCTAAAAGGGCTCATCGAACGATTTGCTATCTGTATTTAAGCCCAACAACATTAGGGTTTTAGGACCGTCGAAGACGAGCACGGGATTCCGGAGCAGGCGTCGAGGAGATGAGCCGGAGCCTGGGGATTCCGGTGAAGCTACTGCACGAGGCGGCGGGGCACATAGTGTCGGTGGAGCTCACGAGCGGTGAGCTCTACCGCGGCAGCATGATCGAGTGCGAAGACAACTGGAACTGCCAGCTCGAGAACATCACCTACACTGCCAAGGTCCTTTGCCCCTCTCCTTTCTTCATCTATACTTCTTCTCTTTCCGTCCCACCGCTTTCGTTTTCGCTCAAGAAATGCTGAGTTTTTGATCTATCGCGTCATCTGTTCCTTTATCGAAATTAATTTCAGATGGGCTTTTTTGCGTTTAACCTTCGTTGTTCTTCTTGGTAGGATGGGAAAGTATCGCTGCTTGAGCATGTTTTCATACGAGGCAGCAAAGTAAGGTAAATCCCAGCTTGTAATTGCTTATTTGAGGACTTCCAATGTAATTTACGTGGGATTAGTAGGTTCAATTTGATGTTACAGATTTATGGTCATCCCTGACATGCTGAAGAATGCACCAATGTTCAAGCGGTTGGATGCGAGAATTAGGGTAAGAAATATTACTGTCCATCTTCTAATATGAAAAACTTCTATATTTATCCCGACTTTTTAAAATTTAAATGATGGCTTTGTTTAGGGAAAAGGATCCGCTCTTGGGGTTGGTCGTGGTCGCGCTGTTGGCATGCGAGCTAGGGTTCGTATTCTTTAAGAGATATTCTTGTGTACATTTATTTGTATTTAGTGATCGTTTAAATACGATTTATGCTATATTGATTAAGTCTAGTTCATACTATGTTTCCTTGTGGTTGCTTTACTCGCTCCTGTCGTAGTAATGTCTTCAATGAATGGATTGCTTTCCTTGAGGAAGACAGTAATGGATCCTTAGTTTGCGGTATCTATATTAAATAATCCAAGTAATTTGATGAGATGTGTTGGATCAATAGAATCTAAGTTGGTAAAGAATTCAAATCATAATTGCAAAACAAGAAAAATAGAATACTATTTGTTTCTTAAACAATAAAAGAAAAAAAGATTTCTTATAATTTTAAAACTTGATATTCAGATATTCATAACATGATTTATAACAATGATATACATATTTAGTAAATATTTGACATATATAATTTAGTTACTAATAAATAAAGTTTATATCAATTATTAAATCTTTAACTATTCATTAATATTTTTCTTGTGCACTTGTATAACCTATGTAAATTACCCAATTTTATGTTTATGATTTTTAACTATTACTCAGTGATATTAATAAATATATGCAATATTTAAAAGTATTTAAAATTTATGATAAGGTTAATGGTTTCAATTTATAGTCATTGAATAAATATAGATTCATGGTTTTTAAAATTGGTTTATACCTCTGGTATGGTGGTATATACAGTTCAAGATTGATCCAGAACTAGTACATGTAGTGGTGGTTGGTACGTGCGGTAATGGAATTTAGTAATGTCTACACATCTGGTACATATCAGAATATAGGATTGATACATCATGACAGGCTGAGATTTTGGACGATGTATATTCTGATTTGGATTTTGTATATAATATTAATTATTTAGTTCAATAAATATTTTTACACTAACACAAGTTAACCAATAAATTAGTTCAATTAACACAACAATTGACGACAACTTAATAAAATGCAACATATGGAGTTATTTACCATATCATTGTTGTAGCAATTAACAACTTATGTATTACTACATGTGAAATGATCAAGTATTGGTGGCATAGTAAAAAAGTTTGTCATTGAAACTACATTCAATAAGTCATCCCACGTGACTGTTGGCACCTCTTTTCAAGCTGATGAAACCTTCCTATACCAGCAACGATGAATAGTAAAACTTTAATTGTGTACAATAACACCATAGTTGTTATGAACTATTCTCGTGCTCAATTGGGTCTTTGAAGTTCACTAGGCTTAGGGAGGAATGGTCATCATTTATTGAAGAGTTGTGGATTTGTTTATTCTTATCCTTCAACACTTTTTTGTAGTCTTTCTTATTTCCATATTGGCTTCTTCTCATTTCCTTGTGCATGTTTGAGGAATTAGAAACGCTTACTAGGTTGTTGCCGATCCATATCCAACTCAATGAATATGGATAAACAAATCATATGAACTATAGATGAATTTATTATAGCTTTCAGTTAGATCCAGTTGACTTGACTTAACTAATACCCTTGCTGGATTTGAGATCCATGCAATAATCATGGCCCAATATAATACCCTTCAGAACTTCTAGAAGTAGAATCTCATCTAACAAGTTAGAATTCGAATTACTAATCATTAACTTGGATGTGTTTTAGTGTTGTAATTTATAATCATTTTTGCATGGCATACTTTGTTGACACTTAGTTGACTTTTGATTTCTATGGATATTCATCATGATTTATTTTCTCATAATTTTGAATTTTCACGTGGTTTTCTTCTTAACAAGATAGGTTCAAGATTTAAAGTGGTGTAGTCACTTAAAGATTTCTAGGTAGATTTGAACTAGCTCAGTTTATTTGACTTAGATTTCTCTTCTTGGTGTACAAGCTTGAAAAGAAAGGTACATCATAATTTTCACATTACTTGTTGCTTTGTATTTGAATCTTTGGAATTTCACTTAACCCTTTGAACAATCAAAGTCTATATTAAAGACTACAGAGATAACTAAAATTACCTTGTGAACATAGATATAATGTTGACCAAATTAATGATCAACATTTAGGGTTTGAATAACTAAATCAACATTAGATCAGGGGATGATTTAAGGGATGCCACTAGGTGCGTTAAGGTTCAAGACTTATAGTTTCAATAGTTAGCTAGAACTTAATGGCTTTCTTTATTGGCTACTATACATTGAAAACTAATTTGATTTGTGTGACATGAATTGACAATTAAACATGCTCATTTTGCCAAATGAATCTAGTAGGTGCAAATAAAAAGCATATTAACACAACACAAGTTGATTTACAATGTCTAGGACAAATGCCTGCATTCATTTATTTTAGGAATTCATTGTTGATTTTAGGATCTTACAATCTAATTATCTATATTAGCCTAAATGATTCAAAATATGGATGGGAAATTAGTGTGTATAGGAACATTATGTGTAGAATCTATGATCAGTCCTGATGTGACAAAATAAGCTAGTGATCAACTCATTAACTCTTAATTGGAGCTCCCAAGTTTAAATAATTAGTATAGTGCAAGATTTCTCTTTCGTTTGCTTTTTATTTATGTAGCCTTATTAATGTTATTATTACTTGTTAGCCTATCTTTGACTTTAATAAAGCCCTTATTTTCAATCGTGAAGGTCCATCACCTTGTATCATCATTGTGCTCACCTTGTTTTAACCACATTGCTATCCACTTTGCTTATCTTTTTGGGGCTATGCTTGTTGTCTGCTTTGTGATTGTAGAGAAAGTCAATAATGACCTTCTTTGATGTTTTGTTTTTTTGACATGGGCAAGCAATTGATGAAGGTGGGACTTGATCCCAAGACATGTGCTTTAGGAAGTTATTCCTTTGATTAGTATTTATTTCACTATTTAAAAAATACTAGACATATTTGCATTTGTGGATTCAATACAATTTAATTGGTACTCTATTATTTAGTATGTTTGAACAATAACACGCCAGATGAAATGTGGTTGTCTTAGGAGGAACATGTTCCAACATGCTTTAAAGATCAAATTTATACACAATGGTTAAATTTTAAAAAAATCATCCGTGGGTATATTTAAATCAGTTTGAGGTGTTGCTATTTTGTGATGAGGTTCATGAAGAAGTTGGGTTAATATTTAACAGAGTTATTAATTGTCTTGGACTGAATATTCAAAGAAAAGCCATACCGAAATCTATAGTAGAAGCATATCACAAGCTATTGAGATTGAAAATTACCTTTGGTTTTCTGTCCTTAGACATGTGATATCTTGGGTTTGAGTTTTCCTCATATCGAACATATATTGGGATGCAAATTGTTATTGCTCTTTCCAAGTGACCAAGTCATCCAATGAGTGGAATCATGTCTTGACACCTTTGACATTAGAGACAAGAAACCCTTGTATCTAATTCCTGACATTGCATCGTGGCCAAGTCATACAGGAATCATGTCGGAGAGATATCTCTAAAACTTATTGGAATAAGGCTAGGGATACTCGAATAAGGATACTCGAATCCAAGTGGGTCTATAACTTTCTTCTTTGAAAAAAAATAAGATCAATGCTACTCAACTAATAGCCATGAGTTTTATCATATTATTCAAACTCAAGGTATTGGATGTATTGTTTCCTGCTTAATAAATTTGTTCTACGCAGAAAACAAAACACAATGCTATACTCAGTTAAAAAGAAACTTAATGTCATACAGCGTTATGTGGGTGAAGTTCCTTCAAGAATATATATATTTGTATTGAAGCACTATCCTAGCAACGAAAAAAAATATGATAATTCGATGGTTACCTCCTTCCATGTGATGAATGTTCATGTCATAGGATTTAGTCATTAAGGATGACTACAATAATTGTCTTAATTTGCACAATTTTATAGTGATTCTTGATGTAAGCCAACAGGATTTTGGCATCATAATCCGTGATGGCCATCTATTTAGGGGTATCTAGTTTGGTATTCCACTAACTTCAGTCAGAGATTACAATTTGGAAATTATATGATGAGGGACTTGTTGGTCATTTCCGTAAAAGATCTATTGTCATAGGCACTGTTTCTTTAGGCTTCCAAAATAATAGCTTGGGTTCATGATTCCGTTTGGCAATAGTTGGTCTTTGAAATGACTCATAAAATTAGTGATGCATACATTTGACCGATAATTTAATAGGAAATTGTGAGGTTGCAAGATTGTCGCTCACAATAACAGACTAAGATGTTAAATGTATAAGCTATTTCTAGAAAACCTTTTTGAAGATTTTTATATACATCATAAGTTTTCATTGGTCACACTAAGGTGGTGACTCTGTCTATATGCAATGCTTCCACATGTGCATTGTTAGGAACAACATTGAATTTGGGACTCACTTTTATCGGTTGTTAAATTTGTCTATAATAATTTTCTCGATAAGGTTGGTATTTTGGTAGGAAGTTATTTGGAAAACACAGTTTTTTGTGTTCTTTATCATTTTAGTAATGCTAAGTTTTTCATGCTTAGCTAAGGCATGTGCCTCTCCTGTTGGAAAAACACAAACTCATTCCATGTAGCCTTGCTTGTGCTTATTTGTGCACCGTATGCATCAGGGATTCAAGTTTTATGTTGCCCTTCAATTTCTCCGGAGTCATTACTGGCCATCAATTTTTATGTTTACTGTTTCAGGGACAAGCAGGAGGCCGCGCTGGCGGTCCCCCTGGTAGGGGTGTACCTCCAATAAGAAGGTAAGCACCATCAGCTGCTTATGCGATACGGTGGTGTCATGGGTCTATTAAAGTCATTGTTGGTATTATGTGACCCTTGATGTATCTTGCATATTTGCTGCTACTCCAAAGTTTCATTCAGTAGTACTCTCTAAGCGTTTCTCTGTGGTAACTAATGAATTGTGGTATAGTGTGAACAAGCTAATCTGAAGTTCTAACCGTGAAGTTAAATTAGAATATAATCCATGAAATGTAAGATTAGCGAAAAGTGCGTGCATCTATGAATCAAGGGATGATAGTCTGTATGTTTTAATGTAAACCCAAGTACACCATTGGTGATCTGCAGCGAACCAAGGGATCATGTGCTGGGTTAGTTGGCTGTTGTCGAGCCCATGTAAACCATAGAACGTATTGTTCTCTTTCCTGTCTTTTGTCACAGCATCAATATGTTAAATGTGTTGTATTTAGTTGAGTTTATCAAAGAAAAGCAATCGACTTCTAGGGGAGAAGCAAAAATCAGAGTCCTTTCCTCTGTGGCAAGCCGATTTCAAAGTAAATCCAATTTAAGGAGAGTAAACTTGATGTAAGGACTTGAAACCCTGGTGAAGGAACGTACGTTCCTGGCCAAAATCTAGATCGGTACTGAGGATCAGAATTTTTAAAAAATAAATGAAAGATAAAATTTCTGCTGAAAAGTCAAATGGAATTCTAAATAAAGCTCTCGATCAAAATTCTGAATCTGAGTTAAAATCCTGCTAAGGATTAAAACTGTGATAAGAGTTAAGATTCTGCCGAAGATTAATTGGAATTCTAGCCAAAACCAAACTCCTCGGCAAAGGTTAAGACTTTCAAATTCTGTCGAACATAAAAACTCCTTAGTATGGACTGAAAATTATGTCAGAAGTTAACAGAAATCAAGACAGAAGAACTAACAAGTTTTCTTAATCTTTGCCTAGAAGTAGAACCCTGTGGATTAAAATCCTTAAGGGTTAAAATCTCTAATCATGTTTAAAATTCTTACAAGGGAATTAAAACTCGTAATAAGAATGTTGCGATAATCTCTAATCATGTTGCAAGATGGCTCACAAGAAAGAAAGAAATCCATAACGAACTTCGTATCTTGATGTTGCAATAATGTTACGTACTATATTAGTACCTCTTGCTCCAGTTAAGCTGAAGAATGTAATTTATAAGAGAATACTTCGATGCACGTCCTACGGATATGAGTGTACTAATTGTGGAGTGATGTATAGACTAAGAAAAGATCTAAGAAATCTAGAGTGCATTTGGTGGAATTTTCTCTTCGCTCTTCGCATTGACTATCATCTTAACAGTTAAAAGTTAAATTTATCTGTAGCAGCTATCTTCTCAAAAGTCTTAAGATGTAACTCTACTCTTAAGTTTGGGCGTAAAAATATTTGTGCAAAAGTCTTAAGATGTAACTCTACTCTTAAGTTTGGGCGTAAAAATATCTGTGCAAAGAATATGCAATTTGAAATAGAACTTGATGCATTAAAAGTATGTTGAAAGTTAAATTTATCAGTAGCTATCTTTTCAAAAGTCTTAAGATGTAACTCGTTTGGTTCAGTTCAATCGATTAACATGATTCATTTTTTTTTTATTTTTTTGTTGAACACCCCTACTTATTACGAGAATTAGGTTAGCCCAATGTGATCTATTCCAAACTGTAATTGGCCTAAATCCAATTTACCTCAAACTCAATGTTGTAACATTAGGCTTGAACCACTCAACCTAATCTAGCAATATTTACTAGCACCTTAAAAGTTAATTCACGCATACTAGCTTTTAAAAAGTTAGCTTAAACTCATTAAACCTTTAAAGGTCGAATTAGACATATCAACTCCCCTAAATGCTAAGAGACATCAGCCCTTCAAAGGCTAACTCGGATGCATCAAACCTCTAAAAGCTAACTCATACACATCAATCTCTAAAAGCTAACTCAAACGATTAACCTCTTAAGGTTAACTCAAACACATCAGCCCCTTAAAGGCTAACTCAAACACATCAACCCTCGAAATGCTAACTTAGACACATTAGCCCTCTAAACTAATGCATGTGGCCAATAATATTATTTGGGAGGTACTTAACATTGTTACAACATTGTTCGTAGCAATTTATTAAACATTAAATCAGATAATTATTCATAAGTTTTTATCAAATCCAAATATTCATAAGCCTCAAAAGATTGAATATTCACTAAATTTAGATACCCACAAACCCTCATATGGCCAAATATTTACCATATTTGAATATTCACAAGCCCTTAAAAGATCAAATATTCATCAAGTTCAAATATTCACATACCCTAAAATGACTGAATATTTACCAAATTCATATATCAACAAGAACTCAAGAGACCAAATATTCATTAATTCAAATATCTATGAACCCTCAAAATAATGAATATTCACCAATTTTAAATATCCACAAGCTCTCAAATTGTCAAATATTTACCAAATTTAAACATTTACAAGTCCTTAAAAAATCAGATATTTATCAAATTCAAATATTCAAAAGCTTATTGAATATTTACCAAATTCAAATATTCATAAGCCCTTAAAAGATTGAAAATTTACCAAATTCAAATATGTACAAACTCTAAAAATGATAAATATTTATCAAATTCAAATATCTACATGCATAAAAACATCGGATATTTACTAAAATTCAAATATTCACAAGTACTTAAAAAGCTAAATATTTACCAAATCAAAATGTTCAAAAGCTCTTACATGTCAAATATATATCAAATTCAGATATCCAAGCTCTTAAAAAACTGAATATTCTGCCTTCAAAAGACTAAATATTTACCGAATCTAAATATTCACAAGTCTTAAAAGCTATATATTTACCCAATCCAAATATTCATATGCCCTTAAAAAAAAGATAAATATCTAACAGGCCCCAAACATTCATATAACTTTGGTTTTGAATGTTAACCCAAATTTCACACATGAGCCGGTCGGGTTTATATGAAATTTGGGTCTTTACCCGCAATCTAGTCTACACGTGCTCAGGCAAGCGAACCAGACGGCGCTGTTTGATCCGGCTCATGGAGCAATGGACATCGAACCGAACCGAACCCTTCCCGCCTTCACCCGCCCGTTTCAAACCGCTCCAATAACCGCCAACCTCCGACGGAACGCACCCCCTCGCCAACTGACGCGCTTGCTCGCCCAATACTTTTGCCTCCCTTCTTCCCTGGAGTCGATTCCCGTCGGCATATCCACCTCCGATGAGCGCTGCGCTCTCCCCAATTCCGCCTGCTGGCTCTGGCGGGCTCGCAGCCGCCGCTGGTGGCGGTGCAGGCGACGATGATGACGATGACGACCCGTGGGGAGGCAAGAACTTCAAACCACTCCACTCTCTATATATGGACCCCGCATTCCCACAAAACGAGGATGAAGAAGAAGAAACCAAGCCTGCCGACGCCGGCGGAGAGGGCCCGCACAAATGCCACATCTGCGAACGGACCTTCCGCTCCGCCAAATCGCTCCACGGTCACATGAGGGCCCACCCGAAGCGGAAATGGCGAGGCTCGGTCCCGCCGTCGATGCGGCAAGGGGTGGAGAATGAGGTGGCCGACTCGCTGCTTCTGCTGGCGGGCTCCGGCGAAGGCCACCAGAGGAAGTACGTGTGCGACGGCTGCAAGCAGGAGTTCGACACTCGTCAGGCGCTCGGCGGACACCGCGCCAGCCACCGGAAGCGCAAGGGATGCTATGCCAAGAAGAAAGATACATCAACTAAGAAGAAGAAGGGTGGCAGCAACAGAGCAGGTCCAGCCGAAACAAACCAGGAAGAGCAAGAAGGCGGCAGAGTGGGAGCAGTGGAGGCCACCCTAGCACCATCAGAGGCAGTAGGAGGGACTTCAAGGAAAGCGGCGACGAGGCGGAGGGAACGCAAAGTTGACTTGAACGCGCCGCCTCCCATTTCTTCGACATCGGAAGGGACTAATAACAATAGCAATACCAATGTCGACGGAAATGGAAGTTCTACCTCCGGCGACCAGTGAAAATGCATGCGGTGCTTGGATTTGTGCTGCAATAGTTATCGTTAAGTTGAACAATTAATAATGCAGGGATTGCTGATCATTCGGTCAAAGACTGCAGTGTGTTTGTGCTTTGTGTTCCGAACTATTATAATCGATTTCCTTTTAGTAAGTCACTTTTTGTTTGATGATTAAGTTAATATTTTGTTTCTATAATTGCTGAATGAATGGAACAGACAGAACACATACTTCCATAATCATTTGCCACATTTATTTACGGAAACACGTATAGATTGATACAAAATGGCGGCGCTCCTCCATTATTTAACATGAAAAGAGGCGCCACCAGATCTCTTTTTTTACTATTTTTAATAGTTAGGAAGGGATCAATTGGCGACGTAGGGAGGCCAATAAAGATGGAACTCGATCCTGTACACCACGCTCCGCCCTTCCAACTCCACCGGCGACGACGTCACGTACCCCTGCACGAACAAGAAGTCTCCGGTGCCGCCGACCACCGGGTGGTTCGCCGGCTTGGTGTTATGTGTGCCGCCCACAATCGAAACCGAGCCCTTCAATCCCTTGATCCGCAGCGTGATCTTGGCGACCGACAGGCTCCGCAGGCCGTCGAAGCTCGACGTGATCGACGTCCCCTCGGCGACGCCTGCCACGCGGGAAGACGCGTTTGCGGCGACTGTCATGTCGTCGCGGAACACGTAGATGGTGCCGAACGGCGTTGTGGTTTGGCCGACGCCGGCACCAGCGACGCCGTTGACGACGATGTAGGCGGTCTTGTTTATGGTCTCTTGTTGGTAGAGGGAGAAGTGGAGGGAGCTGAGGGGGTGCTTGTGGCGGTGCGAAGAGGCAAGCAGAGGTAGAAGGAGAAACAAGGAGAGATGGAGAAGCTTGGGCATTGCCATTGCAGAGAATTGGAAAGGCAAATTGGAGGCGTTTAACAGGGAAGGGCGATTGCTCTTAATTATACCACTAAGTTAACTATATACATGTGAGTGTGGGTAGTTGGAGGTCATTTTTGCCGTGTCAATTGGGTTAAAAGAGAGAGGGCATGTTCCCGTGATACCATTCAAGGGTCATAGGAGCGGCGATTAGTATCCTGTTTAAATTGAATTCAACTAAAATTTTCGGTTCAGATATAAATTGAACCAAACCAGAATTTTCGGTTCGTAACTCTGAACCACTCTTTCCAACCCTTCACATGTCAAAGTCGCATGATAATGAACAACAACAAATTCCATGGTCTTCTAGAGATTCCAAGAAAGACTACAAATTTCCAATTACTTTTACAGCAGTTTGCTAGGAAAAAAGTTTGAATTGTTATCAATAATGTCCACCTCTGAACCACTCTTTCCAACCCTTCAACAGGGAGATTCGACAGTAGTGTCAAAGTCTATGCATAATAATGAACAACAACAAATTCCAATGTCTTCTAGAAATTCCAAGAAAGACTACAAATTTCCAATTACTTTCAGAGCAATTTGCTAGGAAACTTTCACTGCTTAAAATTTTCAGCAGAATCATAGCTGGTCTGATCAAATACTGTCAAAACCAGCCTAGAAATCGATAATAAGTAATGCTCTCATAAACTGGAAGATGATGATTGTAAAGCTGGTGTACATATTCTTCGAGTTGCAATGCGAGATGATATTTTTCAACTTTCTGATATATTAGAATATATTCTACACTGGCATGGAAATCTTGTGCTTTGATTTCATCAATGATCCATGCATATGCTGCTGAGTTTTGCTAAAACTGAACTCGATTAAAGATATGTAGCCAATGCTGATGCACTGAGAAAAGATCTTGGAACTAGAAAAACTGCCGACTATGGTGGAGGATCTTTTTCATGTGATCAGGCAGTCACTGTTTCCATCTGACGACATAGAATCATGCAGAAGCTCAACAATGGAGTATATGTCTTCAGATTGAGGATGGGAACCATCCCAGGAAACAAACTTGTGAGCCTTTTGACCTACATAAACAGAACTGAAGCCACTCATAACCCTCACACCTTTTTCCTTCATCAACAATCTCATTCGAGCCATATCATGAGTAGATCCTCCTTTTGCATACAAACTTGAGGTCAGCAAATACCCTGCTGAATTTGAAGGCTCTAGGTCAAGGATGCGGGAAGCAGCATCCTGCCCAACTTCACAATTGCCATGGCTTCTGCAAGCACTCAGCAGAGCACCCCAAGCTGCAGGACCAGCTTCCAGTCCATGGGGCATTCTCTTGATCACCTCCAATGCACCTTCAACGTCTCCTGCTCTTCCTAACATGTCCACCACACAGGAGTAGTGCTCCAGGCTGGGATGAAGAGAAGGATCCACGGTCATCCTGTGGAAAATAGAGAGGCCTTCTTGTACTAAACCTCCATGACTACAGGCAGACAGGACTGCGAGCATTGTCACTTCATTAGGCTTCATATGTTCTGATTCCATCTCATGGAAAACAGAGATCGCAGCTTGTGCGCAGCCATTCATCCCCAATGCCCCGATCATTGCATTCCATGTTACAATATTTCTCTCTGGAATGGTCTGAAACACTTTCCTCGCTGCATTTACGTCACCGCACTTTGCATACATGTCAATAACGGCAGTGCCAATTGCTATGTCTGTTGAAAATTCACTCCTCAGGATGATGCCATGAGCAGATTTGGATAAATTTAGTTCTGCCGCAAGGGCGCAAGCCTCCAGAACACTCAGCATTGTGATTGGATTGGGCTTCTCTCCTGCCAACCACATCTCGGAGAAGAACAAAATTGCTTTGTCTGGATGGCCAATGTGCACGAAGCCTGCAATAGTAATACTCCATGAGATCACATTCCTGTTCTCCATTTGTTCAAATAGTCGCAAAGTGAGCTCGATACAGCCGCATTTCGCATAAGCATCCAACAAATTGTTCAACACAATGATGTTTGCTAGGAAATGCTTCTTGATCACTATGGCATGGATGCATTTGCACCAAACTTCCTGATCAAGTTTCTTGCATGTTTGCAACATGTTCACCAGCGTCACTTCATCAATCCGAACCGCCGCTTTTATCATTGAATTAAACGACTTGACTGCTTCCCAGTGCTCCTCGTTATGGACTAACCCAGAAATCATACTGTTCCATGAAACAGTGTTCCGTTCAAGCATAGAATTAAATACTGTGAAGGCAGAATGGACGTCACGACACTTTGAGTACATATCAATCAAAGAATTTCCTACAAATAAGTCACCTTCGAAACCTTTACGAATCAAATGGCCATGGAATGAAGCTCCCTGCTGGATGCCCTCAATAAAGCCACAAGCTTGAAGAACAGGAACAGCAGTTAGACCATCCATATCGACCGCATATTTAGTATGCATGTCTTGAAACAGCTGAAGCGCAGCCATAGCACGCCCATTCTGCGCGTACCCACCGATCAGCGAGCTCCAAGATATCACATCCCTATCCACAATCTCATCAAAAACCCTCTGCGCAGAATCCATATCGCCAAGCTTTGCATAAAAGGTAAGCAGCGAATTTTGAACTGATACATGAGCATAAATTCCATTCCCCAGGACAAGTCCATGCAAGTTTAGCCCTCCATCTACGTCATCCAACATCCAAGATGCTTGAATTGCAAGCACGATTACGGCCACATTCGGTGCAAAGTCGAAGCTCCGGGCTCGCTTGAACAAACCCAGCCCGGCGTCGGAGGCGCCGCCACTGAGGAATCCATGGATCATCACGTTCCAAGAAACAGAATCTCTCAGCGGCATTTCCTCAAAAAGGTTGAGCGCATAACCCGTGGCGCGGCACTTGAGATATAAACTCATGAGAGTGTTGCAGGTGGAGGTGTGGAAGGCGAGGCCCATCTTGATGGCATCGGCGTGGAGGCCAACACCAAGGTCCAAGGATTTGGAATTGGCGCAAGCCTTGAGGACGGGAGGGAATACGGCGGAGGAAATGGGCAGGGACGAGTTCTTGAGTTCGCGGTAGCGGGAAAGGGCATTCTGGAAGGGAGATTTGGACGAACATTTGGTGGGTGAGCAATCGAAGTTGGAAGGTTTTGGGAAGGGAAGAAGGGTTCTGGTGAGCGGAAGGCGCATTCAAGAACGCAGTGACTGCGAAAGAAGAGAGAGTCTGGAACAGTCGCAGATAAACAGCCTGTCGGATTTGAAATCTTGGTCGATTGATACACAAATGTTGAAGTAGATATTATGCACGAATCTCAAAGTATATCTAGACATGTTTGGTCTATTTTTAAATTAATTTTAAGTAGTTTTTAAAAGAGCAGATAAAAAACTATTAGTCATAAAAAATAAAATATTAAAAATATTAAAAAATTAAAAAAACTATAATTTGATGATTTTATAGTTTATACTTCTTCAAAAATATAATTTACATAATTTTATTTAGAATTTTAAGTATTATTATTTTAAATAATTTAAAATTTTAATACTAAAAATAATAATATATATTATTATTTTAAAAAATTAATAATCAAATATCTTAAAAATTTCTATGGTACAGTATAACATAACATAATTATAAAATAATTAACAACGGAATCAAAATAGACTCTAAATAGGATCAAACTATATACATCTTTAAATAGAGATTATACACGAATCACAAAGCATTAATTTAGATTTTAATACATTTTAACAAAATTTTATATAATTTTTACTAAGAATTCGTAAAAACGTTGACCATATTTTTTAAAAATTTTGACCAGATTTTAAAATCTATTTTTTTTTAAAAAAAAAAAATCAAATTTCTTTCATTCAATCTTATTTATTTCTCCTAAAACATAGGCCGACCAACAAAATGAAATTGCTGACTGGAGGAAGCTATTCATTGCGGCGACCGAGACTGCCCTCTAATAATACCTATTTAATTGCGAGAATTAAAACTAAATTAATAAATATAAATTCTAATGTGATTCACGTTCTGTGTTATATTAAAATTAAATCAGTAAATATTATTATTATTATTATTAATTAATTAACACTGTCACGTATCCTCTGCCTATGTTTTCTTCCTATTCAATCCTCCAAAATTTATAATAATAACAACAACGACACTTAGTTGTTATGCGGTCAATTTTATGCGGCAGCGTGTCCTACTTTCTCTCTAATCTTATGCTTGTGATTTAAGTATATTCCTTTCCTCCTAGTAATTTATTCCCGTATTCAGTTATCGTATTAAAAAAATTACTAATAATTAATATCAATATTATTATTCGCTATTATTATTATTACTTGGTGAGAGGAATAATGAATTAAGTAATTACCTGTGTTGGCTAATTGTGGTTTGGGTGATAAAGGATACAGATAGATATAAAAGTATATAAATAAAAGCTCGCCCTTGTCCCTCCCGCCCAGGCGTTGCCGTGTGCGTCTGCTCTTTCTTATCGCTTCCTCGCCCTCGGGCCTCAGCGAGCGAAACAATGCGACGCAAGCTCAAAACCTCGCTTCTCTCCATCGCCATCTTCATCTTCCTCGCCGCCTCCTTCTCCTTTCATGTCTCTCGCGAATTTCTCCCCTCCAACGCCGCCCTCAACTCCGCCTCTCTCATCCAACCCATCCACCACCTAACCAACAACGCCGTGCGAGAACTTCACGGATTCGCCCCCCGCCGCCGCTCCTCGCCGCCGATCGAATCCGTCCTCCTCCTAGATTGGGAGGTGCTCGTACTCCTTCCCCCAAATTCTTCCGCACCCGCCGCCGGCGCCCCTATTTTCTGCCTCTTCCACACCGGCGATGCCTCTCCCGCCTGGCCCACCGGCAGATCCGCCTTCCGATGCACTCTCCCTAACCACCTCCGCCGCATCCGCCCCTTCTACACCCCGCGCCTCACCGCCCTCTTCGCCGCCGCCGCCGCCGCGGTTACGGAACCGCGGCAGGAGATGATTCGATGGTCCTCACCGATCGCGTACGAGTCGGTCTCCTACGCCGACGACGTCGTCGTCTTCGCCAAGGGCATCAACCGCCGGAAAGGCACCAGCCTCCCCGCCGCCGACATCCAATGTGTCTTCTCTCCCGCTTCAGGCGGCGCCGCCGTCGCCACCACCGCCGTAACCTCGTCCGCCCAGGAGGTATTTCGCTGCCCCCACCCGCCGGCTGGCGACATCTCGGGGATCGGACCGCTGAGGGTTTCTCTTTCGGCCGGGCAAGAGTCGGCGCCGATTTCGTCCGTGGCCTACTATCAGCCGCCTCGAGAAAGCAGGGCGCCGCCGAAGGGCCGCGCGCGAATCTGCGCCTGTACGATGGTGTACAACGCCGCAAAGTTCCTCCATGAATGGGTTGCGTACCACGCCGGCGTCGGCGTTGAACGCTTCTTCATCTACGACAACGGGAGCGAGGACGCGCTGGAGTCGGTTGTGGCTCGGCTCGGCTCGGAAGGGTTCAACCTAACGGTCCGGAATTGGCCGTGGCCCAAGACCCAGGAAGCCGGGTTCTCGCATTGTGCCACGACGAACCGGGACGAGTGCGAGTGGATGGCGTTCGTGGACGTGGACGAGTTCGTGTTTTCACCGGGTTGGACCGAGTCAAACAGACCGAACAGAGCCATGATGGACGCGCTCGTGGAGGTTCCCTCAAGGGTGGGCCAAGTCTCCATCAGCTGCCTAGAGTTCGGGCCATCGGGCCAACCGGCACACCCCAACGGTGGGGTCACCCAAGGGTACACCTGCCGGCGGCGACAGGAGGAGCGGCACAAGTCATTGCTCCGGCTCAACGCGGTGGACTACTCGCTGCTCAACACGGTGCACCATTTCGAGTTGCGAGACGGGTACACGACGAAATGGGTGCAGATCGGGGACGCGAGGGTATACCACTACAAATACCAAGTCTGGGACGAGTTCAAGGGTAAGTTCAGGAGACGCGTGTCGACGTACGTGGCGGATTGGAAGGAATCGGTGAACCTCGGATCGCGGGATCGGGCTCCCGGCCTGGGGTCCGAGCCGGTGGAGCCGACAGGCTGGTCTAGAATGTTCTGCGAGGTGAACGACACGCTAATACGCGACACGACTCGGAAGTGGTTCGGCACGTTGGGCGACGACGGTTCATACAGAATGGCCTGGCAGAAGCAGGATGACGAATTTTCTCAACGGAGTAGTAGTTGAGTGCTGTTACATAGTTGATAGTGAACACATTCTTTTATTAATTCTCTTGTATTATTATTATTATTATTTGTTTTTTTTCGCGACGTCCTGCACTGTTAATTTATGTATTTTGTGATGAGCAAAGCAAATTCGATTTATTCAGACTCGTAATAGGGCTGAACCGGGTCGGTTGCGGCCTGGGACAGGGAAAATCGATCGATTTGGCGGAACGTGGTGCACTAATAATTGAGTCGTTTTCGTGTGAGTTTCGTAGCCGCGTTATTCGAGGTCGTCTTGATTCGTGAAGACGGAGCCAGCCAAGGTTGACAAAAAACAAAAGGCCAGAAATGCAACGGAGCGGTCTATTTTGAATTGGTGAGTTGTTTCGTAGCGGTTCGTGTCCCGTTGGAAACAGACAATCTTCCGTCTTGTTTTCATATTAACGGAAGGTCGCGGGGACGCAAGCTAACCGTCCGTGGGAGAGGAGGGTGAGATTGGGGGTCCAGCGGTGAGTATTGTTGTGTAGTCTGTTCAATCAATAGCAGACACAGAAAGACGTGGGTGATACGAAAGTATTTACTTCAGGGTTTAACGGTTTATTACGGGCAGACCCCTCTGAAGTTAAATTATTAGTTAATACTCCTCTGTTATTTTACATTCTAATTACATATATCGTTAAATGTATATATATATATATATATAGGGGTTACATTTCGAAATACATGAATAGTATATAAAAAATATGATAATACTTTAATTTTGTTTTCTATCACAATAATAGATTATTGAAAAGGAATCCCATTCGTGGAAGGTTGAATTACTCCTGGTGATGGGATGCATGTTGGAGTTATGGGAAGGTGGAGTAGTTGGGTTCAAGCTTATTTGTTTTTTAGTTCAATATGTAGAAAATAAATGCATTAAAGGGCTTTAATAAAGGCGTTTCATTTTTTTAACTCTCAAATTTAATGAGGGGTCTTTTGGAAACTTTGTCAGCCAATCATAATTGGCTTCATGATAAAATCATATATTGAAAACTAAAAATTCATGCCCTATGAATTGTGAAGATGGCAAATTTTAATTACATTTGACTAAGGCAAATGAGTTTAGCTTAGTATGTTATATTAACTGCAAGGTTTTGGACTTGGTGAGTGCAAACCTAAGTCCGATTATAGTTGAGTTAAGCGAAGTAACTCAAAGCAAGAGCACATTAGAGACATAACTGTGTTTAGAGTATTAGTGGGTTTAACTTGAGTTATAGTTGATGGACTTGAGAAATTGATTATTCGTATGGGTTTGGGCCTAGACATAGCTTTGGCAACATGTTAAGACATGAAACTCATAATGGCACATGTGGGTATATCAAAAATTGAGTGTTATGATGTTTGGCATGACCCAACCATGTCTCAGGTTTGCCTGGGGCACACTAGGTGTCACGCCCCGGTCAGAACGGTCTAAAAACAGCGCTTATCCGCTTCCTAGAGCCGTCCGGTGGAACACCAGAACGTGATCGCGCTAGGGTTTCCGGGCAAATCTCACCCCCAATTCGAAACCCTAACTTCCCCGAATAATTTTCTTCCCCAAATTACAATTCACACGGAAAGAATGGGAAAACCCTAACCCTAGATTAGAAATCCGGAAAGCCCTAAATCAAATTACCTCACTTCTCCCTCTGATTTTGACCGAAGTCAAAATCACGTTCACTGTGCCAAATCTGTCGCCGCCGCTCGATTTTCGTTCGCTGATGTCAGTGTGACTTCAGCGTCCAAAATTTCTTCGCCGCTCGCGTCGCCTCCGATTTTGACCCGGTCAAAATCGGAAGCGGACTCCTTCGTCTTCCTCGCGATGCTGCGCTCGTCGTGTCGTCTCTTCGGCTGAGCACCGCCCGTGCTCAGAACCTCGCCGGGAAAGATTGCGTCCTCAGCCCTCTCGTCGCCCCGACTCAGCAGCCGCCTACTGCTGCCGGAGCGCCACCGGAATTGTAGGGAACGCGCGAGAATTGCGTCGCCAACTTGAGAACAGAGGAATTCCAATGGAAGAGGAAAGCTTTTATTAACTCAAATAGAAGCTACAAAACCTCTCCCTCACCCTCGCCAAACTCCTTCACGTTGGCGGCGACTCGTCACCGACTTACAGCACGCTCAACGCTTACTCTCAGACTCTCTCCCAAGCTCTGCGTCTCCGTCTCGCCGATCACCCTCTTCTCGCCTCCTCGCTCCTCCTTTTAACGGAAAGAGGCGCCGCTTTTGCTATTTCTGGCGTCGACCGAATCTTCCGCTCCACGCGGCCTTCACCCGTGTCCGCCTCCGATCCCGACAGAATCGGTCGCCGCCGTCTTTGCTCCCACGCTCGCCGTTGTCCGCGTCCACCGCACGCGGAGCAGACGAGCTCGTGCTCAGGCCCGAGCTTCGCGCCGCGGTTTTGTCGTGCGAAGAGAACGCCGTTGCATCGCGCGTCCGAGTCTTGCGTTCGCGTGGCTCGGGAAGAAGACGCCTGCGTGTCACCCGCGAGATTTGGAGAAGAAGGCGTCGCCATGTGCACTGAAGCCGCCGTTCTCGGGTCAAAATCGGATGCTTCCGATTTTGCATACGTTGACCGAATTCCTGCGTCTAGATTTGGGAGTTCGCTTCCCTTTCCTCCTTGTGGGTTTGGGCTTAGTTTAGGCCCACTTTTCTCTGGGCTGAACCGGGGAGTCCAGGGCCTAACACTAGGGGTGGGCACAAGTTGAGCATAGTCCAAACAAAGCATGACATAGCAATAGGTGTGATCCATAGACATTTGGTAGAAATTGAATTCATCAAATAAGCTAGATTTGACACACATATAGTGTCATTCAAATGCGTGAACCTAGTAATGCAAACTAGGTGTTCAACAAAATTTTTATAAGACGACAAGAGGCCCAAAGGCTTAAAGCATCCTAGAACTCAAAAGATCCTAATGAAATCAATTGTTCATCCAAGCAAGAGTCATTGTGACTTAAAGACATTCAATGTACTATTACTGAAGAGGTTTAGTAGAAGGTTGACCTAATCTTGAAACTAGAGATCGGTCTCTTTTTAGGGAAGAGGTTTTTGCTAAGGTTTTGAGGGTATTGTTTCAAAGTGTTGGAGCATTGGGGCAAGAAGGTTAGGCAAGTTTTTGACATAGAGGTATCACAAAAGACTAATAGAATCTTAGCTTCATTGATGGGAGGTTGATCTTATAACCATGTTATCAACAACTAAGATTCTTACCAGTTGAACTAATTGACACCTTCATTAGAAGGCTGACAAATTATGAGATCTAGTTAGTCTACACTATTTTTTTTTAGCAAAATGATAGGAGTATGACAATAATTAGTTCTTAATAATCAAGTATTCAAATAGTTGAAAGAAAAGAAAAAAGTTCTCTATAGATGATAAAAATTATAATTACTTTGAAATCCTTTTCCTAATATCCATTTGATGTATTGTAATATGTGTAACATAACTTCCTAATAACATTATCTATATTCATGCTCCAACTAATTACTAATACTCACAAAATAAGAAATATCAAGTTTAGTAATTGTAAGTAAGATATATCAACTTTCTCACTAATTAGTAGCATTTAGTTGGATCTATATAATCAAATTCATCATTGGCACACTGGTTTTGACATGGAATAATATATGTATTTATCTATATAATCAAATTCATCATTGGCACTACTGGTTTTGACATGGAATAATATATGTACTAATACGCTTAAACCTAAATTGATCAATCTCCTCAAGTAAATGCAAAGTATTTTTGTATCATGAAGAAAATATTATACTTTGCTCTTTGTAAGCAAGATCTTTCAAGCTAAAATAAAAATATGAGAGTCTCTTCATTTCAATAATTATTCAAAAGTTGTTGCATATTAATCGAGTGTCAGGAAAATAAATAGCAAGAACCGTAATAACAAAGTTAAAATTGCATATAAAGATGGGACAATTAGCTTTTCTACTGCAAAACCTAGCCAACATGCAATTTAAGAGAATTTATGGAACATGCTTTGAGCCATATTTAAGTCTATATATTACTTTTTATAGTTTACATACCAACTCTCCAGCAACATATTCAAGAGTTTGCTCTATATAATTTCTTCAGAAATTTTTCATAAAACACATGTTTTAGATTCACCTAATGAAATTGTCAATCAAGGGAGAGTGTCAGTTAGTTCAACTGGTAAGCACCTTAATTGTTGATAACAAGGTCTTGAGTTTAATTCTCGTTCTTATTACTTAACTTACCTATGGCAAAAAGAAATTGTCAATCAAGGTCGATAGTTACACCAAAAAAACCCCAAATCGAGTTCAATTAAGATACAAATGTCAAAACAACCTGCCTTACAAGTTTGTATAATCCCTTTGCAACTAGCTGAGGCTTGTACTTATACACTATGTTATCAGAGTTGATATAGGCCCCGTTTGGGGCGGCTTCTAATCCACGTTTGCGTTTGCAGACAGCCAAAAGCGCTCACCTCGAGCCTTTCCAAAAAATAAGCGGCTGCTTAGCAATAGTAACGGTAGCTGCTCGCGTTTACACCCGCTCGCCTTTGAGAGTTTTCGTCCTCGCCGATTTTCGTCACTGCCTCCCGTCGTCGCCGTAGCCTATCATCACTCATTGTACGCCCTTACCTGTTTTTCACCTTCATTTTTTGAGATTTAGGGCTAACACACTCCTCTTCGCCGATCCGCCTCTTCTCGCCACTTCGCCTCTCGCCGATGGCCCCTCCTCGATGTCTCGCCGGCAGTGACACCTGAAGCCCTTCCAGATCCAATCGCCATACTTCTTTCATGAGTCATGTGGTTGACACCACGAGCAAAGCTACCGACGCCTCACCTCCACCTCTAGCCGACGCCAAGCGCCTCCAGCCGGCTTTGAGCTCCACTACTAGCCGACGCCAAGCCCTTCTAGCCGCTGCTGACAAGGAGCCAGCTACCGCCGTCCGATCAAGCTCCACCGACCCTGAACTATCAGTATAAACTTCTAATCTTTGTTCTATACAACTCAAAACAATTTATGTGTAATTAAGTTATCTCTTACATGTGTTTGTTGAATTTTAATCCTTGAAGTTTGCTGAAATTTCTGCACTTGCCGAACCATTGCTTCTGCAGAATTTTTCAGTTTTCAGCTGACACTGGAAGTGTGTCTTCGGCTGAGTTTTGATCAAATCTGAAAACATTTTTTGTATCCAACCACTGCATGTTCATTGATCTTTATAAGTTGCTGAACTCTTTCATAGCCAACCACACTTGTTGAAGATCAAGGATATTTTTGGTTATAGTATTGTTGCTTACCACCGAAAACCCAGGATCTGTTAAGAGAAAATTTTGAGTTCTGATTTGTACCCCTACTGAGTTTTGTCAATTGGAGTTTGTTCCTTGCTGCATTTCTTGTTGATATCACTGCTGAAGATTCAGCACGGCTAAGCCAATTGCAGCTACTGGATTCAGCTTTCCTAGTCCAAATTTTTCAGCCGAGACATGCATGTGTCAAAGCTGGAGACTAATTGAGTTTTTGAAACTGAACTTTGTGCTGTGTGTTAAGATTGAAATTACAAGGAAGTTGGACAGAATTTTTCAGATCTGATCAGCTTGGAATTTACTTCATTTTAGTTGTCCTGGATTTTATTTTGGTGGAATCTAAGTTGTTGTACAACATTGATAATTGGTACTTTGCAAACTAAAATCGTCTTTTATAATGGCTCCTACAAGATGTGGTCTGAATTAACTTAAAGAACTATATTTTATAGAAGATACAATTTGGGTACCAAGGTCTCTTGTTGCTTTCCTGAATCTTGACTCACTAATTTCTATTATTTATCATCTCATATTAATAGTCAATTTGCCTTTGTAAGTTCTTGAGATCTCTGAGTTCTATCTTGAAATCTTAAATTTGAACAATAATGCAGTTTGATACCATGTTCATTAGATCTAATTTATTTATATTGTGTCTATGTTCAAATTTCAATGGCAACCAAAAGTAGCAAAGCAGTTTGGAATGTACAAACAACACAATATTTTTGTGATGTTCGTATTGCTGCTATTGATAAAGATATGCGCCCTGGATCTTATTTCAATGCAAACAGGTGGAAATATATTGTTGAAAACTTTCAACAAATTTGTGGGCTACCATATGATAGAAAAGTACTAAAAACAAATGGGATCAATTAAAATTAGACTAGAAGTTATGGAAAGAATTAAATGGCAAAGAGACTTAACTAAGATGAGACTCAAGATTTAAAATAGTAGATGCGACTCTAGATTGGTGGGCTAGTAAGATTGCAGTATGTACTTAGGTTATTATTAATATTATCAAATGTAATAAAATCAATTTCTAATCCAATGTAATTGTAGGTGAATAAAGATTATGCAAACTTCCGCAAAAAAGGTATCCATCTTAATGTTGAAACCAGGTTGGATACTATGTTTGGAGACACGGTAGCAACTGGTGAGTATACATTTACACCAGATGTGCATGAAGAGTTTGTTGCAGACTTGGGTGCAAATGAAGAAAGTGATGTGCCTATGACTGAGACTAATGAATCAGTGCATGTTGCTTCATCCTCTCAACTAAGTAGTAGCAGCAAACGGGGAAAAAGAAAGAATGTAGGTGCATCACTATTGAGGGATAATATGATTGAAATGAGAGACTTTCTTCACCAAAGAAGGACTCTTGAATATCAGCTATCAGATGCTCCAGGGTGCAGTATAGACGAGGTGATAGAGGATGTACGGTCTCTTCCTGGTTTAGATATTACTTCTGGGTTATTTTATTTTGTGTGCGATTTATTCAGGGACCAACGAAATAGAGCAATGTGGAAAAATTTGAAGACAGTTGAAGAAAATATGGGATGGTTGACATATATGCAACAGTCATCCAGAAAATTCATTCCATAGCTTGTTTATATATATGTTGGTAACTAGACTTATGTACTGGAATTCTATTCTGTTGGATTCTTGTAATATGAGCTCGAACTTATGTGTGGAATTTGTAGTACTTTTCATGTTGTATGTTGGTTTGAACATTTGCCAAATGTGTAATTTTTAATACTATCCATGTCGTATGTGTGTGAGTAATTAATATATTTAGATATGGATTAATATTTTACTTAACACTGCAACATAATTTTTTGTTCCTAGATATGGTTGATCATAATAGTGACAATAGCAATGACAGTGATGCTCCACAAGAGATCGATGCGCAACAGTATATTAAAAATACAATGCATGACACTTTGATACTGGTCTATTATAATAGTATCTTGGCACACGAGTATTATTCAAAGTATTTACAGAAGTCACCTTGTATGGTGTCTGGGCATACAGGCATGAGATGGTTGAGAGAGCTAATGGAAGGGAACCCTGAAAGATGTAGGCGAATGATGTGAATGGATAAACATAATTTCATTCAATTATATACCATTTTGGAGAACTCGTATGATCTGAAAACCTCAAAAAAACATAACAATATATGAAAAAGTAGGTCTTTTTATTTTTACATTGGCACAAGATGCCTCTAACAGACAAACACAAGAAAGATTTCAACATTTTGGTGAAACAATAAGTCGGATCTTTCATGAGGTGTTGAAATCAGGATGCAAGTATGCAAAAGTCTTGATAGAGCCCACGGGTAGAGAGTTTCGAGATATTCCACCATAAATATTACATGATACTCGTTAGTACCCTCATTTCAAGCTAGGTCTTTTGTTTAAATAATATTATATCTTGTAGTATGCATTGTATTCTAACTATTTTATTATATTTTCATATAATTGCATTGGAGCTTGATGCATTGCATTTTGGTAGTGATTTTCATAGTTATTTCATGTTAAATCTAAGCTTATTTCGGCATTTTTATACTCATTATGGGCTTATTTCCTTCATATCTTCGGAATCTTCACTTTTTGGCACTTTTATGGAATTTCAGGTAAAACACCCTTTTTTTCAACATATTTTAAAGATTCTGAGGCCATGAGACGATTTCTCATGCGAAAACGAAGCCGCCTGTCAAATTTGAGTCTATTTGGAGTTAGCCTGACAATCACGGCCGGGTGAACCCCACGGGGTTCACCATCCCAGTCGCCAGCCAGCGTATGCCACGGAAAGCGTCACGGCCGGGTGAACCCAGCGGGGTACACCAGAATTCTATTTGGCCGAAAATGATCTAGAACACATCATGGCCAGGTGAATCCGGCGGGGTTCACCGCGCTTCTTTCAGCCGAACTCTCAGAATGAATCACAGCCAGGTGAACCCAGCGGGGTTCACCGTGATTCTAACTCAGATTCGCGAGCGGACCCGACCCACACTCGGTTTTCCTTCGATTTCTCACCCGTTCGGAGTCCAAATTTGGCAAGTAAGGTGTCTTTGGAAAGCTCTTTCAGAGGAGAATGTAAAGGATACAAAAGCCCCAATTATTATGACCTAATCATCGAGGATTCACGCGAAGAAGCGGCGCGGGTGGAAGAACACGGCGACAGAGGCAACTTTTAGAGATTTTCGGAGATTGAGACACACGATCATCACGATTTCTTCAGGATTCCTTCGGTTCATCGTCTCCTTCCCCTTAGCTTCGTTTTCTTATACTTTTCATTTCATTAAAAGAGAGATTTTGAGCGTTTCAATGACGATTATAGCGTAAACCCTATTTCGGGGCTTGGTGGAAACCCTTTGATGATTTTAATTGCAAACTTTATATCTATTTATGTTATTGATATGAATTGTGAGCATATTTTACTTTGACGTATTTATTTCGTGGTTTTACCTTGGCCGAGTAATATCGCGTGTTAGCCGTTACAATTCATATCGAGAGAAGGATCGTAAGGGTCGAACCTCTGAGTAAAACTTGTGAGACCTCGACACGAGAGTGCTTGGTCTTCGCTCGAGGATTTCATAGTCTGCCATAGAACTCATTGAGTTCGTCTTAGAACGATCCACCGCGAGAGTAGGAGGTCGGTCTAAAACGAACACCGGGGTGTATCACTCGAGAGAGGGCACCTTGTACCCTAGGGTTAGACTCCTTGTGCAAAACCAATAAACCAAATAACTAATATCTTTATTGTGCGATTAAGATTATCGTCGTGGTGGAAGCCGTAGCTCTGAATTCTCTCTTATATCTTTTCTCTACCGAAGTAGTTGCACTTGTTTGTTTTCGATTTTCGTCTTCAAAAACCCATGTTTTGATTCGCCTAGCTATTAGGACTCGGACTTTCTAGTACTCAACCTTGTTCCCTGTGGGATTCGACATCTTTTATATTACTTCGACATATCCATGCACTTGCGGAGCGTGTCAGAGCTATAGATGGAACACATATAGATGCAGTCGTACCTCTTAGTGATCAAGTTCGATTTATCGGAAGAAAAGGTCATCCAACTCAAAATATCTTAGCTACATATATATTTGATATGAGATTCATATACATACTGGCTAGATATGAAAGTTCTGCACATGATGCTCGAGTTCTTGCAAAAGTAATGAATTTAAACTTTCCAAAACTCCCCAGTAGGTATAAATTTATTTTCATTTATACACGTACTAGCTGACTATGAATTTTATACCAATTTACAACCCTTCATCACAATGAGTATTAATTGAACTTTTTCCTAAAATTTATAGGAAAGTATTACTTAGTTGATGCTGGATACTCAAAAACGAGTGGGTTTCTTGGACCTTATAGAGGAGTGAGATATCATCTTCAAGAATACCAACAAGGACATTCACCACAAGGGCTTAAAGAAATATTTAATAAATCTCACTCATCTCTTAGAAGTTGTATTGAACAATGTTTTGGAGTATGGAAGAAGAGGTGAAATATATTACGTGATATGCCTTCATATGCATATGAGACACAAGTCAAAATTGTAGTTGCATCAGTGGCAATCCATAATTTTATTAGGCAAAGAACAAACACAAATGAAATTTTTTAAGAATTTGATGTTAATCCGGAACTTATCCCAACAAATGATTATGAGGTAGATGAAGAGACTAATGAAGATCAACAAGATGCTACGGAGGTAGATCGCCTCCGGAATCAGATTGCATTAAGTTTAATAGATTCACATGTGTAGCAAATATTTTATTGTATTGCTATTATATGGATGTGGTTACTTTGTACTCGTTAGATATTGTGATGTTTATATGGTTTATTATGTGTGATTACCAAGTATTTGTGATGAATTATAGATAATTTTTTTTTGTGATGTATTATGGTTTGATATTATTTTATATATTATGTATGCAGGATTTTGCACTTAAAATACAGGGGAAACTCTTGCAAAATTTTTTTAGAATTTCTCTATTTTAAAATTAAATTTATGTATGTAATAGTCTAAAAAATTTATTGTTGTGTAAAGTAATTTTAAATTTTAAAAATAAATTAAAAAAATTTTCTTAATAGAACCGAACAGCACAGCACAATAGCTCATAATTGCTTATCAGACCAGCTAAAATACCCAAACAGTCTTAGCTTTTTAGATCAGCTCTGGTCAAACCAGCCAAAAGCTAGAAGCTCCAGCTACCCCAAACTGGCCCGTAGTCTCATGATAAGTTTTAAAAATAAAAATAGATGAAATCAAATAATAAAAGTGCAATATTCAAGGGTTAAGCAATCATGAAAAGCATAATCACTACTTATATAGTCTTTGACATATTCACAAATTTTCATAGGGATGAAAGGCAATAAAAAATTTAAACATATTTTAAAAACCACCAAAATAAAACTAAAAATAAATAAATATTTATATCTCAACTAGTGTCTTTTACATGTTCACATATTTTACATTGATAAAAAATTAATTTGTCATATCTATGAAAGTTCCATATGCACTAATAATACTGAAGAATATATATTATCTTCCTCTATCACATTTTGCTTCTCAAAAAAATATTATTCATCAAATTATTTATCTATATACCTCTTAATAGAGTGATGTAGTTGAATGTAAAATTTAAGAGTGATTGACAATCCATTTGATGGATCATTGATTGTACTAGTGTATAATAGGATCTATCATTTTGGTAAAATTAGCCTTTAAGTCAAGCTTGATTATGCTTAACACTAACAATAATGACATAATTAGCAAATATTTCAAGTGAATTAAGGTGTTAGCTAGTTCAACTAATAAAGATTTTAGTTGTTGATAACAAAGTCTTAAAGTTAAGTCTCGCCATCATCAATTACTTTCTTCTATCATAGTATTCAATAAATATTGGGCTAGGATTGTTTGTAATCTATGAGATGATTGAAAAGGAATTAACACACAAGAAGGGGGGGGGGGGTGAATTGTGTGTTGAACAATTTTTTTAAAACTTTATGTTTTTCTTACAATCTAGATAAAAGAAAATGAAGATAACTAAAATCATTGAGATAAAGCTATGTTATGAAGAACTACACTTATGAGATTTAGCTAATAACTAATATCACTAATTTATAAGCATGAAATTCAAAGCAATACAAATAAGCAATGCAAACAAGTGATTTATAGTGTTTCGGCCCCAATGCCTACATCCACTACCTAGGCTCCCTACCTAGGATTTCAAACACCCAATTAGTTTTATTTTCTTCTTTAATTGAGGTTTACACTATGTGGTTTCACTCTCCTCCTAAGGGAACCACTTCTCTAAACCCTAAATACAAGAAGTAAAATAAAATAACTATGAGGTCTCTTCCAAGAGCAACTCCAAATACAACAAATTCAATGCAAGAACTAAAACACAAATCAAGAGGGGAAAGAAATACTCATTCAAAACCAAGACTCCTCTTGATGATTTTCTCCTAGAATGCTTGAACTCCTCTTTTGAAAAAAACTCTTTTTGAATGATGAAGGCTTCAAATTTCTAGACTTCAAGATCTTCAAGAGAGTTTATCATGGAGATTTCAAGAGAAAAGGAAGCTCTTTGGGGCACCAATGGTTTGGAAGATCATGTAAAAAGGTTCTAGGGTTTTTGAGAATATTTATATATTATTTTTTGAGGTTATAAATGGCTAAAATTGAAGAAATAGCCGTTGGAGGTCAAAAAGGCTCGGTTTGGGCCAATTCAGCCTGGTTCGGACAACATATTTTGTTCAAATTAATTTAGCTCGTTTGAGCTCATTTGAAGTCCGAATTGATTGACGTTTGAATCGTTGGAAAGCTTAGAGAGTCTAGTTTCTAAATATACTAGTTTCATAAAATTTTGGCAAGGAAAAATATAGTTTGGGGTTAAATACTTCAGAAAGGTAAAAAATATGAAAGCTTTGGTTCAATGATATGAGTAAATTTTGGGAAACAAGATGATCAAAAGTGTATTCAAGGAATTTTGGTGGAAAGAGCTATCAAATAAGAAGTAATTTAAGCACTTTACATTTATCTAAGGAATAAAAAATAAAACTATGAGAAATAAGTCTTGATCACCATAAGAGTTCAATCTCCTTCTTAATGTGGATGAAAGTTGAAATGAACTTGAGCTTGAACTTCATAAATCATCCACCATGTTTAACCTAAATAAGATACTCAAGAGATAATATTAGTAAAGTGGTTTGTTATTATCAAAACATATTGGAATAAATTAAAGACCAAGATAATAAAATCTTGGGCCAACAATCTCCCCTTTTTGATAATGATAAACTATGTCAAGAAAAGGCATACAGTAAATATAGAGTAAATATGCATTCTATGCATTTATCAAAATTGTAGATAAAGATTTTCCCTATTTATGTAGACATATAAAATATAAGATGCTTTTGAAAATATTTTCAAAGTTTCAATATAAGCTCTCCCCCTTTTGGCATTATCAAAAAGAGACGATGCATGAATAGAAAAAGCATCAACAATTCTAAAGTTATAGCAATCATCCAAAAGAAGTTAGTATACATTATTTTGGAGATGGTTGACTACATATACCTAATTGCATTCTCAAATTACAAAAACTTTCCTCATTCAAAGGTTTAGTAAAAATATCTGCTAATTGCTTATCTGTAGGAACATAACACAATGATATGTCATTTTTCATTACATGATCACGCAAGAAATGATGTCTTAAGTCTATATGTTTTGTGCGTGAATGCAAGATAGGATTCTTAGATAGATTTATTGCACTAAAGTTATCACAATAAATAGAGGTACACTTGTAAGATAAATCATAATTTAAAAGAGTTTGTTTCATCCAAAGAATTTTTGCACAACAACAACCTACAGTAATATACTCAGCCTCTGTTGTTGAAAGTGCCACAGAGTTTTGTTTCTTAGAAAACCAAGAGACTAAACTCATTCCTAAGAATTGACAACATCCACTTGTACTTTTTCTATCAATTCTACAACCAACAAAATCAGCATCAGAATAACCATAAAGTTCAAAGTTTTTGCTATTAGGGTACCAAAGACCAAAATCAATAGTTCCTTTAATATATCTAAGAACGCATTTTATTGCACTTAAATGTGACTCCTTAGGAAAAGATTGGAATCTTGCACATAAACATATACTAAACATTATATCAGGTTTACTTGCAGTTAAATAAAGTAAACTACCAATCATACCTCTGTATCGCTTTTGATCTACTATTTTACCATTCTCATCTACATCAAGCTTGGTACATGTGCTCATAGGAGTTGGTGTAGCTTTAGTATTTTCCATACCAAACTTCTTGAGAATCTCTTTTGCATATTTGGATTGGTTAATGAAGATACCATATGTTGTTTACTTTATTTGAAGTCTAAAAATGAAACTAAGTTCACCCATCATACTCATCTCAAATTTATTTTGCATGCAATTTGCAAACCACTTACATAAAGATTCATTAGTAGCACCAAAAATGATATCATCTACATAAATTTGAACTAGTAATATATCATCATTTTTATGTTTAGTAAAAAGAGAAATGTCAACTTTTTCAACTTTAAAACCATGATCAATTAACAATAAAGAAAGCCTTTCATACCAAGCCCTAGGAGCTTGCTTTAAACCATATAAAGCCTTCTTCAATTTGAAAATATGATTTGGAAATTCAAAATTCTCAAAGCCAGGTGGTTGCTCAACATAAACTTCTTCATTAATAAAACCATTTAAAAATGCACTTTTCACATCCATTTGATACAGTTTAAATCCTTTGAAACTAGCAAAAGCCAAAAGTATTCTAATAGCCTCTAATCTTGCTACAGGAGCATATGTTTCGTTATAGTCAATTCCTTCCTCTTGGTTGAAACCTTGTGCCACTAAGCGTGCCTTATTTCGAACCACTAGGTCGGACTCATTTAGTTTATTTCTAAAAACCTATTTAGTTCCAATCACAGTTTGATTACAAGGTCTAGAAACTAATGTCCATACATCATTTCTTATAAATTGATTTAATTCATCATGCATGGCTAAAACCCAAAATTCATCTTTTAAAGCATCATCAATACATTTAGGTTCTACTTGAGAAATAAAAGCAACATGCTCACATAAATTTTGAAGTGAATAACGAGTTACCACACCCTTTGAAGGTTCTCCAAGTATTTTCTCTATAGGGTGATCTTTTAAGAACTTATAATCCTTTGGAAGAGGTTGATGTGTGTCAACTTTTTCCACTTGATCTTGAGATGGATTACCTTGTATGCCTTGAAGTTCTTGATCATCATTAGATACTTCAATAGTGTCATGATTGTTCTCAAGTTTAAGCTCTTCTATTCTTTCATTGATGTCAACTCCTTTAACTACTCTTGAAACATTGCTAGATTCATCAAATGTCACATGCATAGATTCTTCAACTATTAAAGTTCTACAATTATAAATTCTGTATGCTTTACTAGTAGAAGAATAACCAAGAAATATTCCTTCAACGGACTTAGAATCAAACTTACCTAATGGATCTTTAGTATTTAAAATAAAGCATTTACAACCAAAAACTCAAAAATATGCAATATTTGGGGATCTATTAAACCAAAGTTCAAAAGGTGTTCTTTTTAAAATAGGTCTAATTAAAACACGATTGAGAACATAACAAGATGTATTTACTGCTTTGGCCCAAAAGTATTTAGGTAAATTATTTTCGCTAAGCATAGATCTAGCCATTTCTTGCAAAGTTCTATTTTTTTTCTTTCATCTACACCATTTTCTTGTGGAGTTCCAGTGCAAGAAAAGCTATGTAAAATACCTAAATAATCACAAAATTTTAAAAATAAATCATTTTCAAATTTTCCTCCATGATCACTACGAATTTTTGAAATCATGTAACCTTTTTCAATGGAGACTCTCTTAGTGAATTTTTTGAAAAACTCAAAAGCCTTATTTTTCTTAGCAAGAACATAAACCCAAGTAAATCTAGAAAAATCATCAATAAGAACATAAGCATAAAGTTTACCACAAAGACTAGAAACATTACATGGTCCAATTAAATCCATATGAACTAACTCAAGTGGTTTAGATGTAGTTACCTTGTTTGTCACACCCCTAGAGGATGGTAATTTCATAATATAAAAAAAAATTCACAAAGAAATATAGAAGTACTTGCCTAATATGCCCAAAATCACTTTCTATTTGATTTCTCCCCTCTCTTCCTCTTCCCTTTCGTAGGGTTTCTTTCTCTCAAGGTTGGAACGAAGCAAACAAAAGAGGAATGGCAAATTTTTCCATGCTTATCTCCTCATGCATGAAGAGATGAGGTGTACGCATAAGGGCAATTCCAATAGCATGAGGTGGCAAGGTTTTGTCCTTAATGCTATTTTGTCTTTTTCTCATTTCCACTCAACTTCACAAGTTCTCATCCACTTAACTTCATAACTCTTTTCCATTCTCAACACCTAGTACTCAAGTTCTTCCATAAGGTGAAGCACTACAATAAAAAGATCATAGTATTTACTACAAAAGCATAATGACTATTTTACCCTTTTTTGTGAGGGTATTATATTGTTAATAGAAGAAAAAGAAGCTTTCACTTGCTTACCCTTTTCGCATGCATCACACAACTTGTCTTTTTAAAATTTGATTTTTGGAATTCCTTTCACAAGTTCCTTTCTTGAAAGCTTTTGAATTAAATCCATGTTAGCATGCCCATGTCTACGGTGTCATAGCCAAGATAAATCTTCTACACATGCTAAGCACTTCACATTAGGGTTAGGCAAAATATTCAAACTAAGTATATAAATATTATCTATTCTATTTCCAATAAAAGAGACATCATTTGAATATGAATTTTTAATCAAGCATTTTGTTGTTTCAAAAGTAACATTATAACCTTTATCACAAAGTTGAGATACACTAAGTAAATTATGCTTTAAACCATCCACTAAAAGAACATTGTCAATAATAGGATAAGGATTTATACCCATAGTACAAATGCCAATTATCTTACCTTTGGCATTATCACCAAATGTTACCATACCACATTCTTTAATTGATAGTATTGCAACTAGATTTATATCTCCCGTCATATGCTTTGAGCAACCACTATTAAGAATCCAATCACTTCTATTTCATTGTAGTTGGTTCTTCACCTACAAGAGATGGAAATAAAACTTTAGGTACCTAATTTTCTTTGGGTCCTTGATGGTTAGAGGCTTTAGGAATCCATAATGTATGTTTATATCCTTTCTTGCTAGGGCAATTATGAATTTTATGTCCATATCTACCACAAAAGAAGCAATGTCCATTAAAGTATGTAGAAGCATATGAGCTAGAATGAACACAATTTTTATGAACATGCTTAAGATATGTGTTATGTGTTTTGACATGAGAGGTAACACCATTATGAGTATTCTTTTTAGATTTTGAATACAATAAAGACAATTCTTTTCTCAACACTAATAATAAGTCATTTAATGCTTTTGCTTGAGAAACAAGAATGACATTATCATTTTTACACATAAGCAAGGTATTATGTAGTTCATCCTTTTCTTTGACAAGAGAATCTTTTTCCTTTTTCAATACTTTATATTTTGTATGAAGGCTCTTAAATTCATCATAAAACTCATGAAATGCATTTTTTAGTTCTTCATAAGAATAATTACATTCATCAAGAGATTTAGAAGTTACCTCATCACCTAATGCCATGAAACATAAGTTAGCTTTTTCTTCTTGATCATCTTCAGAAGAAGAAGCTTCACTTTCATCCCAATTTGCTAATAATGTTTTTCTCTTCTTTTTATCTTTTACATTTGAAGCCTTCAAAAGTGGACAATCTCTCTTAATATGTCCCGGTTTATTGCACTCAAAACATGTCAAGTCATCCTTTGAGAATTTATTCTTGTTACCCTTTCTCATAGGAAATTTCTTGAATCTTTTTGCTAAGAATGCAATCTCTTCTTCATCATTACTTTCATCACTTGAGGGAGCTTGAAGAGTAGCCTTCAATGCAATAGATCTCTTTTTAGACTCTTTCTCATCTTCAACATGTGATTTCATTTGAATCTCATGAGTCATAAGAGACCCAATAAGTTGGTCCATGGCTAATTTTGAGAGATCTTTGGCTTCTTGAATTGTAATAACCTTTGCCTCCCAAGCTTTAGGTAATGATCTTAATATCTTTCTTACCATATCTTCCTCTTTGAATGGCCTTCCAAGAGAAATGAGACTATTAGTAATATTAGTAAACCTTGTGTACATATCGGTAATAGTCTCATGAGAAACCATTTTAAATAACTCATAATCATGCATCAACATACTAATTCTAGATTCTTTCACTTGAGAGGTACCTTCATGAGTTACCTCAAGTATATGCCAAATTGCATGAGCACTAGAACATGTAGAAATGCGATTAAATTCATTTTTATTTAATGAACAATAAAGAGCATTCATAGCTTTAGCATTCAAAGTGTGTAACTTTCGTTCTTCTTGAGACCAAGTAGTATTAGGTGTTGAGGGTGATTTATAATCATTTTCAATCATCTTCCAAATATCTAATCCAAGTGATTGAAGAAAAATTTTCATTCTACATTTCCAATAGGTATAGTGTGTGCCATCAAATATAGGTGGATAAGCAGTAGAGTGTCCTACAACATGTGAAGATGATACATCAAAAGTAGCCATAAATAACTATAGGAAAAACAGTTAAGTTTTAACCTATAAACCAAGCTCTGATACTAAATGAAAAGGAATTAACACATAAGAGGCGGGGAGGGGGGGAGTGAATTATGTGTTGAGCAATTTTTTTTATAACTTTATGATTTTCTTACAATCTAGATACAAGAGAATGAAGATAACTATAATAATTGAGATAAATCTATGTTATGAAGAACTATACTTATGAGATTTAGCTAACAACTAATATCACTAATTTATAAGCATGAAATTCAAAGCAATACAAATAAGCAATGCAAACAAGTGATTTATAGTGGTTCGGCCCCAATGCCTACATCCACTACCTAGGCTCCCTACCTAGGATTTCAAACACCCCACTAGTTTTATTTTCTTCTTTAATTGAGGTTTACACTAAGTGGTTTCACCCTCCTCCCAAGGGAACGACTTCTCTAAACCCTAAATACAAGAAGTAAAATAAACTAACTATGAGGCCTCTTCCAAGAGCACCTCCAAATACAACAAATTCAATGCAAGAACTAAAACACAAATCAGGAGGGGAACAAAATGCTCATTCAAATCCAAGACTTGTCTTGATGAATTTCTCCTAGAGTACTTGAACTCCTCTTTTGAAAAAGTTCTAGGTTTCAAGACCTTCAAGAGAGTTTATCATGGAGATTTCAAGAGAAAAGGAAGCTCTTTGGGGCACTAATAGTTTGGAAGATCATGTAAAAAGGTTCTAGGGCTTTTGAGAATGTTTTTATATCATTTTTTAGGGTTACAAATGGCTAGAATTGAAAAAATAGCCATTGGAGGTCGAAAAGGCTCGGTTTGGGCCAATTCAGCCCAGTTCAGTTCGGACTGCATATTTTGTTCAAATTGATTTGGCTCGTTTGAGCTCATTTTGAAGTCTGAATTGAGTGTCATTTGAATCGTTGGAAAGCTTAAGAGACTACTTTCTAAATATACTAGTTTCATAAAATTTTGACAAGGAAAAATAGTATTGGGTTTAAATACTTTAGAAAGGTCAAAATATGAAAGCTTTGGTTTAATGATATGGGTAAATTTTGGGAAACAAGATGATCAAAGGTGTATTCAAGGAATTTTGGTGGAAAGAGCTATCAAATAAGAAGTAATTTAAGCACTTTATATTTATCTAAGGAATAAAAAATAAAACTATGAAAAATAAGTCTTGATCACCATAAGAGTTCAATCTCCTTAATGTGGATGAAAGTTGAAATGAACTTGAGCTTGAACTTCATAAATTATCCACCTTCTTTAACCTAAATAAGATACTCAAGAGATAATATTAGTAAAGTGGTTTGTTATTATTAAAACATATTGGAATAGATTAAAGACCAAGATAATAAAACCTTAGGCCAACAATGATATCCTATTTAAGAAAGTGCTATGAGTTCTAAATGAGGATTGACCCCAATTTTTAGCATATATTTCACGCCATTGGGGACATTTAGGAAACTTAAGGGAAAGGGTGCATGTACTAGAGTAGCTTTTGGAGTAGAGAATCAAGCACCATGAGTGAAACACCAATTGGGAGAGGAGAGGAATTAATTGGTTAACTTGAATTCGTGGACCCCTTCCTTCTAGTGTCAATATAATATGAGTCAGGACTAAGGTCATCTGGGTTGAGCTTGAATTAGACTTAGTTCAGCCAGCTTATATGCTTGAATTGACACTGACTCCTACAACTATAGGGGAGCATGAAATGTTCTAAAAGAAGAGAAAGATTGGAGTTGTGTCCAAGTAATCTCCCTCTAGTGCTGATAGGGTGACCGTAAGTGTACGGTTTCTATCGAAGTAGTAAAAGTTATCGATCCCACAGGGGCTAGGTGTCAAGTACTGACATATCGTTTTATTGGTAGCTAGACAATTCAAAATGGAATAAGAAATCTAAACTAAATTAATAAAACTAAATCAAGGATGCAACGACTAAAATAGGAAATTGTAATTCAGAAAAGATCGGAACGTCAGGTTCCACCGCATTGAATGATTATGTTAAAATGTTAAACAATCCAAATGAGAAAACCTAAACTGCTTAAGGCGATCGATCCATTTGTACAGATTACCCCCTCTCAGTAGTGCAATATGGTATCTACCTAAGTCAATCTTCTACTCTCGTGGCTTATTGACTTAGAGTAGACCCAATGAGCTCTATGAAAAATTGTTAAACCCTCGAATGACTATAACCTACTCTCGTTGCTCAAGTCACATGTTCAAACTAAGTGGTTCAAGTGTTACGATTCATCTCTCAGTTTTTCTCGTGACACCTAACACGCGTAAAAAGCTCAGCCGAAACAAGCACACAAAATATGCACAACAAAGATTGAATAAATAAGTTTAATTAAATGTCACTTAGATTTAAAAAGCATTGAAGACATGAATTTATTCAACGAGCTACACGTGAGTCTCGACGAAGAGTTTACGCTAGAAAAAATATCATATAACTTATGAAAACTCTAGAAAATACAATCGAAAGGTGGAGAAATTATAGATCTTAGACAGGAGACAATAAGTCTTCGGTCTTCTCTTGATAGCCCTGAAGAAATCCGTCCAAACGAGCCCTCGAATGCAACTTTCACCCAACTTTTGCCCTAGTCATCACTAATGAAAAGTTCAACCCCCATAACCACTCCAAAATCCTCTTTTTATTGCTCAATCTCTTCCTTACACAGTTAAGAAGGTTCTCCAAAAATTTTAGCAAATTCCGATTTCAGAATCATCCAAATCGACCAAGAAACCGCCAAAAGGTCGAATTTAGCGGAAGTTATCACGGTCATGATCATGATCACACCCTGGCCATGATCGTCTCGTCGCAGAGCATTATACCTCTTCACGGCCATGAACATAAACACACCCTGGTCGTGATTGTCTCTTTGAATGCTTCAAAGTTCTGCCGAGAAGCTATCATGGTCGTGATCATGATCACACCCTGGCCGTGATCATCTCATTGATGCTGCAGAGTTCTGTCAAGAAGATCATGGCCGTGATAATGATCATGGTCTGCCCATGTTCTTTGCAGAAAACTTTAATTTGCCTCAAATTTGACATGTGGCCTCCTAGCATTATGAGGAATCTTCTCATGATCTCAAATCTTTAAATTCTTCATGAAAAATGGGAAAAATATTCTGTATTTCACAAATAATCAAAAATAGTAAAAATTCTGTACTTTAAAAGAAAAGAATCCAAAATAAGGTAGAAAATAAGAATTAAGCCTGAATAATCATATGAATAAGAGTTTAAATCCAATAAAAATAAGGCTCATCAAGCACCTAAGTCATACTAGGGATTAGAGAATGATATATGTTGCAGAAAAGGAATTAACACACAAGAGGAGGTGGGGGTGAATTGTGTGTTTTTTAACTTTATGATTTTTTTTAATCTAGAAAAAATAGTATGTAAATAACTAAGACAATTAAGATAAAACTATGTTATGAACTTCACTTATGAGGTTTAGCTAGTGTAACTAAAGTTTTAAGCATGCAATGCAAAGCAACACAAATAAATAATACAAATAAATGATTTATAGTAGTTCATCTCCAATATCTACATCTACTGCCTACGCTTCCCACCTAGGATTCCAATACCTACACTAGTTTTATTTTCTTATGTAATGAGGTTTATGCTTAAATGGTCTTACCCTTCTCCCAGGCGCACCACTTCTCTAAACCCTACAATGTAAGAAGTAAAATAAAACTTACTATCTATGAGTCCTCTTCCAAGAGCACCTTCAACAATTAGTCAAACACAATAAATTCGATATAAGAAACAAAAACACAAATCAAGAGAAAGGAGAAATGTTCATTTGAAACTAAGACTCCTCTTGATGATTTCTCCTAAAGAGTTTGAACTCCTCTTTTGAAAATAGCTTTGTTTGAATGAAGAGGGCTTCAAGAATGTTTATAAGCTTTAAGATCTTTAAGAGAATTTTGTATTGAGAAGCAAGAGAGAAAAAGAGGCTTTTTGGGGGCACAAATAGCTGAAATAATCATATATGAGTGTTCTAAGGCTTTTGAAGATGTATTTATATCATTTCAATGAGTTACGAATGGCTAGATTTGAAGAACTAGCCGTTGAAGACAAAAAAAAAAAGAGCTTATCTTGGGACACCTAGGCTTAGTTTAGGTCGGTTTGGTTCACGTTCAAAAAGATATTTTATTTTGGCTTGTATGAGTTCATATAAAGTCAAAATTGAGTGTCTTTTAAACCATTGGAAAACTGAGGAAGTCTAGTTTTTAAAGATATAGCTTTTATAGAATTTTGGTAAGTACTAGTATCACTTTAGGGTTAAATACTATAATAAGGTCAAGATTATTTAAGCCTTATTTAAGCCTTTGTGGGAAAGGACTCTCGGGTACTCGAGGCGGGTGCTCCTGTCGCCCCTCCTTCCGCTGTGAGCGGTGGCTCGGGTGCCACCAAGTCCCGGAGTTCTCTGTTTGCAAAGCCCCAGCCTTGTGACTCAGATTGCTCCCTTACGCCTTCGGAGGTCACCAATGAACTTGGAACGCTAGACATCTCTGTTCCAGAGGAGGATATATCGGGGAATTGCTTATTCTGGGAGAATACCCTGGTTGGGAATTTTTTTGGATTTCAGCCAAACTACCATTCTCTGAAGCAGAAAGTTAGTCAGCTATGGAACCCTATCAGAGAATTAGACATCTACTCGCTTCCTGCGGGTTTTATTCTGTTTCGATTTGGATCAGTGGAAGACAAGGTAAATGCGCTTGAAAAGGGACCTCGGTTCGTTTTTGGAAAAGTTTTAATCCTCAAGCCTTGGTCCCCTGATGACGAATTGGCCCGGGTGGACCTATCTTCCATTCCGGTCTAGGTTCGTCTCCACAATTTGCCCCTCAAATGGTGGTCTTCGGGCATCATAGGCAAGATCGCCAGCACTATTGGGAAGCCCATGTTTTTGGACAAGGCCACGGCGGCAAAGATTAGACTGGGATACGCTCGAGCCTGTGTAGAAATGGATGCCTCTTCTGAGTTTCCTGAAGTCCTGACGGTGCTGGTGAACAAGGAGTCGGAGGCTTCTATTTGCTTCGAATATGAGATGGTGCCACCCAGGTGTGAAAATTGCTCTACCTACAGCCACAGTTCAAAAGGCTGTGTAGGGGCGAGGAAGTCTGCGGAGCGGCAAGCCTGGAGGGAGAAGCCCACGCCCCTCCCTGGGGCTGCTGGGCACGCGGAGGCCTCCGGTAAGAAACCAGTTGTTGCGGGTCCGTAGCCGACCAATGCAGCCAGTTCTTCTGGAACCTCCTGGGAGCCTCGTAGTTTCCCTTCACTGGATCCTCCCAGCTCTCCAGTAGCTACTGCTCGGGCGGGGGCCTCCTTAGATAGCCATGTGGGTAAGGCCTTGTCTCCCTCCACGCCTGCTCCAATTCCGGAGGACACTGCTGAGGATATAGATGAATTGGAGCTCGGATCCCCAGCTTCTCAGCTCCATTTGGCCTCCAAGGATTCCACCGGAGCTCTGCGTGGTTTACAAGACTTTGTTGTAGTGAACTCCAAAAAATCAAAGAAAAAGAAGAAGAAGGGTAAAAGCGCCGCTGCCTCTCTCCAGGACCTTAAGAGCAAGTGTCCCTCTCCCCCGGGCACCTCATGAACCCCCTTTTGGCCCCCATCGTGTGTTGGAATGTGAGAGGTTTCAACGCTCTTACAAAGAGGAGGGAGGTGACGACCCTAGTTAATAATTATCACATTAAAATGTGCGCTCTTTTGGAAACTCGTGTCTGTGAAGCCAAAAGCGAAGGAATAATTAATTCGGTGCTGCCCGAGTGGTCTTTCTCCAAAAACTATCATAAAATAACCGGTGGCAGAATTTGGTTAGTTTGGGACCCTACTACATATAAAATAGACATTATTGAGATTACCAACCAGGTGATAATTGGCAAAGTCTATAATGCCCAAGGAGACTTTCTCTTTTGTATGGGGGTGGTGTATGGGTTTTATTCAGCTCTAGAACGGAAAGAGATATGGGGGACCCTGTCAAAAGGGGCACTCATGGGTCCTCTGGTGATCCTAGGGGACTTCAACATGCTTTTCTCCCTGGAGGACAAGAAGGGGGGGAACCATTCATGGCGAGTATGAAATTCTTCATAATATCGAAATTAGCGCGAATCTTGATATAATGGATATAAAATCTAGAGGAGCTTATTACACTTGGTCCAACTCACAAATCGGCACCAATCGAATTTGGTGCAAGCTTGATCGGATTATGGCCACGAAGGATTGGACTGAAAAATTCCCCTTGGCCGAAGCCATCTTCCTAAACCCAACCATTTCCGATCATTCTCCGGCCCTCCTCACGTTCGGGGCCAAATTACCGCGCAAGGGCCCTCGTTTCCGGTTTTTTAACAAGTGGATTTTCTACCCGAGCTTAATATAGGTAATCCAGTCAATTTGGAACTCAAGTAACTGCCAGGGGTCTCCAATGTTCATCCTTTGCAATAAACTAACTTTGGTTAAGCATGAAATCAAAAAATGGGCAAGAAGAATTCGGGCCGACAAGGAGGCTGCACTCCATGAGAGCACTAGCAAGCTGGAGGCAGTTCAAAATCGAATCCAAAATAATTTGCATGATCCTGCCCCTTGTGCTTTGGAAAGAAGATACCAAGACGAAATTAGGGAGTATTGGCTTGAAGAAGAGTCGGCTCTAAAACAGTGATCTAGGGACCAACTTATATCTTTGGGGGACTCAAACTTGGCATACTTTAATAATCTAATGAAAGCCAGACGGATCAGAAATTCCATTTCGTCTATTAAAGATTCCCATAGGATATATGTATCTGGCGAGAATATTGCTAGTGAAGCCATCAGTTTCTTCAAAGAGCTCTTGGCTCCTACTATAGCTCCAGCGGAATTAAATATCCAAGTGAACAAATCGCTTTCAGCTCAGGCCATCAGCGCCCTTGACTCCAGATACTCTATGGAGGACATAGAAAAAATTATCATGAGGGCCAACATCTCCAAGGCCCCCGGGGTTGATGGATTTAACGCTGCGTTCTTCAAATCATATTGGGAGATCCTTAAAGACGATGTTCTCAAGGCGATTATTGATTTCATGGAGCATGGGAAATTGCTTCAGTGGGTGAATATTACCTCTCGCACTATTATTCAAGCAGTCTCTAACCCTTCTTCTTTTGCAGAGTTTCGTCCCATCTTCGTTTGCCAGATGATGTACCGCTATATAGCAAAGGCCTTGGCAAACAGGCTCTGCCTTGTCCTCTAGGAGATTATCGATATAAACCAGCACGCTTTTATCCCGGGCCGATCAATCCAAGAGAACATTATGCTTTGTCAAGAAATCATGAATGGCTTCCATACAACGCTTGGTGCCCCTCGCATGGCGATTAAACTAGACATCCATAAAGCCTTCGACTCGATTAGATGGGAAACCATTGAATACTTTCTAAATGCCTATAAATTTCTGGATTGGTTCATATCTAGAATCATGGCCTGCATCTCCTCTCCTTCCTACACGATCAACCTTAACGGGGAGGTTGTCGGTTTATTCAGAGGCACTAGGGGGCTGTGCCAAGGCTATCCTCTATCTCCTTATCTATTTATCATCATCATGCAACATCTTTCTGATCTCTTATCGGAGGAATTTGCTAAAGGAAACCTTATACCTCACAGGAAATGCAAAAGATTGGGAATTTCAAACCTCAAATTTGCAGATGACGTGATCATCTTTTGTGACTCTTCTGAAACTCCTGCCAGGGACGTCAACACTGTGCTCGAGATCTTTCACCGAAATACCGGCCTCAAGATTAATAGGACAAAATCTCAAATTTTCTTCTCAGCCTCTTCTAGCCCCGAGTTACAATCGCATATCTCATCCATTCTTGGGATCCAAAAGGGGACAATGCCTTTTCGGTACCTCGGAATTCCAATTACAAGCAAACCCATCAAGACTAAAGACTGCATGCCGCTGATTGAAAAGACCACAAAATACCTCTCAGCCTGGAGGGTAAAGAGTCTTTCATATGTAAGAAGAGTTGAATTAATCAAATCCTTGTGCTATGGGAACATAAATTTTTGGTGCAGTTCCATCAAACTTCCGGCGGGTGTCATCTCAAAGTTGAATTCGGCTCTTTCAAATTTCTTATGGTTGCGAGGTCACAGGAAGGGGCTTGCAAAGGTGGCTTGGCTAAATATCACTAAGCCCACGGCCTTAGGTGGGCTTGGCCTGAGGGACATCGAGAAGCTCAACCAGGCTTTCCTCTTTAGACACATTTGGAATATTATACAGGAGAAAAATTCCCTATGGGTAAAATGGATCCATGAGAAATACCTACAAAATGACACTATATGGTCGGTCCATTTGTCCAAGAACATGCCTTGGCCTGTGCGTGGTATTCTCATGGCCCGAGACACTTGCATTCACATGGTTGGCTACAAAATTGCAAACGAAGATTCTATTCGTCTATGGCTCGACCCTTGGTATGAACCTAGACTCCTTTTGGATCTCGTTAAGGATGTCAGATTTGAAAAACCCCTGGGAAGGACCACACGTGTCAACTCGATCATCACAGATCACATGTGGACTATCCCCAGACCTCGGTCTAGGAGCCTTAGGGATATATATGATGGTATTCCACAAGTGCAAATTCATTCCAATCTCGGCTTAGACACCATATACTGGAACCGCACCCTGAATGGGAATTTCACACTCAAATCAGCTTATGAAGGTCAATTACAAGGTACAGAGGTTTATTGGAAGGATTTGGTTTGGTTTAAAGGGAGAATACCGCGCCATTCCTTCTTCCTCTGGCTACTTTGCCAGGATCGGCTTAGTACCAAAGCGCGACTCCATTGACCACATGTTCATCAATTGTGAAGCTTTCACTAGGTATAGAAATTTAATTACTAGAAGATGTGGTATCAATTTGGATACCAACACTTGCGAGGGGGCCTTGATCCAATTATCTCGCTTCCAAGGGCTTCATACGAATCAAATCCAGCTTTATATATGAAAGCTTATGCTATCCGAGACATTTTATTGCATTTGGAGGTATCGCAATAACCAAATCCTGGGCACTCTTAAAAAGGGTTTCATGGTCTTCTTTAAGAGCTTGATTTTGGATATCAAGATCAAACTAAAGAGCTACATCCCTCGCGCGAATTCTGATCCCCATGTCCAAGCTTTCATGAATACATGGGAAGATGTCGAAGAGCTCGAAGGCGCTAGAGGGGATCCTCTCCCGCGGAGACCCAATCCTCTGTATACTTATTCTGCACTCACTTGACTCTTGCTAGTGCGCAGGTACCCTTCACAGCTGGACACGACAAGTTGCTGAAACTCAACATAACTCCTAGCTAGTGCTCAGGCTCGCTAGTCACGAAGATGATGCAGGTGGACCGATCATGGCCAAACTGAGTCTTAATGCATACTCCTTGCTACGCAATATGGCATGCTCAATTACAACGTGGTGACGCGGTGTTCGGATGTGTGGTGAAAGGTAGTCATGATTTTTTATCATCGTTTTGTTTGATATTTACCTGTTGGAGTATGTCTTCTCGCTACCGAGATTCTTTTTTGAGCTGACAGAGATGTAGCAGGACCCTTGTGACCATGTAAAACAGGGGAAACTCTGTTAAATTTTTATTCAGTCCTGCGTAAGGATGCTCCTAGAGTATGTACATAACTTGTAAACATTTTTCCTGTTTAATAACATCTCTTTCTTGCCTTGGGCCAAAAAAAAAATACTTGAGAAAAAAAATCAAGAATGTATTCTAAAGAATTTGGGTGAAGATCTATTAGATAAGAGATAATTTAAGTACTTTGCATTTGTTTAAAAAATATAAAATAAAATTATGAGGAATTTTGATCACCACAAAAATTCAATTTCATTCTTGATGTGGATTAGAGTTGAAAAGAATTTGAGCTTGATCTTGATAAATCATCCACTACCTTCAAACATAAAAAAAACTCAAATACAATATTAATAAAATAATTTATTATTATCTATACAATTCAAAAAAAATTAAAGACCATGGGAATAAAACTTTAGGGCACAGCTAACCATAGGGTTTACATGTTGTGGGCCGGCTCATATGTCCAAGCCTTTACATGTACGTGTTTTGGGCCTAGCCCACGTGTCCAAGTGTCTAGATGACATCTTTGAAATTTGAATTAAATTATTTTTATAATTTATTAAGAATAAAAGAAATCGTGATTAAGTTATAAAAATCACAAATAAATAAATATTTTTATAACAAAAATACAAGATATTAATTAAATTATTAGCTCGAGATTTTAGATTCTAAAAAAGTGATTCGGAAAAATGTATAAAAATAGTAAACATTCCAAAACTAAATTAATTTTAATTATTAGGTAATATTTTGTTTGGACAATAATAAATTATAGGATTTTTTCAAAAAAAGAAAATTTTGAAATTTGATTCCGTTGAACTGGTGGTCCAAACTGAAAATATTACCAAATTCATTGGTGATTCAGAGCCCGCTCTGCCCTAATGTTTTTTTGGCCGGACTGCCCCGAACAGATTCAAAAAAAATTATGGGGGAGTTTGAAGCAGAAAATTTCGGAACTTCTATGCGGCTGCAAGCATAAAAATTAATAAAGGAGATCCGTATGGGTTTGTCTTGTCTACTTGGTTGCTTTTGTGTTCACGCCGCATCCAACGGCTGAGGGAGCGGCTCAAATATCCTGCGGCCCCAATCCGTAGACATCACGCGGATCGCTGAAGTGTACAAGAAAATATCCCGCCTGAAGACCGCCTCGCCCGATCCCAGCCGTTGGATTACGATCAAACTCCACCACTCCCACGCCCTTATTATTGTGCCTCTCTTCGCTATTTACTCCTTCCCCCCCATGATCTGATAGCCTCTGTTCTCTTTCTTCTTCCTCTGCTCTGCATCTACGCCGAGTTCTACGACTCCAGGAGTCCAGGTGAGCACCCGTCGATCTCTGGCGATGATTCTCCTTCATTTTCGTTGTTTTTTTTGTCTGTTTTTATGTGATTTTAAATTGGATTTGTGGGTTTTTGATTTAGGGTTCGCCATGAAGCGTGGGAGACCGAAGGCGGATGCGGCGAAGAAGGCCGACACCAAGTGGGGAATATTTTATTTTATCTTGTTGCTTTTTTGTGTAGATCAGCTAGTGTTTAGTTAGGGTTTGGGATCTGATGCACTATTGTGTTTCGTTTACTTCAAGGCGTCCCGCGAAGAAGGAACCGGTGAGTAAGAAGCCGAGGAAGACTAAAGCTGACAAGGATCCGAACAAGCCCAAGAGGCCCCCCAGCGCCTTCTTTGTCTTCATGTCGGTTCTACTATCTACTTTTTTTAAATTTTTTTTTTCTGTTTTAGTTCTGTTTATGTACAATTTAGTTCTGTGCTGTTTTTCCTTCCGTTAGTATGAGTCTTCCTGTTTTGATTCGCAGGGAAGAATTCAGAAAGACGTTCAAGGAGAAGAACCCTAACAACAAATCAGTTGCCGCGGTGCGAATTTCTTTTTGATTATCTGCTTACCGGGTGCCGTGGTGTTTATTTTTCTTTTTATTTTTTGCAAACTAGAAGTATGATTAATTTAAGTTTGCTTTGTCTTAATAGGTTGGTAAAGCTGGTGGCGATAAGTGGAAATCAATGTCGGAAGCTGTAAGTAACTGCTTAGTTCTCTATAGTTGTTCGAAGCTATGTCGATCTAAATATAGACAAATTTTGATTTCAGGACAAGGCGCCCTATGTTGCTAAGGCTGCCAAGTTGAAGACAGAGTATACCAAGAAGATTGCTGCCTACAATAAGGGCCAGGTACATACTTGAGTTTTTTTTAATTTAATTTTTTACATTTGCACATAATTGGCTAAATTTTCCTGCTGTTCACTATTAGTCTGGGAGTCGTAACGATGCTGCTGATGAAGAGGAGTCTGACAAATCCAAGTCTGAGGTTCACGATGATGAGGAGGATGAGGAGGGAAGCGAAGAGGTTTGTAATGAATGAAAACAAAATCTGATCGTTTAAATTATCAGGTGATTGCAATACTAAATTTTGTCGTCTTTCTTTTCTACAGGAAGAAGCTGATGACGATTAATGAAACAAAGCGTCGAATCTGCTGTGCTTGTAGGGAATTAAGTTTAGAGTTTAGCAACCTCTGTAGTCCCTATCTTTTGTTTACTTGTACTTAGTCTACTATTTTGCTTTTCCCTTCCATCTTGTCTCTTACTCTCGCTTGGCGCTTGCTATGCATGCTGATTAAAAACATATTTTTGCCATGTTATTTGCTTTCTTAATGAAATGACTACTACTAACTATTTGATTTGGTGTGCTTAGTTATTGATGAATCGGTTGTACAGATTGGTTTTAAACTAGTTTAATTAGTAAATTAACCCCGAGGTTAAAGGTTGAAACATTTAACTTTAAAATCATTCTGATTAGTGTTCTTCATTGAACGGTGTTTCAAATACGTAGTTGCAAGATTTGTGATATGACATTTCGGGAGTAAACCTATCTAGTAGCTTAGGCCGTGCACCGCATGGTGTATTTCTCTCGAAGTACCAGACATTTCATGAAAGCTTTTCCTTGAATTTAATTTTCTGAATGCAAAATTGTATTCTAGAATAGGGAATAACGCCGCATTGACTACCTGCTTTGTGTAACTGCATAATTGTATTAATTATATATGCTTTATTTTTGGTAACGAATGAAATTCTTTGTTAGATATGATCATTTTAGGTTACTGTGCCTATATGATCTCTTTTAAGTACTGTTGGCAAGACATTGTAGTGTTAGTCGCACGAAGAATGCAATTCTCATATATCTGCACCAAGAGATCGATTCAAACCATTGAAAATCTCATTATAGTACTTAATCCGAAACTAGTGGCTATGGATAAGGGCCAAATTTTCATTATCGTGCTTTTTCTTTGCTGAATGAACTTCGCAAGATTTATAGTAGAAAAGTTTGGCATTATTGGTTTCTTTTAGCCAAAAAGAAGTCGATTAAACCTTATCTTCACTAATCTTTGCGTATGCCGAATTCTAGTGTGGATGGGAGAGGAATAACTGTGTTTGGAGAATTGTAAGGCTAGGGAATCCATCACAAGCACTATGAAGGTTTTTTGTGGGAAGAGACTAGAGAGTGCATGTGATGATGCAAAGGAGTCGATAAACGAGTAGGAACCTTATAGGCATTGGGATTAGGCTTTGTTTCTTACGAGGGATGGAGAAATGCATCGATAGAAATTATAATATGTGCGCAGCACATGAGAAGGGAAAAAGTGGGCGCTTGTGAGCTCCGTTGCTAGCTTGATATGGTTTGAGCTGAGGGTGATGCTGCTGCCATTGTTGCTGAGCAAAACTGTGCCCTTCATAAGCTTCTCGTTGTCAACATCATTTTGGTAGTGCTGCAAGGTGGGAGCTAGAGGCGACAAGGCGGGAGGTGGAGGGAGATGTAGGGAGGCAAGGTGGGCACGACAGGAAGCTGGAGGCATGACGAGGCAGGAGTTGGAGGCAGTGAGGCGAAAGGCGGGAGGTGAGGTGGGCACAATAGGAGAGAGGCGATGGGAAGCTAGAGGCGTGGTGAGGTAGTAGTTAGAGGTGTAGTGAAGTGGGAGCTGGTGACATCTAGGCGATGAGGTGGAGGCAGACGATAAGTGAGGCTGGCGACAAGAAGTGAGGCGACGGGAGAGATTTGTGGCGAGGTGAGGAGCCCCTCATCTGGTCTCGTGTGCGGCGAGGCGAGGAGCTCCTCATCTAGTCTTGTGCATGGTGATGGGAAGTGAGAAGGAGAAGGCAAGGCACCTATGTGGAAGAATGCAATGTAAGTTGTGTTTTCGGAAACATTTTTGACAAAAAACGAAGGAAAAATTTAGTTATTTTCCTTTTTCTCATTTTCTATTCATCCAAAGAAATTATACTTTCCATTCCTGTGGAACTTGTTGTAGAAAATACATAAGGGAGAGATGTTGTCACTAGGCTTTATTTAAAGGATAAAAAAAATGAAGCATGAAAGAAAATTAGAAGATTTTTTTTTTTTCAAACTTAGAAAATTTTTCTTTCATATGTTTATAAAGAGGAATGAAAATATGATGGATTGATATATACACTTTATATCTATTTTTTTATTTTTATTATTAAAATATAATTAAATACTCATAAAATATGCTTCATTATAATCATTATTAAATTAAAAATATCATAAAATATAAAAAATTATAAATATACTAAAAAAAATTCAATTAGTGAACCAAGATAAGCTGAACTTTCTGAGCTTGTAAATCGCAAGCTACATGATGCAAGGAAGTTGTAATTAACCAAAAAAAAACCATAAAAAATCAGATGCGTTAATCACCAGCTATTACTCATACGGACACTCTTTAGATCAATTGCTTCGTTTGAAAAGGAGTGGCAGCCCACAAAGTATGTAGTTGGGGCAAATGCAAAGCCACCAAAGAACCCAACTCTTATTTGCTGATCAAAATCCATTACAAATAGGAGCAGATCAAAATCCAACTCTTATTTGCTGAATCTTAGCAGAAATCAGAAACTAAAATTCTCCTCCATTACAAATAAAGGCTATGAAATCATACCTGGTAGCTGTCAATAACAAGGACGACAACCATCATGTTGGCCATGGCAATTAGCCAGCGGGGCTTCTCAAGAGTGATAAGGATGTTGTGATCAACTTTGTAACTTTGTTGCCGAAAGGCGAAAGCCCAGAATCCTACGAGTGCAACAGGGAAATAGCGAAGTGCGACTATGATGTAGGCAACAATGACACCCCTCCACATGGGCTTCTTGGAAGGCTTCTCAGGAGTTGAAGGAACTGTGGCTTGAATCTCCAAGACCACATTGTGCCGGGCATATGCAAAAGCGACATCTCCTTGTGCACTCAAGAAATTAAAGACATTTCCAGCTGTGCTAGAAGATCTATAGCCGTAGTCCACATCTGGCAACTTTCCCTCGTCCACAGATGCTCCCCAAGCAATGGTAGAATAACTACAATGGATTCAAGAATCAATGATCATCAAGTGAACAAGTTGTACCAAATTGAGCTTGTACATTTTATGCCATCCAGATTCAAGGGGAGTATGGATATCTGAGTGACATGACAGCAGCTGCCAAGGAGACCCCCGAAATGGAAAAAAATTCCTAGTGAAGGACCCACCAAAATGGAGTTAAGTTGGGCAGCTGGGAGAGGACGAAATGGACGGAAGCGAAGATCATGATGAAATAGGCAACCTTGATGGATTTGCCGTCAGGGCAGACGACATCGTGAGGAGAATGGAGGAGGGCAAAGGAGGGTGAAATGAGGGCGGCAGAAGGGGAGGCGGAAGAGGCTGAAGGGAGAAAGAAAATACTTTTGTGGGACGGCAGCAGCGTCGACCGGTGTTCGACAAGAGCAGCGGCAAGTTGGCGACAACGGCGATCGAATGGCAGCGGCAACCTTGCAACAACGGCGATCGAAAGGCCGCGGCGAAAGAAGGGCAGCAACGCGTGATAAGAGAGGAAATAGGGTACGAGTAACAACACTCATACGCACATTTGTTTTTCCGCCGTTTTTCGTCCAAAATGAGGCTGATCGCCAGGGAAAACGTCGTTTTCCTTCGTGTTTATCTTTCTAAGTTCTCTCTCCTTCCTAGTAAACAAGAGATTTTAAACTTTTCTTATCTTTCCACTACTGTTTTTCTCTCCTAGTAAACCAACTGTGAGTTTGTTAGTGGGGATGTTAAGTTGTTAACATATAGATCTATTAGGAGTATCAGAAGAGATAATAAAATACTAAATATTACTTAATAATTCATTTATGGGTAACATTTGCTTACAAGCCTTTATATATATATATATATATAAGAAAGAAATTTGAAAGTAAGGGAAAGTAAAAAGGAAGTGAAAAAAAAAAGGGAGTGTAAGAAGATTTTTTTAATTGTATTTAAATAGAGGGAAAAAAATTTGAAAAGATTAATATAATCACTTTATTTTTTTATTTTCACACTCATATTATATAAATATTATTAAATACTATTAATAATTATAATTTAATATTATTAAATATTATAAAACAAATTAATTAACTATTAAATACTATAAAATTAAGTAAATATTATTAAATAATATAAAATTAATTAAATATTATTAAATACTATAAAACTAATTAATCTATTTAAATAGTATAAAATTATAAAATATTATCAAATTTTATAAAATTAATTAAATATTAGTAAATAAAATAACATTGATTAAATATATTAAATACTATACCATTAATTAAATATTATTAAATACTATAAAATTAACTAAATATTATTAAATTTTATAAAATTAATTAAATATTATTAAATAATATAACATTAATTAAATATTATTAAATACTATAAAATTAATTAAATATTATTAAATACTATAAAATTAATTAAATAGTATTAAATACTATAAAATTAATTAAATAGTATTAAATACTATAAAATTAATTAAATATTATTAAATACTATACCATTAATTAAATATTATTAAATACTATAAAACTAATTAAATATTATTAAATACTATAAAATTAATTAAATATTATTAAATACTATAAAATTAATTAAATATTGTTAAATACCATAATATTAATTAAATATTATTAAATACTATAATATTAGTTAAATATTATTAAATACTATAACACTAATTAAGATTAATTAAATATTATTAAATATTATAATATTAATTAAATACTAATAAAAACATATTAGAGGGGTGAGATTAGAGTGACAATTTGGGGAAGTGGTCAATCGCGCAATTTAGGTAGAACGATTTTGAGGAAAAAGTAATGTTTTTTTTCTTCTACCTTTCCCCCCTTAATTTTCGTCCACTCTATTAAACAACCTAATTTTACTATCTCTTCATCTTCCTTTTCATTCCCTCCCTCAACACAGCCTTAGTCAATACGCGAAAAGTGATTGCAAAAAGACACCGTAGACTAGCCTGGGCTTGTGGCTTGCATTGGCCAACATGGTCTTGGCTAGGCATGAAAAGGCTTAATGGCTGGTTATTAAGTCATGGGTGGCACGTGAGTGGGCTGGGTTGTTAAAGATCGAGATCCAAGATTACAAGAATCCAGGGAGAAGTTTGACTTGATCTCGGGACAAAATCATGATAGATGATTTGCTTCTTGACTAAGAGGGAAATAACAATATTGCTTCTTGACTAAGAGGGAAATAACAATATTTGTACCATCAATTCTTTTGTTCGTTCCATATGGAGAAAAGCTCTATTTAGAATGTGGAGATCTGTTTCTATTTTCTGTGTGAATGCATATCATTATGTTTTTCTGCGTTCATATAATTCTGTATATATATGTGTAACCTCTAGACGAAAATAATATAACAAGGAAACTCTTTCTCCTTTCTTTGTCATCCTTCGTTCCACCTTTCATCATGGTATCAGAGCTGAGTGAAGTTTGCTTGTTGAAGGGCATCTGTGAGCTTGATGAACCATTGGCGCGATGCTTGTTTGAGTCCGTATAGGGATTTATGGAGTTGGCATACACGGGTCTCCCCCTTTCGACCGAACCCAGGTGGTAAAGTCATATACACGTCCTCGTCTAGATCACCGTTTAGAAAAGCATTGTGAACGTCAAGCTGATGTAGGTGCCACTGCTTGATGGAAGCCAAGGCAAGAAGGAATCTAATAGTAGCATGTTTTGCCACAGGTGCAAAAGTTTCTTGATAGTCAAGTCCCTCCACTTGACTGTATCCTTTTGCAACCAGCCTGGCCTTATAGCGTTCAATCTGTCCATCTGATCTGTATTTAATTTTATAGTCGTTTGTTTCTTTGTCCTCCATGATATTAAAGATTTTCCAAGAAGAATGCAATATCCTGAGACAGAGCGACGAGTGTCGCGACACCTTCCCCAATCTGCATCACAAAAAGCATTTAATTGAATTGAGTTCTCCGAGGGAAAGAAAATTCCTTGCCTTGGTGTTTGCTTCAAGTAACGAAGAACATGATGGGCTGCTTGTAAGTGCGGTACCCGCGGCTTATCCATGAACTGGCTAAGAATATGAACTGCATATGCGAGGTCTGGACGGGTAATTGTTAGGTAAATTAATCTTCCAACAAGTCTTCGATATGCAGATGGTTCGCTCACATAATTTCCTTCAAACTTGCTAAGTGACAAGTTCTGTTCCATAGGGCAAGAGGCCGGTTTAGCTCCCAAATAACCAACGTCTTCAAGTATCTCAAGCGCATATTTTCTTTGTGATATCGTGATTCCTTTACTTGACCTTGCTACTTCTATCCCAAGAAAATAATTAAGTTTTCCCAAGTCTCTTAGCATGAATTTGTTTCTCAAGAATGACTTTACACCTTCAATCTCATTGAGATCGTTCCCTGCTACCTAATACGAGAGAAAGTTCAAGAGAAGACAATTGAACTTCATCATGTGTCTACGCTAAACCAATTGGGTGATATTTTTACCAAATCACTCGGCGTTGCTCAATTCAGGACACTTCTCAACAAGATGGGAATTATTAACATTTACATTCCCAACTTGAGGGGGAGTGTTAAAGATCGAGATCCAAGATTACAAGAATCCAGGGAGAAGTTTGACTTGATCTCGGGACAAAATCATGATAGATGATTTGCTTCTTGACTAAGAGGGAAATAACAATATTTCTACCATCAATTCTTTTGTTCGTTCCATATGGAGAAAAGCTCTATTTAGAATGTGCAGATCTGTTTCTATTTTCTGTGTGAACGCATATCATTATGTTTTTCTGCGTTCATATAATTCTGTATATATATGTGTAACCTCTAGACGAAAATAATATAACAAGGAAACTCTTTCTCCTTTCTTTGTCGTCCTTCGTTCCACCTTTCATCATGGGTTGGGATGAGGTGCCCATGGGCTAAGTGTCACGCCCATCCAAATTCGAACCGTCCACATCACATTTCCTCCTCTTATTGTGTGCCCGAGCGCCGAAAGTCGTGCGAAATCAAAATCGATTTCGCTCGCCCGCGTTCGTTGACCAAGATTTCGCCCATTGACCGCCTCCTTTTGAACGCCGAGAGCGTTCGAAACTGGACGTTGTCTCTTCACACGCAGGCCACCGCCTGCGTCCTAGTTTGCGTCGAAGCCAGTCGCCGGAAGGGACGGGGAGGAGCGTGCGGCAGGCCGGAACCCGCGTCCGGCCTCAGCCGTCTTGTCCGCGGAAGTCTACATTGCCGGAGATGGTGAGGGAAGGCGGGAACAAGGGAGATGTTGTCGCCGGATAAACTAAAGGCTCGCCGGAGCTGGAGAAGACAAGGGGAATAGGGAAATTTCCGGTGATTGATCAGATCAACCTACCTAAACCCTATTACAGCGTCGCTCAAGCTCGCTCACGTCGACGACACACTCGCTGTCGACTACCGTCCTCTCTCACTCCTCACCGGGAACACTCGTCGTCGCCGGAATCGCTTGGGGGAGGCAGAGGAAGCCCGCCGCCTGCGGTTCCGCCCGCTTCCCCCTCTTCTTCCCTCTGGACACAGCCTCTTGGGTGTCGCCGAAGCCTTGCGGGCAAGGGAAGCCGCGCTTCCCTCTTTTCTCCCTCCCCCCTCTACCTCGTCCTTGGCACTTAAAGGGGAGAGGATGCATCCTCCGAAGGAAGGGATCGCCGCCAGCTTGCGCTCGCCTTCTTCTTTCCATCGGAGCGCTCGACGTCCGCGAATCACACACACCTACCTTCTTCGACCGCCAGCTGCATCTCCCAGCCGAGCCTGCCGTTCTCGCCGGAGATCTAGCCGAAGTCGTCGCCGAAGTACTCGCCGGAGAAGGGGCCGCAGATGGAGCCGGAAACATCACCGCCATCAGCACCGATGAAGTCGACGCCGCCTGCGTCAACTACGCTCAGGCCGAAGGAAGCCCAGCAAGGAGCAACGCTTAATCTGGGCCGCGACAAGGGGTTGGGCCGTCGCCCAATCCATACACTCCCTTGGGTCGGCCCATGAGGAAAAACGACATCACACTTCACGCCCAGCCCGTTTGAACCCTCCACGTCACCCATCCTGCGTCAAACTATGCGCCGAACCCACCCGGAAACCAGCCAAATTCAAATTTCGGCTTCCTCTTTGATTTTGCTCGACCCGGTCAACGTCTCGTTTCGAACGCTGAAACGAGACGCCTTCGTCTTCGCACACGGACGCACGCTTGCGTCCGGAGGTTGTTCTCGCCGCCGGTGGGGATGGGTGAAGTTCTCTGGGCATGCGGCAGGCCAGACCTGTATCCGGCCTCAGCCATCTCGTCGTCGCGGAAGCTCTCGTTGCCGGAAATGCCAGAGATGGTGAGAGAAGAGATCTTCGACGGAACTCGCCGCCGGAAACCACAGAACATCTCCAGAGCCAGAGAAGACAAGAACACAGGGAAATTTACGTTGATTGGCCAGATCAACATACATAAACCCTATTACAAGCTTCGCTCAAGCTCCCAGATCCGCTCGCTGGATCTTCTCTCGTTCCTGTCGACGGCGACCCCTCGCCGTCGACTCAGAGTCACTCAATAGCTCGCCTGGGGGAGGCGGTGGAAGCACACCATCGGTGGTTCCGCCCGCCTCCCCCTCTTCCCTCAAGTTGGACGTGTTGGCCCAAGGTTTTATTATCTTGGTCTTTAATCTATTCCAATATATTTTGATAATAACAAACCACTTTACTAATATTATCTTTTGAGTATCTTATTTAGGTTGAAGATGGTGGATGATTTATGAAGTTCAAGCTCAAGTTCATTTCAACTTTCATCCACATTAAGGAGATTGAACTCTTATGGTGATCAAGACTTATTTCTCATAGTTTTATTTTTTATTTTTTAGATTAATATAAAGTGCTTAAATTACTTCTTATTTGATAGCTCTTTCCACCAAAATTACTTAAATACACTCTTGATCATTTTGTTTCCCAAAATTTACCCATATCATTGAACCAAAGCTTTCATTCTTTTGACCTTTCTGTAGTATTTAACCCCAAAACCATATTTTTCCTTGCCAAAATTTTTTTAAACTAGTATATTTAGAAAGTAGACTCTCTAAGCTTTCCAACGATTTAAACGACACTCAATTCGGACTTCAAATGAGCTCAAACGAGCCAAATCAATTTGAACAAAAAATGCAGTGCAAACCAGGCCGAACCGAACCGGGCTGAATTGGCCCAAACAGGGCCAAACCGAATCTTTTCGACCTCCAACGGCTATTTTTTTAATTCTATCCATTTGTAACACCAAAAAATGATATAAAAACATTCTCAAAAGCCCTAGAACCTTTCCTTATGATCTTCCATACCATTGGTGCCCTAAAGAGCTTCCTTTTCTTTTGAAATCTCCATGATAAACTCTTTTGAAGATCTTGAAGTCTAGAAATCTCTTTGAAGCCCTCATCATTCAAAAAGAGCTATTTCAAAAGAGGAGTTCAAGCTCTCTAGGAGAAATTCATCAAGAGGAGTCTTGGCTTTGAATGAACATTTCTTTCCCCTCTTGATTTGTGTTTTAGTTCTTGCATTGAATTTGTTGTATTTTACTAAGTGTTGGAGGTGCTCTTGGAAGAGACCTCATAGTTAGTTAGTTTATTTTACTTCTTGTATTTAGGGTTTAGAGAAGTGGTTCCCTTGGGAGAAGGGTGAAACCACTTAGTGTAAACCTCAATTAAAGAAGAAAATAAAACTAGTGGGGTGTTTGAAATCCTAGGTAGGGAGCTTAGGTAGTGAATGTAGGCATTGGGGCCGAACCACTATAAATCACTTGTTTGCATTGCTTATTTGTGTTACTTTGAATTTCATGCTTAAAAATTAGTGTTAATAGTTGTTTGCTAAATCTCATAAGTGTAGTCCTACTTCATAACATAGTTTTATCTCAATTATTAAAGTTATCTTCATTCTCTTTATCTAGATTGCAAGAAAATCATAAAGTTATATAAAAAAAAATTGCTCAACACACAATTCACCCCCCCTCTTGTGTGTTATTTCCTTTTCATTTGGTATCAGAGCTTGGTTTATAGGTTTAAACTTAATTGTTTTTCCTATAGTTATCTATGGCTACTTTTATTGCATCATCTTCACATGTTGGAGGACACTCTACTACTTGTCCACCTATGTTTGATGGCACACACTATACCTATTGGAAATGTAGAATGAAAATTTTTCTTCAATGACTTGGATTAGATATTTGGGAGATGATTGAAAATGATTATAAATCACCCTCAACACCTAGTACTACTTGGTCTCAAGAAGAAAGAAAGTTACATACTTTGAATGCTAAAGCTATGAATGCTCTTTATTGTTCATTAAACAAAAATGAATTTAATCGCATTTCTACATGTTCTAGTGCTCATGCAATTTGGCATATACTTGAGGTAACTCATGAATGTACCTCTCAAGTGAAAGAATCTAGAATTAGTATGTTGATGCATGATTATGAGTTATTTAAAATGGTTTCTCATGAGACTATTACCGATATGTATACAAGGTTTACTAATATTACTAATAGTCTCATTTCTCTTGGAAGGTCATTCAAAGAGGAAGATATGGTAAGAAAGATATTAAGATCATTACCTAAAGCTTGGGAGGCAAAGGTTATTGCAATTCAAGAAGCCAAAGATCTCTCAAAGTTAGCCACATACCAACTTATTGGGTCTCTTATGACTCATGAGATTCAAATGAAATCACATGTTGAAGATGAGAAAGAGTCTAAAAAGAGATCTATTGCATTGAAGGCTACTCCTCAAGCTCCCTCAAGTGATGAAAGTAATGATGAAGAAGAGATTGCATTCTTAGCAAAAAGATTCAAAAAATTTCTTATGAGAAAGGGTAACAAGAAGAAGTTCTCAAAGGATGACTTGACATTTTTTGAGTGCAACAAACCGGGACACATTAGGAGAGATTGTCCACTTTTGAAGGCTTCAAATGTGAAAGATAAAAAGAAGAGAAAAGCATTATTAGCAAATTGGGATGAAAGTGAAGCTTCTTCTTCCGAAGATGATCAAGAAGAAAAAGCTAACTTATGTTTTATGGCATTAGGTGATGAGGTAACTTCTAAATCTCTTGATGAATGTGATTATTCTTATGAAGAACTAGAAAATGCATTTCATGAGTTGTATGATGAATTTAAGAGCCTTCATACAAAACATAAAGTATTGAAAAAGGAAAAAGATTCTCTTGTCAAAGAAAAGGATGAACTACATAATACCTTGCTTAGTGTAAAAAATGATAATGTCATTCTTATTTCTCAAGCAAAAGCATTAAATGACTCATTATTAGTGTTGAGAAAAGGAAAAAAGATTCTCTTGTCCGCGATCGGATTCGCCTTCGCCCAAGCTGCTGAAGGCGCTCGTTTTTTCCACGTCTGCGAGCACAGTTGCCAACCTTCGACAGCTCGGCTGATCTAGTCACCAGTCTCGCCGGCGTCCAAGCTCTCGTTGGCGTCAAAGATAGCAGCGGAGATGGCGTTGCGCATGCAAAGAAAGCCGCTCGTCACTTGTGCATGAGTTGGGCTTCGCCAGCGTCCGTGGCATGAGATTGGGCCGCTGCCCGATCCAATTGCCATTGGTCCGGTCCATCAGAAAATCGGCATCACATTCTCCCTCGCTAAATCTGGACGTCTCCCTCGACGTCCTCTTCAGGGTCCTCCGTTGGAGCACCGCCTGTGCTTCAATTTGATGATGTATGTTGCAGAACCATCCTCGCATGGCTCCAGCACTCCGTCTGACTTAACACAACCAGGTTCACGTACTAGTGCACCACCCTCTGGCACTCCGCCAAACCTCTTGTGATCCAGCCGACGTCCTAGCGTGCCCTAGTGCTCCGCCCAACTCAATGCTATCAGGGTGACGTCTATAACGCATCATCCCTAGATCCTCCGCTCAACCTGTAGTGATTGAGTTCACGTCCTATCGCACTAGATCTCCATATCATCAGCGACCTGTATCACCAAACTTGTAGCCTTGGAAAGGGTCTCGCAGACCCTTGTCAGCACCTCACTTGGCGGGTATCGGAGTTCGTTTCTCCGGGAAGAAGCCTCGCAGACTTCTCATCGTCGCCCTCGTAGCGACGGCATTCGAGCTCCCCTGCTCTGGAAAGGGCCTCACAGACCCTTCATTGGTGTATCCCCTGCACCGGAATCCTCATCACCCACCTGGTGACGGCATCGGGGCCCGTTGCTCCGAGAAGAGATCTCATAGACCTCTCTTCGTCACCCACCCGGCAACGGCATTAGGGCCGGAACCCTATCTCTGTTGGTGCACCACCTGTGCACCGTCTTCTCCTTCTCACCATTTTACCAGCAGAACCTTAGCTCTGATACCACTGTCACGCCCAGCCCGTTTGAACCCTCCACGTCACCCATCCTACGTCAAACTATGCGCCGAACCCACCCGGAAACCGAAACCTCTCCCAGCCGAATTCAAGTTTCGGCTTCCGCTTCGATTTTGCTTGACCCGGTTGACGTGTCGTTTCGAACGCCGAAACAAGACGCCTTCGTCTTCGCGCACAGATGCACGCTTGCGTCCAGAGGTTGTTCTCGCCACTGGTGGGGATGGCTGAAGTTCTTTGGGCATGCGGCAGGCCAGACCTGCATCCGGCCTTAGCCATCTCGTCATCGCGGAAGCTCTCATTGCCGGAAATGCCATAGATGGTGAGAGAAGAGTTCTTCGACGGAACTCGCCGCCAGAAACCACATAACTTCGCCGGAGCCGGAGAAGACAAGAATATAAGGAAATTTACGTTGATTGGCCATATCAACCTACATAAACCCTATTACAAGCTTCGCTCAAGCTCCCAGATCCTCTCGCCGGATCTTCTCTCTTTCCCGTCGACGGCGCGGGGTCGCCGTCGACTCACAGTTGCTCAACAGCTCGCATGGGGGAGGCGGTGGAAGCACGCCATCGGTGGTTCCGCCCGCCTCCCCCTCTTCCCTCAACTTGGACGGAGGTCTCTTCCTCGCAGAAACGAGTCGCCGCCGCTCCTATCGGAAAACAGGGGAAGAGCTCTCTGTCCCCTCGTCGTCGACTGCTCCGAGCTTAAGAGAAGGGGGGGGGGGGGGGGGGGGGGGGGGGGTTGTTGTTGGCTTTGGAAAGGAGGCTGCTCGCCAGCTGTCATTCATTCTCTAGCTTCCGCAAATCATGATTCCGCGTGATCTGTCGCTGGATTTGCAGCCGCCTTGTCCGCGATCGGATTCGCCTTTGCCCAAGCCGCTGAAGGCGCTCGTCTTTTCCGCGTTCGCGAGCACAGCCGCCAACCTTCGACAGCTCGGCTGATCTAGTCACCAGTCTCGCCGGCGTCGAAGCTCTCGTTGGCGTCGAAGACAGCGGCCGAGATGGCGTCGCGCGTGCCGAGAAAGCTGCTCGTCACTTGTGCACGAGTTGGGCTTCGCCAGCGTCCGTGGCATGAGATTGGGCCACCGGCCGATCCAATTGCCATTGGTCCGGTCCATCAGAAAATCGGCATCACACTAAGTGTGATGCTCCCGGGATTTAGCACAAATCCCAAAGCACACCGAGATGGAGCGATGGCGGGACCCCTCGTCATCAGCCGTGTTGGACGACTCGAGTGTGTGATTGTGTCACTGAGGCTGACACAAGTCCATAGGGCGAGGGTTGAGTCGAACCACGGAGTGTGGGTTCACACGTGGATGTGGGCTTCCGACTCGACCCATGGACCCCGAACCCTCTCGCACGAGCTTGCGAGCGTGTGCATCGAGGAGGGTCGACCGCGGGGCGATTCTGAGGTTTAATCGACCCCGAACCAGGCTTAAACCGACCTTCCAGGCTGAACCGAACCAGTTCAGTTGGTTCAGCCGGTTCACTTGGTTCGCTGCACGCGGTAAGGGGGAAACTCCCCTGTTCTTCATCTACGCCAAGTGCGGCATCATCGCCGGTGATTCCGGCCAGCTGGAGATGGCGCGCCGGAATGGGAAGGTTGCTGAAGGTGCGTGACAGCGTGGCGGCGAGGCTGGCGGTGAATGGGCGTGGACTCCGACTTGGACGAGCCCAGGGCGGAGATTTAATCTCGCCCCGGTGGACGCGCGATCTCGGGCCATTCGACGGCAGAGATCGACACTTGCGTGGCGGCGAGGATGGTTTTCCATCCTCGTCGAGGGGAGGCTGCCTATCGAGCATTCTGGGAGTTCGGGCAGGTCTGGCGACGACGATCTTTCGGATCTGAGAACAGAGCTTCGCATCTTCCATCGGCGACGAGGTTTCGGCCGTGGACTCGTCGGTGCGAGGCTTCCAGATCGATTTCCGGTGCCCTGAGGTAAGGAGGGACTCATCCCCTCCGGCGCCGGCAGCCAGACGCGGGAGTGGGATCGGATTTTTCGATCCTCGATTCCACGCGAGCAACGCGTCCATTGGGTTCAAATTCTTGTCGACAGCGGCTTCTCCGGCGACAATACTCCGGTAGTGACTTCTCCTATCGTCGGCGACCAGATCCCGACCCTCCGTCGTGACTCCGGTGGCCAGACGGTGACGGACGGAGGAGGACTCTCCTCCCTTGTTTCAGCCGGAGACTCGGCTCTGTTCGCACGCGAGCCGCGGAGAAGGGAGAAGGGAGGAGAGAGAGGGTTCGTCGCGCGGGTTCGTACGCGCGTCTCGCTTCGTCTCCGACCGGACTTTCTGACGCAACTTCTCGGAGGATCTCGGTGGGCTCGGCTCGTGGAGTGGTGGCACGCTACAAGGGTATACCCTCCCCGGATCTAACGTGTGTAGTGGTAGTAGGACGGTTTTCTCGTGTGTAGTGGATAGGGACGGTTCTCTTGCGTTATCTGCGCCCGCATATGTGTAGTGTGGGTTGTGCTTGTTTGTAGGGGCTGCATTGCTTGCTTGTTGCAAAGTGCCGGACGTGTGTGCCGGCACCCTCGAAGGTGTTCGCCACCGTCCCCTTGTGATTGATTGAGGCCGCGCCGGTGCCTATCTCGGCTGTGTAGAGAGAGGAGCGCGGGCTGAGGACATTCCTGTGAGTGCAAAGTGTTTGGAGAGTCTCCATCACTTTGACACAGTTGAGAGATCTGTATCCGTGTCCGAGGGGTGATATTCATACCGAACCCTTCGCGCACGTGGTGTGAGGACTTGTAGAGTACTGGGCCAGCTTCCGCAACGCGATCCTAACCGGTCGCGGGCCACTCTAGTGTAGGGCTGAGATCTCCGCGAGGGGATCTGCCGGTTGTGGTTAAGTTTATTATAAAAAAATAAATTTGCCCATAACAAACCGGTATCAGAGCTTAAGCTTGTGTAAGTCTATTGTCAGGGATATCGACGTCGGTGTACGCTGTTTGGAGGGTGCGTACGTCGGTGCCTAGCGCCGGGGCGTAGTCTCTCAGCCTCTTCACTGATCGCTCAGTTCCGACATAAACCTAGCACTGCTTAGCTCTTTCAGTGCACCCAGAGGTCAGACCATCAGATCTCATTGCACCAGAAGAACTTCAGAGTTACTTCTCACAATCACAATGGTTACAGCTGCAGAGCGCATCTCCCACTTGGAGACTGCGATAGGGAACTTTGATGGAGACGCTACGATCATGGAGCGTCTCGAGGCACTTCGGTCGGCGGTCGAGTCCGTTGGGACCCGCCTAGATTCTGAGTTGGCACGTCTCTCCAGTGTCCTTGCTGGACTTGCATTGGAGGTGGCTGGTTTGAAGGGGCAGGCTTCTGCCCGTGCTTCTACTTCAGCCGCAGGCGCTGGGAGTTCCCAGCCACAGACCACTAGAGTGCGTGTTCCCGAGCCCTCTACTTTCAGTGGGGTACGCAGTGCAAAGGAACTTGAGAATTTCCTTTGGGATATGGAGCAGTATTTTAGGACTGTTCAGGTGCCTGATTATGTGAGAGTGCAGTTGTGTTCGGTATATCTGACAAGTGACGCTAAGCTCTAGCGGCGTACCTTAGTGACCCCTCCGGGAGAAGAGGTGCCACGCGACATCTCGTGGGACGAGTTGAAAGCTGAACTGAAGAACCAGTTCCTGCCGACACACACATCTAAGACTGCTGGGGATTCTCTACATAAGATCAGACACACGGGGACAGTTCGTGAGTATGTTCGAGCTTACTCTGCCGCCATGCTCGAAATACCACGAATGGAAGAAGAGGATCGCTTGTACTTCTTCTTAGAGAGGATGCAGACATGGGCATAGTTGGAAGTTAGGAGACATAGCCCATTAACTCTCAAGGAGGCTATGGCCGTAGCTGATTCCTTAGTGGATTTGTGGGATAGGAAGCAATCTGCCCCTATCTCCTCTGGTCCATCTAAGTCACGTTCCCCTCAGAGGAATAAGGGGAAGTGTCCAGCTCCAGGACCCAAGGGTGGGTATAAGAAGAAGTATGGAAAAGGAGGAGCTACCTCTTCAGGAACCGGCCAGAAGAAAGCCACACCAGCCGGTTCTCCTCCTAGGGGCGCTCCCAAGCAGCAGCTGAAGTGTTTTCTTTGCCGAGGTCCTCATCGCATGCGTGATTGTCCTCGGGGAGATACACTTACAGCTATTGTTCAGCGGGAGGTTGCCCAATCTGAGGATCCTCTGATCACTGTGAATCCTTTGGTGATCAACGCCATTGCCACTTCCACCACAATGAAGACCAAGTTGATATATGTGGAGATGAGGGAGAACTCACATTGAGTTCATGCCATGATCGATAGTGGTGCATCTCATATTTTTGTGGCTCATGGCATGGCGACGCGGCTAGGGCTGAGCATGTCCCCTGCTCAGGACCGCTTCAAGACGATCAATGCTGAGGAGCGGCAGATCGCAGGAATATCCTATGATGTTCCTCTTGTCTTCGGGGAGTGGAAGGGTAAGAACCATGTACGCGTGGTTCAGATGGATGATTATGATGTCATCATCGGCTTGGAGTTGATACAAAAGATGAAGGCTGCTATAGTCCCTCATCTTAGGGGTGTCCAGGTGATGGATGAGAGATACCCCTGCTTTGTTCGTTGCCTACAGTTGGCTGGGTCAGATAAATCAGTTCGACCAGGGAAGGCTCAGAGTACATCCATATCGGCTGATACTCTTGAGACAGGCTTACGTCGGGGCGAGCGGACCTTTTTGGCTACATGGGTGACGGCCCCTGTAGAAGGTCCAGACGACGTACCAGCGGAAGTGAAGAATTTACTTGAGGAGTTCCAGGATCTTCTTCCGCCTGAGCTACCAAAGGAGCTTCCTCCCAGACGTGCGATTGATCACCGCATTGAGTTGGTTCCTGGGGCAGCTCCTTCTTTCTGACCCCCATACCGCATGCCTCATGCAGAACTCGTTGAGCTGAGGAAGTAGTTGGATGAGCTCTTAGCAGCTGGGTTCATCCAACCCTCCAAGTCTCCATTTGGTGCTCCTGTGCTTTTCCAAAAGAAAAAGGACGGTAGTCTTCGCTTCTGTGTTGACTACCGTGCCTTAAATAAGATCACCATCAGGAACAGATACCCAATTCCATATATCCAGGACCTCATTGACAGACTGGCGGGCGCTACTATCTTCACCAAGCTTGATTTGAGATCAGGCTATTGGCAGGTCCGCATAGCTGAGGGAGATGAGGCGAAGACAACCTGTGTCACCCGGTACGGCGCCTTCGAGTTCTTGGTTATGCCATTCGGCTTAACCAATGCGCCGGCTACCTTCTCCCACTTGATGAACAATGTTCTGACACAGTGGCTAGGCGATTTTTTGGTCGTCTACCTTGATGATATCGTGGTGTACTCGACCACGATGGAGGAGCATTTGCAGCATCTGAGATTAGTGTTTCAGAGACTGAGGGAACACCAGCTGTATGTGAAGAGGGAGAAATGCTCATTTGCTGCTTCTGAGATCCAGTTTCTGGGCCATGTGGTAGGCCATGGCACTGTCCAGATGGATCCTGAGAAGGTATGTGCCATCGTCGAGTGGGCCGCACCTACTTCCCCTACTGAGCTCTGATCTTTCCTAGGAGTGGCGAATTTCTACAGGAAATTTATCCAGGATTACTCCAAGATCGCAGCTCCTCTTTCTGACCTCCTGAGGAAGGAGACTCCTTGGCTATGGCAAGAACGGCATCAGACTGCGTTTGTAGAGTTAAAATGCAGGATCGCCAGTGAGCCGGTTCTTCGTATGCCGGACTTCAGTCGGCCCTTTGAGGTCCATACCGATGCCTCTGATAGAGCGATCGGTGGAGTGCTCTTACAGGAGGGGCACCCAGTGGCATTTGAGAGCCGGAAGTTAAGTCCGGTGGAGTAGCGTTGCTCAGCTCACGAGAAGGAGATGGTCGCCGTGATCCACTACCTTCGAGTTTGGCGCATCTATCTTCTCGGTAGCGCTTCCGTAGTGAAGACGGATAATGTCGCCAACACATACTTCGCTACGTAGAAAAAACTTTCACCTAAACAAGCGAGATGGCAGGAGTTCCTCGCTGAATTTGACTTCACCTGGGAGCACAGGCTGGGGCGCTCCAATGTGGTTCCAGATGCTCTCAGCAGGATGTGCACTGTGGTGCTTGCTTCTATATCGAGGATTGAGGGTGATCTCCTCGATCGCATTCGGTAAGCTACTGTTCTCGACGCCAAATATCAGCAGTTGATCGCCGACGTGCGAGAAGGCAAGGTTCGTCGTTACTATCTTCAGGGCGACGACCTTTTGATGGCCGAGGGCGGTCGGCCACTTGTTCTGGTGACTAGCGGACTTCGACGCGAGTTATTGCGAGAGCTTCACGACACGGCATGGAGTGGACATCCAGGACAGTGCAGGATGCTGATTTTATTATCCCGATCTTGTTATTGGCTCTCCATGCGAGCTGATGTCGATCACTATGTCCGCACCTGCTTGATCTGCTAGCAGGATAAAGTCGACAGGAGGCGTGAAGCTGGGTTGTTATAGCCTCTTCCCATTCCGGAATGACCATGGACTTTAGTTTCCATGGATTTTATTACTGGGTTACCGAAGGTCGAAGGGAAGGCTTCTATCTTTGTTGTGGTGGATAGGTTCTCTAAGTACTCTGTGTTCATCGTAGCACCTGAGCCTTGTTCAGCCAAGGAGACGGCTGATTTATTCTTCAAGCATGTGGTGAAGCTTTTTGGGCTTCCCCTGGACATTGTTTCTGACAGAGATGCCAGGTTCACTGGTAACTTCTGGACATCCCTGTTCAAGACTCTTGGTTCCGAGCTCAAGATTTCTACAGCGAACCATCCTTAGACTGATGGTCAGACGGAGAGGATAAATGCTCTTCTTGAAGAATACCTTCATCACTTTGTGTCGGCAAGCCAGTGCAACTGGGTGTCTCTCCTCAACACAGCGCAGTTTGCCTACAACTTGCAGCAGTCTTTAGCGACCGGCAAGACACCATTTGAGTTGGTGTTAGGACGACAGCCTCTCACCCCCGCTGATGTTGTGCAGCACACCGATGGTGAGTGCCCAGCAGCCTATCGGGTTGCGAGAGATCATGCCGAGGTGCTCCAGGAGGCTCGTGATAGCTTAGAGCACGCTGCAAGAAGGATGCAACATTATGCCAATCAGAGTAGACGCGATGAATAGTTCGAAGTTGGAGATCTTGTGCTATTAAAGTTGACACCTCAGATGTGGAGAAAGATCTCAGCCAAGACTGCGCATCGTAGTCTTATTCATAGATATGAGGGACCTTTCGAGGTCTTGAGACGGGTTGGTGCTGTAGCCTACAGGCTGAAGCTTCCTGACAGATTAAAGCTTCATCCGACCTTTCATGTAAGCTTTTTGAAAAAGTTTCATACCGACGAGACCGACCCCAGTCGCTCTCAGGGGCGTCGGGCTCCTCCTAGTGTTCGGGCAGAGTTCGATAAAAAGATTGAAAAGATTTTGAATCACAAAACACTTGGACAGTATAGGAGGAATAGACAGATGGAATTTCTTGTGCAGTGGGAAGGAACACCCATAGAAGAAGCTAAGTGGGAGAAAGCTTCTGATTTGTGGCAGTTTGAGGAGGAGTTGAAAATCTACATGGACAGCCTGTCGTCGAGGGCGATGACGAACTTGGGTGGGGGAGTATGTGATGCTCCCGGGATTTAGCACAAATCCCAAAGCACACCAAGATGGAGCGATGGCAGGACCCCTCGTCATCAGCCCTGTTGGATGACTCGAGTGTGTGATTGTGTCACTGAGGCTGACACAAGTCCATAGGGCGAGGGTTGAGTCGAACCACCGAGTGTGGGTTCACACGTGGATGTGGGCTTCCGACTCGACCCATGGACCCCGGACCCTCTCGCACGAGCTTGCGAGCGTGTGCATCGAGGAGGGTCGACCGCGGGGCGATTCTGAGGTTTAATCGACCCCGACCCAGGCTTAAACCGACCTTCCAGGTTGAACTGAACCGGTTCAGTTGGTTCAGCCGGTTCACTTGGTTCGCTGCCCGCGGAAAGGGGGAAACTCCCCTATTCTTCATCTACGCCGTGTGCGGCGTCATCGCCGGTGATTCCGGCCAGCTGGAGATGGCGCGCCGGAATGGGAAGGTTGCTGAAGGTGCGTGACAGCGTGGCGGCGAGGCTGGCGGTGAATGGGCGTGGACTCCGACTTGGACGAGCCCAGGGCGGAGATTTAATCTCGCCCCGGTGGACGCGCGATCTCGGGCCATTCGATGGCAGAAATCGGCGCTCGCGTGGCGGAGGGGAGGCTGCCTATCGAGCATTCTGGGAGCTCGGGCAGGTCTGGCGACGACGATCTTTCGGATCTGAGAACAGAGCTTTGCATCTTCCGTCGGCGACGAGGTTTCGGCCGTGGACTCGTTGGCACGAGGCTTCCAGATCGATTTCTGGTACCCTGAGGTAAGGAGGGACTCATCCCCTCTGGCGCCGGCAGCCAGACGCGGGAGTGGGATCGGATTTTCCGATCCTCGGTTCCACACGAGCAACGCGTCCATTGGGTTCAAATTCTTGTCGACGTCGGCTTCTCCGGCGACAATACTCCGGTAGTGACTTCTCCTATCTTCGGCGACCAGATCCCGACCCTCCGGCGTGACTCCAGTGGCCGGACGGTGACGGACGGAGGAGGACTCTCCTCCCCTGTTTCAGCCGGAGACTCGGCTCTGTTTGCACGCGAGCCGTGGAGAAGGGAGAAGGGAGGAGAGAGAGGGTTCGTCGCGCGGGTTCGTACGCGTGTCTCGCTTCATCTCCGACCGGACTTTCAACGCAGCTTCTCGGAGGATCTCGGTGGGCTCGGCTCGTGGAGTGGTGGCACGCTACAAGGGTAAACCCTCCCCGGATCTATCGTGTGTAGTGGTAGTAGGACGGTTTTCTTGTGTGTAGTGGATAGGGACGGTTCTCTTGCGTTATCTGCGCCCGCATATGTGTAGTGCGGGCTATGCTTGTTTGTAGGGGCTGCATTGCTTACTTGTTGCAAAGTGCCGGACGTGTGTGCCGGCACCCTCGAAGGTGTTCGCCACCGTCCCCTTGTGATTGATTGAGGCCGCGCCGGTGCCTATCTCGGCTGTGTAGAGAAAGGAGCGCGGGCTGAGGACATTCCTGTGAGTGCAAAGTGTTTAGAGAGTCTCCATCACTTTGACAAAGTTGAGAGATCTGTATCCGTGTCCGAGGGGTGGTATTCATACCGAACCCTTCGCGCACGTGGTGTGAGGACTTGTAGAGTGCTGGGCCAGCTTCCGCAACGTGATCCTAACCGGTCGCGGGCCACTCTAGTGTAGGGCTGAGATCTCCGGGAGGGGATCTGCCGGTTGTGGTTAAGTTTATTATAAAAAAATAAATTTGCCCATAACACTAAGCATGGCTCATATGAGCACTAAGACTGTGTTTAATAAAAAGGAGGGAGGAAGAAAAAAAAAAGGAATGAAGGAAAGATAATTATTTTTATGTGTTTAATAGGAGGGATGAAAAAAATGAGAAAGGAAACATGAAAAAAATGCCAATGAACTTTTTTCAATCTTGATCCGCCCGTGCGGAAAGGGGAGAAAATTTTCTAGTGAAGCTCGTTTTTATACCAAAAATATTTTTTTTGAAAGCAAATTATAAAGAAATGATCTATACATTCTAAGCTTTTCAATGGTACCAATATTGTCATAGAAAAAATTATCATCATAAGGTTTCTGCGATATATCTAAGCTTTTCAATGGTACCAATATTGTCATAGAAAAAATTATCATCATAAGGTTTCTACGATAATATATCGTAGAAACCTTATGATGATAATTTTTTCTATGACAATATTGGTACCATTGAAAAGCTTAGAATGTGTAGATTGTTTCTTTATAATTAAAAAATATTTTTGATATAAAAACGAAGGACCCAAAATAGATTTCCCCTATGTTGGATCCTTCACTAGAAAATTTTCTCCGGAAAGGGTGTCTGCATGCGTTGTCATGCTAATCTCACCCCGCTTGTTGCTGTTTTGCCCGAATCTTACGTTGCTCATCCTAGCTACGTCGCGCATCGCCCGGCTGGCTTCTTCCCCTTCCTCGCTCTCAACTGAAGGTATGTGTCGCAAACCCCTTTACTCACCGTTGCCGGTTCTTCTTCCTTGCTCGCGTTTGTTGCCGATTTTTCTTCCTCTTCCTCGTTCATGTTTGTTGCTAGTGAGAAGGTATGTTGATCTTTTGCTCCTCGTTGCTTCTCTTCTTTCCCTTCTGTTGTCGGTGAGAAGGGTTTAGGGTATTCGTCGTCACCTTCGGATTTGCTCATCGTTGCCTTCGCCTTCTCAATGTTGACGGCAATGATTGCAAGCTTTAGGCAACGGCTAGTGAAGGGGAAAGCAATGCATAGAGTGGGGGCTGCAAGTTATTGTTGTAGCCTTTGCAGTGTTTGTTGCTGAAAGAAGTTTTGATTTATCAGGATGCTGCAAATCATAATGGTGTTAAGGGAATATTCCGGTTCAAAAAGATTGTTTCAGGACGATTCTGGGAAGACCTGGTAAGTGTAAAAGATTATGTTTTCATGCTAGTCCCAATGTCCCATGTTCAGATTTCCTCTGACCATTTTTCAAAACTTTGTTTCTTGTCTTGTTGTTAATTCGTCAATGCGAAATTTAGAGCAAATACTTCTGATGCGGCATCATGCCCTTTAGTTGTTAGGATTTGGTGGTTATAATACATGCCTATATCTTGGTGCTTTGTTTATCATGAATGAAACTAGTTATTTAGTTTTTTTTTTAAGACACATGACTATGTTGATGCTTTTATCTTAATATTCGATTGATCAATTAAAATGTAGATAATCAGATTTCCAGCTTTATTGTTTATCTCCTCCAAAATTTGGGTTGAATCAATTTACATGGCAACGCTAAGGGATATTTAATAGGGATGAAAATTTATTCATGTTGTTCTTATAGCTTTGAAGTAGTGTTTATTTGCTAAATCGCATGATGAACAGAAATGGGAGATTGGGAGATTAGAAGTGATTGTGGTATGGGACTTGGAGCTTTGCATGAATAAATGTTGTACAGGATGATGGGGAAATTAGAGAATGAAATAAAGGAAAAATGAACTAAGAAAATGAATGATATTGGGCTTTTGCTTCCAATATTCAATACATAGGTCACAGAATTGGTAACAGTATCAAAAACATCTATTTTTGGAAACTCAATACCAGACAAGATTGGATAAACATAAAAGAAAGTGTAAATTGTATAGATTTCTTGTTACATTTTATCACTTAAATACTTTTTGTTAGAGAATATGAAAGTTGCATCAATAGCATGGAAATAAGACCAGGTCTGGTATTGATAGGTATCCTGATAACCTGAAGGTAAGGTATGTTTGTCCATTTACTCATTAACTCTTTCACATTTATCTATATAAATTGGAAAATCGTTGACTTATCACTCATGCACACTGAAATATTGTAAAGTGTCGGATAAGTTGAAAAATATTTGGTATTTTTATCCATCAACTTTATCGCAATTCAACTCAATTAGGTGTTAGTTAACATAAATATGTCCAGATGGATGTGCAGGAAGAACTGGAAAAGCAGAAAGGCAGAATACACAGAGAAAATTAAGAACAAAATTGCCCAACTTCACAAGGTAGCAGAAGAGAAGAAAGCAATGGTTTGTTAATCGGACAATGAAGGATCATATTCGCCAGAAACTTTCTAAGCCACAATGTACTGGATTTGATCCATTGCTGTAAGAAATTGGGGTCAATTTCTAACTTTCCTTTCCCTCAAGATGGAGAATAAATATCAGTAGAGCCAAGAAAACTTACTAGGACATGCAATACAAAAAATGATTTTTTTTTATAAGAGTGTGGTCAATTTCTTTCGATTAAGATGGGTCAATTTCTAACCCTCCATGAATGCTTTGTTGATAAGAATGATACGGATTATGTCAACCATAATATATATGTAGGGTGAAAATAAATAAGATAAACTTCGTAAAAAAAATATTATTAAAAATTTAATAAAATTAATTTTATAGTAATTAATAATATTTAATTAATGTTATAATATTTAAAAACATTTAAATAATTTTATAGTATTTAATAATTATTATTTAATTTTATAGTATTTAATATTTTTTTATAATTTTATATTATTTAATAATATTTTTATAATTTTATAGTATTTAATAATATTTAATTAATTTTATAGTATTTAATAGTTGATTAATTAGTTTTATAATATTTAATAATATTAAATAATAATTTTTAATAGTATTTAATGATACTTATATAATATAATACAAGTATAAAAATAAAAAAAATAAAACGACTATATAAATCTTTCCAATTTTCTTTCCCTCTAATTAAACACAATTGAAAAAAATCTTTTTACTTTTTCTTTCTTTTTATTTTCCCTTTTTCTTACTCTCCTTTTTAATTTTCTTTCTTTCCTGTTATACACAGCTTAAGTGTGGCATAACATGTAGACTAGCACTGGCCACGATAACAAAATTTTAATATTTTCTTTGAAATTAGAAGTTGAGTGCCTAAATTTGAATTCTAAATAGGTTTTTATGCTTATTTGCTCTCATAAAATATTGTTATTTTTTAAAAAATAGGGCATAACTAATTTTAAATTATAAAATTACTATTATACCTTCTTTAATAATAATAATAAATAAATAAATAAATAAATACATTTATAAATTTATAAATTTAAACTTAATTCAGTTTTATAAATTGCCCTAACCTCTATTTCTTTAGATAATTTCAATTAGTTTTAGTTAGATCCTTCATTTCTTTTTTAATACACTATCTTGAGTTTTGAATTTCAATTATTCTATTAAAAAAAGCTTAAAGTGTTTAAGTCTTTCAAGACTCGAGGCTTTCTCAAGTTGGGCTTAGGCTAAAGCTTAAAGTGCACAGTTCTTTAAGATTTGAAGGCTTCCTCAAGTTAGGTTTAGACTAAGCTTAAAGTGCTCAAGTTGGTTTAGTTATGTGATTAAAATCAAATATATTTTTAAATTTTTATTTAATTTTATTTGATAATAGATATGTTATTCAATTTAATTTTTTTAATCTAATTTTTTTCTTAATTATGACCTTAATCACGTGATCAAGTAATTTTTAATTTTTTATTATTTTCAGTTAACATTTTTATATGCCATTTTATTTTGTAGTATTGTTTTTTATTTTTTACTACTCTAATTGATTTTTTAATATTTTATGTGGAATTAATGAGCGTGTTTAACAATGATTGATGATTTCTTGCTTAATAGATTAAAGAATTATAAACTAAACTCATTGGGTTAAATAACTCTAATGTTGTAATTGTCATATATCTACAATGTTAACCCTTCACCTCACCAATATAAAATAATGAAATAAAATAATAAAATTAATATGTAGGCAAAAGAAGCCAATTGAAATTTTTATGAGTTTACTATTTTTGGTGGAAAAAAAAAGCATTAGTGATGTTTGGAAGTACTTTAATTTGTAGATGATTGATTAACAAAAAAAAGCCATAAGAAATGTAAAAAAAAATATAATAATTTGTAAATCAAATTATTAAATTAGTCATTTGCTCACCATCTCAAAAGTCACTAGAATTAAGTGACTAATGCTTAGGCTACTCTTAAAACTCTTCTCTAGTTCATTATAAAATTTTAATTTTTTTTAATTATATAAAAGAATTAGCTAAATTTATTATTTGTGATAAACAATAATTTTATTTAGTTAAAAATAAAAAAATAAAAATAAATTAGTATAACATAAATAAAAAAAGTTAAGCAAAAACGCCTTAATTTTTTTTATAAGTATAAAAAAATCTTTTATAACTCTAGAAGAACTTACTTATAGTATTTTTTAAATATTTAATATTTAGACTTGCAAACATTTTGATCATTCTTATATTTGTATTAAACATAGATAGATAGTAATTTATTTAAACAAAAAATATTACATTTAGATATTTGAAAGTTCCTCATCCTATAAATGCTTTGGTTAGACATGTATAACATTTTATATTCATATAATATAATTAATAAAAGTTTTTCAATTATTTTTTGATAATGCTACTAATAATAACAATGCAATTGAAAAGTTAAAAATAATGATGATGTAATATTTAATTAATATTTTTTTATATTCGTTGTGTATGTTATATTCTTAATTTATATGTTCAAGATAGTATAAAAGAATTAGATGAACATGTAAATAATTTAAGAAATAAAGTTAGATTTGTTATTTTTTTATATTTTAAAAATAAGATTTTAGGCAAATATATAAATCTTATTGTAAATCATATAAAAAATTTAAATTTAATATTAAAAGAAGATGAATTTTGTATGTGATATGTTAACAATTTATTTTCCATTTAAAGCTCTCGTTACCTTATTTTATAATAAAAGAATGTCTAATGGAAATATTAAATAAAAAGATTGAGAAAAGCTAAATTATTATGCATTATTTTAGATATTTTTTATAGCACTAGCACTCACTTATGTCATGTGGTGTTCATTAATCTACTTAATGTTTAATTTTAAAATATTTAGTTTAATTAGTAAAAAAAATTTTAATATAAAAATCAAACAAATATTTTAAATAATTTTACAGAAGCAAAAAAAAAGTTTTAAATATTAAAATATATATCTCGTTTATATTTTTTTGTGCTTGTATTATGGATCACACGCAAATTATATGGTGTAAATACTTGACTATATGAATATTATAAAAATATGCAACTTGAAAGAGTTGATTTGATGAAAGCTAAAATTTCTTTATTAGATGAAAAATATATAATGTTTATAATTTAAAATATAAAAATCAAATTGTTCCAATACTCTTGAACAAAATATTATTCACAAAATATAGATTTTTTTAAAATAGAGAAAATAGTTCAACAAGAAGATTTTCTAATTTTAATAAATTATCATTTTGTTAAGAAAATAATAATACATTTTTATTCATATATAGTCAAATTGATAATTTTTTTTATTTTATCATGAAGATCACAAAGAAAATCTTATCTTATGGTTTTTGCTATGATATGTGATTTACTAACTCCTATAGTATTTGTTGTAGCATGAGATTCTTGTTTTTGTATAGGTGGTAGGGTACAAGATAAGAAACAAAGTAGGATGAATAAAGAAAACATCAAAATATGGTTTTGACTTATATATTGATTAGACGCTGAAGATTGTCTTTAAAGACAAAGAAGATCATTCAATTTTGTCAAATGATGATCAACAATGTTTTAAAAATGTAAGTGGAAGTAATTATGCATAACAGTTTTTTTAAACAATAGAACTATGTAGAATTCATCATTTCATAAATATTGCAAAGGTACATAGGCTATTCTAGTGAGTGCAGTCTAAAATATAAAAAAAAATGACTACGTAGACCTTATTCCTTTTTTGTGTGAGATATCTAAATTAATTAATAAATATATTATTTAAAAACTTATACATTATTATTATTTATACAATTTATTTCTATTTTATATTTTTGTTTTTTTTATTTTTTGATTTATTTTAATTTTTTTGATTTATCTTAATTTTTTATGATTTTTCTTGATTTTCCAAATATTCAAATTTCACATAATTTTCCCTCCTTATGCTGATTTTCCCCATTCTTCCTTTTTATTTTTCATTTTCCCCTAATTTTTTTTCTTGATTTTCTTTTTTTTCTAATTTTTAAAATATGTTTACTATTTTTATTTTTTTTTATTTTAAAATGAGTCATTCTCAGCCCGAAAAGCAAAATTTTGACTTTCGAATCATTGTAATTCCTCTTGGGAGCATCTTTTGATAAATGGTTCGACTATTTTTTCTTTGTGATTCTTGTTGATGAAAGTGTTGACAAGGGTTGATTTGTGGATGTTGTCTATATGTTGTAATTTTTAGGTGAATCTTGCAACATAATATGTTAATCTCTTTATCCACTTCCTCGGTTGCCAATGATGCTATTAGTCCAATAGCTCAACAACTAATGAACTAGTTCTTGAAGCTACTTACTAAGGAGTCATAGGAGTCAATAGATGCTTCAAGAAACTAGGTGAACCATCTTCATGCGACTCCCCCTTAGGGTGAGAGGAAAACTAATACACCATTGCAATAGATGTTCCAAATAGGGCTATATGCACTTAGAATACATCCAAGCAATTAGCCACATCTTTTGTACCATCATAAAGGTTCCAGTTGGATACCACAACTGGTACCTTAACAGCTTATTTCTTTGGAGGGGGAGAGAAAAGAAAAGTAAAAAGAAATTTAGAGGTGGCTAAAAAATAGAAGGGGAGAAAGATTAATTATGTGCAACGCCCGTGTTCTCCTTTCTCTGATCGGCGAAGGTGAGCGGGTGAGTGCATGAGGCTAGAGGGTGGCAGTGATGAGAAACGACAACAGCGACAACAGTGATTTGGGTGGAAAGGCGAGTGGTGATTTGGGCAGAATGACGACAATGACTGCGACAGCAAGATGATGAGGGCGAGTGGGCTGGACGATGAGGAAAAATGGCATGGACGGTGAGGCAGCCGAGTGTGAGCAGTGACAGTGGGTTGGTGAGGACGGGTGAGTAGAATGGACGGCGATTGCAATCGTGGGTGCGGGCGAGTGACGGGGATGCGGGCGAGCGGCGCAGACACAGGGAAGAAAGCTAGCAAACTTATTTCATCTAGTTTTTTGCCCGAATCAAACGGAAAACAAAACGAGGGAAAAACTTAGTTTTCCCCTCTAATTTTTTCTTCTCTTTGCATTTCCCTCCAAAGAAACCAAGAAAAAAAATAATTTTCCTTTCCTCCCTTACACTTTTTCCTAGGACTGGCACCGGGTCGGGTACCCGGGATTTTACCCTAAACTCGAACCCGACCCGCCACCCGAACCCGCTACCCAAACCTAGGTTGGGTATTTAAACGGGTACCCGATTAATTAAAAAATAAATTATTTATTATATAAAATATATTTTAAAAATTAAAATTAAAATAAATATATTTATATAATAATTATTTATTATTATTTTTATATTTTTAATAGTAATAAATATTTATATAATAGTTATTTTATTATTATTTATACTCTAATAATAAAAATTAATATTTATATTTTTTTGAAGTCGGGTATCGGGTACCCACGTCCCTAAACCCGAACCTGACCCGTTTAACTAATCGGGTACCCGAACCCGGCATAAACGGGTCAGGTTGAATCGGGTACCCGTCGGGTTCGGGTAAAATTGCCACCCGTACTTTTTCGTTCAAAGAAACAGACTGTAAATATTTTAGAATTACACTTTTATTGGATTTCTTTGATAAAAATGGATTTAAACTGCCACTTAACACTAGTTGTTTCTTTTGAATATTCTTCTGTGTGATGAGATCACTTTGATTTATGTTGACTAGTAGATTGGTTCTATTCTACACATAGAGATGTTGCTTATAGGTAGCTGCTATGTATGAACCTTACATGATATTAGGGTTTCATATGGCTCATTTGATTGTAGAACTAGATGGTTGACTTCATTAAGAGGTAGTTGAGAAGATGTTTGTGCGAGTCAGGAGAGATTCTACTTCATGTATACTTGTAACATCCCAAGTAGAGCTAGCAGATATTGAGGAGGTGTGAAACTAAATCCTACTTATTTAAATCTAATCCCAAGTTTTAAAAAAATTATTGTAAAAATAAATGCAATTAAAATTTATAAATTACAAATTATTTGACCCTTATAATTTTAAAAAAATATCACTTTATCCTGTACAATTTATTGAAAACTAGTTCACATTGCATATACTCATCTTTTTTATGACAATATTCAGTGTAAGAATAAAATGATAAAAAAATAAAAACAAATCAGTTGAGGAAGCTGCAAAAGATATATTAATTATAGAGTGTAAACAATAACATCTTATAAATCGCTGAATATAAAAAAAATTAGCTCAAAAGGTAAAATTAATCATTGAAAAAACAGCCATTAATTTAATTTGAAATGGCAGAAGAAAGAAACAGCCATTGAAATGCAGTCTCTCTCAATTGATTTGGAAAGAAACTTCACTTTGCCTGGTCGATGGGCTGGCTGAAGAAGTCAAGTCAAAAAAAACTTGTTGAATTGTTAAACGCTGAATGATAAACTTTTTTTTTCTTGTGATTCCAGTCTGATGTGAAATAAACTGTAAATAAATAGAACAAATTTATGCCTCATTCTCATTACATCAATTTCAGCAGCATCTAAAATTTGGGACAATGAAGAAAAATTCTCCTATCTGTTCTAAAATCTTCAGTAAATTTGTTTTTATCTCTGGATGTAGAATAAAAAAGAAATTCCTGGGAAGCGGAAGCCAATTCTGTGCTTCTGTTCTCCCTCTCTCGCAATCTTCGCTTCCTCCTCCCTGAAGTCAACGTCCTCTCCATAAAAATCTCTCCCTCTCGCTCTCTGAAGCTGCATCGGACGAGGACTTCTGTTCTTGAGATCGTCAAGAAGAAGAAAAGAGGGTACTAACTTTTTTTTGTCTTCTTCTAGTAATTCACTTTGCCTCTTGCTGTCGTTTGATTGTTTGTTTTCACATGGTTAATCTTCTGAGGGGCACACCACTGTCATCATGGATCCTAAGTTTGCTTGCTTGGTGGAGATGTCACAAGCTTTAAGCTTGAATAAATGCCTGCGGCTCTGTAACATGTTCCTTGGAAGGAAAGGCAAACTTTTGCTGTATAAAATTTCATCTCCCCACCAATTTCTAGGATGAGTTGGGTAGAATCAAAGGGATGTTTCTGATAAATAATTAGAGTTCTCAAAGCTTTCATATTTTTCGTTTGCACAACGGAAGAAGGTGAAGAAGGCACACTGAGCATTGAGCTTATTTTGATTCTAGGGTTTAAGTGAGAACCTGCTTTGTCACTCTATTCTGCAATTTTCCTTTGGAGATTACGATTCTAAGGAGTTAAAACTCATTAGCCAGCATCCTTATTTCCAATTTCTTTCTTGTTTGTCGTTGTTGTTCCTGTGATTATATGTTCCTTCATTTGTGTAGGCTTTGTATATGAGATGGCAACCGAAAAGATCAGACTTCGTGATCATCTTGAGCAATCCGAGGAGATTCGTGATGAAGAGCTGCACATTGAGCCCATCTTCTCTGCGTTCCTTTGCCCCCTTACAAAGCAGGTCATGCGAGATCCTGTCACCATAGAGAATGGGCACGCTTATGAGCGAGAAGCCATTGAAGACTGGTTCAAGGAATGCAGAGAGAAGGGAAGGAGTCTAATTTGCCCTTTGACGTCAGTAGAGCTGCCGAGTTCTGAGCTGAAGCCCAGCATAGCCCTGCGAAATGCAATTCAGGAATGGACTCAAAGGAAAGAAGCTGCGCAGCTTAACCTGGCCTATAAATCGCTTTTTCCTGGTAGCTCAGAGACTGATGCTTTGAACGCCTTGAACTTCATTTTTCGTCTTTGCCAGAAGAGGACATCGAAGAAGCTTTTCACGAGCAATAGAAAGTTGCTATCTTCAGTTGCTAATTTTCTGAAGAGCAACAGCAGTACAGTTCGATGCAGAGCGCTACAAATCCTGGGTTCAGCAGCTGAGAGTGATGAGGATAAGGTTGTCTAAGGTTTGCCATTCCCTAATATGAGCTGATTCTTTTTTTGCAGGGTTAGCATTTCTCTTCAGACTTCAAGAGAAACATCATAATTTCTTCGTTTGCAGGAAGCTATTGCTGATGGAGACACCATACTTACAATTGTGAAGCTCTTATCGCATGAGAACAATCAAGAGAGAGGATTATCTGTTTCTTTGTTGTATGAGCTTTCCAAAAGTAAATATGTGAGCGAAAGAATTGGAGGAGTCTATGGGACAATCCTTACTCTGCTTGGATTGGCAAGTAGCAAATCAGAAGATGCCTGGATAAGTGACAAGGCTGAGAAGGTACTGCAAAATTTGGAGAAATCTGAAGGAATTGTTCGGCAACTGGCAGAAAATGGTCGAGTGCAGCCCTTGCTCACTCTACTCCTCGAAGGTACTGCATGCCATCTCTCTCTGCAAATAGACTATGCAGTAGCCATGAAACAAATACAAAATAAGGCAATTTTGCAATTTCTAGAGTTAGTATATAGTGTTGCTAAAATCTGCTATTGCTCAAAACTTGAACATCTTGAGATTATATGCCAGATTTCTTGGTGAATATTGGTACTGAATTTTTAAACTATCTCATTGATGGATCTTATTATCTCACTTTGAGTTGCGATGGTTCTATGTGTCTCAACAAACCCTGCCGTACTCTTACCTCATAGAAGAAACAAATTTGATCAATGTTCTTTCCGTATGACTTTAGGCATCAGTGCCCCTACCCTGAATTGGAGTAGGAAAGTTAAGTGCCCCTACCCTGAATTGAATTGGGAAAGTTAACTAGTAATATTGGAAAGCACGCTTCAATTAGAACACTACTTTCAGGAAAAGTGGAGATTGCAGTTTTTATGGTACTAGTTATTCACTTTGTTTATAGTCTTTAATCTTTAATAATATTGGAAAGGACACTTAAATTAGAACACTTTAAGATTATTTCTTACCTTTTATAACATCAATACAAAAACTAACATAAACTGATAAAGTCACACATGTTGCAGAGCTATTAGACTTGTAGAGATAATTGGTAATGATAGGAAAATTTAATAATCTCAAACCAAGTAACTCACAAGTTGATAAATAGCATTCATTCACTTTGACCATGAATATTAATTTCACTGCGGACCATACCTGGTATGTGTTTACGAACTTGTTACTGCATAGAAGGTGTTCATGATAAAACTGTTAGTGGTTACTCATAGGATAGCTTCTAATTTCGAGATATACTAACACGGTACCTGTTATATCGGATATTCCAACATAGGAGGTCCATGTGCTGTTCATTTCTTGGACCTGTTACTGCATAGAGTTGAGTTGGTCCCATTTATCTCAATAAACTTACACATTACATCTGAAATTTCATTATACCACTATTTTCTACTTCTCTTACATGATGCTGGAGGTATGGTTAAGAACACTTGAAGAAATGGAGATTCTTATGGTTTATTAATGATGATTGCTCACATGGTTTCACATCAATGCAGGTCCACCAGAAAAACAGCTACTAATGGCTTCATACCTTGAAGAACTTGTCGTAGCCAACAATGTGAAGGTCCTGATGGCCCAAACAGCCAGTTCCTCTCTCCTTACCATCATGAGCAGTGGTTCCATGCAGGCAAGGGAGGTTGCTCTCAAGACAATGAACAAAATTTCATCTCATGAGGTCAGTGCTAAGATATTAGTAGAATCAGGGATACTGCCACCTCTTGTCAAAGGCCTTCTTGATGTTGGTGTAAACCAACTTCCTGTTAACTTGAAAGAGATTTCAGCAGCAATTCTTGCCAATGTCATAGTTTCTGTGTCTGATATTGAATCAATCCAACTTGGTGAAGCTGGCTTGACTTTGATATCTGAAGTTGTTTTAAGAGATCTATTCCATCTGATTGCCACTGCTGGTTCAGCAATTGAGAGAAAGCTTCTTCAAGTCTTTGTTGGGCTTACTAGTTCTCCCAAAACTGCTAAAAAAATTGCTTTATTCCTGAAGGGCTCTGGAGCTACCACACGTTTGGCTCAGTTCATTGAAGCTCCAGAGTTCGATACCTGTCTGGCTTCTATAAAAATCCTGGAGAATGTCTCGCCTTATATAGGCCAAGAATTGACTGAGGCGTTCCTCGGTGCAGCTAGCCATCTTAGTGCTTTGATTAGGGTAGTTTATGAGAACAATGAGGTCCTAGAAAAGCAAGCAGCAGCCATTGAACTACTTGCCAATCTTCCAGAGGAAAACTCTGTTCTCACTAAGCAGCTGTGGAAGGAAGGAACCTATGAAATAGTAATTTCCAAGTTGATAAAGATTCAGCAGGGAGAAATCCGAAGCAACCGCTATCTCACTCCTTTTCTCGAAGGACTTGCCAGAGTTCTTTCAAAATTGACATACCATTTGCACGATGAGATCGAGTACATCGCCTTTGCTCAACAACACAACCTTGCTGCATTGTTTAGCAATCTGCTTCAATTTAATGGCCTTGATGAGGTATCAGTAGCTTCAGCTAAGGCATTGGAGAATCTCTCACGGGAATCTAAAACTCTTACTAGAGTCCCTGACTTACAAAAACCAGGATGCTGCAGCTCCATATTTGCGTGCTTCACAAATCCACCACCGCAAATCAGAACATGTCGAGTCCACCATGGTATCTGTTCAGTGAGAGAAAGCTTCTGCCTTGTGGAAGGAGGTGTAGTCGAGAAGCTAATTGCTTCCTTGGACAATGCAAATGTGAATGTTGTGGATGCAGCTCTAGCCGCACTCTGCACTCTCCTGCATGATGACATTGATATCGATCAAAGCGTAATTGTGTTGCTTGAGGCTGATGGAGTTGGAGAGATACTCGACCTCCTGCTTGAAGATGGACCAGAGATCCTGAAGCAGCGTGCTGTTTGGGCAGTAGAAAGGATCCTGAGGATCGAGGAGATGGCTTTGCAAGTATCAGAAGATCCAAGTATAGTGTCAGCACTTATAGATGCTTTTCGCCATGGGAATAACATGACAAGGCAAATTGCTGAGAAAGCACTAAAACATCTAAATAAACTGCCAAATTTTCCTGCCTCAGTTTGAAGTGTGAATTTATCCTGCCTAGATGGCAGAGATGAGTGTTGATACCGTCATTCCATACTCATGTCACTTCATATAGTTTTGGTGTCTGTTGAAAAATGATGAACTCTAAGATTAGTTTTTCTTCCTTGTCTCAAAGAGAAAAATTGTAGGAATCCAAAGCAGGTCCCCATTTTAGCTGTCCATTTCTTAGCATGTATGAATCTTAAAGCAATGTAGATGTGACCCATGCTTTTAAGATTCGTAATTTTAGAAATAAAAACGGCTAAGATGAGACTGGCTTTTGGAATTTTTCTCAAATTGTACAGATTGTACAGAGACCATTATGTATTTGTATTTGTATTTTTGTTGATGTGAATTCAATCTGTGTGGACTTGGTTCATTAGGGCAACTTCTTGCTGAGCTGTATGAATAATAAAGTTGTCCGACATGAGAACATAAGATAAGTCTAAACCATTGTCGATAATAATTAACCGAGCCCCACCTTTTGCCCATGTCAACAAAAACCCTAAACCATTGAGTGAACATGTGAACATATTCGGGCACTTGTTCTTCTTTTGATCAGTTGAACTAGTTCGACCTATCTAGATAAAGGAAATGCAAGATTTGGACAGCATAAGTTTGATTCAATTTCTAACCAAGGGGCAAACGCAAATAGGGTTTTATTCAATCCCTTGTTCCTTAGTATGATATCATAAACTTGTTTGATAGTAACATTTAAGTATAAAAATTAAAATAAATGAAAATTATTTATTCTTTTTAGAATAAAAATATTTTCGAATGTGTAATAATGCAAATACAAAATTTAGGATGCTTGACAGCTCAAATATCAAAAGTTAAAAATTATATAAGTAAAATAAATTTTGAATAAGAATTTTTATATTTATAACATATTTCAAAGTATTCATATGTAAAGTATATATATTAACTTTTTATACTTATTTTATAAACATTTATTTATATATTTTTCAAAAATTGCAATTTTCAAATAGATTAAATGATTCTTCATAATGAATAATAAATAAAACTATATATCTTACATTTAATTTTTGTGAATAAGTAAACTTTTTTTAATGGGCTAGAATAGTAGTTTAGAGTTGCCTAAGACCTAAAATCTTTATTCTGACTTATAAGAAGACTACATAAGAGGCTATTACTATTACTTAGGGCATGTTTGGTATTCTTGTTACCTGTTGTAGTAACTATACTATATTGTATTGTGGTATCAAAAATTTTAAATTAGCATGATCCATCTAAGTCATTTAGTCCAAATCAAATTCAAATGGAAATATGTATGGTCATTTTTTAGTTACCGAATGCTTTAGCTAGGCATAGGGGTGGCAATTTCACCCGAACCCGACGGTATCCGACCCGACCCCACCCATTTATGACGGGTTCGGGGTACCCGATTAGCTAAATGGGTCGGGTTCGGGTTTAGGGATGTGGGTACCCGATACCCAATTTTAATAAAAAATATTAATATTAATTTTTATTATTAAAGTATAAATAATAATAAAATAACTATTATATAAATATTTATTACTACTAAAAATATAATAATAATAAAATAATTATTATATAAATATATTTATTTTAATTTTAATTTTTAAAATATATTTTATATAAGAAAATAATAAATAATTAATTTTTTATTTAATCGGGTACCCACGGGTACCTATTTAAATACTCGACCCGGGTTCGGGTAGTGGGTCAAGTTCGGGTTTAGGGTAAAATCCGGGTACTCGACCCGGGTTTGGGTAGTGGATCAAGTTTGGGTTTAGGGTAAAATCCGAGTGCCCGACCCGTTGCTAGTCCTAGTTAGGCCTATTTAATTCATAAGATCTATTTCCATTGCTCAATATTTAATGTCCATTTAAGTCATGCACGAAAAATCAACTTGAAGTTAAAAACATGTAGAAACATGTAGAATCTTTTTGAGTCCCTACACTCTAGATATATCCACAAGAGCCATATGTTAAAATCATTTTTGCCCCATGGACGGGTTCTCTAGGATGTGTTTAATAGGGAAGAAAGGAAGATGGAAGGGATGGAAAGTAGAAAAGAAGACTATTTTTTATTGTTTAATAGGATGGATGGAAAGTAGAGCTAATACAACAGTAGCCAAACAGTAGCAATCCCCCCCTGAATGCGATTCGCCCAAATCGGGAAGAACGTTGATGGCGACGATTTGACACTCGATGCTGAAGACTCTATGCCGGTTGACACTATTGGCGACGTTGCTGATGGCGTTGGTTGACAATGGGAGAGAGGTAGGGTGACGGGGACGGGAGGACGGGGGAGAGCTAGGGCAGTGGCTCATCGAGAGAGAGAGGGGCGGCGACGGCAGCAAGGGGTGGGAAGTTCCTGGCAGGCTCGATGTAGGGGCTCGAGGTGGATGGGAGAGAGGACGGGCGACGGGGACGGGAGTTTTGGCACTCGACGGGAGAGAGAGAGGGGAAATTGGGCACGTGACTTGCATGTGCATTCCCTTTCCATCCCCTCTTCTTTCTATTCCCTTCTGAAACCCCTTCCCTCCTATTTTCCGTCTCCCCTATTAAACACCGCCTAAATGTTTTTCCTTGGAAGGAGAGATCCTTGGGCAAGCGTTTGGGGATCAAGTAAATTTCCACCCCCTGAGTTTCTTCCGTTTCCTAAAACGCCTCTTTCCTTCCATTCTTTGCAAAACAATTAGGTCAACATGTATGATCATTTCTTAGGCAAGATGCTCCTCTATCACTTTATATCATATACATCCTGTTATCTTGTTAGCTAAACTCTACAAACAACGGTCAGAAGCACGGAGAAACAGTATCCTACATAATTAACTGGGAAGTTTAATTGTGATTAAGCTAACATTACCTTTGGAACTCCGTCGCATAAGAATCATTGCCAAAGGAGTACCTCAGCTGCTTGTCCAGCCCTCTTATGGCCATAACAATCTCCTCCATCCGCGTGTGAGATCGATCTCCGGCAACAAATTCACACGCTACACCATCCACCTCAACCATGCTGCAACCAGGCATCTTCATCTTCTGCCTCGCCTCCATTGCTCTCCTCGCTTTGAGCACCTCCTCCCACCTAGCGGCTGAGGCATACATGTTCGAAATCAGCACATGAACACCACTGTGATCAAGGCCCAAATACTTCAGAACCTCAACAGTTTCCCTCCCCAGTTCCGCCGCGCCATGCATTCCGCATGCATTTAGCAAGGCACCCAACACATACGAGTCTGGCTCCATCGGCATCTCTCTCGCTACCTCTTTTGCTTCCTCAATCAGCCCCGCTCGGCCTAAGAGATCTACCAAGCATCCGTAGTGCTCGACTCCAGGCTTCACGTTGTAGACTCGATCCATGCAGTTGAAGACCTCCCTCCCTCGTTCCACCAAACCCATTCGCCCACATGCACTGATGACACAAATGAAAGTGACTTCGTTCGGCCTTACTCCTTCCTTTTCCATTCGATTAAACAAGTCGAGTGCCTCGTCGATGTGCCCATTGTTCGACATACCCGAGATCATTGCAGTGTACGCAAATACATCTTTCTCGGGCATTAGCTCAAACACTTCCAATGCAGTCTCGATGCATCCACACTTTGCATACATATCAACTAATGCAGTTCCTAAGATCCTATTCAGCTCCATCCCGTTCCTGTCCACAAAGGCATGAATCCACCTCCCCTGGTCCAGAGCCCCGAGAGAACCACAAGCAGACAGGGCGCCAACCACGGCCGCCTGATTGGGCTGAAATCCGGAAATCTGCATCGCATTGAAGACTTGCAATGCCTCTTTGAACCTCCCAAATTGGGCATACATACCAATCATGGTGCTCCACGACACCACATTTCTTTCAGGCATTCGATCGAACAGCTCGCGGGCGGTATCCATCTTCCCCAATCTAGCAAAGCCCGTGACCATGGCAGTCCACGAAATGACATCTCTGTTGACACTACAATCGAACAACTTGCGAGCGGAGCCGACGCAGCCACAGGAAGCGTACATATGAATCAACCCGTTCTGAACGAAATCGTACGACTCCCATCCGAGTCCTACGATCATGGCGTGGTATTTGCTGCCGTCCGCCAATGAGTCGCGATCGATGCAGGCCCGAAGCAGGAACGAGAAGGTGTAGTTGTTGGGCAGGAAGCCTGCGTCGAGCATCCCGTCGTAGAGGCGAAGGGCGTCGGCCGGCTGCCTCCGGTCGACATAGGCTCGGATCATGGTGTTCCATAGGAAAGCGGAGTAGCAAGGGAGGCGACGGAAGAGTAGAGTGGCGTAGCGGAGATCGCCGCGGTCGGAGACTGCGAGGAAGGCGACGAGCTTCCCGGCTGCGTAGGGATCGGAGATGGTGCCGGAGATGAGGAGATGCGCGTGGATTTGCTTAGCTTGGCGAATGGAAAGGCCGAGGAGGCGGAGAAGGGAGAGCGTTCGGCGATCGGACTTGAGGTATTGGGTTAACGGAGACAGCATCCTACTGCCAACCGTTCGAAGAAGGAACCTCAAACACTTATTTAAATTATTGATTAATAATTATTAATTACTGATTATATATATATAAATCATTGATTTTTATTTTTAATTATTAATTTAATATTCTAAATTTTATAAATTATATTTATAAATTAGACATGGATGAAGTTAGTTAAAATTTCATATCCAAGGTGACGAGTTCAAAACTTCACATCCTTTCTCGTCTCTGTCACTCCATCAAACTACTATACTGATTTCCTTTGATTCACAAAAGAAGAAAGAAGAAAAAGTCGCCGCCGCCTTTTCTTCCTCTTCTTGTCAACGAATTCTACTGGAGAGCCGGGAGACATCGCAGGGCCGGACTGGCTTGAGCAAGAAATCTTCAGCTCCTTCCTCCAAACACCTGCTGATTCTGTTCGGAACGTTCTCTGAAGACATGATCACCACCGGAATATCCTTCAGTTCTGACGATTCCTGCAATTCACCAAATAGTCGAGTCAGTTTCAGCAACGAGAAAAAAATGGTTGAGATCTTCCTCGCAATCACCTTCACCCTCTTGAGAAGCTCGTAGCCTGTCATGTCAGGCATCCAGTAATCGGTAATTATAAGGTTGACGTTCGGCTCCTAGATTCAAAAGAAAAGAAAAAGCCCAAATTTTTTTCCATCAGAATCGCCAGAAGAAAAACCAGAACCGGTTCTGCAATCAATGGTAGCTACTAGTAGAGCTCACCAGCCCCAACAGCTCCAATGCCTTCTTCCCACTGTCCACCGCCGTCACTGCTACGACCAACAAACCAGTTCAGTCCGCCCATCAGCTCAGGTAAAAATAAGTCAACTAAGAAAACGGAGCATTGACCTCTGAATTTGGAGTTACGCAGGAGCCTGGCAATCATTGCCCGGTCAACGGAGCTATCATCCACAGCTAAGACGTGAACTTGCCCCTCGCCGTCCCCAGCGAAGCTCTTGCCTGCTGCTGCTCCGCCCCCTCCTCCCCTCGACGACGCCATCGCTGCTGCTCCGAGAAACCGGGACCCGCGATGCAGACGTATATATACACACGCCCGGCGGCACGGCGCACGAGAAAAGGGAAACGAACGAGCGCAAGGGGGAATGGATTGATAAAGAGCAGGAAATGAATCGGCAGCGAATCCACGGAGGATAGAAGAAAGAATCCCAAGGCGCGCTGGACGCAATCTGCACCGGATCTCCTCCCCTCGCTCTGCTGGGCTCGATTAAGCATCAGGACGAGATGGGCGGGGGGAGAGTTGGGAGAAGTCAACGAATTGACTGGCTCAGTGCATCATCGTCAATCATCATCATCGTCTGATCTGAGACGCTGACCGAGGCGAACGAGAGCAGAACTGGTGACGTCACGGCCGTATCTTGGGATATCGTACATCATGATATGATCAGAGACGTTAAGGGAGGAGGTAGAGTGAGATCTTTGGGGTTCGGTGGCCGGTACCGAGGTAGATCTGACGGCTGGTTGACATTTTAGATTGTGCAGTAGAGCGAGGATTATGTTATGGTTCTGACGATGGCGTGGGAGATCTGCTTCGGGAAGCGGATCGCGTGCAGAGGAGCACACCGCCTTTCGTCATCGGAGAAGAGAGAGAGACAGAGATGGCAGAGAAAGATTCGTGTGAGGGGAGGAAGATCTCCCACTGCGGGCAACTCATCACTGCGCGGATCCTTACTGCTTCCCACGTTCCGGCCGCCATCAGCTGAAAATTTTTTTACGGAAGGACCTTCTTCGCAGGAGAGAATCCCGATCTTTCAAGCATCAAAGCATGTTTTATACTATACTTTTGTGATTTACACTATCACGTGTTACACGAAAGTGTATTGATGTTATACGATATACTTTTATACGATAATGTATTGATGTTATACGATAATACATATATGTTATACGAAATTTTAATTATACAGATTATACTATAATACAAGTATGTTATACCATATTTATACAGATTATACTATAATATATACAAATTATATGATATATATGGTATAACACACTTATATTATAGTATAATCTGTATAATTAAAATATCGTATAACATATATGTATTATCGTATAAAATTGTTATCGTATAAAATCAATACATTATCGTATAAAATGCGATGGTATAAATCACAACGTTATGGTATAAAGTGTGCTTTGAGATTTGTACCTGGAAGATTGTGGACTCCCTTCTGCGCAAAATTTTTTTCCTGTCAGCTGGTTTCACCGGTTTGGTTGTAGGGTTGACTTTGATTTTGAGGGAGATACATCTGCCCATTTGGTAATAATTAATTTACTGTTTATCAATTTATTGATTATTAATTTTATTAAAAAAATTTATTATCATTATTTTATAAAATTATCGATGGATAATTTATCAATTTTATGATAAAATTAATAAATTACCAATTTTACTATTGTTATATATTTTTTAATATAAATCAATAATATGGTGAATCAAAATTTATTATTTATTAATTTTTACATAAGATAATGGTAAATTTATCATATCATAAATTTACCATACTTTTACTAAAGGTAAAGGTAAAAAATTAATATATATTAATAAATCGGTAAATTTACGGAACTGGAACTTTTTTACTATACCGCTTACTGAATATCAAAAATTATGAATTTTACTATCATTACCATTATCGTTACTGATTTTACTAAATCGATTTTACCTTTATCTTTAGTAAAATCGATAAAAATTAATAATTATCGATTAATGTTCATCTATATATATATATATATATATATATATATATATATATATATATATATATATATGGAAAATATATCTATGAATTATGTGCTTTATCATACTCACATAGTTCGCAACACTCATAATTTGAAAAAAAAAAAAAAAAAAAATCTTTGCAAGCATTGTCATCACTCTTGTGAATGACTCTATTGAAGTCAAAGACTTCAAGTATATCATTCAAATACGAAAGTCAACCATGAAAGATGCCACATGATCATAACTGAATTTAGGTCAACAACAACAAGAAAATTGGTCCATCAAAAAGAATTTGAATTTTTTTTAAGACAACCAACAAAAAGTGGATCAATGAACAACTACATGTTTAAGAATTAAGGAAAAGTGGATCATGCACTAAGGCAAAAACAACTATTATAAAGGTTAACAAAAATAAAAATTATTTTAAAATATTTTTAATTAATTTATGAGTATAAAATGATAATATAATATAATTTATAATATTTAAGCACAAATTATAATGGTAAACCCACCAAATCTTATATATTGTTATTATCTTTTCTCTTCTCACATGGAACGTAAAGAGAAAACAGTTATTTCTTTTCCTCCTTATTTCCTTTCTATTGTTATTTCCTTTCTTTCTTGATTTCTTTCCCTCCTCTGAAACGCAATGTAAAGTAGGTTAGTATAATCTCTTATTTATGATTTGATGCTCCTGTCAAGCCTAAGTATAACACATGTTTAAGAACTTTCTCCTCAGCAGACAATATGTGAGGTCAGCCTAATGACAGCTCTACCATCCTTGACATCCCTTTTATTTTAGTCTCTTATCATCTTTAAGACTAAGTTTACTCTGATACTATTTGTTATAACTCACTTAATTAGCAAACTAACTCGTTAACTTAATGAGCCTAAAGCAATATAGCACAATCTAAAATACTTAAGCCTAAGTTAATAATAGTAAACCCACTAATTCTTATATATAATATTATTTGTTTTCTCTCTAAGAATCATATAGGATGCACCTAGAATGAAAAGTTGTCATAATATTGATGATCTAATGGAGTAGATGATGGATTCAAGCTATTTGTTAGGCATCTAGAGGCAATTGTAGGATGAACAAGGATAGAGGTTAAGGGCACGTCTGGCCCCAATTCTGCACAGCTTTTAAGGCGCAATAGTAAGGTAAAAAAGCAGAAGCTATTAAAAGCTGGAAATCTTGGCTTCTCACAATTTCTGCCATGAAAGCTATGCGGATGTGGGGCCAAACGGGCCATAAGGTTGAATTTACAAAAGCAAATATTACACTATTAGATTTTTCTTTTTTGTTAATGATGGTGTTATAGTCTTCAAAATTCTAGAGTTAGGGCAACAAAAGAGCTTGAGTATTTAAAATAGAATTGCCCCTTCTACACCTTAAAAAAGTTTAAGAATATTTCAAATAATTTCATAATATGTATATTAGATTGGCTTGGAAGAAGAGAATAATATCATTTGCTTACAATATATGGAGACTTTACAATTTCTTTTATTTGATTTTGTTAAGTTTTTGACTATTGATTTTATGATTCATATTTAAGATTTTAACTATATTTTTACATGATTTTAGATTGACAGGAAATGAGAGGATAATATAATATTTGTATATTAGATGGGAGACCCCATCATCCATCCTTAATAAAGAGGTATTTAGTTTTTTAAATATAAATGAGGTTGTTCTTATTTTAAATTTTCATTTAGAATTTTATTTTAAAAAATATTTATCTAAGATATTTATGGGGATTTTAAATTCATAAAATAAAAAATATATAGGTAAATAAAAAAGAAGTTTAAAATGGTATAATCTAGAGGCATATTGAACTATGCCCTTAAAGTAAAATTTCAGGCTCTTGTAAGTTAAATTCGAATTAAACACTTATGATATAACTGAAATTCCTCTCTTGCAAAACGCAAGCATAGAAAGATTGATCATACATCTTTTTAGCGTTGAGTAGTAGAAAAGCAAAATATAAGAAACTCATAAAAGGAAAAGTTGGAAAAAGTTCATCGGGGGGATATCTTTTAGGCAAGAATCAAATGTCTTTTAATTGATCTCAAAGAATTATGAACAACCACATTATATGCTATACTTCATCACTTGAATGTCTTGGGGTGACAGATGCAAATGGACATGAGATATAATGATATAATTATCATTTTAATACTTTAATTAATAGATAATATTGCTTTCATTGAATAAATATTTGCTAATTAATTTGCCGAGGCCATATCAACTTGTATAAAAAGTGTAGATATTTTATATTTATTGTATCATTAGTAAGATAATACTTTTTTTTTTTTGTGAAATGTAAGGTCTTACATTAGGAGAAGAAAGTAAGAATATACGAGTTGTAGCTTCTCCATAGACCAAAATGATGTTTGATTGACTAACAAAATCTATTTCTGATAGTCAAGAAGGAAATAATGGTGATAAATTGGTCTATCTAACTTTATAGCTTGTAGCCCAATTGTGATATATTGCAACATGTGTTTTTTTGGACGGAAAACTAGAAGAAAAGAACAGAAAGTACATTAAATCTAATAGCATTTTGTGTCTAGGTTCATTGTACTTTTCATTTTTTCTTTCCAGTTTTTTATCCAAAGAAACGCACTATAAAAATCAACTTCTTTAGTGTACTGTCTGGCCCTTGGAGAGTTTGAACTCTGATTGTGCAAACTACTATGAGATTTTGCTTTATTGCCAAACCACCACTCTAGGAGATTGGTTCCTTGATAGAACCTATAAACTTGCAATGGAAGAACAGGTAGTCTATTCTCTCTTGAGCTACATAATGGAAGAAGAAGTAGCCTGTTCTCTCTTTGTATGAGCTACTGTTGCCTAAGGAAATTCCATAACTCTTAACTATTATAACTCACTTAGTAAGCAAACTATTCATTAACTTGGTGAGCCGATTTGCAACGTGGCCTAATTTATTAAAATGCTTAAACCCAAGTTAACAATAGCAAGCCCACTAAGCCTTATAAACCACATAATAGTTTCTCCCACTTGCAATGTGGGACTATACTCGGGGTATTACAATCTCCCCCACTTAAGACTTGAGAATCATCCCTTAGTCGGCAGCATGTGAGGTCAGCCCAAAGGTGGCTCCACCATCCTCGGTAGCCCTTTCCTATTGGCCTCTCACCATGCTTAGGACTAAGTTTTGCTCTGATACCATTTATTATAACCCACTTAGTAAGCAAACTATTCATTAACTTGGTGAGCCGATTTGCAACGTGGCCTAATTTATTAAAATGCTTAAGCCCAAGTTAACAATAGCAAGCCCACTAAGCCTTATAAACCACATAATAGTTTCTCCCACTTGCAATGTGGGACTATACTCGGGGTATTACATTAACCCTATCAAGAGTGGATAGCTGACAATAGAAAAGAATTATAAGGAGAATCGTTCGACTCTTCCTTTGACTCTGTCACACCTTGAATTGGGGAAGAGAGTCAACTAGTTAAGATTAAAAAAATAGTACAATAATGATAAGATAAAAGCATGCATAATCAATAAGAAGTCATAAACATTATAATTGTCAACTAGATATGGTGTGATTTGATATTATATGACCATATAAAATTGAACTAGGCTTAGGGGTTATCACTCAAAACGCACCCGAAGGTGATGAACACATTTGCCACGATATGTTCATAAGTCTAATGCATGCTATAAGATGGACCCCGATTATACTATACGTGGTGCTCATAATAAATCAAGTACATGAATAAAATGGTACAAGGTATCAATTAATTGTTCTTTAATTAATTGAACAGAATTAGAATATAACTGTACATACAATTAGAAACAAGATCAACAATATTTATATATGTATCAAATCAATGGTTGAGATAATGGAATTATATATTGCTTTAGAAGGGTCGAGGACTTACCTTATTAAATGCTAATAGATCTGATTTAATCCAATTATCAACCAGTGGGTCTAAACAAGTGGACTAGTCATGATGAGTTTGTACATAAACATGATTAAATCTAGGTTTAGTGGGAAACTGAACCCCATAATCTAATAGAGCTTAGTCTAAAACTTAGGGAACTAGTCTTAGTTTGACGGAACTAGACCAAAAACACCCTTAACCGGTTAGATTACATTGAACCAAATCTGATTTTACTTACACTGATTCTTAGACATGAAATTACTCTTAGATTAGATATTCTACTTTTCTTGGTAAGATATGAAATTTCCTAAGCTTTCTAGTACTTGTAGCATCAAAAGGTCTATAGATAATGCCACCCCTACTCCGTTGGACTCAATACCGCCTCCGCCTACATGGGAAGGCTCTACACTATATTGGATGGACTCTGGACCACATGGGATGGGTTCCTCTTCTTAGAATCCTACTTTTCACAGTCTGTCTAAGGTAGTATTCTGCCAAGGATGCCTCCTCAAGGCTGTGTATGATACTATCAGAGATATCGAGGACTTCCTCCACTAGAAGTTCACCGATGACATCCCTTCCGATGAGGAAGGCAGGCACATTTATTAGGAGGAGGACAACTCTGAGGAGGATGGTATCGACGGAGAGGGGGATGATTAGATCTTTGTGATTATATTATACAATGCAGTTTTTATAAAGGGAGAGAATATGTTTTTCTTCCTTAGTCTGCTTTACCTTCTAATGTTGGACTTTGATAGTTGGTGTGGCATCATGTGTGAGACGCATTTGGTGAACATCTTTGATATTTGGTATGGGGTTGTTTGTAGATGCATCTATCTTTGCATTATCTGACTTTGTTCTGGTTGATGAATATTTATTCCTAGATGATTTTTTTTGATATATGATGTGTGGCTCTACATTTGTGATGATGTATGCTTGATTAAATACTGATGCATGTGTTTGGATCTAATAATTCTTAGTATTAAGCTTATTTCCTTGGTATAATTTAATAATAATTATGTTTAAATTTCCTTGGTATAGTTTAATAATAATTATGTTTTAAGGATAATTAGTTAATTTATAATTATTTAATTATATTTTAATAATAGCGAGGCATACCACTGCTTCGCGAGTTCCCGTGGATATTTTTAATTATTTAATATTTAATTATGTTTAAGGATATATATCTTTTCTTTTGATTTTTTCTTTCCACCTCTCAAACCCTAACCGCTTGAAAGCATCAGGAGATGGATGGAGCGATCAAGCACTAGATGGTTCTTCTCGGCTAGGGAGAAAGGAATAAGAATCCGATCTATTTAGAAAGTTCAGGTAGCTATGTTAGAAAGAAATCGATTGGTTCGCCATGGAATGATGGAAGATAGGCCGGAAAAAGAGAAAATCCTTCCCAGGGCAGGTTATAATAAGGAAGATTGGCGATCGGTAGTTTCACTCATTCTCCGCATCGGAAGATAAGAAGGAAAAACATGTTTCCCCCACTTGGGAACACGAAGAAACTCTTTGCGAATGCCTATGCGCTCGAAAGGAAAAATTCATATATTTTATACATATATATATATATATATATATATATATATATACATATATATATATATATATTATATGTAAGTTTGGTTTTTTACTGAACCAAAAATATAAAAACGAAACTAAAAACTAAAATTTACAAAACTTATTACTGAAACTGAAATTGATTTCTTTTTTACCAAACCTAATTTATCCAAATTTTTGATAATTGATAAAAATAAAAAAAATTGAATCATTGCTCACCCTTAGATCTAGCTTCTGAAAACCTCTCGCACTAATCTTCACAATTCTTTCTATGCAAAAACCTATGTTAGCATCTGCTATTGCTGTGCTGTCACGCCCATAATTACGGTAATATTTTTTTAATATTTTACACGGGAGTCAACGCTTGACTCGAGTCCAAATACGTCAACACGAGTATTGCAACAGTCGAAACCGCTGGATTTGGCGCGACTGGCGGAGTCGATTCCTCGGACCGACCCTCAGCCAGGTTGTGGACTCAATACGGATCGCTGACGTTCCAACATGACTCAGGTCAATGCCGATGACTCCCCAAAGACCGACGGTCGTCGAGTCGAACTGGGTCCGCCTGAACCCAGATGGGACCCACGTGTAACCGACCACGTTGGACGGGGCCCGCATCAGTTTTCGATCATGCACATGTGCCAGAGAGAAAGAGTCAAGGAGAGTTAGCCGGAGCCCGATAAATGTCGGGAACTGGACTCACCTTCGCGTCCACAAATCAAGCCGGCGCCCGGCGGTCACGGATAGTCGACTTTACAACGTTGTACGTCGAAGACGGAGAAGGAGGTCCCACCGAAGGGGACCGCCCCTACGAGATCGCGCTCACAAGGCGTCGACGGCGAACGACGATACTGTCGCTAAACTCGTCGACGGGACGAATCTCCCGTTCGTCCACAAGCGGGTAGAACACCCGGATGAACGTAGCTCTCGCGTTGGAGAGTTCGGACGAGCCGCAGGGGAAGCCGCACACCGGCGGTAGGAAGAAGACCGAGCGGCTCGTACGCCGGTGAGCACATAAAGAAGAGGAGTCGCCCCGACGACTGGCGGTGAAGAAGGAACTGCGAACGGCTCATCCGTCTTCCGAACTCCTCGCACGGCTGAAGGCGAACACGCGGGTGGTGGCTGCTCCCTGCTTGGCTGGCGAGAAGGAAGACGACGCCCCCTCAAGCTCGTCCACTGAGAACATATAACTTTAGGGAACATAATAATGCTATGTTCTATAATTTAAATTTAAGTACACCTCACAAAAAGTTCATCACTTTCTCAGTCTGTTTTCCATTCGTTGAATTTTGTTTGTGCATTTGTCATATTTTATTGAATGAGAGACTTGGGTTTTGATATTGATTTCAAATTTTGGGTTTAACAGCATCTTAAAGAACCATTCCGTAGATTTTTTTTTGGGGGAAAAACACTTTAACTGCATAAAAGATTCCTGCATGTTGTGGATATTTTTATTAACCTTATTTTGTAACTCAGCAGAGAAGAAAAAAGTGGACATATCAATTAAATCTCTAGATCCATTTGAATCACGGTTTTTCTCCCTACTTTTATCAATAAAAGGTGGATATATAAAACATAAGAATTTTGTATCCTTTGTCTATGGAGATGATTATTTCAATATAATATTTTTAATGTTGATTGTGCATTGAGATCTATTTATAGATATGTGTAGCACAATATAATTTTACAATATAACATTATGCATATTTAACTTTAGTTGAATTAAATAATTTGTCACCATCCTCTTAACTTTTTAATGTGGTTGTAGGAACAGAGATTGGTTACAATTTGATACTCGTATCATCCCTGTCATGTGCATTTTGAATACTATTTTTCTTTCTCGGCTACTTTTGAATTGCTAAGTTACAAGTTTTACATCTAACATCGTCTCTGGATGACATCTTTCTTGTGTATGCTGCAATATATAACTTAGTACCTACCTTTTATTTGTGTGCAGATGGAGCTCTGTGTAATGTTGCTGGAGTGCTGTTGTCAAGAGAGGACATACCTGCGGTACTATGGTCTTCTTGGATAGCGGTTGTGCATGATTAATAAGATTTACCAAGAAAATTTTGATATATGCTTTGTGAAGCAATATTCGATGATACATGGTTTGGAAACTAACAAGTTAGGTAATGTAGCAAAATTCTTTGCTCATTTGCTTGGAACAGAAGCTCTCCCATGGCACGTTTTGGCTTACATACGCTTGACTAAGGAGGACACAACTTCCTCCTCTCGAATTTTTATTAAGATTCTCTTTCAGGTATTTTTATAGTTTTGTTACTATTATTTCATATTATGAATCTTCAACATGTGAACATAACATTTTTCAAACAGGAGTTATCAGAGCACTTGGGAATTCATTTACTTAATGAGAGACTCAATGATCCTACCATGCAAAGTTCATTTGAATCTATATTTCCGAAGGATAACCCAAGAAATACTATATTTTCCATCAATTTTTTTACGGCAATTGGATTGGGAGGTATCACTGAGCACCTGCGAGAATATTTATCCACAAATGTTGGAATCCGGCTCCAGACACTTTGACACAGAGGGATGACTTGGAAAGGATTTTTATCCACAAATGTTGGATAAGAATTGAGAACTAAAATAATAAAATCTCTGGCAATGACAATCTGATCTGTTTCTATGCATATTTCTATTCTCTATTAAAGATAAAATGACATGTGTCACGTGGTTGTCTTTCTTGGTCATAAAAGTTCGGGAGTTGGGTAAATGTCAAACCTGCTTGACTATAAATATATACATGATTTTTTTTTTATGCATTCACTATGTTCTTTCAGTTCTTGGATTGAATTGGGTGACATAAGTAAATCATCTCTGTTAGCTGGTGAAATTAGGGATGGCAAAAAACCCCATACCCGACCCGATCCGAAGTCAACGGGGAAAACCCGAGTTGATCGGGGGTCGGGTCGGGTTCGGGGAAAACCCGACAGGGGTATAGTCGGGTCGGGGTCGGGTATGGGAATTTAGGTACCTGCCCCGAACCCGATCCCGAACTCGCCCCGACTATTAAAATAATAAATTTACCCTTTATAAGTTATAACCTAGTTACTAAATTTTAATAATTTATGTAGAAATGATGATATAGTTTATGTAAAATATTTTTTTATTTATATATTATGAATAAATAATGCAAAATAATTTTAAAATATTATTTATAATATATATTTATTTTTTAGGTCGGGCGGGGTCGGGTTTCCCCGTGGGGTCGGGTGTGGGGCAGGGTTTTCTAAACCCGTCGGGTTCGGGGTCGGGTTCGGGGACGGGTTTGGGAAAGTCAGGGTCGGGTCGGGGATGGCAAAACCCGACCCCGACCCGTCCCGTTGCCGTGAAACCCTTTCCGTCATGTTGGCCACATCGAATTTTAGTTTGATTTTAGGTTACACTGGTAATTGAGATTTCCCTTCTATGAATTATATGCGAATATGGTCTTCTGAATCCTGACATCTATTTATAGATGCGGTAAATAAATCCTTGTTTCTTGTTGACAATACTAAAGGCACTATATAACTATCCGATTATCTAAATGTAATACAATTCCTCATTTCTTTTTTTTTTTTTAACTTGGTATTAGAGTTAGTTAGAACTTGAGAAGTTCCACTTTAAGCCATTGTTATTAGTGACCTTGCCAATAATAAGGATAGCCTGAAGGCATCTCTCTCTCCTTCGCTTTGTGCCGTTGTAGCCCTATGTGTTTGCTTTTATACAAATTTTGAAGCACCACAACCATATCATTTTCATCACAAACCTAGCTGCAAAAGCACTATACTCAATTACTATAGTCCCGCAACTTATACTTGCAAGTACTAGTCAGTTCTAGCAGGTGTTGTAGCCTATCCCCAACTAATTATGGTTTCACCTCTGTCATTAATTTCTTACAATGATATCATTGGAGTCCTACAATGTCACTGTGATATAATTAGCAATTGCAATGGGTACAGTACCCACTATTTTTGCCCTATCCATAGGCCAACTTGGACTCATACCTAATTATCTACCCATTATTTTTTTCAAACCCAAATCTGAACCCAACCCTATTAAAATTGTAACTACAAGTGAACTCCTTGATCCCTATAAATACCTTATTTGACCTGATTATATAATGCTCACTATATACTCGACTACATGATAATTGATACTCGCCCCCATCAAAACCCTATTAATACCTAGATATTGGGTCGAGTATAATGGGTACTTGTTGGGTCGGGTATAATGGGTACCTGTTATACCTGACCCAATCTCTTGCTATCGACCATTACCACTCTCTATCAATGTTGAACAGGCGAGGTGGAAAGAAAAAGGTATGAAAACAATATGCCTTCTACTCTTTAGTGGTAACGAGTGAGCAAAGGTGAGTCCACTATAAAGTATTTAGGATTTTTATCTCAAAATCAATATTGCAAGAAAACAAAGGAACAAAGACAAGTTGCTAAATCAAACATTCATAGAGTTTAGGTTTAGGGCTTTGCACACCAACCACTTGGCACTCGCTAAGTTGCTTGCCATGTCACTTGGTTTTCAAAATGAATGATAAAGATAGATTCGATAGAAGATGATAACGGGCTAGTGGAAAGAAGGATTGAAGCAGAATGGTGAAGGATGAGATTTCATTAGTGTTGGTGCATCGCTAAATATGTTCCATTGATAATAAGGAATTATTGATTAGTAGTTGTGTTTAGAGAAATAGGGTTATTGGATTATGGGTTAATGGTTATCTATGTTGTTGTTCATCAATGTTACTTATAATTTATAAATCTCTCTCTCCATATGTACATATATGTGTGTATATATATATATAATTAGGTTTGGGTAATAGGAATTCAATGTACACTATCCGAACTCAACTCAGATAATATACACGGTACCTATAGTTAAACTGAACCTATTTAATAGGTACCCAATTACTAATTAAATGGGTTAGGGAGGTCAAACACTTGTTAAAGTGTCATCCAACTATCATCCCTGGATATAATCCTATCTTGTTGCAACCTCTTTTGAAAATGCTACCTTGCTTGCCGATGGCAAAAAACCCAATAGGTTTCTCTCCTTAGTGTCTCTTCCCTCCACCTTCATATGTGCTTCTTATCTCTTATTTGGCATATTATAAGTTTCTTTACCACAGTACTCTAGTGCATATTAATAGAAGCATCATGTAGTCATCCTATCTTCTGAATAGGTTCTGATTCCTTTTTTTACAACCATACCAACTACCACGTACCAACCATACCAACTATACCAAATATTCAAAATGAAGGAAAAATTTATAATGTTGAACCAAGTGCATGTTATCTGACAAGAGAAACATGTATCAAGTTTCAGCGTCCTATTTTTGAAATATGGCTTGAACCATCGAAACTCCCTTATCCTTGCAAAACATGTCTACTTGCTTACGTCAAAAAAAAAAAAACACAATATTAGGCCACTGATTTACTTTGCTAGTCCTATAAAGGCCTTCATGTTCAACAAATGTCCTTGTTTACTATGACTTTGTCAGCTTTAATATCCCTTCAATAACTGTTGATGGCAAAAAAAAAAATATTATCATTATTATAATTGATTAATTAGTAGCCCTTAATTAATTAATTAATCAATCTTTCAGCCAGCATGTTTTCGTTATTGTGGCGCAATAGTTAATTTTTAATTAATTAGTTATTGACTAATTAATTAATTAATTAATCAATTAATTTGATCACAATGGCGCAGCAAAAAAAGGAAAAAAAAAAGGGGTGCAAGAAAAATTGCCAAAACTTCTCTACATTGTGCGAGAGGAAAATTTAGGATCTAGAGGCTATTTTTAAGGTATGTAGCCATGAGAAACGAGAAAAGAAAAGATAATAAAAAATAATAATAAGGAGAGGACATCGCATGTAACAAGGAAAATAAGAATATTAAAAAAAAAGGAAATCATTTTGCTCTAAGCGTGCGATTGAAATCAAAAATCCAATTTTGGCTATTTTTGGAGCAAGATGCAGCCATATAGAGAAGCGTGGGGTAAAAAAAAAATGAATAGGGGCGTCACAACACCCTCCTTCGATCAAAATTTTAAAAGCAACTTCTAGTCAACCATTGAGCATTCTTTCGCACTCACTCAACAACAATTTACATGAAGAAGTGAAGATAAAAACAAACTCTCTTCTACTATACATAAGAAGATAAATCGTCTGACGAGAACGAAAATACTCTAGAGGATTTTTGTTGTTGCACAGGTATAACTTTTTATCTTTTCTTCTCTTCTTGGTTTATCTTGATAAAGAGATAATTTCAAAATAAATACTCTCTTGATGGAGAGATAATTCCGAAATAAACACATCCTGATAGATAATCAACTCCGAAATAAACACCTAATTTTATAGAAATTAAACTCCAAACTAAATCCTAGAGAATGATACTCTAGTAAAAAAAAGTCAATCAAAAACAGTCGTCCAATCAATTCTATTTGGACATAAATTTAGGATGTTGGAATTAAAGAAAAATAAGAAAAAAAGAGAAAGATCTTGGCTGGCAATTTCATTAAAAAAAGGGGGCTACTACTGCCACGGCTGGAAACTGCATGGAAGTAAAAAAAATCATAGCTACTTGAGGGTGGAGAGAATAATTTCTCGTAGAAAAAGTTTCGGTGGAAAATCATCAGAAGAAGAAGGGATAGTCCAATTTCAATCCAGGTTTCTGCTAGGCAAATCAAATTTGCTCTACTGCATCATCGGTAAATCGAAACAAAGTTGCCGAAGGAAAAGTTTTCCACTTGAGCATGTCAACATCACTCGCGAATTTGTTTGGATTAAATCTAAAGATAATGGCTCAGATTTGATCATCAAAAGATCTGATGGGCAGATGTTTCAACTATAATTTAACGGCCTAGATCTTTATATCCAGATCAAACATTCCAAATCTTTCAGACTTGATCCAACAGCTTGGATTTATCAAACAAACAACAATCCAGATTTTCCAAATTTCAATCCAACATTCTAGATTTTCTACCTCTGATCTGATGGCTCAGATCTACTCAATTTTGATCGAATACTCCTGATTAACTCTCATGAAATCAACAATTAGGATTTAATTCTAAAATCAAATGATACAATATAATCAATGGCTGCTATTCGTTCGCACAAATCTAGGTAAATTGAACAGTGCTCTCGATATGATCCAAGTGTCGATTCTTACACATTTGGGCCATACCTTTCCAGATTCACCCTCAGGTCTTTGAGCAGAGTTTTGGATCTAGGTAGATCCGCAAATCAAACTTTCAACGGTTAAGACTGATTTGCACAGATCTCAGCAAATCTGATAGTTCTCGGAATGATCCGAATATCAATCCTTACTCATCTAAGAAAGATCTTTCTAAATTCGCCCTCAGCCAATATGTGAATCCAACTTTCAATAAGATTGATTTGCACAAATCTCAGCCAATCGGATGGTTTATAAAATGATCTAAATATCAATCCATACTCATCTGAGTCTGATCTTTCCCGATCCGCACTCAGATATTCGATCCAAAATTTGGATATAAGTAGATCTGCAAATCAAACTTTCAACAGCTAAGATTGATCTACACAAATTTCAATCAATCGGATGGTTTCCGAAGTGATCCAAATGTTGAGCCTTACTCATCTAAGTCAAATCTTTCCAACTGCCCTCATATTTTTAATTAGAAATCTGGATCTAAGTAGATCTGCAAATCAAAATTTCAACGGCTACGATTGATTTGCACAAATCTCAACCAATCGGATAGTTCTCGAAATTATCCGAATATCAATCCTTACAAATTTGGATCAAATCTTTCCAGATCCGCCATTAGATTTTTGATATGAGATCTGGATCAAAGCAGATCTACAAGTTAAGCATTCAACAATTGAAATTAATTCTCCTGAATCTCAGCTAATCAAATGACTCTCAAAATGATCCGAACATCAACTCTTACCCAATTGGGTCTGATCTTTCTGAGTTTGATCTCGAATTTACGATTAGAGACATCTTTTAACCGCTCCTAAAATTTGAACGTTTGGTCCCACGACCCGTTCACCCAAATTCTAAATGTTTGGTCCTACACCTCTTTTATCCAAACATTGAACACTTGGCTCATCGGCTCGTTTATCCAAATTTCAAATGATTGGTCCCACGACCCATTTACCCAAATTTTAAACGTTTGGTCCTATGACCCATTCACCAACTCTACCCAAATTTCGAATGTTTGGTCCCACGACTTGTTCAACCAAATTCGAACGTTTGGCCTTATGGCTCGTTCACCCAAGTTTCGAAAGGTTAGCCCCATAGCTCGTTCACTCATTTCCGGACATTTGGCCCCACGGCCCGTTCACCTAAATTCTGAATATTTGGTCCCACGACTCATTCACCCAAATTTTGAATGTTTGGTTCTGCGACCCGTTCATCCAAACTTTGAACGCTTGGCCTATCGGCTCGTTCATTCAAATTCTAAATGATTGGTCCCATGACCCATTCACCAAAATCTTGAATGCTTGGCCCCACGACCTATTCGCTCAATTCGAATACAGTCATAGTCGATAAAAGCCTGATGCGTGTTGTTAATAACGTTGTTTGGGATGTGCGTACGTCGATACTTCGTATGGGGGCGTAGTTCCTCAATGTTGTTACAACACAATTCAGATTTTTCTCCATGGCTTATGTCAAAATGAACATCAGTCTTGAGAGTGTACTCTTGTAATCAAATTCTAAACTATGAATGATATTATTCTTTCAACTATTTGTCTTTACTCAGTTTTATGTTATAGTTCTCTTAAGCAAAGGTGTCCTAAGCTCCTTAGGGGTAATTAATAATGAATGCTTGTGTTTATTAGAAGCTAGAACCTACTAAAACAAAAAACCTTATAATTTATAAGGTGAATTTGAAACTGTCGCACAACTTTTTAAATATTTCAATTTACATTGAAATTTAACCAAAAATGACCCCACAATAACTATGGATTTTCTCCTTTAACCTTATGATTTTTATGGTAGAACCTAGAGGGAGAGTTAACATCAAGGGCATATACGTAACAAAAATGAAGGTGCCTCACCAACTAGAGATTTTTTCTATAGAACTTGTGCTTCCACCTCTACCCAACAACTTCTTCGACTTTCTCTTATCTCTTGTAAATATCTTGATATATTGAACCAATCTTCTCTTCATGCGCGTGAGTCTCTTACATGTTCCTATTGGCATATTTAGACTAACATAGACTATCTTTATTGTGCATGCATAGATAGGTGACACTTAGTTACTTATAATGTCTGTCTTACAAAAAGAAGCATTTAGACTAATGCAAACTATGCATTAATGAACACGCATCACTTAGTTGTTTGTGGAATGCTTTCTTGTAAGTATAGATAGACAAGACTTTTTCTATTTTGAGTTGACACCTTCTCTCACTTGCAGCTTATTAAGGAGTTTTAGACTCAAGATCATATCACAATTGCCGATTCAAGCTTATGAGGAGTTATCATAAACCATATGTTTAGTCTCACATTGTTTAGTTCTCTAAGCTTTATGTGGATAGTGGCATTTATAAATGTAAGCTCTTTTGGGTTTAATTAATCTAATTTTTTCCATCCAACTTGCCGTAGACTAAATAAAACGTCCTAAACTTAGTGGTCTTATTCAAGTGAGCCTCTCACTTGGGACTGACATGCTAGTGTTGTATGCATATCAACACTTAAGCCAATTCATGTTACCCACTGATAAATTTTATTCCTTTAGACAAGAATAATCTGATGAAAATAAAGTGTTATATGTTTCAGCATATCATAATATCTCACAAGAGAAATATAATATCTTAACCATGTTCTCAGAATATGTTCTTGTCACTTATAACAATGTTTTAGCCGCTATATATACGTGTTCTCCAAAAAAAGACAACCTGTGGCTATTTGCTCTAGCTACACAGTGCATTCTGCACCTAATTTGAAATCAAATCTCCTACTGCACTTGCATGTCCAAACCCCGACCTCAAAAATTCTTGTTCTCAACTATCTTTTGTCTTTCTTTTTCAGTGCAAATCTTCCCATGAGTCTTGAGGACCGTGTTGCTGCAGTTGGTATTGCTACAAAATTCCAGGAAACAAGCAAGGAGGTCTACGAGAAGAAGAAACTGAGAATGCAAAGACTCAGGTAGTGATGAAATATTTTTTATGTTTCTCAATTGTGATTTCAAGTAGCATCGTGGCAGGTAGCGAACCATAAGATATAGTATTCTTTATGTCTTTTAAGTGATGGTTGGTAGAACATTTCCGGATACCATGCTGAGGGAAACATATTAATGCATCTGATGACAAATTGTCGAAACCGATATTAAATCAAATGCTTATTATTATAAAATCAATGACAGTTTTATTTTTGTATTTTCCCACAACTCGGAATGATACTTACAAGAAAACTTTTTCTTTCTTATTTGCAAGGTGCATGTGATAGATTTTTCTGTTAACATTATGACATGCTCCTTGTTCCTGGGTTCAATTGTCATTAGTGAGTAATTTGTAAAGTGATATGTAACAGGTTGCACCACGCTCCAGGTAAAAAGCAACAAAAAAGAAAATAGAAAAGAAAAGAAAAGTGATGACTAGAAAACAAAAATCATTGCAATGTTGTCCATATTTTAGACAATAAAACCTTCCAAACTATCTTCTGTTCCACTTGTTAGTGCTTTGGTAGAATTTTAGATACACTTTATGCCGCTCAAAATGCAGAACAAGAGCTTCTGTTGACCTCAAAGCAATGCCCGAACCTGGCTTGATATAATGTTCTCTACTTTGGCTTGGCGTTGGAGATGGAGGAGACTAGCTTGTAGATGACATCAATGCACAAGAAAACTTCAAGGAGAGGAAGAAGGCTTTGTTTGAGAAGAATAAGAGAAGAGAGGAGAAGGATCTCGGCACAAGAGGAAGAGAAGGATACTCTTACTCTCGGCTACACTCACACACAAAGCAAAGCTTGCATAACATAATTTTTTCTCAAAAGGGATAGACTTGTGCAAAGTGGGAATACAAGCCCTTAAATCCTCTCATTCTCACAACATTAACTTCACTTTGAGTTTCCAAAACAGCCCCTGTGCGAGATCTTCAATCAATGGTGGTTAATGGCTGAATTTTGAACGAATGGCATGGATTTCCTTCCCTCCTTGGCGCCTAGTTGCTGGTTTGGAGCCTTGCCATGCATTGGTTCATGCAAGAAGCGCATGCAAGGCTGATTAATGTTGTGAATGGGCTGGTTGGCGCATGCATCCTAAGAGGTGGAGTGAAAGGATGCCTTGAAAACTATTGGTGGAATGTGGAGGTAGCTTTGACTTGTTTGAATTTTGAATTTGGTTCCTTGTTGACTCTTGACCTAATTTGGGTGCCTATGATATGTCAGCATGATGAGGTGGCAGCCATGTGTCTTGGAGGTGGTTTAGTGTCTTGGAAGGTGGCACCAAGATGGATAAATCCTTGAAGTGTGGTAGATCTTGCCTTGTCTTTGAAAAGGCTTTGATGGAGGGCTGATCTTTATCATTTTGAGAAGAAGATCAACAGAAAATAGCGATAACAAGAATAGAGTCAGAGCTAGAGAAAACTAAAAACAGAAAATAAAATCTAGTCTAGCAATCCTTAGTATGAGTTAATATTGGCGAAATTGGTCCCCGGTAACAGTGCCAAAAACTTGAAGGGTTCACTACAAGTGCACGACTTATTGAAGTAATATCATAATATTATCCCACAGGGACCAATGACCAAATACCAACACATCGTAGGATTATTAGCTAGATGATTCAGAAAAAGGATGAGTTTAAACCTAACTTAACTAAGTCATTGAGAAGACTAAAGTAATACAATGGGGTTGTAATCAAGTTGTGAGAATTCAAGATTTTGGGTTTCACCATGCTTGATCAAATAGTTCTATTAACAAAGTTCATCTAAAGAAGGGTTTTACCATGCTGAAAGGGATCTGTCCGAATGTACATATTGCCCCCCTTTCAGCAGCACAACCTAGTGTCTATCCAAGTTAATCCCCTACTTTCGTGGTTACTAACTCGAGATAGACCCAATGAGTTTTTGACAAATCTATACAAATCCCTTAGATCGATTCGAGCTACTTTTGTAATCGAATCGACCTGTCCAAAAATTATATATCCGACGTCGCACTTCACCTTTCAGTACATCATGTGACGTCTTAAGCATGTAAATTATGACCAGTAATAAACATAGCAATAATTAGATCAAGCAAAAGTAAAGACTTCAATAGATAAAAATCAATGTTCAAACCATAAAAACAGAGGGCTATGCCCTAATCCCGAAATAAAATTTACGCTAACATGTTCATAGATGTATTATAAGAGAAATCCATGTTCTTGATTACAAAATGTTAAATAAAATAGGAAGTTGACAAGAAGGATGAAATTTGAGGCTCCCTCGTGAAGATTGACGCCAGGCGGCCAGAAAAATGAAGCTTTTCTAGTAAGAAAGCCGTTATTCATCATCAGTCGCCCTAACTTTTGCCCTTTCGTTGAATCTGCATTCAAAACTTGCCAAAAAGTCTCAATAATCCTCCCAAAGCTTTTCCATAACCTTTAGAACCTTCCTATTTGGTTTTCCCCAAATTTTTGCTCAAAAATGAGCCAAATCGGGTAAGAAACGATAGAGAAATCACTTATGGCAGAAAGAATTACGGCTATGATGGTGATCGTTGCTGTGCCAAAATCTTGTTGTCAAAGTTTATTGCAAGAGGTTCAAGAGACTTACGGACGTAATGGAAATCATGGCAGGCTGTAATCTTCTCGGTGAAAAACATCAAAAAGCATCGAAGGAATTATGGCTGTCATAGAGTTCATAGGTTGGTCGTAATCTTCTCGGCAAATTCTACGATGTGCACTGAGGGAGTTACGGCCGTGATGAATTATCACAAGCAGGCCGTAATTTCTTCTATAGTCTTTATAGGAATTACGGCTGTGATGGAAATCACGGGTAGACCCTAATTTCTAAATATGCTCTGACTTGTGTGAAATTTACTTAGCAGCTTCGTCTTGACATGTGGAATCCATTTGTCTACTTGAAACCTTCAAAATCCATAAAAAATTAGTCGTTTTCCCCTGAAATATGACAAAAGTGAAGAGAGGTGAAGATTTCGAACAATAACAAGAATTTAAGTCAAAATGAGTAAAACATGACAGAAAAGAGAGATATTTGGCAGTAAAAGCATACTAAAAATACCATATGAATGCATGACATCAAAGACTCGGCTATAGCATGCATTTTTCCCCAAATATTAGAATCACAGGGTGTGACGCCAGCAGTTCATTTTGTCATAGGAGTGTAACGACAAGTTTTTTTTTTCTAAATTTGCCTCTTGAGCTCCAAATTTCCTCTTAATTCCACCATTAGTCCATTTATCCTTAGAAATCCATGATAATAAATATTTTACATAAAAATTTAAAAAATGTGAGAGTGTAGATTCCAAAGCAATTGTCTAAATTTAATTCAAAAACAAGCAAATGTGCATAAAGATTACTCAAAAAGGCAAATTAAATATATAAAATCACCATCACCTTTTGAGTTATCCCGACTCAATGAACTGGAAGAGTTAAGGGTTAACACTTATGAGAGTTCTAGGATCTACAAGGAAAGGACAAAACAATGGCACGCCCGGCAAATAATTAGAAAAGAATTTCATGAGGGCGATATTGTACTTCTATTTAATTCAAGGATGAGACTCTTTCCAAGAAAGCTTAGGATGAGGTGGTCTAGCCTATTTAGAGTCGTCAAAGTTTATCCCTATGGCACTATTGAAATTTGGAGTGAGGTGACCGGGAACTTCAAAGTTACTGATCAACGCTTAAAGCACTACTTTTCTTCTCACCCATTGAGAAAGGAGTCACATAGACCCTTTTGGATCCTCCCCCTTGGGCATGAAGATAGTCTTCGGTCAAGCTAACAACATCTAAATTAGCGTTGAAACCCAAGCTCTCTGACCTATTATCTTCATTTTAATGTCGTCATGAATTCTTATTTTCTTTTGACTTTTGTTTCTCTTTTCTTTTCCTTTTAGTGGTATTTCATTGCTTATTATCACTTTTGTGTTGTATAAGAGTGTTCAGGGTGAACCAGGAGTAGAAATTGTCATCACAATATTTTTCTCAAAAATTATGGTAGGGTCGTAATTATAATTATGGCCATAATTATTTCGCAACTAATCTTTATATGGAGCCGAGACTATCATAGGCAGGGGGTGATTTCTATCACACCCATAATTCTTTCGTAGAAAAATTTTGATTTTGGCTGAGAAAATCATAGGCAGGTGTGATTTCTGTCACACCCGTAATTATTTAGCAGCAAAGCTTCGCCAGCCTCTTTCTTTTGACAGATCTTGTTCCAGGCTTCAACTCGAAGCTCTTCTTCGATTATCTCGTCTTCCCAGCTTATTTCTTCTCAGATCCTCTACTCTCGTTGCTGTGATTTTCCACCAAGTTCTTCTAGATCAGCCCTTGCCGCCAAAATCCCCTACTTTTTCATGATTCTCCAATGCCTCCCCTACTTGGCAAGTAATCTTCTTCATCTGATGGCTCCCCCAAAGAAAAGTGTCATAGGCAAGTTTATGGTTTCCGCTGCATCTTCCATCCCTCCTTGCAATCATCATAGAATTCTCATATGCAATAGAATAGAAAATAAGAGGAATCATATAACAACCTCGTCACTCATAAGATTTCTAAAACTCGATTCATGGATAGGCTGACGCTCAAAATTTTTGGCTTGTTCGAAGATGTCCAATAGATGTTTGGACAGATGGGGGGAAACCAATTCTTCCAATAATTTCCCCAGACCTTCATACCTCTAGTCTTGGAGTTTTTGATTTCCCTAGCGGTGGTTAATGGCTGGATTTTTTAACGAATGGCATGGATTTCCTTCCCTTATTGGCACCTAGTTGCTGGTTTGGAGCCTTGCCATGCATTGGTGCATGCAAGAAGCGCATGCAAGGCTAATTAATGTTGTGAATGGGCTGGTTGGCGCATGCTTCCTAAGTGGTGGAGTGAAAAGATGCCTTGAAGACTATTGGTGGAATGTGGAGGTAGCTTTGACTTGTTTGAATTTTGAATTTGGTTCCTTGTTGACTCTTGACCTCATTTGGGTGCCCATGATATGTCAGCATGATGTGGTGGTGGCCAGGTCTCTTGGAGGTGGTTTAGTGTCTTGGAAGGTGGCGCCAAGATGGATAAATCCTTGAAGTGTGGTAGATCTTGCCTTGTCTTTGAAGAGGCTTTGATGGAGGGCTGATCTTGATAGTTTTGAGAAGAAGATCTACAGAAAATAGCGATAACAAGAATAGAGTCAGAGCTAGAGAAAACTAAAAACAGAAAAATAAAATCTAGTTTAGCAATCCTTAGTTAATATTGGCGAAATTGGTCCCTGGTAACAATGCCAAAAACTTGATAGGTTCACTGCAAGTGCACGACCTGTCGAAGTAATATAATAATATTATTCCAGAAGGACCAATGGCCAAATACCAACTTATCGTAGGATTATTAGCTATATGATTCAGAAAAAGGATGAGTTTAAACCTAACTTAACTAAGTTGCTAAGAAGACTAAAGTAATACAACAGGGTTGTAATCAAGTTGTGAGAATTCAAGATTTTAGGTTTCACCACTCTTGATCAAATAGTTCTACTAACAAAGTTCATTTAAAGAAGGGTTTTACCATGCTGAAGGGGATCTGTCCGAATGTATAGATTGCCCCCTTTCAGCGGCACAACCTACTGTCTATCCGAGTTAATCCCCTACTTTCGTGGTTACTAACTCGAGATAGACCCAATGAATTTTTCATAAATCTATACAAATCCCTCAAATCGATTCGAACTAGTTTTGTGATCGAATCAGCCTGTCCAAAAATTACATATCCGACGTCGCACTTCACCTTTCAGTACATCATGTGATGTCTTAAGCATGTAAATTATGACCTATAATAAACATAGCAATAATTAGATCAAGCACAAGTAAAGACTTCAATAGATAAAAATTAATGTTCAAACCATAAAAACACAGAGGGCTATGCCCTAATCTCAAAATAAAGTTTACGCTAACATGTTCATAGATGTATTATAAGAGAGATCCATGTTCTTGATTACAAAATGGCAAATAAAATAGGAATTTGACAAGAAGGATAAAATTTTGAAGCTCCCTCGTGAAGATTGACGCTAGCCGGCCAGAAAAACGAAGCTTTTTTTAGTAAGAAAGCTGTTATTCATCATCAGTCACCCTAACTTTCGCCCTTTCGTCGAATCTGCATTCAAAACTTGCCAAAAAGTCTCAATAATCCTCCTAAAGCTTTTCCATAACCTTTAGAACCTTCCTATTTGGTTTCCCCCAAATTTTTGCTCGAAAATGAGCCAAATCAGACAAGAAACGACAGAGAAATCACGTCTAGTGGATAGAATTACGGCCGTGATGGTGATCGTTGCCGTGCCGTAATCTTGTCATCAAAGTTTGTTGCAAGTGGTCCAAGAGACTTACGGACGTGATGGAAATCACGGCAGGCCGTAATCTTCTCAGTGAAAAATGTTGAAAAGCGCCGAAGGAATTATTGCCATGATAGAGATCACAGGTTGGTTGTAATCTTTTCGGCACATTCTACGATGTGCACTGAGGGAGTTATGGCCATGATGAATATCATAAGCATGCCGTAATTTCTTCTATAGTCTTTCTAGGAATTACGATTGTGATAGAAATCACGGGTAGGCCCTAATTTCTAAACATGCTCCGATTTGTGTGAAATTTACTGGGTAGCTTCGTCTTGACATGTGGAATCCATTTGTGTACTCGGAACCTTCAAAATCCGTAAAAAATTAGTCGTTTTCCCCTGAAATATGACAAAAGCGAAGAGGGGTGAAGATTCTGAACAATAATAAGAATTTAAGTCAAAATGAGTAAAACATGACAAAAAAAGAGAGAGATATTTGGCAGTAAAAGGATACTAAAAATACTATATAAATTCATGACATTAAAGACTCGGCTATCGCATGCATTTTCCCCAAATATTAGAATCACAGGGTGTGACGCCTGCAGTTCATTTTGTCACAGTGGTGTAATGGCAAGTTTTTTCTAAATTTGCCCCTTGAGCTCTAAATTTCCTCCTGATTCCACCATTAGTCCATTTATCCTTAGAAATCCACGATTATAAGCATATTTTACATAAAAATTTAAAAAATGCGAGAGAGTGTAGATTCTGAAGCAATTGTCTAAATTTAATTTAAAAACAAGCAAATATGCATAAAGATTACTCAAAAAGGCAAATTAAATGTATAAAATCACCATCACCTTTTGAGTTATCCCAACTCAATGAACTGGAAGAGTTAAGGGTTAATGCTTATGAGAGTTCTAGGATCTACAAGGAGAGGACAAAACAATGGCACGATCGGCAAATAATTAGAAAAGAGTTTCATGAGGCTGATCTTGTACTTCTATTTAATTCAAGGATGAGACTCTTTCCAAGAAATCTTAGGATGAGGTGGTCTGGCCCATTTAGAGTCGTCAAAGTTTATCCCTATGGCACTATTGAAATTTGGAGTGAGGTGACCGGGAACTTCAAAGTTACTGATCAACGCTTAAAGCACTACTTTTCTTCTCACCCATTGAGAAAGGAGTTGCATCACCCTTTTGGATCCTCCCCCTTGGGCATGAAGATAGTCTTCGGTCAAGCTAACAACATCTAAATTAGCGCTAAAACCCAAGCTCTCTGACCTATTGATTTCTTATCTTCATTTTAATGTCGTCATGTATTCTTATTTTCTTTTGACTTTTGTTTCTCTTTTCTTTTCCCTTTCGTGGTATTTTGTTGCTTATTATCACTTTTGTGTTGTATAAGAGTGTTCAGGGTGAACCAGGAGTCAAAATTGTCATCACAGCATTTTTCTCAAAAATTACGGTAGGGTCGTAATTATAATTACGGCCGTAATTATTTCGCAACTGATCTTTATATGGAGCCGAGACAATCATAGGCGGGGTGTGATTTCTATCACACCCATAATTCTTTCTCACACCCATAATTCTTTCACAAAATAATTTTGATTTTGGCTGAGAAAATCACAGGCGAGGTGTGATAGAAATCACACCCGTAATTATTTAGCAGCAAAGCTTCGCTGGCCTCTTTCTTTTGACAGATCTTGTTCGAGGCTTCAACTCCAAGCTCTTCTTCGATGATCTCGTCTTCCCAGCTTATTTCTTCTCAGATCCTCTACTCTCGTTGCTATGATTCTACCAAGTTCTTCTAGATCAGCCTTTGCCGCCAAATCCCCAACTTTTTCATGATTCTCCAATGCCTCCTCCTACTCGGCAAGTAATCTTCTTCATATGATGGCCCCCCCCCCCTAAAGAAATGTGTCATGGGCAAGTTTATGATTTCCGCTGCATCTTCCATCCCTCCTTGCAATCATCACAGAATTCTCTTATGCAATAGAAAATAAGAGGAATGATATAACAATCTCATCACTCATAAGATTTCTAAAACTCGATTCATGGATAGGCTGACGCTGAAAATTTTGGGCTTGTTCGAAGATGTCCAATAGATGTTTGGACAGATGGGGGGGGGGACTAATTCTTCTAAGAATTTTCCCAAACCTTCATACCTCTGGTCTTGGAGTTTTTGAGTTCCCTAGCAGTGGAAGTTAACAATCATGATGAATGAGACATTGGCCTCATCTCTTTCTAATTAGGTAACATAGATTGGTGCCTTACTCTTTAGGAATTTAATCGTGCGCTCTGTGACAAGCTCACCGCAAGTGCATGGTTTCTATCAAAGTACTAAAGTTATCATCCCAAGGGAACAAAGTGTCAAATACCGACTTTTTGCATCATTAATAGCTAGACAACTTAAAACAGGAATTGAAAAGCTACACTAAGTCCAAAGTATCGAATCAAGAAATCAGCGACAAAATGGGAAATTATAGTTTAGAAAGGATCGGGACATCAGGTTTCACCTCGTTGAAGGATTTAATGTAAAACATTGAACAGTCGAATTAAGATACAGTAAACCGCTTAAGGCGATCAATCCTTTGGTGCAGATTACCTTCTCTCGAAGTGTAATCTGATGTCTACCTATGCTAATCTCCTACTCTCATGGCTTATTAGCTTAGGAAGGACCTAATGGACTCTGTGACAAATCGTTTATCCTCGAGTGACTTTGAACGACTCTTGTAATTCAAGTCACAAGTTTAAATTGGGAAAGTCGAGTGTTATGATTCACCTCTTGACTCTTCTCGTAACACTTAACACATGTAAATGTTTGGCCAAAACATAAATAAATTATAAGCACACCCAAATTAAATAAGCAAATTAACTAAAAATGTCACTGAGATTCATTAAAATGTTTTACAGAGAGAATTTGTTCAATGGGCTACGCCTAAGTCCTGAAACAGAGTTTTACGCTAGAACATATATCGTTTAACAATCAAAACCCTAGAAAATATATTTGAAAGATGGGGAAATTACAATTCTTTGTTGGGAGATGTCAGATCTTCGGTCTTCTCTCAATAGCCCCAAAGAATATCGATCAATCAAGCCAATGGATGTAGAAATCGCCCACTTTTTTTGCCTTAGTTTCCTCTCTCAAAGAATCAAACCCCATAACTGCCCAAAATCACAACTTTTATACCTCAATCAAATCCTCTAGCGGTTAGGAAGTTTGTATGGAAGTTTTCACTAATTTCTAGGCTCTAAGACCATCGAATTTGGCAAGAAACTGCTGGAAGATCGGGATCCGTGGAAGCAGTCACGGGCTGGCCGTCACGAGTTCGTCAATCTACAGAAAGGTCTTCACGGCCGTGATGATGATCACGGGCTAGCCATGAAGAGCGTGTAAAAATTTAGGAAGGCGATCGCGCCCGTGGAGAACACCCGTGCACGCCTCGTAAGATTTCGTGCTGAAGTCCTTCACGGCCGTGATGGCTATCATGGACTAGTCGTGAACAGCTCATAAAAAAACTCTCGATGAAGATCACGCTCGTGCTCCAAGCCGTGACAGCTTCGCACAACCCTGCACTGGAAGGCTGATAGGCATACCGCAAGTGCACGATTTCTATCAAAGTAGTAAAAATTATCGTCCCTAGGGAGCTAGGTGTCAAGTACCAACTTTTAGCATTATTGATAGTTAGACATATCAAATTTGAAATGAAAGAATCGCACTAGATCTAATTTATCGAATCTAGAAGTTGACGACTAATTGGAATTATAGTTAAAAGAAAGCTTCGGGACTTTAGGTTTCACCACGTTGAATGTTTTTAAAATAAAATAATAAATGAATCAAATTTAAAAACTAATTACCTTCTCTCAAAGTGTAATCCAACAGTAAATTATTTAAGGCGGTTAATCCTATCGTATAGCTTACCTTCTCTCGAAGCATAAACCGGTGTCTACCTAAGCTAATCTCCTACTTTCATGGCTTATTGGCTTAGGGAAGACCCAATGAGCTCTATGACAATCGTCGATCCTCGAGTGATATTGAATGACTCTTGTAATTCAAATCACAAGTCTAAGTTGGACAGTCGAGTGTTACGATTCACCTCTCGGTACTTCTCGTAACACTTAACACATACATAATGTTCAGCCAAAACACACATACGCAATTAAGCACATCCAAAATAGATAAACAATTTACTAGAAAATACCACTAAAATTCATAAAGTATGTTTTACATATGGCGAATTGTTCAACGGGTTACGCCCAAGTCCCGAAATAGGGTTTACTCTACCAAATACATCATTTAACACATTGAAACCCTAGAAATTAAATTTTAAAGTGAGGAAAATTACAAATCAAGGGTAAGAGACAATGAATCTTCAGTCTTGTCTCGAAAGCCCCAAAGAAATCTGTCGAATCAAGCCCTTGAATGCAAGTTTTCGCCCATCTTTCACCCTAGTCACTCCCTTCGAGGAATCGAACCTTGTAACTGCCCAAAATCATAAATTTTATAACTTAATCGACTCCTATGGTAGTTAGGAAGGTTGCATCGGAGTTTTCCCCAATTTTCAGGCTCTAGGACCGTCAGATTTGGTGAAAAATCGGTCGATGGTCGTGATCTGCGAACGCTGTTGATGCGTTGCATTTTAGTAGTAATTTTCATGGATATTTCATGCTAATTCTAGGCTTATTTCAATACTTTCATACTCTTTTTAGGCTAAATTACTTGATATCTTCGGAATCTTTACTTTTTGGCACTTTTATGGAATTTCAGATAAAAACGTCCTTTTTCGATATATTTTGAAGATTCTAAAGCCATGGGACGATTTCTTGTATGAAGACGAGGTCACACGTCAAATTTGAGCTTAAATGGAGTCAGCCTGAAAAATACGGCCAGGTGAACCCCTCACCTGATCCTTCGCCAGGCTGCAGGAACTTCACAGTGAGAATCACGGCTAGGTGAACCCCACCGGGTTCACCGGATTTCCTGAAGGCCAAAACTAGTCCAGAGAGAAGCACGGTTGGGTGAACCCCACGGGGTGCACCGTGCTTCTATTCGCCCAAACTCACAGAAGGAATCACGGGCAGGTGAACCCGGCGGGGTTCACCCGTGATTCTAACCCAGGCTCACGCGTGTGTCCGAGTCTTACTTGGTTTTTTCTTGATTTCTCACTCGTTTGGAGTCCAAATTTAGCAAGTGAGGATTCTATGGAAATCTGATTCGAAGGAGAGGGCAAAGAACATAAAATCCCTAATTCTCGTGCCATATTTGGGGAGCAATCGAGGAAAAGGCGAGTTAGGGCGAGTTGACTAACACCCATTCAGTATTTTGGCGATTTTGAACCCGATTCAAGTCCAAATTTAGCAAGTGAGGACTTTTTGGAAAGCTTACTTCGAGGCGAAGAGAAATAATATAAAAGCTCTAAATTTAGTGACCTAGAGATCAATAATTCATGCAATGAAATGGCGCAGGCGGAAGAACACGGCGACAAAGGCGACTTTTGGAGATTTTCAGAGATTGAGACACACGATCATCACGATTTCTTCAGGATTCCTTCGGTTCATCGTCTCCTTCCCCTTAGCTTCGTTTTCTTATACTTTTCATTTCATTAAAAGAGAGATTTTGAGCGTTTCAATGACGATTGTAGCGTAAACCCTATTTCGGGGCTTGGTGGAAATCCTTTGATGATTTTAATTGCAAACTTTGTATCCATTTATGTTATTTGGCATGAATTGTGAGCATATTTTACTTTGACATATTTATTTCGTGGTTTTACCTTGGCCGAGTAATATCGCGTGTTAGCCGTTACGATTCATATCGAGAGAAGGATCGTAAGGGTCGAACCTCTGAGTAAAACTTGCGAGACCTCGAAACGAGAGTGCTTGGTCTTCGCTCGAGGATTTCATAGTCTGCCATAGAACTTATTGAGTTCGTCTTAGAACGATCCACCGCGAGAGTAGGAGGTCCGTCTAAAACGAACACCAGAGTGTATCACTCGAGAGAGGGCACCTTGTACCCTAGGGTTAGACTCCTTGTGCAAAACCAATAAACCAAATAACTAATATCTTTCTTGTGCGATTAAGATTATCATCGTGGTGGAAGCCGTAGCCCTGAATTCTCTCTTATATCTTTTCTCTACCGAAGTAGTTACACTTGTCTGTTTTCAATTTTCGTCTTCAAAAACCCACGTTTCGATTCGCCTAGTTATTAGGACTTAGATTTTTTAGTACTCAACCTTGTTCCCTGTGGGATTCGACATCTTTTATATTACTTCGACATATCCGTGCACTTGCGGGGCGTGTCAAGTTTTTAGCGCCGTTGCCGGGGAGCAACGGTTGATATTAGTATACTTCCGAGAATTTGTAGACTAAGCATTTTTCTTTTTCTTCCTTTTTATTTTTATTTGTATTTTAGCTATTTCCTTTCTTAAGTTTTATCATTGTGTCTGATCAATAATTTTTGCAAAGGAGCTTAAGAACAGGTGATCATTGAATGTGGAGAATGCCCGAGCACCTTTGACTGCTGGAAATATGAACAACAAGACTTTAAGAGATTATGCTGCTCCATCTATACAACACTTACAATAAGGCATTGCTCGCCCCAATGTGGAAGCCAGCAATTTTGAGATCAAGCCTGCACTTCTATCGTTGGTTCAACAGAACCAGTTTGGAGGCTCTTTACTTGAAGACCCTTACATGCATTTAGCAATATTTTTGGAATATTGTGATACTTTGAAATTAAATGGTGTCTCCTCTGATGCAATTCGACTAATGCTTTTTCCTTTTTCTCTTAGGGACCAAGCAAGGATATGGCTACACTCCTTACCACCAGGATCAATCACTACATGGGACCAGCTCTCCCAAATTTTTCTTTTCAAATACTTCCCTCAGAGCAAGACTGTGTGGTTTCGTAACCAGATTATAAGTTTTACTCAGAAAGATAGAGAATTACTCTATGAAGCATGGGATAGATTTAAAGAACTTCAGAGAATATGCCCACATCATGGACTTCAAAAATGGGTAATTGTTCACACCTTTTATAATGGTCTAAATTTTAACACGAGGCGTATTGTTGATGCAGCTGCTGGCGGGGCTTTGATGAACAAGACTGTGGATGATGCTATGAGCCTGCTGGAGGATATGACCTTTAATCATAGTCAATGGTCAGGACACAGCTTCGCCGAATGCAAATTAGGAATCTCACAACTTGAACCTTTTAGAAAGCAAGCCAATACCTTTTGGAATCTCAACCCTAGACCACAGTTAAACCCATATTCCAATACATACAATCCAAGTAGGTGGGACCATGAAAATTTTTCCTATGAGAACAATCCCAACACAATTCCCCAACCTAACTATAGGCAACCTTTTGAATTTCAATCGAGGCAGTTTGTGTCACCTCAAAAGTCTAACCTTGAGTCACTACTAGAGACTATTGTGGCAGCACAAACCAAGGAAAATAAGAGTGTTTGTGAAGTCATTAGACAACTAACATCTAAAGTAGATGCTCTCGAGGCCCATAATAAGATGTTGGAAACCCAATTGGCTAATCAAGCTAGCACCTCTACAATAGCCTCTGGTAAACTCTCATCCCAATCTGAAACAGACCCAAGAGAATATTGTGATGCAATTATAACTTATAATGGGAAACAACTTGAGGAGCCTAGGATGCCTGCACATGACACTGAGATTAAATCTCCTGAGATACTTCAACCAGAAAAATCAAAAGAGGAGATAGAACATGAGAAACCACTTGAGGATATATCTTATTTTGTAGGGTCTTGTCATAAGGTTGATGTTGTTGAGGAAGTGGTTAACCAAGAAGTGATTAGTGAATTGTTTGTGGATCCTATAAAAATCTATTTTGCAGCTAAAGATGAGGTGAAGGATAATGAGGAACCTGAAGCTTTTGTGAAACTCTTTGATTCAACTGAAATAGTCAACTTGAGGAAGGTACAATTTGAAAATTTGCATAAGGAAACAACCAAGGTAATTGATGAAGGTAAAATAAGCTTGAAATCATTTTCTGACCCTTCAAGGTATGAACCATTTGGTAATTTCATCTTCATTCTGATTTATGAATAACACTTCTATGGTCGAGCTACCGACCCTAAACTAGCGCTCTTGGGAGGCAACCCAAGTTTTTGCTTGATTTTAGTTTTTATGCATAGTTTCTCTTTGATATTAGTTAGTGTTTTAGACTGTTACCTTACTTTTCATTTTAATTTTGGTTTTCTAGAGGGGATTGCTACTAAATTGATGTCTCTTTATGATGTAGGAGGAAGATGTAGGGCATGAGAATTTTTCCAGATTTTTTCCAGAATTTTCTGAGCTAATCAGTGCAAATCACGGCATGGGGTTCACCATGATGTGTACTGTACTGGTGCGCCCAGACTTTGTGACCCAGAGGATTTCACGGGCAAGTATTCTATCTGCGCAGAAACTATTCAGTGAGCTTCACTGGCAAGTGAACCCCACGGGGTTCACCATCTTTCCGAAGACAAGAAATTTTCTAGAACGCTTCACGAGCTGGTGAACCCCAGCGGGTTCACCCGTGTTTCTGTTGCTTCAGCCCGACCACAGAGAACATCACGGGCTAGTGAACCCGGGCGGGTTCACTGGTATTCTAACCCATGTTCATCCGAAGCTAGGGCACCGCACGCGATTTCTCCGCCGCCGCCCTCTTGTCCTTCCAGCACGCAGAGGAGGTTCTCAAGGGTTAGATCTAAGATTTCGTATCGGGTTTCTTCTTCAAACGACACTGGATTTTCGTTTCGCTAGTTCTTCGGGTCTTTCTGCCGATTGCCGCCGCCTTCCCGATCCCGTCGAAGTCGACCAAGATTGCGCCGTTTTCTTTCCTTCTTGACACTTGAGGAAGATCTCTAAGGGGTTGATCCAGTTTTTCCCTTCATCCAGACGGATCTCTGCTTCAAGCGATTACGGATTTCGGTTTCCGCCGATCCGCCACCTGCTCACGTTTCCTCAAGCCACTGGCCAGATCTTCTTCCACGAGGCTTCCCAACTAATCTTGATCTATTTCAGCACCATGTTCCGAACAAAAGTAATGGCTGCCAAGCGGACCTCACGCCCTCAACAGGCGTTGTCACCTACACCTACACCTCCATCTCGTCCGGTACCAACGATGAGGAGTACGAGTCGTCACCTACACCTCCATCTCGCCGAGCATCTTCGATGGTGACTCCAGGCTCTTCTTCCTCTAGCCATGGGCGCACTCCTTCCAGCCGATCACAGCCATATGCCTCTCCCCCGAACGAGTTCGGGATTATCTTTCGCGACGCTGACCAAGAACAACGCTATCAGATATTGCGCTAGCGCCGGGTCCTCAACACGAGGTATCTTGACAGAGGTACACAGCAGATGCTTGGGATGCTTGATGATGTCGACATGATGTATGCTGCAGTGGGTTTGGAGCTGTTCCAGCGACTATTTTCTCCCACCTATGTTGGTGTGACTTTGGAATTTCTAAGTTCTTTAGAAGTGAAGGCCGATCCTATTCTCGAGGACGATCCAGGACGTTTGACATTTCGGTTGGGTAACATCGAACATACCCTCACTCTCTCACAATTGCGTAGTATTTTTGGTTTTCCGGAGCCTTGTGTTTGCAGGGTCCCCACTGAGTTCAGTGACCAAGGTTTTTGGGTGCAATTATTAACGAGCACATCTATTTCGCTCGTGTGGCTTGTGCATCTAGTTTATGCAACCCTGTGCTCAAGTATGTCCACCGCGTGTTGGCCCACACCTTATTTGGCCGCGGTGAGAGTGATGGTATGGTTCGGCAGACCGAGCTCTTTTATCTCTGGTGTATGCTGCACAGTTTTAGGGTGGACTCTGGGTATTATTTGGCAAAGCAATTTAGTCGTGCCGCCCGTTCATTGACAGGAGCGATTATGATCGGCGGCCTGATTACACCATTGGCAGTTTCCTTGGGCATCATCCCATATGGCACACTGGAAGCCACTGGCAGCAACAGGCTCGACATCGAGTCTTGCGTTGCCATGAAGCTGATTGTTCACAAGGGAGATTCCTATCGTATGACATTCAAAGAGAGCCCATTCTGCCTTCCACTACCAAACCTAGAGCGCACATCAGTTAGAGTCCGTGGAAACTGGCTCATCCAGCCAGTTGAGGACGCACAGCCCGATCCAGTCGACACTGCACCATCAGCACCGGGAGCATTTTCCTTTGGTGGCACCTCCTCTCACGATTCTATGATGTCTGTGTTGCAGGAAATCAGGGAGGAGCAACTCCATCAACGGGAGATGATTGATAACCTAGACACCGTCGTTACCCACATCTAGTAGAACCAATCTTCGCATTGGGAGTCCATGGAAGCCCACATGCAACGACAACACAAGTTGATCATGGACGACCGGCTATGCGCACTCTTCGAGGAAACAATAGCCCGCATGAACATTTCTTCTGATGAGGAGGCCGAGCCCGACTATAGCGCACGCGGGAAGAGCAAGAGCTCCCGAGCATCTGGCTCCGCTCGCGCAAACGGAGGTAGCCCCCCATTAACATCGGCACCGTCATCCACTCCTCTCACAGTACGATATTGCATAGAGGACTATGCAAACTTTTAGAGTGGGTGAGCTTTCTACATTCCAGTTTCTATTCTCTTGCTTCATGCAGCTACATGACTATGACACCTTGACTTTACTATGTTTGGATGGATACTTTTACTTTGAGATGGATATTATGTGGCATTGTATCCTATATGCCATTATATTCGTGGGCCTGGTCCACATCTTCAGGCCCCACCCTGTGACTGTATGAGATTACTTTCTTGCTTGTTACCTGTGACCTTACTTTGTTATGATGATTATGCTTCTCATACATGCTGTGTAAAATTTTTTGCTGAATTCACATGTGCATGAGTCTTATCAGTCTTGTCAGTCTTGTCCTATGAAAGCCATTTCAAAATTTTAAAAGTTGAATGCATGATTGGTTAAGAATAATCAGATATTGTTGATAATACCTCCTTGTTAGAGATTCTTTTTGATTATATCCATATGTTCTATGATTTAGAAATTTTGGATTGTCTTTGAGTTGTTCATTAGTAGGTCAAACATAACTATGATTTTTAAACCAACTAAAGCTTGCAACTTACATGAGAATCGTATTGAGATACATATTCTCTTAGTTATTCTTTGAATTCCTTTCTTTTGTTGGGGAAACATTACATTTGTCAAAAAGGATATGTGATCAACTGCGGAGCATGTTTATAAAAAAAAAAAAAAATTACTCACCCTTAGATTCCTCTACTTGGCACTGCGCAAAATTGGCAGTGGTACCGAAGGACATGAGTTGAAATCTAAGGGATGTGAAGTTGAAATCAATAAAAAGACTCCTCTACTTGGCATTGCGAAAAATTGGCAATGATACCTAAGGTTATGAGTTGAAATCCAATGCAATAATCAGTATATCATACTCCTCATAAAACATTTGAGTTTACCCCAACGATTTGATTTGGAATTATTAGAATTGCAAAAGTGTAGTGTGTAGGCTTAATTGAATCCTATGTTTGTTGCTTGCTAGGTTGTTTAGCAGCTAGTTATTGTGGGATCAAACTGTTGAACACTTGAAGCAACCATTTACTTGATTTCTCCTGATTAGATCTTGGATTGCTATTGAAGGTTTTTCTAACTTGGGAGTATATCTTAGCACAAAAGATTGCTCTTATACTTATCTTGTATTTCATCTTATTTTATTGCTTGAGGACAAGCAAAGATTTTAGTCTGGGGTATTTTGATGCGTTGCATTTTAATAGTAATTTTCATGGATATTTCATGCTAATTCTAGGCTTATTTCAATACTTTCATACCCTTTTTAGGCTAAATTACTTGATATCTTCGGAATCTTCACTTTTTGGCACTTTTATGGAATTTTAGGTAAAAACGCCCTTTTTTGACATATTTTAAAGATTCTAAGGCCATGAGACGATTTCTTGTATGAAGACGAGGTCACACGTCAAATTTGAGCTTAAATGGAGTCAGCCTGAAAAAAACGGCCAGGTGAACCCCATGGGGTTCACCAGATCCTTCGCCAGGCTGCAGGAACTTCACAGTGAGAATCATGGCCAGGTGAACCCCATCGGGTTCACCGGATTTCCTGAAGGCCGAAACCAGTCCAGAGAGAAGCACGGCTGGGTGAACCCCACGGGATGCACCGCGCTTCTATTCGCCCAAACTCACAGAAGGAATCACAGGCAGGTGAACCCGGCGGGGTTTACCCGTCATTCTAACCCAGGCTCACGCGCATGTCCGAGTCTTACTCGGTTTTTCCTTGATTTCTCACTCGTTTGGAGTCCAAATTTAGCAAGTGAGGATTCTATGGAAAGCTGATTTGAAGGAGAGGGCAAGGAACATAAAAGCCCTAATTCTCGTGCCATATTTGGGGAGCAATCGAGGAAAAGGCGAGTTAGGGCGAGTTGACTGACACCCATTCAGTATTTTGGTGATTTTGAACCTGATTCAAGTCCAAATTTAGCAAGTGAGGACTTTTTGGAAAGCTTAATTCGAGGCGAAGAGAAAGAATATAAAATCCCTAAATTTAGTGACCTAGATATTGAGCATTCACGCGAAGGATTGGCGGGGGCGGAAGAACACGGCGACAGAGGCTACTTTTGGAGATTTTCAGAGATTGAGACACACGATCATCACGATTTCTTCAGGATTCCTTCAGTTCATCATCTCCTTCCCCTTAGCTTCATTTTCTTATACTTTTCATTTTATTAAAAGTGAGATTTTATGTGTTTCAATGACGATTGTAGCGTAAACCCTATCTCGGGGCTTGGTGGAAATCCTTTGATGATTTTAATTGCAAACTTTGTATCCATTTATGTTATTTGGCATGAATTGTGAGCATATTTTACTTTGATGTATTTATTTCGTGGTTTTACCTTGGCCGAGTAATATCGCATGTTAGCCGTTATGATTCATATCGAGAGAAGGATCGTAAGGGTCGAACCTCTGAGTAAAACTTGCGAGACCTCGACACGAGAGTGCTTGGTCTTCGCTCGAGGATTTCATAGTCTGCCATAGAACTTATTGAGTTCGTCTTAGAACGATCCACCGCGAGAGTAGGAGGTCGGTCTAAAACGAACACCGGGGTGTATCACTCGAGAGAGGGCACCTTGTACCTGAGGGTTAGACTCCTTGTGCAAAACCAATAAACCAAATAACTAATATCTTTCTTGTGCGATTAAGATTATCATCGTGGTGGAAGCCGTAGCCATGAATTCTCTCTTATATCTTTTCTCTACCGAAGTAGTTACACATGTTTGTTTTCGATTTTCGTCTTCAAAAACCCACGTTTCGATTCGCCTAGCTATTAGGACTCGGACTTTCTAGTACTCAACCTTGTTCCTTGTGGGATTCAACATCTTTTATATTACTTCGACATATCCGTGCACTTGCGGAGCGTGTCAGCTGTCACGGGCGTGATGACCGTCATGGCCAGGCCGTGATGAGTTCGCAGCTTGCAAAGATGTAATCACGGCCGTGATGATGTTCACTGGCAAGCCGTGATGAGTGCGTAAAATTCTTAGAAGTTGATCATGGCCATGCACGACACCCGTGTTCATCCTGTCAGATTTTACGTCGGAACCCTTCACAGCCGTGATGAGCTTGTCAAAAATTCCGAATGGAGAACACACCCGTGCGCAATCCCGTGATGTCTTTGACAAATTTCCTTCACTTGACGATCACGACCGTGATCGTCGTCACGGGCTGGCTATGCTTGCTTCGTAATATGGTGTCTGGATCTGCGAGATGATCACAACCGTGATGGCTATCACGGCCAGGCCATGATCTCCATAGAAAACTCCAAAAAATCTAAAATTTTTCCTGTGACCTTGCTGATATGTGATGAATCTTTCTGTAACTTCAAATCTTTAAAATCGTCACAAACATAGGGTAAAATGACCTGCATTTCACAAACAAACGAAAGAATAGTGAAGATTCTGAACTTTACAAGAAAAGATACTAAATTAAGTTATAAAACAAGATTAAAGCCTGAAAATATCATATGAATGGTACTTGAAATCACATAAAAATAGCACTCATGAAAATATCACAGGCTTAAAATCTTGCTTGTCCTCAAGCAATTAAACTAGCTAGCAACCAAGTGGTATTGAAAGAAGGATGTTCTATAGTTAGCATTTACTAATATGAAAACTATTACACTCAACCTTCAACCTTAGAATACAATTGAGATACAAGTAATACTGAAAGTAGAAATCTATTCACTAGGTTAAACCTCAAAATCTGAAAAAGGATTAAGCACCATTCATAGTAAGACTAAGCATTATCATCAATTCTTTCTAAAATAACCAATCTAATCAGAGTTCACCAGGATGTATGTTTTTACTTGAAAATATATAATCATGAATTATCATCGGTTGGCTTAAGCTACTTCCCTGAATGTGTTTTCAACCTTGTTACATGAAAGACAAACATTTGTGATGAATGCACTGAAGGAACCCCTAACTAAGGGGGAAGAAACCCTAAGCATGCTCATCTATCATGCATAGCGGAAAGAGGGCTTCAAGTCAAGATCGGATATGAAACAATATGATCAACTTGAAACTAGAAATCATACCAATGCCATGGACTTGGATCTCGGCTTGGAAGAAGAGATCAAGATAGGTCTCCTCCAAAGTGTGCCACACACAAGATGAAGTTGGCTCACTCCTTGGGGTCGCTTGTGCTAGCAAGTCACTCAAGGAATCTTCACTTGTCGAATGGAAGGGATGATGAACTTCCTTGTTGCCGAGAGTTCCTCTTTGCCCAAGCTCTCCTTCTCGTCGTCAACCACACCTCAACCAATGTCCAAGGCGTTGATGAGAAGAGTTCCAACGCATAAGCGTTTTTGGCGTTAAGTGAAACCGGCCCCCTTTGATGACTTTCCATAAATGGAAGCTCATCAAAGCATGCGCTCAAGCCATAACCCAAACGCATTTGAGCATTGAACCATGCGTTCACAATTGTGAACCGGTTCAAGCTAAACCGTTCGATTCAACTTTGGTTCATGAACCAAACCGAAATGGCTCAAGCCATGTGGTCTAGACCATATTGAACCCCAAGGCTCATGATCTAACCATTCATCACCTGATGCCCCTGATCTTTCCGATCTAGCATCATCTCTCTTGATCGAAGCTTACCGATCTCAAGCCTTAATCAATCAAACATGATCAGACCAGATCTCACTTACAATCAGAGATAAAATCCCTTTAATCTGAACTCAAAGAATCCAGTCCATTCGATCTGACTCAAGTAAGCCATATCATCAAATTGTGCGACCCTGAGGGTTTCCTCTAAATGTCGGTAACGATAACTTACGTTATCACGATCAGTGAGGGGTATCTAGCAACACATCACTGTCTCCCGATATAAAGGAAAGAGTCTTCCAAGACTACTCCCAAACCATTGCACAAGTGTGACTCCATTCACAAGGCATACATGTGTCCTTTGCCACTGGATGTTCTTATTGGACAAGCGGGTCAAGCTTGTAACTCCAATACGATGAGCATGATTAGATCAGATGCACATTGTCATCTGGGCATGGCCATACACTATCTCAATCATCTCATATAGGGGGCCCATTAGAACATCACACTCCTTAAACAAGGAGACGGCAATCCTATGTCTATCACTAGTGCTCTAACCTGATTCAAGCTCACCATCCAAGATAGTCTATAATCAATATGTTTCAAATGATATTGAACTACCTCAAAACAATGACAATCATCATTTAGAAACACAAGTGATCTCAAGTCAAAGGACATGTGCCACTTAGTGCTCACAAGGATCATTCACATTGTGACAAGCAATGGAATATCCGAGTAGGGTCTGTCCAGTACATCCAATGTACCCATGAGTCTACATCTTATTCCATGCTCGAAGCATCCTATAAGATTAGCACTCATATTAGTCTCAATCATATCAAGGCTGTCTCATGTTCACCAAGATATCTCGACTAAGGACATATAGCCTGTCAGCCTAGCTGAACAGCTTTGAGACATTATTCAGAAGTACACTTATTACAGCAGACAAGGTAACAACCTGAATAATAACCATGCCTTTTATAAACACAAGAGTTTATTACATGATACTTATACAATCCCAAAGGCCTCAAACATTAGCCTTAAGGGCATACCCCAACAATCTCCCACTTGCACTTAATCTAATGGTTGAGAAATCTCAAACCCATATTATTACAGTGCTTCTCATGCTTCTGCTGCGCCAGAGGCTTGGTAAGCGGGTCTGCCAGATTGTCATCTGTATGAACCTTGCAAATCTTGATCTCGCCACGATCAATGATCTCCCGGATCAAGTGAAAACGTCTTTGTATGTGCTTGGACTTCTGGTGGGACCGCGGTTCCTTTGCTTGTGCTATAGCTCCAGTGTTATCACAGAAGATAACCAAAGGATCTGCACTCGAAGGAACGACACCAAGTTCTCTCACGAACTTACGAATCCACACTGCCTCCTTGGATGCTTCCGAGGCTGCAACATACTCGGCTTCTGTTGTGGAATCAGCAACAGTTGACTGTTTGAAACTTTTCCACACCACAGCACCTCCATTCAAGCTAAAAACATAGCCTGATTGCGATCGGAAATCATCCTGGTCCGACTGGAACGAAGCGTCAGTATATCCCTCGATACTGAGTTCTTCCTGACCACCATATATCAAGAACATATCTTTGGTCCTCCGCAGATATTTTAAGATGTTCTTGACCGCAATCCAGTGCGCCAAACCTGGATTACTTTGGAATCGACTGGTCACGCTTAACCCGTAAGCGACGTCTGGGCGAGTACACAACATCGCATACATAATGGACCCAATAGCCGAAGCATAAGGCGTATTGTCCATTTCATCTTTCTCAGTCTGTGTTTGTGGACACTGACTCGTCGAAAGATTCAGACCATGTCTGACTGGAAGATATCCACGTTTAGAATTCTCTAAATGGAATCTCTCCAGGACCTTATCGATGTAGGTACTCTGGCACAACCCGAGAAGCCTCTTAGATCTATCCCGGTAGATCTTCACACCTAATACATAGGCTGCTTCTCCTAGATCTTTCATCTGAAAACATTTTCCTAACCATGCCTTAACAGCATGCAGTTCAGGAACATCGTTTCCAATGATCAAGATATCATCGACGTAGAGGATTAGGAATGTAATCACGCTCCCACTAAACCTCTTATATACACACGGGTCATCTTCGTTCTTGATGAAACCAAACTCAGAGATTGATTCATCAAAACGAATATTCCAGCTTCTTGATGCTTGCTTCAATCCATAAATGGATTTCTTTAACTTGCATATTTTATGACGATCTGATGGATTAGTGAAACCCTCAGGTTGTGTCATATACACATCCTCATCCAGATTTCCATTGAGGAAAGCTGTCTTCACATCCATCTGCCAGATCTCATAATCGTAATATGCAGCTATCGCGAAAAGAATCCGAATAGACTTAAACATGGCTACAGGAGAGAAAGTTTCATCATAATCTATCCCGTAGATTTGTTTGAAACCTTTCGCAACTAGCCTGCCTTTATAGGTAACCACGTTACCATCCATGTCAATCTTCTTCTTGAAGATCCATTTACAGCCTATAGGGATTACTCCCGGAGGCGGATCAACCAAATCCCAGACTTGGTTATCTGACATGGAGTCCATCTCGGCTCGCATAGCTTCAAGCCATCTAGCTGACTCCGGTCCACTGACCGCATCCGCATAAGTTAGGGGTTCATCATTATCCATGATGTAGACTCCGTCATAGCGCTCAGGCTGTCGACGGATCCTACCCGATCTTCGCGGTTCCCGTGATATCTGAGCCTCAGGTTGTTCAATAACCTGATCTACTGGCTCAGGCACATCCAACTGTGCTTGACTACTTTGTCCTTCCTCTGGATTTTCATCCAGCTTTATTTCTCTCCCACTGGCCTCTTGCAGAAGAAACTCCTTCTCAAGAAATATGGCCGTCCGAGCAACAAAAACCTTGTTCTCTTTGGGATCGTAGAAATAATAACCCTTAGTTTCCTTAGGGTAACCGACAAAGATACATTTGTCAGATCTGCTCTCTAGTTTCCCAGAGGCGAGCTTTTTGACATAAGCCTCGCAACCCCAGATCCTGATAAATGTCAAGCTAGGCTGTTTCCCATACCATAACTCATATGGCGTCTTTAAAACTGCCTTGGATGGCACTCGGTTTAGTACCTTTGCAGCTGTTTCCAGTGCAAAACCCCAAAAGGAATATGGAAGAGTAGCCTGACTCATCATAGAACGAACCATATCAAGTAGCGTTCTATTTCTCCTCTCGGACACACCATTCCATTGCGGTGTTCCTGGCGGAGTGAGCTGTGAGATAATCCCACACTCCTTCAGATAGTCAGTAAACGCATGACTCAGGTATTCACCACCTCGATCAGAACGAAGTGCCTTGATATTTCGGCCTAACTGATTCTGTACTTCATTCTTGAACTCTTTGAACTTGTCAAAAGATTCATTTTTATGTCTCATTAAATAGACATACCCATACCTACTGAAATCATCAGTGAAGGTAATGAAGTACTGATAGCCACCTCTGGCATGTTTACTGAAAGGCCCACACACATCACTGTGTATAAGGTCCAGTAAACCTGAAGTCCTTTGACCTTTGTGAGGAAAAGGAGACTTCGTCATTTTACCCATTAAACAAGCTTTGCATGTCTCAATCTCCTCATAGGAGAATGATCCCAGCAGTCCATGTTCATGCAACCGCTTAATGCGCTTCTCGTTTATATGGCCTAAACGACTATGCCATAGCAAGGTGCTGTCATCAGCATACTTGGCTTTCTTATTATCAATGTTTTGTATAGAATTTTCCATGTCCAACATGTATAACCCATTGTTAATTGAACCAGTTGCATACACAATATTATCATAAGTTAAAACACACTTTGAAATCTTGCATTCAAAGGCAAATCCTTTCCTGACAAGAGCAGGAATGGAGATAATATTCTTGGTAATACTGGGTACAAAATAACAATTGTTTAATTCTAATACAATGCCAGATGGTAAAGTAATGAAATAGTCTCCTACAGCAACAGCAGCAACCCGTGCCCCGTTTCCAACTCGTAGGTCTACCTCATGCTGTCCCACCTGCCTTCTTCTCTTGAGTTCCTGCACATTTGAACAAATGTGAACTCCACATGCAGTGTCTAACACCCATGATATAGAAGAAGATGAAACCATGACTTCCGTCACGTATATACCTGAGCCAGAAGCAATGCTTCCCCTCTTATCTCCTTGGAGCGCTTTACAGTCCTTTTTCCAGTGACCCAGCTGGCCACAGTGGAAACACCTGTTGTCCTTCGACCGCTTCACCTTCTGTTTCAGGGCCTTACTGTAATTCTTGACAGGGGCCTTGCCCTTCTTCCCCTTCTTCTTGTTCCTAGAAGGAACCATCAAGACAGAGGTTGAAGGCTTACCCTTCAGAGTTTCCTCAGTTGTCAAGAGCATATTCAGCAGCTCTGCCGGCGTACAATCGATCTTGTTCATATTAAAGTTAATAATGAACGCATCGAAAGAAGGCGGGAGAGACTGCAGAATAATATCTACAGCAAGCTCCTGGTTGATGGTATGCCCCAGTTTCTCCAGAGCCTCCTTGTGCCCAATCATCTTGAGCACGTGAGCTCCCACTGGGCTCCCCTCAGCCAGTTTGCTCTGAAAGAAGAGCTTCGTCAGATTATAGCGTTCAGTCCTCGCCTGTGCAGCATACAGCATTTTGAGGTTTGCTATAATCTCTATAGCTGACATATCCTCATGCTGACGCTGCAGCGGTGGCGTCATAGACGCTAGCATCAGGCAAGCGACATCAATGCTATCATTGACGTGCTTTTCGTAGGCTTCCCGAACCGCCCTTGCGGCGTTCGGAGCGGGCTGCGGCGGTATCGCCGTCTCGAGGACATACAGTTTCCTCTCTGCCTTAAGAACAATCTTAAGGTGTCCGAACCAGTCAGAGAAGTTCGGCCCAGCAAACTTCTCCCTTTCCAGTAGGGATCGCACATTGAAGCTCATGGTGTTCGTTGCTGCAGGAATCTACAACAAGCAAGAACAGCAAGGTTAGTATCAATGTTTCAGAATCAATCCAGGACTTAAGAAAGATTCTTTTCTCACTATTTTGTCTGACTGAAAAATCCAGTAAACAGTCCGAAAGAGTAACACTCTTTTAGTGAGATGGGATCCAGATTTCATACTTGGTCTCCGCGTCCCGCTCAGGCGAGATAAGATGCACAGAGATGACAAGTACTAATTTCTGGTAGGCTGTGCCAGCCAATCGCCAACCCGTGCGATTCCCCTTCATCTTGGCAATCCAGCAGACTGTGCCAACTGAGTTGGTACAACACAGTCTCTGATCCCAGAGATGGCTGCCTCCATGTGCTACCATATGCGCCACATATGTAGCCAACATGGTCAAGCTGACCTGACCTACTCCCTGGACCACCACGTGCTATGCTGAGCAACGAGAGGGGATAAATCCCAACTCTGTAACACGCAGGTGAAATCCAGCACCGTCTGAAGATAGGTGGACGTGCCCACTGAGTGGGTTCAACACGGCTCCAACGATAATCAGAAAGGTGAGGTTTCGCGTCAGAAGGCTTACGAGCTTGATATGTTAGCGTTGGATTTTATCGGTCTTTTATCTTCTTAACTATCATACAAGTCCTATGGTGATAGCAGAAGATAAACTTAAACATGCAATTCTAATTATAAGCAATAAGAAGAAAGCATGATCTTATGTGGTAAAAGCCCATGAACCCTAGTAAGACCTTAATTTACTTAAGTCTTCACTTGAGCTCCTTGCATCTCATCTGGTCCAACCCAGTGCCCTAGCGCCAAGAGCACCTCAGGTGCACCACCAGATGAATGCCCCTCTTGGATGTGTGCACTTGTCTAATCAAAGTACATTTGATCTATCTAGACAAGGTTGACTCGCAGGTCAACTACATATTATAAATTAAGTACAATGTGATTCGCAGATCACAAATTAATTTACAACTTATCCAGGCTCGCAGGCCCCAGCACAGCACACAATAGGGCAACCCACATAAGACTAAATAAACAAGCATATGATTCAATCAACATGTGATCCATTCAAGAAATTAAATTTTGGAAAAACCCATGGCATCAATTTAATTTCCTTATGAGCCCTACAACCTTACAATGGTCCATTGATGGGGATCCACTCATCCATCTAGCTAGATCCTTTGCCCTTGCATGCACCGAGTCCTAACTGACCCGAGTTGACCTAATGGTCAACCATGCATGCCCCAAGGGCTGAACCACCCCATGAGTTTTGGCAAGCGGGTGTGACCCCGGGCCTAACTCAAGTGTGTTCAGTAGTTGTCTCAACCAGACCTCGCTACACGCCCTAGATGCAGTCAACCTATAGCCACCTTGTGCTTGCGCATAGGTGCTATTGGGTCAACCCATCTGAGCTGTCAGATGGTCTGATCAGACTTGGATCCAACCTAGTGGTGACTTCAACCTCATCAACCCATCTAAGGGTTTAATGTAGTGGCACCTTAGATCTAATGAAGCGCGCAAGAGGTAAGTTTTAGAAAACTTTTATAACATGCGCAATGTTACAAACAAACAACATGCTTGATAACCCTTAGATCTAAGGGGGTCCCCTTCAAGGGGGAGCGCATACTTTAGGAGGTCCCCTTCAAGGGGGAGCGCATACTTCAGGAACATATGATACAAGCGCAACATCATGAACATATAAGCGCAACATCATGAACATATGATACAAGCGCAACATCATGAACATATAAGCGCAACATCATGAAAACAAAGCATGCCTCAAGGAAACAGTAAGCGCAACATCATGTATGGATCACCAATACTTAAAGCAATCATATCGATCATATCATGAGCCTACCTCTGATACCAATTGAAGGAACCCCTAACTAAGGGGGAAGAAACCCTAAGCATGCTCATCTATCATGCATAGCGGAAAGAGGGCTTCAAGTCAAGATCGGATATGAAACAATATGATCAACTTGAAACTAGAAATCATACCAATGCCATGGACTTGGATCTCGGCTTGGAAGAAGAGATCAAGATAGGTCTCCTCCAAAGTGTGCCACACACAAGATGAAGTTGGCTCACTCCTTGGGGTCGCTTGTGCTAGCAAGTCACTCAAGGAATCTTCACTTGTCGAATGGAAGGGATGATGAACTTCCTTGTTGCCGAGAGTTCCTCTTTGCCCAAGCTCTCCTTCTCGTCGTCAACCACACCTCAACCAATGTCCAAGGCGTTGATGAGAAGAGTTCCAACGCATAAGCGTTTTTGGCGTTAAGTGAAACCGGCCCCCTTTGATGACTTTCCATAAATGGAAGCTCATCAAAGCATGCGCTCAAGCCATAACCCAAACGCATTTGAGCATTGAACCATGCGTTCACAATTGTGAACCGGTTCAAGCTAAACCGTTCGATTCAACTTTGGTTCATGAACCAAACCGAAATGGCTCAAGCCATGTGGTCTAGACCATATTGAACCCCAAGGCTCATGATCTAACCATTCATCACCTGATGCCCCTGATCTTTCCGATCTAGCATCATCTCTCTTGATCGAAGCTTACCGATCTCAAGCCTTAATCAATCAAACATGATCAGACCAGATCTCACTTACAATCAGAGATAAAATCCCTTTAATCTGAACTCAAAGAATCCAGTCCATTCGATCTGACTCAAGTAAGCCATATCATCAAATTGTGCGACCCTGAGGGTTTCCTCTAAATGTCGGTAACGATAACTTACGTTATCACGATCAGTGAGGGGTATCTAGCAACACATCACTGTCTCCCGATATAAAGGAAAGAGTCTTCCAAGACTACTCCCAAACCATTGCACAAGTGTGACTCCATTCACAAGGCATACATGTGTCCTTTGCCACTGGATGTTCTTATTGGACAAGCGGGTCAAGCTTGTAACTCCAATACGATGAGCATGATTAGATCAGATGCACATTGTCATCTGGGCATGGCCATACACTATCTCAATCATCTCATATAGGGGGCCCATTAGAACATCACACTCCTTAAACAAGGAGACGGCAATCCTATGTCTATCACTAGTGCTCTAACCTGATTCAAGCTCACCATCCAAGATAGTCTATAATCAATATGTTTCAAATGATATTGAACTACCTCAAAACAATGACAATCATCATTTAGAAACACAAGTGATCTCAAGTCAAAGGACATGTGCCACTTAGTGCTCACAAGGATCATTCACATTGTGACAAGCAATGGAATATCCGAGTAGGGTCTGTCCAGTACATCCAATGTACCCATGAGTCTACATCTTATTCCATGCTCGAAGCATCCTATAAGATTAGCACTCATATTAGTCTCAATCATATCAAGGCTGTCTCATGTTCACCAAGATATCTCGACTAAGGACATATAGCCTGTCAGCCTAGCTGAACAGCTTTGAGACATTATTCAGAAGTACACTTATTACAGCAGACAAGGTAACAACCTGAATAATAACCATGCCTTTTATAAACACAAGAGTTTATTACATGATACTTATACAATCCCAAAGGCCTCAAACATTAGCCTTAAGGGCATACCCCAACATGTACCCCTGGTACTTAGTTAGAAAACAGATTCAGAGTGTGTACATCACATAATGCACACAAACTCATTTCTTCACACCTAATCAAAGATAGAAGAAAGTGGAGTTGTTCACCTTTACCAAACCCCTTCTTTTCTCATGACCCTTCTTATTCTCTATTTTTTTTTGGATTTTTTTTTTCTTTGTTGACAGTGCCAAGTTGGATGAAGCTTTGGAGTCATCGTCGCTTAGGTACCACTGCCCCTTTTTTTTATTCTCACTTAGGTACAACATCCTTAACCATACTCAATAATCTAAAAGCATAGGTAACTGTGTAAAAATAGACATGATAAGAAGTACTTTAACCAAAGAATAAACACAATTTCACTCCACAATAGTAACTGTAAGTAGCGTAATTACCCAAACAAATAAGGACAACTCACAAAAAGCATCACAGACTTAGAGTTTTGCACTATCATCAAAACCATAGATAATCAATATGGATGGAGATAAGCATGAACTTAGTAACACTAACACAGATAGATGATAACACATATAGATAGCAGGTATAACACTTCACACATAACACACATCACAGACTTATATCACTAACACATTAACACTTAACACTAACACATAACAAAGTACATGAATAGCATAACTAAAAAGATGGGGAAATTCCCTACCCACGGCAAAGAATTGCATAGTCTCCTATGCAGTTGAAAAAGTACATGAAGAGCAAAATGAAAATAAACAACTCACTAAGGAAATGAAAGCAACATAAAGGTGATCGCAGCAAGGCATAGAACAGGTGGAGATCACCACCGTTTCGTATTCAGCATCTCCAGGCGTGACTCATGTTGATCCTCACGAATCACCTTCAGATAACCCTCGATGTTGGCATAGGCATTCATGGTGGATGCAGAAGAGGATGGCCCGGTGTGGCGGAAGGTCTGGAAAGAAGGAGAAGGCGGTGCCATCCCCATCGGACAATAACCTAGAGAAATAGAAGCTTCGTGGCACGCACTAGACCATCGCTCTCCCCTTGTGCAAAAATGGTGTGCGCTAACACCCGATGTACATAGAGGAAGCATGGGTTGCTGACATGACTCACCCACGTCGTCCGAGAGATAAAAGGGCACTGGCCAGAAATCACCTCCCAGAAATCTTGATCACTGTACTCGTGCGGAGCTAAGCGAGTACCGTCCTTCGGAAAACCATAGATTTGGTTAATCTAGGACAGGGTGAGTATATGCTCCTGGTTTGCCAGTCGGAAGGATATAGTCCCGTCGTCGTCATTATCATGGATGTTGACGTCGACCTCTAGGGACGACATGAACTCGAGAGTAATCATCACATATGTCGGTGGTGCCATCTAGAAGAACTTTTCCCAGCCAATCTGCTGTAACATGAAGAAAATGTCGTCGGAGAGTCCAAGTGTAGAAATCATGCTACGATCAAGATAGTGGGTGCTGACAACCCGTCTGGATTCCAAGAGATTATAGCGAGCCTTCTGCGCGGCATCGTGGAAGACAATGCCATATTGATTTGGCTTCTCCTCCACGGCTGGCCACTTGGAGGTAGATTTCTAGGCCATCGTCTTTCTACAGCTAGACATGGTGAAGATAGAGATAAGGCAGCCGGAACTCTAGAAGAACTGGTGGTGCCTCTAGACTAGGAGGCAGCTAGAGAAGGCCTAGAAGATCAACGACGACCAGGAAGAAGACCAGAAAGCCGAAGAGCAGCGATGGCGGCCAGAAATGATGATCTGGCAGCGGCAGATGGGTGGAACACAGATCTGGGACTAAAAACTTAGAGATCTGGAGATACCGGAGGATCACGAGAATTGGCTGCTGGCAATGTAGAAGCCCAGAGACCCGTCGACAGTGAGATCTAACAGAAAACGGCAATGAATGGCTACAGGTGGCAAAATCCGGCGAAGTGGCTTTTGATGGCGGCGGAAGGGAGATCTGAAGGCTGCAAAGTGAGAAAATAGGAGAAAAGTGGTGGTGGCAGCGCTAGGAACGAGTGTGAACCCTAAGTTCTGCTACTGCGCCCTCTTATAGGCCGAAGAGACGAACACAGGCATGGTCATGACGGTGAGCACGACCTGCCCGTGTCGACTTCGTCACTGAAAAAGTCTTCAGATGCACGGGCGTGATGGTAGTCATGGCCCAACCGTGATGGGCTTGTCTAAAATTAGCCAGATCATGTTCACACCCGTGACAATGAGCACGACATGCTCGTGATTACTATGGCACCTTGCGATGGAAATCGTCAAGCCGATCACGCCCGTGCTGGATGTCTGATGACACAAAAATTCATAGTATATTTTGTGTCATTTTATAGGTCTTTTTGTGTAATATTCATACTCTTTTGCTTATTTTTATGCCTTATTTGTCAAATATTGCGGAATCTACACCTTTTTGTGTTTTTGATCATTTTCAGGTAAAAAGGCATTATTTTAAGGCATTTTCAAGCAATCCAAATGCATAGACAAATTCTCATCATCAAGAGAAGATTACCTGTCAAATTTCACTCAAATCAGAGCTTCAGACCGAAAATACGGCAGGGCCATAATCAATATTACGGTACCATGGTTTTACTGAACCTACAGAATAAACCATGGCACTACTGTAAACCATATTATAGGCCGTAATTTCAGTTGATTTCCGACCAGAGTCTCTTGCAGTTTTTACGACACTACCGTAATGTATATTACGGCCGTAATGTTGGGTGATTGTCTTTCAGAATGTTTTGCGTGATCACGGCACTGCCGTGGTTGTTTTCACGAGACGTGTTTCTTTCTAGATTCTTCACAAAGTGAAATACAGCACTGCCGTAATCAAAATCACGGCCGTAATTACATCCTAGGTGGCCGATTGTCCCGGTCAAATTGAAGTCCAATTTTTGCACGGATGATTGCGGACGATTTAGACCACCAAATTGAGATCCGTAAAAGAAGAAACACTCTAGAGAAGAAGGCGAACATCATCACACCAGAAGCCGTAATTTTGATCCATCACAAAGAGAGAAATCGCAATCTTGACCGCCACCTTAGGTTTTGCCACCGGGAAGCGTACAAAGCATCTCTGGCCGTGAAATTTGAAGGGAAGCTACGCCTGGAGGAGGAGAGCATACTCCAGAAGTTTCAGAGCAAAAGGAGATCGATTGGAGAAGAAATCAATGAAAGAAGCGTCGTCGCTACTGTTCATCGCGAGTTCTGGACCAAAATTACGGCTGTAATTTTTATTACAGCCGTGTTGTTAGTAGAACTTCCTCTTTCTCTTTGATTTCTGATCCTTCAAAATTATGGCTTATTGTAATTCTTCAACCATGCTAGCTTAAACACTTTTTGGGACATGGGGGTGTAATCCCCTAAATTTCTTAATGACTAGATAAACTTTATTTCGTCAGAAAAATTTTGTTATGATAATTCTGCTTAAGTGATGATTGCCTTTAATTCTTTTTAGTTTCATATTATCAGCATGTATTGGAGTTTTTACGATATGGACTAAAAATTGATTTGCGAAAACTTGGAACCCTAAAATTGAGATTTTATGAAATCATCGTAAGAAATTAGGTTTGTTCTTATTTCTAGATTTTAGAAGTTTATTGCCTTGTTGATAATCTGATCTAGGAAGAACCTTAAGTAGAACCTGTGAATTTAAAGTACGAAAGTATTTAGTTTTCACTTGAGATGATTAACATAGAGATTAGATGCATGAAAGTGATTTTTGATTTCTTTGTCAATGATTTACTTATCTTTAGCATTGAATTAATCTTGTGCGAAAGTGAGGATTGATTCTTTGTAAATTATCTGCACGAAAGCGAGATGATTTCTTCATAAAGTAAATTATATCTTTATCATAACAAGAGTGGACTGACGATGCGCTTATTTCCTTCTAGTCAAAGAAATTAAGGTGGATGAAACTCTAGTCTCAGCTTTTCTCTCTCTAATTTCGTGTTCTTTCTGAATTTTACTTACATCACATTCGATTGCCTAGCTAATAAGAAATCAATTCTTTGGTACTTAGCAAACGAGGTCTCTGTGGTTCGATATCTTAATTATTACTTTGAGTATCCGTGCACTTGCGGACACAACAAGTTTTTGGCGCCGTTGCCGGGGACCTTGGTTTTTGTTAAGATCAAAGATATTGATAGTATTGCTAGACTAGGCTTTGTTTTATTTTCTGTTTTTGTTATTTTTCTTTAGGAATCTTCTGAGTCTGAGATTAATTCTGCTTTCTATACTTTTCTGCATATTTTGAGTTTATTTGATTTATTTACTTGTGCATGCACAGGAATCTTAGATCAGGATCTCTAGTTCCCCTAGACCTTGAGATTAACAAAACTCTTGGACTGCGCAGGAAACTCAGATTTGAAGAAAGGCAGGAAGAAGAAGTAGTCATGGCAGATAGAAGATCACTTAGGGACTATGCAACCCCTAATTCACAGGAGATACATTCTAGCATTGCTAGACCAGTGATAGAGGCTAATAACTTTGAAATCAAGCCCGCTTTCCTATCTATGATCTAGCAAAATCAGTTTGGAGGGACTCTACTTGAAGGTTCTAATCAACATTTTGCTTTATTTCTTGAATTATGTGATACTATTAAAATTAATGGACTTTCCAATGATGCATTAAAGCTTAGATTATTTCGTTTTTCTCTTAGGGACTGAGCACGCTCTTGGCTGCAATCTCAACCTACCGGTACCTTCACCACATGGGATCACTTGTCTAATGCTTTCTTGATGAAGTACTTTGCACCCAGCAAGACAATCCAGTTAAGGAACCAGATTACAAGCTTTGCACAGCGGGATGGCGAGTCTTTTAGTGAGGCATGGAAGCATTTCAACGAATTGCAGCAGAAGTGTCCTCACCATGGCCTTGAAAAATGGGTTTTAATTCATGCATTTTATAATAGTTTACTTTATAATACCCGCTTGACTGTTGATGTTGCTGCAGGAGGAGCCCTCATGAACAAGACCATTGATGATGCTTTCACCTTACTTGAGGAGATGGCGTTGAACCACAACCAGTGCACTACAGAGAGAGGAGTGATATATCAACCTCCTCATGGTAAGAATGAAAATGATAACTAGCGCACTTTAGATGAAAAGGTAGATTCTTTTTTGCAATAGGTTTGATTCTTTTCAAATGCAAATTGCTGTAGTTCATCTTCTGTTATCTGTGATATTTATGGTAATCATGGGCATTATTCTGAGGAGCATAAAGTTATTGCTGATCAGGGTATAGAACATGTGAATGCTATAGGGGATATAATAAAGGTAGACAAAATAATGATCCCTATTCTAATACTTATAACCCTGGATGGAGGAATCATCCAAATCTATCTTGGAAAGGTAGTAATAATGTAAGAGGGCAGAATGAGGAAAGAGGATACCAACAGAGAAATCAAAACCAAAATCATCCCCAGAACTCTAGTGTAGAGTCCATGCTTAAAAAAGTTTTGGCCAATCAAAATCAGCTCATGACAAATCAGAGTAAGGAAATTGAGGATCTTAAGGGAATAGTTAATCGGCTTACTTCTCAGGTAGGATCTTTGACTGCACATAATAAAATTCTGGAGAACCAGATAGCAAAACAAGCTAGCACATCCTATAAACCCCCAGGGAAATTGCCTGCTAAACCTGAACCAAACCCTAGGGAGCATTGTAATGCTATCACTACCAGGAGTGGAAAGGAATTAGATGAACCAAGGGGGTAGACTTGATGATGAGGAGGAAGAGCCCAACATAGACCTTAGTAATGAACTAGGCTTAGAAACACAACCTGCTCATGTGTAGTCCCATGCTAGTTCGCCATCTCATAAGGGTGATGAACCTAAAAGTAAAGAGCCATGTCAGATTGATGTTTCTAGACCTAGTTCACCAGCACCATATAGGCCACCTATACCCTTTCCCTAGAGACTAGTGCAAGCCAAGTTAGATAAGTAGTTTGGGAAATTTCTTGATGTTTTGAAAAAGCTTTATATTAACATTCCATTTACTTAAGCTTTATCTCAAATGCCCACATATGCTAAGTTTTTTAAAAAAATTTTGTCCAATAAAAGAAAGATAGAGGACTATGGTACTATGGCATTAACTGAGGAGTGTAGTGCTATCATCCAAAACAAGTTGCCACCAAAATTAAAAGATCCAGGTAGTTTCTCTATTCCTTGTTCAATTGGGAGTATAGCTTTTGACCGAGCCTTATGTGATCTTGGTGCTAGCGTAAGCCTAATGCCTTTATCTATTTGCAGGAAATTGGACATGGGAGAGCTTAAACCAACTTCAATATCTTTGCAGCTCACTGATTCATCGGTAAAATATCCTGTTGGTATTTTAGAAAATGTTCCAGTTCAAATAGGTAAATATTTCATTCTAGCAGATTTTGTAGTGTTAGAAATGGAGGAAAGTTCTAAAAACCCAATTATCCTTGGTAGACCGTTTATAGCCACAGCCAGAGCAGTCATTGATGTTAGGAAAGGAAAACTTATGTTTGATATTTGTGAAAATATAATTGAGTTTGATTTAACAGATTCATTGAAAAAAGCACCATATTCAGGATCATGTTGTAGTATTGATGTAATAGATAATGTTGTTAGTGATGTGCACAATTTATTTGATGAACCCTCTAATTTTGAAAGAAACATCTCTCTTGAGTGTGTGAATGAAGAATTTCAGGAGAAAGCTGATTTAAAAGCTGAAAAGAAAAGAAAGAAGAGACAGAAAAGAAGAGAAAGATTGAAACTGCTTAATAAAGGAAAAAGGTTCCTAGGTAAAGTTGGACACTATTTCTTGAATGAGCCTATGTATTCAGAAGTGGTGAACAAAACAAAGAGAAATCAGAATGGCGACTCAAGGAACCACGATCAAATCTGAGTGCAGAACGGTTGATAGGGGCCATAACGGCTGCTACCGCAAGTGCACGGTCTATCGCGTAATATAATAAGTATCGATGCCACGAGGACTAGGGGTTAAGTACTAACTGATCAGTTAACTAGTAGCTAGGTTAACAATTAATGGAGAAATGTCTAAAATCCTAGTGCAAGTAATTAAACTAAAGCAAATGAAATCAAATAGAGCAGAGAACAAAACAATCGGGGTTTTAAGTCTATGAGAGAGAATCAGGGTATCGGGTTTCACCGCACTGAAACATGAAGAAATATTAAGGCTTGATGTTCTAATCGAGTTTTATCTAAGTTCTCAAGGTAATCCTCCCTAGGGTACAGACGCGCTCCCTCTCAGGACACGGTCCGGTATCCGACTTAACCCAAGTCTCCAACTCTCGTGGCTTACCGGGTTAAGCGGATCCAATGAGTTCTGTGAAGGATTAGGGTTCCTCGGGTGATTTTGAGTGCTCTGGCCAAACAAAATCACCAGTCTAGTCTAAGGGATTCCGATGACTGTGGTTCACCTCTCAATCCTTCCCACAGCATCTAAGACATGCATACATATGGCCAGTACATAAACATGAGTGAAAACTTCCTAGGCATGAATAAGAACAAAGATAAGTGGAGAAATATATAGATCAAGTCATAATGTTCAGCATTCATACAGTAGGCTACACCCAAAATCCCGAAAATAGAGTTAAGCTATCGTATACATCGTGAAATACATCAAATCTCTCATGTAAATGAATTCAAACCAAAGGGAAGGGAAGATCCTTGATGGAAGAAGGCCCAGCACGAAGATCCACGTCGGAACGAAGGAAGAATAGCGCTGGAACAGTGTTGTCGCCTAGAAAATCGCCCCAAACACTAGGTTGTTGCCGTTTCGCTTCGTTCTCCTCAACTGCTTGATCAAATCCAATGTTTCCAGTCCCAAAACGTGCATATCCAAGTTATGAAGGTCTCCATAAAATTTAAGCAAAATTCGCTTCCAAAATAGTAAGTTAAGGTCGAAATCCGCTTCCAATTTGGACTTTTTTAAACTATAAGAGGGTGAAATGGAAATGATTGCAAATTAAGATATCTAATTAAAAATTAAAATTGATCCTTTGAGGAAATACAATTTAAATTTTTAGAGCTAAGCATAAATTTTCTTCTTTTTGATTCAGTAACAAGAATTTTGAAGGTGTTTCTTAATGAAACGGTACAGTTTTTCCTCTTCCTTTTTATCATTTGTACGAATTAGCTTTTCTTGATTTTTACAAGCATCATTCTTCTTATTTGTATGTAGTATGTACGTTGATGCGCTTCGTGATCCTGATTTTGTCATAAACTAATCAAATCCGTATTATATGAAATAATAATTCTTCTTTGTATATTATGTATTTAGGCGGTTGATGCTATCATTTACAGGACCCTGAAACAAAAAAGCCTAGTGTAAAAATCTACACTAATAAAGAAACATGTAGAATAAAAGGATATGCACTAGTTTCATACTTGAATCAGGGGTAAGAAAACGGGAGTTCGGGACAAGTACTGGTACCGAACTCCCGGTCCCGAACTCCCGAATTTTAAATTGTAGGCACCGGTACCGAATTCTAATTCGGGAGTTCGGTACCAGTACTAAACTCCCGAAATTATTTCAAAAAATTCCTGAAATCCCAAAATTTTAAATTTTAAATATTAAAATTTATTTTTAAGTATTTAGGTATTTAAATTAATAAATAATATAAAAAATAATTAATTATTAAATATACCTTATAAGTTATAAATATACCTCATAAATATGTCTCATAAATTAGTAAATAATATATAAATTAATTATTAATATATATTTCGATACTTCGGGACTAAAAATAAATCTCAAAATTTTTTTAGGTACTGATACTGGTACCGAAATCCCTATTTAAAAATTGGTACCCGGCACCGAAGTACCGAAGTACCGAAGTACCGAAATACCGAATACCAAAAATTTCAGTAGGGTACTTCGTTAGCGGTACCGAATGCTCACCCCTACTTGAACGTAAGTTAATAATATCCTGATTTTGACTGTCAATACCAACATGAGACTAGGAGGTAAATGGTTATTTAACTTATTAAATGCAGGAATGCTCTGTTACCTTAGCAATCCAAATTTTGGATGGAACACCCCTTCGTCCCAGTGGAAAGACTCTCATGTCTGTAAACCAAGCTAAATTTGAGCAAAAAGGTTTTTGCTGTTTCTTGTTAATTTTTTCTTTATGTCACTCCACAAAAAGGATGATCCATCTTAATTTTCCTGTACAGGGGAAGTATTTATAGCAAACTAGGCAGACAAGAAAAAGAAAAAAAAAAACAAAGAGAGAAACAGAAAAAATTCTTAGATGGGGTATTTTTCTTTTTTTACCTTGTATTCATTCTTGTTCTATGAAACAATAATTTTTTTTTCATGAATGGCCAAGTGTGTTAAGGTTTCTAGCTCTTTCATTCATTGTACTTATTACATATTCTTTTCTTGCATTATCCAATTAATCATTGGAGTAAGAACTCTTCATCCTCATTAGTCTCTTACAAGTTCATAGAAGCTACTTCATGGGTTACCTTGCTTACAAATAGATCCAACAAGAAGCTAATTTTAACATTACAATGTAATGTCGGAACATCCAATACCAATAGATACCAGTGTAGTATAATGTTGGTATATTCAGTACGCATCACTTTGAGACAAGACTAGTACATTAGTATGGACCAAGATTTTAAACAAATTAAGCACAACAACAACCAATTTGGACTTTTTTAAACTATAAGAGGGTGAAATGGAAATGATTCCAAATTAAGATATCTAATTAAAAATTTAAAATTTATCCTTTGAGGAAATACAATTTAATTTTTTAGAGCTAAGCATAAATTTTCTTCTTTTTGATTCAGTAACAAGAATTTTGAAGGTGTTTCTTAATGAAACGGTATGGTTTTTCCTCTTCCTTTTTATCATTTGTACGAATTAGCTTTTCATTATTTTTACAAGCTTTATTCTTCTTATTTGTATGTAGTATGTACGTTGATACGCTTTGTGATCCTGATTTTGTCATAAACTGATCAAATCCGTATTATATGAAATAATCATTCTTCTTTGTATATTATGTATTTAGGCAGTTGATGCTATCATTTACAGGACCCTGAAATGAAAAAGCCTCGTGTAAAGATCTACACTAATAAAGAAACATGTAGAATAAAAGGATATGCACTAGTTTCATACTTGAATCAGGGGTGAGCAAACGGGAGTTCGGGACAGGTACCGGTACCGAACTCCCGGTCCCGAACTCCTGAATTTTAAATTGTAGGTACCGGTACCTGTACCGAATTCTAATTCGGGAGTTCGGTACCAGTACTAAACTCCCGAAATTATTTCAAAAAATTCCTGAAATCCCAAAATTTTAAATTTTAAATATTAAAATTTATTTTTAAGTATTTAGTTATTTAAATTAATAAATAATATAAAAAAATAATTAATTAGTAAATATACCTTATAAGTTATAAATATACCTCATAAATATGTCTCACAAATTAGTAAATAATATATAAATTAATTATTAATATATATTTCGGTACTTCGGGACTAAAAATAAATCTCAAAATTTTTTTAGGTACCGGTACCGATACCGAAATCCCGATTTAAAAATTTGTACCAGCACCAAAGTACCGAGATGCCGATACCGAAATACCGAATACCGAAAATTTCAGTACAGTACTTCGGTAGCGGTACCGAATGCTCACCCATACTTGGACGTAATTTAATAATATCCTGATTTTGACTGTCAATACCAACATGAGACTAGGAGGTAAATGGTTATTTAACTTATTAAATGCAGGAACGCTCTCTTACCTTAGCAATCCAAATTTTGGATGGAACAACCCTTCGTCCCAGTGGAAAGACTCTCATGTCTGTAAACCAAGCTAAATTTGAGCAAAAAGGTTTTTGCTGTTTCTTGTTAATTTTTTCTTTATTCACTCCACAAAAAGGATGATCCATCTTAATTTTCCTATACAAGGGAAGTATTTATAGCAAAGGAGGCATACAAGAAAAAGAAAAAAAGAAGAAGAGAGAAGCGGACAAAATTCTTAGATGGGGTATTTTTCTTTTTTTACCTTGTATTAATTCTTGTTCTATGAAACAATAATTCTTTTTTCATGAATGGCCAAGTGTGTTATAGTTTCTATCTCTTTCATTCATTGTACTTATTACACATTCTTTTCTTGCATTATCCAATTAATCATTGGAGTAAGAACTCTTCATCCTCATTAGTCTCTTACAAGTTCATAGAAGCTACTTCATGGGTTACCTTGCTTACAAATAGATCCAACAAGAAGCTAATTTTAACATCGCAATGTAATGTCGGAACATCCAATACCAATAGATACCAGTGTAGTATAATGTTGGTATATTTAGTATGCATCGCTTTGAGACAAGACTATTACATTAGTATGGACCAAGATTTTAAACAAATTAAGTACAACAACAACCAATTTGGACTTTTTTAAACTATAAGAGGGTGAAATGGAAATGATTGCAAATTAAGATATCTAATTAAAAATTTAAAATTGATCCTCTAAGGAAATACAATTTAATTTTGTAGAGCTATGCATAAATTTTCTTCTTTTTGATTTAGTAACAAGAATTTTGATGGTGTTTCTTAATGAAACAGTTTGGTTTTTCCTCTTCCTTTTTATCATTTGTACGAATTAGCTTTGCAGGATTTTTACAAGCTTTATGCTTCTTTTTTGTATGTAGTATGTGCGTTGATGCGCTTTGTGATCCTGATTTTGTTATAAACTGATCAAATCCGTATTAAATGAAATAATCATTCTTCTTTCTATATTATGTATTTGGGCTGTTGATGCTATCATTTATAGGACCCTGAAACAAAAAAGCCTCGTGTAAAGATCTACACTACTAAATAAACAGGTAGAATAAAAGGATATGCACTAGTTTCATACTTGAATCAGGGGTGAGCAAACGGGAGTTCGGGACAGGTACCGGTACCAAACTCCAGGTCCTGAACTCCCGAATTTTAAATTGTAGGTACTGGTACCGAATTCTAATTCGGGAGTTCGGTACCAGTACTAAACTCCCGAAATTATTTCGGGAAATTCCTGAAATCTTAAAATTTTAAATTTTATTTTTAATTATTTAGGTATTTAAAATAATAAATAATATAAAAAAACTAATTAGTAAATATACCTTGTAAGTTATAAATATACCTCTTAAATATGTCTATAAATTAGTAAATAAATATATAAATTAATTAAGATAAAAATTTAAAATTGATCCTTTGAGGAAATACAATTTAATTTTTTAGAGCTAAGCATAAATTCTCTTCTTTTTGATTCAGTAACAAGAATTTCGAAGGTGTTTCTTAATGAAACAGTATGGTTTTTCCTCTTCCTTTTTATCATTTGTACGAATTAGCTTTTCATGATTTTTACAAGCTTTATGCTTCTTATTTGTATGTAGTATGTACGTTGAAGCGCTTTGTGATCCTGATTTTGTCATAAACTGATCAGATCCGTATTATATGAAATAATCATTCTTCTTTGTATATTATGTATTTAGGCGGTTGATGTTATCATTTACAAGACCCTGAAATGAAAAAGCCTTGTGTAAAGATCTACACTAATAAAGAAACAGGTAGAATAAAAGGATATGCACTAGTTTCATACTTGAATCAGGGGTGAGCAAACAGGAGTTCGGGACAGGTACCGGTACCGAACTCCCGGTCCCGAACTCCTGAATTTTAAATTGTAGGTACCTGTACCGGTACCAAATTTTAATTCGGGAGTTCGGTACCAGTACTAAACTCCCGAAATTATTTCGGGAAATTCCTGAAATCCTAAAATTTTAAATTTTAAATTTTATTTTTTAGTATTTAGGTATTTAAATTAATATATAATATAAAAAAATAATTAATTAGTAAATATACCTTATATGTAATAAATATACCTCATAAATATGTCTCATAAATTAGTAAATAATATATAAATAAATATATAAATTAATTATTAATATATATTTCGGTACTTCGGGACTAAAAATAAATCTCAAAATTTTTTTAGGTACCGGTACCGATACCGAAATCCCGATTTAAAAATTGGTACTAGCACCGAAGTACGAAAGTACCGAAATACCGGTATCGAAATACCGAATACCAAAAGTTTCAGTACGGTACTTCGGTACCGATACCGAAAGCTCACCCCTACTTGAACGTAAGTTAATAATATCCTGATTTTGACTGTCAATTCCAACATTAGACTAGGAGGTAAATGGTTATTTAACTTATTAAATGCAGGAACGCTCTCTTACCTTAGCAATCCAAATTTTGGATGGAACAACCCTTCGTCCCAGTGGAAAGACTCACATGTCTGTAAACCAAGCTAAATTTGAGCAAAAAGGTTTTTGTTGTTTCTTGTTAATTTTTTCTTTATTCACTCCACAAAAAGGATGATCCATGTTAATTTTCCTGTACAAGGGAAGTATTTATAGCAAACCAGGTAGACAAGAAAAAGAAAAAAAACAAAGAGAGAAACAGACAAAATTCTTAGATGGAATATTTTTCTTTTTTTTACCTTGTATTCATTCTTGTTCTATGAAACAATATTTTTTTTTTCATGGCCAAGTGTGTTAAGGTTTCTAGCTCTTTCATTCATTGTACTTATTACATATTCTTTTCATAATTGGAGTTGTGCTACATGTTTTACGATGATGTATCATGGGAATGTATAACATTTATATCAGAAACTAATGTTTCTAATTCTCTATTGATTATTAGTTGGTCAATTGAATTCACTTCACATTGTCAATTTGGAAAATAACCTAACTATGTTATTTAGTAGTAAGAGGGATGTAGAACGTTTACCTCAATTTCAAACTGATCATTATTTGTCTGTATAAGTATCAATAAAATTATGGCCTATATATCAATGATCCTCACGGGTAGAGTTACACTAGAATTTCTATGTCATATTTTTATCAATACTACCTAAATATGCCTGTAAACCATAATTTTAACCAACAATGCTTAGTGGTTTAGTTCTAGCATTATATACCGACTAGCAGGCTTTGGAAACCTTGGAACATGCCTTTTGGACCACCATTACCATAACTTGGAAAAATTATTATTTGATTCCTTCTTCACCCTCACTGAATGTGAAGATTAGTATGGCTATCTTGGCTAGCTCTAGAACCAGCACTATCCTTTTTGTTTATCCCACATGACATGTTTTACTTGCAAATACAATGTATAATTTAGTTTTATAGAGTATGGACTATTGAGTCAAACAAATATGAATGGGGAATATGTTTTGTATGGATAGTAATAACAAAATAAAATTAATAATGACATCATAACTTATTTATAGGAGATTCTTTACTGATGCTTCTAGTAGTAATAAGAGCCTCTAATATGTTTAGAATAAGTGTTACCCTTCTTCATAATTCAAGCCCAAGATATTATAATTTTAACTAAAATTAAACTTTGATGAAATCTTAAATATTTAACTAGATCAATATAATATCTTAATTTGATGGCTAATTGTCAACCAAAGCTTGGTTCAACCTCTCTAATTTAGTTCCTTGGTAATAAAAGTTCAAGATTTTGCTTCATACAATCTATGATATCCTAAAATGCTCGTAGTTGATGCTTTTTGTAAAATAGAACTAGTATTGACACGTCACATTTAGATTTTATGCTATAATTATTCTACGATAAATTATTTTATCACAAATTAATTAAATTAAACACCATGTACCTTTATAAAGGCGGATTAGTAATTAACAAGCAAAATAAAGTCCTCTTATTTGATTCCCGACTTGTTACAAATAATTTCAATGTACAACTTGTACTTCTTGGGCCTTGGAAGTGGTCATAGTATAACATCAGGTTGAATGTATTGCATAAAAGACTTCTATCATTGCTTTCTTGTCCACAATCCACGTTGTGCAAGATGACAGAGAAGTTTAATGGTATTTTTTTATCTCTCTTATTGCATCCAAAATTATGTTAAAAGTGATCTTTTAGACTGTTTTGATTATGAGTGAATCAAAGATCACACTATGTCGGCTTGTAAATAAGCCAAATACACTATCTATATACAATATGTATTGATCTATATATAAGTATTATAGTATATAACTTTTATGCAATCGATAATATATGTGTCAATCTCACAATAGTTTGAGATGAGTGCTTGCACTAAGTTTTTAAACCTTGTTACAAATATTGTTTTCACCACGTGTAAAGTTCTGCATTAAGGATTTGCATGGTTGTATATGAAATGGGTAATTATTTATGCCTTATCATCTATTTGACGTAGTGTTCTATTCAGGGGTCAAGATGTGGATATTCTTGAAGTATTTTGAATAGAATCAGTGTGGTTTGTTGTGACATGTGCATATTGGAGTTGGTAACCTTTGTCATGATCTGTGCAATTTGATGCACATTATCCCTTGCATCACTTCCATTAGTTGAAACGTGTAAGCTGTTGAGAAATTCCGGGGGTTTTAAAATTTTTATTACATGTACACACCGGAAGCAATCCTTGAAACAGGTCAGTCTCAAAAACCCAGAAGACCGGTTCATGCGAGGAGATCAACACGATGAGTAAGAGATGATACCTTATGGCAAAGCAAGGTCATATCGATGTAGGCGCCCAACCGTGTGCCTTATGTAGCCTCACACACAGCCAATACTCGAGTCCTCTTCTTCTACGCCCGAAGCTAGCCTCCGGAAGAAGATCTGCACCTTAGGAGTCCTACACCACTTGTGCCACCCTCAAGGAAGGATGCGCCAAGGAGGAGGGAAGGAGAGATGCCACCAAGCTTTCCAACACTTGTTCCAAGTGGAGGAAGATTGATGGATGCTTGCGGCCTTGAAGATGGAAGAAGAGTTGCGCCAAGAGATCACCTTGCTCTCGCCCATTTTTGTTCACGCCAAGAGGAAGAACTTGCATACATAAGGGGGTGGCAAGGTATAGCTATATAGGCGCCAACACATGGAGACATGCTGCTAGGGTTGAAGGAAGAGTGGGAGGCTAGGGCTAGAAGCAAGGAAAGATTCTAAACCTTTTCTATGAATACCTAGCCATTAGCCATATCGCCTAGGACTTGCCATACAAGACATGAAGGCTATATACGCCCAAGAGGTTTCCTAAGAAACCTTTCTTCCAAGTATGTGGATAGACCTTATCATAAGTACCATGTATGGATTGCCTAATAAGGCATGACACAATTCCTAATCCAATTAGGAATTGATGTCCACCAAGAGGCTGCCAGATGCACCAAAGACTTTCCAAAGTGACAAGTCTTTCCATCTGTGTTTAGAACAAGTCCAAGCAACAATTAATGGGTCAGTCAAAACTTCATTACACAAGTCAATTAAATCATTATATCCAATCCAATGCAACTCAAGTCAAATGTGGCTAACCATGGTCAACTCTAGGTCAACCTACCAAAAATGAAGTTTGACTCTAATAAGCTTCTTCTATGATGCAGGACAAGTTCCTAGCGCAAGGATCTTCCTTAGGTATGTGGCTCTAATGTAACAGGGGAGGCAAGGGTTTCAACGGTAACTAAGATTAAGCGACTAATTCAACAAGTGGGGTGGAAGGAAGAACACCTGAGGCCCCCTTGAGGAAGGGGGCCAAATCCCCTTCTTAGCTCTGTGACAATGAGCTTCGTTTGTAGCTGGTTGAGCTGTGATGTGTTGATCGTCGGTTTCCAGATCCTTTTAGCTCCCGTCACTTGTAAGCCTTCACAGCAGGTTCAATCTTGAGCACTTGGGGCAGTTGACGATGGTGAGGAAGAGGATTCAGCGAGTGATGAGTGGAACAAGAGCAGAGGAAGATGAGAGATTAGAAGAGAAGATTGATAACTAGAGGGGCCATCGGCTGACCCTCAAAGGTGCAAGAAGAGGGGCCAACGGCTCACCCTCGAACAAGCAGGAGCAAAAGGGGCCAAAGGCTTACCCTCAAGCTTCAACGCACAAACGCAAACACAAGATTGGTTTCCAAAATCAGAAATGTCATTAACTTGTGCAAGTGAAAGTTTACATGGGCTTTTAAACCAAACCTCCCCTCCAACGGTTACATTTGCAAACATACTTTTCTTCCAACGGTAACAAGGTAATATTAACAGTAACAAAGCTAGTTTCAAACAATTGGACACTTGATTGGACTTTAATGATGGTTGACTGGATAATGCATAGCTGGGTCTCCTTATGATTAGAACTTGATGTGGTCGGTTACTTGTGGCTAGTCACGAACAGGATGTGGATTTGACTGAAGGTTGACCTTGCTGGATATCATCATAACTAGTCTCGGCTGGAAGCTCCAAGTGTTGATCTTGTTGGATATCTTGGTTTGGTTTTGAAGCTGTAAGTAGTCTCGGCTGGTATGAGTGTTGGCTGGTGCCATGTTGACTCTTGCTTGATGTTGGCTTGTACCGTTGGCAAAAGAGTAAGCCTTGATGTTAGAGAGCCTTGGTGCCATGTAAGTGCAAGTGCATGTGTGATTCACCTAGGCTATAGCAACCTACTACATCAACTACAAAGTAAAATAAAGATTTACCAAATAAACCTAGGCTACAACCTATCTAAAGCATTAACACACAAGTGTTCAAGATACAAAATTGTCCCACAACTAGTCTTACAACCATCAGGACTAGTTTGGGCTCAAGGCAAAATAGTTTATCAAACTAAGCAACTAAGAGATGCAAAGCAAGTTTTCAAAACGCAATATAACCCCAAAAGATGCCCTGCATCATTATATCTCATCAGGCACATTAGAGCTGATGAAATCTCCTAAATAGATTTGAGTTATCCAATAACTCGATCATAAGGCTACGTGATCAATACGAGAACTCGAGTATCAAGGTGTGTGACCTTATAGGTTCATCTGACGTTGGCAGTGATGAACTCATGTCATCACAAGCAGTGAGCAGCACCTAGCAGTGCATTGTTGCTACCCAAATCTTCGGAATGGATATCAATATCGACATTCCTATCATTGCAACAAGGCACCGATGTATTGTAGTCTCTTTGTCAAACTGATATCCGATTGGACAAAGTGTGTCATTACTTTGTTTTCACCCAATCTCATGGTAATGACTAAATCAAGCTTTCACCTGGGTATGGTCATACAATTCTACTCATGAATTCATAGAGGGACCCGTGGATATTAAACTTCCCTCAGGAAAAGGCAAATCCTTTGTCTGTCCATTGATCTTCTCATATGGGTCGTGACATACTCAATGACAACTGTTATGACCTCCAAACTATAGTGAAGTGTTAGGTTGTATCAAAGTATATCTCTAACCATATAAAAGAGTCAATCGTCTTAATTCAAGGGATCAATGCATCTCATGTCACTTGTGATGTTAACTTATGACAATAAATTAGAGCCTCACAGCGGGTCGGTCCAGTATATCCACCACTGATATACGCATATATCTGTATTAGCACCTCATGCCTAATCAACCTATATATCAGTCTCACATATACCAGAGCTGTCTCTTATCCACTCAGGTCTTGACTGGGGATATTAGTTTGAGCACAGATACAATCTGTCTCCAAGGATATTATCATGCATATACATAGTTGTAGATGTAAACACAGCATAATAATGACAATGCCAGAATAATATATATATATATATATATATATATATATATATATATATATATATAATATCAGTATAAAGTAGTACAATAAATAGACCAACAATGGGTCCAAGGGTATATGCACCAACATAAGCTTCATTATAGTACTAGGTGAAGACATTCAATAACTTGTGGTAGTTGATTTTATAGTTGCAATAGAGGAGGAAGTAGTAAATGTGGAAGATGATGATGCTCATATGGGTTGGCCTACTCTATTGTGGCACAACATGTACCAAATTCTTGCTCTTTTCACTTGAAACCTTCAATTGAAGTGGAATAATTGCAAATGTATGATTAATCTTTCTCTTCTTTATCATGTGGTAAGCATTGTTAAAGTTAGGAGTTAGGGATGAGTGAGTTTTTTTTTCTTTTTTTGGGGTGGTGGGGGTGGGGTATAGAATTAGGGTGTTGAATTTCGATCTACACCACCCGATTGGTACAGAGAAGCATCCGGTCTAAAATCTTGGTATGTCTGATACTAATATTTTTATGTGTTGGTATGTCTAGTATGTACCGATCCATTCTGATTGGACCACTGTACTAGATCAAAATTCAAAACTTTGTTTAATAGAGCAATTCAACATGATTCAACATGATTGAACTTTGTTTTACAATAAAGTCAAAATATTGAATGTCTTTTTATAGATGCATCCCAATTGATATAATTAATTCTGAAATGGTGGAAGGCTCATAAAAATCATTGATTAATTCCTAACTTCCAACACATTAAAAATGCTAAAATTAATTAGCCCACAAAATTTATAACTTTCTAAATATAATTAAAATCAATAAAATGATTAAGTGAAATTAAATTGCAGTTCACGTCTATATTATATGGTTAGCAAAGTACACTTAAAGTTATAATATTTATTTAGAGAAAATATTTTCATCTAAAAAAGAGACAATCAACTAGTCTTGAACTAATTCTCTTTACCCAAACTTTAATAAGATCGCACACAATAGGTTGACCAAGAATGAGGTTGCGTATTTTTGGTCGTGCACATGTAACATTTATGAGAGCTTCTGAGTGTTGCATATGTGCTCATCCGTAACCATGTATAGACCCTATCATATATGAAGTTTCCTACAACGGATAAGTGTATAAACTCATCTTATGTTAATTAAACACTTTGAGAAATTTTTTTTCCTCTATAATAAAAGCACAAATTGGTAGTGATATAATTCATAATTTCAACCATCTTCCCATGTTACCTTGATTTGTCAAATTGGTAGTGATATATTTGTCTAATGCATCAAACACATAGATTCTTCTGTGTTCATACTATAGATAATACCTCGATAGTATGTGCTTAATTTTACTTCGTACCAAATCAAAATGTAAATATATGAAGCATATTAAAGGTGTTTTGATGTTATTAGGTTTACAAAAATCACTATGAAATAAACTTATATTGAGATTCTATCATAACTTGACTATATTGGGTATTGATTTTATTGATCAAATCACTTCTTAGGAGATGTTTGTGTAAAATGTACACATTGTAAAAATTCTATGTTATTGTTCAAACTACATGGAGTAAAAAAAAAAATACAAATTTAAAAACATTAGATGGTTAGGTCTAAAAGTTGTTAGTTAATTTAACTTTGACATTTAAATGGTTCCAAGTATAATCCATTTATGATGTTTAGATCTTCATAAAATTTGATTCGACTTAGAATCCATCACTTAAATGACCACACACTCGAAAAGGTAACACTTTAGTGGCTTAGAGTTTGACATGTTGGCACTCTAAGTGTAAAGATAGAAGCCTAGCGTTAAGTGTCAAGTCACCTTGAGGTTAGCTTTATCCTTTCTTGCTTTCTCCACTTTAAAGGTACCCTAAATGATTGAGCCCATCCAAACTCCATTTGACTCTTGCATGATAGATTGAATCATTGAAACCAATATAAGGGCAAAAAGAACCATACTTGTCCCCACACCAATTATAAGTTATCCATGAAGTCAATGTCCCATCCATGGTTCACTTGTGTTCAATACATGATATAACTATAAAGACATCACATTTTATGTAGTTTAAGCTAAAGGGGGGGAAATTTTAGGGAGACCGGGTTATTGGGAAGGTAATTCGAGGATAACACCCTAGATTTGCATGTTTTTTCATCTAAAAGAGTCCCTCTCAAAAATTAGGTATTCTTGAACGCCACTAATCGCATTAAAAGAGAGAGCAGCGTTGGAAAAGAGGTTCCTCGAACCTTTCTCTCCCTTTTTCCTTTTATCTTTAATTTGTATTGGTTAAAATTCTCAATTACGAATGAATTTAAGGCCATTTATTTTAGTACAAAGAACAATAACAATTGATTCAAACATAGAAGAGAGTAGGTAAGCACCAAAGGAAGGATTCAATTACTAACTCCATGTATATGGTAAGAAATTACAGACAGGAACTGATAATTTCAGCTCAAAAGAAACAAAAGTCATCAATGGTAGAACGTAGATCAACTAGGCGAACAGAAGAGGCTGGGCTTGGTTAGAGTCGAAGTTGGTCGATCGATGCGCAGGGATAATCGGGTGCCTTCCACTGACAAATTGGTGCTTCTTGGCCGCCAACGATGAGGAGGAGGAGGAGGAGGTTGACGACGACGATCCCAATCTCGAGGAAGAGGCCTTCTTCGTGATGGACTTTGAAGAGTCTTTGGGTGAGAGGAAGCAAGCGTAGCTCTTGCAAGGCTTCATCTTCTTCCTCAGCGGCCTCTCCGGCTTCGCCAGATCCTCCAAGCACCTCACATTGGACAGCGACGTGAAGGTTTGCGACTTCCCCTGGTAGTACTTCGACAGCCCTCTCCTGTTCAATTCAATTGCACAAAGAAAGCACACCTTTATAAACAGTGTTTAAGTGATCGAAGAAGACGGAGCAACGAGCGATCGATCATATGATAAAGCACCAGCATATTACTAACTTGAAAGGAATTTGAACAGCGAGAGAAGACATCTCGTACAGCGGCCCGCCGCCGTCATGCATGCCCTTCTTCGACGGAGAGGAGGTTGCTGCATGATCGTCCATTTCATCGGAAGAGGATGATGACGATGAAAATTCCTCCTCGTCTGAAGAGGAGATGGACGCAGTCGCAGTCTCCGCCACCGCTGGCTCAGCCATTATCCCATGGCTTCTTTGCAGGATCAAGCAAGTATCCATCCACAATCAATCCTTTAAGCCTCCTTCCTACCATCAACCCTTGCTCTCAACTTTGGTGGTGATGAAGCGTTCCTAAAAGATCCTACGCAAGCCTGGTAAGCATCAATCGATCAGTTCCCTGCGAGGGAAGATGGGAGTCTCTTTAGAGGAAGAAGAGGCTATAAATGAAAAGGTACGTAGATAGGATAAGCATCGACAGAAACTTTTATCTCTTTTCTTTTTCTTTCTTTGTTTCTGGTTTTGGATTCGCCATTATCCACAGGCTTGCTTTCGTGTCCCTTCTTTCCAACCACGGGAATGGTAAGTCGAGAGCGGATAAGGTTTCCACCGCTAAATCTATCTGTAATAGTTTCCATCCATTGGCGGCGGTTTCGTAAACCGCCTATTGGATTCGGGAATATACTTCAGCATATCTATTGTAGAGGGAGTAGTGGTATATTAATGGGTAGCGGGTTTATCGTATCCAGAATGTAATCTAATGCGTATTTAAATCGACAATCTTGTACGGCTATAAATAGTAAAAAAATCTTACGTGCACGAAGATGTACCTACTTTAAGAGACATCGGATTCTTCTTTTAATTGACTGTAAACACACGTGGGTTTCTAATTGCGGTCGCTAACAAGTGAACCCTGTTCTATTAAATTTTTTAGCTTGAAGTTATTTTACAAAATTATTTTAATAAAATTTATTATTATCGTATTTCTATTATGAGAACTGTTATAAACATTATTATAAAAATTAATTTGTAATTTGTGCACATCAAACTTATTATGTTGTTCATGTCTATTATGTTAATTTTATATATATATATATATATATTATATTCATATTATACGTGACTTTCATTTCTTATATTATTTCTATTATATCTAATATTAGACCCAAGGCCCACTGGCCAGACCTGATCAATTGGGTTGTTGACCATGTCAAAATTGACTTGGGCTCAGAAATTTTTTTGGGTGAAATCGAAATTCATGCATGACATGATCAATGCATCGCGGGTCAATCTCAGGCGACGTCGGCGGCTCCTGCCGATGGCCGACGGCTTTAGATGAACCAACAAAAGTGATGGTAGTTAGCAACCTATCACCAGGTGGCGATTCCCCGTGGACGAGGCAGCGATGCGTGCGTAGCCGACGAAGCAGCAGATGGCGACCGAATGGGATTCCTGCTTGCGGAGCTTTAGTCCCTTCATTTTGCTGCAACGTCGCCTTGACTCCGATAGTGGGTGGCATCACATCACCTGTGTGGCCACATAGAACTAATGTAGTGGTCTGAACGAGGTGATGCAGCGGTGTGGAGCAGCGGCAGCAGACAAAGGCTTCGCTCGGACACCTTCTTAGTGAAGGACAAGACATCAGCGCTGCCTCGAGAGTTAAAGGCCTGGTAGTAGGGCGACGTGTGGCTGGAGTCGAGTCGGTGACGAACTCTCAACAGATCTAGGCATGGGGAGCATGAGAGATCTGGAGCAGAGAGACGTCACATGGATTTGGGAGTGGTCATCGCGTGTCAAGGCGGACGCAAAGTGACTGGCTAGGTGGGGCGAAACGTCGCTTGGCTCTATAAAGAGGGGAATTAGTCGGAGGAATCGGCAGCGAGAGGAGGATCGAGTGGCCGAAACGGAGACGAACGGTTGTGGAGGTCATGAACGAGAGGACTCTGCAGGCAAAAACTCGTGCGATCGGACTCGCCGAGACGAACTCCTTCATTCCTCTTTCCCATCGTTGAACCTCGGCGGTGAACTCCCTAGCGGGGTATGTGGTTTTCCCTCTCTGGCGTGCTCCGGTGGTGTGGGTAGGGTGGCTTGGAGCAACCGCGACGCCGAGAACTATTTTTTGAACTCCTCTTCTCCTCTCTTCCACCTTCGCCTTCCTCCCGTGTGTTTCCGGCGAGCTCGAGGCGGTGGCCATGGTTGAACGACGAGTTCATTTGGTAAGAAGTGCGCTCGTCGGGAGAAAGGAAGGGCGGCTCACTGGGAGGATGTGAGTGCCCAAATGTGAACGCTAACGAACCCTTAGCCGAAGCTAGGACGCGGGTCTCGGCGAGTTCTGGTCGATGACTTCGACCGGACGTCGAGCCGAAAGGCAAGAGGCACACTCGACAGAAGGAGGGTCGGGCAAATGTCGTTTACTGGGAGGGAAGTTGTGGATGCATTCGTCGGACGAAGATGTGGTGTCCTTTCATTCCCATGTGGATGTTGTAGTTGGCTTCGGATTCCGGGCATGGCGACATGATTTCGGGTGGGGACCGTCTCGAAGCTAGAAACACCTTGAACAATCCTACAAAACATAAAAGCAAAAAAAACACTAAAATAACATAAAAAATATGAAAATAAAAGAGACTAAAGATAATCAACTAAAAAATAAAAGATTAAAGTAAGAGTGCTTACTTAAAAAATAAAAGATTAAAGTAAAAGTGCTTGAGAAGCACTATGTTTAAGATCATAAGCTTAACTAGAATCAGACATCATAGTGCCAACAGTGAATCAATGGCAAAGTATAGAGCATATAATTTCTTACGTTTCTGTCGTTTTAACAGTGTGCCTATCAAAGTAAATATCTAAAATATTTGATGGATCATTGTTGTATCGATCAATCTGTGTAAGCAAAAAAAAGTTAATACTCATAATATCATCAAAAGAATACCGTTGTAATTTCGATGAGATAGACGGTTGTGACTCCTCTAGGATTTTTAGGTAAGATCTTGCTTAAGAATCTTAAAAATGGCGAATACGGTAATCAAAACCGTCCATTATATCAAAATTACGAATTTTAAAGCAAGATCATATCTATATTGCTTTGAGATTCACACAAATTCAATTATTGACCGTTTTGATTATACTCTTCCTAAGATTTCTAGATCTTATTGCCCAAGAAATTAAGGAGAAAATTTTCTGGTAAGAAACTTGCCTTCGAATCTTAAGAAGGGTGTAATTAAAATCGTACATCATATTAAAATTATGATTTTTTAAATAATTGCATATCTACATTGCTTTAAAATTCACAAATCTTCTCAAGATTTCTAGGCAAGATGATGGACAATTTTAATTATACCCTTCGCAAGATTTCTCGATAAAGATCTTGCTTATGAATTTTGATTAGTACATTCTATGTTTTTCAGGCCGAGCCCAAACGCTAGAAACGGTCCAGCTGCTAATCCAATCTGGTCCAACTAGCCCAGTTCAGTAAATTGAATGGCACAAATTTACACAGCTTAATTGTTCTATAAGTGAGTCCAACCGCACCATGCTCACCAAATCAAACTTAATAACTAGATCTGACCTCAAGATAAGCAGAGAAAAAATTCATACCTAACTAGACCACCCCTAATTTTTATCGAAAAACCTATTTTTTAACTAGATTTAATTTTTTTTTAATATACTATAATTTTTATTTTTATTTATATCTTGTATAATTATTTTATTTAAATTAAATTAACTATTTTTTATTTTTTAAAAAATTAAAAACATAGAGCGAGAAGCTGGGTTGGTAAAATCTACCTTACCCGCCTATTGCTGACCCTACCCTAACTTCTATTTTTTTATTAAAAATATATTTTTAAAAAATATATATATATTTAGATAATTATTGGAGTAATCCAATAAGCAAGATGGCCAAGTCATGTATAGCCTAACATGGGCCCACTTGGGAACACCAACCAATAGGCCATGTTGAATGCCAACATGACACATACAACAAAATTAGGCTCAATGTAGCATGTTCTATATGTCTAAATTATGTGACACATGATTGAAGCATGAGTTGGCTCTTGTCTAGTACCAATTCACATGCCTCAATGAGACCAAATAGGCCTCAAATAGCAATGTATTAAAAACTATATATAAAAAAATGTAAATCACATATCAATACATTTTTTATGAATTTAAGAAATATATAAAAAAAATATGTTGTAAAATAGAATTTTGCTTAGTACATTCTATGTTCTAATGGTTCCAATTCCAAAGTTGCATATTCTAATGTTCATATTCTATCCTAATCAACTCCCAAGGTTCTATGTTCCAATTGAAATTTTTGGGTGCAATTAGGTTGCTTAACATTAGCAACTTGTGGTAAGCATTATAGACTTTTAATTTTAATTTGTCAATCATTTTCTTGCAATTAATCAAAAATGTTGGATTTAAAAATCAAAATAATTTACCATTAAATTATCAAAAAAGAAACGGAGCAAAATTATAAGCTAGCAATGGTTGCTTGGATCCAATTTGGTGTATGGAATCTAATTCCTCTGCTTGATGAGAATCATTCAACTGATGCAACCACTTGAATGAATGATTCTAGTCATTACATTACTTGCACTTGGATAATGTTATTATGAAATTTTGACTGAATTCGATTCAAATAGAAAATAAAATATTGTAAAATGCAAATAAATAAAAAAAATTAGAATAGTATAATCCAAAAACACATTAAAGTTTATGCGTGAAAATATGTGCTCTTTGAGTTAAATTTGTTCTTTATATCTAAATATAATTATGACTCTAGTTAATCAAATGTACTTTCCATGATGAGTAACTAAAATCTAAAAGAAAAAAAGAGAAATGTCTTTCAGATTAATTGTTGTGCGTTAATGTAAAACGACTTATAACCACCGATAATATATTTGTGTATGACATCTCATAATCCTCGTATTAATAATATATGACAACTGTCACGCCCAGAATTATTACTAAAATTTTTCTTTAAAATAAGCAGAGCTACGCAGAACTCCGAAAGGAAAAATTATCCCACACAGGGGATAAAATAGCACAAGGCGCGACCGGCAGACGTGACCACTCACGTCACAGCCTAACCCAACAAACAGCCAACACCGTACGCAGACGGTGGCGCACATGTCCGAACAAAAGACACCACGCAGGGTGTCAGAGCGGGGCCAATCGCACGCAGGGTGTCAGAGCGGGGCCAATCGCACGCAGGCGACAAAGCACCAATCACAATACAGCACACAAACAGCACTAAAGCGACGGGGTCGCAACGCCGAGAAGAGGGGGAGAAGCCGCCTCACTTGGACGAGCAAGGGAGAACGCCGGAGAAGCAAGGGACCGCACACGCCTAGACGCGAGGTCAAACGCGGAACGCGCACACACCACAACAGCAGAACAAGGCGTCGCCGAAAAGCATGGCGACGTCGGAAAGCTGAATAAACAGCAGGAAGGTAAATGACTGAAATTAAGGAGCCGGGAGAAGAAGAATACCTTTCGGCAGGACTCGAACCCACCGGCTCCACCACTGCACAACGGACTATCTGGCAAACTGATTTGAACTCCTCGACGCCGAACCGCCCGCCACACACCACCAGTCGTCACACGAAGTTCACCGAGGATCGCCGCCAATCACCGGAGTCCGTTCGAGCAGTCGAAACGGGTTGGACTCATCGACGCCGAACCGTCCACACCACACCACCGGTCGTCGGAGTCCGCCAACGATCACCACTAATCGCTGGATCAGAGGGAGTAGACCTCACGACGCTCTAACCCATCAGAGCTTGCCGGACTTCACCGCCGAAGTTGGCCGGAGGTCACCGGTCGATCGCCACCGATCGCCGGAGGGGAGGAGGTTACCGGACGATCACCGCTGATCGCCGGAACCAAAACGGAGAGGGAGGTCGCCGGACCTCCCTAGCCTCGCCGGAGTCACCGGACATCACCGGAGACGCCGTCCCTCGCCGGGTATGGCCGGAAGCCGCAGGACAACGCAGGAATCGAGGGGAGGGGGAAGGAAACTCGGCGCAGGGAGGCGGACACGTCCGTGTCCATCCCATTCGCTTGAGGAGCCCAGCCGCCGGCTCCCCACGTTGGGATCCCGCTGGTCAGCTCCCCTTCATCGTCGCCAACGGCTCGCCAGCCGAACAAGCGGCAAACGAAGCTAAGCCGCGTCCCTTCGAAGTCCCGTCATCCCGACGCTGCCCATCTACGCGTCCGGTGCCGAGCTCGCGTCGCCTGACGGAGCTACGTGCGCTCGCATCCCAGCCGCCTGAACGCCCTCCGAAGTCGTCTCCTCTCTGGAAGCAGCATCGTCCCCACTGCTGCACACCCTCGTGTGCTTCCGAAGCTCCCCATCTGCGCTCCCCTCTTTCGCCTCGCGTCCACGTGAGCTTCGAAGCTGAAGCTCCACCGCCCATCGTAGCCAGCCAACGGGCGCCACGCGGCTGATGCCTTGGCGGCTAGCGTCCCTGCCAGTCATTGGTAGCCACGCGGTAGCGTTCCGCAGAGGTGACGAACGGCGTGCCCCCTTCCGCTGCGTACGCGAGCCCTAGATTTGGGACGATTTTGACCCAGTCAACACCCCTTTGACTGATCAAAATTGAGCCCAAATCTTGGGCCTAACATCCTTCCCTGCCTGAGGTGGTCGCCGTCCTCGATGACTCGAGGTAGCTCCTCAGCTCACCCTCAAACTGCCATAGTTCGGAAGCCTTGTGCCAGGTTGCTTCCCCTATGGGGGATCCATCCCATTGGATAAGAAACTCCGTATGTCGGTTCCTCTTACTTTGCCCAACATTCGGTGAACTAAAATGTCACCCATCCCTCGGTCGAACTCCGTTCGCACCGTCAGTGGGGCTTGATAAGACTAAAACCAAGAAGGATCGTCCAGATCCAAGTGAAACTTCCTCAAGTTCACATAGAATGTAGGGTACATCTACATTCTCTATTAGAGTTTCAAACGGTATGCTACTAAGTCCACTCGACTCAATATCTCACACGGACCGTCGTATCTTCGGATAAGACCCCGGTGAGCCTCCCTCACCGAGATTTTCCTACCGATCTGCGAGGTAAGTCGGAGAAGAATTAAGTCGCCCACGACTAATTCTGCGTTCCAACAATGACGGTATACATACCTTTGCATCCATTGTGCAGCCAACTCCAAGCTATTTCTAGCCTCTCTGAGTGAATTGATTCGTTCCCGAGCTTTCCGTTGAGTTGCAGGGCATTTCCACACGGAAGTCCTTCGCACCACGTCAACGGGGGTTAGGGGCTGACTCCCTAACACCAGCTCGAAGCTCAAATGAGATGAGACCTATGGATGATGGCTTTTGTAAGTCATAGGCAAACCATGCCACATCCATCCATTTTACCCAGTCACCCTAACTGGCAATCACATAGTGACGGAGGAATTCTTCCATAAGAGCATTCACCCGTTCAGATTGCCCATCCGTCTGAGGATGATTGGCTATGGAGAAACTTACCTTGGATAAATATTTATTGAACAACATAGTTCAAAAGTGTCCAGCCAAAAAGGGCATCCATATCGTTCTCGATATCCACTTGGATGCCAAAAAGTTTCTCCATTTCTTGGAAGAGTAGGTCTATAGCAACCCTTACTATACACTGCTCAAGTGCTAGAATAAAGGATCCACCCATGGAAACTCATTCCACAACTACCGGCACTGAGCTTATCCCGTCAACTTTGGGACCCCACCAATAAAGTCCTTGGACACTCTTGTCTAGGACGTCTCGGGAACAGGCAGTGGTTGTAACAACCCTGCCCCTAGTCTCCAATCGATCTTACCTTCCTGGCAATTTTGGTAAGTGCGGACCTACATCCCCATGTTTACGCACGTATTGGGCCAATAGCATGATTGTGCTTACAGGACAACTATCCTCTCTTGTCCTGGATGCCTTGCCCAACGTCTGTCCTGGAGCTCCCTCAGTAGCTCCCGGCGCAATCCGCCCATCGATGGGACTAATGGCCTATCGCCTCTGGCCACGACAATGTCACATGGACCCAGATAAATGAGTTAGATTGTTTCTGACATAATCTGCTGAACTTAGCTTTTGATCCTCTCTGTCAAAAGCTAAGGCTGTCTTTATTCTGCTTAGCAGATTCCCTTTTCACATTGGATAGGGTACAGCACACAAGGGCATTTAATCTACTGAGCTCATAAGGAAACACGTTGTCTTTACTCGATTTATGTTCCCTCTGGAACTGGAATTCACCTAAGAATTCCGGCCAACGTGCTTATTTTGCCGACAACTTCTTTTATGTGGTGTAATATTGTCAGACTTCATAACATCAAGAAGGTTCTTCGCGTCCGGAGATAGTGGACTCCCACCACCTTTTCCTTCTTGTGGCCAAATACCGTCGCTCAGTCATGTTAGCTTTCAACTCTCAAAAGCTAAAGGATGCCCATACAATAAACGTATACCACATATAGCTTGGTCCGAAGCATCAGTGTGAAACTCAAAAGGCATACTGAAGTCGGGCAACTTCAGGATCGGTTCACAGGCGATACGGACCTTCACTCCCAGAAGGCCGACTAACACCGATCAAGCCACTCTCATTTCGAGTTCCTTTCCAGCAGAATACTGAGGGTAAGGATTTCCTCGAAAAGCCTTTGATGAACTTTCGATAGAAGTTCACCACACCGAGAAACTCCATACTCTGTTTAATTTGAGGGGGCGCGCCATTCCGCAATGGCTTGGACCTTTATCTTGTCCATGCGCTCTTGTCTGTGGTCCATCCCATGACCAAGGAAAGAAATCTCATCCACCACAAATGAGAATTTGTCAACTCCAAATAGAGTTGGTTTTTCCCTCAACACCAGTCTTAAATGGCTTAGGTGTTCCTCAACGCTTGAGGAGAGAACCACGATATCGTCCATATAATCAACTATGTAGTCATCTAAGACAAGGGGCCAACACTTGTTTATCAGATGACAAAACATAGAGGGGCCTTTAGTAGTTCAAAGGGCATCACTTTGAACTCTAGAACTCATATCGGGTTATCCATATGATTTTCTTATTCGTTGCCCTCGGCGAAACGAATTTGCAAATGACCTACCTTTAGGTTCAGTTTAGAGAAAACCAATGCTTTCCCTAGTCAATCTCTCAGATCAGGGATAAGCAGTATAAGATAGCAGTCCCTCACCGTTATCTTATCCAAGGTTCAATAGCCAACCCAGAACCTTAGTGACCTATTCTCCTTCTTTTAGAAGAGGGTCGGGGCTCTATAAGGTGATACCGTAGGCCGAATGAACCCGGCTTCTACTCAATTGCTAACATAGCTCGGCTAACTCCATTGGAGAAATACGATATGAAACCTTAGATGTAGGAGTAGATCCCGCCACAAGCTCAATCTTGTGATGATCCTTCTCCTTGGGGGAAAAGAGTTTGGGAAGTTCCAAGAATAACTCGTCGGAGAACTCTTCCAACAAACCCTTCACTATCGAGAGACCTCTCCTTCAAAAGGAGAGTTGTCAACCCTTATCTCTCTATGGCAAAACCCTACCGCTAGGGTGTTGCTGATAATGGAAACCCATCGTTTCCAACATCACCTGGGCATACTGCTGGATATAGACCCGTATGACCTAGTATGCCTAAGTCGCTTTAGGGTGCCTCACGCAACCCACGATAAGTTCCACGAGTAGGAACTGATCCTAGAATTTTATTTTGAGCTCTCCCCATAAGAGCTCATATGTTAGATCAGATCCCAAAAAGGGTTGTGTGCGGCCAAAGTCCGCCACCACAGCTTAGCATCTCCGAAGAGACACGCAATACCAAAATATACCTGCTCCTCAGCAGGAACCTGGGTATTTTGGAAATAAAATTCCAATACCCAATAGGAAGTTCTCAACTTCCTCAGCACAGCAAACCCCTGAAAAGGGTGCTGGCTCATGAACGTGTCGTTGCACGGCGGTCACATGGCCACCCTTGGCCAAAGCTTGCGGCATAGCCACGGCACACATCAGGAGGAACACCTCCATCCTGCATCGTCGCAGTCCTGCTATCTGGTGCTCTACCAGAATCTCCAACTGCGTCCTCCAAAGTAGTGCTTGCTACTGGTGTGCCCCCATGTTCGTTGAATGGTCCACTTGACTTGTAGAGTACCGCTACAACTACAAGTACAACTTGGAACGTACAGAACCTCGGCTCTGATACCAGTCTGTCACGCCCAGAATTAGTGCTAAAATTTTTCTTTAAAATAAGCAGAGCCACGCAGGACTCTGAAAGGAAAAACTATCCCACACAGGGGATAAAATAGCACAGGGCGCGACCGGCAGACGTGACCACTCACGTCACAGGAATGGTGATTCTGAAGCTACTCATCTCTATGGATTATGGAAGTAATTTAAATGTCAGAATTAGTTAGTTGGGATTTACAACAATGCAACATGCTAGTTCCTTGTGCAAGTCCGCAGGATAACTCATTCAAGAAAATGTAGCTTCTTAACTCATTAAAAAAACACAATTGCACCAATTGTAGCTGCTTAACTCATTCAAGAAAATGTAGAACTCAGAATTGGAATAACCGAATAAATTCAGCAATGTATCCAAGAAAGAAAATTCAAACAATGTGTCCAAAAAACAAAATTAAAGTGAGAAATATATCTGGAACAGAAACAACAATAAATAGCAAACTAGCAAAGTAGCAAATAGAAACCAATTAATATAAACCAGCAAGGCAACAATGCCAGGTTCTAAAATTCAGCAATGCCAGGCTTTAAAACTCACCAAACAGAAACGAACGACAGCTTTAGAGGGACCAATTAGTTACATTCAACATTCAACATAAATGTCAGAATTCAGAAAACCACAACACTTTTGTCTACAAAATACAAATACAATCCAGTCAAGTTAAGTTACAGCACTTTTGTCAAACAAAATAGCAAAGTAGCCAGGTCAATTGTCTACAAAGCAAATACAATCCACCCAAATAATCAACAACAACCACAACACTTTCAAGTTTTAGCTTCTGCCAGGCAACAGGCACCATCCCATCATAATCATTCGACATCAATTTAAGTTGTGGATAATGCCATATCTGCAACAAAACAAATTCAATAATCAATACCAACATTAGAACTTCGAAATCATGTATGGAACAATACAAATTCAATAATTAATACTAAGATTAGAAAGTGTTCAACCCATCATAATCATTCGACATAAATTTGAGTTGTACAGGATAGTGTCATGTCTGCAACAAAACAAATTCATGTATCAATATCAATATTAGAAAATAATGTCATGTATGGAACAATACAAATTCAATAATTAATACTAAGATTAGAAAATTTGAACACACCTGACTCTAGTTTCTCAAGCTCATCTAAAGCCTCTTCAAGAATAAAAGGAGTTTCAGATCTCCGAAGCCAATCTTGAGCACAAATCAAGGCTTCTACAATTCTTGGGGTAAGAGAACTTCGAAATGAATCAAGCACTCGACCACCCGTGCTAAAAGCTGATTCAGAAGCAACTGTAGAAACAGGAAAAGCTAGAACATCCCTAGCCATCAATGAAAGAATAGGATATCGAAGCGCATTTACTTTCCACCAGCATAAGATATCAAAAGATGTGCATGTAGGATCTTCACAATCTTCTTTTAAATATTTGTCTAACTCAGTTTTTTTCTCCAAAGCTTCTTGGCCACCTTTTTGCTTTTTGTATATCAAATTCATGTAATCAACACAAACCAAAGTATCAACATCCATTTCACTTGGAATTTCAGAAGCTTGGCTTTGCGTAGATGTTGCTGATGGAATACTTGCAGCATAAGAATTAAACAAAGCAGTTAAAGCATTAACAACTTTATCTTTCAAGATAATTGCTTCTTCCATGCCATATGACTCATCTATAATCCAAGACACATAATCCTGTTTACATCTTGGATCAAGTATTATAGCAATGAATATCATCACATTAATAGTCTCAACATTACCCCAATATTTCTTGTGCTTTCTTAGCATATTTGAAGCCATTATTCTCAAGCTTAAATTATCACTATTGCAATATTTGGTGATAATCATTCCAAGGCCAAAAATTTCTTGTCCATACAAGTTGCTGGTTGCATACAATGATCCAGACAATTTGGTTGTGGCATCATAAAAAATTTTCAAAAAAGGCATTAAACCACGAGCATAATTCCAGGCAGTTTCAGTTGGCACACCTTTCTTTGAGTTAAGATCATCACCAAATTTATTGTCTTGGATATCTAACAATTCAAAAGCTTTTTGATACTTAATTGCTGAATCCAACATCAAATAGGTGGAGTTCCACCTTGTCTCAACATCTAAGCAAACATTATTATTGCACTTAATCTTTTCCTTTTCAACACAAGACTTAAACCTTTGCAATCTTGCCAGAGAAGATCGCACATATCTCACAGCTGAATGGATTCTAGCAATAGAATCATCAATTTCTTTTAACCCCTCTTTAACTGTGAGACTCATAACATGGGCGGCACACCTCATATGCAAATATTTTCCATTTAAAACACTGTTTTTCCAACTGTTTAGTCTTTTCCTTAAGTAGTCAATGCACAAGTCATTAGAGCTTGCATTATCTACTGTTACACTGAAAACTCTATCTATACCCCATTCAAGCAAGCATTTTTCTATTGCTTTACCAATAACTTCACCAACATGACTTAGAATTGGACAAAAATTAATAATTTTTTTGTGCAATTGCCAATTATCATCAATGAAATGAGCAGTAAGAGACATATAATTCAAGTTTTGGCATGATGTCCAAGTGTCAGATGTGAGACAAACACGGGAAGGCAGCTTGCTAAATAATGACTTCAATTCTTTTTTTTTCTCAACAAATAATTCATAACAATCTCTAGTGATAGTCATACGTGAAGGAATGAGAAATCTAGGTTGCATTTTTGCACAATATTCATGAAATCCCTCTCGTTCAACAAATTTGAAAGGTAACTCATCAACAATAATCATTTTCACAAGTGTTTTCCTACATTCTTCTTGACTAAAAGAATATGGAACAATAGTAGCTTTGCCCTTACCCTTATCACCATGTTCTATTATTGTTTCTAATGTTTTTTGCCTCTTGTCCACAGAATTTGCATTATATATTTTGCATCTTTTCAGATGATTAATCATGCCACTAGTACCATTAGCTGAAATACAACTAATTAAAGATGCACAGTAGTTGCATTTTGCTTTTGGTTCACTGCTATGCTCAGAATCTACCTTAGTGAAGTGATCCCATATCCAAGATGCTTTTTTTCTAATCTTAGTTTCGCTGACCTTGGAATTATTGGAAGAATTAGGTTGTTGTTCTTCATTACTCCCAGTTATTGGAGAAATATCAGTTGAATTTGTAGCGTTATCTCCACCGCTATCCATCTGCAAAACAATAAAAATTAACTAAATAAGGAGATCAGTTGATTAATCATATAGTGTTTAAGTTGCTAGCATCAGAAGTAAGTCTTAGAATCATAATAGTCGTATGTGATTAATCATACGAGTTTACAAGTGCTACTTTCCATTGATTAATCATAGTGTTTTCAATAAATTGCGTTTAAGAGTAAGTTGCAAACCATGATTATTGACAAGAAGATCCACAAATTTGTGGTATTGAAGATCCAGAAAGTGTTACCTCACCAGATTTGTTGAAGCTTGAAGATGCGCAGATCAGCCGAGGAGATGAGCAGGATAGCAACCAGCAGGTAAGGAGATGAGCAGATCGGCTGAAGTCTTGAAGATGCGCAGATTAGACGATCAGCCGAGGAGATGAGCAGGACAACACACAGCACGTAGCCACGTAAGGAGATGAGCAGGACAGCAAGCAAGGAGATCAGGAGACTCAGGGAAGATCGGTAGGCCAGAGGGGAAGATCGGCAGGCTAGAGGGAGGGGAAGATCTATGGGCAGAAGAGTTGGCGGCGGTAGGGCGGACTGCGGGTACGGGACGATAGGGATAAAGAAGTAAAGAGGAACTCGGAAGTCGGAACCGAGGAGATGAGCAGGTCAGGAGAGTCAGGGAAGATCGGTAGGCCAGGCCAGAGGGGAAGATCGGCAAGGCTAGAGGGAGGGGAAGATCGATGGGCAGAAGAGTCGGCGGCGGTAGTGCGGACTGCGGGTGCGGGACGAACGGGAACAATAGGGCTAAAGAGGAACTCGGGTAGAGACGAACGACGAATACGAATTAGAAATTTGGGTTTAGTGTTTACAGTTTTAGGTTTAAGAATTTTTTTATTAATACCATATACATTTACCAATTTAGAAAAAAATATAAATTAATTTTTTTTATTAATACCGGTACGGTTCGGTTAACCGCGGTTCAGAAATTTTCTGAACAGTTCCCAAACCGTGATATATTCATGGTCTACCTTAATATATTCATGGTCTACCTTAATATATTCATGGTCTACCTTAATATATTCATGGTCTACCTTAATATCATCATGATCTACCATAATATTTGCATGGTCTACCTTAATATTATCACGGTCTACCTTAATATTATCATGGTCTACCTTAATATTATCATGGTCTACCTTAATATAACCATGGTCTACCTTAATATTTGCATGGTTTACCTTAATATTTATCATGGTCTACCTTAATATCATCATGGTCTACCTTAATATATTAATGGTCTACCTTAATAGCATCATGGTCTACCTTAATATTCTCATGGTCTATCTTAATATCATCATGGTCTACCTTAATAACTTGATGGTCTATCTTAATATCACCATGGTCTACCTTAATATTTGCATGGTCTACCTTAATATCACCATGGTCTACCTTAATATTATCATGATCTACCTTAATATTATCATTGTCTACCTTAATATCACCATGGTCTAACTTAATATTTATCATGGTCTACCTTAATATCAGCATGGTCTACCTTAATATTTACATGGTCTACCTTAATATCACCATGGTCTACCTTAATATTTGCATGGTCTACCTTAATATTTGCATAGTCTCTCTTGCTTGTCGCCACTGTTGTCTCTACATGGTCTACCTTAATAATCATCATGGTCAACCTTAATATCATCATGGTCTACCTTAATAACTTGATGATCTACCTTAATAACATCGTGGTCTACCTTAATATTTTCATGGTCTACCTTAATATCATCATGGTCTACCTTAATATCATCATGGTCTACTATGATATCATCATAGTCTACCTTAATATATTCATGGTCTACCTTAATATCATCATGGTCTACCTTAATATCATCATGGTCTACCTTAATGTCATCATGGTCTACCTTAATATTCTCATGGTCTACCTTAATATTCTCATGGTCTACCTTAATATATTAATGGTCTACCTTAATATCATCATGGTCTACCTTAATATATTCATGGTCTACCTTAATATATTCATGGTCTACCTTAATATATTCATGGTCTACCTTAATGTCATCATGATCTACCTTAATATTCTCATGGTCTACCTTAATATTCTCATGGTCTACCTAAATGTTTTCATGGTCTACCTTAATATCATCATGGTCTACCTTAATATATTAATGGTCTACCTTAATATCATCATGGTCTACCTTAATATCATCATGGTCTACCTTAATATCACCATGGTCTACCTTAATATATTCATGGTCTACCTTAATATCATCATGGTCTACCTTAATATTCTCATGGTCTACCTTAATAACTTGATGGTCTACCTTAATAACTTGATGGTCTACCTTAATATCTTGATGGTTTACCTTAATATATTCATGGTCTACCTTAATATCATCATGGTCTACCTTAATATCACCATGGTCTATCTTAATATTTGCATGGTTTACCTTAATATTTATCATGGTCTACCTTAATATTCTCATGGTCTACCTTAATAACTTGATGGTCTACCTTAATATCACCATGGTCTACCTTAATATTTGCATGGTCTACCATAATATCACCATGGTCTACCTTAATATTTGCGTGATCTACCTTAATATTTATCATGGTCTACCTTAATATCACCATGGTCTACCTTAATATTATCATGGTCTACCTTAATATTATCATGGTCTACCTTAATATTTATCATGGTCTACTTAAATATCACCATGGTCTACCTTAATATTTGCATGGTCTACCTTAATATCATCATGGTCTACCTTAATATTTGCATAGTCTCTCTTGCTTGTCGCCACTGTTGTCTCTTCATGGTCTACCTTAATAATCATCATGGTCAACCTTAATATCATCATGGTCTACCTTAATAACATTATGGTCTACCTTAATAACTTGATGATCTACCTTAATAACATCATAGTCTACCTTAATATCATCATGGTCTACGTTAATATTATCGTGGTCTACCTTAATATTTTCATGGTCTACCTTAATATCATCATGTTCTACCATAACATCATCATGGTTTACCATGATATCATCATGGTCTACCTTAATATCATCATAGTCTACCTTAATATCATCATGGTCTACCTTAATGTCATCATGGTCTACCATGATATCATCATGGTGTACCTTAATATATTCATGGTCTACCTTAATATCATCATGGTCTACCTTAATATCATCATGGTCTACCTTAATGTTATCATGGTCTACCTTAATATTCTCATGGTCCACCTTAATATTCTCATGGTCTACCTTAATATCATCATGGTCTACCTTAATATATTAATGGTCTACCTTAATATCATCATGGTCTACCTTAATATATTCATGGTCTACCTTAATATATTCAAGGTCTACCTTAATGTCATCATGGTCTACCTTAATATTCTCATAGTCTACCTTAATATTCTCATGGTATACCTTAATGTTTTCATGGTCTACCTTAATATCATCATGGTCTACCTTAATATATTAATGGTCTACCATAATATCATCATGGTCTACCTTAATATCATCATGGTCTACCTTAATATATTCATGGTCTACCTTAATATCATCATGGTCTACTTTAATATTCTCATGGTCTACCTTAATAACTTGATGGTCTACCTTAATATTTTGATGGTTTACCTTAATATATTCATGGTCTACCTTAATATCATCATAATCTACCTTAATATCACCATGGTCTACCTTAATATTTGCATGGTTTACCTTAATATTTATCATGGTCTACCTTAATATCATCATGGTCTACCTTAATATATTAATGGTCTACCTTAATATCATCATGGTCTACCTTAATATCATCATGGTCTACCTTAATATTCTCTTGGTATACCTTAATATCATCATGGTCTACCTTAATAACTTAATGGTCTACCTTAATATCACCATGGTCTACCTTAATATTTGCATGGTCTACCTTAATAACACCATGGTCTACCTTAATATTTGCGTGGTCTACCTTAATATTTATCATGGTCTACCTTAATATCACCATGGTCTACCTTAATATTATCATGGTCTACCTTAATATTTATCATAGTCTACCTTAATATAACCATGGTCTACCTTAATATCATCATGGTCTACCTTAATATCATCATGGTCTACCATAATATTTGCATGGTCTACCTTAATATTATCATGGTCTACCTTAATATAACCATGGTCTACATTAATATTTGCATGGTTTACCTTAATATTTATCATGGTCTACCTTAATATCATCATGGTCTACCTTAATATATTAATGGTCTACCTTAATATCATCATGGTCTAACTTAATATTCTCATGGTCTACCTTAATATCATCATGGTCTACCTTAATAACTTGATGGTCTACCTTAATATCACCATGGTCTACCTTAATATTTGCATGGTCTACCTTAATATCACCATGGTCTACCTTAATATTTGCATGGTCTACCTTAATATTATCATGGTCTACCTTAATATCATCATGGTCTACCTTAATATATTAATGGTCTACCTTAATATTATCATGGTCTACCTTAATATCATCATGGTCCACCTTAATATTCTCATGGTCTACCTTAATATCATCATGGTCTACCTTAATAACTTGATGGTCTACCTTATTATCACCATGGTCTACCTTAATATTTGCATGGTCTACCTTAATATCACCGTGGTCTACCTTAATATTTGTGTGGTCTACCTTAATATTATCATGGTCTACCTTAATATCACCATTGTCTACCTTAATGTTTGCATGGTTTAACTTAATATTTATCATGGTCTACCTTAACATCATCATGGTCTACCTTAATATATTAATGATCTACCTTAATATCATCATGGTCTACCTTAATATCATCATGGTCTACCTTAATATTCTCATGGTCTACCTTAATATTATCGTGGTCTACCTTAATAACTTGATGGTCTACCTTAATATCACCATGGTCTACCTTAATATTTGCATGGTCTACCTTAATATCACCATGGTCTACCTTAATATTTGCATGGTCTACCTTAATATTTATCATGGTCTACCTTATTATCACCATGGTCTACCTTAATATTATCATGATCTACCTTAATATTATCATGGTCTACCTTAATATCACCATGGTCTAACTTAATATTTATCATGGTCTACCTTAATATCACCATGGTCTACCTTAATATCATCATGGTCTACCTTAATATCATCATGGTCTACCATAATATTTGCATGGTCTACCTTAATATCACCATGGTCTACCTTAATATTTGCATGGTCTACCTTATTAGAGCTGGCAAAAACTGACCCAACCCGTTGACTCGACCCGACTCGACACGAAGTTAGGCAGGTTCGGGTTGGGTCTAATTGTGTTCGGGTCATGATCCAAAATTAAACGGGTCATGTCGGGTTTTAATATTTGTTTGAATTATTTAATATTAAACGGGTTAATCGGGTCGTCTTGGGTTGACCCGAATATATATGGGTCGTGTTTGGGTTAGATCATTTAACCCAATTAATTAAACGGGTCGTGTTCGGATTAAGCTAATCGGGTCACGGGTCATAAACGGGTCGACCTAAACACGACCCGCCGACATGCTTTGTTAGGTCTAAGTCTTTTATAATTTTTTATTTATTTATATATATTTTTATATACTTTTATTTATTTATAAATTTTTTTTTCTATATTTATTTATTTTTATATATATTTATATAGTTATATATTTAGAGAAGCATAGAGAGATAATTGTAGAGGGGTATTGATGGAAAGAAAATTTGTATTGTTTTAAAAGGTAAGAACAGTGCCGTTTGAAACCGTTTGTGAGTTTTATTCAATTTGCTTTAGGATTCTACTTAATTTAATCGGACGGTTTTTGAGTTGTTGGCTGAAGTCCACTTCCGCGGACCAACCGCTGGATAGTTTTCCCCCCCCCCCCCCCCGAGCCCCAGGCGGCAAGGGCATATTAGTCTACACAGATGGCAAGCACAGCCCCTGCCCTCCCCGTTCACGGCTCCTCCGCCTCTATAAAAGGGCGGTTACTCCGCGACTTTCCGGAGCAAGAGGAAGCCAAATGGCAATCAACCTTTCCCTTCCTGTCGAGCCGAGCGTCTCAATCCCGCCTAGGGTTCAGCAGGTCTCTGCATCCGTCTCAATCCCCCCCCCCCCCCCCCCCCCTCTGTCCTCCTGTCGGACGGCTTTATAGCAGGGAGAAGCATCTGCCGCCTCCATGCCCCGCTTAGACCTCGTCTCCCTTTCCTTCTTTAGCCGCGACCTTCGCGTCAATGCCAGCCTGCTTCCTTTGCCATCCAGATGCGTCGACGCGGTCGTCCGCGACCGAGAATGCCGCCGAAGGTGCCGCGTCCGATCTATGCGCTGGAGATGAGTTCGCGTCTCCGTTGCCGCGGGCGTCCGAATCACTCGATGGCGTTGCGGCTGGGTTCAGGTCAACGGCGTTTGTTGACCGCACAAATCTGCTCTAATTTTGCGTGTGTGGCGTGGGCTTGGGCCAGTGTTTGGTGTTGGGCTGGACCGTCTGAACCGGGCCCTAACACTAGTGTACAGATAGAAGCCTAACGTTAAGTGTCAAGTCACCTTGAGGTTAGCTTTATCCTTTCTTGCTTTGTCCACTTTAAAGGTACCCTAAATGATTGAGCCCATCCAAACTCCATTTGACTCTTGCATGATAGATTGAATCATTGAAACCAATATAAGGGAAAAATGAACCATACTTGTCCCCACACCAATTATAAGTTATCCGTGAGGTCAAAAAGAACCATACTTGTCCCCACACCAATTATAAGTTATCCATGAAGTCAATGTCCCATCCATGGTTCACTTGTGTTCAATACATGATATAACTATAAAGACATCACATTTTATGTAGTTTAAGCTAAAGGGGGGGAAATTTTAGGGAGACCGGGTTATTGGGAAGGTAATTCGAGGATAACACCCTAGATTTGCATGTTTTTTCATCTAAAAGAGTCCCTCTCAAAAATTAGGTATTCTTGAACGCCACTAATCGCATTAAAAGAGAGAGCGGCGTTGGAAAAGAGATTCCTCGAACCTTTCTCTCCCTTTTTCCTTTTATCTTTAATTTGTGTTGGTTAAAATTCTCAATTACGAATGAAATTAAGGCCATTTATTTTAGTACAAAGAACAATAACAATTGACTCAAACATAGAAGAGAGTAGGTAAGCACCAAAGGAAGGATTCAATTACTAACTCCATGTATATGCTAAGAAATTACAGACAGGAACTGATAATTTCAGCTCAAAAGAAACAAAAGTCATCAATGGTAGAACGTAGATCCACTAGGCGAACAGAAGAGGCTGGGCTTGGGTAGAGTCGAAGTTGGTCGATCGATGCGCAGGGATAATCAGGTGCCTTCCACTGACAAATTGGTGCTTCTTGGCCGCCAACGATGAGGAGGATGAGGTTGACGACGACGATCCCAATCTCGAGGAAGAAGCCTTCTTCGTGATAGACTTTGAAGAGTCTTTGGGTGAGAGGAAGCAAGCGTAGCTCTTGCAAGGCTTCATCTTCTTCCTCAGCGGCCTCTCCGGCTTCGCCAGATCCTCCAAGCACCTCACATTGGACAGCGACGTGAAGGTTTGCGAGTTCCCCTGGTAGTACTTCGACAGCCCTCTCCTGTTCAATTCAATTGCACAAAGAAAGCACACCTTTATAAACAGTGTTTATGTGATCGAAGAAGACGGAGCAACGAGTGATCGATCTTATGATAAAGCACCAGGCACCAGCACATTACTAACTTGAAAGGGAGTTGAACAGCGAGAGAAGACATCTCGTACAGCGGCCCGCCGCCGTCATGCATGCCCTTCTTCGACGGAGAGGAGGTTGCTGCATGATCGTCCATTTCATCGGAAGAGGAGGATGATGATGATGAAAAATCCTCGTCGTCTGAAGAGGAGATGGACGAAGTCGCAGTCGCAGTCTCCGCCGCCGCTGGCTCAGCCATTATCCCATGGCTTCTTTGCAGGATCAAGCAAGTATCCATTCACAATCAATCCTCTAAGCCTCCTTCCTACCATCAACCCTTGCTCTCAACTGTGGTGGTGATGAGCGTTCCTAAAAGATCCTAAGCAAGCCTGGTGAGCATCAATCGATCAGTTGCCTGCGAGGGGAGATGGGACAGTCTCTCACAGGAAGAATAGGCTATAAAAGAAAAGGTACGTAGAGAGGATAAGCATCGTCAGAAACTTTTTTTCTCTTTTCTTTTTCTTTCTTCGTTTCTGTTTCTGGATTCGCCATTATCCACAGGCTTGCTTATTTCCAACCACGGGAATGGTAAGTCGACAGCGGATAAGGTTTCCACCGCTCAATCTATCTGTAATCTTTTCCATCCATTTGGCGGCGGTTTACGAAACCGCCTCTTGGATTCGGTAAACCGCCTCTTGGATTCGGGAATATACTTCAGCATATCTATAATCTATTAGAGGGAGTAGTGGTATTAGTATATACACGGGTAGCGTGTTTATCGTATCCGAATGTAATCTAATGCGTATTTATATCGACAATCTTGTATGGCTATAAATAGTAAAAAAATTCTTACATGCGCGAAGACGTACCTAATTTGAGACATCGGATCCTTCCTTTTAATTGACTGAAAACACATGTCGGTTTCTAATCGAAAACATTTTTGCAGCAGATACCCAAATCGATCAGATACGATTTTTTGAGTAGATTTTGTGTATTAAGTATAAAATATCATGTAACTTAGATTTTTATGTTTTGAACTCAGAATTTATATATTGAGTTAAGATTTTTACTATTGAACTCAAATTTCATATATTCAGTACATAATATTATGTATTAAGCCCAAAATATCATGTATTGAGTTTAAATTTTCAGATATTTAGTATAAATTTAGTGTATTGAGCCTAGTAAACATCGTGTAAAAATTACTATAAGTTTGTTCATATACATTTATGTCTATTCACTTTAATATATGAAATTTATTTTCAATACAAACAAATCTAGACTCAATACATGATATTTAGGACTCAATATATGAAATTATGTGCTTAATACACTAAATTTGGACTCAATACACAAAAAAACTGAGTTCAATATACGAAATCTGAGCTTCAGGAATCATGTATTTTGACCAAAAAAAATCATGTAATTTAACTTTACTATAAGATTTGTGCAGTAGTTTTGATGTGATCATTTTTTATTCCTTAGGAATTTTAGGGAGAATCTTGTTTAGTAATTTTAGACTGTGTTGGAGAAATCCACAGTAGAAATTTTGAATTCTCAGTGAAAAGAAAATATATATTTTATAATTAAAACATATTTTTCTTTTTTCTATGTAGATTTTTTCTAGGGAAATACAGCCTAGGAATGGCCAATAGTATAATCAAAACCGTCCATCATATCAAAAGTATGAAAGGTCACATCAATATTGCTTTGAGATTCACACAAATTCAATGATTTACGATTTTGATTATATTCCTTCATAAGAATTGCCTAGGAATCTTATGAAGGGTATAATTAAAACTGTATATTGCATCAAAATTATGAATTTTAAAATAATAGCATATCTGAATAGTTTTAAAATTCACACAAATTTAATGAAGGGCAATTTTAATGAAAAAAGTTAAGTGCGGGGCACCGCATAGTGCAGACCCATCCACCATCAAAGAGATATATTAGGATACATATATATACACCAATCGGTTTGAACCGGTCGGTTCGGTTCAAACTGAACCTTTTTTAGACTATAAAATAAAACCGAAGTCGAACCGTTTTAATTAAAAACTGATTATGAATCGAACCGAATAGTTCGATTCGGTTCGATTTAACCGATCAAAAACCGAATTTGAAATAAGCAGGAAATAAACCTATTAATATCCCGTCATTGTCGCCCCACAAAAGAAGAAGACGAGGGCGTAGCGAATACCAAGACGAAGTGTGCCCATCCAAATGTTTCCCTGACACCGGCGAGGCGGCGAGCTGGCAGTCTCCTTTTAAAGCAAAAGCATGAGGGGCTTTATTGCTCGTACATTTTGCATGCGTACGAAGCAATACGCCCAATGCAATACCCGCCACACAAAGAGCTGCATTCGCGCTAGGGCTGTCCAAAGTTCGGTTCAACCCGGTAAACCGAATCGAACCGAACCGAAATTATCGGTTCGGCTCGGTTTTTATTCAATGGGTCGGGTTCGGGTCGGTTTTGATTTGAGTAAAAATCAATCGGGTCGGTTTCGGTTTTTGGTTTTAAAAAATAAAAAAAATCGAACCGAACCGAATAAACGATTCGGCGGTTCAAAAAAAAACATTTAACGTAATAAGTAAATAAGTAATAACGTTACGCGTAAGCGTAAGTCGTAACCTAACCCTACGCCGAGTCGGAGTCGCCGCTAACGCTTCAGCCCTCGCCCTTCAGCGGTTTAGCCTCCAGCCGACTGCCGAGTGCCGACCAGGCGACCTGCGACAGGAACTCCACAGCTCCACGCCTCCACTCGGCGCGACGGCGCTCTCGCAGTCGGCAGTCGCAGTCCCTTTCCTCTGCTCGCGGCTCCCGGGCTCCCGGCTCCCGCAGTCCCTTTCCTCTGCTCGCCTCTCGGCTCCAGCTACGCGTACCCTACGCGCTCTCGCAGTCGCAATCGCTCTCATCGCTGAGCTTGAGAGGCTTGACTCTTGAGACGCCGACTCACCGCCTTCGCGAGCACAGTTCACACCTTCATCGGTAAGCTTTTAGGTTTAGTTTTGATTTTTAGGGTTTTATATTTCCTCTAACAATATCACTTCCAAGTCTTTTGATTTTTCTATAGCTGTTACAATATATTCAAATTTCTTTGTTAAAGATCTGAGAATTTTATCAATTACTCTAATTTTAGGTATTTTGTCATCTAGCCTTCTCATCTGATTGACTGATTTACAATTGAAACTACTTTAGAAATATAACCTAACACTTTGTCATATTCCTTAATTAAAACTGCTTCAAATTCACTCTGCAAATTCTAAAGATGAACCTTTTTAGTGTTCAAACTTTCCTTATAGGCAACTCGTAACATATCCCACACCTGCTTAGTTGTAGTGGCATTAAATATCTTCTTAAATATAGTTTCATCTAATGCTTGATAAATTAGTGACATAACTTTTTGATATTTCTTTCTTAAATCTCTCTAGACTGAAGTGAGACTACTAGAGTCTCTAGGGACAATATATTCATTTTCAATAATGTCTTATGCATCATGTGCATCTAATAATGACTTCATCCGAATGCGTCAATTATAAAACTTATCACTTGAAAATTTGGAAACTTGAAATGGAATCAAATTGTTCTACATTTTAATGACTAATGACTATATCTAAAGTAAAATTTTAGCCCCTCCTATTTTCTGTCTCTCTAATTTTTTTTCCTCCAATTCTCTGTTCTCCCTAAGCCGAAGATCCCTTTCTCATCTTCTTTCTCTACCTCACCTCTTTACTTGCACAGCCTCTCCTTTCTTTTCTTAATTTCTTTTCCTTTTTTTCACTCTCTCAATTTTCCTTCTTTTTCCCTTCGTTTTTAATTTGAAATTTGTTTGACAAATTTGGCTTGGCTCCCTGGTCTAGAAATTGGACGGGTACTGGTTTGAATTAAGTGAAATGGTTCATGCATCATTGTTGGTGAAATTAATTTATAATGAAATAACAAGATGTATAGTTTAATTTTTGATTATTCGTTGATTCATTGCTATTTGCTAAATGCTAAATTGCTAATTAGTCTATATTTTTGATAGTTTAAGGAAATGAGTGATAAACAAATAGATACAACCGAGGCTCAAGCAAGTAATACAAAGAAGAGAAAAACTATAAAACCAAGGGCTGAAGTTTGGAACCATTTTGAAAAATTTGAGAGTGATGGTGTATCAAAAGCAAAGTGTGTATATTGTGATGCAAGTTATGCTTGTGATACTAGGACACGTGGAACTAGTACATTAAAGGCACATTTGACTAAATGCATAAAATATTTGAGTGCACAACGCATAGAAGTGGGAGAGAACGGTAAAACCCAAACTGAAATTTCTTTCACAACTACCAGTGAAACGGGCCAAACGGCAAGTACTGTATTATCAACTTGGAAATTTGATCAAACTATTGTTAGAAAGGCGTTAGCAGAAATGATTATTATAGATGAATTGCCTTTTAAATTCATTGAAAGTAAAGGCTTTAAAAAATTCTGTGATGCTGCTATACCACGATTTCGTATTCCTTCAAGGCAAACGATTGCTCGAGACTGTTTTGAGCTAGGAGAGAATGAGGTTGAAAAGCTTTATACAAGATAATTGTCAGCGGATTTGTATTACAACTGACACATGGACATCTATTCAACGAATTAACTATATGTGTATCACAGGTCATTTTATTGATTTGCATTGGAAACTACATAAAAGGGTTTTGAATTTTTTTCCAATAACAAGTCATAAGGGTGAAGTTATTGGGAAAGCTATTGAGAAATGCCTACATGATTGGGGTATTTCTAGAGTTATGACCGTAACAGTTGACAATGCAAGCTCGAATGACACAGCTGTTTTATTTCTTAAAAAAAGGATTAACAATTGGGAAAAAGGAAGCATTCTGAATGGGAAATTTTTACATGTAAGATGTACTGCACATGTTATGAATTTAATTGTCCAAGATGGCTTAAAATGTTCTCAATCTTCAGTTGAGAGAGTTCGTGGAGCAATAAAATATGTTAAGCAATCTCCACGAAGATTGCAAATATTTAACTCATGTGTTGCCCAAGCGAAGATAGAAAGTAAAGCTCATCTATCTTTGGATGTTTGTACAAGGTGGAATTCAACCTATATCATGTTAGATGTAGCACAAAGGTATGAAAGTGCCTTTGAAATATTTAATGAAGAAGACCCTCATTTTGAATCAGAACTATTAACTAATGGACTTGGTAGGCCTTCAGAAAATGATTGGCAAATTGTACGAGATTTAGCTTCAATGTTGAAGCTTTTTTTATCAATTCACATTAAAGGTATCTACAACTTTGGCAACCACTTCCAATCTATATGTCAATGAAGTTAGTCAAATTGCATCAACTTTGACTGAATGGATAGAAGATATTGATATTGCTCCGATGTTTCATGAAATGGCGATGAAAATGAAACAAAAATGGGACAAATATTGGGGGAATGTTGAAAAAGTGAATTTGCTTCTATTTATTGCAATTATTTTTGATCCTAGATATAAGATGGATTATTTGAAATTTGCACTTTCAGAAATGTATGGTGAAGACAAAGTTTCAATTATATATGTTAGGGTGCAAACATTTCTTCAAAGCATCTTCAATGAGTATAAGAGCACAATGGGAATTAGTGACAATTCAAATATTGCTGAAGGATCAAGTTCTACTTTGTCAGCTTTTGAGTGTGTGCTATCCAGAACTGAAGTGAAGTACAAGAGACACAAGGAAAATCTTGCAATTCATGAAAAAATTGAGTTAGATAAATATTTGAATGAAGATACTGAACAGCCAAATCCCCAATTTGATCTTTTAAGTTGGTGGAAGATTAATTCCATAAGATTCCCTATTTTATTAGCCATTGTCCGTGATATTTTAGTCATTCCTATATCTACCGTAGCTTCAGAATCAACTTTTAGTACTGGAGGCCGTGTTCTTGATCCTTTCAGAAGTTCACTGACTCCTTCAATGTTGGAAGCTCTAATTTGTTGCCAAGATTGGATTAAAACAAAGGATCGTGAAGTGGAAGAAAATATAGAAGATGTTCACTCACTTGATAAAGGTAAATTACTAAATTATATAAGTTTAATATTAGTTATTTTATATTAGTATATTACTGTTATAATGGATTAAAGCTCTAATTTATTGTGATTTCAATTTTCAACAATTGACAGTGATTTCAACAATTAAATCTGCACCAGAAATCATTGATATGTAGATGTTACCTCTCTAACTTGTAAGTACTGGTAATCAATTACTTGTTAAATGCTTTAGTATAATTATTGTTAATAGGACAGCTTTGGTATATTTCCTATTTACTAATACTAACGTAACTTTTGTTAGTTGTTGATATTAGCTTATGCAGGTAATGGAGTAATCAGTAATGGAGATGGAGTTTGAAGTTTGAATTTTGGTACTTACTAAGTTTGTTTAATTGAAAGTAACTGAGCAAGGTTAAATTTATAGTTATTGTTAGTTATTGTTTTATAACTTCTAAGTCATATTTGCTAGTTATTGTTTTATACTTTTATTGATGTAGGTTAATTTGAGTATTTGACATCTACAAACTGGGGATTGAGTTTTGGACATTTTATCAATTCACATATGGAGACATGGAGTTTAGAGACTAGAGTTATCGACATTTGGAATTGGATTGGACCTGGACTGTTGGAACTTACCAACGTGCACTCATGCAGTCATGCTGATGGATCATGGATGCTATCAATTGTCATTAAACTTGTTGATTGTTAAACTTGTTGATTGTTAAACTTGTTGTAAACTACTAAACTGTGATGTGAACTTACTGGATGGGCTGTGATGCTATCATTAATGTTATAATGTATTTGTGTTTTGAACTTATTGGATTGTCTATATTGATAGGCGTAGTCAACTAGTATTTGTGTTTGTGTTTTGTAGTCTGTCTAGGCGGAGTTTTGAAGTGAAATTTTCTGGTCGTTCTAGTCATCACAGAAGAAAGTCTCATGGTTTTCTACTTTTCTACATGAGCCACACGAACCCCATCAAGAAGTCCAGCAGAGTCACTGGGCCAGCCTTCCTCCTGAGTTACTTCGTGATGTAATCAAAAGATTAGAGGAAAATGAAGCTACGTGGCCATCCCGCATTCTGCAAGCATGTTGTTGCTTGTGCCGCTGTGTGCAGATCATGGAGGGAGATGTGCAAAGAGATTATTAGAAGTCCAGAGGTTTCTGGGAAACTCACTTTTCCAATATCATTGAAACAGGTAATGTCTTTTTTGACCAAGTTGCTAGAATTGTATAGAAATTAGACAACATGAAACATCTTATAATGTATCTGCTGCTTCTTTTAACGTGGTTGAATTTAAGCATTTTAATTAATTTTACATTTATTTTTTGCTTATGAACAGCCTGGAGCTCGAGATGGGATGATCCAGTGTTTCATTAAGAGGGATAAGTCAAGATTAACTTATCGTCTCTATTTATGTCTTAGTCCATGTAAGCAAGCAGACTTGTCTATGAATGCATATTTCTAACCAAGTTTCTTTAACGTGCCATTATCTTGCACCTGTCTCTACACCCTTTTGATATGTTAAAAATGCATTTTCACTTAATTGAGTCTCTGATTCCCTCAGTCAACTCATTTAACACCTCATATATTTTCCTTCTTTTTTGTGTCTTTAAGGAAATAATTTAACAAAATATGTTCTTAATTTGTGCACCAACACCAAATAAGGGGTTCACATTTTGAAGCTGAACATAGAAGTAGCAATGTAAGTAGATAACTTAAATTTTCGGTTTAAACCGGTTTAAACCGAACCGAACCGAACTTTTTCGGTTCGGTTCGGTTCGGTTTGTCAAAGGTTCGGTTCGGTTTCGGGTTACAATATTTGGGGAAAAAAACATCGGTTCGGTTCCAATCGGTTCGGTTCCAATCGGTTCGGTTTGGTTCGGTCCGAACCGATTGGACACCCCTAATTCGGGCATAGAGATGAGCATTCAGTAAAAATCGAAACCGATTTATCGAAAATCGATTTACCGAAATTTTTTTTACCGAAAAATTAAAAACCGAAACCGAACCGAATTTCCTAAAAACCGAAATTTTACCGAAACCGAATTTACCGAAATTTTCAGTAAATTTAATAAATTATCAAAAAAATAAATTATTAAATATTTAATTAATTATATGATTGATAATTAAGTGATTAGCTATGAGGTAATAGATTTTAGACTTTTAATAACTAATTATACTATAATAAAATTAGAATATAACCGAACCCGGATGCGGCTTATCCAATACGCTTCATTAACTAGCTTAAATAATCGGTTCAGCTTTGAAAATACAAGCAGAGCTCAATTTTCTTACTTAAAATTTATTATGAGCATGCTACATTCAATGCTCGACAGAGAATTTATTACAGGGCCACATTCAATGCTGTCAGCCTGCATTCAATTTTGTAAGTCACGTGCTGCCAGCCAGATGGCTTCAAATTGGTGGGATTTGCCGTTGCCGTTCGGGAAATTGAAAATTTTCGACCGAATTGATTAACTTCGGTTCGGTTCGGTTTAAAAAATTTTAATTTTTTTTAACCCAAAATCGAGTCGAAATTAGTTTTATCTTATTAGAATCGAACCGAACCAATTAAGTTTAAAACTGAATCAAACTTTTTTTATTGGTTCAATTTTATTCAATTTTTTAATTTAAATCGAAGTTTGGACAACCCTAACAGTGAATAGGTGTCGGGGCCCGGTCTAATTGGTTCGGCCCAAGCTCGGGATCAAGCCCAAAGCCAAGCCCAACCCACGCTCAATCAAACAGAGGTCACCAGTGGAGCGAAATCGCCCGGTCAACGCGGGATGTTGACCAGGGCTCGTCTTCAGCTGCTGCGCACAACGCGAGCGTTGCGCTCGATTCGGCGAACACCGCGAACGGCTCGCACGGAGCACGTTCGACAAACGCGGCGACTTCCCCAGCTGGCGCCGAAGACGCGGACGTTGGCGGCTGCAGGAGGCTTCGTCGCGCGTAGGAGCGGACGGAGGGCGTCGGACGCGGTCGCAGGCGGCGAACGCGGACAGAGGAGACGGCGGCGTTCTCCTCGTTAAATAGCTTCGACGGGCGAAGCAGAAGGGAGAGCTCGGGTGCGTAAGCGAACAGGCGACTTCCACCATCAGGCGAGCAGAGGGTTGAGAGATTGTAACCGGCGTCGAGTGGACGACCGGCGAGGGAGGGAAGAGGGACGCCGGCGGGCGGCGACGAGGTTTTTGTAAGCTTCTATCAGGTGAATAAAGCTGAGTTTTTCCTCTCCGATACTCTTCCCTTTGTTCTCGGTTCCCGGCGGAGATTTCCGCTCCTTTCCGGCAGCAGGCAGCTGTCCGGTCGGCGACAGACGGACGAACGCGGCGGCGAGCGTTCGTTCGCGTCGAAGAAGACGAACAGTAACGTTCGAACGCGGCGGCGTTCGAATCGAGGCAAAAGTCAACATCGACGGTGGTCAAAGCGATTTCAGGTTTCGATTTCGAAAACGAAATCGAAATCGGCTGACGTCAGGCGGACGTCAGCGTGCAAATTCGGCGAAGCGGAAGTCAAAATTGGCGGCGCGAATTCGAAATCGAAATCGATTTCGCGTGCCGACGTCAGCGTGACGTCACCTAGAGAACGAGTTCGCGGCGACGGATTTAATCGGTGGCTGACGTCAGCGTGACGTCAGCAAGGGCGATTCGGCGGCGATTTTCAACAGTGAATTCGGTTTAATTTGGATTTAGGGTTTCGTTTGGGATTTCTCTAAATTAGGGTTAGGGTTTTCTCCGTGCGATCTTGTATTTGGGGAGAAAAATTATCCGGGGAGATTAGGGTTTCTAATTTCGGGTCGGAAACCCTAGGGAGAGTTGCGTTCTAGTATTCCGCCGGACGGCTCTAGGAAGCGGATAAGCGCTCATTCTAGGCCGATCCGACCGGGGCGTGACAACAGGTATCAGAGCAGGCTAACGTGCTCTAGCAAACACGGCACCTTCAGCCTCACCCTCGAAGGTGAGGAAAGGTCTGAAGTTCCAGAAGATCACCCATACTGCTAGGGGAGCGTCAGAGGACGCCCGACCCAGGCAGGATAAAGGAAAGGCCAAGGAGACGGCTGATCCTGAGAAGATGGTGAACCAGGGTGATGGCATTGCTCAGATCGAGCAGGTGCTCGGTATGGCCAGTGGTGGAGATAATGGGATGATTCCACAGGTGGAAAATCTTCAGAAGACTGTGGAGGATCAGGAATTACTGATCGAACAGCAGAGGTTGCAAATCGAGCAACAGAGGTTGCAGATTGAGCAACAAAGATTGCAGCTTGAAGTCATGCAACAGACCGTGGAGGGTCTGATCCATCTACCAGGAGAGATGGTTCGCATGAAGGAGGACATGCACGCTGAAATAAGGGTACTGCGCCTAGCCCTAGCGCAAGTATCAACAGCAGCACCGGTGGAGCAGGAGCCTCCCAAACCGAGGATACGGGTGCCCGACCCAGCGACGTTCGGGGGGGCTCGATCGTCCAGAGAGGTCGAAAATTTCATCTGGGATATGGAGCAACTGTTTTCAGCTAACCATATTTCTGCAGGAGATTGGGTACAGGTGTGCATCGCCTATCTTACAGGCGACGCAAAGCTTTGGTGGCGAACCAAAGTCGGCTCTACCTCAGGGACGACTGGCTGGACTTGGAAGACTTTCCGTGAGGAACTGCGGCGGCAGTTTCTTCCCGGAAACTCGGCGGATCAGGCGCGTGGCAAACTGGATCGGCTGAGGCATACAGGCTCGATCCAGGAGTACGTCCGGGCTTTCTCTACTTTGATGCTGGAGCTTCCGGGGATGGCGGAGGACGATAGGCGATACTTCTTCCTCCGGGGCCTTCAGCCATGGGCAGAAACGGAGGTCCGACGACGAGAGCCGGTTGACTGGAGGGCGGCGGCGGCAGTGGCTGAATCTTTGGTGGATAACAGAAACTTCAAACCAGCACCACCAAAGAAATCCAAGACACCACCAAAGCGCGGTTCTCAGTGCGGCTCCCCACGCACACCGCCGGGAGCCAGAGTTCCAGAGAGAGGTAGACCATTCTACGGGCAGAACAAGGGTTCTCCGGGACGACGGGAGCAAAAGCCACAGGGTTGCTTTTGGTGCGGCGGTCCTCACTGGGTAAAGGATTGTCCTCGCAAGCAAAAGCTTATGGCGATAGCGGCACAGGATCCAGCCGAGCAGGTTGAAGAAACCGAGCAACCACGGATTGGATCATTGCAGGTAGTTTCACACACTGCCACGGGAGCGCAGCAGTGTCGGGTTGGTGCTTTGAGGATCGGAGCGATGGTTCTGCAGGATCCGCCCGTTAGAGACATCGAGGGCGATGTCCAAATTGGGCGGGGGAGTATTGTCAAGCCCAAAGCCAAGCCCAACCCACGCTCAATCAAACAGAGGTCACCAGTGGAGCGAAATCGCCCGGTCAACGCGGGATGTTGACCAGGGCTCGTCTTCAGCTGCTGCGCACAACGCGAGCGTTGCGCTCGATTCGGCGAACACCGCGAACGGCTCGCACGGAGCACGTTCGACAAACGCGGTGACTTCCCCAGCTGGCGCCGAAGACGCGGACGTTGGCGGCTGCAGGAGGCTTCGTCGCGCGTAGGAAGCGGACGGAGGGCGTCGGACGCGGTCGCAGGCGGCGAACGCGGACAGAGGAGACGACGGCGTTCTCCTCGTTAAATAGCTTCGACGGGCGAAGCAGAAGGGAGAGCTCGGGTGCGTAAGCGAACAGGCGACTTCCACCATCAGGCGAGCAGAGGGTTGAGAGATTGTAACCGGCGTCGAGTGGACGACCGGCGAGGGAGGGAAGAGGGACGCCGGCGGGCGGCGACGAGGTTTTTGTAAGCTTCTATCAGGTGAATAAAGCTGAGTTTTTCCTCTCCGATACTCTTCCCTTTGTTCTCGGTTCTCGGCGGAGATTTCCGCTCTTTTCCGGCAGCAGGCGGCTGTCCGGTCGGCGACAGACGGACGAACGCGGCGGCGAGCGTTCGTTCGCGTCGAAGAAGACGAACAGTAACGTTCGAACGCGGCGGCGTTCGAATCGAGGCAAAAGTCAACATCGACGGTGGTCAAAGCGATTTCAGGTTTCGATTTCGAAAACGAAATCGAAATCGGCTGACGTCAGGCGGACGTCAGCGTGCAAATTCGGCGAAGCGGAAGTCAAAATTGGCGGCGCGAATTCGAAATCGAAATCGATTTCGCGTGCCGACGTCAGCGTGACGTCACCTGGAGAACGAGTTCGCGGCGACGGATTTAATCGGTGGCTGACGTCAGCAAGGGCGATTCGGGTGCGATTTTCAACAGTGAATTCGGTTTAATTTGGATTTAGGGTTTCGTTTGGGATTTCTCTAAATTAGGGTTAGGGTTTTCTCCGTGCGATCTTGTATTTGGGGAGAAAAATTATCCGGGGAGATTAGGGTTTCTAATTTCGGGTCGGAAACCCTAGGGAGAGTTGCGTTCTGGTATTCCGCCGGACGGCTCTAGGAAGCGGATAAGCGCTCATTCTAGGCCGATCCGACCGGGGCGTGACAATAGGGGTGCCCGCATGCAATATTTATTTAGTTTTAATTATACTCTTTTCAATATTTCTAGGCAAAGATGATGGACAATTTTACTTATACCCTTCTCAAGATTTGTGGGTAAAGATTTTGCCTATGAAATTTTTTAGTAAGACAGTAATAGCACTGTAACAATATATAACAGTAATGTCATAGTAACAATATAAAATAGCATATTTTAATTAATCTAGTTTTTTAGCGTAAATATATGGTATTATTAATTCTTAGGAAAATATAAAAAATAGATTTGAAATGATAATTTTAATTACTTTTAAACTGATTAATAATTTAATATTAATTTATTTTTTAAACAGAAATCTATATTATAAGTACAATTATTTCTTAACTGTTTATCCTCACCTATATTGTGTTTACTAGAGGAGAAAACTGAGTGAAAATATGAAAAAGTAGATTTTCCATAGTTTATTGGGATAGACGAAAAAGCTTCGAGGGAAAATGGAAGAAAAATCGAAGGCATTTTCCCTCGTTTCGTGATCCGCCCGAATCGGGCGAAAAACGAAAAAAAAAAATAATGTTTGCGTTGCTAATGTTGCCTTCCCCATGAGCCGCTCGTCGATGAAGACCCACCTGCCATCCGCGCCATTAGTGTTGCCTCGACACCCGCCTATCGTCTGCCTTTGACATCCGCCTGTCGTGCCGCCTCGACATCCTCCTCACCCCATCCGCCTTGATCGTTCGCTTGCACTTCTCACGCACGCTTCGACGAGCGCTGCAACGTCTGCTCGCCGGCTACGTTCGTCGTAGAGGAAGAAAAAGGTTGCTGCCATATGGGACCGGAGAAGGCTGTTGCCTCGACGTTTGCCTCACCCCCATCTACCTCACACGTCCACACCCGCTTGCCATCCGCCTCGACATCCGCATGCCGTCTGCTTGCCTTACTGCCTCAACATCCTCCTCGCCCCATCCGCCCCGATCGTTCACTTGCACTTCTCACACACGCTTTGACGAACACCTCAGCGTCTGCTCGCCGGTTGCGTTTGTTGTTGAGGAAGAAGAAAGTTGTTGTAGGACCGGACCAGAGAAGGCTGCTGCCTCGACGTCCACCTCACCCCATTTGCCTCAAAGTCCGCCTCACCTCATATGCCTCGACGTCCGCCTTGACGTCCGCCCGCCGTCTGCCTCAGACACCCGCCTATCATGCCACCTTGACATCCTCCTTGCCCCATTCGCCTCGATCGTCCACTTGCCATCCGCCTCTCAAATTTCTAATCACGTGATTTATTTTTCGTTCCATTTATTTTCTTTTTTCTTTTATTTTTTCTTTTCTTCCGTTGTCTTTCTTCTCTTAAACACGGCATCAGGGTGAACGTTGGCAACATGTGTAACATATGCAAATTAGATGAAAAGTGGTATTTTCAGTGGCGGACGGATGAGTAACTCCCCCTTGGAACAACGACTGAAAACCATTGTTAATATCCATTGAGCAGCAAAAGGAGAAATCTGCGCAAGGAGTGACTTGTGTGTGATTAGCTAGTTGGTGAGGTGAATTGTTTTATAAATTATATATTTTTTATAAACAGCTAAATTTTATTTTTAAAAAAATATACATATTAATTTATTTTTTGACATAGGTAAATATTTGTTTTAGTTTCTAGAAACAAAATTATTATAAACATATAAATATAAATAAAGAGAATTTATTATGTGTCACCAGCAGGCAGGTTATCGATCGGATCCAAATCCAAACGGACCAAACCCGTGAATGCAGATATGCATCCAAATCAATACAACTCCAATGACTTTAGGCCGAGCCCAAACGCTAGAATCGGTCCAGCTGCTAATCCAATCTGGTCCAACTAGGCCAGTTGAATAAATTCAATGGCACAAATTTACCCAACTTAATTATTCTATAAATGAGTCCAACCACACCATGCCTGCCAAATCAAACTTGAACGACTAGATCTAACCAGAGTAGCCTAATTTTTATCGAAAAACCTAATTTAAAATTTTTTTGAAACATACTAGTATTTTTATTTTTATTTATATCTTGTATAATTGATACGCCCCAAAAATCCACCCGGATCCCACGTCGGGAATCCCGGACCTCGGGACGCACAACACTGTACCTGTCAATCACTCCTGACAACCGAAAGGTACAGACTGAAATAAAATAGTCTAAACAGAGGCCAGCCCGGCCTTAAATATCCATAATATAACACCGACAAATACGAAATATAGACCGGCGCAGCGGTCAACAGAAATAACAACAACAGGACCGGCGCAGTGGTCGACAAACCAACAGATAACATGACCGGCGCAGCGGTCAACAGAGTCCAACAACATAACATAAAAATAACAACATACCAAAATGCATCACAACCCACCCAAACTGATGGCCAACTACTAACTATCTACTCTGCTCCAGGTGGAGCCGCGCCTGAACCTGGAGGCAAACCGAAGGGGGGTTAGCCGGAGGCTAAGTAGGGATATTTCAATGATATGGTGCATGATCAGATACAGGGAATTACCAGAACACTACCAAGACTCTATATGACCATATAGAGTATAATCAAATCTCAATATACATATCAATATATATGTATCCTCATACACAGATAAAATCTGGGAGCTGGTACAGCAGTGGTCCACGACCTGCAACTCTATAAAATAGAGTGGTCCTTACTGATGGCTCCCCGAACAGTAGAGACGACTGTCCGTCGACAGCCCGCTAGTATAGCGTCCTACACTCAGTACAACCCCTTATTGGGTTGATAACAGACCTCAAGCCCATAACATCGGACTCTCTCGGTCAGAGACGATCATACAGTCTCGACAGAAATCTCACAGGCAATATCTGAGGTATACTGATATGTCTATCACTAGACAGTCAATCCTCAATGTACATATACAGAACTCATACCACCTATCAACTACAAATAACATGCAAGAAACGAAAATACTCATACCGTGTTTCATGCAAGAGTTTATGTCAACAAGAATGTACGCAGAGCAGAACGGGAATTAGAACAGTAATCAACAGTGATAATAAGCAATAAGGGAGGTGCCGCTAACTACACATGCGGTTGGCACCGTAACAAAGAACGGAGGTAGAATCCCTACTTCAATAGTAGCCGAACAGTACAGATCCAACCAACATAGTGTCAAGTATCAATCAACAGGACCTAACAGGGTAAATTATGTATAAGTCACACCATTTTATTTTAATCCATTTAACACCAATTAACATGCTAATCCGGTTTCATTATGCTAATCAGGTCGTACCAAGTTATTAAATCAGGTTTGACAGGTATACGTGAGTCCAGGGTTATGTTCGCATGCGTTCGTATAATACGTGTACGGAGACGGAGTACGGGTACTAACCTAGTTCGCAGCCACGTGCGAATGCAATAATCACCACCGGAAGTCAGGATACACGAGAACCAACCACGCGCGCGTAACCGAGTCGTCAGCACGGAACTCGATGTTCGCCGAAAAGTTCACCGGAACAGTAGCGCCGCCGCTACAGTGATCGCCGGAACAGTAACTCCGGTGGTCAGATCGGAGCTCTCCGATAGGCAGAATGAAGCCGACGCCGAGAGGAGTACGGTCGTACAGCCCGTTTCGCGAAAGGGGATCAGGGTCGCCGGAGATCTGCGAAAAATCAGTTGGCGGCGGCGTTTGCAATCTCGCCGGCGCCGGAGACGAAGACGCCCGAAAAACTTCGGGCGGTGGCGGAAATGTCCGCCAATGGGGAAGGAAGCTCGCCGGAGTGGAAGAGCTGTAGTCGACGCCAGAAGGGAGGAAGATCGCCGGCGTGGAGAGGGAACCGTGCGCACGCGTCCGCTGCCGAACAAAACACGAGCGGAGGAGAGGGACGACGCCAAAATCAGTTCGCTGTAAATTAGGGCTTGTCGTCGCCGGCACCAGGTCTCGCCGGAGCCGTCGCCCGACGCAGTCAGAGGTGCACAAGGGAGGAGACGGGCGTTGATCGAAGTGGAATGCTGCGTTCACATGATGAATAAAGTGAGGGCAACGGAAAGAGATAGAGGGAGAGGAGCTTCACGGGCGAAAAGGGGAACGGGCAGAGGAATGGGCGAAAGGGGAAACAAGGATGGGACGCTCCCATCACGTGTGCACAGAGGCATGTCACGTCAACCCATTATTTTAATATTAAACTATTTTAAATTTTATTCGTTTTCGTCCGTATTTGTCACAGGCGTAACATTATATCCACCTTCAAAAGAATTTGGTCCCCAAATTCAAAACAATTTCATTAACGGTACTTAAACAAGATTACAAAAGTAGTTATACGACAGTCACTCGTACAGAAATCACTCGTCTAATTCCATCTCTGAAAACAGAGCCAGATGTTTCTTCATAAATTCGTCCTCATGTTCCCAAGTAGTCTCACTCTCAGGGTGATGTTTCCATTTGACTTTAATCAGGCAGATTACCTTATTTCTCACTCTTTGCACTCTAAGATCTCTACAAGCATCTTCGTGGGCATGAACCGTACCATGGCTCAACACATGAGTTGGATCCGCGATGTACTTACGCAACATGGATACGTGGAACACCGGATGGATATAAGAGTACATCGGTGGAAGTGTTAAGCGGTATGCGACGAGTACAACTCTCTCTAGTATCTCGAAAGGATCCATATATCTCGGGGCTAACTTACCAGCATACCCGAATCTAGTCGTACCCTTCTTCGGAGAAATCCATAGGAACACATGGTCACCGACATCGAATTTAAGTGGCCGCCGTCTCTTGTCTGCGTAACTCTTTTGTCGACTTTGGGCTGCTAATAATCTTCGTCTAATAATCTAATCTCTCTCGGCATCAAGTGCTAACATAGCCGGTCCCAACACACGACTTTCACCTGCTTCGTCCCATAGCACCGGAGATCTACACTTCCTACCATACAAAGCCTCGAAAGGTGCCATCTGGATCGTCGAATGATAACTATTATTATAAGCGAATTCCACTAAGTGAAGATGGCACTCCCAACCAGCCGTGAAGTCCAAAGTGATGGCTCGAAGCATGTCCTCTAAGGTCTGAATGGTCCTCTCAGACTGTCCATCAGTCTGCGGGTGATAAGCCGTACTGAACTGCAGTTCAGTTCCCAAGGCTTTCTGTAAACTAACCCAGAACCGAGATGTAAATCGTGGGTCTCTGTCAGAAATAATACTGGCAAGAACCCCATGTAGCCGTACAATCTTCTGACAATAAAGTCTTGCCAGCTTGTCCATGGAGTAATTCTTTCTGATAGGTAGGAAATGGGCAGACTTGGTCAAGCGGTCAACGACTACCCAAACCGAGTCATGGCTTGTACGCGACCTAGGAAGATCCGTCACGAAGTCCATGGTAATATGTTCCCACTTCCACTCTGGAATAGGAATACTCTGTAAGAGTCCAGAAGGTTTCTTATGCTCAATTTTCACTTGTTGGCATACCAGACATCGTCCGACATACTCTGCCACATCTCTCTTCATGCCTTCCCACCAATAAGACTTTCGAAGGTCATTATACATTTTCGTGGCACCAGGGTGTACCGCGAATCTCGACTTGTGTGCTTCTGCTAGTAATTCTTCCTTAACTACCTCGGGTACACATAACCTATTCCAGCACCTTATTATTCCTTGATCATCCTGGGTAAATTCTTCTCTCTTGCCCTTTGCGATGATAGACTGCAGGTACCAATCATTTGGTTGCGCCTCAATAATCTTCTATACCATAGGGGACTGTGCCATCATTACAGCCAAACATCCGTACTCAATGGGGCACACAATCTCAACACACAAATCTGTCATTTGTTGTGCTAATTCAGTTGGGGTTCCTCGTAAGTGAGCTAACACCCATGCAGTCTTCCTACTTAGGGCGTCTGCGATAACATTGGCCTTACCCGGATGGTAATTAAGCGTATAGTCATAGTCTTTGTGAAATTTCACCCATCTTCGCTGCCTTATATTTAATTCCTTCTGAGAAAAATAAGTACTTCAGGCTTTGGTGATCCGCGAAGATTTCGAATGTCACACATTCTTCATCTTGGGTAAACACTTCTCGTTTAATGACGTCCATTGCTAACTTTTTACTATTGCTATGGTAATTAATTTAATGCTTCGCAAGAATTATCTTAAAAGAGCCTTATTGATCTTCTTTGTCAAGCATATTCTACAAGAATTAGCATCACGCTGGTCTTTAACTACTACACGTATCCATCCAATAACGTCGCCAAGAGAGTTACATTTTACCACCCTTAGGAGATTAAGATTAGTTGGCACTCGACTTGTCTCGTAGCCTCGCACTAAGGCGCTTACATAGATGCAAGAAAAGACATCCCCACCGCTGGATGTATAGTAGAAACATCTTTAATATGTAGAATACATGACACGCAGTAAAACTGACTAATACACAAAGTAATTGATTCCCTTATCATGGCACAATTGGGGCTCACCCTAAGCTTTGTAACCCTACTCTCCCAGATTTTCTTCGTCACTGGAGCCTTCTGTTTCGGGTAATATGGAAAAATCACTAATCTCCTCATCAAATGAGGATGAGTTGATGGCTTGTTTCCATATAACCATGTTTGGTGTTTCACTAAATTTGTAGTAACGGTTCTCGTTAGGATCTATATCGTAGTATTCCGGCCTTAAAGATATATGTTCCAGGTAGTGTGCTTCGTTGTATATATCAAGGGAGTGCCGGTTTGGCTGTTCCAAATCATGCGCGACGATCGTCTCAGTATAGATAATGCAGACCTGTTTTCTTAGTTCAAATTGGGACGTCCATTTACTAACACGCGGCATCTGGTTGTGTACTATCATTTCTATTTCGGGGTGAGTTCTGCAAGCTTCTTTCAACTTCTTCGGGAAGAAATCTGGGATAAAGGCTGGGCGGTTTCTCAGTAGAGACCATTCTCGAATCATACCATAGTTCCATAATTCTCGAACAAAGTGATAGTACCGAGGATTTAGTTTATAATATAAAATCCAAGCGATTAAAAGACTTTTACCCTTTTCCTGGAATATGTGTATTCCCCGTTTTGGAGTAAACGCCACCAGTTGCTCTTGGAGGGAGACCATCTTTTGAACAGTCCTTTGATGTGCGAGGACCCTGATATCCCTACTAATCTCTTCTGGTAGTGAGTTGAGAAATTTCTCTCTGAACGTCAAGGAGAGTATGATCTTTGCTTTGAACTTTTCATGCTCTTCCTCCTGTCTTTGTTCCTCAGCCCTTGAGCATTCTCCCTGAAGTAAGGTAGACATGGCCCTGATTGGTGGAGTCATCATTCCAAGGATGAGTTCACCAATTTGCTGCAAGTTATGGACAGGGTTGGCTATCCGATCTCTTTTATAGCCTCATCAATGAGTTGTGTCTCAGTAAGGTATTCATTTTATGGCGAATAAATCACATAGATTGCCAATCTTGACAAGGCGTCAGCCACAGTATTGTCCCTTCCGGTGATGTGCTCAAAGTTGATGTGAATGCCCGTCCCTATGACGAAGTCAATAAGGTGTATCCATCACTTCCAAACACTATACCTTGCAGATCCATTATTCGAAAATGCGCACTTGTCAACATAGCTAGTTGTATTAACTCGCCTAGTCTTGTTAGCCTATGAGTTATGGGCCCCACCAAGGCCAACAGTGACAATTGGTTTATTGTGCCCTAGTTTGTTCACAAATTAATTGCAAGGTACCAAATCCAACATTTCATAACGAATTCCCCTTATGGAATCTTACTTAGCTTTTTCAAGTAACTGGTTGCTTTCCAAATTTGTTTATAACTTGATGTCCAAAATATTGATGTTAAAATTATGTGAATCATAAGAAAATAGTAGTGTGCTCTCTTGCGAACACTACAAGCTCTAAGGAGACCCATTAAAATGATATCTAATGCGATTACATCTTTCCTTAATTATATCATTGTTCTTATAGGAACATTCATTCGATAGGAATTTATATGTTCGCACGTCCAACACGTAGATCGTCACGACCTAGAGAGGACACCCAGGCGGGCCAGGCCTAGAGAATCCACCCTCGAGATGCGACAAATCAAACTTACTGGACACGCCAACCTTAAAACAACATGACAGTAAAGCAGGACGCTAACTCCAACGCTGCAGTGGAGGGAGTTTCATGCGCTCTACGTCGTGGAGGTTCTTGGACCGGAGGTTCTGGTGTATGGTGTCTACTTCCCACTTCGTTAACATTGTCATCATAAAAACACGCGGAGCGGCTACCGATGGTTCTTCCCTTCGTTCAATTCCAGAACTAGAATCCCTCCGCATCAAACTGAGTGGTGCACTCAATTCCCCACATGCTAATCCAGTCATCCAACCGAAACGAGAGCTTTTCTTGGGTGCCATTTCCTATAACGCACCAACAACAGCAAGGGTCACGTTAATTAAAATCATAGATTAGTATGATCAAATACGATTTACACTAACGCGATCTTAAATCCTAAGGTTTGATCCTAAGTCCTTATGTCCCATATAAGATCCTGAACCTAAGCTCTGATACCATAATTATTACGCCCCAAAAATCCACCCTGATCCCACGCCGGGAATCCCGGACCTCGGGACGCACAACACTGTACCTGTCAATCACTCCTGACAACTGAAAGGTACAGACTGAAATAAAATAGTCTAAACAGAGGCCAGCCTGACCTTAAATATCCATAATACAACACCGACAGATACAAAATATAGACCGGCGCAGCGGTCAACAGAAATAACAACAACAGGACCGACGCAGCGGTCGACAAACCAACAGATAACATGACCGGCGCAGCGGTCAATAGAGTCCAACAACATAACATAAAAATAACAACATACCAAAATGCATCACAACCCACCCAAACTGATGGCCAACTACTAACTATCTACTCTGCTCCAGGTGGAGCCGCGCCTGAACCTGGAGGCAAACCGAAGGGGGGTTAGCCGGAGGCTAAGTAGGGATATTTCAATGATATGGTGCATGATCAGATACAGGGAATTACCAGAACACTACCAAGACTCTATATGACCATATAGAGTATAATCAAATCTCAATATACATATCAATATATATGTATCCTCATACACAGATAAAATCTGGGAGCTGGTATAGCAGTGGTCCACGACCTGCAACTCTATAAAATAGAGTGGTCCCTATTGATGGCTCCCCGAACAGTAGAGACGACTGTCCGTCGACAGCCCGCTAGTATAGCGTCCTACACTCAGTACAACCCCTTATTGGGTTGATAACAGACCTCAAGCCCATAACATCGGACTCTCTCGGTCAGAGACGATCATACAGTCTCGACAGAAATCTCACAGGCAATATCTGAGGTATACTGACATGTCTATCGCTAGACAGTCAATCCTCAATGTACATATACAGAACTCATACCACCTATCAACTACAAATAACATGCAAGAAACGAAAATACTCATACCGTGTTTCATGCAAGAGTTTATGTCAACACGAATGTACGCAGAGCAGAACGGGAATTAGAACAGTAATCAACAGTGATAATAAGCAATAAGGGAGGTGCCGCTAACTACACATGCGGTTGGCACCGTAACAAAGAACGGAGGTAGAATCCCTACTTCAATAGTAGCCGAACAGTACAGATCCAACCAACATAGTGTCAAGTATCAATCAACAGGACCTAATAGGGTAAATTATGTATAAGTCACACCATTTTATTTTAATCCATTTAACACCAATTAACATGCTAATCCGGTTTCATTATGCTAATCAGGTCGTACCAAGTTATTAAATCAGGTTTGACAGGTATACGTGAGTCCAGGGTTATGTTCGCATGCGTTCGTATAATACGTGTACGGAGACGGAGTACGGGTACTAACCTAGTTCGCAGCCACGTGCGAATGCAATAATCACCACCGGAAGTCAGGATACACGAGAACCAACCACGCGCGCGTAACCGAGTCGTCAGCACGGAACTCGATGTTCGCCGAAAAGTTCACCGGAACAGTAGCGCCGCCGCTACAGTGATCGCCGGAACAGTAACTCCGGTGGTCAGATCGGAGTTCTCCGGTAGGCAGAATGAAGCCGACGCCGAGAGGAGTTCGGTCGTACAGCCCGTTTCGCGAAAGGGGGTCAGGGTCGCCGGAGATCTGCGAAAAACCGATCCGGAGATGAAGACGCCCGAAAAACTTCGGGCGGTGGCGGAAATGTCCGCCAATGGGGAAGGAAGCTCGCCGGAGTAGAAGAGTTGTAGTCGACGCCGGAAGGGAGGAAGATCGCCGGCGTGGAGAGGGAACCGTGCGCACGCGTTCGCTGCCGAACAAAACACGAGCGGAGGAGAGGGACGACGCCAAAATCAGTTCGCTGTAAATTAGGGCTTGTCGTCGCCGGCACCAGGTCTCGCCGGAGCCGTCGCCGGACGCAGTCAGAGGTGCACAAGGGAGGAGACGGGCGTTGATCGAAGTGGAATGCTGCGTTCACATGATGAATAAAGTGAGGGCAACGGAAAGAGATAGAGGGAGAGGAGCTTCACGGGCGAAAAGGGGAACGGGCAGAGGAATGGGCGAAAGGGGAAACAAGGATGGGACGCTCCCATCACGCGTGCACAGAGGCATATCACGTCAGCCCATTATTTTAATATTAAACTATTTTAAATTTATCCGTTTTCGTCCGTATTTGTCACAGGCGTAACAATAATTATTTTTATTTTAATTAAAATAACTTTTTTATTTTTAAAAAAAATTTAAAAACATAGGGCGAGAAGCAGGGTTGGTAAAATCCGCCTATTGTCAACCCTAATTTGATTTCTATTTTTCATTAAAAATATATTTTTTTTTTCAAAAATTATATATTTAGATAATTATTAAAAAAATATATATTCTCCAAGGGATGAGGAAGGAGAGATTGGATTGATCCAAAAAGAAAGATTGCCCAATCATGTATAGCCTAACAAGGGCCCACTTGGGAACACCAACCAATAGGCTATGTTAAGGAGAGATTGGATTGATCCAAAAAGAAAGATTGCCTAATTATGTATAGCCTAACAAGGGCCCACTTGGGAACAGCAACCAATAGGCTATGTTGAGTGCCAACATGACACATACAACAAAATTAGGCTCAATGTAGCATGTTGTATCTATCTAAGTTGTGTGGCTCATGATTCAAGCATGAGTTGGCTCTTGTCTAGTACCAACCCACTTGCCTCAATAACTCACATGTCTAGACCAAATAGGCCTTTAATAGCAATGTATTAAAAAAAATATTTAAAAACAGTGTAAATCACATATCAATACATTTTTTAAGAAATATATAAAAAAGATGTAGTAAAATAGAATTTTGCTTAGTACATTCCATGTTCTAATTGTTCCAATTCCAAAGTTGTATATTCTAATGTTCATATTCTATCCTAATCAACTCCCAAGGTTCTATGTTCCAATTGAAATTTTTTGGTGCAATTTGGTTGCTTAACAATAGCAACTTGTGGGAAGCATTATAGATTTTTAATTTTATTTTGTCAATCTTTTTCTTGCAATTAATCAAAAATGTTGGACTTAAAAATCAAAACAATTTACCATGAAATTATCAAAAAGAAAAGGAGCAAAATTATAAGCTAGCAATGGTAGCTTGGATCCAATTTGGTGTATCATGTATGGAATCCAATTCCTCTGCTTGATGAGAATCATTAACATTATACACCAAGTAAATCAATTAATGCAACCACTTGAATGAATGATTCTACTCATCACCTTACTTGCACTTTGGATAATGTAATTTTAAAATTTTAAGTGAATTAGATTCAAATAAAAAATAAAATATCATGAAATGCAAATAAATAAAAAGAAATTTAGAATGGTAGAATCCAAAAGCACATTAAAGTTTATCCTTGGCGAAAATTTGAGCTTTCGTGCAAATTAAATTTGAACTTAACAACTATGACTTTTCTGTTGTAAGACACAATCATAAATAGGTTAATCTGATGTCCTTTTAACAAAGAGTAACAAAAAAAATTAAGAGGCAAAAAAAAAAAAAGTAACTTCCAGTTGAAGGACAAATGTCGTTAAAATTAATTTTGAAATGACTAAAACAATATGCGTTAATGCAAGATAACTTATAATTACCGACAACATATTAATGTATGACAATTTATAATCATCGTACGTTAATCCACGATAACTATATTTTGTATACTAATAATATTTTAGCCCCCTAATACACTTATAATAATACAAACAAACTTGCCTAGTTTGACCATTTTGTAATAATTTTTTTAAAAAAAGCAATAATTGTGATAAAAGAATAAAGAAAATGTCGTCATTGAGATGCAGCCGAAATCACTTAGAGATTTTGGTCAACTGTCCAGCTCATCTGTCGTATTCACTTTGACCCTATAAAAAGTCAAAATTACTGTACTTTATGCTACTCCACTGCATGAATCATGGAATCAGTGAATTAATGAATAAAATTGTGATTAAATAGTTTTAATCACATAATTTAGACAACGAATCATGAAACGAGTGAATTAATGAGAACAAATAGTGGAAGCAAGCGGAGGTTGGTTGTTTTGGCGGCTGTGAAGCTTCCGTGTAATCGTGAAGGTGGTTGTCGTTAATATTATTGTTATTTTTTATTTTATAATAAAAATAATAATAACTAAACTTGAGCTGGACAGAGTTGGCGTAGCTGCATTATTTTTGACTAATTTGCCCTTCTTATCTGTCCTCTCATCGGGCCTAATGATTGGGGTTGTTAAAGGCTATTAATTTATTATTTAATTTTAATATTATAATTTTTTGACATAAATAAATTAAATAATAAAGTGAAATTCGATTTTAAAATATTTATAATTAAATTTTAAAATTTAAATTAATAGCCTAAGACGCCTCTGGTTCCCGGTTCTCCGATAATAGCGCGCATTCATGTGGTCCGATAAGAAAGGCAAATGCCTAAACTTGGTCCGATTCAGCAATAAGCCCATGAGCCAAGGGCATATTAGTCAACACAGATGGCAAACACAGCCCCTACCCTCCCCGTTCACGGCTCCTCCGCCTCTATAAAAGGGCGGTTACTCCGCGTCTTTCCGGAGCAAGAGGAAGGCAAACGGCAATCTACCTTTCCCTTCCTGACGAGCCGGGCGTCTCAATACCGCCTAGGGTTCAGCAGGTCTCTCTGCATCCGTCACGCCGGTTTGGGGATCTCCGAAGGCCTCACGCATGAGCTGGTTTGAGAAGTTCCGTGGCCTCTCCGATCGGAGCCAGGACGGGCTCATGATCTTTGTCCTCCATCACTCTATTCCTATACGTTCGTCTAATATTTCCTACGACCTTTTACAATCTTAAACGGTTTGCGGAGATTGTTGACCGGAGATCGGTTGGTGCTTTTTGATCGGCGTAATGGCGTTGAAGGGCTTCTCGAGCCGGAAAGATTTAGGTATTAGTGGTAATGTTTTCCCTTACTTTCTTTGCCACTTATGTTTGAAAATTTTTGAGTTTCTATAAGCGTTTTTCTTTTGATTGATCCCTTTTTGTTATGGTTTACCTTTTTCTATAAAGAATATTCTCTTCTAGGAATTTTGGCTCGTGGATCTAGTTTCCGCGAGTTATTTCTGGAAAATACTACTGTAAACATAGCAAACCCACATATATCGACTTCTGAAACGAATTTCGTATTCACCGATCTTTGAATGCCATTGACACATTTATATTCATCGATCATCATTATCAAATTTGTATTACATTAATACTCTGGAAAGTGGAAACAAGAAAAAACCATTAACGATGACAATAAGGGTATTGTTCAAGATAAAGTTGAGGGGTAATTCATTGGTTTTCATCTCTACGGCAAAACACCCAATAGGGTATGAAGAAATAGGCTGGGATGAATTTAAGTGAGGTAGAGAAGATTTATATCTTAAAGGATACGCAGAACTGGATGAAACATGTGGAAATGAAATACTTGCTTTCATCTGAACAGCGGGCAGTGCTAAAATCCTGTGCGAATAAGACAGGTTGGATGTGTGTTCCTGTAAGAAGATTAATTGTAGAACACCCCATCTGAAAAAAAATAAAAAAAATAGCATTATGCAGGTTTCAAGTATTTGGAGTATACGTCTGATATTTTATATCATAGTTAAATGTATGCAATTATCAAGATTTAGAAGGATATATGCTCTTGTTTTGTTCTTGAATGTATTTAATTTTATTGTATTTTAGGGAAAATAATGGAGGTGGAAGTAAAAAAAACCCAAAATAAATGAATTTTGATGCGTCTCTGAGTTTCGATCAAAAGTATCCTAAGCAAAACAAGATATCTTATGTATTTAAAATTCATGCCAATCATGGTTTTCTAAAAAGGTGGTTACATATGACTAGTAGAATTGTTTTATCATGGTTGCAGCAATTATGTTATAGAAGAGTATTTGTGAATTTCCATTCTTTTTAACTTTTTTATTCAATGATTATAGAACTCCTTTCTTTCCTATCTATCTTACTGAAGAATGATGTAATAACTTTGTTGATACCAAAGTGGGCTTTTCACTTACTGTTTTCTATAATATTTCTGGCATCTAGGTCATTCAGCAATTTTACACTTTGTATTAAAGTAAAATTTGCATATAGATTCCTTTTTTGTAATTCATTAATAAATTCCCTTTGAAATTGTGTATATGTTTTTTTTCTTAAATTAGTTATGATCATCTTCACCTTAAAGGTGAACAACCTGAGGATGGTGGAAAAAATTCGAAGGCTGAAAAAGATTGTACACTCCCATTCTTTAGTAATTTAATGTTAATTGTTTTTTCTTTTCTAAAAAAATCACACTACCTAGGAAGGTTATCTATGGTGCATAGTAGTCTAAACTGAGCCCAGAAAAGGAACCATAAACTGAACAGAACCTTTTAGATAATCATTTGGAAGTTTGGCGATGGTTGGCAAGCTCAATGTTAAACTTGATCTTTCATTTGTTAGCATGCGATTCAGAAGTGGTGCTACTGTACTCCTTCACATAGCAAGCCATTTTGGCTAGCGATTTATATTTGGCAGAATATCATATGAACGCAATGCTATTATATTTGTTGATGCTTGTTTAGAGTCAGCAAAGGGCTAATGATTTTTGGAAATGGTTATTTTATTTGCACAAAGATATGGTTATTATAGAGTATTTTCAATAGTAACTTGTGCTTCTCACCATCACTTTTATAGTTATTGTGGCCATTCTGCATTGAAGAATAACTCACTTATTGCAATACTTGTGCACATTGTTACTTAGGTTTTCTAATCTCTCACATTGAGAGACAACAACAATCCCCACCCACAGTTATTGTGATTGGTGGAGGGATTTCAGGAATTGCTGCTGCTCATGCTTTGTATAATGCTTCATTTAAGGTAATATTCACGAGCCATTTGTTGCAGGAATTTCTGTGATTTTTGTCATCTTTTTTAGAAGGTTCCTTTGGTTGGAACTGAATTTTCAATCTATATATTCTTCTTTTTATCAGGTCATTTTGTTAGAATCACGTAACAGGCTTGGTGGTAGGGTGCATACTGACTATTCTTTTGGTTGTCCTGTTGACATGGGAGCATCATGGTGATGTTTCAACTTGAAGTGTACATTTTACTGGAATCTTTCTTGAGAATAACAGTTTGCAGTTTGCTCATTGACTGAATTGTTTATTGTCATTCAGGTTACATGGTGTTTGCAATGAGAACTCTCTGGCACCCTTAATACGTTCCCTATGCCTTAAGCTGTACCGTACTAGTGGTGACAACTCTGTATTGTATGACCATGATCTAGAGAGGTATTTACCACATATTTCTACTCTTTATGGCTGGAGTTCCATAGATATTTTGCAACTATACTTTAGCCTCTAGAACAAATAATACTGTTATTGCAACCAACAAACTCAGATGCTAACTTGAGTAGCCTTTTTTAGAAAATGTTATATAATTGCAAAAAAGTGTCCTTTATCTGTGCCATGTTTATTGTTACTAAGCCTTGATTAGATATTCTTTATGGTTTTATTATTTTTTGTTTACTATTGGTGGGCAAAGCAACATATGGAATTTCCTGACTTGGCAAGTCAGTATGGCATAAAATGGGTAAGTATGATCAAATTAGCAAGGTGATTGCAATTTTAATAAACTCCCAAGAGGTATACAAAAATGCATGCAGCTATTGAAATGACGAAATGCAGGGAAGAATAACATTCTAAGTATAGTCTATAATGATTTAGTTAATCAAGCATTAATTCCCAGTTTTTTATGCTACTTACATATGGTCTTTTTGTTATCACCTAGGCTTATGTATTCTTTGATCCTTAACCCCTTCTTCTACTGCGCTAATTTGTCAGTTGCTCATTGATCTGGCTTGTGCAAAGCCTATAATGTAACTCTTGCTTGTTTCTTCCCCCAAACCTTATCTTCTATGTTCAATGATGATTTGACGGAACAAATGGTGCAATAAAATGTCTTGGAGCACTTTTTCTTCCAAATCTCTAACAGAACCCTCAGGTGCTATGTAATTCTTTTCCCATGATATTTTTAAAAGATGCGCAATCCTTGGGTTCTTTGTAGTTATCTGGACTGAGAACGTAAATGGTCACAACTGCATAAATGTAGACTGAAAAGTAACCTGCCGATTAGGAAAAAAGTATGTGAGCTAGCATAGCGATGTGGTAGCATTCATTAAACAACTTGGAATTCCATTAGCTTGAATCTGCAAATCTTCTTGTAAACATTTTATTCAAAAAAGTATGCTTCCTTTTAGCCAGTTGGCACTACAAATATCCACTTACGGTTACCCATGTACATAAAATGAAAATGCATATTATAATCTTAATTTCAGGGAAAATGATTTTCCATAATATATTTTGCTCTATATGTAGTTATGCACTTTTTGACAAGGAAGGGAATCAGGTTCCTCAGCAGATAGTGATAAAGGTGGGAGAAATATTTGAGAGGATTCTGAAAGAGGTAGTCTTCAATGATTCACAGACAGTTTCAATCTCCTATACCTGTATTGACTTGTTTACAACGGGATCATTATGATTGTTATTTTCTAATGTCACAGACTGAGAAAGTAAGAGATGAACATGATACTGACATGTCTCTCCTCCAAGCTATTTCCATTGTTCTGGACAGAAATCCACATCTAAGGTTTTGTTATTGTTCCTCTCAATATGTTATCTTGGCACTGATTTGTTTTGTTGAGTTATCAACTAACATGTTTTCTCTGTATACAGACAAGAGGGGCTGGAATATGAAGTACTACAATGGTATATATGTAGGCTTGAGGCATGGTTTGCTGCAGATGTGGACACTATATCATTGAAAAATTGGGATCAGGTGATCGCCTGTCTATGATATCATTTGCTTAATACTTCTTTCTTACCTGTAAAGACTAGAAGATGCAGTTGCTTTTCTTCTGTTAGAGTACTTACCCTTCTATCTTTGAAAATTAGGTTATTTTTTTAACGAATCCACATGTATTCCTTCTTACAACTAATTTATTTTGTTGTTTTCCATATAGTTTGAATTTATTCACAACTATTTGTTATACCTTCTGTAAATAGTAGTGCTTTTGAATTGCAGTTCATGACTTCCCGCTTTTGTTATTTGTTGAATTCTTATATGCTGCACTAGACTTGTAATCCATGCTTAAGGAGAATGTAGTTTATGAGGTAAGAGATTTAAGTTCATAGCTTCAATCCATACCACTTTTGAGCAAGCCCTATAGAATCAACTAATAATTCATCTTGAAATGAGAACAGGATATCAAAAACACGCCCAGCCATCTACAATTCTTTATCAAAAGCCTTGAGAACTATATGGTTGGTTCCTGCCTAGTGTCATATGATACTCCCAAACTAATATTCATTAGTATTGTAAGTTTTAGAAATTAATTCAGCAGTCATTTGCCAGTTCTTGTGCATCTGAAAGTCTCAAATATAACTGCAATTGAAATATAAAGGGATATGTTTACTTGCATTATTTTCAGTCAATTTGCATTCTTTATTTTGTTCAGTCATTTCAATCCTCTAACTTTGAAGGCCCTAAACCGGTTATGTCATCTTTTTTTGTTAAAAATGATCACTTAGATTCACAAGAACAGAGTACAATAATTCCTATCGGATTTCGTGGAAAGGCAACTATAGTGAAGCGCACACGGCCACTTCTGATTAGTTATGCAGACAAACCAAACCTTTGCTTATTAAGCTTGGCACGTAAGAAGAGCTCCTTTGCGCTTGGCCATTAAGTTAAACAGGCAATTTGGGAATTAAGGATTAAGCTTGATCCTATACGATCTTGGCTCTTGCGAATTAACTCCGAGAAAGTTTTAGATTCAACATAAGCCCGGGCAGTTTCTTTTTAATTTTCAATCAATGAATAGTTCTATCGATTTCCAAATTTAAATAGATGTTTATTAACATGAAATTAGACCTTAGATTAGGCGTGAAAGGCCCCATGGCTCTTTCTTGAGTTTGAGGGTGAGTTGCTTCGTTGCTTCCAAATGACTTCTCAAAGCAAAGAAATACCTTTCATGTCCGGAATGTGGATTTTCATACTGTCTCTTCCATATGTTTCTTGACTAAGAAATGTTTTCACATATAATCTTCCAAATAACTCTTTCCCATTTCTGTTAAATGTCACATTTTGTAGTGCTATCTTGTATTCTTAGTAGGATCTGATGTTGCTGATCTTTTGAAAACAGGAGCATGTTCTTTCTGGTGGTCATGGACTCATGGTTCAAGGTTACCATCCTGTCATACAAGCTCTTGCAAAGGATATTGATATTCGCTTGAATCATAGGTATTCTTCATTCACAACATTGAATTTAGTTGACTCATGCGGCTTATGTAGGCATTTAGTTGGGCACACGTGGTGAATAAATAATTGCTTTCTAAAAATATTTTATTATAAAATTTGGATCATTGGAATGTTAAAATTGCATTTAGTGTGTTCTATGTTTGAAAATCAAAATGAACGCTAGCATTTCTTTTCATCAAATTGTAAGGCACTCTCTAAAGAAATGAGCTCTCTCCATCTTGAGTAATTTATTTGGAAAGAGTGTATCTGGAATAGCAATTATCTTCGTCATTCTCGAGATGGTTGAGGTGTTGTTGGATGGTAATTGTAGTATAATTTGATGATGTATGAATTATTTTCATGGCATTTTTATTTTGCTTATGATGATCTATTAATGTTGCCTATATTGCCATTATCTGGTCAGTTGATTTTCACCAGAAATCTCACAGTTATTATTTATTGAATTACTATTGCCATTAGAACGCTTATGCTATTTTTTTGCACTATTTGTTACTTGAAAAATATTTAGAGATCCCCTTGTTGTCAATTTTAGGTAATCAATTTTGTTTTTATTCTAATGTCTCAAGAATCATCTGACTCAGGGTAAAAAAGATTTCCCAACGAAGTAATAGAGTAATAATCCAACTGGACGATGGAAAGACATTTGTAGCTGACGCTGCCATTATTACTGTTCCTCTTGGGGTTCTTAAAGCAAATCTTATAGAATTTGAGCCTAACCTTCCAGAATGGAAACTCTCTGCGATTGTTGATCTTGGTGTGGGCAATGAAAACAAGATTGCTCTTCGCTTTGACACTGTATTTTGGCCTAACCTAGAAGTGTTAGGTTTAGTAGCTCAGACATCTTATGCTTGTGGTTATTTTCTGAATCTCCACAAAGCTACAGGACATCCTGTTCTGGTGTACATGGCTGCAGGCAGATTTGCTTATGATATAGAAAAACTTTCTGATGAAGAAGCTGTGAACTTCGTGATGGTTCAGTTGAAGAAAATGATACCAGATGCAACAGACCCGGTTAGTTTCTGTGCTTGTCCATCGATCATATAAGTGCATTAGTCCCTTGAAACATAAAAAAATACCCTGTTTGAATGATATTTTGACAGGTACAATATTTAGTTTCACGTTGGGGAACAGATCCCGATTCGCTTGGGTCGTATTGTTGTGATTTAGTTGGGAAGCCAGCTGACGTGTACGAAAGACTATGTGCCCCTGTTGACAATTTGTATTTTGCTGGTGAAGCAGCAAACTCTGAGCATTCTGGGTCCGTCCATGGAGCTTACTCCTCCGGTGTAATGGCTGCTGAAGTCTGCCGAAGGTGTCTATCAGTACAACATGGTGTATCAGATCTCTTCCAGCTTGTAATGAGAGAAGAACTCTCAGAAGCTATGGTCCCCCTTCAGATATCTAGAATGTAGTGGATCCAAAATCTAGTATCTTGCTGTTTAGAATTCAATCAGAAGCTTTAAGAATTTTATTATGCTGGGCATTTTTTCCTTCTTGATTAGCTCATTTCCTGGATAAATACAATCCATTCATTGACTTATTGTTTGACATCCATTTTGGTGTGGCTTCTTTGAAGTACTACTATCTTTTGGCTTCGTTCAAGTCCTGCGGGTTGATAGGGTGTGGCTTCTCAGAAGACATTCACGCTTCATGTGTTCTTCAAATTGTTAATTAGAAAACATGAAGAGTTCAAAGTATTCACATATGTAAAAATCCAAACAACTTGTTAATTAGAAAACATGAAGAGCTCAAAGTATGTGTCATATCAATCCCATGCCATGCCTGCATCACTCTGTCTAATATGAGAGGACTCGTATCTTGTTGATAAATCAATTAATTGTGCTTAGCTTGGCTAGTTTCTACCAATCATCTGACACTCCCATTTTGATTTAATTATTAGTGGAAGGATGCCTAACAAAAATCCAGGCATTCGCTATTTCTCTTTGTGTAGGTTTTGGGAACCTCTAGCTAAACAAGACTTCTTTTATGGAAAATTTTAAAGCTTTATAACCTACTTCACTCATAGTATTGAGTTTTTTTATTAAGAATAATGAGTTGTTGCTGGTATCAAACATGAGTTGGATATAGTTGAAAAGTTTAGTTTATGATGGACTCACAACTTAGCCTATTGGTGTTATATTTACTAACTTATTTTTATCAAATTCATTATTACAATTACATGATAAATAATATTTGACGGTAAAATTAATATATCGTGTTAGACTATTGTAACAACTCTTAAATCTTATTAGGTTTTTTTTCATTACCAAGATTTATTAGGAAAACATTATTAGCACTAGTTAAATTTATACTTCCTACTTAGTTATCTAATTTGTCTGATTATAATTAGTTTTAATATAGCAAATGTTCTCTTCTATATTTATTAGAGGTAAATAATTACAAATATATATATATATATATATATATATATATATAATAGTAAATTTCTTGGGTAGTTGAAGCATAATGAACGTTTATTATAATGGTTATAATTCAAACCTAAGAGTATATATATAATTAGCTAATATCATTACTTTGGCTTTAAGATATGTATTATACTATTAATTTAGTTAATCCAAGGGTCCCTGTGTTGTGCAAGTAATTCTACGGTTTAAGTTTTATCTCCCTATAAATTCTACCCTACTGTGACTAGGAGATACAGCTACTCATCTAATTTGAGAATATCTTTATGGATTTAATAGTAAACTATACTCGTGATATACTAATTGTCACTTCCCGACCTAAAAGTACTATGACAGACCTCTAGACCGCGCCGAAATCCTAGCTTTCCAGGCGTGAAATCACCCCCCAAATTGGCAACCCTAATTGCCGTCCAAGATTTATCCCCAAATCAGAAAACCCTAACCCTAAATTCAATTTTACCTCGGGTCAACCTTGATTTTGACCAAAATCCTCGTCAACGCCGCGCGCACTAGCCGATTTGATTTAGGATTGTTGATGTCAATATGATGACCAAAATCAGCGTTGACCGTGTGCCCGCGTTGACCACCTCGGGACGAACGCTCGATGCGTTCGTCTCCAGCCGCTTCGTAAGAACGACGCCGCCTGCATCGTTCCCTCCAGTGTTCGTCTACCACCGGGAAGAAAGGTGCGAAGGCAGGTTGAGGACGCTGTCGTACCTCTCCACCTCTCGTCGTCATCCGGAGGCCACTAGCCGCCGGGAACACCTAGAAACGTCACCGCTGCGTTGAAGAACTTGGAAAACAGGGGAAGATGGGTAAACGAGAAGGAAGCATGTTTTATTCCTCAGAAGAACTACAAAGCCCTCTTCTCTCGCCATTGGCCCCCTGGCCGCCGACTGCCCCTTCCCCTCCCTCGCCGGTTACAATCTCTCTCATCGTCGCCCCCAGACGCCGGAAAATCACTCGTTACCTCACCCCACAACTCCCCCGTCACTGGTGGTGATGCCGAAGCTAACCTAAACCTCGTTGCGGCTGTCACTCCCCAGCTCGCTGGTGCTCCGTTAGCTTTATAGTGAGAAGAGAAGCTGCTCTCTCCGAGTTAGGGCGTCCACCGCCCGCGTCTCCTATTCGCCGAGATTGCCGCTGCGCCTGGAGTTTCATCGACGACGCCCGCCTCTGTCGCCGAAACTTTCATTGCCTCCTCGCCCGACGCTGCATCCACTTCCTCTGGCGAAGAGCTCGCGTTCGAGCTTTGAGGAGGCGCTGCTGTCGACGCAGTTGAAAGCCGCGTTTGCTGCGATTTAGGGTCAACATTGGGCGTTGACCCAATTTGGCCTCTATTTGGGCTGCGCCTTGCATCCCTTTGGGCTGGGTTTGGGCCAGGCTTGGCCCACTGTGCCAAGGGCCTGACAATTTTTCCCCGCCCAATTTGGACATCGCCCTCGATGTCTGTCACGGGTGGTTCTTTCGCAACTATCGCCCCGATATACTCGATCCGACATTGCTGCACCCTTGTGGCAGTGTTTGGAGCTGCCTGGATCACCCCGATCCTTGGCTCCTCAGTGTTGACTTCAGCTTCCTCAGCTGGTTCCTGTGCCATGATAGTCATAATCTTCTGTCTAGTGGGGCAATTCTTCATCCAGTGAGGACCGCCACACAAGAAATAACCCTATGGTTTTGGCTCTGCATAAACCCTTCCAGCAGTCCGTTGTGGCTCCTGTCGTCCCTGTGAACCCCTGTCTCACCGGGGAAAGGGTCTACCCTTTCTGGAACTCTAGCCCTCGGTGGGGAGCCGTGCTTCGGTGGTGATCTGGATTTCCTTGGTGGTGCTGATCTAGAACTCTGATTATCCACCAAGGACTCAGCCACTACTGCAGCCCACTAGTCTCATAGTGAGTGTTGCCGAACCTCTGTCTCTGCCCATGGTTGAAGATTTTGAAGGAAATAATACCTTTTGTCTACCTTCGTCATATCTGGTAGCTCCAACATCAGTGCAGAGAATACCCTAACATACTCCTAGATCGACCTCGTGTGCCTCAGCCGATCAACTTTGCCACGAGCCTTATCGGCCGAATTTTTGAGAAGAAACTGCCGCCGCAGTTCCTCATGGAAGGTCTCCTATGGCCAACTAGAAGCCCCCGACGTCGAGCTAACTTTAGTCCTCCACCAAAGTTTCGCGTCGGCTGTGACATACGCGATGCACACCTACACCCATTCTCGTTCTGGAACATGGCCTATGGAGAACAACTGCTCCATGTCCCATATAAAATTCTCCACCTCCATGGACAATCGCCCCCCCCCCCCCCACCCCCGCCCGAACGTCGCTGGCTCAGGGACGCATACCTTCGGCTTGGGAGTCTCTTGCTCCGCCATCGATCGTGATACCTGCGTCAAGGCTAAGCACAGCACGACGATCTCAGCCTGCATCTCCTCTAGCATCCTTGCCATCTGCTCTGGCAAGTCAATCAAACCCTCCAAGGTCTGCTGCAGGACCTTGATCTGCAACCACTGTTGCTCCACGGTGCGCTGAAGATGCTCAACCTGGGGAACCACCGCGTTGTCCCCATCACCAGTCAGGCCAAGCACCTGCTCCAACCGAGCAATGCGGTTTGCCTGATTCACCATCTCCTCAGGTAGTTTGGCCGTCACCTTGGCTTTACTACCCAGATCACGCTGGGGCCAAACGTCCTCTGACGATCCTCTGACTGTGTGCGCGAACTTCTGGAACTTCCGACCAACTTTCACCTTCACGGGTGAAGCAGCCGTGTTAACGACACCACGTTGACCCACTAACGTGTATCTTTGACCTATGGGTATAGGCCCACAGTCTGCCTCTGATACTAACTGTCACGCCCCGACCTAAAGGTACTCCGATAGACTTCTTTACCACGTTGAAATCTTAGCTTTCTGGGCGTGAATCACCCCCAAATTGGCAACCCTAATTGCCGTCCAAGATTTATCCCCAAATCAGAAAACCCTGACCCTAAATTCAATTTTACCTCTGGTCAACCTTGATTTTGACCAAAATCCTCGTCAACGCCGCGTGCACTCGCCTATTCTCCAGCCGCTTCATAAGAACAATGTCGTCTGCGTCGTTCTCGCCGGTGTTTGTTGTCTGCCGCCGGGAAGAAAGGTGTGAAGGTAGGTTGAGGACGCTGCCGTACCTCTCGTCGTCGTTCGGAGGCCACTCACCACCGGGAACACCCAGAAATGCCACCGCCACGTTGAAGAACTCGGAAAAACAAGGGAAGATGGGTAAACGAGATGGAAGCTTATTTTATTCCTCAGAAAAACTACAAAGCACTCTTCTCTCGCCGTCGGCCCCCTGGCTGCCGACTGCCCCTTCCCCTCCCTCGCGGGTGATCCCCTAATCACCGATTACAATCGCTCTCACCGTCGCCCCCAGGCGCTGGAAAATCACTCGTTACCTCACCCCACAACTCCCTCGTCACTAGTGGTGATACCGAAGCTAACCTAAACCTCATTGGGCTGTCGCTCCCTAGCTCGCTGGTGCTCCGTCAACTTTATAGTGAGAAGAGAAGCTGCTCTCTCCGAGTTAGGGTGTCCGCCGCCCGCGTCTCCTGTTCGCCGAGATTGCCGCTGTGCCTAGAGCTTCGTCGACGATGCCCGCCCGACGCTGAATCCGCTTCCTCTGGTGAAGAGCTCGCGTTCGAGCTTTGCAGAGGCGTTGCTATCGACACAGTCAAAAGCCGCGTTTGCTGTGATTTAGGGTCAACATTAGGTGTTGACCCAATTTGGCCTCTATTTGGGCTGTGTCTTGCATCCCTTTGGGCTGGGTTTGGGCTAGGCTTGGCCAACTGTGCTAAGGGCTGACACTAATGATGTAGGAAATGTAGTAGCCTACTTTGTACATGCAACATCATTATAGTTGCATTAGTCATCCTAACCACAACACTCATTGACTTCATCAGAATACAAATAATTTTGACTTCGCAATAATGTTAGATTAATATTGATTCTTTTTTTTCCACAAAAAGCATAATTAATTAAACACGGGATCGAAGATCCAGGTCCAAAATATAGTTAAAGGCATTAGGCCAATCTGAGTGCCAAGTATTACAAGATTTACTAGTAGCTGCTACTTTGGCAAGCCAATCGGCAGCTTGATTCACAAATCTAGGAGAATACATGATGATACAGTTGGAAATTCTAGCTTTGAAAAACCAGATTTCTTGGAGCAACTGGGAATCACCAATCTCTGCCGTATGCTGATGAGGATTAGCGAGCTTGACAGCAGATTGACAATCAGATTCTACGATCTAGGAACTAACACCAGGAAAAGGTTGGCTATAGATAAGTTGGAGAGCAGCCTTGATGGCCAGGAATTCAACTTCCAGAGCTGAGGAAACTGAAACAAAGATAGAGGCCGCCAATAAACAACAGCCGGAGTGATCCTGAATCAGATAACCAACACCTCCGGAATCAGGTTGTTGTAGCCAAGAGCCATCAACATTAATCTTCAAAGAGCCCACAGTCGGCTTGGTCCAAACCATAGTACTAACATGTTGCCTAGTTGTACTTCCCTCAAAGTTAGATAAGTTGAGCATAAAATTAAATTCAAGCAGCGCATATTTCAGAATAGACTCAGAATCCGGCGATAGAGAATTAAAAATAGAATCATTTCTCGCCAGCCATAATTTCCAGAAAGTCGTTAAAATCAAAGCAGCAATAGATGGGGGAAGAAAAATCCATCCTCCATTAATCTAGCTAGCAGAAGCATTACAATTAAGGCCAACAAGATTCGAAAGTTTACCGAAAAGTTGTAAGGTAAATTCACAAGAATAGAAGATATGCTCAACCGAGTCGCAATGCCCATGACAAAAAACACAAGAAGCCGTGCTCATGATATTAAATTTATGCAAGAGGGCTGAGGTTGGCAGTCTTAGTCTTTGATGGAACAGCTTCCAACCAAAGAACTTAATCTTTGGGGTAACTGAAAGCAACCAAAGGCGCCGCCAACCCACCCAAGGGTCCTTGAGGACCACGTGATCCCTTAAAATGAAGTCGTAAGCCGACTTATTAAGAGAACCACCGAGCAGGTCCTCTCTCCAAGTCCATTTATCCTCCTCGGGAAAACTAAGCAACTGAATACCAAGAATGATTTTGGAAAGTTCAGGTCCACCAATGTCCCGAATAAGCTGTTGGTTACAAACTCCATCCTGTAAGAAAAGAGAAACCGGCAGAGAACTGGACGCCAAAGAAATATTGATAAACAAAGGTTTAAGACGTAAAGGCATATCAAAACACCAAGCATGATTTAAAAATTCAGTACTTAAGCCATTACCAATTTTTCTAATAAAACCAGGTCTAAGAGTTTGCAAGTCTTTCATCAAACCTTTCCAACACCATGACATGGCAGAATTTAAGGGAGTGGACCAAGGATCAATAGGGCCATACTTAGCCAAAACTAAGTTTACCCATAAGCTATTTTTGTGATTGAGCACATCAAGAATACGTTTGCATTGAATGGCAACACGAAGATAGGAGAAATCTTTAATGCTAAGGCCACCACAATCCTTAGGAAGAGTGACCTAATTCCAAGATATAAGATGCAAACTCCTTTTAGGCGGTTGATTAGACCAAAGAAATTGTCTCGGAATCTTATTAAAATTATCCATGTAAGTTCTAGGAATCCAAGAGGAGGTTAAAGCATGAATAGGCGTAGACAAGATAGTGGAATTCAGCAAGGTAACCCTACCAGCTTGAGAAAGGAATTTAGATTGCCAATTACCAAGATGCATGTGAAGTTTGGAAATGACCTCTTTAGAAGTAGCTCTAGAAGGAGGAGAAGGGGCAATGAAAGCACCAAGATATTTAAAAGGAAATCTCTCTTCCTTGAAATTGAAAAATTGCAAGACCTGTCTTTTAGAATTACGAGAACAGTGTTTCGGAAAAAGGATGGAGGACTTGTTGATGTTGATTTTTAAAAAGGATGGAGGACTTGTTGATGTTGATTTTTAAACCAGTAATCTCATAGAAAAGATGAAGCCCTTTGAGAATATTTCTGCAGGATCTAGGATTAGCACGGAAACACAGAAGGAGATCATCAGCATAAAGCAGGTGCGAGAGATTAAACTTATGCTTAAAGTGGAAAGGAGAGATGAGCTTATCATTCACTAAATCACGAAGAATAATACTAAGGAGGTTAGCAACCATGATAAAAAGGTAAGGGGAGAGCGGGTCACCCTGTCTAATACCGCATTTGCTCTTGAAGTAAGGCGAAGGCGAGCCATTAATCATGCAAGCAAAGGAAGGAGACTCTACACAAACCCGGATCCAAGTAATGAATTGATCAGGAAAATTATAGACATGCATAGCCAGAAATATAGCCTCCCATTTCACAGAATCAAAGGCTTTTTCCAAATCAATTTTTAAGATGATCTTAGGAAATTTGCCTCGAGAATAAAACATGGAATGAACCATCTCTTGAACCGTAAGAATGTTCTTGTGAATACTACGCCCTTGAAGGAAGGCAGATTGTTCCATATGAATAATGGAAGGAAGAACAGATTTGAGACGGTTAGCAATCACTTTGGATAAGATACGGTAAGAAACATTGCAAAGAGAAATCGGTCTGTAGTCTTTAATGAATCGAGGAGATCTAGTCTTAGGAATGAAGATCAGAAGAGTTTCCCCCCAAGCTTTGGGAATAATCGGACAAGAGTGAAAACCATGCATAAACTTTAAGAAATCAGCCTTAATACAATACCAATAATGAGAGTAAAATTCGCCAGTAAAACCATCAGGACCCGGGCTTTTACCCTTTCCAAGGTGGGCGATAACATTAGTAAGCTCATCCAGACTAAAAGGGGAGCACAAGGAATCAATGGCTGAACTCTTAATGCGGAGGAGCGAGGGAGAGGATAAAACCGGCCTCACAAGAGAATGGTTCAAATTAGAAAAATTAGCAGTCCAGAGCTTAGAATAAAAGTGTTGAAATTCTTTGGCAATGAGAGATTGATCAGAAATTACAGAGCCATTATCAAGAGTAATGGAGAGAATGCGATTGAGTCTAGAACGTTGAGAGATCATTCTATGAAAAAACTTGGAGTTACAGTCCCCGGCCTTAATCCACTTGGATTTAGCAAGGGTCCACCATTTGAGGTTAATTTGGCGGGCTAAGGCTTTGGACTTGTTAATAAAAGAGGAAAGATCCACCTGCTCATCATGCGAAAGGGAACTCTTCGCTTCCCGGGCTTGCAAGATGAAAATTTGAGAATCAGTCTTGGCAAGATTATCTTCAAGATTGCCAATACGATGGCGATTCCAATAAGCAAGGTCACGACGAATAGCCTTAAATCTGAGAGTAAAGTCTCAATCATGAGGCTGCATGAAGTCGGAGTGATTCCAATGATTAGAGACAATATAATGAGCATCCTGATAGTCATTCCAAAAAGGTTGATAGCGAAAAAGTTTAAACTTAGATCTAATGGAACTCTTAATCCGGATGAGGAGGGTAGCATGATCAGACACCCCCCGATTTAGGTGAGAAACCGAAGAGAAGCCAAACATATCAAGCCACGTGGGGGAAGCAAAAGCACGATCAAGATGAGACATGATTCTAGAAGGACCAACTCTATTGTTAGACCAAGTGAAAGGGTTACCCGAGAAACCAAGATCAACAAGACCATTGGAATGGATAAATTGTCTAAAAACCGCAATCGAGGAATCAGAGATGAAAGCACGTCTTCCCTTTCTATCCTCAGGGTTCAAAATACAATTAAAATCGCCACATAAGAACCAGGGCACATCAGAAAACTCAGCATTGGATAAGTCAGACCACATTCTATTACGAGCTTGGTAATTAGTACTAGCATAGAAAATAGAGAAGACCCAAGGCCTAAAATCTTTAGGAGAGATGATGACATGCAATACCTGATTGAGGGCCGCAATGACCTTTACCTCCATCAGATGATTGAGCCAAGCAAGAAAAATATCGCTGGAAGCACCTTGAGCCGGAACGTGAGTAAAACTCCATTTACAGCCAAGGGACTTCGCTAACTTGTAAGCCCCCTCATCGGATAGATGGGATTCCTGCAAAGCAAGCAATTGAGGATGATATAAGTGCATTAAAATTTTAAGATGGTCTCGGGCAACTCTTTGGCCCGCTCCTCTACAATTCCAAGAAACAATATTCATTGAAAAGATGAGTTTTGAGAGACAGAAGGGGCCTTTGGCCCAACTGAACCAGCACGCCTCATGCGCTTTGAACCAGCGCTCTTGGAAAGAACGATCTGCGAAGATGCAGCCAGTTGTTGGAGAGGAAAATCAAGAATGGAAGCCTCAAAGTTGAGAACTTCGCTTGCCGACATCTCTCCCACGAAGGGAATTCTGCCCCCGAAAGCTGTCCGAAATTTGGGCGCAACCTGCGAGAGAAGACGCTCAGTCTCATATTGCAAAAGAGAAGAATCTAACGCAGAGGTAGCAGAAGGAGTCTGAGAATGCGGCACTAAGGCCAAGGTCTGATCATCAGGGGGAACGACTACAGGAAAGGAGAAGTCCGAGGAGTGAGACTCTGAGTCAAATTGATCCATCTCCATAGGACCCTCTTTGGCTGGCTTCGCGAGATAGGGTTCAGCGACAGTGAAGACACGATTCGAAGCCGAGGCTTGATCGTGCTTCGCATTAGACGGAGCCTTCGAGAAGACATCAGCATCCGCCCTGCGACGCGAGGGAGTACTGGAGCGCGCCGAATATTGCCGGCCACGGCCCGCCTGTCTGGCATGGGAGTGAGGGAGAGGGACGTCCTCAACCGAAGAAGAGGAGGCCGATTTGTGAAACGCCTGGTCAACCGGGGCTCGACGCCCCCGCCGCCTCTGTACACGGAGCCACGGTCCCACGGTGGGAAGTTGTGCTTGAAATAGAGTAGCTACTTGACTGGAATCCTCAGAGTCACCTGAATGCATCCCAGGAGATTGGGGGGAAGCCGACGAAGCATGCGGTTTGGGCGGGATTGAACGAGCACACTCCGGCAGATTATGACCAATGCATCTACATCCCGAGCATAAGGAAGGGAGGTTCTCATACGCGAACGTCTAAAAAAGACCATAATTTGGGGTTCCCACCCAGGGCACCCTCTCGAACTGGTTTCTCCAGATCAAGCTCCACACAAACTCTGACATATTGTCCTCTTTCGAAGTTGGACGACCGATCATCTACTCGAAGAGGCTTGCCGGCTTTTGAGACAATAGCTACCAACGATTCAACGTTCCAGTATTCATACGGGAGCCCATTTAAACGCATCCACACAGGAGCCGTCTTGATAGTTTGTCTAAGCGCCTGGAAGTTTGCCTGCCAAGGGATCAAGCTCAGAGCTCCACCTTGAAACAACCATGGACCGTCCGTAAGGATTTCAATGGCATTATCAATACTCTGAAAGCGGAAGAGAAAGAATCTGTTCTCCATATCCAAGATTTGAGTTATATGCTTCCAAGTTCGAGCCACCTGCTCCCGGAGGATGTGGATCGGTGGAGGTCTGGCTAAGAATTTTTCAATGAGGCATTTCTTCCAAGGCTCTCTCCATGCCTCCAATTTTTCTTGGTCGAAAACCACACAATCGGGGTATTTATCAGCAATATTTGCAATCACTGATGAAGAAAACATTGCCGACAACGATGGAACCCCAATCTTGGTCCGGAAGAGGCCAGCCCATGACGCCAACTGGGAAGAAATTGGGGGAACGCTTCGAGAAGGCGGAGGAGGCGGGGCAGAAGTTCCTAGAGCAGAAGGACCACCAGATTTGCCCGGATCCGGCGGCTTCGGGATCGGCGGCGGCTGCTGGGACGAAGTAGCCGTTGGGGTCGCATGGGAGCGTTGAGATATCGCACGGGAACTCATTTTTCAGAATTCACTTGTGATTAATTAAAATAATAAAAATATTACCAATATTTAGTTTTACAATTGAAATAATAAAAATATTATTTTTATCATGGTAATAAAAATATGCATAGTGGTAAAATTGTGATGCTAAATTTAGAACATTTTAATAATAGGTGTTAATAAAAATTAAAGAAAAAATTTATATTATAGTAATAAAAATATAACTAATTATATTTGCATTAGTAGTGATATTTCTGTATTAACCTAAATTATTAAAATTACAAATAAAAAAATGTTAAAGAATAAATAAGGAATCAATCCCCAATTGTCATAGCAATCTTGATCAATGGTACAATCAATCAATGATGTAGCCATGACCCATGAGTGGTTGGTTACTTAGTCATGTATCCGTCATTGTTATTGGAGATAAAGCCCTCAAGAGAATGTTCTGGAGAGATAGAGCCCCTTCCCCTTAGATGTAAATCTCTTGAGCTAAGATAACAGTGGAAAGAGTCAAATATTTTGACTCCATGCATGGCGAGAGCAAGAAGGCAAAGTGAACGAGAGAGTAGGGTCAACGGGCCCCACCCCTTGACGCATAGCGACACACTTGCCTGCGCCACAGACATCATCAACAGCAATGCATACAAACACTACTCTCTCTCTCTCTCTCACTCACACACACTCACTATTTTTTTATGAATATTTTTTCTGAATAATTTTGGTGTGAAGGGGTGAGGATTAGGAGAAGGGAGGAGAAAGAGTAGTAGAGCTGAAAAGAAGAGAATCCTTCACAGCGCCGTCAGTGAGAGAGGGAAAGTATGACGAGCAACTCTTGAGGAATCACAACCCGATCGATCGCAGAAGCACAAAGCTTGAATATTAAAGAGCAGAAAGATCCGCCGTGCTGCTTATCTCCCCCCTCCTAGATCTCTCACGCAATCACCTTAATCGTTGGGAAAGGGAAACAAGTACATATTTCTTCTGCACAGGTTGGTCTCTCTGATTGCTGTTCCAGCTTCCATGAACTCTACATCTCTTTACTGCTTGTTGAGTGTCTCTGAACCAGCTCTTTGTTTGCTTTGCCAGCTTTTCTTTGTTCTGTTGTAGAGGTGGGGAACAGTGCTAGTCAAGGGAAATTTTGGAGGGTTTTGTGGAGTTGTCTGTGGTGGCTGCACGGATCGACTCTTCATGTATCAAGTTCTTGGGTTCTCTCTCATCTTTTCATTTTCCCTTTCTTGTCTCCTAGTCTTTAGATCTTGCGAAGTAGCTCGAGTTTGAAGGAGTACTGTTTGGCTAGATTCATCATACTAATTGGTGATGGGAATCCAGTGATTGGTGCTCTTGCTTTGATTTTGGGTAGTGAGTGTTTCTTCCTGCGGAAAACTTAATGATTTGGAATAGCAAGAAATTAAACAAAAAATCAACAGAGAACAAGAGTAGAGAGAAGATTTAACATCTGATTTCTTTATTTTTACAAGATGAAGGCAGTTTCTTCATCGAGCCATTTCTTTGGAATCATAGAAGAAGATGAATACAACCACCAGAAGCTGCAACCGCCGCCGCCGCTGCAAATGGCAGGGACCCCGGGTTCGTCAGTCACCACTTGTCAGTCCGCCGCTCCTCCAAAGAAGAAGAGGAATCTTCCTGGACACCCAAGCAAGTGCCTGAACTAGCTATAATCTGTCTCCCCGAGTAAATTTAATTTCAAGCCCATATTAACATCGACGAGAACAACGAATCACTAATCGCTGAGTCAAATTGCCACGATTGACTGCAGATCCGGACGCGGAGGTGATCGCATTGTCGCCGAAGACCCTTCTGGCGACGAACCGATTCATCTGCGAGGTGTGCAACAAGGGATTCCAGCGGGAGCAGAACCTGCAGCTGCACCGCCGCGGCCACAACCTCCCCTGGAAGCTGAAGCAGAAGAGCCCAGGCGAGGTGCGGCGGCGCGTGTACCTCTGCCCAGAACCGACGTGCGTCCACCACGACCCCTCGCGAGCCCTGGGCGACCTCACCGGCGTCAAGAAGCACTACTGCCGCAAGCACGGCGAGAAGAAGTGGAAGTGCGACAAGTGCGGGAAGCACTACGCCGTCCGCTCCGACTGGAAGGCGCACTCCAAGGTCTGCGGCACTCGCGAGTACCGCTGCAACTGTGGCACCCTTTTCTCTAGGTACGTACGAGTTTCCATGATTGAATTGTGCTCTTGTTCATTAACGTGCATGCGTCCATCCCGTGATGCGCAATTGCGCATCATCTCAAACCTAGGGTTAGGGTTAGGAATGTTAATTAGAGGCGAAGAGGAGAGGAGGGCGCAAGCGCCTGCGGCTGCATCATGGCAAAGGAACAAACAACCAGCGCCATTGAGATCTCGAACAGCAACTCCCTCCTCTACTGCCTCATCGAAACCAACGCCATCTCTCTCTCTCTCTCTCTCTCTCTCTCTCTCGTTCACGTGGAGACTTGGAGCAACGCAAAGCAGGCGACTTTGTTGGCTTGCGATTTGGAGAATCTGGGCAACGAGGGAAGGATCTTGCAGATCGACGCCATTACAAGTTAGATTGAGCGAATTGACGCATGCTTTTATTGTTCCCTTTGACATTAATTCTTACCTCGGAAGCCATGCATGACAAGTAGCGACATTCCTTCATTGCATTGATTGAGAGATCAGCCCTAAAAATAGGATCTTAATTGTTTATAGACAGAAAGTGGCATTTTATAACTCCAAGGAGAGTTCATTCGTCGCTGCTTTTTTCATATGCCTCAGACAAATGAACCCAGTTTGTCCCCAAGCCTTTTTCCCTTGAAAATCTTGGCAGCCGTACTGTCCTCCTCTCCAGTATACATCATATGAATAAAAGAATTTGAGCCTGTACCCCTCATAGTCATTGGGCATTGTGAAGAAGCTTTAGTAATTATATTAACTCTCTAATTAGTAATCAAAACATTAGCAGCAGTGATTCCATCTCAATTTCAAGTGGTTTTTGACCTAATTTTATTCACTGCAGGAGAGACAGCTTCATCACCCACAGAGCCTTCTGTGATGCATTAGCACAAGAAAACACAAGGCTTCCGGCCGGCATGAACTCCAATGCCGGCAGTAGCCACTTGTACGCCAACAGGGGTATAAATCTCAGCCTGATTCCACAGCTCAACTCGCAACTCCCCACCTTGCAGCAGCAACAGCCGCCCCCACCGACCAACCTCCCCCGATTGTGGGAAAATGCCGGCGGCGCCACCCAGTTCGACCCGGCCTCCATCCAGCAGCCGCCCCAACTGACTGATCAACCCTCCACGTTCTACCAAGCCTTCAATGCTGGAGAGAGCAAGCACTCGCACGGCATGATGCAGCTCGAAGATCACCTGCGAGCATCCAACGCCAACTACGCCTCTTCCTCGGCTGCTGAGAATCTTTTCAATCTAGGCTTTTTTCCCAACAGCGGCAGCGCCGGCGGCACAGATCAGCCTATGTCTCTGTTCGCGATCAGTCTCCTGGGCCACCACGGAGCTGACACGAGCATGTCCCCTCTGTTCAACGTCGAGCCGGCGGGAACCCCGCGGACAGCGCAGATGTCGGCCACTGCGCTGCTCCAGAAGGCGGCGCAAATGGGAGCCACGTACTCCGGCAGCACAATGAGGCGCGGAGAGAGCGAGAGCCAGTTCCAGGGCGTCATGAGCTCGTTTGGGGGATTCAACCAGGGGCTACACGACGTGGCATCAGATAGATTGACGAGGGACTTTCTCGGGGTTGGTGGTATGATGAGGGGGATTAATCCGCAGAGAGAGCAGCATATTGGGATTGATCATACGGAGTTGATGCAGGAGCACTCGGAGATGAAGGCAGGATCCTCTTCTCGATCGTTTGGTGGGTGGAGACTGCAATGAAAGATGAGGCGATTAAGCTATGGGGGTAATTAATTTGCTGTTAACCTTCGGCTGTGACTTAATTTATCCTTTTAATCACAGCTTAAAATTGAAGCTGTGGATCTATCAGTGAGCATTTCAAGAGCTTCAAGTTACAAGCTTTTAATTTTGTTTTTTTTTTCTTGTCTCCTTTTAATTGCTATGTGACCGTCTTCAATAATATGAATAATGCACCATGCAGAGGTATAACTCAATCAGTAAGGACCGGAGATGACAAAACCATGTCTGGTTTTCTAAGAGAAGTGGATACGATCATTAAAATACTCTTTCAAACTGCAGGACTGGGCTAAAAGAAAATTACAGCTGAGCTCTGGCCTGCCTTGGCACAAATCAGATGATACTGCAGTCTGCTTGGTCCTAGACTGGTGCTAGTTTAGTTCGACCCAACAGGTCAAACCAGATATAGATTCTGATCGGATCCGGTATGTTTGTGGGATTCGAATCGAATACCCAACCCACCAACCCGCTTGCAGGAATCTTCCACCTCGCGAACTTCACTGCGCCGCCGAACAAGGAGGTCCGGTAATTGGTGCTAGTTCAGTCGACCCAGAGAATTTTCTCACTTTACTAGTAACTTTTTAAGTTTTGAATGAGTAAAGCTATGCGATGGCTACTTTCTATTTTTCGAAAGATGTTAAAAAGGAACAAGAAATAGTTCAATTGGTGATAGAAACTTACATGTTCCTATCACTGCAAAGATAAAATATCAAGCAAACAGTAACAATTCAATGCAGCATACAGAACAATAAGGAATACAGGTCATGTTTCAAACCTGGTACATATCTCGATTAATTCTAAATGATAATACTTCACACAAATGCCGTTAAGTCCAAGTATCTCAATTTCAATATGTAGTTAATAAACATCGTTACCACGAATTGTATGAAGTTCTCGATCTCAATTTTTGATTCATATGGTAACACCACATGGTCAACAGTAGAACATGACCTTCTTCACATTTTCTTTCAGAGCTGGAAGAGGTCTTACTGGCGCACCTCCAGGGACACGCGAGCTACGCTGAGCAGCTCCACGTCCAACAGCTCCACTTGCCATGGACCCACTGTCTGACGTCTCTGGTTCCAAATAAAATCGAGCGCGGAATGCAGCCAGGTGAGCGTAATATGCAGGTGGCACTATCCAAACAATTAGTTCAAGTCAATCAACTGCACCATATATGTTTTTAAGATACAACCAAGCTATTCAAATATTGGAAATGAATTTATCCAAGGCATACCTATTGATACAGATCGTGTGCACCTGGCATACCTGAAAACAGATCCAAGAGAAATCAGCAGTGATAAAGAGGTAATTATCAATACATCAAAAAGACGAGAGGTTTACGTGTAACACAGGTTGTTTGTTAGGGTTTGCAATTCATCAGCGCTGAATTTGTTCTCGTCCCACAGGACATGGTAATGTGCAGGTCGACTTGTGCCCTATAAACGCGACATAATATGTTAAGGTAAATATCATACCACTGATCAATATATTTCAACTTAGAACGATGGATAATATACTTGGATGCCAGCATGACTACACAGGTAAAAATCAAATTCAGTCGGATGACAGATCTTGGTGTCGACAACAGTACCTGTCAATCCCAATATTAATCAGCAAGTTAATTTGAGTGGTCTAGAGAGAATAGGAGTACCACAATAACAAATAAGAAGAAAAATTGATGCATCTGTAATCCTCATCAAATGATCCAAGAAACTAACCAGGGAGTATGTTTCCACTCTTGTCAACTGAACGAGTATCATTATGATTATTTGCAAAGAGCCTAGTATGATGCCGTTTCTGAACGACAATGAAAGTTACCGGTGGCTGATAATTTGGCTCTAGTGAAGCACATGCCTGAGAAATATTTTAGAATGACTTAACAAAAAGAGAAAATAAATTGAGATGCCAAGAAAATCAGAGAATGGCAATCGTCAAATAACCTTTCGGATTGCATCTAGTTCATAAAGTAAAACTTGGTAGAATTGTCCCTCACTGACACCATCCCTGCATAGAGAGAGATGTTTGGTGTTCATATGACAAGAATTACTGGTACACAACTTACCATATCCCCACCTGTAAAATATAATTCGCTGTGGCTTTTGTCCAGTAGCTTTTTTGAAGGAAATAAGCAGCTCCCTGAAATTTAGGTAGTCAGATGAATTTCTTGGTACAAAATGGGGCTCAGCAATAAACATAAACAACCATACTTGATCATTCCACCGGAAACTGTTCCACGATTAGAATCTTTCCAAACTTTAAATAAATCTTGAATCAACTCCTGGCGATGTGCCTGAGCAGAAACTAAACCAGCATAATTGGTCACTTCTGGCCAATCTTGAGAAGCAACGACCTGGAAGATAAGCATCGATCAAAGTCTACCAGAGAGATTAAACTTCAGGCAAGGTTCTATATCGTCTTACAGCAGCAATAGAGGGACTGGAGTCTTCTCCGGGATGAGGATGCGTGACATCAGCACCAAATATAATTGTAGGTCTGTCACTTACTAGTGGTATGCACCTAGTCAAGGCATCCATAAGAACTGTATTCCTACCTCCAACCTGAACATTTTAATTTTAAAGGTGAAATATAAGCAGAAATTTGGAAACACGCACAGAACACTTGGACCTGTACTCGAAAACTATATCCACCTACCTTCACATTTATCTTCAGAGCAACATTAGCAAGATATTGCTTGTTTATTCTAAAAACATGCTTAGTCAGACAGCACTGTGAAATCACCCCAAGTTCTGTCTCGCATATCCTCTTTAGGACACCTAACAGACAATGAAATAGTTTATCAGAATCAGGCGAGTAAAAAAGAGCTCAAGTCAAGTAAAATTACAAATAAACAGTAAGGAAGACTTTTGAACTCAAAATGTAATATTGCTCATCATGAGGAACCATACCATAAAGCGAACCATTATTTTCAGGCAATATCACAATAAGTAAATCAAGTCCTTTTCCATGAGGCTGGAGTAAGTTCATTGCATCATTATACTGTGCTTTCAATGCTTGCTCTACATGATCAGGCCTTGCAATCAATGGAGGAAGCACTGGTGCAAGTGAAAAATCCTGAACCAATTTGGTCAATTAAAGGTTATACATTGCTGAAATTATATTTTGGAAACATGATAATATAGAGAAAACACGCATAAATCTCCATAAGAGAAAAAAAGTAAGGTAAGTACCATTCCTGACGTCTGACACATCAGTGCAAGCTCATGACAAAACTGACTAGCATGACTTTCTTGGACATTCCGAGCAAAACTGATGCATGTCCAGCTGCTTACTCTGCCACCATTCACCATTTTCTGGATTACAGGCATCAACAAAAGTTGGAGTTTATGAAATATGGATATGGCATCAACTAAGTTCAATTATATGCTAAAAAATCTCCAGTGTGGCAGCCACAGCTAGAACTAGAAGATTTAACACCAAATATAAATTCAGCCTCTGATTAAGCATGAGAACAAACATCTCACCGAAAGATGGAAAACACACTTTAGTGCGGCATCCTTTAACAGTTCGCTATGGGGAGAGTAATCAGGACCAAGTGGCCTCAGGGCAGTGAATTGAAATTTAGACAAACAAACAATCAAGCAGATAATATAGTGCTAAAGCAGGAACATAAGCAACAAGTTAATATTAGTAGAAATCATCTGCAAGAAACAGCACACTTTAAAATAGTTTAAAAAATGTTATTTGGCTTACCCATTGAGAAGCATCATATTTTTCCTAATTAATGCAAAGAGCTTATCAAACTCTTACATAAACATTCAAATTGGTGTAAATTTTATCCATCATAGCCTCGCCAGTAAGTTGCATCAATTGCTATTGTGGAATATGTGGATTGATCTTATTAACATCGAACAAGGCATCCCATGCACACACGTGCCTTCGGCTATTTCTCAATTCAAATAGCAGTCAAGTGACCGTTGAAAGATTTATTTAGCCCATAAGTGGATATAGCCATAATTTTGGATAAAATTGAGAAACATAAAAGTTTTGGCTGAGACAACAAGATTTATTTAGTGCTCCACAGGCAAAAATGTCAGTGAGGCTTCCAACTCCACATGAATTGTTGACTACACACAATAACTGAATATAGTGAAGTTTTGAAGATAAACACATTGAAGTAAACCATTATATTTTGTGAAACAGACTTTTCCTCCGGGACAACACCATGAGCATTAAACCATACGCAAAATTCCTCTAGTCCATCAGCCCACACCTCTAGTCCATCAACCCTTCACACAGAACTAGTAATAATTAGGGAAGCTTGTGTATACTATAACAAATTGTACTACATAATATGGTTTTAAAAACCGGTTCGACAGCGCGGTCCGGCAGCTGTCCCATTAGCTGCCGGACCGATATAGACAGTGCATACCGACACTATACTATGCACTAACACTATACTACAGTGAATGGTTTCTAGATACGAAAAAATTACCCAGTGTGAAATTAGCCAACTCCAATCAAATTCCTTGTAAGAAAGACCACTATCGAATATATGCTAGTAAAAAGAGAGCTTAACCTTGCACCTGACTGGCTTGCAGAATTTTAGAAATATTATTACTTTGTGTATCATCACCTCTATATATTGAGAGGTATGTGCAGTTTGTAATATTAAGTTAATCTATTCACAATGTAGTCCTTAGGGCTTTTCCCTTTCTCCTCTCCACCTTCTGATCTCCTCACCTCGTACTCTAACTTGGTCTCAGAGGAGGTTTTCCTGGTTTTCCTACTCGCTCATGCTCAATCTCCTTCCCTATACTTTGCCTCTCTTGCTCATCTCTCCCTCTCGCTGCGCCTTACACCACCCAGCTGATGGCCGTGGATTGGCCAAAGGCATTAGCCATTGTTATGTATGCTGACATGCTATAAATAAAATCACATATTTTGTAAAAAAATAAAAAACATATGCAAAATTCCAACTTTTAGGAGAAAGTACAATTTGGCGCTGCAAATGGTTAATATGATGGTGTATGGAACAAAGAGGTGCTTATGGTTTTTCTTCACACAAAAGGTGAAGTAAAGCAATACCACTCCTAGACCTAGGGTCTATTTCCTTAGGAGGAAAACTAGAGGGAAAGAAAAGAAAAATAAGTTTTCCGCTATTTCCTTGGGCGGAAAGAAAAATTAGTGTGGAAAAGTGAATGGAAAATTTGGTAACTTTTCCTCTGAAACTTTTCTGCCCAAATCGGACAGAAAAGTTGAAGAAAACACAACGTCACTTCGCCCGACCTTCGAAATTAATTTTCTTTCTTCTTTTCCTTCCTTCCTTCCAAGAAAACAGGATATGGATGTTTTTTCTTTCCTGAAGTTTTCTTTCCTTGCAGTTTTTTATTCCTTACAGTTTTCCTTCCCTCCAAGGAAACAGAGGGTTAAGGCCGCAAGTGGGATCGGATACGTGGTAGTAATGCACATTAACATAGAATATTCAAACACTCCACCAAGACTAAAAAGAAAAGTTGAAATAATCTAGTTATTAGAACTAGAAATGCATTTCTAGCATGATCAATAGACACAAACAAGTAGTACAATCATATTTCGTATGCATGGAAACTTTGATATTCTAACAACTTCAATGAATATTGTTGTCTCCAACTCAGAAAGTACCTTATTCATCATATTCCACTGGCCAACTCTTGGCAAGCAATCCTTCTCTCTGCCAGTATCATGGTACTTAAGCTGCACACAAGAAAGTTGATATCAATAATACAATAGTATATCAATCAGAAAACAGCACAAATGCATTAAAGAAACAAAGGTATTCATAAATTAAACTAAGCCCTGTTTACGTACCCAGGGAGCAGGTAAAACTCGTGCTTCTACCGATGCAAGTTTCTCACTGATTTTGATACCAAATTCCTTCGCATATTGGTCTTCATTGTAAGCATTGTGGTGAACAGTCTAAATATGAAAAGAAGATGCTTAGAATGAAGGCATTATTGCATAAGCACAGTACTGAAGTCAGATGATTGCACTGAAAGGTGTCAATCACCCAGATGCTTCTTCTGACTACTTATAAGGTTAGTTCTTTTCAATTGCAGGAGTTCCTCTCCTTCACTCTAACTCATAGCAAAAGCAAAGGGAGAAGTTTCTAAATGACAAGCAGGGAACGACATGCGAAGCAAGTAGTGCAGGAGCCAGAAAAAGGTATATTCAATAATCGCATAGATGCATACAAAATTGCACGTTTCATATGTAGGCCTCTAATAATTTTCCATTAACTACATAAAAGCAATTCAATTCTAAATGACAAGCAGGGAACGACAAGCGAAGCAAGTAGTGCGGGAGCCAGAAAAAGGTATATTCAATAATCGCATAGATGCATACAAAATTGCACGTTTCATATGTAGGCCTCTAATAATTTTCCATTAACTACATAAAAGCAATTCAATCTTTTCAATTACCTCGAAATTAAACAACACTGAATATACTCCATGTCATAAAACAGTAAAAAGTTGGTGGTCCTGTAATTGTGTTCCAATCACTCTAGAAAATAATATTTCAATGGAGGTTGATCTTGAAGTTTCATCATTGGTAATTAAAGAAAGATGGATGTTCTAAGATACTGGCATGTCCTTTTGTAGATCAAGAGGTGATCACTTCAAAAAATAAAATGGATTATAATAAATATTTTAAAATTTGTTATAAGTGACACTACCGCCTATTAAATACACTACCCCCTTTTAAATTACGTGTTATACTTACCTAGTGTCAATTTTGATAACATCCTATGATAACTCTGACTATGTTTATTTATGTATAGTTCTAGATGTTGAACCTATTCAAGTCCTCTTCATCATGTCGATCATTCAAGTCCAGATCATTGATATCATAGCTTGTTACGCACACAACAATCAATGTATCAATACACACGTCATGGAAAGAGGCGTATATAGGCATTGCATAGCCATGCCAACTTGATTCGTTTGTTCCGTCAATTTTGAATATAGTAGGTGCTTCCACTAAATTAATATGAGAAATCTTAATCGACAAGGTAAAATATCAAAATTCATTATATATTTTGTTGATCATTCAAATGATTTATTTTGATTTATTTCAGATTATCTAAGATCAATAATAAATAAATTTATATTTGCAGGAAAATAAACCTAATCGTATGGCATTGGATGGGTGGGATCAGTTCAGATATGGATTGGTATGGAATTGGATGGGTGGACTCTGCTAGAACCTTAGCTATCACCGGCGAGAATCATGCAACGCACGGTCTAAGAAACAAATACAAAATTCTCTACCTCTAACCCTCAACCCTAAATTCTTATAAATACTACTTTACGACTATGTGGATCAGGTATCACATACTAATCCGGATCTACTTATTAATAAGTCAATGTGAGTCAGTAACATTGTCTCTCAAAGCTGTTGTATAATTCAGAAAATAATTTTATTTAATTAAAATTTCATCATGTGTTTTCCCCTTCCGTGTCTTCATCCTCCGACAGTAGCATCAAGCGAAATTGCTCATTTTCACATCGGTGGATCGAGTGGTAAGGTTGATCACAACGGAAGCATAACCTCTTTTCTCTTTTGTTGGCATAGTCTTGGTGGGACATAGCTCGACTCCTCGAGATAATAAGGGCTTGATAATGTTCATTGAATTTTCACCCTTTTGGAACTATTGTGAGAGATGTCACCTCTTTTTCCCCCTACCTGAGTTATCATATTGGAACTAGAACGTTCCCTCAGTTGAGTACCATGGTTTGGGACAGGCTCATGGAGATGAATCATGTAACGCTAAGTGAGTAGGAAGACTTCATCCCCAGGAGTAATTTCCAGAATAAGAATGTCTTTTGCTCGTCACTCCTTCAATAGTTATTTGTCCTTTTAAATTAATCTCCTGTCATCTTCTCCTCAATTATGAGGGCAAGTATCATAGCTCGCATTACATTAGTGGGTAAAAAAGTTCACTCTCTGATATTAGAATTTAAGCTTTTCAAAAAAAACTCTCATATATTGTTGTTCTGGAAGATCTGGTATCTATGAGACTATCTTCTCATAAGCTGCAATATGATCTATCTGTCAAGTCCCCTTACTCAAAGGCCACTAATCGCTCATATGCCGACGTGGCTGGGAAATCACTATAGCATTGTATCATTTCTTCCTTCAGCATTTTCCAAGTAAGATTAAAAATTCTTCTCTTCATTCATCGAAACTAGTGACATGTCTGGCCTTCCATGCTTACAAACCCCATTAGGACCTTATATTCATTAGTCGTCTACTAAATATTAAAATACTGCTCTGCCCGCACAATTCATCCTACTGGATCAGTGCCATCAAATCCTGGTAGTTCTATACGCTACTAAATCTCTTCCTATGTGCACACCTCCCGCGTCTGTCTTCATTGTTGATTTCTATTCTATTAGGTCTCATGTTTGACTCTAGTGGGGACCAATGCTCACGTGATAGTGGTGGTCGGTACTGCTCCTTGCCTTCGCAATGGTTAGTGTCTGTTGGAAGCTTCCCCGCAGATAAGTTATTCACCCCTCCTCTCTTTCACTAGCTCCGCAAATAAGTTTCTCATCTTGTCTGCCACTCCATGGTGACGTTCCATCTCAGCCTGGCGCCGAATAATTTCAACCATCTCATCATGATGTTGGCATCATTCTTCTGCCGCCACCAAGCCTTTCAATCTCCTTTCCTCCCCGCATATAGGAGTTCTGTCTGCACTACTGTTATAAAACTCTGCATTTCTACCACCGTCTTCTTAAGAGCCTCTAGTCGTGCCTCACTTCTCGTCATCTTTCTTTAATTTGTTTCAACTCACTATAGCAATTGCTGCTACAGTACCCACTACAATACCATCGCCATACCCTAGCGCCACTAGGGTACTCTGCAGACGCGTTCGCAAGTTGTGCTAAACTTCTTGTGCCCTAGGTTTTCTTCACAACTGATTAACGACAATAGATTCACTGCTTAAATCTACTACCGACAATGGAATTTCTTCTGCCTTTATCTGTCGCCGGACCTCCGGTTTCGCGACGATCGATCCGGCAAGTCAGACCAATTTATAGAACCTCAACCGTCACCGACGAGAATCATGCAATGCACGCCCTAAGAAGCAAATACAAAATTCTCTATCTCTAACTCTCAACCCTAGACTCCTATAAATACTACTTTACGACTACATGGATCGGGTATGACATACTAACCCAGATCCACTTATTAATAACTCAATGTGGGTCCGTAACAAACTCCTTCCCGAACATGCTCTAGATGAGTTTGTTCTAGCCTAATCTAGCCATACCAAGCTTTTATATGGATTAGTACCATCCCAACATGAGGCTAAGATCAAAATCTAAATCAAGAATATTTATCCGTGTATATATGTGTATATATATAAATGCAAATAAATAAACATGCATACATAATGTCTTTTTTGTTTTACAATATATTTAATTGAAGCATTTTCTTTTACATAGTCTTTTTTTTGCTAAAGTTTGGTGGTGATGAAAGCGAGAATTGAACCTAGAAGACTTTGTTATCAACCATTAAGATCTTTATAATTCAGTTAATTGACACCTTCCTATTGCAAAATCTTTTCACATTTCATTCTATCTGTAATACCCCGAGTTTAGTCCCACATTGGATGTGGGAGAAGAGATTATATGGTATATAAAGCTTAGTGGGCTTGCTATTGTTAACTTGGGCTTAAGCATTTTAATAGATTGGGTCATGTTGTAAATCGGCTCACCAAGTTAATAAATAGTTTGCTTACTAAGTGGGTTATAACACTATCATTTAGTTTGTGCACAATCTTCAAGATATCTTTAAATAGCAATTAATCCATCTTGCCATCTAGCATCGCACATGAAATTAAATCAATAATGAAATAAAATTATCTTCTATCCAAGGTTTTAAATTTCAGTCCAATAAAGTGACCTAGACCTAGACCGACATGGCGGATGTACCAACACATGAAAGAATCAGTACCGGACAAAGTATGGTACAGATCAGATTCTTCACACAGACCAGTATATAGTGACCCTACTAGGCGGACCACATTCAAAACCTTGCTTCCATCTACTTTCCGCTCAAAGACAAACAGCATTTATCTCATCTATTTTTATATATGCATATTAAAGATTAAGGCCAAGAATAGCTTTGGCTGGAAATTACCTTAACAATACAACTCGTGGTCTAATTTGTTCTCCATGTTTATCTTTAGTGTTTGGGGAAAATGTAGCATCTTTATCTTAACAATTTGGTGGGTTTCTTTGCTTTTTTTTTAAATCCACTTCTATAAAATTCCCCATTCTGTTTACTCATTTATCATATAAGCTAATGGATACAAGAACTCACACACGGATCTTGATTGTTTGTATCGTATATAGCATTATTCTAATTGCTAGTATCTAAGTGATTTGCATGTGAAACTTAGAATTTTAATATGATTTCCTTAAATTCCAATATCACAGTAGAGAGAGAGGTATCCAAATAAACCATAACATTTTATTTTCATAAGCAGGCATGTCAAGATTTTGATATTTTTGATTTTATTGAATAAGTTGTATGCGCCTAAACATAACATAAATTTACTTAAGCTAGCTTGTAAGTTACCTCTTCAAAAGCATATTAAGCTAAATAATTTCATTGATTTTGTCATCATTTTAATGCATAATCAAAATAAGTAATAATATGCTTTGTCCAATAGTTGCATAGTAAGAAACAAACTTTTAGAAAATGTGTTCATGGATCATATTTATAGAAATTGCATCTTGGAGTTTTAAAAGTTTTCGAGTTCCTATATACCAATCAACCTTCATGAAAATTTTAATGTTCCATCATTAAAAGCAACACCTCTGAAGTTACCAAGTGCAACCCAGCACTTCAAAATTATTAAACAAATCATTAGGATATAGGTTTATATTTGTGTGGACATTTATTACACAATTTTATTTAAAATTGTGATCCAGCATTTAGTGGTAATTTTCTTTCAGATTTAGAGAAAAATGTCTTAGTAAATAAATGTTGTTATTTTGCATTATATGTTGAATTCTGCCTCCAAAACAAAACTGGTTAATACACATCCTACAAATGAAATCCTTTTTGAATAATTCTACAAATGAAATGCAATAATTTTCTTATATATTTAGTAATGTTCTTTGTGTTTTTGCATTCAAATTGTGTCATTTTATCCTATGCTTACCACACACGTGAACGAGATAAATTTTTATTACCCTATATCATAAACTTTTGTTCACGAGTTGCACGATAAAGGCTCATATTGGCTATTTTATAAGCATGCAGCAATAGATGTACTTGTTGAGTCTTTATTAAATTATGTTTGCAAACTGCTGCTAACATATTGCATGAGAAAGTTTATTTCCCAGATTAATTCTACCAAATCTTTTTTCGTACCTAACATTTTCTTTTCTTAATACATTTTGTATGCAACATAGGCAGGAAAAAGACTAGTTGACAAACTAAAAGCATGTTGGCCATTTCCTTTTCACTGGGAGAAAATTTTGTGCAATATGTAACTGACTTAAAGTTTCAACGATCAAAATGTCCAAAAGATTAAAGAACACAAATAGGATTGAATGTAACAGATCAAAGATATAAAGCATTTAAGCCAGATATACCTCTAAAATGTCAAGCTCCCGATCATGTGGACGCTGGCATGTTACCTTCAGCAGGGCAGTAATTTGTTTCTCATTCAGTCGTTTGGAATATCTCTGACCTTCAACAATCTTACAGACCTGAACAATACGATTCAAAACATGAAATTCTTAACCAGGTAAAAATAATTTTAAAGCCAATGATCCATGAAAGCAAATAATAGTGAAGGTGCTATTCACCTCCATAGGAAGATAATTAGCCCTCTGCTGATTACCAACTTGCAGGCAGGGTAAATTGGTATGTTGGATGGTAAACCCATATGTTTCTTGAAAATACTCCACTACTGATTTCATTGTTCCTCTTTCATCCACCGGAAAACTATCAGCAACAATGATGTAAACATTAAGAATCCACAAGTAAAATAAAAATAGTCAACCGAGAGATTCAAACATACGTTAGCTCCCTAGTCGTCTGAGATGTCAAACCAGAAATGCGATATTTCCTGCGCATATTCCCTCGATGAGTTACTTCAACCCTTACTCCTCTTAATGCTTTTTTGATCTGATATATAGATAATGAAATTAACATTAGCAAATTGAACTCATGGAAAATATACACCACAAAGTTCACAATTTTTGGATAACCATGAAATAGAATTAACATCAGGGTTAACAGAAAAAAAAAATCAGTCCAACTAAAAAAAGGAAAACATATAAAACGAAATTCTTAAGAGCCAAGTGGTTGATATCTCATACCTACCAAAACTATACAGATTTAGAATGAAATATGTTTTTGTATACTGGTAGAGTTCTGACCCATGCATCCAATACTGCTAAGAAAACTTAAAATAATGAACATTATCTATCAGTGAAGGACTACCAGGTATTTGGTATTTAATCAGACCAGGGCATACTGTTCTGACCAGTATTTAAAAGTTAAAATTAGGGCATAATTAAATGTGTACTTCTATCCTTCACCACCTTGTGGGCACAGGGTTTAAAGTATCTCACTTAAGCCCTGAAGTTTTAATTATCTCAATGTCTATTGAATATTTTAAACTTCAATGGCAAACATAGATCAAGTGTAAACTTCAGAACCATATTCTTACTGCCAGTCAATTTAGTATAAATTTTCAGGAAACAGACAACTCTCCTTAAAACTATGCACGAGAGATTCTCTATAACAGAAAAGCAAAGGACGTGCACAATGAAAATAAAAAGACAAGAAGCTACCTTTACTCGATCAGCATCAGAGAGCAGTCTTGCTCGGACATCCCTGTTCAACAGTTGAGTGACAAACTCGATTACATGCAGGGGTTCAATGAAAGCCGTAGAAGACATGTCTGCAGATAGGAGAAAAGGTAAAGCATATGAGCATAGCAAACATGAAGTTGCAAGTGTCCATATAGCTTTAAAGTAAAACTAATGGTTAATTTGAATGCATCGATCTTTGATACAGCATAGATCCAGATAAACAACACAGGCATGTGCAAAGTTAATAACTATAAGCCACAGGAAAGTAGGAAATTATTACTTCAATCACCATCTACATTGTGCTATTCCAGAAACAGAGAAATGATCAAATGAATAATCCTTTCTCCTAGTCTAGGATTGAGGCTCTAAATGCTAACAATACAAATTGCTTGGTTCGCTTTAACAGCCATAATTAAATTAATCATGAAAAGAGAATCTGCAGACACAAATGCAAGATGTTGTTCAACATTTGGTATAAGTCCAAACATGAGAACCAGAACGAAGAAATTAACCATGTCACCTTCCCATTCCACATAAAGCAAAAGTCTGTGAATCTTTCTTCAAATAAAAAAACAATCTATCTAAAAATACAAGCAATTTTCAGTGGTAGAAATGTTCAAGGAAACAATTACTCTAGTAAGTAGACCTTTGTTGTTTTATAATAGCAATTCATCCCTTAAAAGCAGAGGTTTATATTGAGCGAGAGCATTAATACTCAGAGAAGATAAAAGGAGAGACAATAGTTACCAATATTTAACGAGAGGCCCATTTGTGTTGGGCGAATGCTCTGATAAAAACCTCGCCAGCTTTCTAATCCCTCACCAAGTTGTTGTTTTCTACCTAGTCTGGGTGAATAGAAAGAACGGCCAACAGGAAAGTACCTGCATTCCATAGCGGGAGTAATTTTTCTGATAAAAGTTTTGACTAAGAGGCAAAAGTTTGCCAGCATATATTGAACTATACCTTTTAGTAGGCAGCTCACGTAGCACAATGTCAAGAACCTGTAGGGCTTCTTGGGGAGCATCGGCCTGCCTTCCAGATAAAAACATTTCTAGGTGACGGAGATCCACACGGGCTGCGAACTTAATAACAACTTTAAATATCTTAGGCCTCCTGAAGAACACAGATTTTTCATGAACACTTTTTTTCTTATCAATACAAGTATGTTTCTAAAATAAATGACAGGTCTCTACAATATAACCTTTCTGCCCCTGAACCATCATCCTCCTCAACCAAAAGGATCTCAAATTCTCTAGAAGGAAATGGAAGTGGCCCAGCAGTGTACAGACTCTTTCTACCATCATAGGCTGGAAGACGTCCTCCCAAATATGACTCCCTGTACAGTCTAACCAATTGTTCCATTACTGCTCGATTGACACTTCGAGATGTAACCTCAGGTGTGATTGAGACCTGGGGATGAGTATAGAACATAGATAACAAAAATTAGTGCAATATGAGGGCAGGGGAAATGCACTTGAAATTGAAAGTACTAATGAACCAAACATTAAAAACTAACATCATATTGGTGAAGATCTTTATCAGGTAACTCTGCAAAGAAGTGGTTTGCCTTCACGACACATTTGACACCAGAGTTTCCCTTTCCAGGCCGCAATGGAAACCTCAAAGACTTGCTAGAAGGTGCAACAGGAACCATAGCCTCCATTGCTTGACTTGGGAAATCATCCACAACAGAGAGCTGTTCAAACTGTTGTGAAACAGAGGATTCCTCTAACTGGCGAGAAGAACTTGCCTGTGATGATGCTTGGTGCAGATCGGGAGGCAGTGGCCTTGATGAACCTGGGGCTGAAGAGCCAACCACACGTCCACTAGCCATACTACCACTGCCACGGCGCTCATATTGTTGCAAGGGTGGGACTCTGCCTCTTGGTTGAGGCAAACCATACCCTTCGTAACCTGGAATGGGTCCACGAGGCTGATGTTGTGCAGTACTACCTCGTGATTGGCTACTACCTCTACCCTGATAAGAACTCCGCAGTTCACCATGGCCTGGTTGAGAATACTGAGGATTGGTTGTAACCCAACCTCGTCCTTGACTATGTCCCCGTTGTTGCTCAGATGAAACACTTTCAGGCGGATAGCCGTGCACTGCTCGTCCACTTCCCCCTCTGGTCCCTTGAGATTCTGAGGTTTCCCCATATTCAGTTCTACGTTTCCTCACCATGTTGCCAACTGCACGAATACTAAATAGCAACTTATTGTGAAATGCAGAGAAAGAGAAATTCAGCAGTGCTAAACAAACAATTTTCTTATTAATCACGTCCTGTAAATCAATCATAACAAAGAAAGTAATTTTACTCAAGTTTTTTGCTTACTATCAAAAACAAAAGTCTGGCTAAGAATAATATGAATTTGCAGAAGCCAAACTGCTGCAAAGTTATAGGATCTGTACTTACTGAAAGACCCATATATTTTTTAATAGTGCATGCATGGGAACTATTCATTGGAAGTAACATATAGTGAAGGTAATATTCTCTGATTTCAAATCAGAAATATAACCATACATTGGAGTGTCTCCGGATGAGGATAAAACATTTCAAGTTATAATATTACTTTAAATATCAAAGAGCAGTTTTCAACATAAAGGATCATGCAGGCTTTCCATGAACCACAAAGGCTTTAATGACCACAATTCACACGAAGAGTATGCACGATAGCAGAAGGTAAAATGCATGTAGATTATAATGGATACAGACAAAAATCAAACAAATTCTGGTAGGAAGATTTAGAAACAGATTATAAAAGCTGAAATTTTATTATGCAAAAACACCACACAATGCTTGAAGATGTGAAATAACAAGATTTCAGAGAAAGCGAAAAGGAAAAAAATCAAATAACTAGTTGTCCAAGATAATAACAGGAATTTTCCCATAGTTGCTACAATTACTGCACAAAAAGCCACATAAGTTATTTGTTAGACATAATCTTCATTTGCATGATTTACAGAAAAAGATGATTGAGAACATAGACTAAGATTTCAAAACAGTATCATTAACTAGCTTTCAGAAGTCGAAGAAGGATTAAGAACCAAATGGAATGACCTCAAAAACATAAACGGTGAGGAAACATAAGTTCACCAATAAATAGTACTGAAACAATCATCATATGTGGGGATTAAACAACTAGGATCACAAAAAATAAAAAAGAATAACTAACCGAAAAGATGAAAACAATTAAGAGAAGCCATCAAAAGCAACATAAGTAGGACAACAATAACCTTGAAGTACGAAGAAAAAAATATATACAGAGGGTGGCATCCATGAGAGACTAAGCTCGCAGATCGACCGCCTCTGAAACACAATCAATCTGGAGAAAACACAACATGACCTTAACCAAAAAAAAAAGCTAATATTGCCTCAGATAATCCGTGTTACCCTGAAAATCGTCATTCAACAGTCTGATCTCAGAATCTCAACCCATGAACATTCGGCGCCTTCAAAATCCACTGTCATGAAGCGAGTACATGTAACCCCAGATGTTCCTACTCGGAAAATCCCAGTATAACTACGGAAAAATCCAAATCTACGTAAAGTCCAAAGAAAAAAACACTTCGAATGCTTCAATCTTGGATCCCCGACTAGCGAACCAGCAACAAAACCAAAGATCAAAACCCAAAACCAGAATAATCTCGCAGAAACGGAGCTAAAGGAACAAAATAATGCTCGTGCATTGGGACGAGAAACAGGAGCGACGAGATCCTAAACTTACATCAAAACCAAGCGATTGGAATCTCACAAAGGATCATGGAGCAGCAAGAAATAGCAGCGGGAACCGTCTTACCGTGAACCGGAAACCAGACGATGAGGGTGGAGATCCGCCCGAAGCAGCCTTGGGAAAACTGAAAACCCTCTTCCCCCTTGTCTTCTTCCTTGCAGCAGGAGGAGGAGCGGGTAAAGGTAAAGTAGGAGTCAAGGCGAGAAGCGCAGCAGCTGCAACGGAACGAAAGAGAAAAAAAGAAAACCCACACGAGAAGCCGAGAAAGAGCTGCGAGAAGAAGAGTAGACTTCCCTGGTCCCCGACCAACCCCGATATTTATACGAAATTTTAGTGCGATGCAGTACAAATCGCGACCCCGAACCGGCGGAATCCGGACTAGTCGTACGAGCTCAGCCGGATTCATGTCGATGTCCTGATGGGTCACGACTCACGGGTGGGTCCAGTTCGTCAACCGAATAGAGACCGGTTGACCGCCATAGCTCCTGACTTGGACCCCTCTTTTCGGTTAGAGGAATGCATTCGAGCATTATTTTTCCGTACCCAACCATCTACCTTCCTTGCACGTGGTTTGTTCAACAGACTGTACCTGTAAATTATATAATATTATTAATTTAATAAAAATCTTATTTTTAAGAGGTGCAAAATTGAGATAAATTTTACAGAATAATTGCACAACAGGCGCTGTTATTTACTGGAATTTTCAAATTGATGCCTAGTCAAGTCAGAGAATGGTTGGTCCCGCCGGGTAAGAGTTGGGGTAGAAGTAGCATTTTTCCAGAATGGTAGTTACGAGGTCCATTGATCTGACGGTGGATGTTGACGGAGAAAGGGGCCCATCAAACCCGCTGGAACGGCCGACACGCGTGGCTCCAAGGGCTGCCCCGCCGCTCCAAAAAAACATTTTTATCCAATTCTTACAAGCCTGTCCAGTTGCCGACACGTATGAGGGAAGTCGCGCGCTATTTTAATAATTATTTTGGCAGTGGCGTGGTGCAAGGTGAGATTAAGAGAGTGTCAATTAGTTTAACTGGTAAGAATTTTAGTTATTAATAATAAGGTCTTGAAATCAAATCTCATTTTTATTATTTATTATTATAGAAAAAAAAAGTGAGACGAGGAATTGATTGGAAGTGTACGATTTTTTAAGTCTAATATGTTTGTATTGACCAATTGAATCAAGGGATCGTGCGATGAGGTTTCCTAATTATTTTGAGGTAAATAATTAAGAAAATCTTTTTTTCCTTAAAAAAGGTTTTGTATTCCTAAAAAGGTCTGTCCGCAGAGATTTTTCCCAATTTCAGATTTTTCATATAAAGAATTATGTATATAATGGGTAAAGGTTAGTCAAGTGAATTATTTTATTAATAACAAAGATTATATTATATTTAAATATTAAATCCTCAAGACTTTCCAGCCACTTGGCATCGTGTCCAATGTAGAGCGAGTCGAATGCATCCATCTGATTTGACTTGGGCTCAGCCCGACATTGAACAACTTTCCACTTTATCCCCACTTGTTCTCCAATATTATTTACGCATTATAATCCGCTTCATTAATGTCGCTTTATTTCGCTGCCATCCACCAACCAGCTTTCGCCTCATCGCAATTTTCGCGTGGGTCCCGCTCCGAGCCGCAAATGGAATGGCGCGGTCGCGTCTTTGACGGCTGGTGCAGCGCATCTGATGATTCGTGTCCAGCTAACGGAGTTTCCCGAGCCCGTTAAGCCGCAACGGCGTGGGGTTTGGTCTGTGGACTGTGGAAGTCGATAAGATGGAGGGTAGAGCCGAGAAAATGGCGACAGGAAAAAGTTCCGTCGGCGCGCTGGCGCGGCGCATTAAGTGGGGCCTGCAGTTTTAGGCGCGGGCCCACCTTCATGAAGCTTCTCGAAATCGCTCGAATCGGAACTTTTCAAATTGATTTTTCGTGCCCAACTCCTCGCTCTTTTTTCATTCGGTTTTGTTTGCATAATCATAAGATAAAAAAATGTTCAATTAATAATAGATTAATAAGTCACGCGCCAAGTTTATGAATAAACACTTTATTTGCAAAAAAAATACGTTTGAAAAATCAAAGCATATTCAAATATCACCTAGCCAGTGATATAGGTTACTTTTAAAATTAATCGGATTCAAAACAGAAGGGTCAAATCCTAATTTATAAAGTCTCTCCGCGTATTAAATTCATCAATTTTTTTGGTGTTTTATGAGTATAAACGCAAGCTTCCTTTATTCTCGATGTGGGACCTAAAAGGCTTTCGGGTTTTTACGGTTACATATTTATGGTCATGTGTAGGGATGGCAACGGGTGGGTCGGGATCGGGTTTTATCATTCCCGACCTGATCCTAACTTTACCAAATTCATCCCCGACCTCGACCGCGAATTCGACGGGTTTAGAAAATCCAACCTCACACCCGACCCCACGGGAAAATCCGAACCCGATAGGACAAAAAAATATGTATATATTATAACTAATATTTTAAAATTATTTTTCATTCCATATTCATAATATATAAATAAAAAATATTTTACATAAACTACACAATTATTTTTATATCAAACTAATATAAATTTAGTACTTAATTTATAGCTTAGGAGGGGTAAACTTGTCATTTTAATGATCGGGGCGGGTTCGGGGTCAGGGCGGGTACCTAAATTCTCATACCCGATCCCGACCCGACTTTATCCCGTCAGGTTTTCCCCGAACCCGACACGAGACCTAGTCAACTCAGGTTTTCTCCGTTGACTTCGGGTCGGGTTGGGGCAGGGATGGGTTTTTTTGCCATCCCTAGTGTTAGGCCCTGGATTCCCCGGTTCAGCCCAAAGCCCAGTGGGTCAAGCCAGGCCCAAATACAGTCCAAACAGTGTGGTCAATGGGGGGATTTTGACCCCCAAAACATGGAGAGCAGCGACGGCTGCGTCTCCCTTGCCGAACGCGTGCGGAGCGGACGACACGGGCTTCATCCCCTTTAGACACAGGTGGAAGCATAAAAGTAGGCGTGAGCTTCAGATGCAGACCAGGATCTCGGATGAGTGCGGCGAGGCTCGTCGAGGCGGCTGAGAAAGCCCGGATCCGGCGGCGGACTCTGCAAACGAGCGGCGGAGCATGGTCTTCGGTGCTGAGACTTCCGCGAGTGACACGGAGCTCGTTTAGGCGGCAGCTTCCTTCGTTAAAAGGGAGGAGAAGCTGCGCACAGGAGGATCGAGCGATCGTGGAGTAGGACCATCTTCGTCACCCATAGAGAGAGAGAGCACCGGCGAGAGCTTGGCGAGCAAAGAGCTTGAGAGAGAAGAGAGACCTGTAATCGGCGGCGAGAGTCGCCGCCGACGAGAGGGAGAGGTTAGAGGGGTTTCGTAGCTTATCACGGAATAAAGGAAGCTTTCCCCATCTTCTTCGTTTTCCTTGCATCCCATGTTACTCCCCTGCTCTTCAGCGCGGCGACAGCATCTCGGTGTACTGCCGGCGGCAGGTAGCTGCCGGTCGGTGACGAGGTGCAGGCAGTGCACTTTCCTTCCCCGGCAAGTTTCGCAGGCGCAAAGCTGCGATGCGAACAGCGGTGACGAATGCAGCGGTGTTCGTTCGCGGAGAAGACGACACGAAGACGAACCGCAGCGTTCACTTCAAGGAGAAAGTCAACTGCGAGGGCGGTCAACGGCAAAATCGTCGATTTCGAACGAAATCGATTTGGGCGACTGACGTCAGGCCGACGTCAAGGCCGACATCAGCAAACCCGATTTTGATGAGCGGCGATTTGGACGTTGACGATTTTGACGCGTTGATTGGTCAACATTGATTTTGACCAGAGAGGTATTTTAATTTAGGGTTCCGATTCTTTCCGGATTTCTCTAATTAGGGTTTCTGATTTGGGGGTGAGATTTGCCCAGAAATCCTAGCGTGTTCACGTTCCGGTGTTCCGCCGGACTACCCTGAGACAGTGGTTAAGTGCCGGTTCAAGGCCGATCCGACCGGGGAGTGACAACTGGTATCAGAGCCTAAAGTGATCTAGCAGCATGGTGAATCAAGGAGATCGCATCACGCGAATCGAGCAGGTGCTCGGTTTGACAGGGAACAGCAAAGATGCAGTGGTTCCTCAGGTGGAGGACCTCCATCGCACGATAGAGGAGCAGAGGCTGCAGATCCTTGCCCTCCAACAAACTTTGGCTGGAGTAGTGGAGACTCCCCAAACTGCTGAAGGCATGGCGGCCCTACAAGAGCAAGTAGGGGCCTTACAAGGACAAGTGGCGACTTTGGCAACGCAGGTAGCCAATTCTACGGCAACTCAGCAGCAGATATTGGCAGACCTCGCGGTGATGCGCATGGCATTGGCGCATGCACAAGGCGGGGATCAGCAAAAGTATTGAGTAATTTTCTTTGGGATATGCAACAATACTTTGATGCTAACCATGTTGCAGACCAGGAGAAGGTGAGGGTGTGCACAGCATATCTCTCAGATGATGCGAAGCTTTGGTGAAGGACCAAAGTTGATTCAACATCAGATGCAGCTGGTTGGACATGGGAGGTGTTCCGAGAGGAACTGCGGCAGCAGTTCCTTCCCGGAAACTCGATGGACCAGGCGCGAGAAGCGGTGGATCGGCTAAAGCACACAGGAGCAATCCAGGAGTATGTCAGGGCGTTCTCCGTGCTTATGTTGGAGCTACCTGAGATGGCAGAGGGAGACAAGAGGTACTTCTTTCTCCGGAATCTCTAACCATGGGCGGCGACGGAGGTACGACGACATGCGCCGCAAGATTGGAGGACGGCTGCAGCTATAGCCGAATCTCTCGTGGATCAGAGAACTTCGGGAATGACCTTTCAGAGAGCACAGAGGTCGCCCCCAAAGCGACCATCTCCACCCAGAGCAAGAGCGCCAGAGAGAGAGAGACTCTCTCCCAAGCGGAACGGAGGTCAACCGGCATGACAGGAGCAGACCCGACCTGCAGGGAGAGGGCAGGGTCAACTGAGACCGATTGTCTGCTTCTTGTGCAAAGGACCACACCGGATACACAATTGTCCGGACCGACAGCGAGTGAATGCAATTGCAGTGATCGTGCATCGGGAGCTAGCTGAGAAACCGGCGGTGGTGGAGGACGAACCAGTTGAGGCACGCATAGGAGTATTGTGCATTGCCTCAGTGGTCGCAGGTAAATCATCATCGACCTCCTCAGATGCAGATGCTAAGCTAGAGGATGCAATCGGCAAGGGTGATATCGAGAAGAAAGCGAGCCCTGAAGATGCGAAACCTCCACAGGAGGAAAAGACGTGGAAGCAAGTAGTGGAGGAAAAGGCTCCACCGAAGTCCTCGAATTCTTCAGACACATAGAGGGACGACGGGCCCCAGCGGATCCAGGGGAGATATTGGCCCTCTTTAGTCGACCCCGTAGAGTACGAACGAAAGCATCAAGCTATATTTGATGATGCTGAGTACCAGCAGAGACGTAAGGAGATGTGGAAGAAACCTATGGACGTCAGAGCTCCAAGCAAGAGCGAGCTCTCGAGAAGGCGTTGAGTGGCCCGCCCGTGCCAGACATTGAAGGCGATGTCTAAATTGGGCCGGGGAGAATTGTTAGGCCCTGGATTCCCCAGTTCAGCCCAAAAGCCCAGTGGGCCAAGCCAGGCCAAAATACAGTTCAAACAGTGTGGTCAATGGGGGGATTTTGACCCCAAAACATGGAGGGCAGCGACGGCTGCGTCTCCCTTGCCGAACATGTGAGGAGCGGACGACGCGAGCTTCATCCCCTTCAGACACAGGTGGAAGCATAAAAGTAGGCGCGAGCTTCGGATGCGGACCAGGCTCTCGGACGAGTGCGGCGAGGCTCGTCGAGGCGGCTGAGAAAGACCGGATCCGGCGGCGGACTCTGCAAACGAGCGGCGGAGTGTGGTCTTCGGTGCCGAGACTTCCGCGAGTGACACAGAGCTCGTTGAGGCGGCAGCTTCCTTCGTTAAAAGGGAGGAGAAGCTGCGCACAGGAGGATCGAGCGATCGTGGAGCAGGACCATCTTCGTCACCCAGAGAGAGAGAGCACCGGCGAGAGTTAGGCGAGCAGAGAGCTTGAGAGAGAAGAGAGGCCTGTAATCTGCGGCGAGAGTCACCGCTGACGAGAGGGAGAGGTCAGAGGGGTTTTGTAGCTTATCACGGAATAAAGGAAGCTTTCCCCATCTTCTTCGTCTTCCTTGCATCCCCTGTTACTCCCCTGCTCTTCAGCGCGGCGACAGCATCTCGGTGTGCTGCCGGCGGCAGGCGGTTGCCGGACGGTGACGAGGCGCAGGCGACGCACTTTTCTTCCCCGGCGAGTTCGTAGGCGCTGAGCGGCGACGCGAACAGCGGTGACGAACGTAGCAGCGTTCGTTCACGGAGAAGACGACGCGAAGACTAAGCGCGGCATTCGCTTCAAGGAGAAAGTCACCCGCGAGGGCGGTCAACGGCAAAATCGTCGATTTCGAACGAAATCGATTTGGACGAGCGGCGATTTAGACGTTGATGACTTTGGCGCGTTGATCGGTCAAAATTGATTTTGACCAGAGAGGTATTTTAATTTTGGGTTATGATTCTTTCCGGATTTCTCTAATTAGGGTTTCTGATTTGGGGATGAGATTTGCCCAGAAACCCTAGCGTGTTCACGTTTCGGTGTTTCGCCGGACTACCCTGAGACAGTGGTTAAGTGCCGGTTCAGGGCCGATCCGACCGGAGCGTGACACCTAGTCATGTGTAGGTATATTATATTCTTGTAATTTTATTAAAAATATTAAATTTCAGTGATCGTATATGAAAACTCATATGCAAAAAAAACCTTATGAAATATATAAAGTCACTTATTAGAATATTCATTTGTATCTTTTTTGGAATTATAAACTCTTTCGTTCGTTTATATAAAACAAATTCAATTAACTTATGAACGAGGTATTAGAGCTTATAAAAATTATAACTCCAATAACATAATAATATTTTTTATAAATTTTATTTTGTACTCTTTGATCAACTCATCAACTCGTTATTATATATTGAATCTCTTTTTATGTTCTATCTATTACAAAGACTGTGTTGCCACTATAAAAAAGTTCATTACAGACAAATCTCCATTTTCATCAATAAAGCCATCATTTTAGCTTAATTTAAATTTTTACTGAGATAATTAATAAGATTATTATTTTTATAAATGACAAAGAAACAATATTATGAGTAGAAAATTATTTTATTGTTTTTTGTTTTATTTTAATATTTATACTCAACTTTACGTTCACATATTTTTTTAAAAAAATATTAATTGTAGCTTTGTTATTACAATTCATAAGGATTGATTGAAATTGTTATCAACAAATAAAAGCATAGATTTTTTAATCCTTGTTATGAAAATTTCATAGCAAGCTTGATTTGAGCTACTGGTTAAGTTTTATTCTTGCTTATAGCTATTATAATTTATTTTGTGGACCGATATAAATGACAAGAAAAATATAAAATAGATTTGATATTATTGAGATCAAAATTAAAAAATAAAATTTAATTTTTATATTTTTTTATTAACCACTAAAATCTTTATTAGTTGGAGTAGCTTGTTCTTGAATTTGGATGTCAATATTGACCGTTATAATTGTTTGCAGAGTCACATTTAACATAACAAAAACCAACTATCCTCGATTGTAAGGGCATGTTTACTTCGGAGACAGTTAGAAGGAAAAAAACAAATAAGAAAAAAAAAAGTATAAGCTTGTATTCTTAGGCGAATAGATAATTTAAGAGAAAAAGTAAAGGGGAAAGTTAGGTATGAATTTCTCCATTTACTTTCCATTTGAATCAGGCGAAAAGCTGAAACTATACATTAACTTTACTAACTTCACATCTCGCTCACTACAAGCTTTTCTTATCACACCCCGAGACCCACCCGGGCCCGCACTGAGACGCCTGGTCTCGAGACGTGGCAAAGACAGACCTGTCATGCCAATCATAGATCCAAGACACAATAGAAATAACAACAAATGATCATAAAGCAACAATCCATCATAAACATGATAACATAATAGACCAGCGCAGCGGTCAAAGTCAACAATGTACATGACCGACAATCTCGGTCACAATCAACATTGGTCCACGAGCAAAACATACTGTCCAACAATAATAAAACAACAACAACAATACATGCGATGAAAATATAATAATAAACTCAGAATAGGTGGATGACTACCTATCTACCTATTGTGCTCCCGATGGAGCCGTGCCTGGACCTGGAGTCAAAGTAGAGGGGGGAGGTTAGCCAGGAGGCTAAGTAGGGATTAGCAAATAAGATGGTGCATAACAGAGTACAAGAGGATACAACAATAATCAACATAAGCAAAAGTGCAATATAGCATATAACACAACTAACCGATAATAAAAATACAGCATGCAAGTGCAACACCTAAGTTGTGCCAATTGTCCCAAAGGACGCATACTCACAGAGTGGTTCCCAACCTCCAGCTCAACAGTAGGGAATGACTACCCGCCGGAGTAGTGTCCTACACCCATGTCACTCTGAATGTCGCTCCCGTGACCAATTGACTGTGACCCTTCCAGAGGCCTATAGTCCATGGACTTACTATGCCATAACTATTATTAATAGCTAAATCCAATAGATCCCAAAAAGGTGGACTATATACTAGTCAGGCCACTAAATCCATCCAACATAATATAAATCACACGACGGCTGTAGAGACAGCGAAAACATATATGTACAACATCTAAGTCATAATAAACCAATATCATGCATCAATAACATAAAATCAAAATACATGCAAGCATATCATCATGTTCCAACGGCAAATAATAGAGCTCAATGGATATGCGAAGGTAATAATCAAAGTTAATCATCAACAAGGAGGTGTCACTACCTACACATGTGTTTTGGCACCGCAACAAAGGACAGAAGTAAGATCCATACCTGATTACTTAGGATTGTGCTAAGAACCAATCAAATAATCATCCGAGATAAAATCGCACACGCAACCCGGAGTCATCGACACGCACAACAGAGTTTGCCGGAAAACCTCACCGACAATGATTGCCAGAACAGTACCTCCGGCGATGAAACAGAACTCGCCAAATGCGCTAAATGACGTCGGAGACGAGAGGAGTCTCACCGACACACCGTTCACATGAATGCTTGCCGGAATCGCCAAAAAAATGAGTTGAAAACATTGGCAGCGCCACCCACGCGAGTTGCCAGAGCCGGAGAAGAAGGCTAGTGGAAAATGCGTTGGAAGGGAAGGAAACGCCTGCCGGAGACGAGGAACGTTCGCTGGAGATGCCAGAGGCGAGACGCGACCGAATGTAGGGTTCGTGTACACATGTCCATCGCTGCTCACGTGGTAGGAAGGGAAGAAGAATTTTGTCCGTCGGATCTAGTTGCCAGAGCCGCACCTAGACGTTGGATCGAAGGGGGAGAGGAAGCTTGAAGGAGGAAGAGGGTGCTTCGATTGGTGAGGTGAAGCAGCGGGAGGAGGAGGGGAGATAAAGAGGAAGAAAGGGGAAAATGGGGTCGGGTTCATTTGAAGAACATAGGAGAAGTGGTGGAGCGTGGGAAGCAGGATGGAATGAGACGTTGTCGTCTCGTCTCATCCGCCACAGTAATTATATATATATATACAAAAATCAGAATGTTACATTTCTCGACTACTCGTCCTTGTCGCCACTTTTCGAGCTCACCGTTACTGCTCGTTCTTGTCGCCGCTACTTGTCCTTATTGTCGTTGCTTGTATTTAATATTTAATATTTAATATTTCTATAATGTTATTAGTATATATATAATATAAGTGAAAAAAAAAATAAAATTTAAAGTTTATATATTGACCATTTAAATTTTCTTTTCTTTCAAGTAAATACAAAGAAGAAAAATTTATAATATATTTTATTTATCTATTTTTTATTTTTTTTTTCTTTTGCACCTTTTATTTGTTAAAGTAAACACAAAAGAATTTATTTATTTATTTTATCTGTCTTTTCACTCAAAGGCTCGATGGCAAATCCAAAGGGAGAAGAATGACTCAGCATTGCGTGGATGCTTCTACGATTAGACCAGCACAAAGACTAGTGTCTCTCTCCATCATACATATATTCTCAACTATGGTAATTAAAGATGTAAAGCTTCAAATCATTGACCAAATATGCATCGACAAATGTTAATTAGTTTATTCCTCAAAATCAATTCATATAACACAAAAAAAAACCCATGGCTGTAGTAGATGTGCATAAGAGAAAGTTAAGACACAATTAAATAGCGTGAGGATATAGATCATGTTTCTCAATTGCACCGTAAGATTTTATCGACTATTGGTTAAGACTATTTTAATATCATATTTTCTTCGATAGAATTCACAGGGAAAGAATGAAAAATTATCTTCATCTAATTCAATATATTTTTTATTTTTTTTACATGAGTTCCATAAAAAAAATAATAAATAAAAAATTTACAAATAGCGTAAAATTTTTACCAATTTAACTAACTAATTAATTTTGATATATAATTGGGCGTGAAAAGCAATCCTTGGTTGGTGGCCCACCATGCGAATGTGTCATGGTGATCAGCCAATCATGTCAAATGATTTCGTCTTCTTTATGCTACCCAATTGTGTACCATAGCCATAGATGCGCATCATCTCTCACCATCGCATCAAGTCATCAACATCTCGCTGCAGGAGCAACGAAAAATTAAATTATAATAGTAATACTAATAATAACAATAAAACCAGCAGTTCTTCTCCGGGCCGGCCATAGATTTGGAAATTGGTCGAGAGGGGAAGGCTTCGATGGCGTCGATGGCGTGTCGATGACTATATTTCTCTTTTATTATTCCCTCCACCGCTCGCCGGATCTCTCTCTCTCTCTCAAGCTCCTAGCTCGAACCCTCTCGGCCAGCTGAAGCCCAAACCCTAGCTCCCAAGTCCCACCCTCCCCCTTCAACTACGCTCTGACGCCGGACGCAGCTAGCATCTGCAGATTCAGGTCGGTGTCCACTACTTACTCTTCTTGCTGTTGTTGATTTGTTCCCGCGATTGTTTTTCCTCGCTCGTGGTCAGCGTCACCGTAGAAAATCAGTGAAAAAAAAAGAAAAAAAAAGAAAAAAAAATGATTTTGACTTTATTAATTTTGACGAGGAAACAAAGAATTAGAAGTTTTGTTCCTTGTTTTCCTGTAACCGTGTGGTTTGGTTCGTATTTGCCTTCTTTTTGTTGGATTTCTTCAACAAAAGGTACTTTTTTTTAAGCTGATGCGACGATTGTTCTTTTTGGTAGCGAACTATTTTGTTCCGTACGTTTTGCTTTCGTTTTCGTCTTTGCCGATCGGTTTGCATATGCAATTAGTCTTTGGAATGGTAACTGAGGATGATTTAGTTATGGTTACAACTAATTGTGCTTATGGTTTTGAAGGCTTTCTTAAGATTATGGGAAGGCTTAAGGGGGAGATCCATTTGATGGGTTATTCTAGTTATTTCGGATTTTTTTTGGAACAGTTTTATCTTTATTTCTTGGGGCTGCGTAGAATTTTTACAACTTATGTTTTCAACTTGCTGCCTTTGTTTTTGCCTTTTATTACTCGCTTTCCACCTTATTTTGAAGCTAGGCAATGGAGATTTCTATTTTATTATGACTTTGTTATTGTTTTCATCAGCACGTCTCTTTGTAAGTCTGTGTACCTAACTGCGTGTGACTGTAGCTGAATCAATAAAAAGTCTCATTGTAGCTACTCTACCATTTGAGTTAAATAGAAGATGCTTGTCATAATCATCGGGCCTGGTTGCTTCTTATCCTGAAGCAGTTTTTTCTATATAAATGGGGAAAGGTGGAACATCTGTTGACCGTATCTGAGTAAATTAAATAATGTATGGAGCCTAGTATCCTGTTAATTTGATTTTGGACATGAAGATACAGCAACATCTTATACCCATTTGCCCCCCTGGTTGTTTTGAATGTCTACTAGTTAAATCTCTCTTTTTTTTTTGTAATTTTTTTTTGTCTCGAAGAATCATCATCATCTAGTCACTTCTTCTAGTTTGAAATTTTTAGAAATAACCAACAATGTTGTAGCACGTAATTTGCTGCATCAAAAGAAATGCTGATTCTGTTACATTTTATACATGTGAATCTAATCATGCTTTCTTTTAATCACAACAGTCAAAATGGATGGATCTGGGAGAGGATGCAGTAGTGCTGATGTAGTGTTGCAAAATTATAAACTAGGAAAAACACTTGGTATTGGCTCATTTGGCAAGGTTAAGATTGCAGAGCATTTATTGACAGGGCACAAGGTTGCTATCAAGATTCTCAATCGTCGTAAAATAAAGAACATGGAAATGGAAGAAAAAGGTATATATAACTAAGTGAATCTTGTAGTTCTTGCTTGCTGTCTATTGTTCTCTATTTTATTAATCATCTTGTAATACTTATGCTACTTTGTTAGTTCGATTGCCTATTGCTATATGTAGAATGATCTAAGGTTTGAAAAACTATTCTGCACCACTTATACATACCGGTCCATATTGCTCGATACTGGTACCATTTAGTGTTGGTACATCTAGAACTAATGTTGTGTAGTGTTGGTATGTCCGATACTAGTACCGTTTAGTGTTGGTACATCTGGTATCCTTTAGTATTGGTATGGTTAGTACTGGTACTATTTAGTGTTGGTACAGTTGGTGCTGATACTATTTTGGTGTTAGTACATCTAGTACCGGTACCGTTTAGTGGCAATACATCTGGTACCGGTGTCGTTTAGTGGCGGCCTGGTTGGTACCGGTACTATTTTGGTGTTAGTACATCTAGTACCGGTACCGTTTAGTGGCAATACATCTGGTACCGGTATCGTTTAGTGGCGGCCTGGTTGGTACTGGTACTGTTTAGTGGTGGTATGTTTGGTATTAGTATCATTTAGTGTTTGTACATTTGGTGTTGGTACCATTCCAATACCAGTGCTGATACCGTTTAGTGTTGGTATGTCGGGTATTGGTACCATTTAGAGCTGGATGTACCAGTTAGAGACTAGTACACTAGTACAGTCCTAAATTTTAAACCTTGGAATGATCATAACATTTTTGATACTATGAAATTTTGCTCCTGATTTACTAAATGAAAGGAATTAATTTTTATGTATTTACATGAAAAATTTTAAATGTAAAAGCATGGTGGATAAGTTAAAATTTCAAATAAAAAAAGTTTGGCTATAATCAATTAATATCTTTCCCTTTGCAAAAAGAGAGGCAATTGATCTTGTAAACTAGCCTTGACTGCATTGGATGCCTTCCTATCATAAGAGTTTCACTTCCCAATTGAATTCTTGTTTATGTAGCTAGCTCGTAAGAATCAAGCTGAAAAGGAAATAGTGACTGTCGAAAACACATGGCCAGTTGCTTCCATTAATGATAATTTCATTGTCAATTTTGCCCTTACTTTTGGATGTCATAGTTTTGAATTCTAAGCACTTTTAGCACCATGTCCAATGCAAATCATGTTGTGCCCAATCACTTAGGCAGCAAAGTCATGGCTTTAGTTGCGCCTTGTGATGCTTTGGAAGAACCAAAGTTCTTATATATTACATGTTTATCTATTACCTACTGTTCATATTCTCTTTCTTAAGCTAATGTATTTTTCTACATGACATATCTCTATATTGCAGTGAGACGGGAGATCAAAATTCTGAGACTATTTATGCATCCTCACATTATCCGTCTTTATGAGGTCATTGAGACACAGTTAGATATTTATGTTGTGATGGAATATGTTAAGTCGGGGGAGCTATTTGATTATATTGTTGAAAAAGGCAGATTACAGGAGGATGAAGCTCGCCGGTTTTTCCAACAGGTACTCAAGAAAATTTTGCTTCATCACCTGTTCCTAAGATGAATTTGGATTCATACTTGTGGATTTATGAAGTGTAATTGGGGTCTGGCCTATTGTACAGTATCCTCTATATCATCTAACAGGGAGCAAAATAACTGATCTATATTTCACTTAAATGAACTCAGTGTCTGGTTATATTCATTTTGACAATCCAAATAATTCTAGTGGTTTGGTCAAGTCAATCTAAATGATTCTTATGTCTGATTAATTTTTAATTTTTTTTCTCTAGTATGCTTAGTAAAAAATCCAATAGTCTATGTAGCACTTTTGTGCCACACTGATCTTGATGCCTGCTTTAATCGCTTCTTTGTCATGACAAATTCAACCAATTATTTGATAGTGCCATTCTATTCTCAAATTATTTGAAACATGACTAACTTTCTCTTTAATTTTTGGTTAAATATCTACAAATTCCCTGAATAGATCATATCTGGTGTTGAGTACTGCCACAGAAACATGGTAGTCCATCGGGATTTGAAACCAGAAAACTTGTTGTTAGATTCGAGATGCAATGTCAAAATTGCTGACTTTGGCTTAAGCAACGTCATGCGTGATGGACATTTTCTAAAGACTAGCTGTGGTAGTCCAAACTATGCCGCTCCCGAGGTATGCAGATATTTCACTGTTTGATGTTTTGAATTCCATTTACTTTGCTTTCTACTGTGTTTTCATCTGCACTTTTTGCAGGTAATTTCTGGAAAACTTTATGCTGGGCCCGAGGTTGACGTATGGAGTTGTGGTGTCATTCTTTATGCACTTCTATGTGGAACCCTTCCATTTGATGATGAAAACATACCAAACTTATTTAAAAAGATAAAGGCAAGAAATGAAGTCAATTTCGTACGTTGTTATTTTCAACTCAATAGCCAAACACAATAGTCTGATCTATGTCATGTGATCTTGACAAAATCTTAGGGAGGAATATATACTCTTCCCAGCCATTTATCTGCCCTTGCCCGGGATTTGATTCCCAGAATGCTGGTTGTTGATCCTATGAAGAGAATAACCATTCGTGAGATCCGTGAACATGCATGGTTCAAGACTCATCTTCCCCGCTATCTTGCTGTACCTCCACCGGATACTTCACAGCAAGCTAAAAAGGTAATTCCTTTTCAACGTATTACTTTGATCATTCTTTAATTTAGGCACAATCTTAGAATTTTCTTTTTGACTAATATTGCTTTAGCCTATGACAATGTGTCCACTTGCTTTTGTTATTGACCAGTAGCATGTTCTTCAGTTCGTCTTGTTTCAGAAATAAGATAATCAAAATGTCATTATTTTGCATCAATGTGATGACAATTTGTCATATATACCTTGTAAAATTTCGTTCTCAAACAGATTTGTTTTTCCTTTCCTTAATCTGGTCACCTGGTCGCCTGGTCACCTGATTGTGTAAGTGGAAATGACAATACTTTAAAGATACAAAAACATCGTAGCTGATGATGTGCTGATGATGTGATGTTTTCTATTTCCTTACACTTGGGCAGAATACCGTGATGTAATTGAATAAATATCTGTGCGCTGCATTTATCACGCTATACCCCTAGTCTCGCTCCTTTCTTTGTTATAATGATTATTGTTTAATGTAAAAAGGATGATATTAACAAAATTTTCTGCTTCTTTTGATTGTCACATCTATTTGCACTTAGTTCTACTGCTTTATCGGCTAATTAACAATTTTCTTCCTTCCATTATTGACTTCTACCTATTCTTATCTGAATACTTGCATATCTAGTTTTGTGCCTCACAATTTGACCATTCTTATAGATTGATGAAGACATTCTTATGGAGGTTAGTATAATGGGTTTTGACAAGAACCAGTTGGTTGAGTGTCTTCATAACAGGATTCAGAATGAGGTACTTGATGTGAATGAACCCTTATTTTATTATCATTTTCTTTTGAACCATAACTTAAGAGTTCTTAATCAGGCAACTGTTTCATACTACTTACTTTTGGACAACCGATTCCGCGCTACTAGTGGCTACCTAGGCGGTGAATTTCAAGAAACTATGGTATGCAATGTTTCCCCAGGATCAACATGTAACTGACCAATTTCTAAATTTTTGACAATATGAATTGTCTTGATGATTTCTGAAACACACATAACTTGAATGCTTGTTTCCTTAGGATTTTAATCTGGCGCATTCTGGTCCAAGTGAAACTCTTGTTAGTAGTCGCCTACCAGGATATATGGAGCTGCAGGGAATTTCAAGACCTCATATTTCTGTTGAAAGAAAATGGGCTCTTGGACTTCAGGTGGCTACATGTTTTGTTGTTCATCTTTCTACTAAACTTCTTGCTAATCCACTTCCTTGAATATGTATTTTGACTGGCAGTCTCGAGCTAATCCTCGTGAAATAATGACGGAGGTCCTTAAGGCTCTACAAGAACTAAATGTCTGTTGGAAAAAGATTGGACATTATAATATGAAATGCCGTTATTATCCTGGCTTTCTTGATCATGCTGAAGTCATGCTTAATAATTCTGTACATGCTAACAATAGCTTTAGCGACGAGTCTTCCATTGTTGGAAATGATGATGGTGCTGGAAAAGATTCCAATGTAGTCAAGTTTGAAATTCAGGTATTACTACTTTTAGTTTCAGATTTAATACTGTAGCAAAGGTCTCATGTGACGTGTGTGCTTCAGTGTGGCACTCAAATTTTTCTGTGCAAGAAAATGCTTAGCACTGGGGTTTATTCTTGTCATAGTGAATGTTAATACAATTATGTCTTGTCTTTGTTAGATCATGTTGTTAATTCTTCTTTTGGTCTTTCTTATATGCAGCTGTACAAGACCAGGGAAGATAAGTACCTTCTCGATTTGCAGAGAGTCAGTGGGCCACAGCTTCTCTTCCTTGACTTATGTGCTGCCTTCCTTGCTCAGCTTAGAGTCCTGTAACGTTGGCATGTTGGCTTAAGTTTCCTTTACTGCATTTTCGTTGTCAATATAGATTCGCTTTATAGTGAGTGAGTTGGCACACGCTTGTTATTGTTAATCTTTTTGCTTGGTGTTGCTCACTAATCTCCTAGATAGCGAGCTTTTCTCAGCAAATGATAGCCTGATTAAAAAAATTTCATTAGCTTGATAGGGATATACTCTGCACAGTTGTGTACTTGCGTTTCCCAGAGAAATAATTGTTGGTTAAGGGGCTAATTGGGAAACAAACGTTAACCAATTCACATCCTACTATATGGTGGTTTGGCGCACTTTCGTGGTCCTTCGTAGTGGGGATGCTACTGCATAGTGTATATTCTGGATGTTGAAGCTTGTTGTATGGAAAACTGAAGTCATTTTGATGAATTGCAACCAGTGTAAAGTGCTGGTTTTGCTCATGTAGAGAGGAAAGCTTTTGTGCAATAGTTCTTTTATTATTATTATTTTTTGACATGAAGACAAACTAAAGTAACAAGAGCATGGTTGATTCCAAGACTTTGTTATTAATAATAACTAAAGTTTTTACAAGATGAATAAACTCTTGCATCTTGTTTATGATCGAATTTTGCTTTCATTACTTAAAGAGCTCATATTAAAATGCGCCAATAATGGGTGCGGGTATTCCAAAACTCAATAGTAAAATACTATTTAATAATTTTAAAATAAATAAAAAAAATTAACTATTAACCCATTTGGTGTTGTCTTATTTAGAATAGAACACTAAAAGGATGTGCGATTTGATACTCTCACCTCTTGGTTGTTCTCATGTTTTTGATGTTGTCAATTCTTGGCAAACCTCACCTCTTGGTTGTTCTCATGTTTTTGATGTTGTCAATTAGTTGTTATTAGGTAGCTCTTAACATCTTTTGGTGGAAATCCACTAATCTCAATTTCTTGTTGATCTTTGTATTATATGTTGTTGGTTGCTTATTGTGTTGTAATTCACTAGTCTTAGTCTTCTAGGTCATTAGTATACTATTTCTTAGTCTTATATGCCATTAATTTGTTGTTGTGCAGCTTCTCGTGCTATTGCCTCAGCCACTTTAAATTTTCTATGTCGTTGACTTATTTCTCATAGCTTATTGTGGTTTTTTTTGTTGCCCTGCGCTTTTTGCCTTTTATGTCATCAGTCTATCGCTCTCAACCTTTTGAACCATTGTCCTATCATGAATAGGGATATATGTATTTCATATAATTGATTAGAATATGATATGCATATATAATATATATTGAGTTTTTTTTTTTTTTTACCATTAGACCATATAGTATATTATGTTGGGCTATGAAAATTTTTAAGAGGGCTTGAATTTTAAGTAAAGTATGTAAAATCAACTTATCAAAACCAAATAAAGCCTTTTAACTTAGACAAGTCACATTACCACATTGGTATAATATTCAAGAGATGAAACCAATTAGTTAAATCAAATATCAAAATAAGTCTTGAATTTAAAATTGAAACATTCATACTTTGTGCTAAGGTACCCTCACACCTCTATGCACGCCCTTGGCATGTTTGAAAAATATTATTTACGATAAATATTGCTATTAATTAATTTTATATTTATTCTAATAATTATATTACATTTAACATGTAGATGAATATGGTTGATATTTCTATGAATTAATCTCTTACATAATTGAAAATTTTTTTCAATTAGTTGAAGATGGAAATTCTAATCCTGAATCCCCTACTCTAAATGAAAATTTATTTCAATTACTTGGATTTTTTTTTTCAAATTTTATGCCTATTATAAAGTTGTTGATGCATTCAATCTAATTAATTGACTTGAATATGTTCATTAAAATTCCATATTGGGGCCAACAAATGAGGATTCGCTTAGAATTTATTGAACAGATTATTGAATAATAAAGAAAATCCACGTCATTAAATTTCAACCTGAAAACTTCACCACCACGTGGAAGTATGCCAACCTTAGCACACTTTCAAAAATACCCTCGTCAAGTCAAAGTAATATATCTTTAACCAACTGTACTCGCACTGAACTTTCCTGCCCTTGCGGGACTTTATTGTAAATTTGACCTATGACTTCACTTCTCCGAGGGTTTTGGCGTTCCTCGCGCCGCAAAAGGCACCGACGTGGTCCATTCCCTCTCTAGCAATAGCAACCAAAAAATTGTTCCGGACCTGCATTCGAGCAGACTTCGGGAAGGTCGATGGGAACGGGAGACGCTGGCGATGGCAAAGCGTGGTGGAAGGAGATGCGTGTCTTCTCGCCGGAGTACTACGCGGTCTGCGCCATCGGCGGGATGCTGAGTGCCGGCACCACACACCTCGCCATCACGCCGCTCGATGTCTTGAAGGTCAACATGCAGGTGATCGATCGCGTTACAGAAAAAAAAAAATCGCATCTTTTTCCTCGGTTCTGCTGTTATGCTATCGATCAGGTTTTGAGTTCTTGAAGGATTTGATCGGAAAGTTCTGATTTCTTCCGCTTTATATTAGCTTGCACTGGATGGCGAATTTTGACAAAAAAAATTCGTTTTTTTCCCCTTTTATTTTCTGATCATTGGAAAACTTTCTAGCATTTTTTAATTGCATACTATCTTCTAAAAGTCAAGGAATGCAGAAATTCGCATTAGTTGTTTGATTGTTTTGTTTCTTCCCTTGATTCTATTATTTTAATTAATTGACGGAGGAGGGATGCTCATGCTCTCTGCAAGTAACATACTGGTGAATACATGCTTATATAATGACTTGGAATCGCTTCCACTTACAGGTCAACCCTCTTAAATACCGCAGCATTTTCTCAGGTTTCCATACGCTTATCAAAGAGCAAGGGCCATCGTCGCTCTGGAGAGGCTGGGCTGGAAAACTGTTTGGCTATGGTGCTCAAGGTGGCTGCAAATTTGGGCTTTATGAATATTTCAAAAAGAGATATTCTGATGTATTGCAAGGGAACAATAGAAGTGTGATCTTCTTCGCCAGCAGTGCATCTGCACAAGTTATAGCAGATGTCGCCCTTTGCCCATTTGAAGCTGTCAAAGTTCGTGTGCAAACACAACCCAATTTCGCAAGGGGCCTGATTGACGGCTTCCCTAAGTTATATGCATCTGAAGGCTTGTTCGGGTAATCATCTTATTCTTTGGCGTTTCCTTGGATTGTAATGTTCCGCCATTTATCAAAACCTTGTCTTCATTCAGATGCATCAGAAAGTCATTCATTTTCATTTCTGCTGCAGCTTCTATAAGGGACTATTACCACTTTGGGGTCGCAATCTACCATGTACTATCTCACAACTACCTTCTCTTTCCGCATGCTTTTTGATAGAAAGTTTTCATCCAAGTTATTCAAAATGACACTGCATTTTTAGTAATTTTTTACTATAGCAATGCTGTCATCCTAAGAGTTTTCTTGCCCTGTGTTGCTTTGATCTTTAATCAACAATTTGTTTGAATGATTATTTTCTTTCCATTTAACTATGTTCGGGCAATTCTCTCTATCATATTGCTTTAACTACTATGATGCAGTTTCTATTCTGATGTTCACAACATTTGAGCATTCTGTGGATATACTGTACCGTGATGTCGTCCAAAAGAAAAAGGAGGATTGCTCAAGAGTTCAACAACTCGGGGTGACTTGTATAGCAGCTTATGCATCTGGAGCTGTTGGCACTGTCGTATCAAATCCTGCAGATAATATCATTTCTACTCTTTATATTAAGAAAGCTGATAGTATCTTACAGGTATTATCTTGTTGATTTTCTTGGATTCTCTGTTTACATTTGGATCTACATGCATAAACTTACATTGTTACAAGGAAAGACACAAGTACTAGGGATTGAATCTAAACAAGCTCATTCTGACAAACTTGTGTCTTGCATACGCAGGCTGTCAAGAGCATAGGATTACCCAATTTGTTTACAAGAAGCCTCCCTGTTCGATTCACCCTTGTCGGACCGGTTATAACTTTGCAATGGTTCCTCTACGACTCGATTAAACTGTTAACTGGATTGTAAGTATCTTAAACTTAATTGGATTTCCCTCGCCCGTTCTCCGAGTTATATTGGCAAATAGCTTTAAAAGTGCTTTGCAGTCGTCAAATCAATTTAGTTCACGAGGAAAGATTCCTCAATGTTCTTCTGATAAGCCATTATAACACATAGCAGTCCTCAAACCAATTTGTTCATGTGGAAAATATTTGTGAATTTCTAAATCCAATAGTCTTGAATATTGATCTTTTTGTAAAATTCTTATTGCATTTACATATTCTTTTGCTGGTCAAATTGTGGTTCGAGGTGCTCGGCTGCCCTCTAAATTATGCTTATGAAGTCCTCTTCTCTCGGGATCATATTGTTGAAATGCTTATAAGATTGAGACAGAACAGTTAGGCGTAATATTGAAATTAGCTTCTTTTTACTCCAAAATGAACCCTCTTTACCAAAATGCCTTTGCTTTTTGTATAAATTGAAAGAAATGTCTTGAAATGAAGTCCTTGCTGCTTGTGGGAACATTTGTGCTTGCAATCTTGACCAGCACTTTCTTCTCAAAAATGAATCTAGAAACTTACTTCCTTTCTTGCTTAGCTTTTGTCAACAAGTGCTTGATGAGATTGAAAGTCCATATTAGCTATATCAACTAAGAGAAATAATCATTTATCAGAACAACAACAGCTCCTGCCTCAGCAGAAAAGGATTACTGCTTAAATTCAGTTCATACATTTACCCTCAAAATGGAAATCATTTGACATGCTTGTATTGAAATGTTTCAGGCCAACTAGTGGTGGTGGTATTGCCTCTGATTTCGAAGAAACTCAATACCACAACCTGAACAGAAACTAGAAATTGTTGCAGAATGTTGTACTCATGCATCCTCTTCGCAGATGTCCTCTAGTTTCTTGGACGCTGCAATCAATAACCTCCACCTTCAGTTTCATGTACATTATATATTTTGATTTTGGTGAGGGGGATCATCAATAACTAGAAAAACTAAGAGCAGTTGTTGTCTTTTACTGTACAGATCATTCTTGTGAGTTCACTAATGATCTTGTGAGTTCATCTTTTTGCTGATTGTACAAACAACATTTCTTAACGAAAAATAGTGCAATATTAAAATGATGTGAATCTATTCCTGCAAGTCTTGTAGTTATAGATTTCTTTTTTGAAAAACAAAACTCTTCACATGGATGTCATTGATGTAGATGTATGCTCTAAATAATAATTATTACATGATTTTATTATATTCATATTTATATTATTATTATATTGCACATGACAATATAATAAAATTGTATTATTATATTGTTAACTATTGAAATAAACACAATCAATTCAAGTAAACGTTCTAATGCAGTAGTTCACACTAAACGTACTATGCTATTTTTTTTTACATATGTAAGTAAATATTATCAATAACTAAATGCTTTACTAGTTGAACTAATTGATATCTTATCGTCCATTTACATAATTTAGACACGAACTTTACATTAATATAATCAAATGTATAATTCAATTACACCTATATATATTAATTTAAGCTTAGATTATCTATTTGCTCACCTTATGAAGATGTTTAAATATATGGTTTTTAACTTTAGACCAGAAGAGTAGGTTTAAAAAAGGAAATTAGTGATTTGATTTTTCTTTTAAAAGAGAAGATACGTAAAAGAAAAAAAGAGTCAACCCAAATTGACTTTGGATTGGACCAGTCTAAGGTTCCGTTTGGTCTAGCTTCTGCTTCTAACTTTTGTTGGTTGAAGAAGTGTTGGTTGAAGAAGTGCTGACTGAAGAAGTTTGAGGGTGTTTGGATGCACAGCTTATGACTAGGTTATTCTATTTATAATAAATAAATTTTTATTAAAATAATTACTAAGATAAAAATTATATGATCAAATTTATAATTAATTATAATTAAAATATTTATTAAAAATATTATAAGTTGTACTATTAAAAAATTATTATTACATATAAGGGTTATTGAGCATAAGCAGGGGGGGGCGGGGCTAGAGAAGCAGTTTCATCCTTACTTCTCAGAGAAGCAGCTATTTATGGGTTGGAACAGAGAAGGTGAAGAGCCAAACACTTTAGTTTCTTGATTTCTGCTGGCCACACCACCATAAGTAGCCCCAAAAGCTAGGCCAAACGGGCCAAAATTAGTTAGTTTAATCAATGTCAATTTATATTAATTAATAAATTAATTTTATGTTTTGAATTTAAACATAATATATAAATAAAAACTGTGAGAGCACTTAAGCCACCGCTGATCAAAATATAGTCAGATAATTAATCAGTCGAGTTTTGATGACCATGAAAGTTTAATATTTGAGCTTTTTTAGCGAGAATACATCGCATCCGTTCATTCACAAGCTAGACAATTCTTTAATGGTTGTGAAATGGTTGCTAAATTAGAGGGACCAAATACTAAGTACCGACTGATTAGATTATCACAAGCTAGACAATCCTTTGATGGTTTTAAAATGGTTGCTAAATTATAGCTAAACAGCAAAGCAAGGTAACTAAAGAGGAAAGCAATGTAATAGCACTGCTAAGGATCCAAGGATGCAAGAGATCAAGGCTAGGGTCCACCACTTTGACGTGTTATGCATAGATGAAGTAACAATGTATAAGTCCCCTCTATTGAATCCTAGGGTAATCCACGGGTGCGCAAGTCGTCCTCTCTCGAGCGATGCAACTTGCGACTATGAGTTCACCCGATTTGACATCTACCGTCGTAGTACGCCTACCCGAACAAACCCAATGAGCACAAAATGATGTGCACTACCCATACCTATTCAACCACTCTCGTGCGATGATTGAGATACCCTCGCCTAGGTTATCAAACATCTAGATGTGTCTCTTAGCCATACCGGATATCTAAAATATGAAGAAAGCAACAAGATAATCTTCATTCAAGAGGTGCAACTAGGCAAGGTAAGACAATCTACGGTTTACAAAATGTAATCACAATACATGCATAAAACATTCAAGGGGCTTTCCCTAGCCCTGAAACAAGATTTAAGCTGTCATACTCATGTTCCAAAGCAAAGCATAAACAATTCCTAGCATAGCATCCATGGACAACGAAGATGGCGGAATAGATGAGAAATGACAAATAAGACTCCCTAAAGAGAGAAGAAGCCGCCTGGAGGAGCCCTCTTCTTCCTCTGATCGTCCGTCCGCCTCCTTCACGCTCTCACATTGAAGGTTTTCCTCTTTTCTTTCGCTACTCAGCCGCCGCCTATCTTCCTTCGTGCGTGCGTAATCCTCCCTCAATAATCATGATTCCCCCTTACGTGAATAGGGCTTTTGCCTTTTGTCCCCCCTCCCTTGGTCAAATTCCTCTTCTGGCCCTTTGGAACCTTCTATCTAACGCTGATAAGTCGAGAGCCAAAATCTGGAAAATCGGTATAAGGCGACACCAAAGCCACGGGGTGTGATTCTGGTCACTGGGTGGACCGTGCTTTTTGCTGAGAAGACATATTTCGCTGAAAATGGTCGCATTCCCTCGTTTGACATCTACCGAAATGATGCAAAAACACCAAAGAGTGTAGATTCCGAAGATGAAGCAATAATTCCATGCAAATAAGGTGTAAATGCTAGAAAAGTAAAGACATAACAAGGAAAATAACATATAAATCTCTATATAAAAACTACTTAACATTCATCTGGCACCAGAAAGTTTAATATTTGAGCTTTTTAGCGAGAATACATCAGCACTTTCTGGTGCCAGATGGACGGATGCGATGTATTCTCGCTAAAAAGCTCAAATATTAAACTTTCCTGGTCAGCAAAACTGGACTGATTAATTATCTGACTATGTTTTGATCAGCAGTGGCTTAAGTGCTCTCACAATTTTTATTTATATATTATGTTTAAATTCAAAACATAAAATTAATTATTAATTAATATAAATTGAAATTGATTAAACTAACTAATTTAGGCCCGTTTGGCCTAGCTTTTGGGGCTGCTTATCAGTGGCGGAGCCACATAGAGGAGAGTGGGGGCAAATGCCCCCCCCCCCCCCCCCCCCCCAAAAAATTTATTTTGCCCCCACTAAATTTTTTTTTATCATACTAATATTGTTTTTGCATGCCTATTGCCCCCATATACCATTGGGTCCTAGATCCGCCACTGCTGCTTATGGTGGTGCGGCCAACAGAAATCAAGAAGCTGAAGTGTTTAGCCCTTCAACTTCTCTGTTCTAACCCACAACTAGCTGCTTCTCTGAGAAGCAAAGATGAAACTGCTTCTCTGAGAAGTAAGGATGAAACTGCTTCTCTAGCCCCCCACCTTCTTATGCTCAATAACCCTTATATGTAATAATAATTTTTTAATAGTACAACTTATAATATTTTTAATAAATATTTTAATTATAATTAACTATAAATTTAATCATATAATTTTTATCTTAGTAATTTTTTTAATAAAAATTTATTTATTATAAATAGAATAACCTAGTCATAAGTTGTGCATCCAAACACCCTCAAACTTCTTCAGTCAGCACTTTTTCAACCAGCACTTCTTCAACCAGCAAAAGCTAGAAGCAGAAGCTAGGCCAAATGGAACCTTAGACTGGTCCAATCCAAAGTCAATTTGGGTTGACTCTTTTTTTCTTTTACGTATCTTCTCTTTTAATAGAAAAAGAAAAATCAAATCACTAATTTCCTTTTTTAAGCTTACTCTTCTAGTCTAAAGTTAAAAACCATATATTTAAACATCTTCATAAGGTGGGCAAATAGATAATCTAAGCTCAAATTAATCTATATAGTTGTAATTGAATTATACATTTGATCATATTAATGTAAAGTTCGTGTTTAAATTATGTAAATGGACGATAAGATATCAATTAGTTCAACTAGTAAAGCATTTAGTTATTGATAATATTTACTTACATATGTCAAAAAAAAAATAGCATAGTACGTTTAGTGTGAACTACTGCATTAGAACATTCACTTGAATTGATTGTGTTTATTTCAATAGTTAGCAATATAATAATACAATTTTATTATATTGTCATGTGCAATATAATAATAATATAAATATGAATATAATAAAATCATGTAATAATTATTATTTAGAGCATACATCTACATCAATGACATCCATGTGAAGAGTTTTATTTTTCAAAAAAGAAATCTGTACCTACAAGACTTGCAGGAATAGATTCACATCACTTTGATATTGCACTATTTTTCGTTAAGAAGTGTTGTCTGTACAATCAGTAAAAAGATGAACTTACAAAAATAATCTGTATACTGTAAAAGGCAATAACTGCTCTTAGTTTTTGTAGTTATTGATGATCCCCCTCACCAAAATAAGAATATATAATGTACATGAAACTGAAGGTGGAGGTTATTGATTGCAGCTTCCAAGAAACCAGAGGACATCTGTGAAGAGGATGCATGAGTACAACATTCTGCAACAATTTCTAGTTTCTGTTCAGGTTGTGGTATTGAGTTTCTTCGAAATCAGAGGCAATACCACCACTAGTTGGCCTGAAACATTTCAAATACAAGCATGTCAAATGATTTCCATTTTGAGGGTAAATGTATGAACTGAATTTAAGCAATAATCCTTTTCTGCTGAGGCAGGAGCTGTTGTTGTTCTGATAAATGATTATTTCTCTTAGTTGATATAGCTAATATGGACTTTCAATCTCATCAAGCACTTGTTGACAAAAGCTAAGCAAGAAAGGAAGTAAGTTTCTAGATTCATTTTTGAGAAGAAAGTGCTGGTCAAGATTGCAAGCACAAATGTTCCCACAAGCAGCAAGGACTTCATTTCAAGACATTTCTTTCCATTTATACAAAAAGCAAAGGCATTTTGGTAAAGAGGGTTCATTTTGGAGTAAAAAGAAGCTAATTTCAATATTACGCCTAACTGTTCTGTCTCAATCTTATAAGCATTTCAACAATATGATCCCGAGAGAAGAGGACTTCATAAGCATAATTTAGAGGGCAGCCGAGCACCTCGAACCACAATTTGACCAGCAAAAGAATATGTAAATGCAATAAGAATTTTACAAAAAGATCAATATTCAAGACTATTGGATTTAGAAATTCACAAATATTTTCCACATGAACAAATTGGTTTGAGGACTGCTATGTGTTATAATGGCTTATCAGAAGAACATTGAGGAATCTTTCCTCGTGAACTAAATTGATTTGACGACTGCAAAGCACTTTTAAAGCTATTTGCCAATATAACTCGGAGAACGGGCGAGGGAAATCCAATTAAGTTTAAGATACTTACAATCCAGTTAACAGTTTAATCGAGTCGTAGAGGAACCATTGCAAAGTTATAACCGGTCCGACAAGGGTGAATCGAACAGGGAGGCTTCTTGTAAACAAATTGGGTAATCCTATGCTCTTGACAGCCTGCGTATGCAAGACACAAGTTTGTCAGAATGAGCTTGTTTAGATTCAATCCCTAGTACTTGTGTCTTTCCTTGTAACAATGTAAGTTTATGCATGTAGATCCAAATGTAAACAGAGAATCCAAGAAAATCAACAAGATAATACCTGTAAGATACTATCAGCTTTCTTAATATAAAGAGTAGAAATGATATTATCTGCAGGATTTGATACGACAGTGCCAACAGCTCCAGATGCATAAGCTGCTATACAAGTCACCCCGAGTTGTTGAACTCTTGAGCAATCCTCCTTTTTCTTTTGGACGACATCACGGTACAGTATATCCACAGAATGCTCAAATGTTGTGAACATCAGAATAGAAACTGCATCATAGTAGTTAAAGCAATATGATAGAGAGAATTGCCCGAACATAGTTAAATGGAAAGAAAATAATCATTCAAACAAATTGTTGATTAAAGATCAAAGCAACACAGGGCAAGAAAACTCTTAGGATGACAGCATTGCTATAGTAAAAAATTACTAAAAATGCAGTGTCATTTTGAATAACTTGGATGAAAACTTTCTATCAAAAAGCATGCGGAAAGAGAAGGTAGTTGTGAGATAGTACATGGTAGATTGCGACCCCAAAGTGGTAATAGTCCCTTATAGAAGCTGCAGCAGAAATGAAAATGAATGACTTTCTGATGCATCTGAATGAAGACAAGGTTTTGATAAATGGCGGAACATTACAATCCAAGGAAACGCCAAAGAATAAGATGATTACCCGAACAAGCCTTCAGATGCATATAACTTAGGGAAGCCGTCAATCAGGCCCCTTGCGAAATTGGGTTGTGTTTGCACACGAACTTTGACAGCTTCAAATGGGCAAAGGGCGACATCTGCTATAACTTGTGCAGATGCACTGCTGGCGAAGAAGATCACACTTCTATTGTTCCCTTGCAATACATCAGAATATCTCTTTTTGAAATATTCATAAAGCCCAAATTTGCAGCCACCTTGAGCACCATAGCCAAACAGTTTTCCAGCCCAGCCTCTCCAGAGCGACGATGGCCCTTGCTCTTTGATAAGCGTATGGAAACCTGAGAAAATGCTGCGGTATTTAAGAGGGTTGACCTGTAAGTGGAAGCGATTCCAAGTCATTATATAAGCATGTATTCACCAGTATGTTACTTGCAGAGAGCATGAGCATCCCTCCTCCGTCAATTAATTAAAATAATAGAATCAAGGGAAGAAACAAAACAATCAAACAACTAATGCGAATTTCTGCATTCCTTGACTTTTAGAAGATAGTATGCAATTAAAAAATGCTAGAAAGTTTTCCAATGATCAGAAAATAAAAGGGGAAAAAAACGAATTTTTTTTGTCAAAATTCGCCATCCAGTGCAAGCTAATATAAAGCGGAAGAAATCAGAACTTTCCGATCAAATCCTTCAAGAACTCAAAACCTGATCGATAGCATAACAGCAGAACCGAGGAAAAAGATGCGATTTTTTTTTTTCTGTAACGCGATCGATCACCTGCATGTTGACCTTCAAGACATCGAGCGGCGTGATGGCGAGGTGTGTGGTGCCGGCACTCAGCATCCCGCCGATGGCGCAGACCGCGTAGTACTCCGGCGAGAAGACACGCATCTCCTTCCACCACGCTTTGCCATCGCCAGCGTCTCCCGTTCCCATCGACCTTCCCGAAGTCTGCTCGAATGCAGGTCCGGAACAATTTTTTGGTTGCTATTGCTAGAGAGGGAATGGACCACGTCGGTGCCTTTTGCGGCGCGAGGAACGCCAAAACCCTCGGAGAAGTGAAGTCATAGGTCAAATTTACAATAAAGTCCCGCAAGGGCAGGAAAGTTCAGTGCGAGTACAGTTGGTTAAAGATATATTACTTTGACTTGACGAGGGTATTTTTGAAAGTGTGCTAAGGTTGGCATACTTCCACGTGGTGGTGAAGTTTTCAGGTTGAAATTTAATGACGTGGATTTTCTTTATTATTCAATAATCTGTTCAATAAATTCTAAGCGAATCCTCATTTGTTGGCCCCAATATGGAATTTTAATGAACATATTCAAGTCAATTAATTAGATTGAATGCATCAACAACTTTATAATAGGCATAAAATTTGAGAAAAAAAATCCAAGTAATTGAAATAAATTTTCATTTAGAGTAGGGGATTCAGGATTAGAATTTCCATCTTCAACTAATTGAAAAAAATTTTCAATTATGTAAGAGATTAATTCATAGAAATATCAACCATATTCATCTACATGTTAAATGTAATATAATTATTAGAATAAATATAAAATTAATTAATAGCAATATTTATCGTAAATAATATTTTTCAAACATGCCAAGGGCGTGCATAGAGGTGTGAGGGTACCTTAGCACAAAGTATGAATGTTTCAATTTTAAATTCAAGACTTATTTTGATATTTGATTTAACTAATTGGTTTCATCTCTTGAATATTATACCAATGTGGTAATGTGACTTGTCTAAGTTAAAAGGCTTTATTTGGTTTTGATAAGTTGATTTTACATACTTTACATAAAATTCAAGCCCTCTTAAAAATTTTCATAGCCCAACATAATATACTATATGGTTTAATGGTAAAAAAAAAAAAAAACTCAATATATATTATATATGCATATCATATTCTAATCAATTATATGAAATACATATATCCCTATTCATGATAGGACAATGGTTCAAAAGGTTGAGAGCGATAGACTGATGACATAAAAGGCAAAAAGCGCAGGGCAACAAAAAAAACCACAATAAGCTATGAGAAATAAGTCAACGACATAGAAAATTTAAAGTGGCTGAGGCAATAGCACGAGAAGCTGCACAACAACAAATTAATGGCATATAAGACTAAGAAATAGTATACTAATGACCTAGAAGACTAAGACTAGTGAATTACAACACAATAAGCAACCAACAACATATAATACAAAGATCAACAAGAAATTGAGATTAGTGGATTTCCACCAAAAGATGTTAAGAGCTACCTAATAACAACTAATTGACAACATCAAAAACATGAGAACAACCAAGAGGTGAGGTTTGCCAAGAATTGACAACATCAAAAACATGAGAACAACCAAGAGGTGAGAGTATCAAATCGCACATCCTTTTAGTGTTCTATTCTAAATAAGACAACACCAAATGGGTTAATAGTTAATTTTTTTTATTTATTTTAAAATTATTAAATAGTATTTTACTATTGAGGTTTGGAATACCCGCACCCATTATTGGCGCATTTTAATATGAGCTCTTTAAGTAATGAAAGCAAAATTCGATCATAAACAAGATGCAAGAGTTTATTCATCTTGTAAAAACTTTAGTTATTATTAATAACAAAGTCTTGGAATCAAGTCATCAACCATGCTGTTACTTTAGTTTGTCTTTATGTCAAAAAATAATAATAATAAAAGAACTATTGCATAAAAGCTTTCCTCTCTACATGAGCAAAACCAGCACTTTACACTAGTTGCAATTCATCAAAACGACTTCAGTTTTCCATACAACAAGCTTCAACATCCAGAATATACACTATGCAGTAGCATCCCCACTACGAAGGACCACGAAAGTGAGCCAAACCACCATATAGTAGGATGTGAATTGGTTACCGTTTGTTCCCCAATTAACTCCTTAATTAACAATTATGGGTGTGTTTGGCATAGCTAGAGCTTTTAGCTTCTGCTGGTTGAAAAAGTGCCGATTGAAGAATAGCTGATTGGAAAAATTGAGTGGTATTTGGATAAGATGTTGTGCTAGTCAGCAGCTGAGTGCTGGTTGGAAAAGCTGAGTGCTGTTTTATTAAGTAGGTTATTTTTAAACAATTTTACAAAAGTATTTCTAGTACTTATAGCACGTGGAGTCCTGTGTACTACAATATACAAAAAGTTTAACCAAAACAATAAATTGCACGTTAAATATCAAAATATTTTGCACTTCATTACAACAATATTCATTCTAATAACAAAATATAAGTATTTAAATTACACATATGATGCTACTAGACTTAGGGCAATCTGATTTCGTTGCATATCTATTTGAATAGAATTTACTTGCTCATCAACAACTTCCTCACTAACTTCTGAATCAGCTAAAGTACTAAAATCAAAATTAGCATCAAATTCTTGAAAAATTTCATCAATTGTCGTTGCTTACCTAATATAATTATGTAGTGCCATTGATGCAACTGCAATTTTAACTTGAGTCTCAAATGCAAATGATGACATATCGCGTAATATATTCCACATCTTCTTCCACACTCCAAAAGTCCGCTCAATACAACTTCTAAGGGAGGAGTGTGCTTTATTAAATATTTCTTTAAGGCCTCGTATGGATGCCCTTGTTGATATTCTTGAAGATGATACATCACTCCTCTATATGGGCCAAGATACACACTCATTTGTGAGTATCCAGCATCAACTAAATAATATTTTCCTATAAATTTTAAATAAAATTATAATTAGCAATTGGAATATAGATATAAAAAAAACTCAAAGTTCAAATTTTGTATCGTACCTGGAGGAGGTTTTGGAAAATTTAAAGTCAACAATGCCTTTGTAAGAACACGTGCATCATGAGCTGTACCTTCATATCCAACTAATACATATATAAATTTCATATCAAAGGAATATGCAGCAAGCACGTTTTGGGTTGGCTGGCCCTTTCTTCCTATAAATCACAACTGATCATGCACTGGGATGACTACATCTATATGTGTACCATCAATAGCCCCGATGCAATCCTATAAAAAATAGAAAGATTAATATAAAATAATATCTTATTTATAAACTTTGAATAAATAATCAAAACTTAACTTAAAATGAGGCATATAACGATTGTCACGTAATATTTCTAGTGGGCTATCTCAAAACTCTCTATCGATGGGTTCTATCATAACCTTTGCAAACTTACAAACTGATTTCAACACCTCATGGAAGATTCTATTTATATTTTCACCTGAATATTGAAATTTTCTTGTGCTTCCCTATTCGATGCCCCTTGTAATAATATAAAAATAAAAAGCCCAACCTTTTCATAAATAGATATATTTTTTGATGGTTTCATATTGTATGAGTTTTCTAAAATATGACACAATTGTACAAAATCATTTTGCTCCATCCTCATCATTCTCCAACACCTTTTTGGATGCCCTTGTATTATTTCTCTCATCCATCCCATACCTGTATGGGATGATACCATACAAGGGGACTTATGTAAATATGATGAGTAATACTCATTCATAGCAAGTACAGTATAATTAATCACATTCCAAAATGAATTTGTTTCATCAGTAAGATCTTGTATATCATCAAACTCTTGTGTAACATCAAGATCACTATTGTGACCATCCAAATCTATACAAATAACAACATAACATAAATAATTAACAAACATATAAAACATCACAAATTCAATAAATATAAAACATAATATAGTGCATCAAGTTTAGCAAACATAATGTACTACATGAAACATAACACAACATAACATAATGTACTGTAACATAATGTACCACATGAAACATAACACAACATAACATAATGTACTACATGAAACAAAACATAAGTCACAAATTCAGCAAATATAACACATCACATGTTCAACAAACATAATGTAGTGCATCAAACTCATAGGTCAACTCTTCTTCGACAAATCTAATAAATACTTCAAGAAGCCTAATTTATCTTCAGCTGTTTCCAATTTTTTAAACATTACTCTATTTGATTTTTGTCGAAATTGGGTTGCGGCAAAAAAATATAACTCACTACCATGTTCAATTCCTGGAAGAGATCTTAACTCTGCCATCACCTCTTTAACACTACTGCCTGGAGAGTCTGTTAAATTTTGATGAATTAATGTTGCAAGCAAACTCAAAGAATCCTTAAATCCAGATGATGTAGCCTTTCTTTTATCACATTGACTTTGACGAGAGGATGATGACATGCGAGATGATTCCATATTTTCATCACATGGCTCATAGTTTTCATATTGTGCATTCATCTCTTGAACTTGTTCTTCAGGCATAGCTGAAGTATAACAAAACTCTCTTGTCGCTACTGTCTGTCCAAACATAATATCATTTTTTGTTTCGATATCAAGATGGATACTCTTCTTTCGAAACTTGGCATACTCTTTGTTAGCCTGTAATTATATTAGAATAATAAATTACTTTATCAACTAAATAACAATAATAATAACAATAATAACAAGATCCAAAAATATACATACTGCAATTTTCGTTTCCCACCACTCAGGGGTTGCATTCATCGTCTCTAACTTTGCATTCCACCCTAAACTAGTTTCTCTACCTTTTAACTCTTTCCATAACTTCTAGTCAGCTTTTAATTGATCCCATTTGTTCTTTAATTGCACTTTATCATATGTCAATGTAATCAATTGTTGAAAATTTTCAACTACAAATTTCCACCCTTGAGCATTTAAATGTGTTATCGGGCGCATGTTTTTATCGATAGCAGTAATACAAACATCACAAAATGTCAGAGTTGTTTGTAGATTCCACACTGTGATTCCACTTTTAGATGTTGGTCGTGAGGATTGGGAGGATTGGGACATTGTTGTTGCTTAGATATAGAATTATCTAACATTTGCATATAAGAAGCATATACACAGATAAGAATTTTCTAACCTTTGCACATCATATAAGTATATGAACATATAACATGCATATAACAAGCATATAAAAAGCAAGGTAAAAATAACTTAGCAGAAGCAATTTGGGGATAATTCTCATCTTATAACAAGCATGTAAATATATAACTTACTATCCTGTTTTATAAACATGAAGAACATATGCTTGTTATATGAACATATAACATGCATGTAGCTAACGTTATCAAACACTATAGAAACACTATAGAAACACTATATAACTTGCTAAGTAACATAAAAACCCATATATGCCTATATACACATTTTCCCATCTCCTAGTCCCTATAGCAAACTTAAGTATGAGCTTGATCTTAAGGTTTTCAAACAGTAGCACCAAACATGACACAATATATGAATATAAAACATGCATAATCTAGAATTAGTTAGGGAAATTCATTGTGAACCATGCATCATGAGAAGATATGATCACTCATGTATCATGTAAACTTAGAGCATTAAACATACATCATCTACTCACTTTAATGAGTTAATCATCAGCCCATCTACCTAAAAACAATGTTGTAGTCGCATGTAACAAGGATGATAATGATGAATTGATGAATGAACTTTATATATGTGAAAAGAAAACTATCTCCTCTTTTCTTAGCAGAAATCCTTTCCTCTTCTCTCTATATGCTCGTTCCTGTCCTCATCATCAAGCCACCACACTCTGACTTCCCTGGCCACCTCAATTCTTTCCATGGCCCAGTTCATGAAGCTCCAAAGTCCAAGGCACACCTAACTTCATCACTAAGCCAAGAATCCAATGGAACTCAAGACACCATGGCTCCAGCCAAATATTCAATGAAGACACAAGATTCAAAACCACCAAGCCTTGAATGGCTACAATTTACCCCTAGCAAGTCAAACAGTTTCCAAGAGAATTCCAACAAAACCAAAGGGTTTCTTTCCAATTCAAAGGAGTGTACATGCCTCTCTTCAATGAGCCAAAACCATACTTAAAAACAATATTGTAGCCGCATGTAACAAGCATGATAACAGGACATGAATGAACTTTTTCTCTGTGAAGTTAACCAACTCCTCTTACCTTAGCCAAAATTCTCTTCTTCTCTCTCATATGCTAGGTGCATAGTCCTCTCCTCTATCTCTTGTCTATTAACCAGTCCCAATGCAAACACAACCTTTAACTGGGTTAAGTAGTGTCTCAAGAAATTACCGAGGTTTGCTTGAATATGAACATATAACAAACATGAATATTACATTAGTTGAATGTGTAGCCAACACCATATGAACATATAACAAACATTAGTTTATGGTTCTTCCGCTAAAATCTCGTCTGCCGAAATTGCACTTTTTTGTTCACACATCATATGAAAATCTTATACAGATTCTTTACAATTTTGAGTACAGATTCTTTACAATTTTGAGTGGTGCTGTGTAGCCAACACCAACGTAGTTGAATGTGCATACATATGCTAGGGTGACCGGTAAGTATTCTGCGTTTTATTAGATAATCTGCATACATCTCCTTGTGGAAGAGAAATATCTGAGAATTTTTGTCTAGGGCCATTTCTGGACAAGTGAATGAAAACAAACTCCTTTCACTTCTGGTTATAGAGAATCACTATGCTAACAATGCTAACAATGTACTTGAGGTTTGCTTGACAAGTGAATGAGATCCAAGGTCCAAAAGATTACCAAGGTGGAACTAGTTCAATGCTAACAACCAAGATTATGCTGACATTTGATGTAGCTACGAAAGATTACCGAGGTGGAACTAGTTCAATGCTATAAGTATATGAATAATAAGTATATGAATAATATTACTCACTATCAAAGCTGCAGGAAAATATTACTCATGAAGCGAGGTAAGAAAATTGCAGGAAAGAGATATATGAAAGCTGGAGTTCCACCATAGAACTCGTTCAATGCTATAAGTATATGAAAGGTGGAACTAGTTCAATGCTATAAATATTACCGAGGTAGAACTAATTCAAAGCTGCAGGAAAACTGGATCGGCGGTGACAAGACAAATCCGATCGGTGGCGTCGAGGTTGATTAGCAGCGTCGAGGTAGAGCGGCGCCGAGACAGCGACGGGGCGAGCTTTCCTGCAGAGCGACGGAGGCGAGAACGGAAACAGTTCGCGTCGCTAGCTAGGGCATGGAGACAGCGCAATGGCGACGGCGATCGGCAGCTTTCCCGGTGGCCTGAGAGAGCTTCGGCAAGGAGAAGCGGAAGCTTTACCGGCGGTGTGAGAGAGCTCCGGTAGGGAGAGTCGCGAGCGTGAATCGGGGAAGAGGAGAAAAAATTTGGTAAAGTTACTAGTCAAAAGCAGCGTAGAAGTAGGGAGGAGTGGGCTTCTGTGGACAACAGCAGCTTCTACGTTCCAAACCTAGAAGTTGGTAACCAAACAAGATAACTCATCTAAATCAGCATTTACGGCCAGCAGAAGAAGCCTAGAAGCTACACCAAACGAGCCTATAGTCAGATAATTAATCAGTCCAATTTTGATCATCAGAAAAATTTAATATTTGAGCTTTTTAGCAAGAATAGATCGCATCCGTCCATCTGCCACTAGGAAGATTTCTTCCGTACATTTTATCAGTCATTTCGTAAATCTCCATGCTTTCCTTATCCTACAAATAGGAAAATGATGCGGGCCGCAAATGCCCATTTGCCATCCCATCTCCCCTCGGACCCCTCCTCCCCCTTTCGAATTTTCGATCTCCCGTTCTAGCGCTGGGGTTCAAAATCTCTACGGCAATAGATTTTTTTCCCCTATTTCCGCTCACTAATTTGCAATCTCCGTCGACTTCAACTGTCGGATCTCTGATCTCGCCTTGTCCTTGCCGTCGAAGTTTGGATTTGGGTTAGGGTTAGGGTTAGGGTTCCTTGATTTGACCGCCGGGGGAATCGATGAACGACCCATCGCAGGTTTCCCAACGGAGCTTTGGCAACTGGCCGCCGGCGATCGAGGATCCGATGGGGTTCCCAAACCTCTCCCGTCCTCCGCCTTTCGCCGCTGGCCACGGTGGGGCCAATCCGGGTCGGATCAACTGGAAGGCCAAGAAGGCTGCCGACAAGCGGAAGAGCGCTGCGGGACCCTCAGGTTTAGGCGGTGTGGGGCCCATCGGCTACAACCCACCCACCCTCAATGAGCTCCAGTACCAGAACCGCGTCAAGGCGCGCAGGTTCTTCTACCCGAAGAAGAAATTTCCGCGCGCCGCCCCTTTCGCCCCCCGCAATACGACGTCCTTCATCATCCGCGCCAAGAAGTCCGGTGGGATAGCGTCGTTGGTCTCGCCGTGCCCCGTCACCCCCGCCGTTCTGCCGACCCCCAAGCTATCCCCAACGCGCGAGGACCTCGCCGATATGGTCAAGAAGCAGTGGGGCGTCGACGGGTACGGCTCGATGAAGGGTCTGATCCGACTCAGATCCCCTGGAGCCGGCAGAGAGGACGATGTCGAGGATGAACAGGGGTCAAGCGAGAGCGAGAGCGAGGTGGAGGAGCACCTGGAGGTCGAAAGGCGGTTGGACCATGACGTCAGCCGGTTCGAGATGGTCTACCCCGGGGAGGAGCACAGCCTAGAACTGCCTACGACTGCGAGGGAGCTGTTGGAGAGCCGAATGGATGACCAGGATGCGCGCATCGCGAGGCTGGAGGAGGAAAACATGGTGATAAAGGAGAGACTTTTCGTGACGGAGAGGGGGATAGCCGACCTCGCGATGAAGCTGCAGTTGCTTGAGTCTCGGGCCAATCACGGGGTTGACGACAATAGCAACAACGATGGCAACCACAAGAAGTGCAGTGACTCCGGCAATGCCGGGAACGATAAAAACGGGGATGGTGAAGAGTGCTCGGCCGAGAGCACTGGGAATCCGTTGCTGGAATAATTTGAACAGCAGAAGAAGGGATTCTTGGTAGGTGCTTTTGCTGTGTATAGTCAGGAATCTTGAATGCTAGGTACAGTAGGAACTAGGGTAAGAATGCTTTGAACTCAATTCGCAACTGCTAAGAACGAACAAGGTATATCATATCATATAGCAAATTGTGGAAAGAACATATGTTTCAGAACTTGCTCTGTGAACGTTTAATATGTTGCTTTTCTTCTAATTAACTTCTTTATGCTCCCAATTTGAGTTCTGATTCCACTCTTACTCTGTTTTCTAGTTCGAAGCTATTATCATGATCACCCATACTTGTTTCTGAAGACAATTCATATGTGCTGCTATATCAGTCATTCTTCGGGTTTTGGAGTCAAGTGAAATTTGACTTCTTAAAGAGTATTTATAAGCCATGTATCTAAGATTAAAATTTTGCATGTTAGTTCTTTTTATTTCAAGTTAAGTGTGTTGTATAACCAACCCCATTCGTTTCTTGCTTTTGCACAGGCGTGTGAAAGAGCTGGGCTAGCTTCAGAGTGTTGGGCCTTATTTGGCCCATTGAGCCAGTCTGGAGCAAGATAACCCTTCCATCTCAAATATAAGGTTTTTTCTTTTTGAATAATTATTTATAATAGTTACTCTCTATATAGGAATTATAATAATTTTAATATAACATTTTGTAATTTGTGTAAATATAAATATATTTTACTGCTAAATAAATTATAATATTGGTTGTGGGCAATTTGGGCTTTTTTGGTCTCCATTTCTTTTTGTGGTTGAGAGAGAGAGGAGATAGGAGCAGATGATTACATGGCATAAAGTGCAGCACTTTTTTGAAAAAATGTCAACCATGGAGTGAGGATATGCGCAACCAAACAAATTAAACAAGAGCTTTGTCCAACTGTCCCAACTACATGTGGCTCCTGATATTTTTAATTTATTATCCACATGCGATGTTCCTCCACCCCAAGAAAGCAGAAACCCACAACATCAATCAATTTAATGCAATCAATAATTCTATGATAATTATAAACAAATTGCTAGCTAGCTAGAACACTTTGCTCCAGTCGAAACTGTTGCAATTTTGTTAATTTTCAGAGAGGAAATTGAGGCTAATTAATTTGAAATGGAAAAAATTGAGGATATAGTTGCAAGTAATAGAGGATTTATCTTAAATTTAGTCAATCTAGAGTGAATTGACTTTAATCAGTACTTTTTTTGGTCAATTCAATGGTTGATCTAGGAAACGAATTTAGATTTGGCTAGTCCAGAACAGGCCTACTTTGACTAATGTACTCAATAAAGAATTTCTTGTTAACGTGCACATTGAGCAGAGGGTTTTGGAGAAACAAGTTAGATTTTGTCAACCTTTATTGATTTGACCTCGTCCAAATATGCAATTTCTTCTATACTCGGTGAAACATTTTCCATTTCTCCCTTTTTTGATCCAACAAATGTTATGCATTTGACTTTCTTAATATTTAGAGTCTGACAAAGTCTTAGTTGACTTGTTCCTTTTTTATGATTTTTTTTATTCGATCGGACTAAATAGTAAAATGTGCACTAACTAGATTTAGAAAATCAATCTTAAAACCGAGATATTATATTTAGTAACTATCCTCCGTTTATAGATTTCCATCGTCCGAGTCAACCGAGTCACCCGTCCTTTCTTACCGGACCAGCGCCTAGCTACAACGGGTTCAGCCTTTATCGGATCTACATGTGGTGCCGATTTTTCCTCCGATTTTTTCTAAAAATAAAAAAAAAATTAATGGCAAAGGAGCGTGGGAAAATTAATTATTCTGATTTTTTTATTAAATACTGATATATTGTTTTGGTCAACAGGAGTGCAGCGTGTGGTGACGTGGCAAAAAGCGCAGATAAGTATCTGAGCTGCACTTTTTTTAAATTCTGAAATGTCCTTTTCCATCGTAATTATTATTTAAACAGTAATGTTTACAATTGCTGGTGTGGCCGGTAAGCAACGACGGTGACGGGTGGAGGCTGGTGCCATTTTTAGTGGCTGCAGATATTTCCGGCGATATTTTATGAGCGCCAAATTTATCTAAAAATTGTGCGGTGCGGTGGCGCTCTGCATCGCTCAGCCCTCAGCGGCTGCTCCACCTCCCAATTTTTTCCCCCTCCGCTTCGTGTTTATCCACAATCCACCGGCTTCGCTTTTCCTTTGCGGTTTCTGAAAACAGAAAAATAGAGGAAAAATATCGTTTAATTTCAGCAGAAAGATGAAGACAAGCAAAAAGGCAAAAGTGCGAGAGAGAGAGGGGCGAGCACGCCAAGCCACGTGTCGGTCGGGTCGAGGCGTCGAGAGCCACAAGAATGCAAGCGATTTCTGGAATTTCACAATTTTCCCTTTCCGACGTGGCAGCCTCGCCTTTCCTTCCTCCTCCTCGCTTGGATATTTAGGAAGGGCGTCAGATTTCTCTGCCTTTCCTACTCCAACAATCTTCCCCCGGGGAGCTCGGTTTTCTGATCCAAGCAGCAGTCCTCGCTTTGGGTTCTTCATGGCGGAAAGGTCTCTTCTTGCTCTGATTCGGGCTCGTTTTGTCCTCTTTTCTTTAACTTGAGGAATAGCTGCTTTCTTCTTCTTCTTCTTCTTTCCTTCGCGATTTTGGTAGATTTTAGGGATTTTATTGGTTAGTTATTGATGTGGTTCCTCTTTGCTCTCCCCCTCTAGCTGGATCACTTAAAGAAAGAGGAAAAGAACAAGTAGGAGACTCTGATTAGGATTCAATTTCCGACTGAAAGGAAGTAAATTTGGAGACAAGTCCTCGAAATCTCATCTGAGAAAAGAAAGAGGGAAATAGCACATAGGAACTCTGCTCTCGGAAGATATTTCCGCAGCACAGAATCTTCATGGCTGTGCAGGTGTGTGTTTCTGATCTGTAGACCTTATTGTTTTGGTTTTCTTCTATATCTGAATTCGTTTGCTATTTTCTGTTTTTCTTGATGCTGGTGAAGAAAGATTTTTGGTGTCTTCTATGTAAATAAGTACATCGTTACTCGAGCTCTCTCTCTCTTTTTTCCCCAAAAAAAGCGTCTTTGGATTATTCATTTATTCACGTTTTGTGTATTCAATATTCTTACTTTTTCATTTGTCGGAGTTCTGTTCAAACTTTGTTGATGATTACCCTAGCTCTTGAGTACTTGCGTAAATATAGAACATCGTTTTTGTGGTAAAAATGGCTTTAGTTTTTGTTTTACTATATAATTTTACTTGAATCGATCTGATTCCTTGAGTTTTCAACCCTCAGTGATATGAACAAATAAATTCACTTTCAAGTAAACTAAATATTTTGAAGCATTTTTTTTTCTAATTCTCAAGTCCATGTAATCACTTGGCATCTAGAACAATTTTTCTCTATCGTTTGCTTTCGAGAAAGGTGTGATGTATTACGATGGGTGTTAAATTTGGCTAGGTAGATGTTATAGTAATTTTTTTTCTAATTGCGTATAGTTGTTAATATGAAGACTATAAAATCAAATAAGTGACCGAATTTAACATGTGAAAAGGAAATTTCTGAATGAATATATATGTAGAAATGTAGGTATAAAGTCATATCATGTTACCTCAATGCTTCATTCCTATTGGAATTGCGTTCTTTGTCTGACAAGACCACTTTCTAGGATTGACAAAAAAAATCGCAAAAGGATCCAAGAACTGATGGATTTGGAACAGTTCATGGCATGGTGTGCTCATTTTTTGCTTTAAAATTGTGATGAAATGCTGATTGAGTCATTAAAGCAGCGTCATTGCTACATCTCTGACTCATTATGCTCTAGTTTTTCATAACATTAAAAGATGATCTCTCCAATATTTTATGGTAGTTACTGCTATGTTCTTATCACAGCAGTATTTGCTTTGATTTGGAAGGTGAAGTTTGTTTATACATTTGTTCTGTTGAATAACAGGATAGCTGTGTTTCTGCTATGCATACTATTCATGAACCAAATAAGCAAGTATTTGTCAACTTAACTCAGCCAAAGGAGCTTGCTTCATCAGAAACGGAGCTGCTGATTAGGGTAATTTTTAGTGATTTGAAACTCCACGTTGATCTTATATGCTATGCTAGATTCTTATTGAATTATGATGTTTATTCTTTAGGTAAGGAAACCCTACACAATATCAAAGCAGCGGGAGAAGTGGACAGAAGAAGAGCATGAAAAGTTTCTGGAAGCTATAAAACTTCATGGCCGATCTTGGTGTCGAATTCAAGGTGCTTAACATGAAGAGTAACTTACCTCGAGATTATACATTCATCCTCCTGGCCTCTTTTTATTCTGATTAAGCGTCCTCTTGTAGAACATGTTGGGACAAAAACTACCATTCAGATTCGCAGTCATGCACAAAAGTTTTTCTCAAAGGTGGTAATATTCTCCCTCCAGCTATTATTTCTCTTCCATTATCCGATAATGGATTGTGTTACTTGATTTATGATGCAATTGGATTCATCCATCTTGACATCCTTGTCTGGTCTTGTCCCTCAATGTCTATGCATATCTGATTTTTCTGCCTCAACCCAGGTTGACAGGGAGATAAATACCGGAAACTCTATTGGGATACCTCCTCCTCGACCAAAGCGAAAGCCATTGCACCCATATCCTCGTAAGCTGGGTCAACTGTACACCATTCAGATCCCAGATAGGAAGCAACTGGAAAAATCTTCACCAATTCCATCATTCTCTGAACAGGAGAGTGGTTCACCAATTTCAGTATTGTCTGTAGTTGGATCAGATGCTTCTGGTTCATCCTTCATAAAGCCCCCAAATGGTTCTATATCACCATCATCATCATTCGCTGGATCAGATCGATTGAACGTGTCACTGAGTGAATCGGAGAATGGTTATTGCACCCCAACTTCATCAAATGTGGGGGACAACAAAATTTTGTCACTGGGCCTTGTGCCTAATACTTCAACTAAACTAGATGAATCTGCGCTGGTACGTTCTCCAATCCTTGGTTCTTTGTAATGCTGTTGAAGATTTAGCATTCTCATTGTTTGACTGCATCATTTCAGGAGTTACGTTTAGATTCGAAGGATCACACCCCTCCCAGCGAAGGTTCACTAGTAGAGGCACAACCAACTAGTGTAAAGCTCTTTGGAAGAACACTCTACATCACCAACTCTCAAAAAACACGCCCTTTTGATGATGAAAATATTGCAACACAATGTTTGAAGCCAGTGCCAAGTGCTGAAGTTTGCCCTCATGAAGAGAAAACTGAACAATCACCAGCACATGAAGCTTTATGTGGAGTTCCAAGCAGAATTTCATGCAATGGTGCAGCATCTTCAATATACTACCTTTTGGTTCCTAACGATGTCCAAATGGGCTCAAAGTCTGAAATGTTTGCTCCAGTGCCTTTCTTGACGTCTTTTCAAGGAATCCTGCCCTTCACTTCCACCAACATAAACATGACATCGGGACACTATAAGCATCAAACCAGAATAGGAGATCCTATTCAATTTTCCCCAAAAGAAGATTCCTCGAGTGGTTCCAACTCATGTTCTTCCAGTAATAATATAATCATCAATGATGACAACAACCACTCTGCGGTAAGTCATGAAGGTTCAGGACTCCAGCATGAGCCTCTCTGCTCCTTCAAGCTGAAGCGAAGCGAGAACTCAGCTTTCTCTCGTGTTAAAAAAGCAAGCACAGGAAGATCTGCGAGGGGTTTTTCCCCCTATAGGAGAAATGGAGATAGCTGAAGCTAGAAATGTGCCTGTGGCATACTTTTGACCCTGCATTGTTCTTTTTTAACAGCTTGTGAGAATATATCTCAATCTGTTCTTGGTACGTAGGCTAACAGATCTGTGGGGAATCATCTCTGCTGCTTTTTGGCAACTAAAGTCATGTGGCCTTCTATTGAAAATATTTTTCCTTGTTTTTTTTCTTTCTTTTAAACTAAGTTGTGTAGGTATTTCAGTTTCCATACTACTACAAGTATCTGTTGGGTTCTTGTGACCTGCTACATGTATATTCCCTGTATTCTAGTATATTGTTCAGTCAGATTGTTGATCTTGTAACAACAGAACAATGATATATGTGCTTATGTGCACTTACAGCATATGCTGGAATGACTGAGCTTATTCACAATTATAGTTTCCTGCGACTCGACATTGCAGGGTGCAGACATCGTTTTAGGGTGAAAGTTCAGCAAGAAGAAATTACATTCACTGCGAGGCTCCAAATGCTTCAGGAATTGAACTCCTGATGCTTACTTTGTAGGTGATTAAAATAATGTTTACTTGCAGGAGGAACATGAGTGGTGAATGGAAGTCTGACATGAAATAAAGTTATATAAGTTGTTTTCTTATACCTAGAATACTGGATTTTATGACCTCATATGGTATTATTATTTCTGAAAGCAAGCAGAAATCAAGAACAGCTAAAATATTTGATTCGTTAGAGCATATTTAAGATGATCTGTTATACAACAGCTCAGTAAACTCTTTGTTCTTCATTAACCAATTTCAGACTTGAAGCACAATCAATGTGTTTTCCAATGCTCTATCTGCATTGAGCCCCTTTAATGTAAAATCCACGTGATATTTCCAACGCCAGGCGAGTTCAATGAACAATATTACTTTTTATTTATTTGCAAGGAAACATAGTGCTCTTTACATTTGTATAAAACTGATTGCTACATTGACATCTGATAAGAGAATAAATAAATGACAAATTATAGTCATTTCACTAAGCCTTTCGTACAACCAACTATCCATTGCTAATATTTTGAAGTACAAATTAAATCCCGGAAAGTATGTTCTGTCGAACTAGCGTCAGGTACAAACATCATGTCATTTTGACCTGACAGGATGCTCTCCTGACAAAAATACAAACATGAAGAAAGTAATCCGGATTCTTTAGGTTATTAACAACCCAAAAGAAAGGAATTTCCGGTTCCAATTCAATCCCCTGTATGCGTATCAACCAATCTTTATTGGACTGTTGGCTCGTACATGATGTCTCTTCAACTAATTCATTTCTGGTCACACTGACGGTCTCTGAATCTCCAAAACTGGTATCAGCTTTCGGAATTACCTCTCCAAGTTCGTGTATGTTAATTGGGACTTCGCCAAAGATTTCTGGAAGTAGGTTTTCCATGGCCTGCTTCAATGTCATGTAACCTGCATCATTTAACTGTTTATTTAGCTTAAGTACCATGATTCTAGGCGCTAATAGCTTTAAATCAACTGCATCCAACGAGCCAATTACAATGGAGCAAACCAAATTAACTGTTGTACACTTCAAATGCTAGATAATTGCTAAAAACGTTTTCTACATTTGCAGTTTATTAGCACAAAAAAAAAAGATAACTCTATAGAAGAAAAAAAAGAGCATCGAGCATGAATGAATATATGCTGCAAAGGATGCCACAAGTTTCACATGAAATACATTTGAGTTGGGTTTACCTTCTTCCTTCTGAATCTCAAGTGCTCGGTTTAGATACAATATTTTGTCCCAGCTATCAATGGTGGCTGCATCTTCTAAATCATCAAGGTTCTCATCAATATACCGAACATACAACCGAACAGGAACTCTGCCTGACCATAGATGAATCAATAAGAGAAAACCCAGCAAAAATGATTTCCTACTTCATCTGTAATTGCATCCATGCAACTAAGCTTATCATCCTAGATTGTAGAATATAACCTAGCACATGTACACAACAGAAGCTGTCTTACTAATATATTATGATATTGTTAATCTCACATAAATGTGTAACACATTATAAAGCTGTCAATTTTGTGCTTGCCAAGTTACACAAAATCTAATACAGAACCTAAACTCTTAGCATTGCTTCAATTTGGACTATATCTTGAAATTTTAATGCTCAATTTCCAAGTTAAACATGAAAAGTATGTAATATCAGCACTTTGTAGTTGATTTTGATAGAATGGCAGAAACGAGGTACAGAAAGGTTTCGATTAAATTTCAACACTGCAGGTACAGAAGAATATCAGCACTCAGTTTAGAAGATATAATGAGTGGTCTCACTACCCAAGATGTTAATGCTTATGAAATCAGCGGCAACTAAACTGGTTTAGCAACTTTCTTAACTAAACAGATCCACACCAGACAACATATAAGAGAAAGAAATTATTACGCTAGTAGTGGAATTCTCATCCACTAAACCCAGCAAACATACTCTGCAACCATAACTTGATCAAGAATTCAAAACTGCAGATAGATTACAAAGTTCTAGTACAAGAATAACCATTTACCATTAGTAAGGAGTGAAAAAAAAATTCTAAGATGAGATCTACGTACTCAGAGTTTGGATCCCTTAGTAATGTAAGATATTTTCTCATTCAGATAAAACACGAATTAATGTTGTAATAATTCCAAAACTATTATCAAGCTGTCAATGCTAGAAAAAGGGAGATAGTATACTTGGTCTGTTAGAACCAACAATTTCAGGTTCGTCAATTGTTTGTCGTGGTTGAAGGGATGATGCCTTTATAACAATGCCATCTTGTCCAACAGGTCCAAGCTTAAGTCTGGATGAGATTCGAATGTAGCCATCCATATTACCTAGTAAAACAATTTACAACTGAAAGTTATAAACAAGAATTAGAGTGGGCACATAATGCCATGAATAGAACATGCTGTAGATATCATGATATTTGCTGGTTTTCATATCACAATCAAAGATACAGAATGCACTCAGTGATGTGCATATATTATGCATGATCCACCTAGTGAAAGAACTAATCCATTAACTTGATAGTTCTGAAACAACATGGCAGAATTGAAAAGCGTAATGGTAATAAGTTCATTAAGCATTACATACCATTATAATTCTCGCTTGGCTTCTCATATGGGATTAAATAGGGGCCACAGTTTCCATACTTAATTTTTGACTTCCTCTTTAAGCCCAAAGGCCTAACTCATAACATAAATTTCTCTCTTTTCAGCAACACAAAAGGTCAATCTAATTAGAGCCCAGTCCTTTTCCCATTGGGTCCATGTTGTTTCTATTGGTTAGCACCATGTCCATGACTCCATTCTGATGCTATTTACTAAAACTCACCTAATGAAAACATTGACTTGTTAATTTGACAAGTCTAGAACAATGTGCCCCAATTGAATACTAAAGTTATAGGTAATAGTTTTAAGCACATTAGGTTTTATATGTCATTATATTCTCCTTTCACTTCTCATGTGGGACTAAACTGGGTGTCAAAGAGATTGTTGTAAATACATCTGTTAAAATTACCTTTTACCAATGATTGCCACATGTCAAACTGATCTGCTTGTGACATGTTCATGATGTTCTTACAGTTTCCAGTGATGACATATGCAGCCTGCAGATCAATGTAGAAAATACAAAGATGAAACCATATTTTATTTTCTCCGTCAATCTGAACAGTTTGTAAGCTGATTCATTTCCTACAAAATTTTTTATACACAAGTAAAAACATCACGCAAAGGCACTTGTTATGTTCATCTTCTATAAGTCTATGATTTAAAAAAAGAGACAATTATAAGATAAAAGTTTAATGCAAATTATCATAGCAACCTCTAAAATGGAAAATGAATACAGAAATATATATCATATCTTTTTATGCCTGTTTGTACAAATAAAATGTAATGGTAGGCATAATCCTGCGAGCAAATACTTAAGTTTAAGAGACAAGAGACAAACAAAACCAATATCATATGATTTTCTTTGCTAGTCTAAATTGTATTATTTAGTCAAAGGATCATTGTTAACACTTGATCTTAACCAAAGGAAGCAGTTCAGACACCAGAAAAGAGGATGAAGTGAACTCTTGATCTTAATTAGATTTAGTTGCTTTTCCCTTTTCTCTACCCTTATTGTTTTTCCAACTTTATTTTGGTATGGTTGTTTTTGGTGGTAGTCATCTCTCTAGCAAGGTTTGAAACCTCGGTGTAGGTCCTAGCTCGACACTAGATGATACCAGTACTATCTCGGACTGGTACGGACCAATTTTTAAATCCTTGCTCTCTAGAACCATTGTCACAATGTGCTAGCGAATTTTGATTAATGAGATGCCATCCTAAGCTAATTTATCAGACTATGAAAGATGAGCTGTAGAAGAAATGTTGTCACTTAACTATCTAGCCTAAGAACAAAACTTCTATCTTCCATGAAAGTGTTGTACCGCTTGACAATCTTTGAATTTGATGGGAATAGTCCTACTTCCTAAAGTTTGTAAGCATAAAATAAAAGAGACCAAGTAGAATATATTCTCTTTATAAACCGACCTGTTTTAGTGAATTAATGTAGCTCCATTTGACTGTCTCTTCACCTTCACATGGTGTCAAAACTTCTCCTGGATATCCTCTAAAATGAACCTGAGAATGAAATGATAAATTATTTTGAGTATTAAATGAAAATATGTAAATTAATAATTTAGTACAACATAATAAGCTTTAACAATTCGTTACTGTATTAAGATGATAAAGCATCAGCAGTAGATCTAGGAAATGCAATTTACATGTATGGAAAAAATGAAAAACAAACTGTTTTGCCAAATTGATGAGAAGAATTATAGGATTCGTAACTATGAGTAGACTGCATAAAACTCCAGCTTCTCAAATAATATCTATTTATGCATCAGTTTAAGATAATGTCAATTAAGCATCTCCAAACCCAGCACTATTTTAGTTTAAACAGAAAGATGAGTGTATGCAGAACTTAGGTAAGCCTAAAGTGAATCTCAGGTCACCTCCAAATTTGAATATGGTGATAGTGGAGTAGATATCTTTGTTTCATATTGCCTATGGACAGTGTCTATCTTATCTATAAGCAATTGTCTTATATGTATTCATTGACCATCCTCATGCTGCTATCCCTCACCAGATGTTTAGAGAGTAGACTGTATAAAACTCCGGCTTCTCAAATAATATCTATTTATGCATCAGTTTAAGATAATGTCAATTAAGCATCACCAAACCCATCTGAAAGCACTATTTTAGTGTAAACAGAAAGATGAGTGTATGCGGAATTTAGGTAAGCCTAAAGTGAATCTCAGGTCACCCCAAAATTTGAATATTGTGAGGGTGGAGTAGATATCTGTGTCACATATTGCCATTGGACAGTCTCTATCTTATCTATAAGCAATTGTCTTATATGAATTCATTGACCATCCTCATGTTGTTTTTATAGCTTCACAGCTGACCCTTCACCAGATGTTTAGAGCAATTCTCGTGTGCTTTAATAGACTGCTCAAAAAGACTCTTTAAGTGGAACATTCTGTCCTTCGGCTTGCCTCTGGAAACTCTATTTTGATAACTTAGCAAGCTACTTGTGAAGCTTTCAATATCTTGTTATCAGTGACCTTCCTTCCCCACGCACCTACCCTTTTTACCAGATTGGTTTTTTGCACTCAAATTCAATGAGACAAGCTCTTCTTTGCTATGCAGGACTGGCAACAAATAAGGCTTATTGCCCTTTAGTAGTTGGAAAACTAGACCTCGTCAGCTACTTAGTCTTCTGGACAAAGAGAAAGCACAACAACCTTGATATGCGGCTTCGAACCAATTGGAGGGAGTACTAATGATAGTTGCGTAGGCCTAGCTAGGAACTCAACTAGACTTTCCTGCTAGACCACAGGACATTAAAAAACAAACATGGTCATGCCAAAAGGATTCACCAGCACAGAAAAACTTCAAAATTGATGGCTCTAGGCATATTAGGCATGACAATCAATATACAAACATGTATACGCTATGTTCTTCAAACATTGTTATTTTTTATGCTAAAGCATATAAAGCATATATCCAATTAGTTTGTAGTCCTTCAATATGAAACATAATTATATATGGGAAAAATTAAGGAGGTTATAGGAGAAAAATAAATTAGTAAGTCAGAAGTCCAGCAGCACATGTATAACATAACATGGACAAAGAATTACATAACTAATAATAGTGACTAGCTCATGTCAAATAGTTAACATGACGAGGAATATTAGACAAATATCAGATGAATGTTGGACATTGACAGAAAAAACTATTTTGAACTGTCCTGCTTCCTCATAATCACTCAATTCATACACTATATCTTTGCAAACTAAATCATTGAACCTTGCACACAAAAAATCCTTCTATATGGATTATGAACCAACAAAACTTATTAGTTTAGTTGTCGGCTGATTGGGTGAAATATGTCACTAACTGGTGTTACTTGTTAGAACTGGAGAACAGGTTGACTGAGACCAAAACTGACACAGGCAAGTAATGACAAAGCTTAACAAAGACTAGTATATTCAGTAGCATACCTAGGGAACTAATCAAAAGAGGCTACTATTTAGTAATGAAAGAGATTCCGATTGGATAGGCTTCACTATGATTGTCAAACTAGCGAGTTAACTCATCCACTTCAACTAAAACTGGCCTGTTTAGCCTTTCTTTTAAACTACTTTTAAGCTAAAAACAGTTAGAAAACTGTTTGGTAATTAAAAGCAAAAATGTAAAAGGTTAGTAAAAAAAGCAGAAGTTGAGAAAACTACAATTTGATATTTTTTTATTCTCCAAAAACGTAATTAATATGATTTCGTTTAAAATTTTAAGTATTATTATTTTAAATAATTCAAAACGTAATATATTTATTTATTATTTTAAATTTTGACATGAGTTAAAAAGTTACTAACCAAACTATCTTATAAATTTTGACAGTGCAGCACAATACAGTATATACAGTTATAAAACTATTAACAACGAGGCCAAATAAGCTCTTAGTAACCCAAGCTAAACTCTCAAGTTTATCCATGCAAGTTTACAGGGTTTACGAGTTTACCGAGATTATTATGCTCACTAGGTCAATAACATATATGCAATACTCCACCACCACTTAGCCAACAATTTTTGTAGTTTATACATCCTAGACTCTAGTTGGCATTATTTGCTCTCTTACTCATACTCTTTATGCATTAATATTATCATTGGCCTTTTTACTATTCTCACAACTACTAAAACAATTATGTTTTTTAATCTTTACTTATTAGTAGGCCATATCCTCACTAATAAATGATTCTATATCTTGTGAATTAGTATATTGATTTTATTTCATATATACTTTAATAATCACCATTTGGTAATACTTGGTTTATATTAGGTTTCCAATCTTAATTCATACAAGTGTATCGGTGTAGTCTCAAACTAGTATGTACTAAGTGTACCGGCATAAATGTACCAATAACAATCATATTGATACATAATATACTAATACTAATTACATCTTGAACCAACAAATGCCCTGTATAGATTAGTACCTAAAACAATAGTTTATATAGTATTTTAATAATAGAAAAAATAAACCTACAAATGTAATTATACCATCTCTTGAATTTAGATGTGATATGAGCTACTATTTTTTATTTGGATGTAATAATTATATAAAACATAATTTTTCTAAACAATAATAAGATCTTACAATCATTAGTTATGATCTTATAATCCGAGTTCTTGGACCTTCTACTATTCATAGGTAGGAAAGTGTGTCTACCGGCATTGGGCTTCACACTCCAGCCCATAAGAGAGTACCAACTAAATGTGCAAAGACTCTTAACTAGAACCCTAGGTATTCAGTAACCTAAACAGATGGAATTAACCTGCTGGATGCGTACTTCCAAGCTTTACAGTGATACGACAGATGGACTTATGTGTGCAAAGATCATCAATATTCAAATTTTCAATTATGACTGAATTCTCTGGGAGCGAGCAGTTTCTCCATGATTCTTTTGGACAGCCAACTAAAATAGGGCTTTTCACAATAAGAAGGGGTTGCAGACAATGTAAAAGAATTTCTTTTCAACGTTAACAATAAAAGGACAAACAATTAAGTTAAAGATATTCTCAGAAATCATTTCATTAGAAATACTCGAGAAGTGAATTCAGAATTACATGTCATAATAAGATTAGTACTCCAAAGAAAGCAGCCACTTATAGTGAAATTTCACGGTATGAAGATGAAGATACAAATTGCAATTAACAATGGCAGAGAAAATCACCATACCGTTAAATTCCATGGCCTTTCTGGTTCCGCACATAAAAGATCAAATAGAACTCCGATCGGTACATACCTAGAAGAGATACATCAGCGCCATATGAGATCCATCGCAATGTCCGTCGATAGGTTTCAAAATTTTTGATATATTGCAGAAAGGACATACCACTTGAGTGGCAACCCATTGTAGTCAAACCAAACAGTGTCTTCCCCCGGAGGGAGCGCGCTACTGAAATAAGGCTTGACGAGCGGAACCAGCAAAGGCAGGTACCCAATACGAGAGCCCAGGACCTGGAATTATAACCACAAAATTCGATTTTGACACAACAATCAAACTCGAGGAGAGAAAAAACCGAAGCAAGGGTTAGAAACATGAAAAAGATGGATCGACCGGCATCGAATTGGGGTAATTTGTTTCTCATATCACATCATAAATCTGAGACTGACTAAAAAGCAATTAGCTGGAGGGAAAGATATCTGAGAAACAGAGAGGGAGGGAGAAGGGACGGAGGCGTCGAGTACCAAGGCGGGCGGAGGAGGTGGGAGGGTGGTGACCTCCGATTCGTGGAGATGGATTTGCAGAGGGACGGCTCCTCCCCACACGTATTTTACCGCCTCCTCCGAGCACACCTCCATCTTGCTCGTGTCGTCGTCGCCTGCGTTGTCTCCTCCTGCGCTTCCCCCCGAATTCCCTTGCTCAACTCTTTTTGGTAAATTTCAGTTTACTCCTCAAGTCCTAAAATTTCTTACATTGGTCCTTGATATATATACATATATACTATATTTAATTGATTTATCCACTCCACAACTAAAAATACAAGTATATTTTGTGATTAACGGATCATTTCATGATAAGTAGAGTTACTTAGCATACAAGATATAAATATGTAATTACATAATTTAAATTAATTGTCTTACTAATTATAATTAACAAATTGTGCCATAGGGAGCATCTCTTGTCGAGTTAATTCCCTTAAAACCTTGTAATTTTGCATCTGATTTCTGTTCTTCATTTTTTTGTTTTGCATAACACTACATGGCGGATCCAAATCCTAGGTTAAACAAGAACAATTGTCTACACTAGATACCATATAGATTGGCCTATACTAATTTTGATGTGAAGATTAACTTCATATTCCCGTTGTCAAGAATATGTGGCTCATGCCATTGGATGCGTTATCTTTCTATTATAGTTATGTATTATAAGTTATTTATAGTGTTTTAATGTATTGTAAACGGCTAAAAGATTACTAACGGGCCCTAAAAAGTGCTACATTTGTATTAGAATTGAGTCGGTTCGAGTAGGGCAAAATAAGCTAAATATAACAAAACATTAGTGATATAGAGAAGATTGTCCATCTATATTGGCCAACCTAATGTAGAGGAATTAGAGGTGGCCAACGGGCCGGGCTGGCCCGCGGCCCGCCTGACCCCACACAGAATGGGCTCGGCCCGGCCCGGCATGTTGACCAAGTCAACGGGCTGCGGGCGGTCGGGCCCGCAGCCCGTGGCCCGACTCGGGTCGTGCTGGGCCGGAAGGTTCAGGCACGTGGGCCGGGCCAGGCACGGCACGGACCCGGCCAGACACGGCACGCGGTTATCTATGTTATTTTATAATTTGTTTTTAAATTTTTATATAAATTTATTGTTTTTTAAAATTTTTTTCTTATTTTATATAATTTAATTAATTAATATTTTATTTATTTTTTAAATTTATTTAAATAAAGCGGGCCAGAGTCGGCCCGTGGGTGAAATTTGACCCATGGGCCACAATCGGGCCGGGCCAAACACAGCCCGCGTGCCACATCTGGCCCGTTGGGCCGCATTCGGCCCGCGGGCCGGATCCGTGCTTAGCAACTAAAGTAGCCGTGCTTGGGCCGGTATGGCTAAACGTGTCGCGGGCCGTGCCAGGCCCAAGCATTTCCTCTCCGTGCCGTGCCTGGCAAGGCCCGATTGTAAACAGGTCGTGCCTGGCACGGCCCGCCAGCGTTCGGGCCGAAGCGGGCCTGGCCCGGGCACGGAATCGTGTTAGCATAATATGTTATTTAATAATTAGATCAAACCCAAGTCACGTTGTATTAGATCAGAATTTAAATGTGTGACATGTCTCAATGTCAAATATAGTTAAACTTCGAGCTTAATGTTATAAGTCCAATCCACCTCAGAATTTTGAAATTCCCAAGGCAAGGAATCAAATATTTCTTGCGGAAGTATAGGCGGAATATTTGTTTTAGGAGATTTGACTCATTCTTAATTACAAGGAATAATGGAATAAAAGGCTCACTTTGACCGTTGGGAGTAGTAACCCATTGTGTTTGTTTCAATTGCATCCCATCTCATCTTATACGATATTTGGGAATGACCGCAATACCTCAGCATACATCCAGAATAATCCTTTATAAATAGACCAGGCAATTTGGGTCAGTGAATTATAAATTGATTGTATTAGCTGTGACCTGTGATCCGATTAAGTCAACCCGAACATGACTCGTTTAATTAATTGGGTCAAACTGTGTAACCTGAACATGACCCAAATATAATCGGGTCAATCCGACACGACTCGAATAACCTGTTTATCATTTATATTTTAAATATAAGTAATAAATTGATAAAAATTATATTAAAATTAATAAAAATATGGGCTTATGAGTGGGCCAAAATCTATGTTAAAAGATAATTAGAAGATATTTGGGCTTATGAGCTAGCAATGAGAGTTAGATGAGCCTATATTTAAATTATATATATATATATATATTATAATCGGGTTAAGCGGGTCAACCTGTTTACAACCCGACACGACCCGATTATTTTCAGATCATAAACGGGTTGACCTGTTTATGACTCGAACACGATTATGGCTGACCTGAACCCGCCTAACTTTGTGTCGAATCGGGTTGGGTCAGCGTGTCGTGTCAAATTTTGCCGAGTCTATTTGTAAGACATTTAAACCTTAAAATACTACAAAAAAATCTAAATAATTATTTTAAATTAATATGTATAATATTTTTTTTATAAATAATACAAATATCTAAATATTGGTTGATTTTTTACGTGTACTAGATTTTTGATTTGGATTCATCAGTTTAACCCAAAGTAAAACCAACTTGTACTCCCCTAGCAGTAGATTCACATTCTGGAATCAAGGTTTAAGAAAGGAAACCGCCTTGCTTTTATCCTCTCACATTTGCAGCCCTCAGGATTTAACAAACAGTCCACCTATCCCTCTGTTCCCATTTCCTGTAAACTTAGAAGCCAATACAGATTTGGGTGGGAAGAAATACAAATGCACAATGTTTCTTAGGTTGATTACTTCAACCTAATGACAGGTTCTACAGCCATGTCATGGTTCAATGCACTTACTGAAACAGGGTGTTAATTGTTATTTATTAGATTATTTCTACACTATTGTTTTTTTTTCCTTTTAACTTCAGTTTAAACCCAAACTCATCTCTATCATGAAATCAAAGATTCGAGCGCGACTATTTGTAGTTCATTCTCCTACTAGATTGTTTTGACAGGTTGACTATTTGCATTACCACGATTTTGCAACGTCCAACACTTAGCAAGAGTATTAAATATCTCCACAATGGTGTGAAAAAAAAAATCTCTTAGCTGTGTTTTCTTAGACAAAAATTGAGAAAAAAGAATAAAAAATACATTGAATCTAGTATTATTTTTCATCTAGATTTAATGTATTTTTCATTCTATCCTTCTATTTTTCCATCCAAGGAAACACACTTTTAACATGGTTCAATTGAGAGTCGGCAATTGTGAGACATTATCACAATAGTATCCATAATTATAATAAGTATTGCGTTTAAGTCGAGACAATCTTTTAACATGGATTTTGACTTACAAGTTTGCAAGTACACATCTGACTTGGATAAGTTAAATCATCTCAAGACTCAAATATCATACATTGGCAATACGAGTTAAGAGACCAAATTGGTCAGGCCCAATTGCCTCCTAGACCATGAACTCTCTATTTAATAAGCATTACCTAGCTCAGGATAGCGGCGGCAAAGTTACCGCTGAGAATGCAACACAATTCCACTGAATTTAAAGTTGCCAATCTATGGGAGAAAGGCCAAGTCTCTCTAATATCTGATTCGTCTGAGAAAAATGCCTGAAACAATGGTTTAATTGTCAGAAAATAAGAAACTAGAACATATTTTTAGTTTAAGTGTTGATCCCTTCCATAAGATTGTTAAAAGTGTCACCTGCAAGTATCAAGGGGAAAAAAACTTCAGAATTTAATCGAATTCAGAGCAAATATGCATTCCGGCAATTAATAATAATAGGATAATATTTAATGTAATACTTCATTCTAAGGTTTGGAAGACTAGAAGCAGATATACAAACTTCAGATTGCGAAGAAACTTATATGCATTCTAGTAGAAATTGACAGTCCGTATCTCCACATGATCAAAGAATAGCTTAGCAGCACATTATCAAAATTCAGGCGCCCCTTATTAGAGGCGACGGATTCTACTCCTAGGACAGGTATACATGTACACAGATCTTTGCCTAAGTTTCAAATGTTCACTGCCCTGCCAAGGTAATAGGTAGGTTGTAGAAAATGTCTTATGAAGTGCAAAGATCAGAGAAGAAAATCTAAACTATAAGCATATTGCCTAAGAAATACAAGTGTGCAGTATAGGTCCAGCTACTTCTATGTCAATACGCGGGCACCTTTAAGAAGTAAGATGGTTTGTTCTCACTGTAATGGATGTTTAGGATGTAAGCAGGAGGAGATCCACCTTTTCCCTTAAAAAAATTTGAAAGCTAAAAAGCTATATATGGCAATCATAATTTTGATTGAGACAGAGGAGGGACCTCTAGCCTCTACTAATTTGAGAGGAGATTTTGGGATTCCAAAGGTCTGACACATCATATTTACCTAAAGTAATTTTAACCCGTAAATTATCCTTTTGGTTAAGGATTTCAAGAATGCAATGCATTGAATAGCGAGCCCATGAAGAAAAAACATTGAATATTCAGGCCACCCAAGGACCTTAGGAGGAGTAACTGTCTTCAAATTATGAAAATGAAGCCCATTGTCAATGTCTTTCCTAACTCAAATGAAATTCTTAGTGGTCTTATTAAGCCTACAAAGATATCTTTTAGGCAAGCTCGTATGAGTGATGATGAAGAGATCTATACATATAAGAGTTGTTTTCCCAACCTAAGAAAGATATTGCACTTCCCAAATCCCAGTCCTTTTGTTGGATAGACTTTAGCCCAAGCTAGTAGGAGGCTATCAAATCCCTAGAGGAGATGGAGACACCCAAACCTTTAAACGAAAAGAATTCCTCTTGAACTCTAAAATAGTCAAGATCTTCTTAATATGGAATGAACAGTTTTTAGGAAAGTAAATCCTAGATTTGTTAGCATTGAGCTCTTGACCTATAGTTTGGTGATAAATTCCTAAGATCTTCATGATACTTTGCACTAGTTAGCTATAAAGTAGAGGATCAAGTCATCAACATCTATAAGATGGGAGTCCTCACAAGACCCTTGATGCAAAAGAGGGTGATTATGTTTTGATTAAACTCGGTGTTGATAAAGCACGAAAAGATTAGCAAGATAGAAGACCATAAAAAAAACTCCTTTTCAGATATCTTAGCTTGGGATGACCATTAAAGTAGTTATAGCGGCGCTATAGTGTTTTTGCCAATGCTTGCAAAATAATAGAGCCTGTTCGTGATACTAATGAGTATACTAATGAGTATAATGAGTGATTAGTTAGGAAAATGGAAAGTAATGAAAATGAAACTAGGAAGATGTAAATGATAATGTAGCTTATTTTTATTTGAATATAACTTAATTTTTATGTATATAATATACGTTTCAACCATTTTGTGACTTCCGCTATCTATCTAGCTATCTACTGTATCACATTGAGGATTTTTAGTTTTCTTCCATTTTCTACAATCTGCTATGATAACACTGTCATTTATAAGGCAAAAGTTTAGAGATTCAACGTAGGACCTGATCCATTCAATAAATTTTAGGGGAAATTTGAGAGGATTTAAACTTTGTTTGATGGCATTCAAATTGATATTGTTTAATGTTTTTTTGGTAAATCTTGAACATAATTAAGAGATTCTTGCCATTAGTGGGGAATATACTATGAGCAAGTTCCTAAGCCTTAGGCAGGTGGACTTTAATGTGAGTAGCAACGACTCTAGCTAGAACAAGATAGGCGATATTACAAAGGGAAATTAAGCACAAATCCAAATTGAGCAAAAGCCTATAAGGAAGAGGGCATCTTAACTTTAAGGATGAAGATCAATGTGTTTTTCCCCTCAAGGAGTAAGGGCAGCATTGTGGATGCAGCAAAGGACTCGAAGGAAGTTTGGTTCAATAATTTCCCAAGAAGTTATAAAATTTTCTTAGTGAAACGCTTTTATAATTTTATAGTGCCCTGGCCCCTATTTTGACTTCCTTTACCTCAGAGGGCCTTCAAAGCTAAATCCCAAACAAAGAAGTGGGCCTGGGAAAGAGAAACAAGGTAGCACAGCTGCCTACTGTTAAGACAAGTGAGATTAGGGATTTGGGCTTTCCATATGGATTGACAATGCTTAACAAAACACTTACTAAAGGTAGACAAGTTTCTAAGGATCTCAACAGATTCAAACTGGATGCTGAGAATTTTGTTTTGATAATATCCAATCTAGACCATTTAATGGTAAAATTAGGTGTAGGCATCTCCCTCCCTGAACCACTTGCATTTGGCAAGGGTCCATTTTATGTTAAGCAAACGGCAAGCGCTTCCAATTTATTAATGAGAGGAGTGAGGTGCAACTCATCCTAAAGGTTAAGAAAGACCCTTACTTCAAGCATTTGAAGGTTAATAGTATCCCCCCAAGGTGTGCTTGAGAGTATCTAAACTTGCCCATGTGGCTGTGATTCTAGAAAGAAATGTCTTTCCCGGAGCTCAACGGAGTGAAGGCTGAAATTAAGATTCGAGATATGATGATTCTGCCAAGTATTAATAACAAGGTTTGAGGCTTCGGAGTAATTATTCCAAGAGTGGTAGCCAAAAAGTTTGAGGGAGTTCCATTAAAACTAAGATCAATCATGCTACTGGCATAAATAAAGTTTCTAAAGTCGAGAACTAATTGATTGATAAGAAAAGAGGCATCACCCTTTTGTCATCTTTGTCTAAAATGCAGTCGGAAGTTCTCACAAATGAGCCAAAGAATGTCAGATTTGTTAGTATTTAAAAGATCTTGCCACATAAAATTTCTAACCAGGGGAATAGTCCTAGCATAAACGAAAGATAAGAACCAAGGCTCATGGTTAAGGTCATCAATAATAGCATTAATAACATGGTGGTTCTTAAATATTATCTTAACTGATATCAGTGTATAATATCATATTCATTTCCAATACTCTTTTTAGTTTATCTAACCTCTCATCCTCTTGCAATCTTTCTAGATCTTATGGTATGTCATCCCTATATTATAAACCACAGCATGTTAGTTCGCACCTACGTTATTTCCTAGGAAGGAAAGAGTCCACCATTTAGTGATGTGGGGTTCTTTTAATTAAATTGTCATCCTATCCTTTATTGGCACATATGAATTAAAATTTATAGAGCTTTCCTTTAAAACCTCTTTCTTATTACTCTTATTGACATCTTACTGTGTGTTCTTAACTGATATCAGTGTATAATATCATATTCATTTCCAATACTCTTTTTAGTTTATCTAACCTCTCATCCTCTTGCAATCTTTCTAGATCTTATGGTATGTCATCCCTATATTATAAACCACAGCATGTTAGTTCGCACCTACGTTATTTCCTAGGAAGGAAAGAGTCCACCATTTAGTGATGTGGGGTTCTTTTAATTAAATTGTCATCCTATCCTTTATTGGCACATATGAATTAAAATTTATAGAGCTTTCCTTTAAAACCTCTTTCTTATTACTCTTATTGACATCTTACTGTGTGTTCTTCGTGTTAAGCATGGTTATATTTATCATATGATCAAATTTTGTTCAGTATGATTCAACCATTTTGATTTTTGTCCACATGATATCTTCTGTAAAACCAATCATTACATTAAGTTTTTTCTGTAATCATGAATGTGAATCTATGATAATATAGATTTAAAGAAAAAACATTATATAAAAAAGAAAGTTTATCCATCCTTCTATCAGTACAAAAGAATAAATAACAAACTCTTTTTAGCATATAGTCTTTGTGGAATAATATTTGTCAAATACATAGAAATATATGAAACATATGAAGGAATTATTTTTTTAATGCTGTAGAAGTAGGAACTTGGGACAAACCTGCAACCAAAGAAACCTCTATTAGCTGAAAGACCAGAGGGATGAGCAGCTGTCAGAATATGATGCTTTGACTCATCAATCAATCTGCAATTATAATTGCAAATTTAAATATGCAGCACTTTAGCAGATAGTATAAGTGTCATAAAAAAAAGGAAAATAAACTACTGAAAACAAAATTTATATTTTCCAGAATATTTCTTGATAAGTCAGATATTTACATTTTGATTATTTAAGTAACTGGTAATAACTATTTTTATGAATAATACAAGACCAAAAAAGAAGAAAAAATAATTATGTAGATTTATTAATATGAAGAATTTTGATACCCTTCATCTTAAATCCAAATTGAGTTTTTAAGGTTTTAGTTCTTGCCCGCCATACCAACAAGGACATGCATATTACAAAAATAGGGATGATAGAAAAACCCCCCAACCTCCATGACCCATTAATTTACTACAGAACCCACCCGGACCCTTTAATTTACTAAAATACCTTATTTTAGTAAAATCCTCTAATTATTTTCATGTTGACCTGTGCATGTTATTTAGATTGTAGATTTATATTAGCGATTTTAATTAATTATTTTGAAAAAAAATATATTTTTATGGTTTTTTTTTGTAATTTACCATGTAATAGCTCAAAATAGGGTCAGGGCTCCGGGGACCTGATTTACCGACGTGTCGGACACGGGATGGGTTTTTAAACCCGTCAGGGTTAGATTTGAGGATGATTTTTGAAGAGGCGGGGTCAGGGCGGGTACCCAGACCTTGCCCCATTGCCAAGCCTAACCCAAACCTGAACTTGCCCTAAATTAATAGTTTATTAAAATAAACTAACCCTAGCATCCCCATTCACCTCTTGCCTCTTGCCTCATGTTGCTCACCCCTTGCCCATACTCGTTCCTCGATGACGCTTACCGTGATCGATCACTACTAGCCACTACTCTCCACTGCTCTCTGCGCAGTCAGGTGTGAGGTGTGGGGTAGTGTTTTTGAAACCCAACAGGGTTAGGTTTAGGATCAAGTATAGCTGGCAGCATTTAGGTTCAGGGTCGGGTCAGGTTTGGCAAAACCCGCCCCCACCCCGACTTGTTACCATCCCTACATAGTAAGGTCCCTCGTATTAGAAAAATGATTAGAATCAGTCAGCATTCTTGTTTCTTTTATCACTCAATAATTAACCAGGCATACAAACTCTCGATTTTGAGTTGCATATTTCAATTAGGTTTTTGGCTTTAGTAGAACAAGTGGTCTAAATTTGATTTGGTAACCTTGAGCACTTTTAATAGATAGTTTCCTACTTTTACAAGGAAATTGTTTATCATTGATAGGTAACTTTATTAAATTATTCTAATTCTTGCGACCTGCTTATTGAGCAAACTAACCCATTAACTTAGTGAGTCAAATAAGTCGAATAATGTGGTCCAATTTAAAATGCTTAAACTCAAGCTAATGATAGTAAACTTACTAAACCTTATATACCATAATATTTTTTTCTCCCACTTCCCATATAAGATTAAACTCGGGTATTACAATTTCCCTCACTTAAGACTTGACATTCTTGTCAAGCCTAAGGCCTTATCATATATATCCAAGAATCATATGAGGTCAGCTCAATGGTGGCTCTACCATTCTCGGCAACCCTTTATTGGCCTCTCACCATGCTTAGAATTAAATTTGTTTTGGTACCATTTCTTATAAATCGCTTAATAAGCAAACTAATCTATTAAAACAACGTACCTCGATTTAAAATACTTAAGCCTAAGTTAATGATAGTAAACTTACTAAGTCTTATATAACATAATATCTTTTCTCCCACTTTCGAGGCTAAATCTAGACATTACGATTATTTAGAGTATATTATACAAAAAGAGCTTGATGGTGAATGTACCTTGATTTTTGTTGAGCAAAATTGCCCCATAGAAGGAAAACCACTCCTGTTTTCTTCTGAGAAATCATTTGAATAACTGCGTCAGTAAAAGGCTCCCATCCTTTTTTAGCATGTGAGTTAGCTTGATTTTTCCTTACTGATAAGATGAAAGAAGCAAGTAATGATCCTTCGTTGGTAAGAACACAGCTTAAGTAATCACTGGATACAAGCTGTTTTCAGGGACAATAATATTCAAAATCTAACAATAAACAAAATTATAAGCAATTGTTAACTCCAAGTAAGGCCCTTCTTTATCTCATTTTTTTCTACACAAAAGCCCAAAATCTCCATCTACCAGCAGCATATTAAATTCAGGTAAGTAGCTTTCAGCCTTGATTCAATTAGTCGAATTTACTACAACTCCCCCTACATCCAGCAGGCACTAGCTAGAACCAACGACCCAGATACAAGTGGTAAAACAAAGAAGCTGATAAACTAAATGCGTACCAGTTAGAACAGCATTCAGCAGAAGAACGCCCTGTGTAAAAATTATGTGTTAGTTCAAACAACACAATCCAATGAACAAATGGCCATCAAAAGAGTATTTGAAAATCAGCTCAACATTCTGCTGCATGTTTAAGATTATAATTGTAGCAATCCCGTAATATTCAAGTCACGAAGGAGTACAAAATAGATCATGTTTTACATCTTCACACTTCAATTTTCTGTTGAAAAGATGCTATAATCCAAATGAAAACTCCCAAATAATAGAGCTATGAATATTAAGCAGCCAACTAAAGCCAATGATTGAATTGCTCCACCATGGAGACAGAATTCAGGTTATTTACTTGAATAGAATTAAGAATTTCATGTGGCGAGTGATACAGATAAATTCAGAAACAATGTGTGATGCCAACTGTTCAAATCAGAATGATTCTTCCACTGTTGAAATGATGCTATAATCCAAATGAAAATTCCCAAGTAATAGAGCTATAAATATTAAGCAAACAACTAAAACCAAAGATAATATTAAGCAAACAACTAAAACCAAAGATTGAACTGCTCCACCATGGAGACAGAATTCAAGTTATTTGCTTGAACAGAATTAAGAATTTCGCACATCACTTCAGAAATAATGTCTGATGCAAACTGTTCAAATCAGAATGATTCATCCACTGCCTACAATCGTAGCCCTGTTTAAATTAGTATAATTGCCTTTTGTATTTATTGAAAGCACTTTGGGAAGACCAATTAAGTATAGTTTAAAGTCAAAACAGTAATTAGAAACTCTCAAATGCTTGTCCTATGTAATAAGTAGTTATGACTATTCTAACTCAAACTTTGAGATTTCTAGTTTCCTGTTTGCAAGAATTTTACAGGAAAAGGTTAATCTTTCTTGGTTCCAATTTAATGTCACATAGATTAGAGTACAAAAGATGTAAGGCAGGAGGATACAAAAAAAAATGTAAACCTTAGGAGGCATCACAATCTATGTTCTTCACAATATTTGCTTGCCCTCGTCATCTCTTTCTCTTTTGCTCTCTTTTGGATAGAACACTCAAGGTTCTCTATACAAGGTAGCCAATCTACGAAGCAACATCCAACTTGAAGATTTTTTATTAATCCTCTAAAATTTTAACTAGCAAAAGATGGAAGTGGGTTAATTTTGGACAATCAAAGAAACTTTTGATAATCCAAGCTCATCCTAGTTAATGTGTTGAGCTCAACGACGTCACCTTTTCAAAGAACTGACTAGCATCAATTATTACATAAAGTGGCACCTCATGTTGCCATCCTGAATAATTAACCTCTGGATAGTCGGAAAAGGGTACATCTAGGCCTCTGAAAGTTGATATGCAGATTTGCATGCATGCTCATTGCATATAATGTATTGTAAATAACTGATACAAGCAGAGAATTCTTAGTTGTGCAGTTTTGCATTCTTTATTATTATGCATTGGCTTAATTTTTTTGTCGTGCGTAGAAAATTAGTGTAGCTCAACTTTTTTGTTTACACCAACCCTAGCTACTCAAGTCAAAATTGCGACCTCATCTAAGCATTACTTCACTATTTATCTGCACAGATATTATAAGCAGTGAGATAGATATGGCAGAAGATTAGACATGTGTCAAGAAAAACGGCAAAGATATATCATAAGGTAGTGAAGGAATATTGCAGAAATGCCATGTTTTTCTACCTGTACAGCCCATCTCTCTAAATTTCCATGTGACGGTAAGGAGCACCCAATATCATGTTTAAGTTCCTTATATATGTTCATTAAACTGGAAGGGACCTTGATACCTTCTGGAACAGAGAAAGCTAGACCCATGGCTTGGCCTGGTCCATGGTAAGGATCCTGTAAGAACAAGAAGCAAGCACTGACTTCTAGAGAATATCACGAGTAATGGTATCATACTATTCATTGAATTGGGTGATCCAATCCATAAGCTAAAGCTCAAACTTAATTAAGTATCTATTCAGTGTAGAAGACATCAATCATTTCATTTACAAATGAAGTGCGAAATCTACTATGTAAAAAGCCCTCAGTTTTTTTTTTTTTTTTTTTTGTGTTGGAGAAGATATTCAACATTTTCAATTCATGAATCTTAGTAGGGATTCTCTGGAAAGTTTTTCAAGACCATTTCTTACCAACTAATTTCTGGTGTAGATGAATGAGCTAATTTCATTATTGAAGGCAAATAGAGACCAGATTCTGCAGCACACAGATAACTTGATTGGGAAAAAAAATGCAAAATGGAATTCTATAATGAGCAGAATTAATGGAAATCAAAATGAAGAGAAACATAGTTTTAAGAAATAGTCTAATTGAAAATACTCATGTTAAGAATTTAGCTTAACACTCTTAAGTTGTTCCAAGAACTTGAATTCAGACGATCAAATATACATATATAGTGCAAAGAAGTCCAGAAATTACCAGCACTTTGTAACTACTTAAGCTAAATCAGGTACAAAGAAGTCAGTTAACTACCAGAAAAGCACAAGGTCAAACGCGCAATCAAAGAAATTGTACATAGCAAATGTTTATTAGTTAAAATCTAAATACACTCGCGTTGACAAAATCAACTGAGTAAAAAAAAACTAAAACTTGATTTTATGAACATTCGATCAATATAAATCCAAACACTATTCTACGACGTCATGTACAATGAGAGGAACAAAATGCAGTAGGCCAAGGAGCATACCTGCCCGATAATGACAGCCTTCACTTGATCAAAAGGCGTCGAGTGTAGCGCATTGAATATAAGGTGCGGCGGAGGATAGATAGGGACGCCCCCACGCATCTCCCACTCCACAAACCTGCAAAGGTTTTTAGCGTAGGGTTTCTGGAGCTCCCCCGTAAGAGCCTCCAACCACGTCTCATCCACCAAAAGCTCTTGCAGCTTCACATAATCCACGCCCTGAGCTAAAATCACCATCGACCAAACATTACATCCCTAATAGCAATGCGAAGAGCAGGAACCGCAACAAAGCCCCGGAACGAGTACCTCTCGAGTTCTCGATTCTCTCCGAGCAGATCCTCAGGTTGCACTTCGATCTGGAAAGCGATCTGTCGGCGTCTCTCCTCTTCCTATGCCCCGAGATGAGAGAGGGGCCGGGGTCATCACCGGTGAGAGGGGACATGCAGAGAGTGGAGACGGAAGATTTGGGGCTCAGGGTTTGGGGAGATGGAGAGACTGGGCGGAGCCGCTTGGCGGGGCGGAGGAGATCGGATAGGGTCTTGGCTGAGGAAGCCATTGCTGATTTGCTGCTCCTTTTGCTTGGAGATCCGATGGTTCGATGCCGAGCGCGGGAAGTAGAGGCGCGATTTTGGTTCTCTTTCGGCATGAGAATGAAACGAATTCCGCCGGAATCATCTGGAAGCCGAACGGGCCGTTCATTTGACACGGACCCGAGTCGGACTCCAAATGGGTCATTAAATTGAGCCGAATATTTTGCTACGTCCGTCAATCACAGTTTAGGCTTCGTAATAATCCAAGGCCAGTTTGATTCAACTCGAGCTTTATAGCTTGAGTTGATCAGACCAGAGCTAGTTTAATAAATTTTACATTATTTGGATAAACCAGCTTTTAGCTGGTCAAATTGAGTCAAAATTAATTTCAACCAGTTAAAACAACATTTCAACCGGTCAACTTATGAGATTTTAGGAAAGGAAGCGGGCAGGTTAGGGGCTGGCGCCGCGTTGCTGTCGCGAGGCCGCCGGAAGACGCACAACTTCTCGATTCACGGCAACGGGCGCCGATCTCCCGTTGCCGTCACGAGGCCGCCGGGAAGACGCACGACTTGAGAGAGGTTTGGGGTGGTCTGGCAACGACGACAGAGCAGCGAGCGATGCTTTGGCTGGCATCGACGGTAGAGCGACGGAGCTTGGCTGGCGAGAGCTCACGCACGATTGACGTTGGCTGATCTTCAATCGTCGTCACGAGGCCGCCGGAAGACGCTCACGAGCGCCTATTGTAGCTCGCCGAGGACGGGAGGGCAAGCGAGGGCTAGCGGCAGGACGGGAGGGCAGACGCCTGGGAGGAAGACAGAGGAAGGACGTCGGGAGAAGACGCCTGGAGGAAGGACGCCGGGAGAGGGTCGCGTACGCCGGAGGAGATGTGCAGATCTGGGAAGCTGGCCGGAGTGCCGGGATGCCGGGAGGAGACGCCTCCACGCATAGATCTATGGCGGAAGGTTGTCGAGCGAGGCTAGCTGCGGCAGAGGGGGAGAGGAGACCGGAGCACTTGTAGCAATCCAGCGAGGCCAGCTGCAGCAGAGGGGGAGAGCTGCGGTGGTCCAGCGAGGCTGACTGGTCGTCGTTGTCGCTGATCTGCAACGAGGGGGAGACGCCAAAGCGCCGGAACGCCAGGAGGAGACGCCTCCACGCATAGATCTGGAAGAGAAGACGTGTGAGGGGCAACGACTGCGTGAAGAGTCTCGCCACAAGCTGTGAAAAGCTATTCTGTGCAGCTGGCTGGCTACAGTACAGCTTCTCAGCTCCAACCTGAGAAGCTGCATTACCAAACAGGCGTTTTGACCAAAATTTGCTGGCCGCACCAGCAAAAGCCAGAATCTGGCCTTACCAAACGGGCCCCCAGTCTGGGAGGAGCAGCTGTGCACTTGGCATTTTGTATTTTAGTTATTGGTATTTTTTTTAATGTCGTCAATGTAATTTAGGAATAAAAATCTCGCATTAAAGTCGCAAATTATTTTATGGAGTGGTCAATGGCTCATAAGTCATATCTATTTAAAAGGTATATGAAGACAAACTTGTCCTTGTCATGAGGTGATAAGTGTTAATAAGCCATCTGCTGGGCAACTTTGCTGAAAGAAAAAAAAAAAAACTTTGCTGAAGCGTGTCAGTAGGGTTTGTCTACGGAGGACGAGTTGTATTGATACATGGGCTGGTGTCACGGCCCGCGAATTGTTACTCGGCAAACCTCGTTTGTTGCCCAAATCAACATTTGTCTCTCCAATTTTGACTTGGTCTTTATGTTGACTGTTGACTTTAGTCAAACTCCTCACGGATGCCTCGTTTTGAATGCCACATGCGTTCAAAACTGTCGTCGTCTTCAATGCGCACGAACTCATCGGCCCGCCTTTGTACGTCGCCGGAGAACAAGGGCGTGCCTGCAGGGAGAGGACACTCGCCTCGCCCTCAGCCTCGTCGCTTCATCACCGGAAGCCGCCACTGTCGGATATACCTTGCCGAAAATGGTGAAGATGCCTGGAGAAAGAACCTCACCGGAAACAAAGGAAAGATCACCAGAAAACACTTATGAGAGATTAAGGGAAAATTTCTCTATTATTCCTCTCCAATAGATACATAAAACCCCTATACATTCATGCTCACGCTCCCTCTTGTCGACGGCATACCCGTCGTCGACTACAATGCTCTCCCTCTCTACCTAGAAGGGACGACGACGCCCTCGCCGTAACCAGTGGTGGTGCACCCGCCTCACGCACACCCTCTCTTCCCTCTGCATCGAGATATATAGGGGATGAGACGCCTCTGCTATCTCCGTCGGAACTACTCCACTCGTCCACGTCCAAAGCTCCCCCACGTCACCAAACCATCGAAGCCGTTCACTTGGAATCTTGAATCCGCACCGCCTGGAAACGTCGCCGCCCATGTCTCCGCTGATATCGGAGAAGACAATGCTCGCTCCGCTAAAGAAACCGTTCGCCTCATGTCCAAAGCTTGCGGTCTCTGACTTGGAACCAATGTTGACTCCGAATTCAGGCTTTGGAATGGATCTCGCACGCGGGCTTGGGTCATTGCCCATCCCATGAAAAATCATGCATTACAATTCTCCCCCACCCGATTTGAACATCGCCCTCGATGTTCGCTACGGGTTGAACACTGGCACCTCCAATCCGATGATGAATGCTGTTGAACCACATTGCATGGAATTGGCACTCCGCCCGACTTAACACAACTAGGCTCACATACTAACGCACCACCCTTGGTACTCTGCCCAACCTCATGTGTCTCAGTCCACGTCAAAACGTGCCATAGTGTGTTCCGCCCAACACAATGTGTACAAGGTCACATCCTCACACATCATCCACACAGATGCTCCGCTCAACCTGCAAATTAGAGTTTATGTACTAGCGCACTGGATCATCATGTTTATAGCAACTTTGCATTATATTCGCAACCTGCTTTGCGAAAACCTTAGACTTGTGGGTTATGGGCCCACAGCAAACTCGCTTCACCATCCTGGTTCAACCTCATTCTAATACCTATTGTCATGCCCCACTAATTGTTACCCGGCAAATCTCCGTTTGTGTGCCCAAATCAACATTTGTCTTCCCAATTTTGACTTGGTCTTCATGCGGACTGTTGACTCAGGTCAAACTCCTCACGGATGCCTCGTTTTGAATGCCACATGCGTTCGAAACCGTCATCGTCTTCAACGTGCACGACCTCGTTGGCCCGCCTTCATACGTCGTCGGAGAATAGGGGCGTGCCCGCAGGGAGAGGACGCTCGCCTCTCCCTCAGCCTCATCGCCTCATCACCGGAAGCTGCCACTGTCGGATATACCTCACCGAAAATGGTGAAGATGTCTAGAGAAAGAACCTCGCTGGAAACACAGGAAAGATCACCGGAAAACATGTTTGAGAGATTAGGGAAAAGTTTCTCTATTATTCCTCTCTAATAGATACATAAAACCCCTATACATTCACGCTCACGCTCCCTCTAGTCAATGGCACACCCGCAGTCGACTACAATGCTCTCCCTCTCTACCTATAAAGGATGACGGTGCCCTCGCCGTCGTCGGTGGTGGCGCACCCGCCTCACGCACGCCCCTCTCTTCCCTCTACATCAAGATATATAGGGGAGGAGACGCCTCTGCTATCTCCGTTGGAACTGCTCCACTCGTCCACGTCCAAAGCTCCCCCACGTTGCTGAACCATCAAAGTCGTTCATCTGGAATCTCGAATCCGCACTGCTTAGAAACGTCGCCGCCCACATCTTCGCTAATATCGGAGAAGACAACGCCCGCTCCGCTGAAGAAACCGTCCGCCTCGTGTCCAAAGCTCACGGTCTTTGACATGGATCCAATGTTGACTCCGAATTCGGGCTTCGGAATGGATCTCGCATGCAGGCTTGGGACACCGCCTAGCCCGGCTGATTTGGCTCAGCCTATGAAAAATCGGGCATTACAGCTGGCTAGCCTCTCGTTGTCATGAAAAATTTTTCTAGGCGGAGACACCGTCTAGGATTGTTGAGCAGATTAAATCTCAACCCTTGCTAATACTTTAAATACCGTGCAGTTCAAGTATTGTGCAGATCCATTACTGCACAATTCTCAAAGCAATAATAATGGTTGGGATTTAACCTGCTCAACAATCCTAGGCGGAGATTTCTCCGTTGTCATCACCAAACTTTCTCCGAAAAAGCAATACAAGACCGCCGGGGTTGGTGAACAAGAAGACTTGGACTGGAGTGGTTGGTGGAGGAAGAAGCTAACAGCAGAAGAGCAGTAAAGATTTTGTATTCTATTTATAGTCACCCACCATAGCAACCATTGCCTTGGACAATCGCTCTCAGCTACCCATCAATGGAGGCCTCCCTCTCCCTCCGTTGCTCTCCAATCTTCTGCTCTTCTCCCACTCCAACATGTCCTCTTTCCGTTGTGTGCTTACCCATGTAAGTCTGAGTTTCCTTCTCATCTTTTTCGATTGATTTGTGTTGGTTTGACGCTAGGTCTGCGCTACAGGAAAGGGCGCCATGTTTCGATCCAGGTGAAGGCGAAATCTGATCCCTCGGCGGATCAGACGACGCCCATAGACAACTCGGTGAACCCCAGGGTGAGTGCGCTCAAGCCGTCCAAGACCATGGCCATCACCGATCTGGCCACCGCTCTAGTGCAGGCTGGCAAGCCCGTCATCAGGTTGGCGGCTGGAGAGCCTGATTTTGACACTCCAGCTGCCATTGCTGAGGTCATTTAGATTTCGATTTGTAGATGATCCCATTTTCCCATGCTTCTTTAAATCTTTATGCTGACTGATGTCTTGTTTGTTTGCAAATTGTTATGAAGGCTGGAATCAATGCGATTCGTGAAGGATATACTAGGTATACACCCAACGCTGGAACTTTGGAGCTCAAGGAGGCAATTTGTCATAAGCTTGAAGGTCAGTGAACAGGATTTCCAGGTAATGGGTTTTTTTTTCTTTGATTAAAAGGTGCAAATTAAATTCTTAATTCCCACTGTTTACAAATGGCAGAGGAGAATGGATTGGTATATACACCTGATCAGATTTTGGTTAGCAATGGGGCCAAGCAGTGTATTATGCAGGCTGTGCTCGCAGTTTGTTCACCGGGGGATGAGGTGAATTTTATCCTATTTGTTTTTTGAAATAACTTGCTAATTTACAATTGCGTCCATTTATATTTTTTGCTTAGTAAATGCAAGTCTTCTTTTTCATTTCTTTCACAGTTATAAGTTGTTCCTTCAGAATAGAAGTCTACGCACACTATATTCTAGTTTACTTTGCACCAAGGTTTCAAGTGTTAATTGTAGCTTGAATTGATACATATTTATTAGTATACTAGTTGATATTCACTGACTCTATACAAGCGCGATGTGTACTAGCGATTGCTTGGGCCAGCCCTACATATACTCTAAATCATGCTTTGAACCATACATTTAAGTTATTGCTTGGGTTTAGACTTTAGAACCATGACCAACTATGTACGCTTGCAATAACTTTGTCTTTCTATTAGTAGGAAGTTGGTGAGTCAGTAGAACGATTACATTGTTAGTTGATCACCAAGTGAATGAAAGAAAACATTATTTGTCTTCTTATACCATTTCAATGTTTTCCATAGTGATAATGAAATTTGCTGAATCCAAGTTCAGAGCATGTGGTGATGTGATACTAGGTTATGGTATATTAAGGCATTTAGCTAATGATTTGCCTAATATAGAATTCAATGGTTGTGGCTGATCCAACAAAGCTACAAAATTCAGAATGCTGCTATCTTACAAGAAAACATACAAATCCCTTTGTCAAGATTTTGATTTCACTGGTTTACTTGATTAATTATAGTATTTGTTGGTATGGCTAATATCTCTATGAAATTACACTGACTGCTTGTTCAGGTTTTAATTCCAGCACCATTCTGGGTTAGCTATCCTGAAATGGCTAGGTTGGCTGATGCAGCTCCTGTAATTCTTCCAACAAAGATATCAGATAACTTTCTACTAAATCTGGACTTACTTACATCAAAGCTGAATGAGAAATCAAGGCTTCTTATACTTTGTTCTCCATCCAATCCCACTGGGTCAGTTTATCCAAAGAAATTGCTTGAAGGGATAGCTGATATAGTGAGGAAACATCCAAGACTTCTGGTGAGAGAAGGTTTAATGTAGGGACAATAATTTTGTGCTGCTTCCTATGAATCCAGGAACTGACTTTGCATAATTGTGTTTACCAGGTGTTATCTGATGAGATATATGAACATATCATTTACCCACCAGCCAAGCATACAAGTTTTGCTTCATTACCTGGAATGTGGGATAGAACTTTAACCGTTAATGGATTTTCTAAGGTAACTAGTGGTTGAATTTATCTTTTTTGCAGTAAGCAATCAAAAGGGTGTCCTGGAAAAGGATATGACATTTATATGCTAGAACTAATCCTTAACTTATTGTTTTGTATCTCCTAGGCCATCCGACCATAGCTTTAAAGTAGTGTAGGTGTTCTTCACATTTTCATTATCCTTTAGATATCCCGCGTATTAAAAAGCCTAGCTTATGCAAATATTTTATATTCATAATTGACTGATTGAATCATCATTTTGCTTTTTAAGACAATCCTTCCAAGTAATGGAGGCAATGAGAAATAAATTTACTGATAAACAATTGTAATTTCATAGGCTTTTGCAATGACCGGTTGGCGACTTGGGTATCTTGCTGCCCCTAAACACTTTGTAGCAGCATGTGGAAAGATTCAGAGCCAAGTATGTTCTCTCTTCCTTACTTCACAGTAGATATGACATATCTATAGTAGTTTTGTTTATCTTCCTCTAATTATCTATTTGTATCTTCGATATGAGTCACTAAATAATCACCAAAACTTTGCTTACCAGCTTAGATTCTAGTGACCTTGGTCAAAGGGACATATTTGCTATACATACTTGGACAGGTGTAAATTGCATGCTAACTTTGATGTTTCATCTAATATAGATTCTAGCCATCCTAAAAGTATTTTTTGTGCCAATAAGTGGCCACTATAATAGATTTTAGTAACTAGCCATATTCTGCAAGGATATTTAAATCTGCACTGTTTAGGCTTGTCTTTAAGCCACTAATAAAATGTTCTACCACTCTTCTATCTATGCCGACTACTCATTAAAAAGGTTTAACTTCATTCTAATATGGATCTCTTGGTAACCCATTGGTTATAAATCAAAGCTTTCTTGTTTAGGCCTCTATTTGGGATTTAATAGTAGGATTAGCTGAAAGAGCAAACACTGTTTACTGCATATCTTTTACCATTCTTATGTCAATGACTTTCTACATCTTTTGTAGTCTACCTCTGGTGCTAGCAGCATATCCCAGAAAGCTGGACTTGCAGCTTTAGGATTGGGCTATGCTGGTGGTGAAGCGGTTTCTATAATGGTAAAAGCATTTCAGGAAAGACGAGATTTCCTACTTAAAAGTTTTAAGGAATTGGAGGGTGTGGAGATATCAGAGCCACGGGTAATCTATACTTTTTACAAAAACATTTTCTCTAATGTTTACTAGCCTAATGTGCTAAATACTCCAACAACAGGGTGCTTTCTATTTGTTCGTTGATTTTAGTTCCTACTTCGGTTATGAGGTTGAAGGATTTGGCCTTATTAAAGATTCTGAATCATTGTGTCGGTTCCTCTTGGAGAAGGCTCAGGTGAGATATGCAAGTTGTTATTTCTTCAAATCCTTCATATGCTTTAAAGTTTAACTAAACAAAAGACTGCAAATTAAAAACAATTCTATCTGCATTGTCAGGTTGCACTTGTTCCAGGAGATGCATTTGGAGATGATAAATGCATTCGGATCTCTTATGCTGCCTCTCTGTCAACCTTGCAAGATGCAATGAAGAAAATTAAAGAAGCTATTGTTCTGCTTAAACCACCTGTTGCTGTCTAAGTATTACAACAAATACTTTAGTGCATGCTTGCTTGTAAAAACTAATAATGGTGTATTCATTTCAAAAGAACATCAAAGGATTAGTTTGTCCATTCATGGAATGCAACTTACACGTTACCAGATCTTATTTTTATTCTACTTCTCAACGGGTAGGTGGTAAATTAAATTACGTCTTCAAGTGGTTGCTCAAAGTTTGTGATCTGGTAGATCAAAATTTGAATTTTGCTTCAAATAGTTTAGTGTGCTCCTAGAATATGGAAATGTTTCATGCCTGATGCACATGCAAGAGAGCCTTCAAAGAGAGGATGTGGTATATAAAGAGTTTGTTCTAATGCTCGTTTTACAAACTTGCTAAGTTGGTATTAAAAATGCTAAATTAAATGAAGTGCAAAGTACATGTGGTTCATCCGCTTAAACAAAAGCTAATTGCATCCTAAACTAAACAAGGGTAATGATGCTATTCGGGGCAGAAATTATATAGGCGAAGTTTATCTTGCTCATGATCACAGAAGGATGAAACTAGATGAAATTGCTAAAAAAGGGACGTATGATCTACTTTGGAGCCTCAGGACAAGTCCACGAAGATGAAACGTTTCAGGGCTTTGTCCTCCTCAAGCGAGACCATTCCCGTATGGGATGGATCTTCTAATATCATTTTAACTACTAAATAACCGACAATGGACCAAGTCTGAAATTTTTTCGCCTGTTTTCCAATGTATCTTTCTAACTTACCATCATAGTTCTCCGGCCAGCCATCTTTAAGCAGTCTGTTCTCTGCAAGCTCTATAGCTTGTCTGGCGATCTGTGGTCGACCAGTCTTTATGCATGCTGCAGTGAGAAGCACTGCAAGCAAAAAAGAAACAGGAAAATAAGTCAACAAAATTTGTATGATTCAAATAATGTGGTACCTCTTGCTAGTATAAGTATGTGACCCTCCCGAATGTAAATTATCATGTGTTAGTTAGTTGGATGAGTTTCCCTCCTATGTGGAGGATGACTCAGTTTATACCCGTGTGGAGGATGGCTCCATCCTAGATGAAGTATTGGTTATTGGTGTATTTGCACAGATATTAAAGTTGGGCATTTATTCCTTAGTGGCAACTTAGTAATTTATGGCTCTTATGAAGCAGCTCAGTTGCAAATTCCTCAGTTGACCGAGATTGGATTTTGACTCCACATGTGGGATTAGAACATTAAGCTCAAGGTGGCGGCGTTTAATTGGGTTTGCCATTATCATTGACACACCTGCAAGATCGTGGATTTGCTGCCAACATCGTGGACACACTGTCCATGATCTGCAGAAGATGGTGAATTTTCTGCAAAGATTATGGACACGAAGATCGTGGACATATTATCCACGATCCTGAACATGGTGGATTTTCTGCAAAGATGGTGGACACAATCCAGAACTTCATGGACACAGTCCAAAAGATGGTGGACAGAGTCCAGATTATGGTGGACACACCATAGATTATCATGGACACAACTGCAGCTATCATGGACAAGCTCCAGCTATGGTAGATATGCACACTACCTATCATGGACACACTGCAATTATCGTGGACACACACTAACGTGGATTTTTTTTGATGATCATGGATACAGAAGATCGTGGATTTTCTGTGAAGATCATGGACACAGAAGATCGTGGATTTTCTGTGAAGATCATGGACACGGAAGATCGTGGATTTTCTGTGAAGATCGTGGATTTACTGTCCATGAAGTTCATGGATGCGTTAATGTATGTTTGACACGTGTTATTGTCATTAAGTTTTATTGGGTGTGTGTGGTGCATGCTGCTGTACACAACAGACTGGAAAGAACTGACGTGAAAGAAAGAGAGAGAAGAAGCTTCGGTGACAAGCTGTGAACTTAAGGTAGTCTGTGTAAATCGGCAGCCGGCAAGAAGTTCACCGTTAGATCAGGCTGAAATTTTAGGAGAAGGTTCGGGACTCAGTGCTCTTCAATCTGAACGGTCGGATTGTCGAACTGAGGTTTCAGTTTCTCGCAGCAAGCCCAGAACCGAAATCATCTTTTGGTGAAACCTGATTTCTTCTCCTCTCCTGTTTTTGTTTACCAACCGTGTGTTGATGCTTGTCTGAGATCCAAGATTAGTCTTGATGATATGGTTATGCTCCTAGATATTCTAGGAAGATTTGTAAGATCCATTAAACTGATTTAGTGGAAGAGTTAAGCGGACTCCGGTCCCGTGGTTTTTCCTCTTCAAGTTGGGGAGGTTTTTCACGTAAAAATCTTGGTGTCTCTTGTCTGTTTGGTTGTCTGGTGATTTATTTCACTGCTATTTTCTGTGTTTTATTGTCGGTAGTCGTTTAGCGTTAAATCTAGCAAGAGGTTTTTGCGCCGTCTCCTCCCAACATTAGTTGGTGTGCTTGTAGTCATAAGTCACGTGTGTGTATATATATCAACACGATTGTATACTCATTCCCTTGTTATGATATTTTCTTAGATTCATGCTATCATTCTTGATAATCACCTTTACTTTCCACCGAGGATTTACCTTCACCTCAGTCTTGTATTGATCCTGTGGTTTAAAAATATTTCTCAGACCTCAGCCTTTAGAAGCTTTAAAGCCAGCAATCATTTATATGTAATTCTCATCATGTTGCACAAATATTTGACTATTGTAACAATGGGATGAATTAGTAAATTTGACATTAAGTCCTAAGTAAATTTATCTTAAATAGTTTCAATCATTATTAAATGATTGTGACGGTACTATAAATTGTGTGCCCAATTGTATGTTCTCGGTACAGTAGCAAAAGTTGGTTTTGGTTGGATTAACTGAGGAAAATCTACTGCTGTAATAAATGGTAACAAATAAATTGTCAGGACATGAAAGCTTCCATTTTGAAAGTACTTTGAAAATTGAAAAAAATCTTTCTTGTACTTGTATGAAACATTCAGCATTTTGTTTGACTTAATAAATATGCTTTAGAGCTCACCTATTTTGTTTTCTGATGACCAAGTTTCATGATTTAGTATTGGTATAGTCTACAAGTTTTGCATACCATTTAGGAAACTAAATGCTACTCACGTGAGTTCTCGACTGTGACATTATTGAAGATTCTGGAGTGTGATCAAAATTTTTTCATCTTTAAGGTCGACCTATGTCCAAGGTAGTCTTGCTTTGTTTGATTCTGATGAAGCTGTTTACTCAAAGTGCTTAACTTCACTTTTGTGTTCTTTATGCCATATAATTAAAGTATTTCAAATTTCCAAAAAAATGGTAGGAATTTAACAAGATTATTGGTGTAATTTTTTTAGTTATTTTGAAGTTTCTTTTCTTTGTTAAAACGTAGTGGTGTTTAAAACAAGTGTTTGCAAAATCGTTATGTACCGGACAGTAAGTCCGATTCATACTGGTCTGCTCACCGTCCGGTCACGCTATCGGAGCACAGCTCCCGGGCAGACGGCGGAGGGAGGCACCTTCCGCTGCCCCCTGAAACCGCTCGGTTTGTATGGTACGGTATCGGTACCATACCGGTCCGGTGGCTCGCCGGACTGGTATTACAAATCTTGTTATTGATTATTATATTGCATTATATATTATATATGTATATTGCTGGTAGTACTATAGTACAATGCTAGCCTTATCAATTTATTGATAATCTAAGAAAAACAATTATAGTAGGCAAGCCTTGCCAATAAATTGGGTCATTTAACCTAAGTGCGACCGGTTAGATGCTGAACCAATGAATGTCTCAAGATTACTACTTACTACTAGTCAATAGAACATACGAGATGGTTAAGTCTCATCCCAAGGATTCCTCTCATACCGTACATGTGGGAGCTAAATATTTAAAACAGTTACAAATAGTTTAACAACATTATAAAACTTGTTTTTAATTTATATTATCAATTTGAAGGATGGCAAGAAATTTGCTATAGAATAAGTTACCAAATGGTATCTGAGAGGACTATTCTATCATAATTTCAGATGATGAAGGGAAAACTTCCAACGTCTATGCATAAATTTAAAATGTTTCTATTGGTTGGTCCATAAGGCAGACATTTCTAAAGGAGGCATTCTCTTTTAGAAATTTTGTTTTCCTTACAAAGCATGCTTTGTGTCCTGGACCTAGATAATAGGCAGACTAGTATTTTAGTTGGTAATTTTTGTGAATAAAATAGGCCCATTGCTAATAGTAATAGCATTTGCTTGAATGTTGGAGAATTTGAAGTGGAAGTTTTCCTTGCTAATAACAATAGTTCTAGCATGAACTTACGTGTTTGAGACCATAACATTTGTGTTATGGAAGTTTTCCTTGTTTAAAAAGTTTTACATGATTCTTTTCTACTATGTAAACTGGTTTTGTAGTTTAACATTGTATAACTGTCTCACTGAGTAAAATATAAACTGCAAATTTTGATAAAGTTTGCTACAACGAGATGATTCTTGATCCTTTCTACACCTGTCTTTTTGAATTTCAGGGAAAAGCTTTTCTTATGTCTTAATCTCATAGTTAAAATTAAAATGTAAATGACCTTATTCTTATGTTTTTTAATTGTTAATTATCCACCTGTCAATTGAAATTTCAATTCATCTTGTTACCATTGCCTCAGAAAGTAGAGGAGAAAATATCATTGCAGTTTTGGCATTGTTTCTGATTGTTTTCTTTCTCTCATGATTTGCAGGAACCTTGATTGATATCCTTACTAGCTTTCCACTTTGTTTTGCTACTGACAACTCTATTATCAAGAAAAAACTTGAATTTTCAGCTATGCCTCTCTCTCCTAGCATGCAAGTTTGAATTATCTATGACCTTGTGAAAAGTCTTTTAATAATTATTTTAATCTATCACATGGTTATATTTTATTATTTCTTCTCAACATTTATTATTTTCAGCACTGATTTCAATCTGACTGTTGTGTTCATCTATAATTGTTGAACCAATGTAAAATTCAAGTCAGTCATTTGAGATGAATAAAATTATTTTAGTAGTTGAAAGGCGGTTCTGTTAACTGATTTAAACTCCATCGTGAATGTTGAATGAGATCTCAACATGTCAACTCGATGGTGTTGTAGACTTGGTTCTGAAAACTGATTGTACCAACAGTTATGCATTAATCCAACCAGATCTCTGATGTCGGGTGATCTAGATTCCTTTTTTCTCTTTATCTATTAGTTTCAGTCATCCTCCAACCTCTCTTCTTTTTATTTTCTCTCATATGTAGTGATGTTTAAACCTAGAGCGCAATTTCTTTATTTGACTGCAATAGTTTCTGAGATTCAAAAGTAATAAAGAAATCACTGATTTTTCTTCTCTAGCATGTCACTTCTCCCTGGCGACCGCACTGACCTTGTACCTCACGTTGCTGATTGTTGCTTGCTATGCCTCATACTGCCCCTTTATTGCTCTTTTCCTTCATTACCTCCTAACTTTCTCTTTCGGCCTCTTCTCTCCCTCCACTGCTGCTGTATATAGCATTGAACATGTACACAAGAAGCGTTGTGATCCCTGTGGATTCTCTTGCCAAAACTGAACTCTGGCGGCTCTGGCCATCAGCTGATTCCTAGTATAGACCGACAAATGAAATTTTGTTAGCCGTTTTGAAATAACGCTTAAGGCATTGTTATATGATTATTTTAAGCTTTTTGGTAAAGGAGGATTTATTTTATAATCTGATTTTTTTTCTTAATTTTGACATTTGCATTACTAACTAATTTCACGTTTTTCCCAGTTTCAGGTGTCTATTTTGCTGAGAAAATGTTGGATACTTTTGAACAAACTATATATTTACAAAAAAAAAATTGTTTTAAAAATCAATCACTAACATTGAATCATTTTGTTTATTATTCTAATATAACCATATCAAATATTACTTTTTTTTGTTCAGTGTAGGCATATAGACTAGCAACCCTAATAATATTCATTGAGATACCTTACAACGAATCTTTGTATATCTTAAGAGTCACCTTTCTTTCTATACTGCATCATCAAAGTGACAAGAGATTCATTTACTCATTAATACATATAAAAACATGAAAAACAGAGTATCTAAAATACCAAATGAACTTTAGTGCTATCTCTTGTCCTCAAATATGTTTGCCCATTAGATTTTTTTTCAGAAATATTTTTTTATTAAAAAAAACCTTTTGAAGGTACTAACAAAGTCTGAAAAAAAAAAAAATCTCTTTTTCAAGTTAATTTACTTCATTGCAGGAGGCCGAAGATGCTTTATCAAAGTTGAATCAGTCTTCTTCATTGCAGACAGCATTAGGACCACTAAACTATTCCCTTTCTCAAGTTAATTTACTTCATCATAAAGACAAAGAAGTTAGATTACTTATTGCTGTATGTTTCAGTGAAATCATCCGGATTCTAGCACCCAATCCACCTTTCACTGATGAAGTATTTAAGGTAATTAATCTTCCCTCTGATATGGCCCAGATTATTTAATTTGCTCATTATTTTGCATTAGCATTTTTCTCTATGGTCAAATACCAGGAAAGTAGTGCTGATATTACGTTTATTCATTGTTTGTAGTAATTGAAATCAAAATTCTTTAATGAAAATCCCAGCTAAACTTATATATAGATTTTAGATTTTAAATTGCTTAGTTTCATCTCATGGTGCATGCTATTTGCAGAACATGTTTAGGCTTATAGTTGCCACCTTCAATGATCTGGCCGATACTGCTAGTCCATATTTTACCAGAAGGACAAAGATATTAGACACTGTTGCTGCTTTGAAGTGTTGTGTGATAATGTTGGACATTGGTTGCGAGGATTTAGTTCTGGAAATGTTCAAAATTTTTTTCTCTGTTATCAGGTACCGCTTTTGTTACTTGAGACTCCTGGACAACCATTTCCTAGAATGATGTGCCGTGTAATGCCATATAGTTCAGAAAGGGAGCATTACACTGTTTCTATTCTTTTCTAATGAAAGACGTATTGAGACATTTAACATTTACTTGCACTAATCTTTTCATTAGATTCCAACTGGAAATTCAATATTTTTTCTTGCTAGCTTAAAGATGACGCACGATTAATGATTATCACTCTTATATATGGTTATTGACTTGTGATGCTATAGTAAAACATTATTTTATAGTTGATACTTGACAGGAAGCTTATTCCATGTTGCTTGCTGTTGCAACAATTGTTTTCCAGCGCTCTCAGATCAACATATTACTAGATAGTGTGTGGTTACTTTTTTTCCACCAAATTTTCAGATCTTATCCTCGTGGCAATCTTATAGATTTGAATGAGCTACGGGATGTCATGGCTTACCTTCTAAAGCAAGCCTCAATAAGTGTGTTAATGCCATCTATTCAACCAACTAACCATTTGAATCAAGTCCATGACAAGAAGAATGCATCCATTCAAACTCAAGGAGGATAGCAACGTTCACCAATCAAGCACCCCGAAGGAGTATGCTTTCTCTAGAGTGGAGGATATTAAGGATAAGATATTGTCGAATGAATTATTTACTTATTAAGGCCGACTTTAGCAAGAATGGATCTTGTAATCATTGAGAGATATACTCTGCTTTTAAATGAGGCTAATAATTCAATATAGAGGCAAAACAACTACAATCACAATCTTTTCTCTCATTTACAAATAGCTACCCACCATATAGTTCAAGAAAATCGTTGTCTTCTCCTAATTGAAATCTTTAAATGAGATTGCCAACCTTGCTCGTTGGCTTTACTCTCACCTGAACCAAGGGAATTGGAAGAATGAGAATAATTTCTTCTCAAGTTCAAGCACGTTCTAAAGCAGTTCAATCATTGCTATGACCTAACTGTGCTAACTGTACCATGGATTGGTGACTAGTTATGGTGGTCACTTTGGAGTTTTTTGGCCTAACCCTTTCTTGGTCGAGTAGTTTTGGTCAAGGTTTTAGGATTCAATTTGCACAAGTGTACTAGTCTAGTGTTTGATTAGTATGCACTGGTACATATTGACACATACCGCCATATGGTGCTAGTTGGTGCCGGCTGCTACTACCTAAAACATAATCCTAGTTCAAGTTGGGAAGAGGGTGGATTCTACTTTTTATTTATTCGACTTTAATTCCTCCTGATGCGATAGATCCTTGTATTGGTAAGGGCAACACAATATATGACGAGTATGATTTGCCTTCTTTCATAGAAGGTATCACAAGATAATTTTTCTTTTAACTCGAAACCAACACCAAGATTGGCAAGATCTCAAATGAGACCTAAAGTCATAATCTAGAGCTACGTAATATGTTAAGACTATCTTTAGGCTGTGTATAGAAGAAAAGAAAAGGGAGAGAAAAGAATAAAAGGGCTAGCAGAGAATGGAAAATGAACGAAAGAAAATTCCCAACTTTCCTTCGAATCATGATCCGTCAACTTTTCCTTTCCTTTCTTTTCTTCTTTTTTTTTCTTTCTCTCTCATTTCCATCTATTTTCTATCCTTACTTGTATACACAGCCTTAATGCTAAAGTTAGATAATCTATTAAGACTACCTTTAATGTTGAAACTCTTAAGGGTCATTATTGCTTACTCATACATTTGTGAACTTCAATGACTCACCAAACTACCACGTACACTCACAATGATTACTCACACCATAGTCATGCAAAGGAGAGGAGATTATCCACTCTCCTTTCACTCACAAAGTGACACCTTGACTTACATAGAAAATAATAATATTATCTAAAAAGACACTAAACCAATAGTTTGGCCGCCGAACCAAGACGAGTCGAAGGTCGTTGCCGCTGCACCTGGAGGTGATGAACGAAGCAATCAGGACAGGGGAAGGTGCTCCACGTGAGTCACATTTTGTCAAAGCCTTCGAACGAATGCCACGAGGAGTAGAGCCCACAAGCCACCGCCACTTGGTTCTAGAGGAGGAAGAAGGTTGAAAATGTGCCAAAACTCCAAACCACTGAGCGTGGCCACCGCCTAGGGTTCTGTTGGCTCCGCAAGGGTTCCGACACCGCTTGGGTGTGTTCGTGTTGATGTTGCCTCTACCTAGGCATGTGGAAGCTGCCGCTGCCGCTAGGAGGAAGGAGGGGAATGCTGCCCCCGCTTCTGTGAGAGAGAGAGAGAGAGAGTATCCTAGTTCATTGTCGTCCGCCTCACCAATGGAGAGGGAGGTTGCGCAGATCCGGGATCGACCACTCTCGCCTAGTGTTACGCTCCGGTCGGATCAACCTTGAACCGGTGCTTAACCGCTGTCTCATGATAGTCCGGCGGAACACCGGAACGTAACGCATAGGGTTTCCGGACCGAATCTCGCCCCCGAATTCGAAACCCTAGTTTCCCGCTTACTTTTTTTCCCCAAATTACAATTCGCACGAGAAACTCTAATCCTAATTTGAGAAGACCGGAAAGGATTGGAAAACCCTAAATCAAAATACCTCACTAGTAAAAATCAACTTTGACCAAGTCAACCGGCAACTCCGCAATCTGAACTCGCCGATCGAATTCGTCCCGCTGACGTCGACACCACGTCAGCCGCTCGATTTCCACCGCGCGAAATCGAATTCGCGTATGGATTTTGACTCGGTCAAAATCCACGCCTCGTCAGCAACCTCGAAGCGAACGCCGCCGCGCGTCGTCTTCTTCGTTCGAACGGGTGTTATGCTCGTTCGCGTCGCCTCTTCTGCTGAGCGCCGCCGCGCTCGTCGCCCGCGTCGTTTGCCACTGGGAAGAAGGACGCGAAGGCGGGTGGAGGACACCGCCTGTGCCTCACCCTCTGTTCTTCGCTGCCGCACCAGGAACCGCCGCCGACGCCGGAAATCAACGTCGCCTCCTGCGACCGTGATGCAGAGGGCAAGGGAGTAGACGCCGGAAACTAGGGAAAACGCTTCTTATTCATCACCCAAAAGCGTACAAAAACCCTAACACTCCCTCACGTCGGCGGCGACTCGCCGCCGATTCACAAAGCTCTCAGAGTTTCTCTCTCTCTCACAAGCTTCCTTCTCCGAGCTGGATTTCTACTCTCCCGATCTCCTCTCTCAGCCTGATCGCTCGATCGATCCTCTCTCTCAGTGGTTACCGGATTCACTCGCCAATCTCTGGTCCCCCCTCTCTAGAGCTCTCGTCGTAGCTTTATAGGGAAGAGCTCGAGCCGCGTCTGAAGAATCCTCCAGGCCTCTGTCCGTGTCGTCCGGGAAGATCTCGCCGAGACGTGGTCACCGCGCCGCCCGCCCGAGTCTTCCGCTGGAGCTTCGTCCGCGCCCGTGCGCCTCGCTGCGGACGAAGATGAAGGCGCTGTTCGCGTCTTTGTTGCTGAAGCCAGGTCAAAATCCGATTTTGACCTAACAATCCTCCCAAATCGGGCTCCGTCTTGTACGCGTACGTGGGCCAGGCCCATTGGGCTGAACCGGGGAATCCAGGGCCTGACAATTCTCTCCCGCCCAATTTGGACATCGCCCTCGATGTCCGGCGCGGGAGCTCCACTCAACGCCTACCGGCGAGCCACCGCTCTTGCTCGGCACAGTTAGCCTCGTAGCACTCTTTCCAGTTCTGTTCCCTCTTGCGTTGGAGTTTCTCATAGTTTGCAAGTTGTGTTGCTCGATGCTCCGCTTCTACCTCCTCCCAAGACTTCGGTGGAGCTTTTTCTCCACTATCTGCTTATACGTCTTTTTCTCCTGCGGAGGTCTCGCATCTTCGGAGCTCGTCTTCTGCTCGACATCGCCCTTGTCGATTGCGTCTTTCGGCTCTGCTTCTGCGGGGGTCGGTGATGATTTTTCTGCGACCACTGAGGCAATGCGCACAACCCCTATGCGAGCCTCTACTGGTTCCTCATCATCCACCACCGCCGGCTTCTCAGCCAGCTCCCGATGCACAATTGCCGCAATGGCGTTCACTCGTTGTCGGTCCGGACAATCGCGTATCCGGTGCGGTCCTTTGCACAAAAAGTAGGCAATCGGTCTAAGTTGACCCTGCCCTCTCTCTGCAAATCGGGTCTGCTCCGGCCGTGCCAGTTGACCTCCGTTCCACCGGGGAGAGAGTCTCTCTCTCTCTCTGGCGCTCTAGGTCTGGGTGGAGATGGTCGTTTCGGGGGCGACCTCTGTGCTCTCTGAAAGGTCGTTCCCGAAGTCCTTTGCTCCACGAGAGACTCGGCTATAGCAGCAGCCGTTCTCCAGTCCTGTGGCGCATGTCGTCGGACCTCCGTTGCCGCCTAGGTTTAGAGATTCCGGAGGACAAAGTACCTCCTATCTCCCTCTGCCATATCAGGTAGCTCCAACATCAGTGCGGAGAACGCCCTGACATACTCCTGGATCGTCCCCGTGTGCTTTAGCCGATCCACCGCCTCTCGTGCCTGGTCCACCGAGTTTCCGGGAAGGAACTGCTGCCGCAGTTCCTCTCGGAACACCTCCCATGTCCAACTAGCCGCCTCTGATGTCGAATCAACTTTGGTTCTCCACCAGAGTTTTGCATCATCTGAGAGATATGCCGTGCACACCCTCACCTTCTCTTGGTCTGAAACATGGTTAGCCTCAAAGTATTGTTGCATATCCCAAAGGAAGTTACCCAATACTTTTGCTGATCTGGCCCCCTTGAACACTGCAGGTTCTGGGGTGCGAACGTTCCCGTTGGGAGCCCCATACTCCGCCATGGCTGCTGTAGGGGCCCCGCCTTGTGCTTGCACCAGTGCTATGCGCATCACCGCGAGGTCTGCCAACACCTGCTGTTGGGCTGCGATGCTGTTGTTTACTTGTGCTGTCAGGGTGGCTATCTGTCCTTGCAAAGTTGCCACTTGCTGGGTTTGTGCTGTCAAGGTGGCTACCTGTTCTTGCAAGGTCGCCACTTGTTGTTGGAGCGCTGCCGTCCTTTCATCATTATGCTGAGCTTCTGCAACCAAACTTTGTTGAATGGCAAGAATCTGCAACCTTTGCTCTTCAATCGTGCGATGGAGGTCCTCCACCTGAGGAACCACCGCATCTCTGCTGTTCCCCGTCAAACCGAGCACCTGCTCGATCCGGGCAATGCGATCTCCTTGATTCACCATGCTTGCTGGATCACTTTTGGCTCTGATACCTGTTGTCACGCCCCGGTCGGATCAACCCTAAACCGGTGCTTAACCGCTGTCTCAGGGTAGTCCGACGGAACACCGGAACGTAACGCGCTAGGGTTTCCGGACTGAATCTCGCCCCCGAATTCGAAACCCTAGTTCCTCGCTCACTTTTTTTTCCCAAATTACAATTCGCACGAGAAACCCTAACCCTAATTTGAGAAGACCGGAAAGGATCGGAAAACCCTAAATCAAAATACCTCACTGGTCAAAATCAACTTTGACCAAGTCAACCGGCAACGCCGCAATCCGAACTCGCCGATCGAATTCGTCCCGCTGACGTCGACACCACCTCAGTTGCTCGATTTCCACCGCGCGAAATCGAATTCGCATATGGATTTTGACTCGGTCAAAATCCACGCCTTGTCAGCAACCTCGAAGCGAACGCCGCCGCGCGTCGTCTTCTTCGTTCGAACGGGCGTTACGCTCGTTCGCGTCGCCTCTTCTGCTGAGCGCCGCCGCGCTCGTCGCCCACGTCGTTTGCCGCCGGGAAGAAGGACACGAAGGCGGGTGGAGGACACCGCCTGTGCCTCACCCTCTGTTCTTCGCTGCCGCACCAGGAACCGCCGCCAACGCCGGAAATCAACGTCGCCTCCTGCGACCGTGATGCAGAGGGCAGGGGAGTAGATGCCGGAACAGAGAACGAAGGAGACGCCGGAAACTAGGGAAAACGCTTCTTATTCATCACCCAAAAGCGTACAAAAACCCTAACACTCCCTCACGTCAGCGGCGACTCGCCGCCGATTCACAAAGCTCTCAGAGTTTCTCTCTCTCTCTCACAAGCTTCCTTCTCCGAGCTGGATTTCTACTCTCCCGATCTCCTCTCTCAGCCTGATCGCTCGATCGATCCTCTCTCTCAGTGGTTACCGGATTCACTCGCCAATCTCTGGTCCCCCCTCTCCAGAGCTCTCGTCGTAGCTTTATAGGGAAGAGCTCGAGCCGCGTCTGAAGAATCCTCCAGGCCTCTGTCCGTGTCGTCCGGGAAGATCTCGCCGAGACGTGGTCATCGCGCCGCCCGCCCGAGTCTTCCGCTGGAGCTTCGTCCGCGCCCGTGCGCCTCGCTGCGGACGAAGATGAAGGCTTTGTTCGCGTCTTTGTTGCTGAAGCCGGGTCAAAATCAGATTTTGTCCCAACAATCCTCCCAAATCGGGCTCCGTCTTGTACGCGTACGTGGGCCAGGCCCATTGGGCTGAACCGGGGAATCCAGGGCCTGACACCTAGGGTTCTTATCGTGGTCGATCCACCCCACGGCTAGGGTCCATTTATAACCCTCACCACACTGCATAATTGTCCACGTGGTTTCTTGGATTGTCGCCACCACGTGGCTCCATTAGGGACTGGGGTAAACCAGTCTACTTAGGCTCACCCATAATTATTAAATAATTGTAAGGTTCAAGCCTAGTCGCGTAATTGAATGCTTAAGGCTTATTGGGCCTCAGACTTGTGAAGCCAACATGTGTCCCCGTCCATCAATCCCATGGCCTATGGCCTATGCCCAAATTTGATCATAGAGATTGATGTCTCAGGGTTCTTCATAGACAATCGTGTGTCAACCATTATCACACGTGCACCCTTGAGCTTTGGCTATCTCAATGCTTTTCCAACCGTCGGATGATGAGGATCAAGTCATTCGTCATGCTCAGTGTACAATTGAACTTATGAGCTATATTCTGGGAGCATCACATAAGGGCTCATTGCTTATTAAAAATTCTTCTTCCATGAACCTGATCATTTTTAAACAACAATAATCACATCACATCCATATGCAATTTTGGATATAACTAGTGGCTATTTGGCCTTATTACTACTCTTTTTGTTAAAGAGATAAATAGAAGGACAATGAAACACTAAACAGTATAACCCCCTTTTCTATATTTGTCTTGTAAAACATGATGTAAAACAATTTGTGTTAATCATTGCTTGCACAACATAGTGATATTAAAGAAATTTCTAATTTCGCTGATCCATGAACTCATCATGACTATTTTGAATTGCTTGTGAATCTTGATGCTTTTTGGCCTCACAAATGTTCCATGAACCCCTTGTAGCACCTATGAGTTTCCTAATTTGAGAGCACCTTTGCTTGTTCATTTTGGTTTTCTTCAACAACATCCAAATTTACAACCTCACTTTGGAGGACCATCTAGTTATTGTGTCGGGGGTATTCCATATAGTTCATTAATTTATCATACAAATGACTAACTATATGCAACCTAATATATCTCCTACCTTTGGCAGATCATATTTTCATAAAGCATTAAAATAGATTAATAAATCTTAATACTGTGGTCACATGGCTTCACGAGAAGAACTTCACAGTTCACACCACTATGAGATTCCTTGTTTTGGTGTTATTACTAGATATACAGTTATTGGATGTTTAGTGATGTATTCATGACTCTCCTAAGCAAGGGTCGCAAGCACACATGATGGAGGTGGAAATAGAAACCTTTAATAACTTAACTTTTCCTCAAGTCTTGAGTCCATTCTTGTCTTACCTGAGTCTCACAAAATTCAAAACCAAAGTTTATGCAACTAACCATGGCATTCGCTTTTTCTTTCAAGTTTCAATACAAGGTCAGTCAAAAGTTTATTTCAGTTGAGCACTTTCAAGTTGCCAGTTTGCCACTACAATTTACCAGCTTATGAACGTGTACTCAATCTAGCTAAAACTATTCTACTTTCAAGGTCTTGAGGTCCAAGACTTTCTAGTCCGCACATCTCACCATAGTTTGAAATTTTTTACTCAAACATTGGTACACTACTTTATCATTTTATCACCTGATTACCTTGCCTGACTTTCCTTATTTGAACTCCATTGTGGGTAAAGTACAAAAGATAAATGCAAAATCCTAATTTAATTGTTTGAAACAAGTCGCTTTCCTTATTTGTGGCCCTTCAAGGTAACCTCCTATTTTATAGAAATCCTTTCTTTAGTTCATTATTTGACTTTAATATTGGTGAAGTTCACAAAATACACAAAAATGTGAAAAACTAATACAATCTTCTGAAGTTTGTTTCCTGCTGACCTTCCGAGATGGTGTCTTTTTATGAAGCACAAGCCTTTCTTTTCTCCCATTCACCTCTTAAGCAATCAGTGTTTACGGCCATGTAACCATTGATCTCAATCTGGTTAATCATGAAGTGTTAGCAATGTTGTATTAGTATCTTCAACTTGTACAAGTCATGACATACTCTTATGATGATAAGCAACACAATGTACATTAGAACAAGAGTGGTATGATACTGCTGAAATTCTAATCGTAGACATTTTCCTTTAGAGGTCATGTAAGCTCTTATCGTGTTTCTAAGATCTTTTTAGGTCCGATCTTGCTGTAGTACAGTTGCTTAGAAAGTAGAAGCTTCAACTTTCTACAACCTCCTAGATCTACCTTGATTCTCATGGCTCCCTTTTCAAAAAATTCCATGGATTGCCCAGTTGAGAGATACTGGTCTGTTAGGTTACTAATGCTTGGTAAATTTGTGTCAGCACCATTAGTATAGCATGATTGACATGAACAAATTTGACATCAAGATCTGTGAAGTCAGCTGAATAAATGAAACTAGCACCTAGACCTAGCTGATTTGTTTATTCTTGGTTTCAACTGGTAAATATCTTTGATGTTGACAACAAGATCCTAGGATGAAATCCCGCATTCACGATCACCACTTGCTTGCTTGCCAAAAAGCTGTATTTTGATCTACAATTGTTTTGTATAAGTGGTAAGCGTTCTGGTTGTTGGGTTAGAGAATTAAGATGAATCTTGCTCTATATCTTAAGGAAAACTCGAGGGTAGTTGGACTGAATTTTGGCATGGTATCATCAAACGGGCATGTATTCATCCAAACATTACGTTATGAGAAATGATCATCTTGATGGATTTGGTTGGCCAGGTGCTCTTCTTGGTTTTGGCTTTTATTCTTCTCTATTAGTGACAGCTTGCAAATACAGATATCAGTATTCTGGATTAGCTTTATCTTTTCACACACTCAGTACCTTTATATAATTTTTGAGATTGTCTTTGGTATTGTTCGAACAAGTAAAATTTGCCTATAATGTGATACGGACCGGGCCCAGTGGCTGGTCTACACACGACGCAAGAGGCCTGGGCCACTATCGGATCCGGCCCAACCAAGGGCTGAAGGGAGTTAGGGTTTGTATTAGGAGGGGAGAGTGCTGAGAGGGGGGGGGGGGATTATCTTGCTACCTGGTTTTCTTGTGTTTGGAGAACTCATCGCTGTGCGATTAGAGGGACGACCGGACTCCGGTTCGTATCAGTGGTCCGACCTGCCCGATCCCTTGTGGGCGTCGACGTTGCTTGCTGATGGCGACGACACGTTCGGATGCTAGGTTTGAAGCGTTGGAGAAAACCGTTGGCGATTTGGTAGCCGTGGAGGAACGGCGTTGGGCGGAAAGCTCGGCGAGCGAAGAGGAGCGGTCAAAACTGAGGGAAGATCTGTCGGAGATGAAGGAGATGCTCGCCTCACTCCTGAAGGGGAAACAACCGACGGGCGCTGAGGACCCGGCGCCCAGTTGCCACCGCCCCACGAGGAGCGGTAATCAGGCGGACGGTGACGAATGGCAGGAAGAGGAAGCTCGACCACCTGGGGAGGATGCGTGGCTGCCGCCGATGCCGCCGCAGGGGCATCGACTAGCTCCTGGCGTGGGTCCGACGACGGAGCGAGGCCCTCCACGGGAGGGGTGGCGGGCCGAGTGCCGCGTGGAGTGTCCCGCACGGACGTCTTTGGTGTTGAGGCAGAAGGGGCGTGGTTCGATGGCGAACGAACCAGACGGGCGCGACGAGGAGTGTGGGGCGGTGACACGGGCAGCTCCGAGATGGAAGGGGAGTGGCTAGGACAGAGAGGAAAGGAAGAAGGGAGCGACGGGCAGAAGACGTGGCGCAGGCGGGTGGAGCTTCCATTGTTCGATGGGTCGGATCCGCTGGGATGGATATTACGAGCCGAACAGTATTTCAGCCTGCAAGGGACGTCCCCGCATCACCGGATTCCCTTAGCTTTTGTGAGTATGGAGGGCGCAGCTGTCCATTGGTTTAGCTGGTTGAGAAGGATGGAACCTGATTTAACGTGGGAGGTGCTAAAAGAGGAGATGATTGAGCGATTCTGTGAGTGCGGGGCTGCAAACCCGTATGAGATGTTGGCCTCCCTGAAGCAAGGATTCAAATCTGTTGGGGAATATATTGTAGCGTTTGAAGGACTGGTGGCAAGGTTACCTCGGTTACCCGCCTCGCAATATCTGGGGTACTTTCTCAGTGGCCTCAATGAAGACATACAACGTTGGGTCCGAACCTCAGCACCTACCACTGTCAGAAGGGCCATTTTCTTAGCAAGGAACTTTGAAGAGGTGCTAGCGGGGAAGGAACCTATATCATTTCAGAACAGGAACACAGGGGGTGGGCGGGCGAGTTTCTCTTATTCACTTGGGCCCGTAGCCTCCCATACACAGACGCGGGGAGGGTGGAGCCGACAAGCGGCCTCCAGTGTTGACCCGACAGAGGCTTCTAGCAAGAACAAGAGTACTGGGTTACCAGGGTCTGTGGGAAGTACCGCAGGGTCCAATCGCGTCCAACCGAGGGAAGAGGGGCGACGGGTGACTGAAGGACACAACAATGACAACAGACCCAAGAGCAGTCGCTACCTCTCCTACCAAGATTTCAAATCCAAACAGGAGAAAGGATTATGTTTCTGTTGTGATCAGCCGTACCACCCTATGCATCGTTGTGCGAATAAGAACCTGAGGTTGATGATATTGGCGGAGGATGAGGATGACACAGCACCAGAGGATAGCGAGTTGGAGGCCCCGAGTGGGGGGGGGGGGGGAACCGGAGGTCTCTCTGCACTCGATTGGAGGCATTTCTGGTCCACAAACTCTGAAGCTAATGGGTCATATCGGGGAAGAGGAGGTAGTAATAATGATTGATAGTGGAGCCACCCACAATTTTATTTCAGAACAATTGGTAAAGGAGAAGGGGTGGCCGGTGGAACCGACCCCAAGGTTTGGAGTGCAGCTAGGTGATGGGGAAAGATTCAAACCCAGGGCAAGTGTTCGCGACTGCAAATCAAGCTAGGAGCCCTCACGGAGACAATCGATGCATACTTGTTTGGCTTGGGAGGTGTAGATCTCATCTTGGGGGTAGCCTGGCTACGAACCCTGGGGGAGGTAAAGGCTGTCTGGGGCCGACTCTATTTAAAGTTTCTTCGCGATGGCAAGGAGACAGTCTTGCAAGGAAATCCGGCCCTAATTCGAGCGCAGTCCACCTTCAAGGAGCTGACGAGGATGACGGAGGTGGACGAATGGAGTTTGTTATGGGCAGCTGGAGGAGGGGGCGACATGATGATTGATGACTCGCTGACCACGGAGCAAGGGGAGGAGCTACTCTAGCTTTTAGGGAGGTATGACCTGGTCTTTGTAGAGAAGAGCCAATTTCCCCCTCCCCGCCCCACGGACCATGCCATTGTGATCAAGGAGGGGGAGGGTCCGATCCGCGTGCGACCCTACCGCTACGCTCATAGCCAGAAGGACGAAATGACGCGGCTAGTGACAGAGATGCTCTTAGCAGGGATCATCCAGCCTAGTTCGAGCCCCTATTCTAGTTTCTGTTATCTTGGTGAGGAAAAAGGACGGTAGTTGGAGATTTTGTGTGGACTACTGCGCGCTGAATGAGATCACAATTCCAGATAAATACCCTATACCAGTAATAGAGGAGTTGTTGGACGAACTGCAAGGGGCTTGCTATTTCTCCAAAATTGATCTACGGGCTGGCTATCATCAAATACGAGTTCATGCCGAGGATGTACCGAAGACAGCATTCCGGACACACGACGGCCACTACGAGTTCCTCGTTATGCCGTTTGGCCTCAAGAATGCGCCATCAACTTTCCAAGTCACGATGAATGACACCTTCCGGCCGTTCTTGTGTAAGTTTGTTCTAGTTTTCTTTGATGACATTTTGGTCTATAGCAGCACTTGGGAGGAGCACCTGACACATCTGGATCAGATACTCGAGACTTTGGAGGGGCAGAAATGGGTAGCCAACAGAAAGAAGTGTCAATTTGGGTGAACACAGGTGGAATATTTGGGGCACATCATTCAGCCCGGCACAGTAGCAATGGATCCCTGTAAGGTAGACGCTATCCGTGGGTGGCTGACCCCGCATACAGCCAAGGGAGTTCGTGGGTTTCTAGGCTTGACAGGATATTATCGTCGATTTGTACATAACTACGACAAGATCGCAAGACCGTTGACAGACTTGTTAAAGAAAGAAGGGTTCAGCTGGTCGGTGGATGCCCAGCGAGCATTTGAGGAGCTAAAGATGATCATGACCACAGCACCAGTTTTAGCTCTGCCTAACTTCCAAAAGCTATTCACAATTGAGTGTGACGCGTCAGGAAAAGGTGTAGGGGTGGTGTTGATGCAAGAGGGTCATTCGGTGGCGTTTTTCAGTAAAGCCTTATCTGATCGGTATTTGGCTAAATCCACGTACGAGAAGGAACTTATGGCATTAGTTCTGGCAGTACAGCATTGGAGGCCCTACCTACTCGGGCGACATTTCAAAGTATTGACAGACCAAAAGGCCCTCAGACATCTTCTACAACAACGGATCTCGACCCCAGATCAACAACAATGGCTGATCAAGTTACTGGGGTACGATTATGAGGTGCTATACAAGGCGGGAAATACAAATCAGGCGGCTGATGCTCTATCAAGGGTGATGGGGGCCCCTGACTTATGTTCTATATCGACCTCGATTTGGCAGGATTTACCGCGGGTACTCGAGGACGCACAGGTAGACCCGGCCCTACGGCGGATCATAGAGAGGGTGTCCACCCATCCCCTGGCGCGCCACCCTTACAGCATTGACAGAGGCCGGCTTTTATACAAAAAGCGATTAGTCATTCCTGCCACATCACCGTGGGTGCAATAACTCCTCAAGGAATTCCATTGTACCGCCTCTGGAGGGCACTCAGGTGCTTACCGCACCTATAAACGCATAGCAGGCAATGTCTACTGGCGTGGTATGAAGAAGTATATCTATGCGTTTGTAGCCGCGTGTGATGTGTGCCAATGGCAAAAATATCAGGCTACATCTCCCGCGGGTCTCTTGCAGCCACTACCCATACCGGAGGCGATTTGGGAGGATATCGCCATGGATTTTATCACCGGGCTGCCCCGCTCGCAAGGCAAGGACGCTATTTTAGTGGTGGTGGACCGACTATCCAAGTATGCCTATTTCATTCTCATTCGCCACCCTTTTGCCGCTAGCAAGGTGGCAGAGATCTTCGTGCGAGAAATTGTGCGCCTGCATGGGATTCTGTGCACCATCGTTAGCGATCGCGATCCCATCTTTATAAGTCACTTATGGCAGGAACTGTTTAGACTGTGGGGTACTTCATTGAATATGAGTTCTGCTTATCATCCTGAGACAGACGGACAGTTGGAGGTACTCAACCGCTGCTTGGAAACCTATCTACGCTGCTTTGCATCTGATCAACCTCGCACATGGGTTCGCTGGCTGCCGTGGGCCGAATACTGGTATAATACGAGTTTCCATTCCGCCACGGGCACCACATCCTTTGCGGTGGTCTATGGGAGGGAACCCCCGGCACTTTTGCGCTTTACGCCGGGGGAATCACGCGTCGACTCCGTTGCTACCGAGCTTCAGGATCGTGATGAGATACTCCGGCAGCTCAAGTACAACCTTGACAGAGCCCAACAACGGATGTGCAAATACGCCAATGCCAAGCGCAAGGACACATCTTTTTAGGTGGGCGACATGGTATTTGTCAAGCTCCGGCCCCATCGCCAACAGTCTGTCGCCCGCCGAATCAACGCGAATTAGCCGCACGCTTCTACGGTCCTTTCCCCATCACGCATCGGATTGGTGCGGTCGCGTACCGTTTAGCACTACCCCCGGCGGCGAGTATCCATCCCGTATTTCATGCATCACAACTTAAGAAGGCCGTGGGCCCCTACGGGGCCTCGGCGTAGCTTCCGCCCAACCTGGAGCCGGAGTCATTGCCCCTCCCCGTTCTGGAGGCCATTCTAGCCCATCGATCTATTCGCCGCGGATGCAGTTCCCTCCTTCAATGGCTGGTGCGCTGGACTGGGCAATCTTCTGAAGAAGCCACCTGGGAAGATGAAGTGATGATCCGCAACCAATTTCCGACGTTCTTCGCGAGTCTTGAGGACAAGACTGCCTGAGGTGGGGGGAGATCTGATACGGACCAGGCCCAGTGGCTGGTCTACACATGACGCAAGAGGCCTGGGCCACTATCGGATCCGGCCCAACCAAGGGCTGAAGGGAGTTAGGGTTTGTATTAGGTGGGGAGAGTGTTGAGAGGGGGGGGGGGATTATCTTGCTACCTGGTTTTCTTGTGTTTGGAGAACTCATCGCTGTGCGATTAGAGGGACGACCGGACTCCGGTTCTTATCATAATGTCTTTAACGCGGCAGAGGTTGATAGGATGATTTACACAATAGATGCTTGTGGCATGCTGTATTTACAAAATCGGTAAATTCGGCTTTGTAAATTTGGTATCAGTATCAATAATTAAAATTTTCTTATTCGGTTATAAGTATCGATAAATATTTTTCAATTCGCCGTATAAATGCTCAATTGGTAAATTCAGTTGCGGCTTACTTGCACTAACTATTTATTCACAGGGAGCAGCCTTCAGACTTGCTGTTTCTCTGATACAGAGTTGTGCTGGAAAGCTGGAGCCGTCAAAAAGTCCTATCATAAAATCATTTTGGAGATATTTCGTTGTTCTCCTCCGATTCTCATCACTGTCATTCCAAACTTGGTCCAAGAGCTGCTAGTATGTAGTGTTGTCTTATGTATTTCTTTTTCTTGATTCATACTATTGTTAATTGTACTTTATGTAAGAATTATAGTCTGAATTAGTGGCTATATTTTTTTAACGATAAATTTAATGATTTGATATTTACCTTCCTTCTTGGTTCAAATTCTATCCTTATTAGTGGAATCAAAATCAAATCGCATCAATATTCAATTAATGGAAACTTGATGGACGTTTCATATAAGGAAACACGGATATAGTAATTTGGTCTCTCTCTATCTCAATATATACATGAAAGAGGTCTCTTCCAACGAGTGTTGAAAGAAGATCAAGTGAGAGAAACCAAATTCTTGAGACTTGGTAATTCTTCTATTCTCATTGATCATGATGTCTTCCGCATCAGATACATATTTATATTATTGTTTTTATTGTGACGATTATTTATTTGAAGATCCAAAATTTTATGATGTTAATTCATAATAGCTATTTTTATGATGTATATTAAGATCTTACATATGGTATCACAAGCAGAGGCAGGTTATAGAATAAATAATTTGTCCGTATAATGATTTGGATTGAATTTATTTGCACATGATTTCACATATGATTCGTTTAAAATTTTATTGTTCTTTGTCGGCGCAACGAAGAAATAAAGGAACGTATGAATTGCTTTCATGTTTTGTTTTAATGTTACGTGGCAATTTTGTAAATAAAAGGGAAAAAAAGATATAATGCCATGTTCACGTAGAATTCTTCCTACCGAATTAACTTTCTTTATTATTTCTTTGGAAAGTTAAATTATGATTTATGTATAAGTAAAGTTTTATTATAACTTTACTTATGTGTAATATTGCGCGTATGATATAAAGAATTTATTATATACGCATTACTTTCACAATTTATGTTCAATTAATATTTATTTATGTATATAGATCTATGTCATAGATCTATATTCTTCACGCATTAGTGAAACGAAAATTAAGATCAATAGTTTGGCATCACCAAAGTGATCAAACTATTAAATTAAATTCTTTTAATAATAAATATTAATCATCAAAGTGATTATTTATTATTAAATATTAATGTGTACCTCTTTTAATAATAAATGTTAATCATCAAAGTGATCATTTATTATTAAAAATAATAATGTTTTGATTTATTTATATAACAATAAATCATTATTGCATAATTATGTTTATTAGTACGTATTTTGATTTTACCAAAGGTAAATCAATATTATGTGACTAATAAACATAATAAAAGAAAATTTATTGTTAAGTATAATTATGTATCCAAAGATGCTAATTATATTTAACAATATTTAAGTAATTATTTTTAAAAAAAGTTTTAAAGCATTCAATTCATGATAATATATTGTTGTGTTTACCCAAAGGAAACATACAATATATTTTATGTTATTTTAAATATTTGAATCAATAATTGATTGAACATTATATGTTTGTGCAGCTATTTCTCTTCATTCGCATGCTTCTTCTGTTACTGTGTTCAATGGTTTGAACTTTTTTGAATGGTGTGAACAAGTCAATTTCCACTTAGGTGTTTTGGATCTTGACTTAACACTATTAAAAGAAAAACCTACTGCCATTACTGATAGAAGCAGTGAGGAAGAAAAGTCAAACTATAAAGTATGAGAAAGATCAAACAGATTATGTCTTAGCTTCATGCGAATAACAATTGCTAACAACATTAAGAATACAATTCCACAAACTGAAACTGCTAAAGAGTATCTTAAGCTTGTGGAAAAATGCTTTCGTTCTGCAGATAAATCTCTTGCAGGAACATTAATGGCTGAACTCATGACCATGAAGTATGATGGGTCGCATAGTATGCAGTAACATGTCCTAGAGATGACAAATATTGCAGCAAAATTAAAGACCCTGGGTATGACAGTTGATGACTCCTTTTTAGTGCAGTTCATTATGAACTCACTACCTTCTGAGTATGGGTCTTTTTCAAATTAATTATAACACTATAAAGGACAAGTGGAATGTTAATGAATTGGCCGGTATGCTTATTTAAGAAGAAACAAGACTTAAGAAGCAAGGAGTTCACTCAATCAACCTTATGGGTCAAGGAGCAAGTAAGCCAAAGGCCAATAAATTCAAGAAGAAAGCACCTGCTAAAGTATCACAGGTTGCTAATGCAAATAAGAAGGAACAAAAGACAGATAAATGTCACTTCTGTAAAAAGGAAGGACATTATCAGAAAGATTGTCTGAAACACAAAGCTTGGTTCTAAAAGAAAGGTACTTCTGACCTTTTTGTATGTTCTGAACTAAACTTAACTGAAGTTCCTTCTAATTCTTGGTGGCTTGATTCTGGTGCTACAACTCATGTTTCTAATATGATGCAGGGATTCTTTACAATCCAAACCACAAACCCAATTGAGAACTTATTTATGGGAAATTGAAAGAAGGTCTCAATTGAAGGCATGGGGACTTATAGATTAGTGTTAGATTCTGGCTATCAGTTGGATCTAATGCAAACTCTCTATGTACCTTCAATTTCTAGAAACTTAATTTTAGTTTCAAAACTTGATGAATGTGGGTTTGATTTTAAGTTTGGACATAGATGTTTCAATTTATTTAAACATGATTCCTATATTGGCTCTGGAATTCTTATTGATGGTTTACATAAATTAAAACTGGATGTTAATTTTTCTGAATCCCTATTTTGTGTTAATCATTTTATTGGATGTAAGCGTAGCATGATGAAAGAAAGTTCTGCTTTCTTGTGGCATAAGCGTTTGAGTCATGTATCCAAAGAAAGATTAGTAAAAGATTAAATTCTTCCAGATTTAGATTTTATTGATCTTGATATATGTGTGGATTGCATTAAGGGAAAGCAAACCAAACATAATAAGAAAAAAGGCTACAAGAAGCACTCAGCTCCTTGAAATTATACACACTAATATATGTGGACCTTTTGATACTCCATCTTTTAGTGGAGAGAAATACTTTATCACCTTTATAGATGATTTTTCACGGTATGGATATGTCTATTTGCTTAATGAAAAATCTCAAGCTGTAAATGCCCTTGAGGTAATGAGGTTGAAAGACAACTAGATAAGAAAGTAAAAATCATCAGGTTTGATAGAGGTGGTGAGTATTATGATAAATATGATGAGTCAGGACAATGTCTTGGTCCATTTGCTAAACTTCTTGAAAAGCATGGCATATGTGCTCAATATACTATGCCAGGAACACCTCAACCAAATGGTGTTGCAGAAAGCGTAATAGAACATTAATGGACATAGTTAGGAGTATGATGAGTAATTCCTCATTACCCAAAACTTTGCGGATGCATGCACTTAAAACTGCTGTGTATTTGCTGAATAGGATTCCTAGTAAGACAGTTCCTAAAACTCCTTTTGAGTTGTGGACTGGCAAGAAACCTAGTATGAGGCACCTTCATATTTGGGGATGCACAGCAGAAGCACGAGTTTATAATCCACATGAAAAAAAAATTAGATTCTCGAACTGTTAGTGGTTACTTTATTGGTTGCCTAGAGAAATCTAAAGGGTATAGGTTTTATTATCCAAACCATAGTCCAAGAATTGTTGAAACAGCTAATGTCAAATTCATTGAAAATGGAGAAGTTAGTGGGAGTGCTGAAAGACAAATTATGGATATTAATGAAATTAGGGTTGATGCTCCATTGCCCATAAATGTTATAATATCCATATCTACATCAAATGTTGTCCCAACATTGGAGGAACAAAATAATATTGAATAACATTTGAATGAAGCAACACCTCATGAAGTAACTAACTTACATCCAACTGACATCAATGAACCACATGGGATAGCCTTAAATAAACCTGTAAGAATAAGAAAGTCGGCTATTCCTGATGACTATGTGGTTTATTTGCAGGAGTCAGAATTTGATTGTGGCATTTATAAAGATCATGTTTTATTTTCACAAGCCATAGAAAGTAAAGAGTCTGATAAATGGATTGATGCCATGAAAGAGGAGTTAAACTCAATGGCACAAAATAATATTTGGGATCTCGTTGATTTGCTAGAAGGTTGTAAACGAGTTGGATGTAAATGGATCTTTAAGACCAAACATGACTTGAATGACAATATAGAACGATATAAAGCCAAACTTGTTGCCAAAGGTTATACTCAAAAGAATGTCATAGATTATGTAGAGACATTTTCCCGTGTCTCAAAGAAAGACTCATTAAGAATAATTATGACACTTGTAGCTCAGTTTGATTTAGAGTTACACCAAATAGATGTGAAAACAACCTTTCTAAATGGGGATCTTGAAGAAGAAGTTTACACGGATCAACCTGAAGGTTTTACCATAGAAGGAAAAGGTCACATGGTGTGTAAACTTAAGAAATTAATATATGGACTAAAACAAGCTTCTCGACAATGGTATATTAAGTTTAATGATACCATAACATCTTTCGGTTTTCAAGAAAACACTGTGGACCGGTGTATATATCGAAAGATAAGTGGGAGTAAGTTTGTATTTTTTAGTTCTATATATTGATGATATTTTGCTTGCTACTAATGATTTATGATTATTGTATAAGACTAAAGACTTTCTCTCTAAGAATTTTGAAAAGAAAGATATGGGTGAGGCATCCTATGTGATTGGAATTTCAATATTCCGGAATAGATCACAAGGATTGGTAGGATTGTCTCAAAAAGACTATATCAAGAAAATTCTTGAGAGATTTCATATGGATAAATGTTCTCCAGGAATTGTTCCAATTCAGAAGGGAGACAAATTTAGTCTTATGCAATGTCCAAATAATGATGTAGAACGAAAGGCAATGGAATCTATTCCATATTCTTCAGTTGTTGGCAGTTTAATGTATTTACAAACATGCACAAGACCCGACATTAGCTTTGCAGTTGGAATGCTTGGGAGATATCAAAGCAATCATGATATTGACCATTGGAAAGCTGCAAAGAAAGTGATGAGATATCTTCAAGGAACGAAAGACTATATGCTCATTTATAGAAGATCTAATCCATTAGAAGTGATTGGATATTCGGATTCAGACTTTGCTGGATGCATTGACAGTAGAAAGTCAACGTTTGATTATTTGTTCCTACTTGCAGAAGGAGCAATTTCATGGAAAAGTGCCAAATAATATGTTATTGCTTCATCCACTATGGAGGCAGAGTTTGTAGCATGCTTTGAGGCTACAATTCATGCATTATGGCTGAGAAACTTTATTTCAGAGCTAGAGATGGTTGATACTATTTCTAAGCCACTGAAATTTATTGTGATAATTCTGCAGCAGTTTCCTTCTCCAAGAATGATAAATACTCGAGAGGTGCAAAACATATGGAGTTGAAATATTTTGCTGTGAAAGAAGAAGTTCAGAAACAAAGAGTGTGTATTGAACACATTAAGACAGAACTTATGATTGTAGATCCTTTAACTAAAGGATTACAACCAAAGACATTTAAAGAACATGTTTAAAGAATGAGTCTTGGTTGTAATGATGATTGATTGTAATGATGCTTTAACACTCTTGAGCTCAATAATATGTTTCTGATTTTATTGTTAATTTTCTTGTTCATTATGTTTGTGTACACCTAATTGATATTGAACAAGAAAATAAAATGTCTATGAGACGCTAATGTGGACCATTATGAATTTTATATCTCTTATGATACCTAACTTATTAAATTACTAATATAGTGGTATATGGAAGGAAGTATACGATGCTACAGTGTACAACCGCCATAACCCGCATTATGTGAATTTAGTAAGTTGAGGTAAATTATGTTAATGATAAGGATTTGATTTTGATTATGCGCGCTTAATGTTTTCACTATTAAATTAAGTTTTGGAATGGCGGGCCAAGTGGGAGAATGTAAAAATTATAGCCCGAATTAGTGGCTATATTTCTTTAATGGTAAATTTAATGGTTTGATATTTAAAACCATGCATGTAACACCTTGGTTTTTCCCACGTCCATGAAAGACAAATATAATTGTAATAGTATCCAAGGCCTAATAAATTTATTATTAATCAGGCCACCTTGTTTTAATCTCATAAAATAAATGAGTTAATTTTCTGATTAGGTGGATTGTGACAATCAGTATTAAAGCCAATCAGTATTAAAGCTCTAAACATAGTGAAGATCTAATTAAAAAAAACTTTTTGTGGATGGTGGAGCTACCGTAGAATTGGCCTCATGGCTGGCCGGTAATGTGATTTGCAAACAATTTGTGTTTTTAATATTTGTCTCTTAATTAGACTCTGTTTAATAGGGAGGAAAGCCAGAGGAAAAGAAAAGAAAGAAGAAGGAAAAAAAGTTTTTAAGGCGGATGGACAGGCCCGCAAATGGGCGACTGGTGACGAGTTATATTTGTTACCAGACAAAAGGGGCCGCTCAAATGGACAGGCCTGCAAATGGGCTTCTCAAACATGGGCTTTCCGGGTTTGGTGATTTCTATTGCATTGTTTTTTTATACTCGGACAGTCGGACGGTCGGACAGTGGAAATTATGATTAATTGTAATTAATTTGAGATTATTATGTAATTTTATAAAGAAAATATTGAAGGAGAGTTTAGTCTAAAATAGAAAACAAGCTTGATTATTTATTAATTAATTGGTAAAGCATGATTGTAGGAACGGCAGATACGGATTAAACAGTAGATAAACAATTATTTCGTCGCTTTATTTTCAGACCAGAAATCCGATAACCATTAGCCGGCATTCATGTGGGCCACCGCTTCAATCGGGCTCGTGGAATGAAATGGTCGACAGGCCTGTTCATGGGCGGTTAACCAAATTGGTTGACTAAGTCAACTGGTTAACCGAACCGTCCGGTTCAAGAAAAACCGTGAACTGATCCTGAACCGATTGGAACGGTTAACCGGTCAAACGATTAACCAGTCAACCGGTTAACCAACGATTAATCAGTCATAATATATATTTTCTATATTTTTTTTAAATGAGAGAGTAAACTATTCTATTTCTAGACATTGGATTATAACATTAAATCAGCAAAACCCGCACGGCGAAAGTACACAATGCCCTCAAGCGTCATAAGAAAACAATCAAACTCTATCATTTCTTAATTCTGACAAATGACCTGAAAAATCATCAAAACAAGCAAAGCTAATCTACACTGCTGGCTGGTAAAATCAAACAAAAATAAAGCTATCAAACATGAAATCTTTGGCACATCCACATCCACCTAAAGCACAACAATAAGCTCTCTGACTTTGCAAGCATTGTAAGTGAGGACATATAGAATGAGTGCAACTTGCTTTCATTGTCACTAATTCACCAGTTCAGAATTGAGAATACAGATTGTCAAACTGTTCTCCATATGCATACAAGACAAAGAAAAGTTTACAAATCTCAGCATTTCAAATTTGGTAAACTGAAGGTAGGCAGGTAGCTATGTTCATAAACTGAGAAACTTTCAAACTTATATAAGAACCATATCAATTCCTGCACAAAACACAACAAGACAAAACGCAAAACAAATGTAACACTTGCACAAAATTGCACATTGCTATTCCTGCGGTAGACCTTGACACAGAATTTATCTATTCCTGCACACAACTGCACATTGCTGATTGTACAAAACTGCACAATAAATGAACAAATACAACACATTTGCTCAAGAGCTGCATCCCAAAATAAAGCATCATATACCATTTACCAAACCAAAATAAAGTATCAATCGATATAAAACACAATAGTCAACAGTCAACAGTTAATCAACAAGATAACAAATATTTGTTTACTAGACACTGTCAATTTCAAAATTATAGATAATATCAAAATGTCAATATTTCAATACTTCATCCAAAACACAATAGTCAATAGTCTTCATGTCTTTAGCTCTTTATCACCAATCATCATCATTCATCAATCATCTGTGAAATGTACTTGCGCTTCAGTTCTTGTTGATAATTCTGCAATAAAAAAAAAATAAATATCAATTTCATATATACCAATAGTTCATGTAACAAAATTTGAATTAAATACAATTTACCAGATTCTATCTTTTCGAGCTCATCTAGAACTTCTTCAATATAAATAGGGTGGTGTGAAGTCCGGAGCCAATCTTGTCCACAAATAAGAGCTTCCACCATTTTTGGAGTTAGAGAGCTGCGAAATGAATCGAGCACATGGACACTGATACTAAAAGCTTACTCAGAAGAAACTGTGGAAACCGGATTAGCCAACATATCCTTAGCTATCAAAGAATATACAGGGTACCTTAAAGCATTTATTTTCCACCAAAGTAAGATATCAAAAGATTTGCTGGTGCGCTCTTCACAATCTTCTTGTAAATACTTATCCAACTTAGATTTTTTCTCACTTGCTTCTTGACCACTCACTTGCTCTTTGTACATTATATCCATATAGTCTCCACAAGCTATATGGTTGTTGGCGTATTGAATACACAAATATAACATCAATTGAAATAATAACAAATAAGTATGCTTGTTGAATGTTGAACCTGATTTGGGAGATGCAGCTACAGCCTAGTGAGTGGTGATGGAAAGATGCGTAAATGCTTGGCGTTGGCGATGGCGACTGGCGAGGCTCGTGAGTGGTGATGACTGATGGAAAGATGCGTGAATGGCGACTGGCAAGACCGTAAGAGGTTCGCACTTAGCATTTAGGATTTCAGTGAAAAAAAGAGAGAAAAGGGTGAAGAATGAGGAAGGTGAACTCACAGAAGGAAGATGGCGAGTTGGCGACCTGGAACTGGTGTGATGGTGGCGTCCGATGAAGAGAAGAAGGTGAACTCCCTTGCTTTGGTGTGATGGCGACGATTGGCGGCGTCCGGCAAAGCCTCGAAGACGAAGGGTGAACAGGTGAGGTCTCGACTCTCGTAGACTCGAACAGTCGCACAATGCAATGTAAAATTGTAAACTAAATTGTAATGTCATTTAGGGTTTTAGGCAGCCGAAATGGGAAATGAATAAAATTTATTTATTTATTTAATATTACCGGTTCGGTTGGTTAACCGCCGGTTCGGTGACTTCTTGAACCGAAACCGAACCGAGAACCGATATCTATGTAAAAAACCGACCGCCTACTGAACCATTCGATTCGGTTAACTAGTTTTCCGATTAACCGCGGTTCGACGGTTTTAACGGTTTTTCTGCACACCCCTAGGTCGACTTCTCCACGGCGCATGATGCCTTGCATGAGGCAAGGATGCTGAAGAAACCGAGGCGATCGGAGATGAACCACCCGGTTGCTGGGGCCCTGCGTCCCGCCCGGACCGGCAAGTCACTCCTCGCGAAGAGCTTCCATATCTCGATCTCGGTCTCCGCCGACGGTCCCTTGGCGCTCTTGGCGAGCACTGCGGCGAAGGGGTCGTCGCGGTCGACATAGCCCCTAATCTTGAGGGCAGCGGCGGGAGCAGATCTAAGAGGGGGAGCAAGGGGGAGGCTCGTCGGGCTGTGGACCGGGTGTCTTGGGGATACCTGGGCGGTGTTCCCAGGAGAATGGGAAGGCGTAAGAGGAACAGCGAAATGGTGAGGGCTGGTACACTAGAGTGGCAGCGGCGGCGGTTGCGGGGGAGGCGCAGAAGGCTTTGCTCCATCGGGGCATCGGTCGGCCAACGGGCGTCGATCTGGCATCTTCGTTGTTATGGGTGGCAGGTGTCATGCCCTAATTTCCCGTTGCCTCCACATAGGCAAATTCGGTGTGAGACTGTGCGCCAGTCCCAAATTCTCGGGCGTGCTGGCAGGGAGAGGTCTCGTGGCCTTCTCCCTCAGCCCACTTTGCAGCCGGAAGCTTGCTGCCTCTTAGATCATCTTCGACGGTGGTGGAGACGCTGGAAGAACTCGCCGGAGAAGACGAACAGTGTTAAGGGGAAAACTCTTAATTCTCAGCAATGACAGAGTTACAAAATTAGCCAACAACACAATCACAATCACAATAATAAAAGCCCACATATGATGCATGACAATTGAGCCTGCAAAATTAGCCTGGCCTAAGAATCTGCAATAAAAAAATGATGCAAAAGTCCACTATCCTACTAGACACATACTCATATTTGAAAGGTCCCTAATGTTAGCTAAAAAATATTGAGAACGACTACTCGTTAGCAGCCTGCAAGTACTGTATCCAATACTCTATCACTCTCAAGCTATAATAGCTCATCTATATGATGCTAACTGATATCACATAGCATATCAACTCCCCCTCCATAAGGCTATAAACTTGGCCTAAAGTCATAATAGGAGTCCCTAAATCCGCAACTCCACTACTAAGGTAGGGAAATAAAACTAGTAGTGGAAATAAAACTGGCCAACTGGGTCTCCACTAGGGCTGTCCAAAGTCCGGTTCAACCCGGCAAACCGAACCGAACCGAACCGAAATTGTCGGTTCGGTTCGGTTTTTATACAACGGGTCGGGTTCGGTTCGGTTTTTATTTTCGTTATAAAATATCGGGTCGGTTTCGGTTTTTAGTTTTAAAACATTAAAAAAACCGAACCGAACCGAAAAAAACGGTTCGCGATCGGCGGTTCAAAAAATAACCAAAACCTAACCGGCTAAATGCTGTATGAATCATTGAATTGTCTGTTTGATAACCTAACCGGCTAACCCTACGCCGCTAAGTCGCTACTCGCTAACGCAATAACGCTCGTCGCCTCTTACCTCCAGCCGACTGCCCAGGCGACTAGGCGAGGCGACCAGACTCCAGAGCCCCTGCCCTCCACAGCTCCACTCGGCGCGACGCCTCACGCCGCGACAGCGCTCTCGTAGGGCTTTGGATCTCATAGCCTCATCGGCCATCGCTGAGCTTGAGAGGCTACGCCGACTCACCGCCTTCGGCCTTCGCCACTCGCCAGCACAGTTCACACTTCACACCTTCTGACCTTCATCGGTAACTGTAAGCTTTTAGGTTTACACGTTTAGTTTTGATTTGTAGGGTTTTATATTTTCTCACTATGACCACAGCTCCACTCGGCGTGACGCCTCACGCCGCGACAGCGCTCTCGTAGGGCTTTGGATCTCATCGGCCATCGTTGAGCTTGAGAGGCTACGCCGACTCACCGCCTTCGCCACTCGCCAGCACAGTTCACACTTCACACCTTCATAGGTAACTGTAAGCTTTTAGGTTTACAGTTTAGTTTTGATTTTTAGGGTTTTATATTTTCTCACTATCTTTAGTTTCTTAGTTCTTTACTTCTTTACACGCCTGATTCAGTGCTTGATTGGCTGATTTAGGGTTTTATATTGGGACGAATGTTAGAATGTAGAAAGTTTCTTAAGTTCTTTAGTTTGCTGAATGAGTGAATGATGAATCTCAGAATCTACACTAGCCGAGCACTTTCTTAAGTTCTTTAGTTTCTTGTTATGATTTTTGTTATTTAATTGAAGACAGCATTCAGCAAATTCTACTCTTAATTTTTGATAAGACCATATTTAGTTCTTTAGTTTCTTTTTATGATTAGTTTTGTTATTTTTTGTTATTTAATTGAAGACAGCTAAATGCTAAATTGCTAAATGCTAATTAGTCTAAGCAAGCAGACTTGTCTATGAATGCATATTTCTAACCAAGTTTCTTTAACGTGCCATTATCTTCATATCTTGCACCTGTCTCTACACCCTTTTGATATGTTAAAAATGCATTTTCAAATCCGGTTTAAACCGGTTTAAACCGAACCGAACCGAACTTTTTCGGTTCGGTTCGGTTCGGTTTGTCAAAAGTTCGGTTCGGTTTCGGGTTACAAAATTTGGAAAAAAAAACATCGGTTCGGTTCCAATCGGTTCGGTTCGGTTCGATTCGAACCGATTGGACACCCCTAGTCTCCACCCCCACCACTCTAACCATAGAATCTAACCCATCGTGCCATTAGTGCAAATGCATAAGTACAGTGATCGAGGATGTCAACATCATGAAGTGCAACATAATGTAAATAACATGACAATAGTTATAAACATATTGCAATGGTAATGAAGTGTAATGGAAAGTAATTAATATAATAAAACAATTGTAAGGTGCCTCTTAATTAATCGATTACCACCAAACTATACGGTGCCCCCTAATCAAGCGGTTGGCACCAAACTCATAGGACATGAAAGGATGACTACCTAGCACACAGTGGTCCAGGTACTCAAGTGTCCAACCAAATTCTGCTTCTCCAAGTCTACATGTCCTTACAATAGATAAAGTATACCAATTAATTCCAGTCTATTCCCATTTATCATATTTAATTTAGTTATTAACCCTAATGGGTTATTAAGATGCCTATATGTACTCTATTTTGCTTATATTGTTCAGTTACACAAGTCCGGTTAGTCATTTCAATTATGACACAAGTATAAACATGAAAATAACTTATAGTTGTATCAATGACACCGTATAACTATATTAGCAAACAACAACGAGCACATATGAGATTCTTCTATTACTAACCAATAATTTTTAAATATATAAATTTCTACATAATAACACAACACAAAAATAACAATTTGCCCCCATATAACTTTCCAAACCATTTTTCAGATTTTACTTTTTTGACCTGCTAAACTTCAACACAACAAATCCAACCACAATCATCACTTTTTTGACCCAACAAACCCACCCACACCCATAGGCAATGTTAGGAGAACCTTTTGATCCATCAAATTATTCAAATCAATATTTGCCCAAATAAATAATTCAAGCTTGATCCTGTATACTAGATCCTATGAAGGATCAAGACTTAGCCTATCTAATAAAAAAAATTAAAAAATATATATTTTTTCTCATCTGATATAGTTGATTTTGATTAGATTGTTTGAGGCTAAAATTTCCCACTAAAAAGAAAATTTGAGTTTGAACTCTGTATAGATGACTCTACGGAATAACGCTGGCTATTGCCTTCGTCATCAATTTGAGTAATTCAAACTCGCCCGTGAGTGATGGCCTCATGTCGGTGAAATTACAGGCTGTATCTGATTATATTACAACTAAAATCACATTAAACAAACAAGTGAATTGTCGAGCGTGTACATTTTTTTTGCCACTTGAGGTAGACTAGCTCATTATCTACGCCGCCCCACCAATTGTCGAGCGTGCACCGTTTTTCCACATTTGTCCCTTTTCTTGCAACTATTTACATCTTTCCATATCGGCACGGAATCCTTGTAACGCCGTGTTCCTCAAACCTAACGCCGAATGAAACAACTCGTTGACGCCGTTTGATAGCTCATCTAACCCCTCCGTCAACTCGCGCGTCGCTTTCTCCGTCTCATCCACGGCTTTTCGTAAAGCCTCCGCGTCCGCTCCGCCTGCGTTTTCTCCGATGGCGTTCACAAAGTCCGTCAGGTTTTTGACGGTTACCTCGGCTGTCTCTAGTTCGACGGGGACCCCATCGCTGACGAGCTTGTGTGAGAGTGCTTCGGCTAGCTCTTCGTATTTCTTCGCCCAAGCTAGGTCAGAGGGAACCGGGGTCGCCTTGACGCCGCAGCGGCAACCGAGGGCGGCCACAACGGCGCCAGCGATCAGGAAGGAAACGGCCTCGACCGCGAAGATCGCTCGGCCGACGGCCGAGAGCTTCCGACGCGCAGCAGCGGCGGGTGAAAGCGACCGCACCAGATCCGCAGCGAAGGGTTTGATCGCGCGACGCGGGGAGGCGAGCCACTCGTCCAAGGAGACCCGCGCGCGCTTGAGTTTCTCGGCGATTCGGCCGCCGTCGGAGGAGGAGGAGAGGAGGTGGATGGCGAATCGGAGATTGAGGCGGCTGCGGAGGAGGCGGTCAACCTCGGCGGAGACAGCGTTGCAAGCGTCAAGGAGACCGATGTTAGAGTCGAGGTAGGCAGCTATCGCTTCGCGGTCGGAGGAGGAGGAGGCGTGAGCAAGGAGGGAGCCAGCCTCGGAGAGGGTAAAGGCGAGGACGCGGGCGGCGCGGCCGAGCCAGGAGAGGGAGAGGGAGGAGGACTCGGGGAGCGGGAGGAGCTTCCCGAGTTCGGCCGCTAGGGCGACTTCGAAGGGGCAGGCTAGGGACGCCGGGGGAGATTTGGGGGGAGAGGAGGGGAAGAAAGGGAAGCGACTGAAAGTATTTTTATGTACAGACAGCATGTTAGATCGGAAGGATCACGAAGATGGAGAAGAGAACGCTTTGGGTATGGATCTGAAGGGGGAGGAGGAAGGAAGAAGAGAACTTAGATGCTTAACCTCTACCTGATTTGAGGTGAACATATATAAAGTTATAAGGAAGCAGAGAGGAACGGAAGATGCTGCGACCGTGATGTAACGGCTGACCGATACAACGGAAAAAGATGTCTGGAGTAAAGGCGGTATGGAATATTGGAATCGTATAAACGAGTTATTGACTTCAATACTTAGGATTTTTATAAGTGAAAATTTCTGGCCACTCATTCATCTTTAATTTAAATATCATAATATTTATACTTTTTGCCTTAAAAAAATAAACTAAAAAAAAATCAAATTATCCTGGGAGATATTCAATTAGAATTATCTATTCAAATAAATAATATTAAGGGCTCATTTAGAAATTTCTTTACTGCATAAGAGCCTGCCAATTCCAGCTGTCCAATAAATATTATTAAATATTAGAGGTATTGTACCCATGGGATAGTGACACCATTGATCAAAACAAATTTAATATGCTTTATTATTCACATTCTCCTTAAAGATTATCCAGCTAACCATTAGTATTCACGGATCATAATGGGTGGCGACTCATTTATATATATAGACTAATATATAAAACATTAACATAACTCATTTAATAAATATGTGATATACTTTGGTTGTAACTCATTGTGTATTTATGGCTTAATACTTTGATTATTTCTTTCTACTTTCCTATTTCAATTGTGGTTAATTTAATTATAATTGTATTTATTTCTTTTATGATATTCTGGTCAAGTATCTATATGTATTTGGCATATGAGATGAACTAAAAGAGGAATCATTATGTCAAAATTACTACAATTGAATTTGTGGATTAGATCATGAAAATATTTCTATCTTGCTCGAGAGATTACATAATTTACCATTGAGTGTAATTGAGTGTAAATGTGTAATGGATCTATTTTGCATTGATAAATCATACAAATAGGAGATCAATTCAAATAGATATCATATTGTACTACTAAAAGAGGGGAATATGTACCTTGCAATAAGTTTCTTTTAACTTTCTAGAATTTTGTAGTAAAATAATAAATTTTTTATGTCAAGAAACCAACATGGTGAAACCCAAAGTCTTAAATCTTAATTATACTACTTTTCTTCTTAATCCTAACTTTTACTAATAAAATTATGCACTTGCATAGACGACATCTACCCCGACCTACCCTCTCCCATCAGCCTCCCCTAATGAGCTCCTAATGACCAACAACCTTCCTTCCCACCTAGGTGTTTGCTTCGAGCTCCCCTCTCCCATCAATCTCCCCCTAGTGAGCTCCTAGCGACCTCTAATATAGTCACAGTCCCAAGTGTATGATTATATCAAAGTAATAAATAAGATTATCATTCCTACAAGGATCTAGATACTAAATATCAACGAATTCTAATTTCACTAGCTAAGCGAACCAAATTAAATGGATTAAACAAAAGTAGAAATAAAAAAAAGAATAAGATTCAAATTTGTTAAGAGCTCGGGACAAAGGTTTCACCATATTGTTTTTAAATGACAAATAATATGGATCTCTCAATTAGTTGATTCAAACACATTAAAGGGAATTTATCATAACGTACAAGTTGTCCCCTCTCAGATGATACCAATCTTATGTTTCCTTGAATTGATCTCCCACTCTCATGGCTCACCAATGCAAATAAACTCATTAAATTTTATGATAAATTATGAAACCCCCTCAAGTGGTCTAGTACTCTCGTAATCTAATCTACAAGTTTAATTATAGATTTCCAACATTATAATTCACCTATTGTTCCATCTCATAATGTTTAAGTCATGTAAATATTTGATCAAAATGTTACATATGATTAAGCATGCTATAATTAAATTAACAAAGTTTAAATAAAATGATAGAAAGCAATCCATATGTGACAAGCATTTTCTTCTAATACATCAATTCAATAATTAAAAGAATTTATCCTAAATTGTAAATCGTCCCCTCTCACTTGCCACAAATATGATATTAACTTAATAACTACTCTAGTAGCCTACTAAGTTAAATTAATTATATTTTAGCCCTCAAGTAACATTTAGTCACTCTCGTGATCTAATCCTTACAAGTTTAGTAATGGGTTCTCTAATACTATAAAATCACCTTTCAATGCATGCAATTAGACCTATAACATGTATTTACTTGGCCAAAATAAAGAGATGTACAATAATTCATCCATAATTAAATTAACTTAAATTGAATTATAAATAAAGAAGATCATGTAGGTTTGTAATAAAGGAAAATCCATCACAAATAAATACAAACTCTTTATAATTGTGAAAAACAATAAGAATAAATAAATTAAAAACTTCTCTTTAAAGAATTGCTGCCAAATCACTTTAAACTTTCTGTGTAGTTTGCTAGTCACGAGCTACTGTGCATGGGCGGTTAATTGAACCGGTTGACTTAACCGAACCGTTCGGTTTAGCAAAAACTGTGAACCGTTCCCGAACCGGTTTGACCGGTTAACCAGTCAACTGGTTAACCGGTCGGTTAACCACCGATTAACCGATCATAAATTATTTTTTAAAATTATCTCATTTGACCGGTTAACCGAAAAACACCGCTAGTTTTTCGGTTAACCGTCGGTTAACCGGTTCTATTAATTATATAAATATAATTATTTAAATATAAAATATTTATTTTTATATATAAATAAATATTTTATATAAAATATATTATATACTGGTTCGGTTGGTTAACTGGCGGTTCAGCCAAGTCCCGAGCCGTAACCGAACCGGTAACCGTTGGAACCGCTGAAAAACCGACCGGTTAAGGAACCGTCGGTTCGGTTAACCAGAAAACCGGTTCGGTTCAGTTCGGTTAACCGCGGTTCGGTTCGGTTAACCGCGGTTCGACGGTTCCAATGGTTTTCTTGCACACCCCTAACTATGTCACTGTCACAAACTGTCTCCCTCTTCATAGGAATTGGGAGAATTAGGGTAACTTCGATTCAACCCCAATCCTTCTTAGGGCATGTTTGCCCCGCTTCGACGTCGAGGCAAAAAGCTGAAAAATCTGTGAGAAACTTCAATTTGGAGCTTCTCTAGCTTCGGCTACTTTCTTCACCTTTTTGTGCCTCAATGTTTGTGTCAAAGCGGGGTCAAACAGGGTCTTAGAAATTGGGAAAACTTGTTTGCCGACCATCTCCTCTTCTTTCTCCTTCGATTGAATGTACTTTGGCTCGATTTTCTCTTATAATCGAACCTTAAAACGCTTGCCAAAATTGAAGTCATTACTGCTCTTGGTGGCTGCCTTTTTGACATCCTCTAGGGCACTTCTTGCTCATCTTTGATGCCCCAATTAGGTCTAGGGCTTATTTACTTATAGGTTAGGGTGATTTATGCTTGAAAAATGACAAAATCAGGCTCAAATCAATGCAAAAATTATACTGGGTGAATGCTAGATTGGGTTGTAACTACGACCTGTTCATAGCCATAATCATGGGCAGACCATGATTTTTAAAAAATCTTATATTTTCTTGTGAATGCTAGATTGGGTTGTAACTACGACCTGTTCATAGCCATAATCATGGGCAGACCATGATTTTTAAAAAATCTTATATTTTCTTGAAATTTGACATAGCTATATTTCATCACGTAGAATCATCCTATGACATCAAATCTCTCAAAATCAATTAATTTTGGCACTTTTTTTACTTGAAATTTATTAAAACACAGAACAATGTAGATTCCACACAAATAGAGATATTTAGGACAAACATGATATAAAAATAATAAATTATGACTAAATTTTGTAGTTAAATAATATAAAAATTACTATATAATTTGATAATATCAACCTCCCCTCTTGGCGAGTGTTTGCTTTGAGCTTTCTCTCTCCCATTGACTTTGTCACACCCTTAGAAATAATCATGGTAATAATAGCAATTTTCCTATTAAACACAATGTAATTTCTTAGGATCCAAAAATCAAACTGAATAAACTAGAGTACAACCTCAAGACAACTTTGACATATTTCGAGAGTAGTGACAACATCACTTAACAAATTCAAACAACAACACCCAACTAACAAAAGATTTATTGAATATCAACTTTCATTCACATAAATATTGAATATCAACTTTTATTCACATAACTAATTTTAACTTTCATTCATACATCTAGTTTATAATATGACAAGGTGATGATGCCTTAACAAAAATTACTCAAACTTATTATATATAACACAAAATATATTTACATTAGCATAACATCTTGGCATCACACTAATATATCAAACTAGTTAGGAGCATATAACATATATTTCCATTAACACCTCCTCCATTACCCGAAAGCAACTATATGTTAACCTACATTATATATAAAATCAAAAGAGTGAGTTATGAAACTTAGCAATAACTATATTGCCCACGCACAAAATATTTTTTTATTATAAGTTTAAAATAAATTTCATAATATGTAAAGGAAACATCATAATTGAATTTGTCAAAGAGATATCTCAAATCCTAATATAGACATCCTAAACATATATAACAAGGATGATATCAATAACATATGAGTATCAAAAGCATCATAGAAACAATTGACAATATCACTAACTCACTCATGAGTATCTAAGGTATCACAAAGACAAAAGAAAATATCACAATCTCATGATATGAGTACCAAAAGTATCACAGAAATAAGTGATAACATCACAACCTCATGAGTATTAAAAGTATCACAAAGACATGCTAATATCACAACCTCATGAGTATCAAAAGTATTATAAAGGGGACTAATGAGAATACATCACATCACAGTCTTCCATGTCTAGAAGGATGACCTACCCACATCTGAGTAAGCCCATATACATAAGCTAGCTAAGGGGCTCGCTATGGCCCAACCCAATGAGAATGGAGGGGCTCTAGAGCATGCTTCCATGGACTTAAGAGGTGGCTTCTATTATTTCTAATATGACACTTTATTCCATATAGAACTTAGCTCCACATTAATGCAGCAAGACCATTCTAAAAAAAAAATTTGCTCATCATGGCTTGCCTATGATGGTCGATCACAGCCATGACCAAGATCACAACCAGGCCATGACCAAGATCACGGCCAGGCCATGACCAAGATCACGACCAGGCCGTGAAGCCTTCTATGGAGTTCGGAGAAAAAAAATATGAAAGTGATCACAGCTATGAACCACTTCACTACTTGCTCATGAAGTGTTCTGTGGATTTAGCAACTTTCCATAAGGCCATGAATCTCATCATGGCCTGCCTATGATGACTCCAAAAGAAGATTACGACCATAACTATGATCACGACCAGCTTGTGAAGCCTTCGAACTAGATAGGCAAAGATGAGTCACCTAGACGTGAATGAAATCACGACCACGACTTAGATCACAACTAAGTCACGACACCTTCGAAAGTGTAGAAACACTTGTGCCGAGCCTATCACGGTCATGACCAGGATTATGGCCAGGTCGTGATGCACCTAGAAAACCTAGAACATCAAATTTGGAAGGCCATTTGACGATCCCAATGTTCCAGCATGCCTCCAAAACATTATATGAGAGTTGTTAGCCTTCTTCGGCTCAGACGGAGCCCATTCAGCCCATGTTCTTGCTCCCATAAAGGAATAAAGTACAACATCCAGCCTGGTACAACATGCTATGTAACTCAGCAAAAGAGTCACCTCGCACCACTATGAACCAACCGACCATTAGCTGATTTTGCTGCTTCTTCGTAGCTTGCTTAGAGATGGTATAGGCAGCCCAACAATGCGCAACTCAAGCGCCAGCGTAGTCAAGCCTGCATAGCCACTTTAGTTGTTAGGATTTAATTTTGTTTCAGCTTTTTCCAGCATTCAACTTTAAGCTTTTAAGTTATTAAGGTAGTTAGCATATTCTAACTACCCTATCATGTGTGTGTTGTGAACCCCAGCCCCTTAACATATAAAAGGATGGCTTAGGGAGAGTACTTTTCAGCTTGCTTGGAGTGGAAGCTCACTTGGAGAGTTGCAATAACTTGTAGCTAGAGGCGTGGACAACCTCCGGGGTCCGGTCTTGTAACTTCTTATTTCCTTACTTAAAGAAATTAAATCGTGTCTCACACGCATCAGGGTAACCCCTGTCTACATTTGCGTCTCAATTCGCATTCTTGTCTTTTATTCAACGTAGCTTGCTAGTTCGATCACCGAATGCAAGGGAGGTGTTTCCTATCCTCTTGTGTTCAGGGCTAAGGCACCAATATGTTTGTTGGATTGTGTGGTTGCCCTGAGTTACGCTTGACTTCAAAATTTTGGCTTGTTTTAGGTTCGTGAGTTAAATTTTAGTAGTTATGTGTCGTTGCTTCATCGTTATATAATGTTGTTTGAATACGCATCTCAACAGAATTTCAGCATTATTTCCCTCTTGGTTTTCCCTTTGAACGTGTTTTCACTTCCCTCGTCTAAAGATCCTCTCACGACTTTTATCATTGCATTACCACCTAAAGCCTAGAGTCAAAACTAAGGATCTATATCCCATTACTTAATCGAAGTCACACATCCATCACCAAATATGGAGGAATTCTATATGTGGCCCCTATAGACTCAAGAGGTGGCCCCCGTTATTTTTAATGTGACACTTTCCTCTAGGTAGTACTTAGCTCTATATCCACAGTCAGAATTTTCATAAATAAGATCAAATCATTTTCCCACTAGAAGATGTAAGGGTCAAAGAATAATTGTATCATAACATAATCAAAGTAACATAATGGTATCGTTACCTTCATACATTTCCTCTTACAACATGATTATGGATACAAAGTATCAAAGGATCCATATCAAAGTCTATAGGGAATATTTGGTCAAATATCAAATACAATGATAGTGTCGATGAATCAAATAATAATCACAAATGCATAGATAATTGTGCTCATTTTACTATCATCATGAACATAGAATATTGCACAAAGATCATGACAATTTGTTCCATAATAGTCCTAATGCTAATGACATAATATGTTAAACTTGATCAGATTATTCATTCAGATGAATCAAAGGGAAATACTGTAGGTAAACATACAAAATATGTGTCATTAGAAGCATAATTGAATGTACTTTTCAATAAATCTAATTTGATGTAGTTTGATAAAGTCCACAAAAAGCTATAGTAAATCAAGTGACAAAAAGTGAGACTGCCTAATTCTAGGGTAATAGAATCAATGAGCTAAAAGTTACTGTTTGTTTCAAGCTATAGTCAATCTCAAACATATGAAATATATGACTAATTAGAAAAATATTTGAGTCTTCTTTCATTCAAAACAAATTTATGTATTGAAAGTTACAAGAAAAAATACTACAATAAAGTCAACCTTGTATTCCAAAAGACATGTGCTAAATGTTGCTATCTGTTTGATACTTTAATTGGGGTTAACTGTTAGTGTGTCTGCCTTAAAGACCAAGTATACTATATAATATTCATTGATTGAATAATGACAATTGTCATTATCATGTTGATCGATATGCCTACGTTGAAGTATTGGATAACATGATAATGTCTCTAGAGATTGATTTAACTCAATCTTATAAATGAGTCCCTAGTCGAAATACCTTGGTAGATAAGAGACAATTATGGTACATGTGAGACTGGTATGTACGCCGATTAGATACTGAGTATCAACGCAGACCTATGATGATCTCTCTCGTTCATCACTGCTAACATCATATGGGATCTACAGGATAACACATATAAACACTAAGAGATCAATATATATATATATATATGAGCCTTAGAATGAATTATGGATTAATTCAAGTCCATTTTGATATTTGGACATGTTTGGGGCTAGACACCCATTCATATGATCTGGAAAAGCCAATTGGGTTTCGGGTCTAATAAGAGATAATCAATATAGCTTGGAGCAACTATGAGACTTGTATAGGAGGCCTAAAGCATGGATAAGCACTAGATGGAGCCCAACAAGGAATGAACCAAGAGGTGCCATAGGCGCATGGGTGGAGCATGAGAGACATAAGAAGAATAGATCACCTAACCAAGGGATAGACGACTACACTCTATGTGAGAGGAAGCAAGGTGGCTTTAAGCCCCAACCTAGGCCCAAGCCCCTAACCTAGACACCTAATGGAGGCACCTACAGGAGGTGCCACTTCCATAATAAGGATGCTTATGTGGCTAGTTAAGCAAGACATAGTTGTCTTGACAGGAGGTGGTCAAGGAGAGTGATTTGGTCTTCATTGGTAAGTCTTCCTCTATCTTCCTTATATGGGAACATAATTAGGGTATGGATTGGTCGACTATGCCAAAGGAGATGCACTTGACTTTGTATAAATAAGCAAAAAGAGGTCAGACCACGAATTATTCTCTCCTCTCTCTCCTTCTTTATGCGCTGCCACCCTCCTCCCTTGTCGTGTGCAGCAAGGCTGGATTCTTGCTTTCGAGGCTAGCACCAAGTGCGAAGCAAGGTGATCTTTAAGGGGTCGTTGTGTGGATATAGTTAGTGGGCCAACACTTAGCACCTATAGCAGTTGACGTCAAGTACGCTTCAAGGTAAAATTACTATCATATCCCTTAACTCATATCGCATGAATACTCTTTGAGAGGAAAAGTCATTTTATGGACTATTTTTTTTTGTTACACAATTTTTGTTCTACTTGTGATTTTTTTTCCAACATTAACAATATATATATAAAAAGATGCATTGGAAAGTTATTCAAGTTCTCTTTTACACAAAGTAAATTTTCATTTAAACATCATTTGTGTGTGCAAGGTTACATGATAAAAACTTTGAAGAGATTATATTTGCATAAATCACAGCACCATAATCACTCTCTTTAAAATATTCCACAATATTATGGTAAAGTCATCAAAATATTATTTGATTTTAGTTCATTAGAACCTTACCTAGGTCCATGAATTAGAAACATACTATTTACCAAACTATAATATTTTTGAAAACACAAATATAGAGAGCATAAGATAGAAACTCGTCTTATATTGAAATTTGTGTTTTCACTCTTCTTTTTTTCTAATTTACCACCTCAACTCTACTCTTCCCCAAGCCAAACTCAAGTTGCTAGTGAAAATCATTATTTTTCCCTCATGTACCTCAAGTTTTCACCAATAGCAATCCTCTAGCATAAGGTGTTATCATCTAGTTGATCCTATCCTCAAGCAAGCTTGAGGTGAGGTGGCTTGAAGGCAAGCATCAGGGGTTTTTAACTCTTTTCATTTCACTTAGTCAATTATTTATTTTGTTTATTTTTTGTTTCATCAAATAGTGACAAATAATTTATTCAAGTTTCGTACTAAATTATAAATATACATTGTTTTTATCCTCCTACGTGGTTAAATTTACATTTTTTTGTCCCTTTTTTTAAATATTATTATTCATGATTCTTAGTGTGGGTATTTAGCTATAAGTACTTAATAATCTTCACAATAACATTAAAAGATGAGTCATGAATATCACACCTAGCTACCAAATTTACATTTTAGTTCTCATATACTCAATATAACCCTCCTCTCTTATCAAGTTTGCATTTTATGTATCATGATCCCCAAATGTTTGTCATTTAAGATATAATTTCATTCTATCACAAAATGAGAGAAAATTAGAGCTACTTAATGATCTTTATAAATAGTGTAATTAAAACACAGATATCACATCCTTCCCCTAGTGAGCTCCTAGTGGCTAGTGACCTCCCCTCCTAGCAGGTGTTTACTCCTAATAGATCTTTCTTGCACACAATCTCCTAGTGAGCTCCCGTCTTCCATCGACCTCCCCTGCCTATGGGTGTCTGCTCTCATCGCCCCTTCAAAACAACAACCCACCCTCTTTGTTGTATTTGCCAACAGTAAAGCTTCCCCTATGTTTACCCTCAATCCCCTATCTTCGTAGCAATAAATCTCACTTCTAGTAAGAATTTGTAACTCTATATAAGTTTTATTATGATTAATAATTAATTTTGTGATAGTATAATTTTATTTTTATATATTTTTATATGTTCAAGCATCAATGACACCATGTTGTCGTTGAGTGTAAGAATAATCTACTATCAATGTTATCACCCTAACTTGTTTAAAGGAATCTATTGAATGGTACTTGTTGCCCCTTTTTATCACCCCGCTATGGTTGTCTGCTCTCATTGCCCCCTTCAAAACAACAACCCACCCTCTTTGCCGTATTTGCGGACAGTAAAACTTCCCCTGTGTTTACCCTCGGTGCCCTACCTTTGTAGCAATAAATCTCACTTCTAGTAAGAATTTGTAACTCTACATAAGTTTTATTATGATTAATATCAAATTTTGTGATAGTATAATTTTATTTTTATATATGCTTACATGTTCAAGCATCAATGACACCATGCTGTCGTCGAGTGTAAGAATAATCTACTATCAATGTTATCACCCTAATTGTTTAAAGGAATATATCAAATGGTACTTGTTTCCCTTTTTAACAGTACAACCCGGTATCTACATGAAGTGACCCCTTACTTTGGTGGCTTGTCACCTCATAATAGACCCAATGAGTAGACGACAAATAGGATAGTTCCTTTAAATGAATCATCCCTACATCTGTGGTCTGATTTGTTTGTTCAATCTATAGGTTTTTTAGTATTGTGAATAGCCTTTTGGTTCTATTCACAGCATCTAAGATCTTGCCCCCTTTAATTCATCTTCAAAAATCCTAAAAAGGGGGCTAAAAGTAGTAAACATGAGTCTAGGGTAGACATGATCATCGGTGAGATCTAAAACATAAGTCGCTTGTGATTTTTTTCTATTCTTTTTTGCTTGCCAAAATCACAAGTGTGATCTAAAAACGCAAGTTACCTGTGATTCTTTATGTACATTTCGGCCACTAAAATCACAGGTGCGATAAGAAGTAGGGATCAATGTGATCTTCTCAATGGATTCTTGGACTTAGTCAGGGGGAAACACACCCATGATCCGAATTATGAGTCAAGTGCAATTTTATTGCAAACTCTAAATTTGTTGAAAATTTCTAAGGAACTTCATCTTAGCATTAGGAATTCTCTAGTGGCATCAGATTCTTTAGATTTATCCTATTTTGGCTCAACTATCCTGAAATGCTACAAGAAATAGAAAAGGTGTAGATTTCGAATAGATTGCAAGAAATCAAGCCTAATAAGATATAAAAGCTATGCATTGGGGATTAAATTGATAATAAAATCGCGTTGAAAATTATATATAAATAACAGTCCATATGCTATTTGATGTGTCTGCAAGTGTATGGATACGTCGAAGTAATAAAATAGATATTGAACCCATAGAAACCTATATGCTAAGTATCAAATAATTGTGTTTTCACTCTCTAAGCAAATAGTATATTTTAAAACGAGAAATAAATAAACGAACACTGATGATCTAATGAAATTCAAAAAGGGAAAACTCGGGACAAGGTTTCACCACTTAGATTTTCGTGATTAAATAGCATAGATTTTATGTTAGTTACTCAAATCATGTTAAAGAAAAATTACCTGAATAAAAGTTGTCTCCTCTTGAATGCCCAACTTACACCAATTCGACATTCATTCTCATGACTTGTTGTTTTAGTGATTTGACCAAGGGTAATTCTAGATCTTAAAAATAAGTCACTTTCATTGCTTAATTCCTAAGTTAATTTTTTAAGTAAAATTAAATACTCTCATAGCTTTCTAGAACATAGCTACTCTCGTAGTCTAGGTTACTAGTTCTAATTAAAAGGGTCCAAGTTTATAAGACACCTTTTGGTTCATGTTATATGCCCTAAAACATGCAATTATTCAAAATGTAACAAACACAAAGTTAATAAATCACAAAGGTAAAATTAACACTCTTTAAATAACTAACAAGCAAAGATGTTATCAAGTCATTGTAAAAATCAAGGGGATTACTCTCGTTGTCCCAAAAAGATGTTTTACGCTATCATAGGCATGATTATACAATAAATATTCATGAATAAAAGGATTCAAAATTCAAAAAGGTGAAATAAAAAAATTATGACTTTACAGTCATCATAGGGGTGTGACGGCTATAGTGCAATTCATCACAGCCCTGTGATTACAAAAATGAACTTCCAAATTCAGCCATTTACTCATGCAATGTAGCTGCCACCATCTTTTGCCGATTTCTTTTGATTTTGATCTCCTTTCCTTCCAAAACTTTGCATGCATGTTCTCCTCCTTGATACACAACTTCTTTGCAAATTTCACTACTGGAGATGCCCTGTACACATCTCAGTGACAGATGGAACCTTATCACCACCACTTGCAATTTCTCCCTCATCTTTGCTCGTGAGCATGTGATACCTTGAATTGATCCTCTCCTTCCTCTTTTAATTAGTTCTTTGCTTCCAGATTTAGTGATTGGTCCCTCAATTCCTCTAATTGAAGCTTAAAAACTTCGAGTTAAAGTGGGTAGTGGAAGGCTCAGTTTGCTGTCGACTTTTTCCCCAATTTTGTTATAATCATAGGGGTGTGACGATCCTAGTGTAATTCGTCACAGGGGTGTGATCGCAATCTTTTTCTAAAATTATCCCTTGAGCTCTAAATTTCTCCTTGATTTAGTCCTTGGTCCATTTATCCTAAAAAAATCCATGAAAATAAGCATATTTCGCCTAAAAGATAATAAAAAAAAATAAGAGAAGGTGTAGATTCTAAACCAATTGAATAAATTTAATTTAAAAATAAGTAAAATTACATTAAATATGACCCAAAAAGATATATAATCATATAAATTTCATGACTTTTTGAGTCATAACTATGTGATGGGGCTATCGAGATTTATTTGATATTTGGGCTAGGTTTATACGCTTACGGGGGTGGAGTCTATATGTTATGTGATTACCTTTCTACATTATACATATGAGCTATTATAGCTCCCGTGTGATAGGATATTGGACACAGTACTTATGGGTTGCTGACGAGCAATTGTTCATAATATTTTTGAGTTGACATTGGGGACCACTCATATATGAGTGTATATCCATTGAGACAAGTTGGCCCTAGCTTAGTGTTTGTATCTATGTGATTGATACTTTATATTTATAGTATGACTAGATTGAGTACATATTATACTGCTCATGTAGAGATACGATAGTGAAGTTGTATGTCATATCATGTTGTACATGTATCATACTTATATTCCCTACTTAGCCTTTTTAGCTAACAATCCTTGTCTTTCTATTTCAAGTTTAGGCACAGCTCTATCTTGGGCAAAGTAATAGATAGTTAATAGTAGAGAGCGTCCATTGGTAGTCTTGTTTATGTTATACATTACATTTTAGATAGTTTTATAATGTTATTAGCTGATTAGGCTAGATTTATGTCGTCTATACTGAAAGGGCCTCGTGTTATGTTATATAGATTTGAGCATCCATGTATATGAATGTGGGTTTCCTTTATGATATTTGTGTTATTAGTTGGTTGGTCGGGCTAGATTTGGGCATCCACATAATATGATAAGGGTTGTTATATTTATATAGGATTTTCAATGAGATAGCCCACCTAGTAACCCATCGAGGCATGGTATATTGAGTTATATTATTTTGCTATTACACTACTTGAACAAAAGTCAAAGAGAGCAGCAAGTAATGGAGATTCCTAATGAAAAAATAGGATGGTTAATTATTATTTTGAAACATGCAAAAAAAAAGGGAGAAAAGCTTAGATTGTATATTTGTTTAAACATTTGTGTTAAACTTTTAACATTTGTTATGCTCTATTATGTTTGAACATTTGTATTTGAATAGTTAAAATATCAATATGTAATGTTGTATGTTTGAACATTTGTGCTTGATAAGTTATATTATGTTGTATTTTTGTTTGAATTATTTGTGTAAACTTTTAAGACTTGTTATGTTGTATGTTTGTTTGGAGATTGTAATAGGATGGTTAAAGAAAAAAAAAATAGAATGGTTAAAGTACCAATATGTTATGTTGTATGTTTGTATTTATTAAAAATTGTGCTTGTTAAGGTATGCTATGTTGTGTACTTGTTTGAATATTTGTGTAAAACTTTTCATACTTGTTGTATTTTGCTTTAAAAATACTTGCTTTACTTTTTATTTATATCTACTTTATTTTATTGTAAAAAAATATATATTACTGTTATAAAAAATTATATTGTATTTTTATTTGCTATAACTTAGTCTATTTTACATTAAATGAAAGGTTATAGGGAGCTTCCTTGAAATCAATTCGATAACTTACATCCTTAGATTATTTGATTGAACTAAATTGCTAATATATTATGCATTACTTATTGATTGCATATGTTTACAATATATGAGAAAGATTTATAATTCTCAAACATGGTTAAAAGCATAATTAATATTAGTTAATTAATTTCAAATACTTAACATGTTTTATTATTAATGTATATGATATATGTCATAAATATAATGACATGTTTGTGACATATAATATATTGATAAGATTAAATAATTACTTATTACTAAGTAAAGTTTTAAGTATGTGAAAGACAATAAAATACATAACATTCATAATGTACATAATGGACAAATGGAGCATAATTTGTAATTCAATAAAATTTAAAATAATTCTCATAAATTGAGAAACTATTTTGTAGATAATCAAAACTCTTTAAGCAATAAACAGGTCACACCCAATTAACTTTGAAAAAGTTATAAGCTAAGGTTTAAAATATGAGGTGTCTCATCGGTTGTATCTTGTAACAATTACTACTCTTTAATATCACTGTCGATATGATGACACAAAATAGGGACACACCACAAGTACACGGTTAGTCTCAATAATAAAAATATCGATCCCATAGAAAATCTAAAATTAAGTATCAAATTTGTCACAATTACATAATCTAGGCAATTAGATATTGAACAATCAATATGTGAAAGCAAAAAATAGAGCAACTATGTAATATGTATGCAGGGAAGTTTCAGTGTATGAGGTTTTACCACAATAATTTTTTGAAGATAAACTATGCTAACACCATGAATTTAATTATTTAGAGTTGTTAAAGAAAATTTACTTACTTAATTCAAGTCATATTTTACATAATATCTTAGTAATATATTATCATTTTTTTTATAATTAATTGTCTCAAAATAAATCTCTTGCAAATAGCCGGAAATAACCTTGGGTCAATCACGTTGACTCGAGGGAAGATTTAGTCAAAAATTCGATCCCATCCCCGAAGAAGTTATTTCAAGGGAGAAGAATTTATGGCAAACCTAACCTAGGGTGGTCATTGGCAAATGAGGGAGCATGTCACATGTGCGCGTCGTTTGAATGCAAATTTGAAACTTGGAAGGGTGTCCGAGTAATTTAAAAGGCATTCCGCGTACGGTAATGATATTTTTTTTAAAAAAAATTAATTAATAAAACTTATAAAAGCCTATAAATTTATTATTATTATTTCTCAAGTCCGGTTCCAGCCTGCCCTTTTCCAGCTGGATGCACATGGGGGAGTAAAGTACACGCACGCGGCGTTGACGGAGTCAGCGTGGCATTTCTGAAAATAGAGAACTCGTTATGGGGTGTTGTGCGTGAGGACAGAAACTAGAAAGAGAAAGGCTGACGTGTGGTGCCAATCCGTTGGGATGCGGGCCAGCCACGACGAAAATTTCATGTAAGAGATTGTGATAGACAACGGCCACCTACATTGAACCGGAATTGGTGACGTAAGAAATATCCAAGCACGACTAATAATCTGACGTGGCAAAGCAGGAATTAGTTGACGAGCCGGGTCAATGTTTATCATAATTAAGGCGGTCCGAAATTGACATCGAATTTGAGCGCGACATGGATCCATTTCGATTGAACAAGTAAAATCTTGCTTAGCCCACACGCATCGCCGGTCTAATCGTGGGGCGGTGGCTTGGTCGTGCGGAAACATCTCAAGCGCGAGCTGGTCCGAGGCCGGCGGGACTCGCACGAAGCTTCTTCTGGCGCGTAGCAAATTCTAGAAACTGACACGGTTGGACCAGCCTGTGCCGACTCTGACGACGTCGGACGCGTAGTGCCGTATTAATTTAATTGGAAGCAATCAAGCAAAATGGTTTTTTTTTGGCTTATTTTTCTTGACAAGTATTTTGTTTTCTTGTTCGCTTATTTTTCTTGACAAGTAACGAAAAGGGAAGATTTTGATCCTAAATCTTACTATTAATAACTAATATTGAAAATTTTTTTATGGAGTCGAACCAACTCCATAAAAACTTTAGTGAGAACATCCTCTCAAACTCCTAAATCAGAAGAATAAAAATTTTTTGATTAATAGATTTTAGTGTATATTATGCACCATAATACCTACTTTTAATTCAAGAGACACGAGTTATTGTCCGGATAATTTAACAGTATTGTCTTTTGAATTTTTAAAATTTTTAAAAGAGACTAAGTCCCTAAAAATGCACCCACTTATGCCTTAAAAAAAATTTCTAGGGTGTTTTCTTACGGGGAAAAGAGAGAGAAAAAAAAAAGAAAATAAAATTTTCTCTCATTTTCTTTGAAGGGAAGGGAAAGAAAAAAGAGGGAAAGGAAAACTTACATTCCAAAACTTTCCACTAAAATCAGGCAAAAAATGGAAGGAAATGCAATAGCCTCCCTTCTTTCCTTGCCCCGCCCCCTCTCGATTGTCCCTTCTCGCCGGCGCCTCCTCCTTCTTCCCCCTCTCTCCTCCCCTGCATCGGCAAACTCATTCGCCTCCTGTCGAGCTCACATCCACCTCCCTACCAAGCTCACATCCATCTCTCATCAAAGCTTGCCCTTGCTTCCCACGAAGCTCATACACGCCTCTTGCCTCCTTACTGAGCTCCCGCTAGCCGTTGTTACCCTCTTCCCATCGATGCTGCCCTATTCCCGCCGTCCTCTTCTTATCACCACTACCCGCTTCCCATTATTGCCGCTCCCCTGTTCCGATCAAAAGCCCTCGCCCTTGATATTGTTGGAAGCCCCTGCCACCCTCACCGCCCCTCGCCGTTGTCGGAAGCCCCCACCATCACTGCCGCTTATCTCTTCTTCCCCATTCACTAGTTGAGCACTTGAAAATCACATTATATTTATTCTTTCTCTTCTTTTTTTTCCTTTTCTTCTACTTTTCCTTTTATGAAAGAAACATTAGGTGTGTTCTGTAGAACGGAATCCACCGTGGAAAGGAAAGAAAGAGCAATGAATCTGGATGGAAGAGCAATGAATCTAGATGGATCCTTCCTTTCCATGGTGGATTCCGTTTTTCAGAACATACCCTAACGTTGCGTTTCGGAGAAGGGAAAGAAATCAGGAAAGAAAGGAAATAACAATAGAAATGAAATAAAGAGGAAAGGAAATAAATACTTTCTCTTTTAGGCCTCTTGTTTCGATAGAAGGAAAGAAACATTTTGATTGGTCCATGAGATATTGACTGGGTCAAAATTAACCTAAATCTCACCCGTCGTCGATCGCTTCCTCACCAGCAGTGGCGCCGCCACCTCCCCGGCTCGTTCTTATGGACACTCTCATAAGAACATGTTTCCAGGTTCAAAGTTCCTCAGATTTGGATGAAGCAGGGACATGCGCCGCCACTGTCGACCATCTCAAAATCTGTGCGAACGCCGGATTGAATCAGATGAGAATGGGAGTATGACCTTCACCTTCTTCTTCTTCTTCCATCTTAGCCGCTCCTCAATCGCAGTAAGTTCTTTGTTAATCTCGACGGCGCTGCTAGGGCACTTGTTGTTGTCCGGCTTCATCCTGCAGGGAGCTCGTCCTCCGCCTCCTCTCCAGCGGAGATTCACCCTCCTCGTCTGCCGGCGAAGAGCTTCCCCGCCGCCTCGCCCACCGTCCTCGATGAGCTCTTAATGGCTTCCTTCCTTCCTCTGCCTCCTCTCCAGTGGAGATTCGCCCTCCTCGTCTGCTGGCGAAGAGCTTCCTCGCCACCTCGCCCGCCGTCCCCGATGAGCTCGCGATGGCTTCCTTCCTCGACTCCTCTCTGCCTGACATCTGTTCATCGTTGGCCCTGTATGCTCGACGCCCATCAGCGACGAGAGATCTTCGCTGTCAAGGCAGAGTGAAAGGAGATTTGTTCAACTAATCGTGAAGATGGGAGGAGTCAGCGGCGGAGGCAAGGAAAATCGATCAATGAGGGGGCGGCGAACGAGGGAGAGGCGAGATCGGGTGAGAAGGAAGGAAATGGAGTTTCTGTTTTGGGCGAGATGGCGAAGTCATGGGCGAGAAGAAAGGAAATGGAGGCTGTGAGCTCGGGCGGGCGAGAGGGCTGTGAGCTCCTGCAGCAAGGGGGGTGTGAGCTTGGGCAAAAGGGAGAGGGACGGCGAGCTCGAATGAGAGGGGAGGGGGTTCGAGCTCGGCTGCGAGAGGGGAGGGGGCGAGCGCGGCGAGCTTGGGCTGGGAGGTCACAAGCGTGAGAAGGATAGGATGCAAAGGAAATGGATTTCCCTCCGATTTAGAGGGAACGTTTTTGAGGGAAAGGAACTATATATTTTTTTTTCCTTTCCTTTTCTTATTCCCTTCTTTGAAACTAGGGAAATAGAAGGAAAGAAATCCATTTCTTTCCTTTCTCTCTTGATTTCCCTTCTTTGAAACAGGCTATAAAGGTTATGTTCTATTGGATAGAATCCACAGTGGAAAGGATGAAAAATATAATAAATCTAAATAGCTTTTTCTTTTGTTCCCCATCCAACAGAATTTGCATTCTATTTATTTAAAAGTGAAGGAAAATAGGGAAAAAAGAAAAATTTTAAAAAAAAAAGAAAAGAAGGAAGAAATAAAAAGTGATATAAGAATTTTACATGATCACTGCCCCCTCCAACTACGTGCAAAGCAGTAAGCACCTCCACTCCCCCACCCATGCAAACTCATGTGAACTCTTGTCAGATCTGCTTCGCCTTCTTTGTGCACCCTCCTTGAATTTACATGAGGGGGCTTGAGCGAGTTAGGTCAATAAAGATAACATAAAAACACATCCTTGCCTAAAACCTAACCTACCCTCGCCACCCCCTCCCCCACCACCCCAATTTGATTGAGAAAAACCCAAGTTAATTAGTGGTCAAGTTGAGTTCGGTTAAACCCTAACTTATAGAAGTTGGGTCAGGAGTAAGATTTTCATTACCTGTCCCACCTATAAAAATTATAATTATACCATCAACTAAAATAATAAAACCCTAACCCTAGGCTTCACTACTTGTATGCCACCCTTATCGCTCGTGCACCATCCACGCATTACTACAAGGTCGATTTTAGGATGGTTTTTCTTAACACCATCAGGTTCGAGGTCGGGTTTGGTATAAGGTTAAGGTGTTGGGGTCGAAGTTGGGTTTAACACTCCCCACCCCCCGCCTTGACGCGTTGCCATCCCTAGTGTGGTGCAAAGTAGGGGGAGGGTGGGTGGAGAAGAGGAGCTAGATGCCATGGCCAGGGGTGCCCAACAAAGGCAAGCAATATGTTTGGCGCAAGGGGAGGGTGGACGACAAGGGGGAGCACAATGCCACACCAAGGGGAGAGCAAGGCAAGCGGGCAATAAGATAGGGGTAGAGAGGAGGGAGAAGAAGGAGAGGAGAGGGAGGGAGGCCACATATCAACAAAGCAGGTGGGAGGCGGGCAGGGTGAAGAGGTCCAACTTTTCTTTCCTTTTTGTGCTCGAATTGGGTGGATGACATTTGGAACAAAAAGTTAAATAGTTTATTCTATTTATTTACTTTCTTTTCTCTTCCTTCTTCTCTCTCCTAGTTCGAGAGCACGCTTTTAGAAAATGCACCCACTAACCTCTTTAGTAATTGAAATAACTGCACAGCAATTGTTCCTGATAATTTAAGATATTTTTGTTTGAAATATGTCCCATAATTAAGATGCATGCTCAGCGGGCTTTGTAATTTGAGGTAATCGGTCCAGTGGAGGCCCAAAAACGATCAATAGAAACTTTGCACCTTTATCGAAATGCGGCCCAAGTAATCCAATGATGTTATATTTTGCATGTTTTTTTACTGTTTTATAATTTCTGCATTTACATTTTATTTAAATAAAATTTTAGCCTAAGATGTACAATTAGAATGTCTAGTACGAAAATGTCAAAAATTATTGAAATTACTAATATACCTTAAGCAGTGTATACGATATACACATTCGATTTTTTTACACGATAAGTAATTGATAAAGGCAGAATTATACGCGCATACGTCGTACGTATACATGTATCAACAAGTACACTTCTGACTCAGCATACTGAGCTGAGATTATTACTGATTCATCAACAGCGGCGCGGCGGCGCATCGCGCTTCACGGGCACTTGCGCTTGCCGCCGTGGGTGGTCATCTGGGCGTAGCAAGAGCAGGCGTCGTAGTTGCCGGACGTGCCCGGCGGCACGCAGCTGCACCTGGCGCAGCACGTCCCGCACGCCCGCTTGCACAGGTTCGGCCTCGACGACAGCTTGCACCGCTCCGCGCACGCCGCTCCGCAATCTGACAATTCCATTCACCGTCAACCCTGTTGTCATACAATCAAACCCAACAACAGAGCGAGCAATCGACCAGCCCCGACTCACCAATACCACCGCCGGCGTCGAGCGGGCCTCCCCCTGCCGGTCCAGATTCTTCGGAAGCAAGGACGACTTGGAGCAGCGCGAGCAGGAGCAGCACAGCGAGGAGCGGCCGAGAAGGAGAAGCCATGGATGGACGGCGCTTGACCCGATGAACCCTAGCTGACTAGAATGGTCCAATTTATATAGAGAGCAGTTTACACGTGTGCTGACTGCTGACACAGAGGTGCGTGCATGCGAGGGATGTTTGCGCTGGTGGCAATGAATAAATGGAGACAACTACACTTGATAGTTCGAAAACTGAAGCACTCAGGGTCATTCGGTGGAGGACAGCTAGTGTCATACTTTCAGCTTTCTCTTCTCGAGAAGCATCCATTAAAAAGAAAATCTTAGGCAGAGCGTCATTTTAATGCGCTTAATGGCGCTTAATCAAAAACGAACTATCAAAATATAAACATATCTAAGATTCTTAAGCAAGGACTATATGCTTAGGGTTTGTTTAACTCTACTATCATCCAATTGGAGTTTGACTTTTGAGGCGATAATTAACTAAAAAGTAAAAAAAGCTAAAAAATGTATTTTCTCAAATTTTAGCTTTTATTATTCTTGACTTTTGTGTTCATACATCCTGTAGCAGAGCTAAACAGTCCTTAATCTAAAACGAAATATCGTCATATAAACATATATGAGATTCTTAGGCAAGGACCATGACTAAAGAATACACACGTTATCGCTGCTTTTGATTTGCAGCTCAGCAGCGTAGCCTTGTGGAGCATAAACTGTTTTGGTTCGTCCATCGCCAGCTGGGATAATTGTGATTTTGAGGGAGCGAGCAGAGCAAGCTTTCGGGCAAATTGCAGTGGAGGAATTGAAGGGAAAGGGACTTTTGCTGTAATAACAAAGTGCAGCTGAGAATGGAGAGGAGGAAAGGAGTAATAATGGCCCAATTGGGAAAGCGTGGCAAAACTGGCAACGAATACTCGAGGGGCCCGCCTAGGATGAGGACGAGAGAGGTCCAAAAGCCCACACAATGCAGCGGGCTGACAGGGTGGCCGGCCCACGTCGCTTTAGTTGTCGGCGTTTTCTATTCGAGGGAACGGAACTATATGCTTTATTTGAAGTAATTGATGTGTGCCCACCATCCTTTTGAGAATGTGCAAGAGTGCTTTCTTGTCATACTTTACTCCTTATAGTGTACTTTTTTTTATAAAAAATTAAAATAAAAAATAAAAAATATATTGAATTTAGTAGTATTTTTTATCACATTCAATATGTTTTATATTCTTTCTCCTAATTTTTCGTCTAAAGAAACATAGCTTTTAGATTAGTTTATATAAATTTATATGCTCGTGGTCAGTTATATATAGCAACGTAAAACTATTTTGCCGTTTATTTTTAGGCTATTTTTTCCTGATTTTTTAATAATTAAAATTAGGGTTGCGAAAAAGAAAAAAGAATTGACTCGACCTAGTTTGACCAGAGAAAATCTGACTTGACCTGGACTCGAATCTACACCCAATCAAATTGTTTGTTACTAAACTAATCGTACTTGCCCCTCATCGGACTAGGTTGGGTGTGGGGCAAAGTGACGTAGGAAGAAAAGAGCTAGGCTTGAAGTTCAAGGAAGCCCATGAAAAGCCTAATTGTTATTAGAATTTTATTCATGTAATTAGGGGTTTGATAATTTTATAAGTATTTATACATGACATGTATCATGATGGCCATTAGTTTTCTTATACACAGCTTTGATCTTGTATACCTTGTAAACTCAAGATCAAGGATATGTAGATTTAATAACAATTGGGCTTCTAATGGGCTTACTTTGGGCTTATTTTGATTATGGGCCTAATCTTTTTTACCTCCATCATGGAGTTTTTGAAACCAGAATGGGTAAGTACATGTGGTGGGCTCCGGGGTTGGCAAAACCCGCCCCAGCTACCATGATTTTTCATACATAGGCAAGTTTAAGAGAATAATTATTAGTTATGTTATTAATTGTTTATAGGGAAAATATTTATGCATGAACAATTAAGAGAAACGCCTAAATTATTCCATTATTATAAATTATTTAGAGAGAGTGAAAATTTTGAGATAAGAATTACTAGTTAATTATTAATTTTTAGGGAAAAAAGTAAATTCGAAAGAAATAATTTAAGAATGAGTATTGAGGAAAAAAATAAACAAAGAGAGTCGACTTAAATTATTCCATTGATGAATTGTTTGCATAGAGTGATTGTTAAGAATTCAATAAAAGTTAGAGATGTTTAATTTTTATTTTAAGATTATAATAAGATATTATTAACATTTTTAATCAACATTATTTTATTCATATCATTAAAGCACGTTTTCAATTTTTATAAATTAAATAAATAATAAATAATATTAATTGCTTATAAAGAATAAATAATTATATTTACTGTGGATAATGAGAAAATGTGGTGGCAATGGATCCATTGCTTTTTATTTTTTGAGGTAGACAAGTTAAGTAATAAAAGCCAAATTTGACCTCCCAACGCCTTTTTATTAAAGACAAAAATACTTACCAGTTTAACTAACTCATATTGTTAATAGAATAGATACTTAATTAGAAATAGAGTTACATATATAATTAAGTTTTATAATATATATTTTATATAATTTTTATAAAAAAGTTAAATGTCATGCATAAGTAATAAATATAATGTGAACTATTTTTATAGTGTTATTAAACTGTGGCTGATTTGATTGTGAAATTTCTCCACAAGTATTGTGTTTCTTGTGTTCTCTATATATACAAAAATCCAACACATGTAAATGGTACAGAATAAAATAAAAATAAAAAAAATTAAAATAAATAAATAAATAAAATCATAATTTTAATTTATTATATTAATAACTTTATTAATAGTAGCTCCTCTTTTTACAATATTTATTTTTAAAAATATCAACATTGGATACATATATATGTACGTCATATATATTTTTTTATACACATTTTGTTTCATATTACAAAAAATCCATACGCGGAAACAAAAAAATTACTTTCCTTCATTTTCACGTCATTTCCTTCTCAAGTAAACAAGGCCTTAGGAGAGCCTTCCTTAATTTTTTTTTACTTTTTTTAATGTAATAAATTAGTCATTTGGATAAAGATACCGTATTCTTGCGTTAGTAGAACCAATATTTATCTATAAATAAACGAACCATATTTATCCACGTACACTGAATTGATATGGACGACTCATCACAGATACGTACCAAATCAATTAACCTAGTCTCTCTCTATATTTCTTCTCTCAAGCCCTCTCCCCAGAACAGCAGGACCAAGCCAAGCCATGGATCAGCTCGCTCCCACCGCCGCCAACAGCAGCCCCCTCACACCTCTCGGCTTCCTCGACCGCACCGCCACCGTCTACGGCGACTGTACCTCCATCGTCTACAACCAAACCGTCTTCACCTGGTCTCAGACCCAACAACGTTGCCTCCGCCTAGCCTCCGCCCTCTCCTTCCTCGGCATCTCCCGCGGCGACGTGGTACCGTATCCATTTCTTTGCCCTAGAAATGTCCCCCTTAATTTTCCCCATTTTTATTGCAAGACTAAAAATCTCATTGCGCTGGTTTAGGTATCTGTGTTATCCCCAAATGTTCCGGCCATGTACGAGATGCAGTTTGGGGTGCCGATGAGCGGTGCCATCCTCAACGCCATCAATCTCCGCCTCGACGCCCGCACCATTTCCATCCTCCTCCAGCACGGCGGCTGCAAGATCGTCTTCGTCGACGTGCTATCCTGCTCTCTCCTCGACGACGCAATCCGACTCTTCCCCGCTTCCTCGGCCAAGCCTCGCATCGTGATCATCGAGGACGCCTACGAGGATACGCCGCCGCTTCCGATGTCAGCGCTAACCTATGAGAAGCTCCTTCAGTTAGGAGATCCCGGGTTTCGGTGGGTCCGGCCGGTGAGCGAGTGGGACCCCATGGTCCTCAACTACACCTCTGGCACCACCTCCGCCCCAAAAGGCGTTGTCCACTGCCATCGGGGTCTCTTCCTCATCACCATCGACTCCCTCATCGACTGGGCCGTGCCGAGGCAGCCCACCTACCTGTGGACGCTCCCTTTGTTCCACGCCAACGGCTGGAGCTACCCCTGGGGCATCGCCGCCGCCGGCGGCACCAACATCTGCCTCCGCCGCTTCGACGCCGCCTCCATCTACGCCGCGATCGAGGCCCACCAGGTGACCCACATGTGCGGCGCGCCCGTAGTCCTCAACATGCTAGCTAACGCCCCTGACGAGGCGCGCCGCCCACTCCCCGGACGCGTCCAGGTGCTCACAGCCGGGGCGCCGCCGCCGGCTGCGGTGCTCCACCGTGCGGAGACGCTGGGCTTCGCGGTGAGTCATGGGTACGGGCTGACGGAGACGGCGGGGTTGGTGGTGTCGTGCGCATGGAAGGGGCAGTGGGACCGGCTCCCGGCGTCAGAGCGCGCGCGGCTGAAAGCGCGACAGGGGGTGCGGACGCTGGCGATGACGGCGATCGATGTAGTCGACGGCTCGACGGGAGCAAGTGTGCGGCGCGACGGGAGCACGATGGGCGAGATCGTGTTGCGAGGGGGGTCCGTGATGCTTGGCTACCTCAAGGACGCGGAGGCGAGGGCGAGGGCGATGCGGGAGGATGGGTGGTTTTACACGGGCGACGTGGGCGTTATGCACGAGGACGGGTACATCGAAATCAAGGACCGGTCCAAGGACGTGATAATCAGCGGCGGGGAGAACCTAAGCAGTGTCGAGGTGGAGGCGGTGCTGTACGGGCACCCGGCTCTGAACGAGGCGGCGGTGGTGGCGCGGCCGGACGAGTTCTGGGGCGAAACGCCGTGCGCCTTCGTGAGCGTGAAGGGTGGGGTGGAGAGGGCGCCGACGGAGGAGGAGGTGATTGCGTGGTGCCGGGAGAGGATGCCGCGGTACATGGTGCCGAAGACGGTGGTGTTCCGGGCGGAACTGCCGAAGACGTCGACGGGGAAGATACAAAAGTACGTGCTTAGGGAAGAAGCCAAAAAGATGGGCTCACATCGTGCGAGTCGCTTGTAGTGTACACTGCAGTGGTACCTGTCTTCGTCCTTTCAGGGTGAGGACACGTGTTCCGGTCGAGAGTCCTCCCATGTGCTACTCTCTGTTTCTGATTCGACCTCAAGTTTTTGTTTTTTTAATTTATTCTACCTCATGGTTGGCCAATCCAATAGCGAGTGAGGATATGCATTAGCTAGTTGACGCACTGCAGTGCGTCGTCCTTCATCACCGCCAATAATGTTGGAACCAGCATTGACTGGAGGAAAAACTCGGAGTGCTAAAAAAATATTAATATATATATATATACTAATTAATTTTAAGATTATTTGGATAAAGATTAACTCATAAGGCTATGACGTGTCTTTAATAATACACTAGTTTGACAAAGTCATTTATGACAATTTGGGCCTATTAAGTAAATGAAAACTTCCTAAGGAAGTTTCTTGCAAATAGTCATCGGAAGGGCATGTGAGAAGCAAGTAGAGAAAACCCTCAAGTCAAAGTTTTTTTTTTTAAAAAATAAGTCAAACGTATGATTCACTCATCCATAAGAGTCCATTAAGCTCAACTAAATAAACTTAAATTATTAGAAATATCACACAAAGATGCATTTTCAATTATGTGAATCAATTAATCTATATATTTGAGCTTCCCTAGCTAATAGTATTTCATGAACACCAGGAAGAAAATGAGATCATGCATGCATATATCAGGATTTATCTTTTGCAGCAATCACTTATATTGACCTAGATTATCTGTTATGAAAATAAGTCTTATAATTAAAAAATAATAAAAAAAAATTAAAGCTTATAAAAATTAATATCGACACCATAAGATCATACAAAGAACACAAATTATACATAAATTTTTACATGGTTCGGCATAAACCTATATCTACGAGCAAAGATGGAGCAAATTTTATTAATCAATCGGAGTGCAAAATGCAATGATCTATTTTCTCAAAATATCATATGATATTCGCTTAACCACAATATAAAAATACCTCAAAGAATGTATTGACTCACTTTAACAATGCTCTCAAAAAGGTGGAAGAAATATTGAGCTTTCGAATCACTTTTGCATCAATTCAACTTTCAACTTGCCAACAGGAAAGGGAAAAAAGAAGCTGCTGCCTCCTTGACAAATTCGCAATAAAAATCCTAAAATCATAATAATACATTTTTGCTTATAAAAGATAACTTAAAGGGTTTAAAGGTTAGCAAATCTCCACACTAATGAATCCCAACTTAAAAATCAAGTCAAAACAAAACAGTTTATATCCCACGATATATTTATGTTGTGCGGCTCATAGTATTAGCTAGAGTAGTCTAGCAATTCACCCTTAGTGTCACGCCCCGATCGGAACGGTCTAAAAACGGCGCTTATCCGCTTCCTAGAGTCATCCGGCGGAACACAAGAACGTGATCGCGCTAGGGTTTCTGGACCGAATCTCGTCCCCAAATTCGAAACCCTAGTTTCCCGCTCAATTTTAATCCCCAAATTACAATTCGCACGAGAAAATCCTAACCTTAATTTCAGAAATCCGGAAAGACTCGAATAATCCCAAATCAAAATACCTCAAATCAGATTTTGACCGAAGTCAAAATCAACCCACCGATTTTAATCTCTGCGCTGACGTCACTTGCAATTTCGTTTGCCGCCGCCGATTTTGACTTTCGTTATTGTGCTGACGTCATGCCTAACGTCAGCCACTGATTTTCGTCCGCTTCGCCGCTCCAATTTCACTCTTCCGATTTTGACCCGGTCAAAATCGGAATAGTGCGCCTCGAATCGAACGCCGATCGTTCGATTCCTTCGTCCGCTCGCGAAAGCTCGCCCGCCTTCGCTTTGCTTCGACGCAGCTGCGTCGTTTGCTCACCGTCGTCTTTCGTTTCCTTCGCCGGAGAAGGAAACGCGTCGACCGGGGAAGGCTCGCCCTTCCTTTCCTCTTCTGGTCGCCACCCGACGACCCTAGTCGTCGCCGAAAGAACCGAGGACGCGCCTTCGTCTTCTTCTTCCGTGTTGCGATGCCGCCTGCGTCGCCACTTCCGCCGAGTTTCCGAACGCCACCTGCGTTCAGCCAACCGGCACTGCTGTTGTGCCGAAAGGGGAAACTGACAGGGGAAGAAGGTCGTCGACCTTCCTCCTCAACCCTCTGTCGATGACTGGCAACCGCCTACTGCCGAACACGATGCTGCCGTAGAAGAACCGCCGCCAACCACGAAGAACAGGGGAAGGGAAATTGGAACCGAAGCTTCTTTATTCCTCGAATCAAGCTTACAAGCCCATCCTCTCAATGCCGACGACCCCCGTCGTCGGTGCCCGCTTCCCCTCCCTCGCTGGCGCTGCCGGTTACAAATCACTCGAAGTCTTCTCGCCTCGACGCTCATCGTCGCTGGCTCCCTCAAGCTCACCGCTGGTAAAAGGGCTCTCGCCATGGAGGGGCGCCCTCCCCGACCCACCGGGAGGAGCCGCTTCCCGTCGCGCGCTCCTCTCCTCCTTTTTTTTTCCGTCGTCCTATGCGTCTGGTTTTAAAAGGAAGGGAGACGCCTCCGTCTCCCTCGGAATCGCTCCAGCCGTCCTTTTGGACCTCGTCGTCCACTCATCACGCGGCCGAGTTCGTCGTCCGCGTCCATCGCTGAAGACCCGTTCTCGCACCGCATCTTCCGTAGGAATCGGATGCTCGCTGTCGCCCGCGTTGATCGCGTCCGCGAGCACCGCGTCTCCCAAGTCCTTCGCGAGCTTCGCCCCTGTGCCCGCGTCGTCCTCGCCCAAAGCCGCTGAGTGCATTCGGATCGCTCGGCGACGACGTTGTCGCTGCGTCCTCGTCGGCGTCGACGTCAGCATCTGATGCACGCGGAGAAGACGAGCTGCGCCCGCATCCCGCGTCCAGGTCAACATCCCAAAATGCTGTTGACCAGGCGATTTTGGCTCCGCTTCGATTTTTGCAGCCTGGGCTTGGTTTTGGGCCTGGGTTCAGGCCTGGGCCAGACCGCATGAACCGGGCCCTAACACTTAGTGTCACGCCCCGGTCGGATCGACCTAAAAATAGCCCTTAAGCACTGTCTCAGGACTATCCGGCGGAACACCGGAACGCAACTCTCTTTAGGGTTTCCGACCCAAATTTAAAAACCCTACTTATCCGATCAAATTTTTTATCCCTAAATTACAAGATCGCTTAGAAATCCTAACCCTAATTTAGAAAAATCCGGAATCAAATTTTTTTTTTTGCCACTTGAGCTAGACTAGCTCATTATCTACGCCGCCCCACCAATTCAACAAAATAAAAAAAGAAAAAGACAAAAAAAGAACGTGATTCTTCATCTCCCATGTCAGCATGCACCGTTTTTCCACATTTGTCCCTTTTCTTGCAACTATTTACATCTTTCCATATCGGCACGGAATCCTTGTAATGCCGTGTTCCTCGAACCTAACGCCGAATGAAACAACTCGTTGACGCCGTTTGATAGCTCATCTAACCCCTCCGTCAACTCGCTCGTCGCTTTCTCCGTCTCATACACGGCTTTTCGTAAAGCCTCCGCGTCCGCTCCGCCTGCGTTTTCTCCGATGGCGTCCACAAAGTCCGTCAGGTTTTTGACGGTTACCTCGGCTGTCTCTAGTTCGACGGGGACCCCATAGCCGACGAGCTTGTGTGAGAGTGCTTCGGCTAGCTCTTCGTATTTCTTCGCCCAAGCTAGGTCAGAGGGAACCGGGGTCGCCTTGACGCCGCAGCGGCAACCGAGGGCGGCCACAACGGCGCCAGCGATCAGGAAGGAAACGGCTTCGACCGCGAAGATCGCTCGGCCGACGGCCGAGAACTTCCGACGCGCAGCAGCGGCGGGTGAAAGCGACCGCACCAGATCCGCAGCGAAGGGTTTGATCGCGCGACGCGGGGAGGCGAGCCACTCGCCCAAGGAGACCCGCGCGCGCTTGAGTTTCTCGGCGATTCGGCCGCCGTCGGAGGAGGAGGAGAGGAGGTGGATGGCGAATCGGAGATTGAGGCGGCTGCGGAGGAGGCGGTCAACCTCGGCGGAGACAGCGTTGCAAGCGTCAAGGAGACCGATGTTAGAGTCGAGGTAGGCAGCTATCGCTTCGCGGTCGGAGGAGGAGGAGGCGTGAGCAAGGAGGGAGCCAGCCTCGGAGAGGGTAAAGGCGAGGACGCGGGCGGCGCGGCCGAGCCAGGAGAGGGAGAGGGAGGAGGACTCGGGGAGCGGGAGGAGCTTCCCGAGTTCGGCCGCTAGGGCGACTTCGAAGGGGCGGGCTAGGGACGCCGGGGGAGATTTGGGGGGAGAGGAGGGGAAGAAAGGGAAGCGACTGAAAGTATCTTTATGTACAGACAGCATGTTAGATCGGAAGGATCACGAAGCTGGAGAAGAGAACGCTTTGGGTATGGATCTGAAGGGGGAGGAGGAAGAAAGAAGAGAACTTGGATGCTTAACCTCTACCTGATTTGAGGTGAACATATATAAAGTTATAAGGAAGCAGAGAGGAACGGAAGGTGCTGCGACCGTGATGTAACGGCTGACCGATACAACGGAAAAAGATGTCTGGAGTAAAGGCGGTATGGAATATTGGAATCGTATAAACGAGTTATTGACTTCAATACTTAGGATTTTTATAAGTGAAAATTTCTGGCCACTCATTTATCTTTAATTTAAATATCATAATATTTATACTTTTTGGCTTAAAAAAATAAACTAAAAAAAAAATCAAATTATCCTGGGAGATATTCAATTAGAATTATCTATTCAAATAAATAATATTAAGGGCTCATTTAGAAATTTCTTTACTGCATAAGAGCCTGTCAATTCCAGCTGTCCAATAAATATCATTAAATATTAGAGGTATTGTACCCATGGGATAGTGACACCATTGATCAAAACAAATTTAATATGCTTTATTATTCACATTCTCCTTAAAGATTATCCAGCTAACCTTTCGTATTTACTGATCATAATGGGTGATGTCATATTTGACCAGTGACACATTTATGCATGGCATAAACATGACTCATTTATATATACAGACTAATATATAAAATATTAACATAACTCATTTAATAAATATGTGACATACTTTGGTTGTAACTCATTGTGTATTTATGGCTTAATACTTTGATTATTTTTTTCTACTTTTCTATTTCAATTGTGGTTAATTTAATTATAATTGTATTAATTTCTTTTATGATATTCTGGTCAAGTATCTATATGTATTTGGCATATGAGATGAACTAAAAGAGGAATCATTATGTCAAAATTACTACAATTGAATTTGTAGATTAGATCATGAAAATATTTCTATCTTGCTCGAGAGATTACATAATTTACCATTGAGTATAATTGAGTGTAAATGTGTAATGGATCTATTTTGCATTGATAAATCATACAAATTGGAGATCAATTCAAATAGATATCAGATTGTACTACTAAAAGAGGGGAATATGTACCTTGCAATAAGTTTCTTTTAACTTTCTAGAATTTAGTAGTAAAATAATAAATTTTTTATGTCAAGAAACCAACATGGTGAAACCCAAAGTCTTAAATCTTAATTATACTACTTTTCTTCTTAATCCTAATTTTTACTAATAAAATTTCATTTGGTCTTCTTTTTTTTTAATTAATCTTTGCTTAATTCATATGAATCCATATATTTGGTCTTTGTGGGAATTATATTTTTACTATTTTGATAAAGTTATGCACTTGCATAGACGACATCTACCCCGACCTACCCTCTCCCATCAGCCTCCCCTAATGAGCTCCTAATGACCAACAACCTTCCTTCCCAGCTAGGTGTTTGCTTCGAGCTCCCCTCTCCCATCAATCTCCCCTTAGTGAGCTCCTAGCGACCTCTAATATAGTCACAGTCCCAAGTGTATGATTATATCAAAGTAATAAATAAGGCGAACCAAATTAAGTGGATTAAAGAAAAGTAGAAATAAAAAAAAGAATAAGATTCAAATTTGTTAAGAGCTCGGGACAAGGGTTTCACCATATTGTTTTTAAATGACAAATAATATGGATCTCTCAATTAGTTGATTCAAACACATTAAAGGGAATTTATCATAACGTACAAGTTGTCCCCTCTCTGATGATACCAATCTTATGTTTCCTTGAATTGATCTCTCACTCTCATTGCTCACCAATGCAAATAAATTCATTAAATTTTATGATAACTTATGAAACCCCCTCAAGTGGTCTAGTACTCTCGTAATCTAATCTACAAGTTTAATTATAGATTTCCAACATTATAATTCACCTATTGGTCCATCTCATAATGTTTAAGTCATGTAAATATTTGATCAAAATATTACATATGATTAAGCATGCTACAATTAAATTAACAAAGTTTAAATAAAATGATAGAAAGCAATCCATATGTGACAAGCATTTTCTTCTAATACATCAATTCAATAATTAAAAGAATTTATCTTAAATTGTAAATCGTCCCCTCTCACTTGCTACAAATATGATATTAACTTAATAACTACTCTAGTAGCCTACTAAGTTAAATTAATTATATTTTTGCCCTCAAGTAACATTTAGTCACTCTCGTGATCTAATCCTTACAAGTTTAGTAATGGGTTCTCTAATACTATAAAATCACCTTTCAATGCATGCAATTAGACCTATAACATGTATTTACTTGGCCAAAATAAAGAGATGTACAATAATTCATCCATAATTAAATTAACTTAAATTGAATTATAAATAAAGAAGATCATGTAGGTTTGTAATAAAGGAAAATCCATTACAAATAAATACAAACTCTTTATAATTGTGAAAAACAATAAGAATAAATAAATTAAAAACTTCTTTAAAGAATTGCTGCCAAATCACTTTAAACTTTCTGTGTAGTTTGCTAGTCACGAGCTATAACTATGTGTAGGGCTGTGCATGGGCGGTTAATTGAACCGGTTGACTTAACCGAATCGTTCAGTTTAGCAAAAACTATGAACCGTTCCCGAACCGGTTTGACCGGTGAATCGGTCAAACGGTTAACCAGTCAACCGGTTAACCGGTCGGTTAACTACCGATTAACCGATCATAAATTATTTTTTAAAATTATCTCGTTTGACCGGTTAACCGCTAGTTTTTCGGTTAACCGGTTCTATTAATTATATAAATATAATTATTTAAATATAAAATATTTATTTTTATATATAAATAAATATTTTATATAAAATATATTATATACTGGTTCGGTCGGTTAATCGGCGGTTCAGCCAAGTCCCGAGCCGTAACCGGACCGGTAACCGTTGGAACCGCTGAAAAACTGACCGGTTAAGGAACGAAATTTATCTCCTTGCTGACGTAAGCTCGCGTCAGCCGCTCGAAGTCGAAATCCGATTTCGATTTCGTTCGATTCGAGCTTTGACCGCCCGTTTCCGTTGACTCGCGCCTCGAATGCCGAGTCTGTCTTCTTTGTTTCGACGAAGCGTCTGCCGGCTTCGTTCGCACGCAGCGGTGGTCGAACGCCACCTGCGATTCGTCCGCCGCCGTGCCCTTGGGTTTTCGCCGCCTGCTGTCGTAGCGTCGTTGCCGCCGAAGATGATGCGAACGTCGCGCGAAGCGAAAAACAGAGGAAAGAGTAAAGATGAAGAGGAAAGCTTTGATTCAACCAATAGAATCTACAAAACCTCTCCTACCGTCGCCGACCCCCTAGCCGTCGACGTCCCGCTCCCCTCCCTCGCCGGAAACCCCTTGGTTCCGGTTACAATTCTCTGTTTTCCTTCCCAGCACTCGATGCTTTACCCAAAGCTCGATGGTGCTGTTTGAAGCTCGCTGGTGGTGGATGAAGACGCCGATGGTGGAGATCTCTCTGGTTGTCGCCCTTCTGTTGGATTTATAGGGAAGGCCGCCGCCTTTCTTCTCCCGTCCATCCACAAGACCCGCTCGACGAGCTCCGCGTCCTCTATCCCTAAATCGAGCGTCCGTCCCCGCTCTGTTCACGTTGGAGACCGCTTCCTCCGCGCCACCTCGTTGCCCACTAGCGTCTGATTTCACCGCCGAAGACCCCGTCGCCAGGCTGCCATGGATGTCGTCGACTGGATCTCGCGGAGACGAAGCTCGCTCCTCGTCCGCGTGACTCGACGAAGGAGACGCGTGCTCGCGTCTCGCATGCGATTCGGGGTCAACGCCCCTATTTTGACCACGGGATTGGGCTCCGCTTTGCCGCTTTGCACCTGGGTTTGGGCTTGATCCCGGGCTTGGGCCAGACCGGTTGAACCGGGGCCTAACAATTCTCCCCCGCCCAATTTGGACATCGTCCTCGATGTCTGTCACGGGCGGATCTTGAGCAACTATTGCTCCGATCCTCAAAGCACCGATCCTACACTGCTGCGCTCCCGTGGCAGAGTGTGGAACTACCTGCAGTGATCCAATTCGCGGTTGCTCGAATTCTTCAGTCTCCTCGGCTGGATCCTGTGCCGCTATTGCCATGAGCTTTTGCTTGCTCGGGCAATCCTTTACCCAATGAGGACCGCCGCACCAGAAACAACCTTGTGGCTTTTGCTCCCGTTGTCCCGGTGAACCCCTGTTCTGCCGGTGAAAGGGTCTACCTCTCTCTAAAACTCTAGCTCCCGGCGGTGTCCATGGGGAGCCGCGCTTTGGTGGTGTCCTGGATTTCTTTGGTGGTGCTGGTTTGAAACTTCTGTTATCCACCAGAGATTCAGCCACTGCCGCCGCCGCCCTCCAGTCAACCGGTTCACGACGTCGGACTTCCGTTTCTGCCCATGGCTGAAGGCCCCGGAGGAAGGAATACCTCCTATCGTCCTCTGCCATACCTGGAAGCTCCAGCATCAAAGTGGAGAAAGCCCTGACGTACTCCTGGATCGAGCCTGTATGCCTTAGCCGATCAAGTTTCCCACGCGCCTGATCCGCCGAGTTTCAGGAAAGAAACTGCCGCCGCAGTTCCTCACGAAAAGTTTCCCAAGTCCAGCTAGTAGTCTCTGATGTAGAGCTGACTTTGGTTCGCCACCAAAGTTTCGCGTCGCCTGTGAGATAGGCGATGCACACTTGCACCCGATCTCCTGCAGAAATATGGTTAGCTGAAAACAATTGCTCCATATCCCAGATAAAGTTTTCGACCTCTCTGGACGATCGAGCCCCCCCGAACGTCGCTGGTTCAGGCACGTGCATCCTCGGTTTGGGAGCCTCCTGCTCCACCGGTGCGGCTGCTGATTGCAATACTTGCGTTAGGGCTAAGCGCAGTACCCTAACTTCTGCGTGCATGTCTTCCTTCATGCGAGCCATCTCCCCTGGCAGATGGATCAGACCCTCCACGGTCTGTTGCATGACCTCGATCTGCAACCTTTGTTGCTCGATCTGCAACCTCTGCTGCTCGATCAGCAATTCCTGATCCTCTACTGTCTTCTAAAGGCTTTCCACCTGCGGAATCATTCCATTGCCTCCACCACTGGCCAGACCGAGTACCTGCTTGATCTGAGCGATGTGATCACCCTAGTTCACCATCTCCTCAGGTTCAGCCGTCTCCTTGGCTTTTCCTTTATCCTGCTTGGGCCAGACGTCCTATGATGCTCCTCTGGCTGTGTGGGTGATCTTCTGGAATTTTAAACCCTTCTTCACCTTCGCGGGTGAAGTAGTCGTGGTTGCTGGACCACGTTAACTTGCTCTGATACCTGTTGTCACGCCCCGGTCGGATCGGCCTAAAAACAGCCCTTAAGCGCTGTCTCAGGACTATCCGGCGGAACACCGGAACGCAACTCTCTCTAGAGTTTCCGACCCAAATTCGAAAACCCTACTTACCCGATCAAATTTTTTATCCCCAAATTACAAGGTCGCTCAGAAACCCTAACCCTAATTTAGGAAAATCCGGAATCGAACCCTAATTTGGAAATACCTCTCTTTGATTTTGACCGAAGTCAAAATTGCCGATTTAATTTGTGTTGCTGACGTCCGCATGATGTCAGCCCTTGATTCGAACTTCGCCACTCAAAATTTATCTCCTTGCTCGAAATTTATCAAGCTTAATTAACCTTGCTTAGGGTTAATTGGGGTCAGACACTTAGCCATAAATTCACTTATTCACACTATAAAGAGCATGTTTTGATAAAAGATTTCTAGTAATCGAGATTCATTCAACTAAGCCCTATAACCATTAAGATCTCATGGTAATAGTCTCTAATTGATGAGCATTTTTGGCTTTGCCCGAATAAAATGATACTTACAAGAAGGATAAAAAATATAAAAATCCCTCATAAAAAAAGAAAAAAAAATAGCCAACAAGTAAGAATAAAAGTTGTATGCGGGGCCACCATTTGGAGCGGCGGCCCCATCCACCATCCATCTCATTTATTAAAAGACTTTTTATCATAGTGAATGGAAAGATAGGAGGAAAGGATTTAAAGAAAAAAAAAATAAGGGAGGAATGTTGGCTCATGTGCCTTGCACGTGTCCAACAATAAAAAATGCTACGAGTGGGCGAGCTTTAGGCATTTGCATCCGGCTGCTTCCGGTCAATTGCGAGCAAATGTGCATGCAGTAGCTACATCCAGCCAGCTGCGAATGGTGAGGCGGCAACGGCGAGTAGCGATGTGAGGCGGCGATGGCCAGCAGACGTGGCAGCTGGAGCGGGCAAGGCGAGCAATGGATGCAGTAGCAGGAGCGGGCGAGGACGAATCCCTGGTATACGAGGGAAAATGCATGTTTTCATCTTTTCCTTCGTTGTTTCCTTTCTAGTAAATAAGCTATTAGAGATGCGTGCAAACACGTATCCTAATCTTAGTTTGGATGGTAGATGAGGCCACGCTCCGAACGGTGCCCCGCATACAAATTTTTCCCAACAAGTAGTCACTCCCTCCCTTCATCACTAGCAGGAGCAAAGGTCATATTTAGTAGTTGCTCCAACTATATGACAATTGACTAGTTTTTGGGATATCTCATCCACCAGTGGACAATTGACACTAACCTCGATTGGGTTCAATGTATTCTAGATATTTTGGAACAACCTTAGTCAAGGAGTACACATGCTAACTAGTTGAACTATGACTTTATCCTAGGTTTTTTTTTGTCTTGCTCATCTATTGCCCCTTTTAAAGGATGATGTGTTCAACCATTAATAGAGCAATAAGGAGGTTGCAACATTTATTTATAAATATATGAACCAAGTGTTAATAAAGCACCATTTAGGAGAAGTGGCCATGTCCCATCCCATCCAAGAGCATATATTTCAAGGTTAATGGGACTATTTTATTGGTCATAAGATTATTTAAAGTTTTAGTAGCAATTTTCTTATATTATCCCAACATGCAAAACATTTGGACACTTAAGGAACATTTGGAAAAACATCATAATTTTAAATAAAATTATTACTAATAAACTATCCAATTAATCAATGCTCTCAATCTCAAACTTTCGTCAATGAACAATTTGAGCATCTATGGTAGATATTTTTCATTATATTAGAAAAATTAAGAAATATACATAAGATATATTTGCTACTTGGGCTAAACAATAATATTTGCAATCAATAATAGGTTACTCACTGGCTCATGTTGTGAAATTAATGCAAACTAGCTAGACTCCTTATGCTATAAATATACTTTACGCAAATTATTTATTAAAATAAACAAATCAGCAAAACTCTAGTTTGCTTGCACTACCCGCACCACCATGCTCACACTTGCCACGGACCACGTACACTTCCCTTGTCTCGGTGAGAAAACAAATGCCTGAAGTTTTTAATATCAAGAGTAAAAGTCAACGTCTCGTTATCCTTACTCTACCATCCAATTATATTAATGTTGCTTAAGTCACCCATGTGATAAGGTCTAGCCAAGTCTACTTGTCTTGGCTATATTTGAGCCAAGTTCAATGGACTGAAATTAAGCTAAATTCAATTTCTATAACCGTGGTTTAATTTGGAATATTATCTCAATATCTCCATGCTTAAATTCTTTTTTTTACTAAAATAATATTTGTTTTACATATTCTCGACCACTATGTCCATACATTTTCTTATCTCTCCCTATTTCTATATTTTCACAATGTAATGTTATTGCTATTTCGACATATGATTGTCATTGATGGAAAACACTGCCCAATATTATTTTTAAATTAAGAAAAAAAATAATATGGAAGACATACAATTGGAAAGTTGACATATGATGATTATCACTGTTATTAGAACCAACTGCATTGATTTATTTTAATTAATTTGCATGAGGATATTTTGTGGATAAGTCGAATATTATTTTAATATATGAATAAATTTAAGTAGTTGCGTGTTTTGACCAAATTAATCTGTTTTTTATTCCAACCATTATCTTTTTTCAATCTTTATTTTTGCCCACTTGCGTTTAATTGGTCACGCGCCACGACACTTGGAAGTATTTTATTTAATATAATTATACCTATAATATAAATAATTTTTACATCGTGCCTTGGACCATTTAAGCCATTTTAATATATCATACCCTCGAGGCCAAATATAATTAGTCTCACATTATAGATGATGTATGCTTATCTGAGTTCTATAACCATCAATATCTTCTAGTTTTGGTCTGTTAACTAGAGAGGAAATAAGAAAGGAACCATTTTCTTTCGTTTACTTAGAAAGAAAACTAAAAAGAAAAAAAAATACCCTCATTCTTTTTTCAAATGCTATCCGCCCGATTAGCAACCAACGTCTTTCCTCTTCCTTTTGCCCTCCTCTGTGCTCGCCCCGTCCCCCTCGCCGCTCCACTTGCCTATCTTGTCGCTCGTCTTCCTTGCTCGCCCTGCCTGCCTTGCCGCTCGTCTTCCTTGCTTGCCTTGCCGCCTACCTTGCTCCCCCACCCATTCACCCCGCTTGCCTTGCCGCCTACCTACCCCGCTCGCCCCATCCGCCTTGCTACCCCGCTCGCCTCGCCATGTTCGTCTCGCCACCTGCCCACCTCGATGCTTGTCGTCCACGCTCACGATTAATTTATTTTCCTTCTCTAAATCATATGATTCTCACATGATTTATATTCCTTTCCATTTATTTTCCTCTATTCCCTCTTTTCTGTTCCCTTTCATTTTCCTCTCATTTCCTTTGGTAAACACATGCCGAGGACTTTTTTCGTTGAGGTCTTCTTAGAGGAGGGTTTTATCGACTCAGTCATTTGTATATACCTTTTCTAGAATGTTCTCATCAAATAGATATTTTTCTAACTAGCATAATCAACTCTTCGCACTGGCATTGTTATTATTAAAAATTTAAAGGCACTCTGATTATGTAAGCAGTAGAGAAGTTGACGATTTATAAATGCAATGCAACTTGATATATCATGATCTACAATATAATCAAGTTGCTATCTTAGAGGCTTGCATTCACATGCATTGAAGATTTGGAGGTGCGTTGGATATAAAAGCAGCATGACTGCAATTCCATCCTTTCCTACACCCACCAAGCTACACTAGAGTTATGGTAATACCATTCTACTACTTGTCAAGGTCGATCTAGAGATTCATATTTCTGTGGAGGCAACGGAGGTGATGAGAAGAACATGTCTAATGACTCGGCTAATCACATCACCAAGCTACAGATTCGCCACGGCGCTGCAATTGATGGAGTTAATATCCTTTACCAGCCGTCCGGCGGCGGCTCCGTCTGGACCAACTGGTGGGGCGGATCGGGAGGCCAATTAAGTGACGTACCTACATTTAATGAAGCTCATTAGCTTAACTCAAAATCTTATTCCTATATTCAGAGAAATTAATCGTGTCTGCATTCCAATTATGCTGCAGTTTAATCTGGACGACGATGAGTTTTTAACTGCTATAACTGGTTTCTATAGCCCATCAGGCAACACCACCTTAGTGAGGGCACTTACCTTTACCTCCAACAAGAGAATTTACGGGCCATTTGGTAAAGAAGAAGGCGTGAAATTTAACTTAAAGGCACCGACAAAGATCGTCGCCTTCACTGCTCGTTCTGGCGCACTCCTCGATGCAATTGGTATCTATGTTGTTTAACTAATTAATTTTAAAAATAATAATAATAAATGCCTCATAGATCGGTCGTCACCATAATCTTTAAGTGAAGCAGCAAGTCATTTGATGGATCGTGTGAAGTCGTTATGTGTTGTAAAAGTATCATCAGTGTTTATGATGATACGAATGAAAGAGTAAATCTATATGTGTATGTTTCTATGTATGGAAGTCGATATTGTATGATCTGAATATCATCAAATGTTAAAAAATGTGGATGTTGTGTTGATTGAGCAAACAAAAGTATCATTACATGAGCTTTGAGGAATACCTGAAGATGAGCATAAGTATCATCAGATGCTACTTCCAATTCCAGAATCTCTTCAACAAACATGTTGGTGCATTATCCGATCGTTCATATGGAGATAGATTGAACTTAATACACCATGGATATCCTTCATTCTTTGGTGTGAATTTACTCCTACAATAAATTCATGTATGATTCCATCCAGCTCAAACCAACTCCATCCAACGCGATTTTGAACACCACCCTCCTTCATTCTCTTTCGAATCTCCTGTACTTGCCTCCATTTGTTAGCTGAAGCATACAGACCCGATAGCTGCACATAAGCTCCAGTGTGAGTAGCATCCAGCTCGAGCATCTTCTCTGCAACAAAGCCTCCAAGATCTACATAGCCATGGATGTTGCAGCAACTCAGCAGAGCTCCCCAGGTAGCAATGTCGGGTTTGAGAGGCGATGCGCTGACAAGATGAAATGCCTCTGAGATTAGTCCTGCCCTTCCCAGCAGGCAGACCATGCAAGACAAATGCTCAGCTCGAGGTGTAATTCTGTATAATTTCGTCATTTGTTCATAGTAATCTTTTCCTTCTTGCAGCAATCCGGCGTGTGCACATGCAGATAGAACTCCGACGAATGAAATGCTACTTGGTTTCATGCCATCTTTCAACATTCTGGAGAAGAGAGTGAAGCATTCTGCTGCCTTACCATGAGTGGCCAGCCCCATGATCATCACATTCCAAGTGACTTCACTCTTGTGCACAATCCTATCAAACAAGGAGCAAGCTAAGTCTATGCAGCCGCATTTGGCATACATGTCGACAAGTGCGGTGCTCAAAACAGTGTCACAGCAGAGCTTACCGTCATCCAAGTGCAGGTGTACTCGCCGCCCGAAATCGAGAGCGCCAATATGAGCACAAGCTGCGACCACGCCGGTAATGGCTGCATCATTGGGTGCTACACCAGCATCATTGATCATCTCATCGTACACCTTCAAAGCCTCCTTGAACCGTTCATTTTGCACACACCCATTGATCAGCAAGCTCCAGGAAACTTGGTTCTTGTTTGTCATTTGATCGAACAGCCTCTTTGCAGCCTCCATGTCACCGCTCCTGGCGAGTCCACCAATCATGGAGTTCCAAGATACCACGTCTTTGTCCAACATCCCATTGAACAATCTCCAAGAGTCATCAATGCTCCCGCATTTACCGTACATGTCAATCAATGAATTACCGACGTGAATGTTATGCTGGACCCCTGACTTGCATGCTAATCCCTCTACCATCTTAGCTAAGCTTAGATCACCCAACTGCGAGCACGCATTGCTTACAGCAACAATGCTAAACTCATCAGGCCTCACATTGGCTCCGATCATACTAAAGAACAAGTCAACAGCAACCTCACTCCGGCTGCTACGAAAATAGCCGTTCATGAGCTCGGTCCAAGCAATTTGATCTCTGTCAGGCAATTCATCGAATACTTGACGAGCGAATTCCATTGACCCGCATGTGGCATACGCATGGATTAAGGAGTTGAGCACCAGGGCATCAGATTGGAACCCGAGTACCAGACACCGGGCATGAATTCCCAGTATAAATCCTAGATTTTTGAGATCAGAACATGCTTTTAAAACAAGGGAGAGGGTGACGCCGTTGGGCGAGGCACGGCAATGCACTAGCTGCCTGTAGAGGGAAAAAACTGTGCCTGGGCTTCCGGCCCTGGAATGCGATCTCAGAAGCTTATGACCAATGTGAAGGATTGCGTTAGATGTCTGCCTGTCTTGGGAGATCCCGTTGGTGATCACGAGAGCATGGATTTGGGCGAGATGAGACGCTTTGGTGCAGGCTTCGAACAGGGGAATGCATACTTTGGCAAGGGGTGGACACCGCCCTACTGATTTGAACATAACTTTGGCTTCTGAACTTCAATTTTAGCCTGTGAATTTATAGCCGCTGTTTTTAAGATAAATTTCAATCTGGTAAAAGCAGAAAGCGACTAGAGATCTTTTCTTTCTTGCTGACGTGCATGAGCAGCGGAAGTATCTCCAAAAGCCCAGATATTTGTTTGCTCTTTCTACAAAAAGTCCACCTTCCATCTACAATCCATTGAGCTAGCGGATTGATTACGGAGGGAGGAAAAAGCAAGTAAAAGAATGGCCTCCTTAGGACTCTCCCTCGTATGCAGTGTTCCTTCCCAATCCTTCCATCTCAGGCACTGCTCAAACGAAAAGCGCGGCAACCCCAGCCGCTATGTGCGGAGTCATGAGTACTGTGTTTCAGATAGAATTACCCCGCGCAGAGGGGCCACCGCCGCCTCTGGTTCTTCTTCTTATTCTACTGCTGCTACTAGCTGCTGGACCAGTGACTTGGACCTATACGAGATTCTGGGTGTGGACAGTTCGTCGAATCAGGTGGAGATAAAGAAGGCGTATCGAACGTTGCAGAAGCGCTGCCACCCGGACATCGCCGGAGCGGCGGGGCACGACATGGCCATCCTTCTCAACGAGATCTACTCCGTCCTCTGTGATCCAGTCGCTCGCAACGCGTATGATAAGGTAAAGCATGAGGCTTCTGCTCAGTCGATTGCTTCTTCTCACCGACTTTCGCAGTCTCTCTAGTATAAATTTCCCTATTTCTATCAATCATATGTATTGGAATATATAATTATCAAGTAATTACGTCGTCACTGATGGAAATTGCAGGAGCAAGCGAAAATTTCTTTGTTCCAAGGGTACACAGGAAAGCCACTCTATTCTACATGGTTTGGATCTGAAGGTGAAACCCGAGCCGTCTTCGTAGATGAACTCAAATGTGTGGGCTGCCTAAAATGCGCTCTGTTTGCCAATAAGACATTTGCCATCGAATCAATATATGGACGAGCAAGAGTTGTGGCGCAGTGGGCTGATCCTGAAGACAAGATCGTTGAGGCAATTCAAACGTGCCCTGTAGATTGCATCTCGTAAGGAGCTCCACAATGGCTAAATTTAGTTTTCCATAAAGCAATTATGAATAACATCATGCACACAAATTCAGGCCTTCTAAAAGATGTGTTTGATTGATGTGGATAGGATGGTTGAAAGATCGAATCTTGCAGCTTTAGAATTCCTAATGTCCAAGCAGCCCAGGGGAAATGTAAGGATATCAGTAGGTAACACTGGCGGAGCACGAGCTTCCAATGTGTTTGCTGAGGTGACCAAATTTCAAAGGAGATACCAGGAGATCAAGGAAAGGGCGTCAGGAAAGCAATCCAAGGTACGTCAAATTATCTGGATCAAAACGTCTTACGGTTATGAAATGGTACTTCTTCCTACAAGATTCAATGCTCAAACAATACTGTGCCTTTTATGCACGTTCATTGCTCTGGTTCAACAGCTTCTTCCTCTGCATTTGTCCATACCATGCAAGAACTAGATCTTTACAGTTTGCAAAAGTGAAAATCTAGATCTTTGCTGAGATGTTTGACAAAAGTGAAAATCAATACAGTTTGCAATCTAAATTCACTGGAGAATTTTTTGCATTTAGGGCCCGGATCTGCGAAGAGAATCCAGGTTTTCAGCCATTCAGAGAATCAGATCAATCTCAAACTGGTGGTACTGGAAGCCTCCTGCTGCAACAACTGAGGCAGAGACTTCCTTAATTCTCGTCCCTGCTAAATCGAATTTGCCCAACGTCGAAAGACTTCAAGAGGCTGCTGCAAGACACAAGAAAAAGGCAATTGCAGGTCTACGAGGAAATGATTCACCTAGTTCTAAACACAATGCCGAGTACTGGAAACCAGTAACGTTTCTTGCACCGTTATCAAGCAGTCCCAAGTCAACAACCTTTTCCCCAAGGCCATCAAGTGTTGCATTGGAAGACAAAGACAAGGGAAAAAACTGTTGATGGCACCATAACCAAGAGGGAAACGTTCACAATTAATCTGTTTGGACCAGGATTCATGGCACTGATCTCTGCTGCTGTCGTAGCATCTAGAGGTAGAGATATGATACAAGTGCAGAGTGGTGGCCTTCAAGAACACATAGCTGGCGGCATGGCGTTGGAAGTCGTAAATAGCTTCGAGATGCAGATTGTGCTAGCTGGAGTTACCTGGTTTATCATCGGCATTGCTGTTGAGGCTCTGGTCGAAGTTATTTTAGGAAGAGGAGGATTTCGAAGATGATCGAGTGAGTCTAGTGCAGGACACAGTTCCGGAATACACATATACAGCGGGGATGATAAAGCAATTCACAAACATTCAAGTTAGTCGTCAAAAAATTTACAAAACAAATATGTAGTGCTGAACGATTTTAAGCTCTCATATGTATCTTCTATTGGATTATATCTTCTTCTCTTAGACCATTTCTGCACAAAAAGATGCACAAGATGTAGGTATCGGCTAATACAGTCCTTAGTTTCTCTATTAGAAGATTACTCTTGCACCACCGAGCACGAAAATAATCAAACTGTTTGATCATGTTTAACTAAATTGAATATCCTGCAGTCTGTTCCAAGTATGACGAATTAACACTCTGACTAACTACAATTTTCCCTGAAACCCTCATTTCATCAAACAGTGTGTTATATTGTTTTGAGTGCAATCAATATAAAGAAACAACATTTCCAATTTTCTACAAATGCAGTAAGATTAAACAACATTGGTACATATGCACAAATGCCGATTGTCAAATTGACACACCTGAGCACTATCATTCTGCAATTGCCATCTTGGTCCATTCAAACGGGTAGTTGATGTGAAAGCCATTCAAACTTCACATCCTTGCTCCCAGTTAACTCGTCTTCACGGCCATAACCAAATGACCTGAGTAGAAAGTAAAAGTGATTAGTATACATGCGTCGGCAGATAGAAATAACTGGAGGGATGGTAGACACGATAAAATAAGTTAATCAAAGACCATATTGTAATTGCAAATGCAAACAACCACCATCGGGAGAAGAAATAAACGATTAGACTATGCGCATCAACACCTATCAGTAAAACAGCAATTCCTCATACGAAACTGCATAGTCGCATTTTCTCCCTCCTAAAATCCTGTATCTAGTAAAAATTTACTACAAGAATCAACTTGATATTTGCATCAACCTTTGATCTACGCTCTTTATCCCGCTCATACCATTGAAGGCCTCATTTATTCATATCGATAATCACAATAGAAAAAAAACTACTCTACTATATGTACTGTCATCAAGGCAGAGAACAATTACATTTTTAGTTGATTATTTAACAGTTTTGTTAGAGCATGGCAGTAACCATACTTTATTACTCATGCTACAAAATGCAAGAGTGGTGGTGGCTACTCAATAATGGTTTAATAAACTAATTTTTTTCTGAAAACAGGGATCTTTGACTTTGTTATAATAGTATCAAATTAAATTGCTATCATGGCTAAACAAACCTTAAAATCAGGACGAGAGAACGCCCTTTCAAAAACCATAAGTCCACTAGAAATTGTATTACTTCTCTGGTTCTCCTTGAAGAAACCATCTTAATCAACTCAAAACTGTGAACAGCCAAAGTTCCAATTACAATATTACATCAGAAGATGCCCACACATACAGGGGGAAAGAGATCAAATACCTTCTTCGACATGATAACAAGTGAAGCTCAATCTCGAGCTTAAACAATATCGATTCAAGGAAACATGAGCAACTCAAGTGTTTGGCCTCTAATCAAATAGCCCCAAAACCAAAACCTGCAGTTTAATTAAGAGTTAATGAATGGTGAATAATTCAGTGATTCCTTGAGGATTAAGCTGCACTTAATTTAATAAAAAGGTGTACTCCTGACCTTATTCATAATAAGCATCAAAATCATTGAAGCTACGCCTAACTCAAACAAAAACAACAAGACAGTTGTTGGTCACTTAGACCGAATTAAAGGTTTGGATACAATTATCATATGTTTACATCATATCTTCCACAAGAACATAGAACAAATGAACATACCATCAATATCAAAAATTTATTCATACGATGGAACTGCTTGTGCAGATCCACAAATGAAACATTACATAAACTTCAAGATAATAGGCAGAGTAAAAATTTTGAAGAGTCTTTATGTTATTCTAGACCATTGAGAATGATATGTGCTCAAGATCTAGATTAAAAAAAGGCAAACATTCAAAATCTTTGATAAAGAAAACACAAAAAATCATCATCCAAATGGCGTATGCATTAATTTTTATTATGACTCATAAGGAACCACCTCAATAAAAATATTTATCTTTTCTTTAACCAGTTTGATCAGCCTATGCACATTTCAACTAATGTCCCCGTCAAAAAAAGGTTCCATTGGCAATAAAAATATATATAAAAAATGAATATTAAGGCCAGTACACTACTGAGTAGGCTTCTACCATGGGCAAATAAGATGTTATCAACAAAAAAAATAATGAGAGACTAATGAACAATCATGCATTCATATATAAGATATCACAACGAGATCTATTATCATGTCTGATAATCCACATCAAGAAATGGAACTAGCTATATTTGTTATATAGATCATCTCATATATATGCACACATTGACTACCACAACTTATTGTTTACATCCTTGAAGGGCCCCATATAGGTGCTAGCCATAGGTAATACATTCACATACTAATTTATGTACATGTTCATATTTACAAACAAAATTGCCTTTTCACATTTACACATTTATCATAATATCCACAATTCTATAATTATATATGAAACAAAATAGCAAAGTCAAATGAAAGAATGTAGCTCAAGAAAACATGCGATAGGCACATTTACTAATTTAGAGTTAAATACTAATTATTATACGTCATTACATCATAGCCACAAGCTGACAAGTAAATATTGATTATAGGGTTACTATTACATATTCATTGATCACTCATCACAGTTCATTTATAGAAATTAATGGTTTTCACAATGTGGTGTTTCAAAAAATGAATATATTTTTAAGCAATATTAATTGATTTCATCAATTTGATTATAACTTGCCATGTACTTATAAGCATCATAAAAAATTACAAGATAAAAAAAATATGAACATTGATATTAAAATTCACATCCAAAATACATAATCACAAGGTGCTGCTGATTACATCATCACCTGAGAGTCAATAACGCTCAAGTATCACAAATAAATTATTTAAAAATTCATATAAAATTTCAGAAAATACTACTTAATACTAATCACAAAGCACATGTAATTATTTTAATTTGAAGATTATACTTTTATGAATATATTCAATTAGACAATTTTCATTTATCACTTGATCGCAATGCTTTTAATTTAAACATGATCATGATTTCACATAAGGCACAATGTTTAGTAATTAACACATGATATAGTTTATAAATTATATCAAACAAATATTCAGAAAATATAGCATATATAGAAATAATATGCTTTTGAAATCTCATTCTGAACCAAGGATCATATTAAATTAATAAAAATATATATACTTTATTGACTTTTATTAAATACAATAGGCAAGCATTACTTTAAGGCCTTGTTTCCTTCGACGACAACAGTGAAGGAAAGCAGAAGTTTCCTTGTTTCCCTCAGCAAATAGAAAATTTTGGGCGGAAAGCATGTGGAAAAACTTTCCCTTGTTTAGCAATCTGCCCAAATCGGGTAGAAAACAACAAAATTTTGCTAAACTCACTCAGCCCTAATATTGCCCTAATATTGAATGCAGCTCCCGCACGCCAACGACGCCAGATGCCAGCCACTGCTCTTGCTCACCGACGCCAAATGTGACATTGCTCCCGCTCACCGACGCCAAATGTGACACTCTCCCGCTCACCGACTCACTGATGCCAAAAGTCAGACACTGATCCCACTTGCTGAAACCAGCTGCTACTCACCGCCACCAAGAGCAACTCTTTGTAGTGGAATTGTTATCTGTTTAATAATCAATCTAAACCAAGAAATTGGTTAGTGCATATGAAATTATAGCTCATCTGATCTCTTCTGCTTGAAAATATACATTTTTGGTCACAATAAAACATCTGCTGCAAAAGAATAGTGAGTGCCGGAATCTGTTGGAGAATGATGTTAGAAACAAAAGGGACCATTTGAGTTAGGGGTGTAAATATCAAATCAGAAACTTTTCTTCCCTCTAAAGGAAATACAAGAAATGAAAACTTTTTTACTTTTCTATCCATGGTATTTTTTTTCCTTATAAACGTTTCTTTCCTTTCTGTTTTCTTTCCCTACTAGGAAACACAAACTAAGTAATTCCTTTTAACACATGAGACAACTATAATTTTTAAACTTCAACAAATCATTTTCCTAAAATTTTACAAATTTGCTAGCACTTTATTCCACCTAAATAAACTCGAACTTGTAAAATGTAGATGGATATAATGATTTAACATGATATAAGAAATTTAATAACAAAAGTTTAACTAGTTAAGACTTAATTGGGTTACACAACCGTAAATCATACAATCATTTTAAAAATAATTTAAAATATAACAAAATAATCTACAAAGATTTTTAGAGAACTTAGTGCATAAGCATGCCAAACATTCCAAATAAAATAATTGTGATTGAAAAAGACACAAATATGTAATGCTAAATGATTTTAAGCACTCATATGTATTCTTCTCTTGGATCATTTCTGAACAAAGAAGATGCATAGGATGTAAGCTTCTCGGCTGATATCATGAGTTTCTCCATTAGAATGTTTAGTAGCATGCATTTGGTAAACTCATTCATTAGTCCTTTCAGAACCTAGTCATGAGTTTCTTCACTAGAAGTGTTTGCAAAAAGATCAATTTAAGTATGTTGCATAAAATACTAATAAAATTCAGTAGCGCAGATTAGGTAAACACTTTCATGATTTTACAAATTTGTAAGTAATTTAATTAGCAAACTAAGGATATACTATTGTATTTCATCTATTATTCAGTGTATTACTAGTTCACCTTTATTATCTCATTATCATAAATCATAAAATATATTGAAACTATGTTACAAGTTAAATCTTAAGATAGTAAGACGTGATTTTCTTCATCATATAACAAGCATTATTTATATTATCTTACAATAATATTTATCCCAATAGTCTTACAAATCATCATGAATTCCAAATAATAAAATATATTGAAAATATGTTACAAATCGATGCTATCTGGTGCTGACTGGTATGCAACGTTTATATTAGATTTGAAATTTAAGTATAGGAAATAAATTTAGGTATTAATTATAATTAAAATTAATGATACAAAGCAATTAATTATATTAAATATTCTATGTTACAGTTAGAGCTGGAGTGTAGGAGATGATTTAATAAAATGTACACACAGATTATTTGTAGACTTTGAATAGATACTTAGGGCCTCTATACAGAGAGGCTACCAGGTGAAGTCTAATCCAACTTGGATTATGTAATATTGAGTGGAATCTTATCCTACTTGAATTAGGAAATAAATTTAGGTATTAACTATAATAAAAAAATTTAATACAAAGCAATTAATTATATTAAATATTCTATGTTCCAGTTAGAACTGGAGTGCAAGACATGATTTGATAAAATGTACACAAAGATTATTTGTAGACTTTGAATAGATACTTAGGGCCTCTATATAGAGAGGCTACTAGGTGAAGTATAATCCTACTTGGATTATGTAATATTGAATGGAATCTTATCCTACTTGAATTAGGATTACGATGGAAGTGGCTTCCTATATGCTCTTCAATAGTTACCATGTGTTTCTTCCAATAAGGATTTGATTTAATTCAAAAGAAAACTTCATAAATAAAATGTTTTGGCTGCAAGTTAACAACATGATTTAGATAACATAAAAGAAGATATATCTGAAATATTTTATGGAAAAGGTGCATTTTCATCCTATCAAAAATCTTCGAACATACAGGAATAAGTAGTTTATTAGTCCAACCATTAAATTTACATATGCTATTATGTTCTGTATTAAATTCACGACTTGGACAGAATGATAAATCAGTTAAAGGGTTCCATTAAGGGAACAGTGTTAGCATTAGATTATTGAAAAGAATCAATTTCTTCACGTGATTGTTTGAATCAGAAGACTGAGGACCTCTCAATAGTCCAATACTGATAATGAGATGCCTAAAAGGGAACTTATCCTAAAAATTATCTTGACAATGATAAATAGGATACCCAGTATAATTCATAGGATGTGATTACAAACTAAAAGGAACACAATATCCTCCTTCCAATGTTAAAAAAAATGAAATAGTATATATTGAACATAGAAGCTTACCCTATTCAGACTAGGAGCCGATGACATAGTTGATCACTTGAAATAATGGCAAGAAGTAAAGACTTGATACAACTCAACCATATTTCAGCTAGAAGTAACAATTTGAACATGTTACAATTTTAAAGAAAAAATTGAACTGAGAAACTGAAAGATCCTTCGAGGTTCAAAGGGAAGAAAAACGAAAACCTTCACAAACAAAAGATATAACCTTGCAAAAGAAGAAAACAAGCGACTTTTTTGACAAGCCAATTGGGAATTGATAGGCTAGAAATGTCATGAATACCATGCATTATTCAAGATGCAGTAATAAAATTTATTTTCTTAATATAAACTTTTTCAGATTAAGAATATCAATTGAAGAAACATGGAGTCCAAATCTTTCCAGTTTAATGATATAAGATATAGAAAATCAAAGATACTGAAAACCATTGAAATCATCCAGTGTTAAGTAATGTTCTAACATTTAGTCAAAAGAATTTGAATGAAAAGTGTGGAAAATGCTAACTAGCGGGTAAGACAACATAAATTAGAGAGAGAAAACAAAGTATGAAACCACAAGGAACATCGAACTAGACTAAAAAAGTAGAGTACCTGGATTTTATCTTATCCCAAGCATTTTGTCTAAAACATAACAGATCTTGAATATTTCGCTGCTTTGACAAAAACCACTCTTGCAAAATGCCTCAATCAAATGATTGAATATTTTGCAATCAAGAACCAATCCTTGTGCCAGCATTTCTTCAAATAAGTTTAGCAGTTCAGTGAGTTTTCTGTCCCTGACCAACCAATAGGCTAAATGTGCAACTGCCTCTGATGGGTACCCATCTTCAACTGATCTAACAAGATGAATGGCTTCAGAAACTTTCATGTTCTTACAAAGGCAATCAACAATAGTACTGTAGGTTACCGAGTCTGGTCTAATGTTCTCCGCATCCATTTCAGAAAAAACATCAAGAAGTTCATCAGTTTTTCCTGCCGTATAGAACTCATGAATCAGAATGTTACATGTAACAATATCGGCAACAAAGCCTTTGCTGGTAAAGATGCATTTTGCCTTCCGCAGATTTCCATATTTACATAGGCTACGAATCAGAATATTAAAAGTTTCTGTGCTGTGGCATATGCCCTTCTTCAACATATCATTGAAGAGCTTCAAGACCCAAGACAATTTCCCAATCTCACAAAGCCTGCTCATTATAATGTTATAGCTGACAACATCAATATTTAATCCTAACTCCCAGCTCATCTCCAGATGGTGGTTACCGTCCCAAACTGAAGACTCTCGGCAAATGCAATCAAGTACAATGTTCAATGTCACAACAGTGGGGCACAGCTTCTTCTCAAGCATAACCTCCAACTGTCTAAAAGCAACGTCCGCCATGCCCACCTTACAGAGCCCATTGATGTATGTGTTGTATGTAACTGCATCAGGCTCCCAACCATCAGACGGACTGTTCTCTAAAAGATGAGCAACCTGATCAAAATATCCATACTTACAGAGCCCATTGATCAGTGTATTGTAAGCCACAACATCTGGCGGACAACCAATACTCCGCATCGATTCCATCAACCTTATTGCTGCCTCAATCTTCCCTTGGGAGCAATAAGCCTGGAGGAAGGGAGTATAGGAATGGCTATTGGGTGCGCACTTCCCCTGCAACATCTGATCCAATACTCCCCATGCCTCCTCGACCATTCCGGCACGGCACAGTCCCGTGATCAGCGTCGAGTAGGTGACGACATCAGGATCGCAGCCTCTCCGCTTCATCCATTCAATAATCTCGTAAGCCGAATCAAACCTTTTAAGGTAGAAAGAATAGAACTTCACGAGCACCGTGAAAGAAGCAGCATCGGGTGTGACACCTGACTCGATCATTTCGTCGAACACCTTCTCGGCGTCCTCCAACCGGTTGGCGGCGACAAGCGCGTCCAACACTGTGGTGTAGCAGAGGACGTTGGGCTCACATTTGGACTCCTTCATCTCGCGGAAAAGTCTGAGGACCTCATCGAGGTTGCCTGCGCGGCTGAAGGCCTTCATGAGGAGGTTGTAGTGGAAGGGATCGAACTCAAGAGGCTGCGCGCCGGGTTCCGGGAACGAAAAGTGGGTTTTGTTGGGGAAAGCCTTCAAGATCTGGGAGAAGCGGGAGAGGAGATTGGAAGTGGGGGCCTCCTCGCCGGAGGTGGCGTGGCCAGAGTTGCAGACAGTGCTGTGGCCGCGGAGGGAGCGGCAGCTCCTCGATCGGCGGCGGAGAACATCAATGAAGAAGTCCAGGGTAGTGGCGGCGGATCGAATCGCGTTCGGGAGAGGGGAGGCGGAGACGCAAGCGGCCATGGATGGTGTCACTCCCAGACAGATAGATAGATAGATAGAATACCTCGATGGAAATTAGCTACGTCGATCAGAAATCCAGCCGTGACCTCCCGAAATCCCACTGGAGCAAGCATTCCAGCCGCGTCGCTGACCAGATCCAGCCGCGCCGTTTGGTGCCGCCGTCTACGTCAGGGAGATACGGACACAGAAGAGCCGGCGACGAAGGAAGAAATCCGGAAGTCCAGCCTCAGCGAGTTCCGCCCCCGTCGTCGGCAAGAAGACCGGCCGACGATGAAAACCAGGGCTACGGAACCCACAGCGGACGGCGCCGGAAGAGAGTCCTCGCGGAGGTCGAAGACACGCCGGCACCTCCACAGAAAGGGAGAAGAAGGGGAGGAAAGCCCGATCCGCTGTCGTCCAACCCACTGGCGGTCGCCCAACCTCACGGCGAACACCGCCCGGACGAAATCCTCCTGTCCGCGCGAGCCCTTACTTCTCAGAGATTGGGGGATGGACCGGCTAAGCTAGGTAACTAATTTTTATTTAAAAAACATTTTTTTAAAATATGAACTACATCTTTTAAACTATTTAATAGTATTGATATTAGGATAGTTTAAATTATATACAATCATAAAATACCCTAAATATTATCACATAAAAAATAAAAAATTATTTACTATATAAAAATATTTAATATATTTTATGAATATATATAATTTAAAATATCCTAATATTTGTACCATTAAATAGATTGTGTAGATCATTTTTTAAAAAAAATTAAAAAAAAAATTTTCATAGGAAAATAAAAGATCCAACTTAGGAAAGTTAACCTGGGACCCAGGTTAAGAATTTTTTTCAAGAACCTGAGTGTCCTCTCTCTCTCCCTCTATGGCCCTTTCACCTCGGAAATACCACCACAGTGAAATTTTTTGATGGAGGGTACCTGCTGATCGCAGCAAAGATCGCGTGATCCTGCAAGCATAACTTTTGATGCAAATTTTATAATCTTAAAGTAAAGTCTATTGCACGCTCTAGGTCAACACATATGAAAATAAATTACCTAATATTTTGTCAACATATACGAAATATTTAACGAGCTGGTCAACGTTTCCGTCTGTTATCCTTATTAGGGTAAATTTATGAGTTTTCGATCGTCGCCCCGCTCTTTCCATCAGGCAAGAAAATTTTCTCTCGCTCCCGTTCGCTCATCATCGAGGCCATTTTCGGCGATTAAAAAGCCCTCTCTGTCTCCGTCAACCCCACTAGAGACAATCTCCGGCGATCTTTGGCTCACCCCATCGACTCTGCTTCTGTCTCCAACGATCTTTGGTGGTCCCTAAAAAATCCGTCGTCGGCCGGTCAAAGAGCAAGGGATTCCAAGTGTCACGCCCCGCCCTAAAGGTTCTCCGACGGAACTCTAAACCGGCGTGAAATGTTACAACCCAGGTTTCTGAATGCGGAAAAAGACTGAAATTATAGATTATTTACAGATACACTTACTCAAAACATGGAATGTAAATGAAGTCATAACACAATGTTTTAATTCCAACTCTAAACCTGATTATTACATGACTTTTAAAGGAATCATACTATCTAACTACAGAACTTTGAGCATGGGGCAGGACCACCTTTTAAATTAAACGTATGAACGCTTCTGGAAGTTAGCTGTAGGTCCTGTGCTACCTTGAGGAGTATCTGCAACAAAAATCCCTCGCGGGTCAGCATTAAGCTAAGCAAGTCTCTCTCCAAGAGAAACGGGAAATCCCTTGAACAGAGGGGGAGGTGATAAAATCAAAGTACTAGCATAATATACAAGGAATTGCAATAGGTAAAGAATAACATATATTCAAATATGATCAATACTACTATAATTCAATTGCAAAGTTCATAAATCTTAACATGTAAGTTGTACAAATGACTGATAAAACAAAATAAACAATATACTATATAATTGAATGAGACACATATCATAACATGTAAGCATATAATTGATTTTCTAGTTCACTAATTTACTGATTTAGCCCGTGGGTCGTCACCCTAAACCGCACCCGCAGGTGGTGAACACACCCGCCATAGTGTGCCACGAGTTCTATTACTGAACCCCGGACAAAAACTGATATGCACATGTTCATGATAATAAAATAGCACGTCTCAAAAGAAAATATATCAAAATTGTATACAAACAAAGGTACATAATCATGCTGTTTTAACTAGGAACAACTGAAGGAAAATATACAAGAAATGAACTTGGTTTGAGTACTTACAAATTTGAGAATGTTTAAAACTAAAGCCCTCAAAATCTCAGATTCAGTGCAATCAGAAGGTCTGTGATTTAACATATAAAAAGCCTAAATAAATACCAATCCAAAGCTCAAAGAAACTATTTCAACCTCTAATTGACCTTCAAAAACTTCTAATTAGATACTGGTTCAAAGAACCAAACTATAAACCTACTGAACCAACCAGAATTCCACTGAACCGATTAAAATTAAGCCTGAACCAACTAATTTTGACTGAACCGAATACTTTGACCCTAAATTACTCCTAACATACAAATCAAAAACACCCAAAACCTATACCATTAGATAGGCAATTGAAAGAGTTTCCCAACGCCTTCCTGAACCGACTGAGATTCCACCGGAATCCCCCTGAACCGGCCCAAATACTACTTCTGGGTCGAACCTGAAATTGAACCGGTCAAACTGTTGACCCGGCTCAAATCAAAACTCGACTCAAACCCGCAATTCGCCTGGTTCAACTCCAATTAAACCGGTCGAATCCGGTTTTCCTTATTAAACCTAACAGACGGTGGCACTTCTGATTTCCACTGCCAGCAGCCGCCGGAGCCAAAGCTCGCGACGTCTCCGGCGAGGAATTCAGCACACGCCAGACCTCCGCTCTCCTCCATAACTTCCAGATCTGAAATTGAAAGGAGACCGAAGATCCCTAACCACTCACAGCGAACTTTGGACACTGCCCAAGGTTCTCCGGCGAATCGCGGAAGATTCACGTGGCGGCGCCGCCACCGCCCGAAATCAAAACTCGATAAAACCCATCAGAAACAACAGGAATAGAGAAATACATAGAGCAGTGTTGGGCAGACGCTGCAGGCGAAGAACTGAGGCTTCGCCGGCTTCAGTTGACGATGATTATCTCCAGCGGCGGCTTCTTCTCCGGCGATCGCTTCCACCGCTTCTCGCAGCGCTCCGAAAGTTCAAATCTCCCTTTGGAAATTTTGAAAGCACGATGGGAAGGTTACGTAACTTCCCGTGCTTAAAAGACAGAAATTTTACCTCTCAAAAACCGTCACCGAGCTAAAGACTCGAGCGCCGCCGGAAGAAGCGGAGGCGAACGGGTTTTCACCCTAAAAACATATTACACTCATTTCGGGTTTTCATTATGAAACCCGCTTTCTTTAGCAACCCGCCCGCTAGAGCGGCGGTTGCGTCGCTAACGCGGCAAACGACCGTCGCGTGTCCGCCAATTTCGGCGATAAACCAATCAATGTTTTTTTTTAAATACTAAAAATTCAAAAATATGGGAAATACAAAAATATTAATAAAATACTGAAAAATGTTGTATTAATTCTAGAAAAATACAAAAAAAATCTATAAAAATCCTAAAATCCAAATACAAAATAATAAAAATATTTCTAGTGTATAACACTTTACCCCCCTTAAGAAATTTGGTCCTCCAAATTTCCTACTCACCGGATTCCTCAAAAAGAGAAGGATACTCATCTTGAACTTTGCTTTCAAGCTCCCATGTTGCCTCATCTTCTGAATGATGTTGCCACTGCACCTTAACCCACAGAATGACCCTGTTTCTGAGCACATAATCCTTTCTTTCTAATATCTTAATTGGATGTTCCACATAAGAAGCATCATCTTGTACTTGAATAACTTGAGAAGACAGAATATGAGTTGGGTCTGGAGTATACTTTCTAAGCATGGATACATGAAAAACATTATGCACATGGGACAGAGAAGGAGGCAAAGCTAATTTATAAGCTACTTCCCCTACGCGCTGCAAAATCTCAAAAGGACCAATAAACTTAGGTGACAACTTTCCTTTCTTTCCAAATCTCAAAACGCCCTTACTGGTGAAACCTTTAAAAATACATGATCCCCAACATCAAATTCTAACTCCCTTCTTCTTTTGTTTGCATAGCTCTTTTGTCTATTCTGAGCAGTCAACAACCTTTGTCTAATCTGATTGACAATGTCAACATCCCTCTGGATCATCTCTAGTCCAACAGAAAACTTTTCCCCTATTTCATCCCAACAAAGAGGGGACCTACACTTTCTTCCATAAAGAGCTTCAAACGGTGCCATTTGAATTCCAGAATGAAAACTATTATTATATGAAAACTCTACTAAATGAAGATGCTTATCCCAAGAAGATTTCATATCTAAGGCACATGCTCTCAGTAAATCTTCTAAAGTCTGAATAGTTCTCTCAGACTGTCCATCAGTCTGAGGATGAAAAGTTGTACTGAAGCTCAAATTAGTACCCAAAGTCTTCTGCAAAGCACCCCAAAACTTAGAAGTGAAACGAGAGTCTCTATCAGAAATAATACTAAGAGGGATACCATGTTTACTAACCACAGCTTTAATATAAATATTTGCTAACTTACTCAAAGGAAAATTTTTCTTAACAGGAAGGAACTGAGCTGATTTGGTTAATCTATCCACAATCACCCAGATAGAATCAAACCCACCTTGAGTCATAGGCAAACTAGAGACAAAGTCCATGGTAATATTATCCTACTTCCATTCAGGAATTGGTAAACTTTGCAATTTTCCTGCAGGTTTCTAATGTTCTATTTTAACTTGCTGACACACTAAACATTTAGCCACAAAATTAGCAATTTCCTTTTTCATACAAGTCCACCAATAATTTACTTTTAAATCTCTATACATCTTTATACTTCCTGGATGCATTGAAAATTTAGAATTATGAAATTCTTCTAATAATTTCCTCTTAAGTTCAACATCATTAGGCACACACAAACGATTATCAAAAACAATTGCACCATCAGGTCTAACTTGAAATTCTGGTTTACTGACATCTGTCTGTAACACTGGATCCCTAAGCTGTGCTTCTTTAATTTCATCAACTAGGACTGATCTGGCCATTAAGCAAACAACCATACTATGTGGTGTATAACTGAGAGGTGTTAAAGATAAATCTACAAACTCTGAACTCATCTGAGAATGAGAAAGTCGGAGGTGAGCTAGTTGACTTATGGAGTTTCTACTAAGGGCATCTGCAACTACATGAGCCTTACCCGGATGATATTTAATGTCACAGTCATAATCTTTTAAGTAGTCCATCCATCTTCTTTGTCTCATATATTTAAATCCTTTTTGTGAAAAGATATATTTAAGACTCTTATGATCAGTAAAAATTTCAAAGGTATTTCCATACAGATAATGACACCATATTTTTAATGCAAAAATAATTGCAGCTAATTCCAAATCATGAATAGGATAATTTTTCTCATGAACTTTTAACTGTCTAGAAGCATAAGCTACAACATTATGATGTTGCATTAAACACAACCCAAACCCTGGTATGAAGCATCACTATAAATCACAAATCCATCATTACCACTAGGTAAGGTTAACACTAGTGCACTAGTTAATCTCATCTTTAACTCTTGAAAGCTCTTTTCACAATTTTCATCCCACACAAACTTAGCATTTTTCTGTGATAAGTCTGGTCAGAGGTAAAGCTAACTTAGAAAATCCTTCAACAAATCTTCTATAGTAACCAGCTAAACCAAGAAAACTTCTTACCTCAGAAACATTAGTAGGCTGAGACCAATTAAGTACAGCTTCAACTTTCTTTGGGTCCACTGAAATCCCTTCCCTTGAAATTACATGTCCAAGAAAGACCACTTCGTCTAGCCAAAATTCACATTTACTCAACTTAGCATACAATTTCTCCTTTCTCAAAACTTGTAAGACCAACCTTAAGTGGTGTTCATGCTCCTCATGAGACTTAGAGTAAATCAGTATATCATCAATAAATACTATAACAAATTTGTCCAGATATTCATGAAAAATTATGTTCATTAAATTCATAAAAACAGAAGGAGCATTTGTCAAACCGAACGGCATGACCAAAAATTCATAATGCCCATACCTTGTTCTGAAAGCTGTTTTACTAATATCATAATCCTTGATTCTCAATTGATGATACCCCGACCTTAGATCAATCTTTGAATAAACCTGAGTATTCTGTAATTGATCCAATAAATTATCAATTCGGGGTAAAGGGTACTTATTTTTAACAATTACTTGATTAAGTTGCCTATAATCAATACACAGCCTTGTCGACCCATCTTTCTTCTTGACAAAGAGAACTGGGGCTCCCCAGGGTGAAACACTTGGGCAAATCAAGCCCTTTTCTAACAATTCTTGGAGTTGCTTCTTTAACTCATCTAACTCCTTAGGAGACATTCTATAAGGTGCTTTAGAAATCGGGTTAGTCCCTGGCTGTAAGTCTAAAGTGAAATCCATCTCTCTAAAGGGAGGAAGACTAGGCAGATCATCTAGAAAAACATCAGGAAATTCCCTAACAACAGAAATATCTTCTAATTTACCATCAGTGATATTCTTTTCAGAAATATAAGCAAGGAAAGCACAACATCCTGACCTCAAAAGCTGAGTAGCCTAGATAGCCGAGACAAGAGGTAACTGGTCTCCAGTTAAACCTCGAAATACCACCTTAAGATTCTTTTCAGGAGATAAAATAATAACTCTATCCAAGTAGTTAACTTTAGAATCAAAATAAGTCAACCAATCCATTCCCAAAATCACATCAAAATCAAGTAGGTTAAGAACAATTAAATCATAATCATACCGATAGGTATTTATAACAATCTCACAGGATTTAAAAACATATTGTGCCCCTACTGATGCACCCAGAGGAGATTCAACTGATAAATTACTCTTAAGCAAAGAAGGTTGTCCCTCTAATCTATTTGCAAAATGCAATGCAATAAAAGAGTGAGAAGCACCAGTATCAAATAAAGCAGTAGCGGGTATACCGAAAACATAAATTATACCTCTAATGACTGCATCAGATTCTTGGGCCTCCTTTTTAGCAACAGCATAAACCTAACCCTTACTGGAAGACGAATTTTTCTTTGGACAATCACTCTTATAATGACCAGTCTGCTTGCAATAAAAACAAACTATTTCTCCCGTTGGACAGTTTGTAGAAACATGCCTGGTATCTCCACAAAATTTACAAAATACCAGGGTGAAGGAATCTGATGATGCTACACCCCTTTGATTCTGAGAAGCTTTATATTTCCCAGGAGGTGACTTAAACCTTTTGAAAGGTACATGCTCTTTATCTCTCGGGCCACTACTACTTGGAGCCTTACTACCAAAAGTCCGTTTAGTATTAACTTCCTGAACTTCCTGAGCCATCAACTCAATATTCTGCTCAGCCTAACGGGCTTTTCCCGAAACCTCCGCATGTGTGGGTAATTCGAAAGCAGAAACCCATGACCTCAAATTAGGGCGCAAACCCTTCTCAAACAACCTAGCCCGTTTCACTGGGTTAGCAACCCAGTCAAGAGCAAACCGAGCTAGATTATTAGAACTTTTATCATAATCGGCAACAGACATCTCTCCCTGAGATAGACTGAGAAATTCTTGTAATTTAGTGGTCCGTACAGAATTAGGAAAATACTGACCTAAGAAAACTTCTATGAACTGAAGCCAAGTGATTCTAGCATTAGTTGGTAAACTTCTTTTGTAGTTACTCCACCAGGCATCAGCATCCCCATGAAGAAGATGACTAACAAATCTGAGCTTATCCTCATCTGTACACTCCACCAATTCAAAGGCTTTTTCGACTAATCGCAACCACTCTTCAGCCTCAGCTAGATCTGCAGGTCCTCGAAACGGTCCCGGACCGTGCTTTTGTAATTCCGCGAGTTTAGCATTCGCGGCTGAACCGTGCATGGCTTGGGCAATTGCTGCTCCTAACTCCACATTAGCAGGTTCATTTCGATTTGTCCGTCTCCTTCTTGGTGGATCCATGCTCTAAAGGAAGGAAAGGAAGGCAAGAAAAGTTATCAGATAATCGTCGAATAACGAATCCTAAACCATCCTAAACCATTCTAAACCTTATATGTTTTCAGTGCAAGGATTGTTAATGCTCTGATACCAAATTGTTACAACCTAGGTTTCTGAATGCGGAAAAAGACTGAAATTATAGATTATTTACAAATACACTTACTCAAAACATGGAATGTAAATGAAGCCATATCATTATTTAAAGAATTTATTACAGAAATTGAACATAATGTTTTAATTCCAACTCTAAACCTGATTATTACATGACTTTTAAAGGAATCATACTATCTAACTACAGAACTTTGAGCATGGGGCAGGACCACCTTTTGAATTAAATGTATGAACGCTTCTGGAAGTTAGCTGTACGTCCTGTGCTACCTTGAGGAGTATCTGCAACAAAAATCCCTCGCGGGTCAGCATTAAGCTGAACTAGTCTCTCTCCAAGAGAAAGGGGAAATCCCTTGAACAGAGGAGGAGCTGATAAAATCAAAGTACTAGCATAATATACAAGGAATTGCAATAGGTAAAGAATAACATATATTCAAACATGATCAATACTACTATAATTCAATTGCAAAGTTCATAAATCTTAACATGTAAGTTGTATAAATGACTGATAAAACAGAATAAACAATATACTATATAACTGAATGAGACACATATCATAACATGTAAGCATATAACTGGTTTTCTGGTTCACTGATTTACTGATTTAGCCCGTGGGTTGTCACCCTAAACCGCACCCGCAGGTGGTGAACACACCCGCCACAGTGTGCCACGAGTTCCAATAACTGAACCACGGACAGAAACTGATATGCACATGTTCATGATAATAAAATAGCATGTCTCAAAAGAAAATATATCAAAATTGTATACAAACAAAGGTTCATGATCATGTTGTTTTAACTAGGAACAACTGAAGGAAAATATACAAGAAATGAACTTGGTTTGAGTACTTACAAATTTGAGAATGTTTAAAGCTAAAGCCCTCAAAATCCCAGATTCAGTGCAATTAGAAGGTCTGTGATTTAACATATAAAATAAATAAATAAATACCAGTTCAAAGCTCAAAGAAACTATTTCAACCTCTAATTGACCTTCAAAAACTTCTAATTAGATACTGGTTCAAAGAACCAAACTATAAACCTACTGAACCAACCAGAATTCCACTGAACCGATTAAAATTAAGCTTGAACCAACTGATTTTGACTAAACTGAACACTTTGACCCTAAATTACTCCTAACATACAAATCAAAAACACCCAAAACATATACCATTAGATAGGCAATTGAAAGAGCTTCCCAACGCCTACCTGAACCGGCAGAGATTCCATCGGAATCCCCCTGAACCGACCCAAATACTACTTCTAAGTCGAACCTGAAATTGAACCGGTCAAACTATTGACCTGGCTCAAATCAAAACTCGACTCAAACCCGCAATTCGCCTGGTTCAACTCCAATTAAACCGGTCGAATCTGGTTTTCCTTATTAAACCTAACAGACGGCGGCGCTTCTGATTTCCGCCGCCCGCAGCCGCCGGAGCCAAAGCTTGTGACGACTCCAGCGAGGAATTCAGCACACGCCAGACCTCCACTCTCCTCCGTAACTTCCAGATCTGAAATTGGAAGGAGACCGAAGATCCCTATCCACTCACGGCGAACTTTGGTCACTGCCCAAGGTTCTCCGGCGAATTGCAGAAGATTCACGTGGCGGCACCGCCACAGCCCGAAATCAAAACTCGATAAAACCAGTCGAAAACAACAGGAATAGAGAAATACCTGGAGCAGCGTTGGGCAGATGCCGCGGGTGAAGAACTAAGGCTTCGCCGGCTTCAGTCGACGACGATTATCTCCAACGGCGGCTTCTTCTCCGGCGATCGCTTCCACCGCTTCTCGCAGCGCTCCGAAAGTCCAAATCTCCCTTTGGAAGTTCTGAAAGTACGATGGGAAGGTTGCATAACTTCCCATGCCTAAAAGACATAAATTTTACCCCTCAAAAAATTGTCACCGAGCCGAAGACTCAAGCGCCGCCGGAAGAAGCGGAGGCGAACGGGTTTTCGCCCTAAAAACATATTACACCAATTTTGGGTTTTCATTATGAAACCCGCTTTCTTTAGCAACCCGTCCGCTAGCGCGGCGGTTGCGTCGCTTACGCGGCGAACGGCGTGTCGCGCGTTCGCCAATTTCGGCGATAAACCAATGTTTTTTTTAAAAAAAAAATACTAAAAATTAAAAAATACAGGAAATACGAAAATATTAATAAAATACTGAGAAATGCTGTATTAATTCCAGAAAAATATAAAAAAATCCATAAAAATCCTAAAATCCAAATACAAAATAATAAAAATATTTCTAGGGTATAACATGAAATCCTTAATCTCCGGGTGCAAAATCACCCCCAAATAGGGAACCCTAATGGCCGTCCAAAAATTCTCCTCAATTCGGAAAGCGATCGGAAAACCCTAACCCTAATTAGGAAAATACCTCTGGTCTACGTCACAGTCAACGAAACTACGCCGCAACTCAAATTTGCGTCTACTGACGTCACGCCTGATGTCAACCTCCAATTCGAATTCGCGCGTCGAATTCGCCCGTTGACCTGGCCGAATTTGACTATGTTGTGTGCCTCGATTCGAACGCCCGTGCATTCGAAGCTACGCCGCATCTTCTTCTTTCTCGCCGAACGCCGCCTTTCGTCTGCCTTCCACACGCGATCGTCATCGGAGATGCGTGCTAGCGGGGAAAGGATCAGCCTCGCCCTCTGCTCCTTCGTCGCTGACCCAGAAGCCACCCGACAGCCGCCTGCCGCCGGAACTACGTCGCCGCTGAAGAATTCGTCGGAAGCAGAAAGAACAGAGGAAGAAAGCTCGCCGAAGAACACACGCAGTGGAGGAAAATTTCACTCATTTATTTCACTCATTAGGAGTTGAACGGGCTATATTTAAAATTTATATATATAAATATACAATGTAATTATGTAATCTGAGTTAAGCGGATCAATCTATTAATAACCTAATTATTTTTGAATCATAAATAGATTAATCTATTTATAACTCAAACACGATTATAATTAACATAAACCCATCTAATTTCGTATCCAATGAGATTTGGATTAGCCGGTCGACTTACATTTTGCCATATGAGCCAGTGACTCCAAATGCACACATCCACGTTATACATAAATTAAAATATTAAATATTGCAACAAAACACAAGCATCATGAGTTGCATGTACTGAAATAGGATCATGTGACTATGATATAGGAAATCAAGTTCCAAAGGGAAAGCTTGATAAGTTAGTTCGGGCCTACATGATGTGTTTGGAACATTGCTTTGGTGGTTAATTATGCCTCTATTAAATGCAAAGCGCAAAAAAGTTAGACTCGTGTTAACCAGATGCGACGCTTACCTAACCTCACAGGACTCACACTTTCCATCCTTTTTCTCTTTCCGTTTTCTTAATCTGATCTTCCAACTGCCCCATCAATCCACTCTCTAGTCTCTTCCTTCGTGTGTGTATAAATATACAGGAATTTTAAAGAGTTGAAGAACTTTTCTTTTCAGAAAGAAAGTGATGTGTTTTAATAAAATTTTTTGTCTACTGAAAAGGACCAATAAAAATAAAAAAAAATAGAAAAGATAAAAATAAGTAAAATCTTTCATTTTTAATTTTCTCAAATCAGATAGAAAAAATAGCCCGACGCTGGCACAAGGAAAAATAAAATTTTTCTTATTTTCCTCATAAATAAACACAAAAAAAATTTACTAAATATTTTTTTTTCATATAAATTTCCATTTCTTTTAAGTTTTTTATCCTCCTAAAAATCTATCCCTCCAATAAACATAGCCTAGAAAATTAATTTTAGCATACTTTCATCCAATTGCTTCCTAAAACCCTTCTCCCTAAAATTTTTTCCTACCCTACTTTCTTTAGCGCATGGGTATTAAAAAAAATTGAACCGACTGTTAACTGACCAAATGATTTTCGCAATATATTTTTCTTTTTAGATTAACTAATTTTTGATTTGGGTCGGTTCAAGGATTGCAACCACTTGTCATCCCATCACCCACGTCTGCCCAATGGTCACCGAAAAAAAGTCTTGCGCAGGGGCTCTTCTTTTCTGAAGATATGAAGGGTCCCCAAAATTTGAACCAAATGATTTTTTTTTAAAAAAAAATACTACGATGATCTATGATCTATGTACTTAAAGTTATTCAATAACATTAATATCATTATGAATAAAATCTTGTGTGATCAAAAAATATCAAAAAAAATTATAAAAATTGGATGGTAAAATCGCCATCTTTCTTATTTTTCTTGGGAATGGCCCTACCATAGGCCATTTTCTCACCGTCACCCGCTAGCTATTGCCCCTCGCCCACCACCCATAGCTTGCATTGGCCACCCATCACTAGTTGCCAGCCGGTTAATTAAAAATTAAAAATTTATTCGTATTGAAAAATGGTTCATGATCAGTTTTAAGTTTTTCCCTACCGATACGTTCAGTTCGAAAATTGCTCCACTTTCAATAACAATCCTATTTGGAGGGAGTCTGACCTAAAAATTTTCTCCCCTCGAATTTTCCATCCTCCCAAATAAACCAGATAGAGGCATTTATACTGCTCTCTCAGCCGTCCGATTAAAATGTCGCTTACACGACCTCGTGGAAGGAGGCGGCGACGGCGTGACTCCTGAGCCACGACTTCGCTTTCGCTCCTCCTCGATTCCCGGACAATCCCTAGTAGATTCCGTTTTTCCTGGAAACGGATGGCCTTCCTCTATGGTTTTAGAAAAAAGCGAAACAAGTCTAAATTTACAAAAAAAAAGTGTTTTATAAACGGTTATAAATAATTTTTTTTTTTAAAAAAAAAAACTGGCATATGCGCAGAGTTGAACCGCATCCATAGAACACGCGGGGCAGATGTTAGATTTTGAACTGCCGATTGAGAGGAGAGAATGAGCGAGCGAGAGAGCAGGATTCCGAAGTAAATCCACTGTCGCGGGTACGCAACGCTATCTTTTTCATTTTTTTCTTGCGCCGCCCACCCTTTCTGCCTTCCCCAAATCAAGGATCGCTCCTCATTTAAAGCCCACCTGTTCCTTCCATCTTGCTCGAGGAGCGCTTCGATTTTATCCAAGTAAAAGGTTGCGGCTTGCTGCTTCTGTCCGATTTGATCGGAGTCCTATTTCAGCGAAGGATCCGATTTTCATTTTTATTTGTTTTTGTTTTTTTGTGCAGAGGCTGCGATATTTTTTTTTGCCCTAATTCATTTCCTAATTGTTTGGCGATCTAAGTCGTCTTCTTCCTCGGGGGATTTTGTGTACTATTTGCTGGTTTCAGCATCGAATCTTTTGCTTTTGCTGCTGTGCTTGATTACTTGATTATGAAGAAGATCCTCATTCCTCAATGTATTTCATCGCTCACCTTCTGGAAACCCTAATTGTTCAATCTCTGATGCTATGGATTTTTAATTCCTAATTTTGTTAATATTTGGTCATAATTTGGCAATTTGGCAGGTTGAAGAAAGAAAAAAGAACAAGGAAAAAGTCATTTTGTTGAGTTGTTGAGGCCGTGACCCGGGCCTTGGCTGTCAACATCCTTTGACAGCCAGGCCTGCCTCTCCCATCCCTTCGCCTCCTCATCGCTCAGGCAAGTCAAATTTCCCCTTTCCTGTCACCGAGGTTTAACAAGCTAGTGTTTGAATCCTTAATCTCGGTCAATTAATCTCGGCTGTACGAGCTCTTTGACCAAGAATTACTAAAACAAGACATGCTTTTTCTTTCACTTAGTTTGACCCCGATTCCAATCCGTGTTCATCGTGTGCTCAATTAATCCCTGTTGATGTGCCTGACCTGTTGCCAACATCAGCAGGTCGGTGACCGCGTCCTCGAAGATTCGCCTATTGTATATGTTTCGCACACTAGGAAGTTGAGCACAAATCAGTTTTTTGCTCACCAGATCGTTGATGGCTTCCTTCTCTGGCCTCCTTCACCGGCCTCTCTCCGCTGCGGCAGCCGTCGCCGTCGCCGCCGTCTCCTCGGCGCTGCCCGGCCAAGTCTCCTCCAGCCCGACGCGGCCCGAACTCGCTGCAGTACATCCCCCCGTCTCCTTTCAGGATTCGGAACCGGAGCCCGCAATGCTTCGAGGCTTCTCGTTACTGTCCCTCAGCAAGAAGCCTTCTTGCCATGCGCCTGCGCCTACCTCACTCTTCGCCTCTTCCCCCTTCCCCACTGCCTCACCTGCCGCCCTTCTCGCCCCCTATCAGTACGCAAAGCTCGCGAACCCTGAGAAGAATGTCGAATTGCCGCCGGCCATTGCGTCTTCGCAATCCGACGTGCTGTACCGCTGGCATCTGCCCGACCCTAAAGCTTACAGGGGTGACCGGTGCTCGGTGGAGAAGTCAAAGACCGTCGTAGTATTGCTGGGGTGGCTTGGAGCGAAGCAGAGGCACCTCAAGAAGTATGCAGATTGGTATACTTCCAGGGGGTTTCATGTCGTTACCTTTACGTTCCCTTTGCGTGACGTGATGAGCTACAAGGCAGGGGAAGGAAAGGTTGAACAGGACGTCAAATTGCTGGCCGAGCATCTGGTGGATTGGATCTCGGAAGAAAAGGGGAAGAACTTGGTGTTCCACACTTTCAGCAACACAGGATGGTTGACGTAGGTTATCCTATCCCCTTCCAATATCCTTTTGTCCTACATTCTTGGAAATTTTTGGGGCTTACTATTTATGTACTTGTAATGGTAGATATGGGGTATTACTGGAGAAGTTTAGGAAGCTGAATCCATCCGCCATTGAAAAGATCAAAGGTTGCATTGTGGACTCAGCTCCTGTTGCTGCACCGAATCCACAGGTAAAGAGTTATTTAAATTGGTGTTCTTATTCGTGCTACTATCGCTTACTTGCACGTTAACAATTGATTCTTGTTTATCTCATTGCCATTCAGCTTGCATTCACTTCTCACTTCATTTCAAAAGTTTTATATTTAAATGTATCAATACCTACCGCTATCAGGGAAAGAATAGGAAATATGCACTAGTTTGCAATTCTTTATCTTTGTCATAACCTTTCTTTTCTTTTGAAGGTGTAGTTTTCATTATATTTTCAGTAAGTTACTGCCGTTGTGTAGTACTTATTCCAGTTTAAGTGCTCTCTTGAATCACCAAACTTAGAGAGCTAAATCTTCCATTTGTTTTAGGTCTGGGCTTCAGGTTTTTCTGCTGCTTTTCTGAAGAAGCAGAGTGTAGCAACAAAAGGGATGGAGAGATCAAATCTTACATCCGCAAACACAATTAGTTCTGCTGACTCAAGCTTGGATCCTAAACCTGCAATGACTGAGAGCGCCTTGTTACTGGTACTGGAGAAATTCTTCGCCATGGTTCTGAACTTGCCTTCTATCAACAGGTAATAATAATGCTTTCACTGATCATGCATTTTCTGTTCTGTTCTGTTCTTCCAATCAATTCTTATAAGTATCTGATTTGGTTCAATACTCTCAATACAAATAATACATGCGATGCTCAAATCAATGTTTGCGGTGAATTCCACAGGAGGCTGTCTGATGTCCTGGATCTACTATCGTCACAGCAGCCCAAGTGCCCTCAACTGTATATATACAGCTCAGCTGATCGAGTCATCCCTGCAAAATCTGTGGAATCATTCGTAGAAAGACAAAGGAGAGCCGGCCATGAGGTCAGGGCATGTGATTTTCTGTCATCACCTCATGTTGATCACTTCAGAAGTCATCCGGATCTCTATGGTTCGCAGCTCGCCACCTTCTTGGATGACTGTGTTTTTACCTGTTGCAAGGATTCTTCATAGGGATGTTTTGTTGTTTCCCTTCCACATTGATGCCATTCTTTTCCTGGCTATTAATTCAAAGTGCCAGGAATCATACTATAGTTGACATGAAAAGAAATTTTCTTTTGGTTTTCTTAATGTGATGTAATTACTGCAAAGAAATACGGTTATATTTAACAGAAGAAATGAAAATTATTCTTCCGTAAATCAATTGCAGTTTCCATATGAAATTACATGGATTGCAACATTTCCGCTCTTATATGGACAATAAGTACTATTCCAAGCTGGCAACCTATTACTCCATGCCTGCTGATTCACTGCACAGCTCCTGTTTGTGGTTCTGCAAGTGCTCGTCTCACATGCTTCAGAGATCTCTGACAGCTGAGGAACCCCATGAACCAGAAGTCAAACTCATCCACTGTCAGTATCTGGATGTACTTTTGGTTAGGCTTCTCTGAGTTCTCACACATGCTGGCTCTTTTCACTCTCCCAACAGGAATCAAAACCTGTCAGGCAGGTAGGATTTCATACGCTGAAACACAAATGGCCACTAATAGATTGTAGCAAGTACCTTGTAAGGAACTCTGGCAATGTTTCCTTTAGGAGAAGTGATTGTTAGGGGTCGATCACTACGGAAAGCAATCTTGCTGGATGAAATGAAGAGCAGCCCCGCAATTGGACCTGCTGTGGTCGACAGATAGCATTGGAAAGTCTTGATCAGCTTCTCTCCTCTCTCGGCCGAGAAATTCTGCCTGAAAACTCTCTCAAGACCTCCAAGCTGAAGAATTCTTGCACCCAGGTTGAGTTTCCCCTTCAAGGTGTCTGAGATTTTAGGGCTTAGGCTCACTGCATTCGGAGTTTGATCTAGCTTTGTTAGAAATAAGCAAGAACAACGGCAATGCGATTCTGAAGAACCTCCCTCTTCCGACTTACCATGATCTTTGATTCCTTCCATGTAGTTCTCTGCCTTTCTGCTGAACTTGCTCACCCAAGCAGGGAGTGAATGGTCCACATCCTCTGCATTTCAAGCCAATTCTCAGTAATTTGTCCCACGAAACAAAGCGACTACTGCAAATGAGAAAGATGAACTACTTTTCTTATGCTGGAAGCAGGCTTGATAAGTGGACTGAAGGCGCAATCTAGGAAGGCCTGAAGCAGCAGCCTGTCTGCTCGATCTGATCTGAATGCTTACAGCTCCATCTTGCTGCTCATTGCTCCTCATAGCGGACATGAACCTCCTGCGCTTGTGCTTGCTTCCAGTTGGAGGAGACCTTGTTGCTGCTGCGCATCAATCCCGGGGGTTCGATCCCTCCTTGTAAGGAGAAGGATTGAGTGAATCAGCAACATTTGTTAAAAAGGCAAACTAAGTAGGGACAGTCCATGTGCTTAGACTGAATTGGTGCTCTTGCTCACTTCCATTTCTTTTCAGTTCTCTGAAACAAGATCCGCAGCGACATGCTGTGTGACTGACACAAGATTGAGTCAGCAGATGATGCGGTGTCGTTTGTTTGGCTCCTTTGCCTACCTGGAAAAATAAGCTTTTCTGCATTAGAGCAGACAATTGATCGAGTGAATTCAGCACCAGAATTTTTTTTTAAAAAAAAAAATCTTGAGCAGTAAAAAGTGGAGAGAAAAGGAAACTTAGGCAGATTGATATACCTACCCAATTCTATAAATTCAATCTTAAGTGGGGGTGTCCGTGCAATAAATTAATAGGAATAAATACTCCATGAGAGGAGGAGGAAGATTGGAGGAATGGCATGTGCTCATCTCGTGTCCTTGCTCTATTATTTTCCTTTCGGCGTGGATGATGCTTTGCCGGTATTGACTCAAATCAGCATCAGGTTTGGATTGCCCACCCTTTCTGCCACTACTGCCGTCTTTCATTGAAGATGGATGGAGGCGTCAGTTACATGACACTATAATATTTACGGAAGTATTAGGTCAACGTAATTCTGTTTTTAAATTCAATCTTTATCAAATCTTTGTTGATTGGAAACTAAATGACCTCTCTGTCTTAAAGATATTTTCATCATTTAATCAATCTTTAAGACAAATACATAATACTTTTTTCATATTATATATATTATATAAAGATATGATATTGTATAAACAAGATTGTGTAATTTTTCAATTCAGTACAAAGTTTATAATCATATGTTTTAAGTCCTTTTATTATATTATAATTTTATTTTAGTCCTTCGTAAAAGTAATGCTTTCTTCTTTTGTTCTGTGAGACAACAAGCCCAGCAAGAGAGTTTTTGCTGCAAATCTACCCTGAAGCCAACTATCATTTGCTTCCTTGACAGAAAGTTCAAGTACTTGCTACATGTCATTCATGGCTCATTAAATCTTATGTAGTTTACTAATTTTATGTTTTAGGCTCAAATAAACGTCTGTGAACACCAACCTCTGTTTGTTAGTATTACTATAAAGTAACAAATAGCTCCGAGAACACCATACCCTGCATTTATTTATGTGTTTACTAGAAGGGATGAAAACTTAGGAGAAAAAAAAATTTAGAAAAAAAGGAAAGAAAAAATATATAAAAATATATAAAATCCCTTTTCTCATGTTTACTAGAATGGATGGAAACTGAGAAAGATATATTTTATTTGATATACATACTCAAATCAAGGTGGTCGGCAAAGCAGAGGCGTTCAAGGCCGAGTGCTCAGAGGTCGGGAAGCAGAGCACCTAGCTATCCTCCTATGCTCTGCTGTCCGTGTCACCGCAATCTCCTACGACTGCACCATCCGATGCATCCTCGCGGAGGCCTCCAAGTCACTTGAGCATGAGGTTGAGTGCTCGAAGGTCGGGAAGCAAGCGGAGCACCTAGTTATCCTCTTGCAGTCTGCTGTCCTCGTCATTGCAGCCTCCTACGACTGTCTTGTCCGATGAGTCCTCATGGAAGGCCTCCAAGTCACTTGAGTGTGAGGCTGAGTGCTCGAAGGTCGGGAAGCAAGCGGAGAACCTAGCTATCCTCATGCGCTCTGCTGTCCGCATCACCACAGCCTCCTACAACCACCTCGTCCAACGCATCCTTGCAGAGGCCTCCAAGCCACTCAAGCACGAGGCCGAGTGCTCGAAGGTCAGGAAGTAGGCAGAGCATCTACTACGATGACCATGGTGGGAGCGGCTTCGCCATTAGCCTTCCTCCCATTGAGAGCATCGACCCAATCCTTGCTTGGGTTTGGAGCTACGCCATCACTGTGCAGTCCACCGTCCACTCCCCTGCAAACTGCACCCACGCCGCTCAGACCCTCGCCTCCCTTGCCCTCAACAACAATCGTAACAAGGAGATCATCCTCGAGGAGTGCGGCGTGCCACCTCTCCTTGCCCTCCTCTGCGGTGGCCCCCCTATCGAAGTCGTAGATCACTGTAGCCACGGTGCTCTCCAACCTCGCCAACTCCGCCGATAGCATCTTCGTCATCGTCCGCATCCTCTTGGACTCCCCTATGCGGCAACGTCAACATCCAGCAGCAGCAGCAATGACATCGCTCGCGTTGGGTGTTCTTTTCATCCGATTTGGGCGGATCGTAAAGAAGGGATTTTTAATATTTTTTTTATCCTTCCTCTTTTTCTTTGTTTTTCATCATCTCCCATAGTAAATAATGAATTTTATGAGTTTTCATTTTTTTTCTTTCTATTTTCTGAGTAAATAAGCTATTGGATTTTATTAATATTCAGTCCATTAGTTAATTTCTCAAGTATTTTATTATAATTACAATTATGACATCTTAATTTATCACCTCTATGTACTCTAGGTGTCACGCCCCGGTCGAATCGGTCTAAAAACAGCGCTTATCCGCTTCTTAGAGCCGTCTGGCGGAATACCGGATGCGCGAACTCCCTAGGGTTTCTGGCTGATTTCTTTCCCCAAATCAAGAAAGTCCGAAAAACCCTAAAATCAGAAATACCTCACTGGTCAAACCCCTAATTGACCAAGTCAAAATCATCCAGTCAACGTCGCCAAATCGAATCCGCCGCTCGAATTCCCCCTCGCTGACATCACGCTGACGTCAGTAGTAAATCGAAATCGTCGATCGATTTCGTTCGAACTCGCATCCTTTGTTGTTGACCCGTTGACTTCCGCCTCGAATCGAACGCCGTTCGGTTCGTCCGCTTCGTCCGTCGCGCGTTGAACGCCGCCTGCGTTCGACGCCGCCGTTCATCGGGAAGGAAAGGACCTCGCTGGTAGAAGGAGAACGTCGTCGCGTCTCTCCACCTTTCGTCGTCGTCCGGCAGCCGCCTGCCGCCGGAACCCTAGCCATTCGTCATCGAACAGAGAAAAGGTGTCACCGCCATACACAGGACAGGGGAAGATGATTGAAGAAGATGAAGCTTTATTCCACTCAGAAAGCTTACAGGATCCTCCTCTACGCCGACGACCCCCGTCGCCGGTGCCCCCATCCCTCCCTCGCCGGTCGTCTCTCTAGACGCCAGTTACATTCACTCACCGCTCGCTTCACGAACTCTCAGCTTCGTCGACGCCCCTGGCGCCGCAATCCTCACCCCCTGGAGGCATCAGAGCCGCTGCTCTGGAAGGGGCGACGGCGCCCTCGCCGTCGCCGGTAGCGCACCCGCCTGGTGCTCTCTGGTGGTGTCGCTCCCCGTGCACACCCTCTGTCGTTCTCTTCTCGTAGCTTTATAGGAGAAGGGAGACGCTCGTACGCCGCTCCTTCGGCTGTTTCGTCCGCTCCGCACGTCTCGCCCGGATGTGTCTCCGCCTTTCGTGCGTGACTGCAGCCGTCACGCCCGGTGTTGCTGTTGAAGCCCTCGTCGGCATCTTGCTTCCGGGTCTCCCGCTGTGCCGAGCGTCGCCATCGTCCGCGTCTTCCGGCGGAGAGCTCGTGCCCGAGCTCTGCGATGCTATCGACCCCGCCTCCGAATCCTGTGCGGATGAAGATGCGGCTGCTGCTGCGATTTCAGTAGAGCTCGGGTCAACGGATTGAGGCGTTGACCGTGCTACTTTCCCAAATTCTGCCGCTGGTTTTGGGCTCTCCGCGTGGGCTTGGTCCATCTCTCGACCTAGTGGATTTTGGGCTGAACCGGATTAACCCAGGCCTGACACTAGGAGATAATATTAGAGGGCGATTCGAACGTGAACCCGGCCTTTATCAAACCAAGATTTAGGATGCAACTCAAATGATTAAATTAGATTGGCTTCATAAATAACAGTTACATCCTTGTATTAGTACGACGTAAAGCACATAAGCCTCATTTGGGATGTGTTTTTTTTTTTTTTGAAAAGAAGTGAGAAAGGAAATAATTTTTTTTTGTTTGTTGGGAGGAAAAAAAATAAGACTAAAGAAAAAAGTAACATTTGTCACCTAAAATTATTTCGCCCAAATTAGGGAGAAAAGAGGGAAGAAATGCTTGCTCACTTGCCCCATGCACTCACGCCTGCTTGCTCGCCTTACGTGATCATGCTCTCTCACTCGCCCCGCCCATGCTAGCCTCTCGCCTCCCATGTCGCCCTGCTGCAGCGAGCTCACATTCATTGTTGTTGTAGCAAACTTACCTTGACCACTACCTCCTGCCATCTCCTTGTTGCAGCAAGCTTACCCTCCTGCGAGCCCGCCCTGCTATGAGCTCGGCTTTGCCGCTACTTGCCGCCATCTCCTTGCTATTGCCACGAGCTCACCCTCCCAGGAGCTCGTCTCGTTGTTGCCGTCATAAGCTCGCCCTGCTATTGCTGCCACAATCCCACCCCCACTGTTGCCGTTGTGAGTCCGCCCTACCGTTGCCGTCGCGAGTGTAGTAACAACATGGTCACATAAATCTCATGTGACTTAGTTTTCTTTCCTCCCATATTTCTTCCTCTCTTTTTTTATTTTTTTCTATCTTTTCCCCTCCAACATACACTTCTCTAACACAAGCTAGTGTGACTAAAGCAAGCTAAACTAAGAGATAATAATGTTGGAAAAAATAATTAAAACTTATATATTTTTTATTATTTTATTTAATAACAATAACCATAATTGTAATACGTTATATTAACATATTATAATCTACTACAAGCCATTAATGTTCAAATTGTTATTATTTGTTGTGCATTAATGTGAGATAATTTTAACCCTTAAAGCTATTGAAAATAATTTAAAACTATGAGAATTAATTTTCAATTGCAAGAAGGTACTTATAAAAAAAAATTCAAACCCTTAGCTAAGATGCACATCTATGAGCTCTTCTTATCTACTTCTTCATTTATTTTTTTTCGTAAGTTGTTTCCACTCTTTGCAATCGAAAGAGCACCGATCAATCTTCATGATCATCTTCCGAAATATTTGATGTTCACTTAAGGACCAGCTTCAATTTTATTATTATGTATCTTTAACCTTGTGTTTACTTGGATAAAAAAAAGTTTGAAGGATTAATATATATACCCTAATTTTTATTTTTTTATTCATATTATATATATATATATATATATATATATAATATTATAAAATTATTAAATATTAAATACGAGCGACGACGACGAGGGCAAACAACAACGACATGAATGAGCAATGGCGGTGAGCTCGAATAGCGACGACAAGGACGAGTAGTCCAGAAAAGCTCGTATTGAGCAAGAATAAGTAACGGTGCGATGAAAAGTTAGATGTAAAGTTAGTAAAGTTAAGTCATAGTTTTGGCTTTCCGTCCGATTTGGGCGGAAAGCAAATGAAGAGATTAATGACTAACTTTCCCTCTTACTTTCCTTTCTAAACTATCCATCCACCAAAGTAAATAAGCCTATACTTCCTTCCTTCCTTTTTTTTTTTTTTTTTTCTTCTAACTTTTTCTCCAACTAAACAAGCCTAAAATATCTAAAATTATAAAAACCCCACGACATTTATGTCATGTGAAAATTTTCTTTGACCTCATTAGCATATATTTGACATTCATGTTAGATGAGTTGAAGAGACAAGTGAGAATTTGCAGTTTCTTTCACAGAATTCATATGAGAAAGAAAGAAAAATAGAATGAATTTAGTCTTTACTGATTTGCTCTGTTTTCTAAATTGAAATTTATAATGGGTTGGGTTTAGCGATCGAGTAAAAAATTTGGTATTCGCTGTTTAATTTTTTTTTTCACGAATCTGGAAATACAGACAAGAGCGAATCCGACCGCGACTCCAATCTCGAGTTGTACAAAATAGTGCTTTAAGATACGTAAAAAAATTTATCCCCCTCCCTCCCACTTAAAAAAGGTTGAGCAAGGGCTTACAATTTTTTTCCTAGATTCCCTGCTGCAGAATTTCAGCCCAAAATCTGCAGTCAAGATAGAGATAGATGATTAGATTCCCTATTTTGACTCTGACTCCGACGCTGACCACTCAAAGTCTTGGAAGTTGGAACAAAGGAAAACAAGAGTTTGAATATACCCCGATCATACATCCCTTTGCCAAGAGCTTACCTTTGCCGGCATGCTTTGGGGGATTCCTCCCTCCGTTCAGCGGCGCCGCTCCTTCTCTCCCTTTGGCGGGCTCCGCCTTGCACGGAGGCAAACCCATGCAGCAGCGGCCAGAGAATGAGCGATGCAAATTAAAGCTCGAAATGAATTGAATCAGTGTGCGCCCATTCTCGGGAAGCACATAAAGCAAACTATGTCTGTTTTGTCAGAGAAAAGAAGGATTCTCGAGACTGAAAACCGAAGAGAAATTCTGTACTTCACATCTCATCTTCCTGTTCTTAGCATAAATTCACCGACAAAAATTTGACATTTAATTTTCAAGAACTTAGAACTCGAATACTCGATCGATCTTACTAGTTATATATACATGAACTGGCATGAAGCCACGTAGATAAAGTGTATTAAAATAGTAGTAGGGGGACGTAGTAGAATCCAAAATATACTACGTACGTACGTACTACTACGACTCAGCAAGTGTTGGGTCCAAAGCCTACGAATCCATTGGCGGCGTCGAACGTGATCTGGATCCCCTCCTGCTGTATATTCCCCATGATCGACAGCCCCGACGTGGACGGCGCGAAGGCGAAGCAGAAGGTGCCCGCGTCGTCCACCGGAATCAGGAAGTTCCTCGCCGGCAGCGTCAGAATCGTGTCCCCGGCGAAGTAGAATGATACTGTCGGCACGCGCACGCTGCCGTAGCCACGCAGGTCGTAGCACGTGTCGAAGATGGACACCGGGCCTGGAACCCGCGGCAAGCCTGCCGTGCCCACCGCGAACGCGTCGCGGAGAGCCTCGTAGGCCGCCGCCGGCAGGCGAGTCACGGCTGTTCCGGTGTCCATCACCACCCCGCCCTCGCCTTCTTCTGAAAGCTGGAACACGTCCTCCACCACCGGCAGCCTTGCCCCGCCGACGCCGAGGCCCAGTAAGCGCACGTAGTAGAAGCTAGGCGCGCGCAGGTTCCGGACCAGCGGGACCCAGACGGCGCCGACGGGGACGGCTGCCGTCCGGCCGAAGACCAGTGAACCGGCGGCGGCGGGGTTGCCCCGGCTGACGAGGCAGTAACTGAAGGCGCCGCCGGCCTGGCCTCCGAGCTGGCCCACGAAGGACATGGGCCCCCAGCCTAGACCCAGCAGCCCGGCGGCTCCCACGAAGAGGCCACGGTTACTGTGGCCGCAACCCAAGGCTACGTTCCTGACGGCTGTGCCCCCAAAGGTTAGCGTCTCCATCGCCAGTGTGCCCCTCGTGTAGGACCCGTCGCTGTAGGAGACGGAGTAGCGGCAGGCGCCGGCGCGGCACCCAGTGGCGAAGGAGTCCCCGGAGCGGAGCAGGCCGCATATCGGGGAGCCGCAGGCGACCCCCGCGAAGGACGCCGACTCGGCCGGGTCAAACACCGGATCTGACTGCGCGTAGCACTGCGCGCACGGGCGGCATTGTATCCACACGATGTCGCTGCCGGAGTCGATGACCATGTACTGGTCCCGCGGCGGGTCGCCTACGCCCACCCGCACGAAGTACTCTCCGCTGCCCTCTTCGAGCCCGGAGACGACCTCGGAGCCGAAGTCGTCCAGGTGGTACGCCGCTGCGGAGAGGCGGCGGGTGAGCATGGCTACGCGGCGGGCGTCGCGCTCGAGGAGGCGGTCGAGGTGGTGGCGGTGACCGGTGAAATTGCGCCCCGAGAGGGCGTCGCGATGGAACAAGTTCAGGGACAGCCTATCGCGGCGGTGGTGGGTGGGCTCGGGAGGGTGGTGGCGGGCCCGGGAGGCGAGCTCGTGGAGGGTGACAAGGTGGAATTCGAGGCCGAGGGCGCTGAATGGAGCCAAGGAAAGCAACAGTAGCATTGGAAACAACAGGAAGACGAACAGAAACAAAGGCTTGGCCGAGGATGTCGCCATGGCTGTGAATTCCGAGCTGGATGATGCATGCAAGGGAGGAGGGGGTGGAATTTATTAGGGCAAGCGTGACACTGTACAGAACTAACGTGGCGCGCTGTACGCACACGGTATTAGGCGCCAAACCAATTGAAATATAAACCAAAAGTGCCCGTCTGAGCAGGGCCACAGCACCAGGGTGAAAGGGCCACTAATGGCTTCATACTCAGCATGCTCACAAGCAAACAAACAAAACAATGGCTCAAAGATCATTATGTCTGCGTCTTGTGCACTGCAACTCTGCAACTGAAAGGGAGTATAACAGATTCTGAACCATTGGATTATCTGAATTGAACTAGATACGACCATAAACGATAGCATCATGCTAATACGCAGTCTTTACGGATCATAATTTAAAATTTTTTCCCTCAAAAGGCTAACAATTAAGAAAGAAGAATCCCTTGTTAATTAGGAAGAACAGGTGGAGCTAGCTTTGTGCTTTTGGAGTGGGAATTGGTGAAAGGTAATTGTGCTTCTTTATAAAGCTCTTTTGGAGTGTGCTTGTAGATTTTGGAGAACTGTGTTCCTTTTAAAATTTGGAGTTCATCATGAATATATTTTTAAAAAAGTTTCGCAAACTCAAATATAAAAAGAAGACAAACAATTTCTGTATTCTTAGGATTTTTAAATTAAAAAAAAAATGACAATCTTGTGAGATGTTCTTGTGTTCAAAATTCAAAGGTACTTGGCCTTTCCAATGCCTTTTGCTAGGGCTGACGTAAGAAGACAATGAATTGATTATTTACACGTGTATAAAATTAATTACATTGTTTTTTTAATTGATTAATTACTGGGGAGAGGGAGATGGCCATGCTGAGTGCTAAAATAATTGAAACTTTTAGGTATAAATGAGTGAAGGGCTGGTTAGGTTGAAAAGCCTAGGAGCAGGTCACAGTGTATGAGTGGGAGAAGTTAATCTCATCTATTATTTATTATTTTTATAATTTATTAATTATATTGCAGCATAATGGCATCACTGTCATGTTGCATCATTAATATTAAGAATTATATTTAAAAGATTACAATCTCACTTAATTATTATTATGGTGCGTCGAAGCAGCGGCGAGCCATGCCACACGTAGACATATAATTCACTCGTGCAAAATGTTCTATCACACGCTGTTCACTTACGAGCTTACCATTCTTTTCACCACCCTGCAGTAGCTCTAGTCACATACATGAAAAAAAAAAAAAAAATCTGAATATCGTAAAATATGATTATATTATCATAAAATAAACTAATTTTATATAAAAAAAATATGCCAATTACCTTAGAATCACTATAATACATCGTAGAATAACCGTCTATTAACATATAATGACTCGTAGAATATCTATATGTTATATTCTATGAAATGTTTGGTAGTTGTTCTACAAATATGTCACCGTCATTTTAGGACAATTGACACCTATTTTTTTTTTTATAAAATAAGTTTATTCTATAGTAATTTAGATGTATTCTACGATATTTAGGTACACTGCTTAAAAATTTTGGGCAAGGTACCCTTCTTTAGATTTTTTTCTCCACACCATGAGCTTAGGTCTACCGCATTAGCAAGCTAGTCAAGGGTATCACAAACTCCCCATTGTCGAATGCTGTGAGCTCAAGTTTGGCGTGCTAGTTGTGTAACTCGTTGTGAGCTCCCCAATCGCCGCTAGCTCCCCCGTTGCTGCTCTTCGTGTGCACATATGCTAACTCGATCCCATAAGTCAATGTGCACAATGACTACTCACTTCTCCTGTGTGCTGTGCGTGCTATGAGATGGGGTTGGACGACATCAATCTTAGAATAATTTACTAAAGAAAACTACTACAATCACGCACAGTATGGCCAATCAGTCTAAGCAATTAGTGCGTCTCTATGATGAGCAAAGAGAAATTCAAGACAGATATTTAGTTATTTTTATCACATGTAATATGAGAAAAATCACAAAATAGATAGGTTGCCCCAATCATTCAGTAGTGCAATTAGATTAGTTGAGAAAGAGCTAAGAAGGGGACAAGGAAGAACAATATGTAGTGGAAGGAGAAAATAGAAGGAAAGAAAGTGGAGATGTCACAATGCATGCGTGCATGGTTGGGCATGGAAATTGGAATTAAGTGGGCAGGGCAATATAATTAAGTCCTCAATAATTGAGGCATTAGTACACCAACACTCGTTAATTTTGACAAGTATGCTTATCTTGGTGATTGTGCGTGAGAGAGAGAGAGTGAAAGAAAGATCATATGTGATGTTGAACTCATTCTATATTTGATTTGTCAATTAATCTAATAGCTACAAATGCAGTACCTACAGCTATATATGGACTTTTTTTCTTTTTTTTTAAAAAAAGAAAAGATACATTGATGGAACTTTGGCTTTAGGAGTTGGAGCACTATATGTCCTTGTGCTGATGAAATTAATTTGAATGTCTCCATTATTTTAATTACTTTAAAGAAAAACAAAAATAAAAATATTAAAAGACAAAAAATATCATTTTTAAAAAAATAAGAAATATTCAGATGTTAAATAGGGATAACAGTCCGCTTTATTTTAAGCGGATATCCAAGTTACCTGAACGCGATTATAAGTAAACGGATTCGGTTTAAGTATAGATAGAATATATATTACTCAATTCGGCTTTAAATAATATAGGTAAAATATCCACTACTCAAATTCAATTCTATATATTAAATAATAAAATTAAATTTATAAATATAAATTATAAAAGATGGGTTTTTAACCCACTAATACTAATTCTAAACTAACATCTTCTCTACTTCTCTCTTTGTTACTCGCCCACTATCCCATTCGTAGGCGAGGTAGTGAGTAGAAGTGTCAAGGTAGGTGGTGGCACATGCGAAGTGGCAACGAGCGTCGTGGTGAGGCGGCAAGATGGAGTGTTGAGGCATGCAGCGACGCAGGCAAGGTGATGAGCAGAAGCATCAAGGTGGGCGGCAACGCAGGCAAAGCAGTGAATGGGAGCTCTGAAGGCAAGTGAGAGCATTGAAGGCGAGGTGATGATGAAGGCGAGAGAGGAGTGGGCAACATTAGCAAGGCAATGAGGGAGAGCAAAGGAAAAGGGGTAGTGTCAGAGGTGACAGGGGCAGGAAATGGTGGCAAGGAGCGGGGGCGAGTGGTGTAGGATAGTGTTAGGATGAGTGGGATTATCGGGTCTAAGTAGTTATCGTGTAGAAAACGTTTTAGTAGGATTGGGTTTAGATAAGAGTTTAGTAAAACAGTTAAAGTAGATAATCGGATATAAATAGTATTTAGTATGGTTCAAATATGAGTAAAGTAAAACTAGTGGATAGGGCCTGTCATCCCTAATCTTAAATATATATTTATTATATATATTTAAGATTTTAAATATATATTTATTATATATATTTAAGATTAATTAAACATAAAGTTATTTAAAAATTATAATAGCAATTTCTCTATGTTTCCAAAGTATGCAAAATTTTAAGGAACTTTGTTTCCTTATATCAATGAAATGAAAAGAAAGAAAAAAAATGTATTTTTTTTTGACCTTTTTAGTTCCACCCAATTCTAGCGAAAACCGTTCGCTACCCGCTCCCATCTCGTGAGTGATTTTTTTTCCATCATTCAAAATTTTCTTCCTTTGCTATTTGTCTATCCTCAAAAGAATGAAACACAACCTAAGAGAAAACTGCTGAATTTAAATAATATTATAGTCAATAAATTATCCAACTAATCCTGAATAATAAGGATGTATCAGATTATCAGATTATTCTGAATAGACAATTTAGGAATGTATAATTGTCATTAATATTAGAAAAATGAATAAATAAATCATCTTAAGTTAAATTTATTTTTAACGTATGTTTTATGTAGTTAATTATTTTAAAAAAGAGTAAAAGATAATTAAGAAAGGCGGATCAATTAAGATAAATTGTAGCGAATGTATATTTTGAAGTTTACTCTCTTTAATCATTCATCTCACTGTTCTTACCTGCAATTTTGATTTTGCACCTGTTTTGGTGAATTGTTGTGGTTGCTCTGGTCCAAATGAAAGAAAAACAGATAGTTAGAGCAAAGATAAAAGTGAAACTTTAGATGAACTGAGAAAAAAAGGGTACAAGTTTATTTTAATAGATCGGTAGAAGCAAGTAGGAACTATTTCGTTGCTTAAATTATCTTCTAACAAAATTTAGGAACTAAGATGTTTGATATAAAATGCACAAGGAAATTTGTCAGGAACACTCAGGAAGGTCTTTCAAGTTTAAATGGTGCCCAATAGTCGGATGGATAGAGAAATATTTGGTTAATTAGGGCAAATAGGTGAGCTATCTAGCTTGAGATTGCAGATATTCTGGAAAATTATGTCTAATTTTATGTACGAATTTGAGTTATAAGACGATTACTAACCTTCTATAAAACACCAAGTTGAATGGAATTTGTTATAATTACTTGGTTCCGATCAATATTCTATACACGATCAGAAACAATTGAAATGTCGCTCAACAGAGATTCGAACAATTCAGCTTCCGCCTTCACAAAGTGTGAGCAAATCGACATCTCAAAGACCAAGAATGAATTAAGAACTCACGTAGAACAAGCACGGAAACAGAAAGAAGGGTGGTCATAGAATCACCTCAGGTATTGATTCCGACGGAATTTCAAAAGATCGACCCATCGATCGATGTAGCGGCGCAGAGATCGAGGGCGAAGGCATGGAGATGGAAATCAGAGAAGCTACTTGCTCCTCGGATTGTATGTTTGAAAGAGGCAAGATCACCGAACCAAGAGGAGAGAGAGAGTGGCAGGAGCAGCGGTAGATTTCGAAGAAGAGGGAAGGCCGGGGCAATTCCCTCGGCCGCGATCTAGATTCTATACACACACTAACAATTGAAATGCCGCCCAACAGAGATTCGAACAATTCACCTTCCGCCTTCACAAAGTGCGAGCAAATCGACATCTCAAAGACAAGAATGAATTAAGAAGTCACATAGAATAAGCACGGAAACAAAAAGAAGGGCCATAGAATCACCTCGGTACCGATGCCGACGGAATTTCAGAAGATCGACCCATCGATCGATGTAGCGGCGCAGAGATTGAGGGCGAAGGCATGAAGATGGAAAACTGAGAAGCTACTTGCTACTCGGACTGTATGTTTGAAAGAGGCAAGATCACCGAACCAAGAGGAGTGGGCGAGCGGCAAGAGCAGCGGTAGATTTCGAAGAAGAGGGAAGGCGGTGACGATTCCCTCGGCTGCGATCTAGATTCTATACACAATCAGTAACAATTGGCATGTCGCCCAACAGAGATTCGAACAATTCACCTTCCGCCTTCAGAAAGTGCGAGCAAATCGACACCTCAAAGACAAAAATGATCTGAAAACTCCCACAGAATAGAACGAAACCAAAACCAAAAAAAAATTGATCGGAAACACTTGAGGTATAAATTCTAACGGGATTTCGAAAGATCAACCGATCGATCGATGTGGTGGAGCAGATATTGAGGGCAAAGGGATCGAGATAAGAGACAGAGAAGCTACTCCCCGGGTTACATGTTCGAAAGAGGCGAGATCACCGAAATGAGAGGAGAGGGCCAGCGGCTGTGATGGAGGAGCATCTCCTTGGAATCAGTGCCACCACATCTCCTCGGAGAGGAAGAATACGTTTTGAATTGTTTAAGTGATTTAATGCTTGATAAAGCCAACGACACCTCGGTGAAGCAACAAAAGTCGTGGTTAAATGTCTTGTATTTAATTGGAGAAATTTTGATAGTCGGCTTTTTCACTATAAATAGTCTTATAATTCTTTCACAATCTAGTAGAGTTGAGTCTATTTGAAAGAAAGTTATTTTTGGAAACCCTTTAGATTGGTGTGTCTTCTTCCTTATGAGGTTAGGGTAGGGAATGTAGTCCCTTCTCTTCCCCCTTAGCTTGCCAAGCTAAGGGTTCCCTCCTTTTCTCTCCTTCTCTTCTCTCCTCTTTTTCCCTTCTCCAGCACCTCCAACTTCCGCTCCGCATCAATTGGTATCAGAGGAAACATATGGGCAACTCTTGTCTACCCATGACGATCCATCTTCATCGTGCCTTTCTCGTTCATGTCCCGAGCTGTGGTCGCCTGGTTCTTTTCAGAACCCACGACCAGCGATGAAGGTTGAGCTCTTCACGTCGCTGTCTCCAACCTCCCTCCATGATGCATTCCCACCATCGCCGCATGTTCCTCTGCCTGCTGCTCCAACGATGGTCGCCGCTAGCCACCGCCGTTCAATCGCCAGCCACAACTGCTGCTACACGCGACCAGCTTCACGCGTGAAGGAGAACAGTCACGCGAAGCGGTGGCAAACAAAAAAAAAAGAAAAATAAAAAAGAAAAAAAAAGGAGACTATTTTGACTATTTTGGTTTGTAGGTTCAAAATTATTTCACCAGGTGGTGAAATTTTCAAAGAGGAAAAATTTGATGCAGAAGCATCTTTGAGACCAGCTCATTGCCTTGGAATTAGTGCCACCTCATCATCTCGGAGAAGAAGAATACATTTTGAATTGTTTAAGTGATTTAATGCTTGATGAAGCCAACGACGCCTTGATGAAGCAACAAAAGTCTTGATTCAATGTCTTGTATTTAATTGGAGGAATTTTGATAGTTGGCTTCTCCCCTATAAATAGTCTTGTAATTCTTTTACAGTCTAGTAGAGTTGAGTCTATTTGAAAGAAAGTTATTTTTGAAAACCCTTTGAATTGGTGTGTCTTCCTCCTTGTGAGGTAAGGGTAAGGAATATCTCTCCATCTCTTCTCTCCTCTTCTCTCGTCTTTTTCCCTTCTTCAGTACCTCCATCTCTCCTTCTCTTCTCTCCTCTTTTTCCTTCTTCAAGCAGTGATAGAGTTCAAAGAAGAGGACGGCGGTGATCCTTTGTTTCGCAGCGACGAGCTGGTGCGAGTACGATCTCTCTCTCTCTCAGATATTTTCTTTCTTTTGGGAAATTACTTGCGTTGGCAAATGTAACCGATAGCCGATTAACAAAGAATTAGTTACTTTCTTTTATGTTCGTGCTGTTCGACCTGATTGACTCTAGTCTGTGATTTGATTGACACTCTGTGGACCTGTTAGCCATTGAACTGGTCAGGTGTCAGGCCCGAATTAACCTTAAGCAAGGTTAATTAATCAAATCCTGCCATGTCACCCGATCAAACGCCCGAATTCGAATTTTTTCCAAATTGACCCGCCGAGTTGAGCTTGACTCGCTCGCCTCGAAGCGAATGCCACGTGCGTTCGTCTTCTTCGCGTCTCGCCCACCTAACACGCCGATCTGCTCGCCGCTGTGAGCGTTGCCGGAGTCGGGGAAAAGGGGCCTGCCGGCAGGGGAAGAGCCGCCCGCCTCTTCCGCCCTCCGCCTCGTCGTCGGCGCCGCCGCTGGACACCGGAAACCGTCGATAGGAGGTGGGAAGGTTCCGCTCGAGAAGATGATCGAAGCTCGCCGTAAACACGCTGGAAACCACAAAAACGACACTGGAACGGAGGGTAAAGCTTGCTGTTTTATTCCTCTCTACAAACAGTTGCCTTAAAACCCCTCCCTATTCACAGATCTCTCCGCTCAAACTCCCTTGCCTTCGTCCGACTTCGCGTTGCCGGAATCCTCGCAGAAACAACGCAAGAAATCGCCGCTTGAAGGGAAGGAAGGACACCGCCTGGAGGAGCTTCCGTCGCTCGTTCGAAGGAGGAACCAGTGGAGAAGATCGCCTGGAGGAAGATCGCGTCCCAAGCTACCTTCGTTCCGTCCGCCAAGAAGATCACGTAGGTCGCCTCTGCCCGATCTCCCCTTTTCTTTGCTTCCGCAGCCTGCCCGCGGTTGCCTGGGGAAGCTGCCGATGGGACGCTGCCTCGGGAGCCTACGCCGTCGCCTACGTTGCCTCGCGCCTCCGCGCGACTCAACTGGAGCCGGATTGGGCGCGCCTCCGCGCGTTCGCCTACCCGGATCCGCCTCCACCATCAGCTGCACAGCGAGAGGAAGAGCGGGCCTTGGGCCCGCGTCCAGGCCCAACCACGGTCCAACCCGGTCCAAGGTCCTCTGGGTATGACAATCCTCCCCCGCCTGAGCTGGTCGAGGCCCTCGACGTCCACCATCCTCGGTGCCCGCGCCCGCCGCCTCCATAGCGGTCGATTCAGGCCTCTGCCTCTCGCAGCATCGCGTTCGCCATGCGTGCCATCCTCACTCACTGCCCACCGGCAGTTGGTGATCGCCATGGGGACGTGGAGGAACTCGCATGCGCCCGCGCAGGATCCTCCGTCCGCTGCGCCTCCCGAGCGCCAGAAGCTGGGCTCGTCAGCACCATCGCACCGATCCTCGCCTGGGTGTCGCTGGTGTCGCCGACCAGCTCCTGTACTGCCATCACTGCGATCTGCCCCCGAGTCGGGCAATCCTGCATCCGGTGTGGCCCCTGGCACAGGAAGCACGCCAGTGGTGGTCTCGATCGCTGCTCCGGACCTCTCTCTACAGGTCAAGCGGGCTCTTGTCGTGGCTGGGGACACGCCGGCTGGCCTCCGCCCTACCATGGATGCTATCACACCACGGTGGTGCGCACGTCCTCGTCGGTGAGCCATCCTGCGAGGGTGACGTCGAAGCCCTCAGTGAAGTCGGCCTCGATGTCCTCACGTCCACCAATCCCTCGGCCACAGCTGCTGCCTCGCGCCTATCTCGCGGAGAGTGTTGCCGCACCTCTGCCTCGGCCCACGGCTGTAGGTGCCGAAGAAATGTATGCCGTCGGTGCGCCTTCGACATATCTGGAATCTCCAGCATCAGCGCCGAGTACGCCCGCACGTACTCCTAGATGATGCCGGTGTGTCGGAGAGCGTCCACCACATCTTTGGCCTAGTCCACCGAGTTCCCTGGAAGGAACTGCCGCTGCAGCTCCTTCAGGAAAACCTCCCAGCTCCACGCTGCCGCTCCCGATGTCGATCCAGCTGTGGTCCACCACCACAACTTCACGTCGGCCGTCAAGTAAGTGGTGCACACCTGCACGCGCTTGTCCTCCGGGATACGGCTGGAGGTGAAGAAAGACTCCATATCCCATATGAAGTTCTCCAACTCCCTTGCCGATCGGACTCCTCCGAAGGTCGTCGGCTCTAGAATCTGCAGCTTCGGCTTAGGGGCCGCCTACCCCGTCGCCGTTGCCAAAGAGGGACTCCTGCCCTATGCCTGGGTCTACGCCAACACCATGCGCAAGACCACGATCTCGACCTACATCTGCTGTTGCGCCGCCTGCGCCTGCTGTAGCAGAGCCGAAGAGCCGAGAAACCAACCACCTGGTCCGCGAGCGTCGCCATGCTCGCCACTGCCTCCTGCAAGGTGAGGATCTGGAGCCGCTGCTCCTCCGCCCGCAGCTGTAGGTCCTCCACCTGAGGAGCTAGCGCGGTCTCCGACTCGCCGGAGACGCCAATCAACTCCTTCAACCGCGCCACACGGTCGGCTAGGGAAGCCATCTCGTCCCGCTCCCTGAGTCGTAAAGATCGTCGGGGAACTCTTGAAGCTGGCAGAATCACCACCCGGTCACTGAAATCCGCACCTTCTTCTGGCTCTGATACCAAATGTCAGGCCCGAATTAACCTTAAGCAAGGTTAATTAATCAAATCCTGCCACGTCACCCGATCAAACGCCCGAATTCAAATTTTTTCCAAATCGACCCGCCGCGTTGACCTTGACTCGCTCGCCTCGAAGCGAACGCCACGCGTGTTCGTCTTCTTCGCATCTCGCCCACCTGACGCGCCGACCTGCTCGCCTCCGCGAGCGTCGCCGGAGCCGGGGAAAAGGGGCCTACCGGCAGGGGAAGAGCCGCCCGACTCTTTCGCCCTCCACCTCGTCGTCAGCGCCGCCACTGGACACCGGAAACCGTCGATCGGAGGTGGGAAGGTTGCGCCGGAGAAGATGATCGAAGCTCGCCGTAAACACGCCGGAAACCACAGAAATGACACTGGAACGGAGGGGAAAGCTTGCTGTTTTATTCCTCTCTACAAACAGTTGCCTTAAAACCCCTCCCTATTCACAGATCTCTCCGTTCAAACTCCCTTGCCTTCGTCCGACTTCGCGTCGCCGGAATCCTCGCCGAAACAACGCCGAAAATCGCCGCCTGAAGGGAAGGAAGGAGACCGCCTGGAGGAGCTCCCGTCGCTCGTCCGAAGGAGGAACCCGTGGAGAAGATCGCCTGGAGGAAGGTCGCGTCCCAAGCTACCTTCGTTCCGTCCGCCAAGAAGATCGCGTAGGTCGCCTCCGCTCTCGTCTATTTCGAGGAGATCCCGTCTCGCGTGCCCCTTTTCTCTGCTTCCGCCGCCTGCCCGCGGTTGCCTGGGGAAGCTGCCGATGGGACGCTGCCTCGGGAGCCTACACCGTCGCCTACGTTGCCTCGGGCTTCTGCGCGACTCGACTGGAGCCGGATCGGGCGCGCCTCCGCGCGTTCGCCTACCCGGATCCGCCTCCACCATCAGCTGCTCAACGAGAGGAAGAGCGGGCCTTGGGCCCGCGTCCAGGCCCAACCACGGTCCAACCCGGTCCAAGGTCCTCTGGGTCTGACATCAGGTCTATATATACATTAACCCCAATACCGTGTGAAGGAACTTGCCAAGGCATACCTAACTTTCGGATTTATATTGGTACATTAACTTGAAATTTTTATAAAATAAAACGTTGTATATAAGGGCACTTAAAATTAATTTTTAAAAAATTTCACAAATAATTAAAATAATGCCCACACCATTAATGTGCAAAGAAATGTGGCTCCTAAAAGGAATGCCACAACTAGTACTCTCAAATTAGCAACCTAAATCTAGGTACTATGTGTATGCTTCAACTCTAATACTAGCTCAAATGCAAGTTCTAACACTATATTGTGCTCACAATCAACATTATAATTTGATTATAACAACACTCTCAAGAAAAATAGTATATTTATATATTTGTTATGTGGCAAATGCTTAGAGAATTCTAAAAATGACTATAGAATAATAGAGCTTACTTGTAGCACGATAATACCACAGTAGGGTCAGACTAGGTCTAGGTAAAATGACATACATTAAGACTAGGTCTAGATCATATATGGGCTAGTAGACTAATTATAGGTGAATATCTAAGTATTCATCTATGAACTTAATTACGATAAAATTATGGATTGTCTAGACATCTCATATATAGCTAGGAGTAGTATCAAAGTGCCTCATAAACTTAACCTTCAATAAAAGTTCACATTGAAGTTCATATATTCATGCTTTCTTAAAATATTCAAATGAAGGTATTTCTTAGCTCTAGTTCTAGAGTGCTTTAACGTGTAATAGTTTTAAGTTAAGATGATCCTTATGTGTTCTATCTATTCAGATGCCCAAACTCTATTTTAATTCAAAAAAAATTGAAGAAAACGAGTTGTTTTAATTTGATTCAACTTTTTTTTCTCTAAATTGATACACTTTGGTTTTAAATTTGTTTTAGAAAAATCAACTTGATGTTTAGATTAGTAAGAAAAAATAATGAAAATAAAGTATACAGTTATTAAATATGACATGATTTTATTATGTATGATAGAAATGAAATTACCAAATTTAAAAAACTGCTACAATTTTTTATACTCTAAATTTTACCCTACAATTTGTAAATATTAGTTTATAAATAATTTTCTAGAATAAACAGTGAGCAGGCGTGACATAAAATTAATTATTGACAAAGAATTATGTGCCAGCTAATAGCTGCAGTAGCCCATCTAAACTGGAACCATTGCCTCACATAGTGTAATTGTGATGATTGGAGATCGTCTGCTGCAACAAAAGCCACCAATTCTGCCGTCTGAGCTTTTTGGCGATGGGCGTCAAAAAGCCACCAAATCTGCAGACTGTTTGAGAACTATAACAGTAAAGAAAGCCAACTGAGAGCGAACACTGAGAGGAACAAATAAAAGAGCAGCTGGCCCTTCTGAGCCAGCCTTCCGGGTTAAAGAGCTAATGTTGCTTAATTTATCCAAGTATTCATCTGTTTAACGAAGAAAATACAGAGTGCTAAGTGCAGCTTCCACTCATTAAGGAGCTTGAGTTGACTTGACAAATAGTTTTGCTTCTTAATTTTACTTGTTCTTCAACCTCCAAAGAAACCATGTGAGCTTATGATGCGAGAACATGTTGTTCTTGAGCTGCCTTCTAAGACTGGCAAACTTACAGCAAGAGCACAAGCAAAGGTGCGTTTGACAATGCCAATACTTCAAAAGAAAAGGTGTTTATGCAGATTAATCGGAGGCAAGGGTTACCTATCTACCTATAATTCTTTAAGTTGCCCTACTTTTTTATCTGTGTGTCTCTCACCGTGTAAACTCCACCACATCGACAAGACTGCAGAGTAAAGACAGCTCACTCCTATTGTTACCCTGACATGATGAGGCATCGGTAGAAATCATCTTCTTCAGCTACCAGGCATGCAATCTTCAGACACTGACATCATTCTTACCAGTGCCATTGCCTTCAGCTAACAGCTTGTCCTGTCGTGTTTGTATATAAGATTCAGATTCATCAAGTTAAGGATTCACTTAGGACTTTTACTGTCACAGCAGCAGGACAGAAGCTCAAGATCCTTGCTGTATATGACCATTATCATAGGTCTTTGTGAACTCTGCTGATTCAAAAAGTTCAAACCCGAACGCTCCAACGTTCACTGCATTGCAATCTCGTGAAGAATTAACACAGGAGATTGACATGTGAAGCAAGTAAAGAAACTGCTGTCTCATGCTCTATAAATTGACTGGTAGCTTCATTTCATCATGACCTTCCAGTTCAAGTCAAGAAACAGAAGGAAACCCCTTTATGAATTTATTTTTGTCTTCCCTTTGCTTCTTCCTCCTAAATCCTACCAACTTTTACTACTCCCATATATTTCCAACTGGTTCCACTGACTTCCACACTCGCGAGAAATGAAGATTTCCATACTGATTCTGGATTTTTCTGTAGTCTTTGCATGTCTTGCAGTGTTACTCTGGTCACAGGCCACAGCTGAAGGAGTTGCAGCGGATGATGATGGCTCACCACCTTGCTCACCAGTGGACAGGGACGCCCTCCTAAGATTTAGAGCCAGCATTCTCCAGGACACCACAGGCATCCTCTCCTCATGGACTGGCTTCGACTGCTGTGGAGCTTGGGAGGGCATCACCTGCCACCCCACTACAGGGAGAGTCACAGCCTTGCAACTCCAGAGGCCTCAAACTGGAGCCGGAGCGTCAGTCTTCATGAAGGGTAGTCTCTCACCTTCCTTGGGGAACCTGCAGTTTTTGAATGTGCTGATCATTAGTGGAATGAAGAAGATAAGTGGTACCATCCCTGAGAATCTCTCAGGGCTACAAAATCTCAGCCAGCTTTACCTTGAGAATAACATGCTGTCAGGCTCCATACCCGCAAGCCTTGGGAGGCTGAGCTCACTGAAGGCTCTCTCGTTGAGTGGGAACCTGCTCATTGGGCAATTGCCTCCAAGTCTTGGGACTATCAAAGGTTTAGTCCAGATAAATTTGAGCAGGAATCTTCTGATAGGTACTATGCCATCAACCTTCTCCCAGCTTCAAAACCTAGAGTCCCTTGATCTTAGGAGCAATATGTTGTCTGGAGGAATTCCTACCTTTGTTGGGCGTTACCAAAATCTTACCTTTCTTGACCTTTCTTACAACCAGTTTTCAGGAGAACTACCTGTCTCATTGTGCAGCTTGTCTAACGCTATGGACATCTCATTGAGCCACAACAAACTCACAGGTGGAGTGCCAAGCCAGATTGATAACCTAAAATCCCTTAGAACTCTTTCAATTAGTGGCAATCAACTCAGTGGCGCCATTCCTGATTCATTGCCCAGACTGGAGAAGCTATGGTACCTTAATTTGTCTAGGAATGGGTTCTCAGACCCCTTGCCTGATGGACTTCAAAATGGCTTGCCTTCTCTTCTATCCATAGATCTCTCCTACAATCGTTTCCATCTAGAGAGAATACCAGATTGGATTATAAGTAGGGAGCTTAGAGATGTTCACCTTGCAGGTTGTAATATCAGCGGAAACCTACAGCCATTTGCATCACCAGATTCCCTAAGCTCCATAAACCTCTCTGACAATTATCTCACGGGAGAAATTGGTGATTACTTCACAAACATGACAAGCCTTCATGAAATCAGATTGTCAAGAAACTTGCTTACCTCTGACATCTCAAGGGTTTTACTGCCTCAGAGTGTGTTAAAACTTGACCTCCACTCAAATCAGCTCCATGGGTCGGTATCAGGTCTTCTGCAGAAAGCCAGCAAGTTTTTACAAGTCGTTGACATCTCAAACAACAAAATTACTGGTGTATTGCCAGCGCTCACTGAAGGCTTGGGCTTAAAGTGGCTGGATATATCAAGTAATAGTATTTCAGGTCAAATTCCAAGTTCCATATGGAAACTCCAAAGTTTACAGAGAATTGACCTATCGAGGAACCAAGTAACGGGGGAAATACCAGCAAGCATAAGCCTGATGACTAAGTTAGAATGGCTGGATATATCTAGTAATATGCTTAGTGGAAACATACCTAGTAGTTTTACAAGATTAGTGAACATCAGGCATGCAAACTTCAGGGCAAACAGATTGTGTGGGCAAATACCTCGATCAAGACCTTTTAACATCTTCCCAGCCGCTGCTTATGCTCACAACCTGTGCCTATGTGGCCAACCATTGCCACCATGCAAGCAATCCTGATTAGTTATAGAAAAGTCAGCAAACTGCTGGCCCAGCTATATGAATGAAGCTTCATTCAGATTCTATATCGATTACAGGGTTTTCTTCTGTGCAATTTAAGTTCCTTCTTGTCAATTATCTTCATCCCAACACAGTTGCACTACAATTATTGGCATTCACATCAAATCTCATGGAAAAGCAATATACATACTTTTTGTATTGCACTACAATTTAATTTCACAAGGCATGCATCGCAGTTAACTCACTAACCAGCAATCTAACTGATGCTGTTGGCCTAGTGTTACTGATTTCAAGATGGCACAAGATAGTGCTGGACAATAGATTTAAATAAAACTCATCTGGCCACACCCATAACAATGCTTAACAAAGCTCTTCGCTTTAGGAAAAGCAAGTTAACACTTAAATCATGAAATAGATAAGGGTTTTAGAAGCTCACTTGCTGCATAAAAAGGCTTGAGAATGTTTGCAACCACATGTCCACATTGTAAAAGCAAGTATAGTCAGAAACAATCTAAATGACGTATATTAAGCAAGACCGCACCTTTGATAACATCATTGCAACTGTTCACAAGTTTACTCAACTAAACTATCTCAATAGATGATGAGAAACAAAGGTGAGATGAACATCTGCCCCAAAAGAGCACTGACAAGCTAACTAGATCCATCAAATTTACATAGATAAAAAGAAACTTCAAATAACTCCAGTAGGGGCAGCTGTCCCTTAGTCCTCAATTTCATCTTCTGCCCCTTCGTCCTCAGGGGACCCTTCCTTTTCCTGCAAAAGTTTAAGTACAACATAAGAGATCAAGCCAGGCAACAAAACAGGTGACAAGCACAATTTGTTATTTAATTCAGTAAATAATCTTTTGACATACTTCTTCATCTTCGTTGGTTTCTTCAACTGCTTCCTCCTCATCGTCTTCCTTCTTCTCCACTGCTTTCTCATACTCTGCTTTGAGCTCTGCTGCCTTTTCAACATAAGGCTTCTTTTCCTGGTATCGCATAATAAAAATTTAGGAACGTGGATCTATAGATTTGAACAAATAAACTAACATCCGAAGGAGCACAAGCACTCACTTCTTCCGACATTGATTTCCACTTCTCACCACCTTCCTTAGAGACCTGTTTTAGCCCAGCAAAACATATAAACAAGAAATCATGTCCACGAATCTCAATTTGAGAAACGGCCAAAGAAATAATAACTAGCGGAAGCAGGTCCTACCACAGCTACACTCTTGTTGTCAGGATTTGCCTCTTTAAAGGACTTTCTAAAGTCATCCCTGCAGCATCAAACAGAATATAAACCTAATTGTACTCAAATCCATGAAACAAAATAGCATATATGGAACCAGAAGAAGCTTACATGAACAGGAAGAAAGCAGTGGGAGGCCGCTTGGGAGCACTCGGATCCTTAGTTTTCTTCCCCTTCTTTGCCTTCTTCTCCTTAACCTCAGATGATGCCGTTCTCTTCCTGCGATTGAACATAAAAATGAGGAAAACCACAAGATGGGAGCATTAAGCTCTTTGAGAGCATCTTTTAAGAATATTTACTTGGGCGGGGGCTTCTTGACTTCCATTTCCTTCTCAACAACCTGTGATTCTGTAATGGTGACAAGAAACAGAAAAGGCCATAAGGACCATGGACGAAATCCAAAGTCAAAACATGGATCTAGCGACAAGGGGCCGAAGGCACTACCAAGAGTCATTTTAATCTTGGAATCGAGACTGCAGCTGTGCATGTCGATGAGGACGACTGGAACATCCTTATTACAAGCTTCACTGCGAACCAATAACAAACAAAAAAGTAAAATTTTAGTGCCGGTGCTGGAGAGATCAAAATAGATCAGTGCGAAGAACGTATTAAATCCCGGCGAGGTAGAAAATTGTAAGCAATGGCGAACATCATACCATCTGGCAAAAGCGCTTCCATCCCTTGCGCGCTTCAGCGTGTTACCCACCTCCGCTTCGACTCGCTTCCGCTGCCTCGGCGGATTGGACTTCGTTGATCCCCTTGCCATTGTTACACCTTGGAAAAAGAAGGATTGACAGAGACGAGAGCTTGAAGGAAAGGCGAGTTTGAGGACAGCAAGTGAGGAGAGCAAAATAGGGCAAAATCGTGGATTTAAGCGGGAAAGAGGAAGGTGTGCGAGATCCGTGTTTCCATTTCGCGCTCTTTGGGAGTTCGCGGGAAGGTGCGAAAATTTTAGTGGCGGACTGGAAACGGTACGGATCGTGAATCGTGTCCGTCGATCGGCGCATCGGACGGCTGCGCGAAATGGAGACTGCAAATTAGTATTGGCGCGGATACCTTCCTAGAGGCGCCATCACTCTGGGGTTTTATGGGGGCTTTTATGGACTCGTCTAGTCGTCTGCACGAGTGATGGAGTTAAATTCAGACTAATATCAAGTCGGATGAAATCCAGGCCCATGAACCCACCTAAAAAAGGCCGGCCTCTTTGCCTCAGCTTCTTGGGTTGAAAGCTGGCTCCATAAGGGGAAGCGAAACAGTTGGCGACTTGGCGTAATCCTCAGCCTTGGTTCTTCTTTTCTCCTTTAATCATATCTTTTGTGAATTCTGATTTTTGATCTGCTCCTGTCTTGTTGAGATTAATGATTCAGGGTTTGGTAGAAACAAAATTTCTTCGGATATACGTAGTTTATTTTCCTTGTTTTTTCTCTGATTTATGTTTTTAGTTTACTGTCTACTGTAGGGAGTAGAAATTCTGGTTTGGTCGCCTTGGCTAAAAATTTTAGGGCACTGATAGCAATCCAAGATGCTGTTTCTGACATCGGAATTAATATTCGTCGATATCTTGTTTGTGAATTTATCTTTGACAAAATCTTGCTTATTTTCAATTCATGCGAAAAGTTCTGTGGCTCTAACGTGATTCGATAAGCAATAGCAGTCGTATTGTTCTAATCCTCACTGATCATTCTGTATACGGGATCTCTATAGTTCTGTTGGTTTCAGCTAGATAAAAGGACGTCATAATGATAAGTAGTTGATTAGAGATTGCTTTATGAATGACTAGACTTCAAAGTCCGCTGCATCCTTTTATAGAGCATATCCTGTTGACTTATGAGCATGTTTTGGGGTTATGGCCTAGAACAATAATAAGGATCATTTAGTTGTACCATATCTGTAAAGTAGTCGATATTCACATTTTACTCGTTAAACTGATCGAAGCTCATGTAAGTACAATGTATTTTGTTTCTGAAACATCAAGCTTGCAAAAAGTTGTTGCTTAAGACAGTCCATTTGTTATTTGTTGAAGTTCTGATTATGATTTTTTAGGCTGGGATTTACCAAGTTTGAGTTTAATTATCAAATTAAACCTGCTAGAGGGTGATCCATTTGCAAATTTTCGAGACTTAGTGTAAAGTTTTGTACATTAGACTTATTTTGTTGTCATCTAGAGAATGATGCCGAAATTTGGCAGTAGGTTGAAAGATTTTAATCAGTGGGTGCATAAGGATTTCAAATTGACTGGATAATAATTTGTATTTTAGCCTATATTGTGTTAGAGATGAAGTATTGGTTGTACAAGTATTTTGTCTTTCTTAAGAACTATCTCTGTATTGTGCGCTACAGTTCACTAGCCTATCTTAGCATTTAGGTTCTGTTCTATAAAGGAAAATATAAGAGAATGGAATAAACAAAACAAAACAAAATTTTAGAAGTATGAAAATTTTCTTTTTTTATAAATATAATTCAAACTGAAACAGTAAGATGAATATTTAGATTTATTCTTCTCATTTTTCTTAATTTTTAATTATATTCCTAAATATGGAATTTTGTTCTCATTTCTTTCTTCCTTTATCTTCTATTTTCTCTTCTAGTAAACACAACCTTAATGTGCCTCATGCAAGATGATAAGTTAGTAGCAAGCTGATAGTAGAATCTTAAATATATGCCAATGCATTAGTGTGTATCATAGTTATGATCCTTCTATTGTGAGAATTAACCTATAAATTTGATAGGTCCAAAATAATGTGATTCAACTAAAAATGCCGAGGCCTAAATTAACCTTCGCAATCTTATTCTAGTTATTAAATTATTATAACTTTCATGTTGAAATAAAATACTTATTAATCTCCTCATTTAAGACTTTATGTTGGCGTCTAATCTTGAGATCTAACTAATATACTATAACTATTTTAGTTTATCACATGTGAAGCCTGAACAAATGACGGTTGCCTCCATTGTCCATGATAACCTCTGCTATTAGATTTCTTATTTTACATAAAACTACATCCACTCTACTACTATTTGTTATTACATGCCTACTTACAAATTTGATTTACCAAATAAGTTTGTAGCAACTTGACTTATTGGAGATACTTAACCACAAATAATTAGTAGCAACCTCACTAAGCAGTATAAATTATTGTATTTTTTGTGTTTTCCATATGATATTAAATAAACTAGTTTTACAATCTTTGTTTCTAGCATGCCTTGAATGAAGAATTATGTATTTGTGTTGTTGCTCTTTTCTCCTCTTGTATTATTAGATCAACTTATGGGTTTTCCTACATGAGATTTAGCTATTGATCCTAAAATCTATTGAAGAGCAAGCTTAATCCTTGAAGCCATATGAACAAATTAATTTTTTAAGCATTAAAAGTGAATTTATTGTGCAAGCAAATATAAGTGAGAAGATCCAATTGATGAGCAAAGATCCTTTTAAGTAGCTTAGACATTTGGCAGTAAATGAGAGTCTTGGGATTGTGATATTTAAGAGAATATTAGCAGCGATGACGAGTACAAGTAAATAATTGATTGATAAAAAAATCTACCCTTATGTTATGACTTAAAGCTTTTGAATCATGAGTTGTATGAGTAGATAGAGTGATTTTTCTTTACTAGAAGAAAACAATTGACTAATCGAAAATCTACCCTTATGTTATGAGTTAGTTTTTGAACCATGAGTTGCATGAGTACACAGAGTGATTTTCTACTACCTAGATGCAATAGAGAACATTACTAGATTTGGATAATCATGAAGCATAGTTGATGGGGATTGCAACAAATTTTTAGCTCACATTATTTTGTCAATGTTTGATTTAAGGCAGGGTCTTGCAGATTCAAATTGAAATTTTAAGAGATTATGAATCATGAGTTGTATGAGTACATAGAGTGATTTTCTCTACTAGAAGAAAATAATTGACTAATCGAAAATCTACCCTTATGTTGTGAGTTAAGTTTTTGAACCATGAGTTGTATGAGTACATAGAGTGATTTTCTCTACTACCTAGATGCAATAGAGAACATAACTAGATTTGGATAATTATAAAAGCATAGTTGATGGGGATTACAACAAATTTTTAGCTCACATTATTTTGTCCATGTTTGATTTACATAGGGACTTGCAAGTTCAGATTGAAATTTTAAGAGATAATGAATCATGAATTGTATGAGTACATAAAGTGATTTTCTCTACTAGAAGAAAACAATTGACTTAAAGTTTTTGAATCATGAGGTGTATGAGCAAAAAGAGTGATTTTCTCTACTCTCTAGATGCAATAGAAAACATAACTAGATTTGGATAATCATGAAGCATAGTTAATGGGGCTTGCAACAAATTTTTAGCTCACATTATTTACATATTCAGATTGAAATTTTAAGAGCTAATGAACCATGAGTTGTATGAGTACATAGAGTGATTTTCTCTATTAGAAGATAACAATTGACAAATAAAAAATCTACCCTTATGTTATGACAAGTTTTTGAATCATGACTTGTATGAGTACACAGAGTGATTTCTCTACTACCTAGATGCAATAGAAAACATAACTAGATTTGGATAATCATGAAGCATAGTTGATGGGGATCGCAATAAATTTTTAGCTCACATTATTTTGTCAAATTTTGATTTACGACAGGGTCTTGCAAATTCAGATTGAAATTTTAAGAGATAATATAGTAGTAGTTTGGTAGTAAATAGCATGGTCCTCTTTGATTGATAATACAGTAGTTTTCCTGTATTCAGAAAGCTTCATCCTCAATTGAGTGCAGCATTTTAAGATTGACCATTTTACGAGGTGATAAGAAATGATAAAGTCAGTTGTTCATGTTTTTTCAGTCAGTATCTAGACCAACTGTAAAATTTCATTTATATGTAATGTAGTAAAATTGAGGGATTTGAGAGAATATGGTAGCGTGTCTTGAATAAAGAATTTGTGGTTTTACCCTTCTCCTTATCTCTTTGTATGCTATTAAATTAATTTATATTTTCCAACTAGTGCAGTGATGCTCTTTATTAGCTGAAGAAAACTATTGGGCTTTATTTGACAAAGTTTATGGTTCTTGTCATTATTGACGGTCATCAAAAATCTTGGTTATGTTGATTATTTTGTATATTCCAGTATCCTTATCGGGGTTGTTTTATTGGTGGATTCTAGGAAGTATATTCCTACAGTGGATCCTATGCTTTATCATTATCTGGAGATCATTTTACAAGAAAGTGTATGTTTCCTAACCACTTTTGATCCTTGGAGCTGCTTTGAGCTAATTTTCGAGAGTAGCAGAAGCAATATCAAGAAGGTGCATGACCTAGGCAGATGAATGATACAAGGTTTATCAAATCCAACTCAAGCCTGTCTTGCATTTTTTATGCGATCATTATTAAGTTTTCCCTTGTTCGTATCATAATTACATGCACTCTTTGCCCAATCGCATTCAGTATTACGCTTGGACTTACAATTTTAGGCTGCACTAAATTCTAGGTCATTTAGTTAACGTTTTAGTTTATACTTCGTCCCAATTTGCTAGAAGTAGAGAAAAAAAATCCTTGGTCTCGAATAGATGAATTATATTAGTTTTATCAAATTTTGTTGTATCCCTTCTTGCTTTCTTCTGTGATCATGATTAAGATTTCCCTTATTCATAGAAGAATTGGTGCGCACCACCATCCTGTTCGGATTTCAGTTACTTTTCAGCTATATATTTTCTACTGTGCCATAGGTCAGAATTAGTATTTTAGTTCACTCTTCCCCTGTCAGCTAGAGATGTACAAATATTCCTTACTTCCATCGAGTGCTGCTCTGTAATCTTAAATCTTACTAAATGATTCCTATAACTCGGCACAGATACATATTTCACTGTCATTTCAATGATGTTCCACCTCATTAGAAAGCTGCATTTTTTTTTTGTTACCAAGGAAATCAGGAGTCCCTATAATTTATTTCCATGGGAAAAGAGTTACTAATCAAGGAGAATCCAATGAAAACAGATACACGTCTTACCCTATGAATCAGAAGGGATGTGGAAAAACTGAACAAGGCCTACGTAAGCACTGTCAAACCTCCTAATGCAGTTCAGACAATTCATCACAAAGTGCTGATGTGTCAACTCTTAGCCACAAAAATCCTATATTCCCTCGTGCCAAATGATCCAGGTCCACAGCAATATAATTTCCTTGATGTAATGGCCATTTCGTCCAAACTATAAACCAGTTGTCAGTGGGTTAAGGCACAAATCTATTTCCACCAAGATTTTGCTTTATCATGGTGAATTAGCACTCATAAAAAAAATGAATGTTCTTTTCTTTCTACCATGAATGGCACTTGCTATCCAGGTAATTTCGTTCTCCTTATCCTATGTCAAATTGATCCCTTTGAGGATCCCAATTCCCAATAGATATGTTATCTATGCACTAAGATTAGGTACCTAAAATGAAAGTTGCATCCATCACCATTGTACATCTGATAGAAATTTGGTCTTCTGAGTTCAGCACAGAGATTGAGAGATCGCTCCATGACTTATGTTTTGCACCCGTAGTGTCAGGCCTGGTTTGGCCCGGTTCAGCCCAAGGTCCATTGGGCCAAGAACTAGTTCAGGCCCACATTCCCAACGCCCAAGCCCAAGCAGTGAAGGCCCAAATCGAAGCCACATCAACGTCGTTCGCAGGCGGCGCAGCGAACGACCGAGCTTCATCAACGCGCGGCTTCATCTCTTCAGACACGGACGAAGATGATGGAACGGACGGGAGACTCGGACAACGCCGGCGCGAACTCCTCGCCGGAAGACGCGGCTGGGCGGAGGATTCGGACGCCCTAAACGGACGCAGCGGCTTCGAGCTCCCAGCCGAAGGAAGCGGACGGGCGTGACGCGCGTGAAGATAGCAGCGTCCACGCGAGAGAAGAGCGGGCGGCGGATGCCCGAAATAGGAGCGAGGACGCGTTCGCAGGCAGTGGACGCAGAGGAAGGCGGCGGACGCGAGTGGATCGCGTAACAGAGCAGCGACGTCTCCTATAAGAATCGTTGCAGGGGCAACAAGAAGGGGTGCGTGGAGGCGACACCAAACGAGAGCCAGAGGGCTGGGTGGCGGAGCGCCACTACTGGCGGTGGTGAGACTGCCATCGCCCCTTCCAGGGCAGGGACCCTGATGCCACCAGAGGGTGATGTCGGCGTCGGAGGGTGTCGACGAGGGTGAGAGTGAGCGTGAGCGCTTGTAACGTCAACGGCGAGTGCGCCGGCGACGAAAGAGAAGCTAGTGGGAGAGGGGCGGGCGACGGAGGTCGTCGGCCGGAGAGATCTGTAATCAGTTTTATTTGAGAGGAATAAAAGAGGTGTTCTCTCCTGTTTTTGTGTTGATTCCGACGGCGGCGGGCGGCTGCCGGATGACGACGCAGAGGCGGCTTCTCCCCACGGCCAATCCTTCCCCGGCGACATGCGACGGCGGCAGGACGAGCTCGTGAGGAAGACAAAGACGAGCTTCGATTTTGACCGGGTCAAAATCGAAGCCGAAATCACAAGATCACGCGGCAAAATCGAGTTTCGGGGCTGACGTCAGGCGGACGTCAGCGAGCCGAATTCATTCGGGCGCACGACAACGAGTTCGTAAGGGCTGACGTCAGGCGTGACGTCAGCGATCGAAATTTAATTGGCAACGCGGGCGACAGCGTTGACTTGGATAATTTTGACTGGTCAAAATTGAGTTGACCAAAAGAGGTGATGGAATTTAGGGTTTTCCGGACTTTCCTGATTTGGGAAAAGAAATTGGCCGGAAACCCTAGGGAGTTTGCGCTCCGGTGTTCCACCGGACGGTCCTAAGACAGTGGATAAGCGCCAATTCTAGACCGATCCGACCGGGGCGTAGTGTCACGCTCTGGCCTTACAGTAGTCCGACAGAGCACCAGACTAGGCGTGAGTCCTTAGGATTTTCGGGTGTGATTTTACCCCAATTGGAAAACTATAATTCTTCGGGTGCAAAATCACTCCCAAATTGAAGAACGAACGCGAAACCCTAATCCTAATTTAGAAATTTAAACCCTAATTCAATTACCTCCAATTTTGACCCGAAGTCAAAATTACGCCGCTCGCCGATTTCGAAATCTCAATTTGGTTTGCTGACGTCGCCTCGACGTCAACCGCCAGAAATCGATTTGATTTCGCCCGCTCTGTTGCCGAATTCCTGTTGACCGCCGAGCATTGACCAGCCTCGTTTCGAACGCAAATTGCGTTCGTCCCTTCTCCGCGCGTTCGCACGCAGCGGCTGACGAACGCCGCCTGTGTTTCGTCTGCCGCCATGCTCTTCGTCGGACTTGGCAAGGAGAGGACGCCGCGCCGCCTACGCTTCATCCTAGCCTCCCGTCGACGATCGGAAGTCGCCTGTCGCCGGTACTTGGTGCAATCGCCGCTGTGGATGTGTAGATGCGCCGGAGAAGAGGAAACAGGGGAAGAAGAATATCAAGGAAAGCTGTGCTCTTATTACCAAAACCGGAGCTACAGAACTCTCCTAAGCTCGCCGACGACCCCCTAGCCGACGACGCCCCCTTCCCTCCCTCGCTGGTCGTCCCCCTGGACACCGATTACAAGCTCTCTCTCCTCACACAAAAGTCACTTGCCGGTGCCTCCCAAGACGTTAGATTTGCACCGTCTAGCCGCTCTCACCCTTTGAGATGTTGCCCTCCAGATCACTCGTCCGATGCTCCTCTTATAGAGGCGAGTCGCCGCCTCTGCTTCCTCTGCTTGGACCACGTCTCCTCAAGCTCTGCATTGCTCGCCTCTGCTGGTCGCTCGACTCCTTCGCTGATGCAGCTGTTGGTCGCTCGACTCCTTCGCTGATGCAGTCTTCGTCGCCATCCGGATTGGTCAGCGAAGACACCGTCGTTGCATCCGAGATATTCGCTCAGCGTCCACGTTCTTCGTCGCCAGAGCCCGCTTCCGAAGAACGGGGCGAGGAAGACAAAGCCCCATCCTTTCGCCCGTATCTCGATTTTGGGTCAACTTTCCTCGTTGACCAACGAAAGCAGGCTCTGTTTTTCTCCCCTCCGCATGGACTGAGCAGCCCACCTCCTTTTGGTCCGGGCCCATTGGTCTAGGACCTGACACGTAGTATTTTCTTTTAGTGAATGCCCTCAAGCGAGATCATGATATTGGATATTTTGGATCCAGCCCCATTATTCCTTGTACAATGATCTTTCTTTAGTTAATCAAAGACTTCACTCTGGATGGATACTCATTACCACACCAAAAGGTTATTCACCTCTTATCAATAGCTTTGATAAATAAGATGGGGCACAAGAGACTAAAGGGACCTACATAGATAGAATTAGGGGTTTGCAAAAAAAATTTACCAACCCGTTGAATCATAGTTAATTGATCAAGCCAAATTGGTTTTGCCATTAATTGAACCAAACAGTTCTTTCAATGGTTGGGTTTTTTTTCAAATTAATTTGTTTTTGGTTCAATTATGGTTGTTCAGGAGTTGGCCAAATCGATTATATATTAAAACTTTATAAAATTTATTTTAGAGGGGTGGCTACCTTACTAGTATCCCCCTACTATCCACTTGCCATTAGTCACCCTCCGCCATTTGCCTATCACCCACTACCGACTATAGTCACCTACCGCCATTGGTTGGTTGTCCGTTAATGGCTACTAGTCGGTTAATCAAAATTTGACCTTTAAAAAACATGGGTTAACTAGTTTTATCGATTCAAGACCAATTTCAAATTCGTCCTAAGCTAATATATTCAATTCGGTTTTGAAAAATTGAGTAGAATCACATATCTTTTTACTAAGGTATAATGATTCTTCTGTTTTAAGGTTTCTTTTCAATTGATTGATAATTGACTTCGTTATAGGGTCATAGTTTGCTCGGCCTTGTTTACTTGGGGGGCAAAGTAAGAAAGAAAAAAAAGAAAGTAGGAAGGAAAGGAGTATTGGCTTGTTTACTTGGGCGGATGGATAGTTTATGAGGGAATGTAAGAGGGAAAGTTAGGTATTAATCCCTTCATTTGCTTTCTGCCAGAATCGGACGGAAAGCTAAAACTTTGACTTAACTTTACTAACTTCACACCGAATTTTTCACCGCATCTTTGCTCATCCTCACTCACTATGAATTTTTCTCTGCTACTTGTCCTTCTATCGTTGCTCGAGTTCGCCGCCACTGCTAGTTCTTGCCGCCATTGCTCGTTCTTGCTGCCACTGCTTGTCCTCACCATCATTGCTCCTACTTAATATTTAATATTTAATAATTAATAATTTTATGATATTATATATATGTATATATATATATAATATGAGTGAAAAAAATAAAAATTGGAGTGTATATATCAATCTTTCAAATTTTCTTTCCTTTCAAGTAAACACAAGGATAGAAAACTTATAGCACATTTCATCTATCTATGTTTTCTTTCTTTTTTTTTTTCCTTTCTTTTATACTTTTCATCCGTCCAAGTAAACATGGCCTAAAAATGGCCCACCTGATGGGTAAAGCGAATGGGAAAGAAAAGTTCTATAGGAAGATTTGCTAATGTATTAACACATTGTTATTTCTTTTAAATAAATCAATGAAGTCTTATCGAGGTTGCACATAGGTCAGTGACATCTGTCATATAGGTGAGTAGGATTTTTTGATTGATTATTATTGTCATGATTGCCATTATAATAATAAATAATGTCATCGACAAACTTGAGAAGCTCCCCACTTGAGACGGGACAAGGATTGTTTTTATTGATTAATAACACATTGGAGGGCGATTCTAGGGATTCGGCCGGTTGGCGGGCCGTCCGTCCTACTGGCGTCGTGGTCTAGGTGATTTCGATCGGAGGAGGCAGGGCCATTATGGACTCTGTCTGAGGAGGTCTGCGTCGGCGGGGCTCGGTTTCTTTTCCCTGGCGGAGCTGACGGCGTCCCTGCTCGCCGGGTAACTTACCTCTTTCCCTGCATATTTCCGGCGTCTGATTGGATTTCGTTTGGTGCTGCTCTTGTTGTCCTTGATTCATGCTTGTGTTGTTGGTCGCTCTAGTTGATCCCGGTGGTGTCCCTTGCGGGGCCGTTCCCGGGGCTATTCTCTCGGTTTCCCCCGCTTTTGTTTTTCCTTGTTGCTGGAGGTTTTCTGGGATTTTGGTAGTCTTTTCGAGCTCGATCTATCTTCTGGCTTTCTGGGCTTGGGGTTCTTCTTCTCCGTTGGCTGGGGGCGATGGCTAGATCGGGTGCGGCGTCCTCCAACCTCATGGGGATGGCCTCTTGCGTGCCCGATCTGGCGGCTTCTCCCGCTTCCCCTCTTCTGAAGAGCTTGGACCCCCCTCAGGCAAAATCCTGGAGCTCACTCTTTGCTGGGGCTCAGCCTGTTAGCTCAAACTGCTCCCTATCTCATTCAGAAGTTTTCGTAGAGCATGGTATTCTCGATATCTCTGTTCCGGAGGAGGAATTGGCTGAGAACTGCGCATTCTGGGAGAATACGCTTGTAGGGCACTTCCTTGGGTATAGACTAAACTATCAATCTCTGAAGCAACAGGTCACCAAACTCTGGATTCCCAAGGGTGAGCTGGAGCTCTTTTCACTACCAGCGGGGTTTGTCCTATTTCGGTTTGGGTTGGTGGAGGACAAGGAGAATGTGTTGGAAAAGGGTCCCTGATTTGTCTTCGGGAAAATCTTAATCCTCAAGCCATGGACCCCGGAGGACGCGTTGGAGCGGGTGGACCTTTCATCCATCCCAATTTGGGTCCGCAATCATAATTTGCCTCTTAAGTGGTGGTCGGTAGGTATCATTGGAAAACTGACAAGTGCGCTCGGTAAGCCCCTATTCTTAGACAAGGCAACTGCATCGAAATCCAGGTTGGGTTATGCGCGAGCTTGTGTGGAAATGGAGGCAGCTTCTGATTACCCTGAGACCTTGTCGGTGATGGTTAATGGGGGCTCGGAATCTTGCATCCGGCTCGGAACCTTGTCGGTGATTTGTTAGTACTTGACACTAGTTCCTGTGGGTTCGATCTTTTTATTATGCGATAGACCGTGCACTTGCGGTAGCAGCCGTCTAGGCCCTATCAAACATATAGGCCACATGGCCAGAACATCATAATAAAACACACGTACAATACCAATACCAAGGAAGTCCACTAACTCTATCTAGCTACGCCTTATCCGTCTGCGACGGACTCGTCTTAGGACCTGTAATCAAATATCAATATATGCAGGAATTGTTAGCCAGAAGGGCTAAGTAGAGATTAAGTATATGGTGCAATAAGTACTAATGGAAATACGTGCCAAACATACATACAACGAAACCTATCAAATGCACCAAACATGTACTTGTAAACTATGATCAAATATCATACAGATACAACAACATGCTAATAAAACTGAGCTGTGGGCCGGGTCGTCCCCTATGGACACGCACTCATATCTGAGTGGTCTCCAGTGTCAGCTTGCACACTAGGTGACGACTGTTCGTCAACAGTCCGCTGGTACTGCGTCCAGTACCCTATCATATCAGTGCATAATAGCACAACTGTATGCAGATATCAAATATAGTCTACGAGGTCAAACCTCCATAGCCCTATATAGCTCTGGTCCCAAAATACGTCCGACTGGCACACCAGCGCCACCAGTACGGCCCGAACATCAATATAATGTACCGTACTATGTACGGCCCAAATCATTTCATATCATGTGCTAGAGAGCACGCATGCAGCATAAATAATGTGTAATCCTAGTAAACTAGGATAAGGATATATCATGTGCCGAAATAAAAATAAACAATTATATCATGCTCAATGGAATAACAATCCAAAGGAAATGATAGCAATAGAGTAATCAGTAAGGCGCCCCTAACTAATTGGTAACGCCTAACCGTAAGGTACCTCCTAACCAAGCGGTAGGCACTTTGATCAAGGTACAGGAATAAAGATTTCTACCTGCCACTATAGGTCTGACTAATCCCGCACCCGAATCAGTACTATCCCGTATGTCTGGATCTACCGTCTCTACATGGGGTACAGTGTAATATGTATCAGTTATCCATCCAATTCTCTGTATTTGCATATGAAATTATTTATTTATCTTTAGTTTAACTTATTTCTTATCTTTCCTTAATTACTGTTTCGGGTTTGTTATGATTATCATGCAGTTCGTTCGTCATTTACGTATAGGCATGTATTACTGTATTCTAAGCATGCAATAGTTTAACCGGTTCGTTATATTAAGCATGCAGGGTTTGTTATAGAACTACGTACGAGATGGGTTTAGACACTAACCTAGCCCACAGCCTGTGTGGACGAACCACCGATTAAGTTAATCAGACGCGCCGGAAGATTGCCGGAACAGTCTTCGTCCCCGGCGCCGGCAGCAACAGTTTCCACAGAAAACAGCAGCGTCCCAAAATCCGTCGAAAACCAGGAAAAACGATTGTCGGCCTCGCCGGAGCTTCGCCAGAGCGTCACCGAAAGCTCGTTAGAAAGCGGCGAAACGTCACCGGAATCAGCCGAAACTTGCAGGAAACACACCGCAACACTTCACCGACTCTTCCGAAGCAATTTTGACAGGATTTGGTGGAGATCCGAGGAAGAACGAGGTCGCCGGAGTTAGGGTCTCGACGGTCTCGTCTCACACAGATTCTCACCGGTCGGAGGAGCAAAGGAGAAGGGAGACGGGGCGAAATGTTCGTCTGAGCTCCAGGAACTCGTCGCCGGTGGCAGGAGGTGAACCGGGCGGCAGCGCCGATGAGATCGGCGGAAGGAGCAAACGGCGAAAGGGAAGAAACACGGGCAAAAGGAAAATGGGAGAGGTGAAGCTCGTTTGCAACGCGTGAGTGCACAAAGAACGAGGCGAGAGAGATTTAAGGAGAGAGAGAGGGAATCGATTAGGTAAACATCACACGGCAACATAATTCATTTGTTACTGTGCACCCATGTGCCACAGTAACCGAAGCTTAATTTCGTTCATTCGTTTTCTTTTTTTGTTCTTTTTACCTTCTACTGTTTGTCTCTTTTGTCTTTTTCTATATTTTGTCGTTACGTGGCGTGCATGTAACAGCTGCCCTTTGTCCCCTTATCTCTTCATTCTTATAATGCAGTATTTTTCTGATCTTCTAGAGGAGCAGTGCGTGGGGGGCCACCTAACTCTACACAAGAAGTGCAAGAAGCTGGGTATTACAAATCTCCTATTCGCAGATGATGTTATCATATTCTGCAACTCCTCAGATGCCTCCGCGCATGCTGTTATTAGAGCTTTGGAGGTTTTCCACAATAATACCAGGCTAAAGATAAACAAAGCCAAGTCCCATGTGTATTTCTCAGCATCATCAAACACGGGGTCCAAATGAACATTCTAGAAATCCTTGGGATTCCGAGGGGGATGCTGCCTTTTCGTTATCTTGGCATCCCCATGACCAGCAAGCCCCTGAAGACTCGAGACTGCATGCCCTTGATTGAAAAAATCACCAATTACCTCACTGCTTGGAGGGCTAAATGTCTCACTTATGCGGGCCGGGTGGAGCTCATCAAGTCCATGTGCTATGGCAATATAAATTTCTGGTGTAGTACTGTGATGCTCCCAGCGGGAATTATATCCAAGCTCAACTCTGCCCTTTCAAACTTCCTCTGGTCCAGGGGTCACCGGAGGGGTATCCCAAAAGTAGCTTGGATAAATATTACATGACCGACTGCTTATGGTGGTCTCGGGCTACGTGACATCTATAGATTAAACCGTGCTTTCTTTATGAGGCATATCTAGAATCTACTGCAGGACAAGACAACTCTATGGGTAAAGTGGATCCATGAGAATTGTTTAAAGGCCGACTCTATTTGGACAGTTCAGTTAGCTAGCAGTGCGCCTTAGCCTGTGCGTGGGCTGCTCTCAATTCGAAATACCTACATGCAAATGATTAGCTATAAGATTGCAAATGGAAATTCTATAAAGCTCTGGCATGGGCTGCTCTCAGTTCGAAATACCTGCATGCAAATGATTAGCTATAAGATTGCAAATGGAAATTCTATAAAGCTCTGGCTGGAGCCGTGGTTTGACTCTACGCCTCTTCTTGGGCTGGTAGAGGACGTCAGGTTTGGGAACCCCTTGGGAAAGACTACACCCCTTAGCTCCCTCATAGAGAATGGCAGATGGAAAATTCCAAGACCCAGGTCTAAGGGCATGGTCGACATTTATGCTGCTATTCCTCAAGTAAAAATCCATCCTCATCTCAGCTCGGATCAACTATATTGGAACCGCACCCACCATGGAAATTTTACTATTAAATTAGCGTACGAGAGCCAGATTCAGGGCTCGGCGGTAAGCTGGGAGTACCTAGTATGGTTCAAGGGGAGAATACCGCGTCACTCTTTCTTTTTGTGGTTATTTTGCCATGGACGTCTAAGCACCAGGTCGCGTCTACATGATTGGGGGATTGTACAGGATCCCTATTGCCCCCTGTGTCACTCCCATCCAAAAACTATGGATCACCTCTTTCTTCACTGCGCCTCCATTTCCGAATTCTGGCGATAAATCTCCAGGAGGTGCGGAATCCAGATCCCAACTCTATCTTGGCAGGAGTTCTTTCTACATATACCTCATCCCTGGCATCATGCGAATCCTATCCAGACCTACATCATTAAGCTCATGATCGCTGGAGCTCTTTACTATATTTGGAGATTCCGGAATAACCAGCTTTGGGGCACTCAAAAAAGGGGAATTATGGTATTCCTTGGATCCTTGATCTCGGATATTAAAGCAAAAATTTCAAGCTATATTCCTCATTCGGACCATGATCCTCACGTTGCTGCGTTCTTTTGCTCTTGGAGGGACTGGAGGGGTCACTAATGCTCTATCATGTAGGCTCTCCTAGGTTTTGTCATAACCTGGTTCGCTCATCTATGCTCATTGCGCGGGTCCACACATAGCTTTAGGGATGCGGACGAATTGGATCTCTTTGGTGGGTTACTGCGTGTTGCCGGTGTTGCCTTCCTTATATGATACTGGCGACCTCTCCCATATCTATTCTTGATTTTCTTGATTTCGCTTTCGAGTTTGCTGGCTGGAGTTTTTGTCGCTCTTAAATTATATTTGTTTCTTCTGGGGCGCCTTGTTGACTGCTTGGACTGCTGGTGCCCGTTGGTGGCTGGTGCTTTGTTGTCTAATTGGACTGTTTGATGCCTGTTGCTGATCTTGCTTCCCTCTATGGCGTTGGATGCTATACAGGTAGACGGACTTCGGGTGCATTTTCTATTTCGGCGCTCCGGCTATGCAAGCAGCGGGGAAAACCTGCCAGGTAGCGATGGAACGTGGCTGCAGCTTCTCCCTCGCGGTGGGCGAACTGGGCATTGCAGATTTCTTCAAAAATTCTATGTTTTAGGACTGCAGTGTGTATGTGTTGTATGGGTGCTTTTGTATGTGTTTTGATTAGCATGCGCTCCTTGGTGTTTTATTTTTTGTTTTGGTTGATATGAGGTTTGTAGTCTGTTTTGCAATATTTCATGCGCTAGATTTACAGCTGGATTTTTTTTGGAATTCGATGTCAGAATAGAGTGGGAGTGGATGTACATAAACTGTATCTATATTTTTTGGATTAATACAATTATCTTCTTGCCCTTGGCAAAAAAAAAGATATATGTGGATATGGCCCTTTATCTTCGGCCCTTATGTGAATAAACTTGAAGGCTGTGTTTTTCTTCAAGGAAGACGAGGAAGAAAGTGGGGAGAAAAAAAAACTAAAGAAGCTAGGAAAAAGGAAAAAACATCACGTGCATCTGGTAGAAGCAAGAACTTGTTATAGCAAAGGAGATGGGGCACAATGGGTAGCGGTGCGCACGGCAAGTGGCGGTGGAGCAGTGGCGCACAATAAGCGGCAACAGAGTAGTGGCGCACAATGGGCATGGGCACTCGGGAGTAGGGACACAGTGCTGTCGTGCGGGTGCATAGTGGGTGGCAGTAGAGAGCAGAGTGAGCTTGCCATGCTCATGAGGGTGGAGGGAGAGAGGTGGTCGGCGAGGCAAGCTTGCCATAAGCTTGTGGGGGTGATAGAGGGAGGGTGACCTCGCGCAAGATAGGAATGGTCGGCAATGTTCAATGGAGAAATAGTGAGTGGGAAGAGGAGGGAGGGAGGTCATGAGCGTGGTTTTTTCTTTTCTTTTTTTTTTTTCTCTTTGATTTGGATGGAATTGTTATGGGAAAAAAAATTTTCTTTCCAAAAAATAAAAGAAGAAATCACTTTTCTTTTCTTTATTCCCTCTTCTGAAAAAAAAACAATGTAAAAGTGTCATTATATATATAGAAAACAATGTAAGAGTGCCATTATAAATTATTTATTCTGAATTATGGGTGAGTCTCTTATCCTACTAATCAACTTCTCTTTTGTATCATCTTATAATGAAGTCCCATTTGATAATACCGAAACCCTTGGCTAGATCTAGTTTTTATCATAATCCCATCAATTTTATAATGTTTGGTTGATTAACTATCGCATGGATAAGTACAAAACAATCTTGCTTACAATAGTTCTTCATGTACGATGAGTTAGTTCTTCATGTAAACACTTGCCTCAAACTCATCGTACTTACAATCCTTACAGGGTACTTTTAAGATAATCTTAACAATAATTTGGTCGTACTAAAGGATCAAAACTAGTTTAAGTTCATTTTTCCTTGTGATATCCACAGAAATCATCTAGCCTTGGTGATTTGTTGTTCCCTAATTTCACGGTTGTCATCGTACTCGACAGTGAAGGGGTAAGGAAAAGTAACTTTCATTTGGCAAAGCTAAGCCTTGAATACATTTTTATCGAGTTGAGACCTTGACCATTCTGAGTATTTGATTCATGACAAATTATTTCTTCTCAATCCTTAGTTTTTTAACCAGATCGAAGCAAATGTTACAGAAGGCACCATTGGTTTCACCTGACAAGGCCCAGATTGATGATCCCCCATGAACTATGTGGCCACGACCTCTCCTTCGCCTTTGCCAGCATCACCCTTCCCCACGCCACCCAACCCTCCCAAGTCATCCTCTTGTCCCAGCTGCTCCCCCACCCCAGCACCAGCTTCAGCCCTCTCTCTGCCTCCCTTTCCGCCTCCTCGTACTTCTCCAAGTTGAGATAAACCTGACCCAGCGCCAGGTGAGGCTCCCCAACAAATGGGTTCCTCTCACAGCTCTCCAACAGCAGCTTCTCCACCCTCTCCCATCCTTCCTCTTGCTCCCTACCGCCACCATAACACACCGCCTCCCAGTACATGTCCCTCGCCACTACCTGATCCTTCGCATCCAGGATCCTGCTGCAGCTGTCGAACACCGGGGGGATGACCAGCTCGAGCTCTTCGTCCCTCTCGTTACTCGACGAGGCTTCGCCGGCCATCTTCCGTTCCTCTAGGTAGATCTCTTCCTCCCGGACTATGAGCAAGTACAAAGCGCCCATCCTCGAGATTGAGTTCATCCACAATCCTGGCTTCCCCTGTCCCGGCCATAACGCGGTCCAATTATTCCCGTGAAAGGTCAACCGGCCGTCGTCGTTGTCAAAGAGCTTGTCCTGGAAGTCGAACAGCTGGTCGGCGAAGTCGACCATGGTCATCAGGAGGAAAGTTGCCACCACCCGCCGCGACAGTGCCACGTCCTCCCCGGTCCGGATATGCTTCACCGTGATCCCTTCCGCCGGGAGCAGCGCGCGGATCTTCGCTCGCCACGGCTCAGCTGGGTCGAAGCTGTTCTCCTCCCTGGCCCGGCCGATGGATTCCTCGGAGCGTGCGAGGTGCTCGACGAGTTCAGCGTCAGAGTAGTGGAAGAGGAGATCGTCGTGTATGAGCTGCTGGCGGGCGACGATGCAGAAGAGGTGGATGAGGCGCTCGGCAGGGCCGCCAACGAGGGAACTGACGTGATCCCGGCCGGTGCTAGGGTCGAAGATGGCGAGGTTGACGTATGAGTTGGAGTATGCGGAGTGGAAGAGGCCGCACCGGGCCACGGCGTCGGGAACTGACCAGAGCTTGAGGGCGCGATAGACGTCGGAGAGGTGAGCGAGAAAGGTACTGTGCTTGTGCCAGCACTCGCCGGCGCCTACGGAGCGGAGGACGGAGAGGAGGGAGGGGAGTGCGGGGTCGACATGCTCCAGCTCGCCCCGGAGGAAGGGCCGGGCGGCGTCGAGCAGGGCAACGAGGTCGTGCTTGGGTTGGGTCGCGGTGGAGGAAGACGCGTGTGAGCTGTAGGAAGGCATGGTTGGAGTCCTGGAGATAACTCTGGTGGAAAGAGGAAATTGTTACTCTAGTGGAATTGGAGAGGGAGGCGGATGAATCGCTGGTTTGTATAAACGTGGCAAAACATTGACGGCAAAAGACAAGGATAAGGCCAAGAAACGTGGCTTCGACTCAATGGCCTGATCACACACATGGTATGATTGATTTTATTCTTTCAATATTTAGCGAAAAAGTAATATGATATTTAAAATAAAAACTAAGACCACATCTAGTTCTCCATTAAAAATGTGTTCACTTGATAACTTGGGTATTCCATTTACATATAAGAATTCACACCTCTGATCATGTTTTTAAATATTTTTTTTATAAATATTTTGATATTTAGATAAAGACTCTACATTATACTTACAATGTAAGTTATCTTTTAAAAAAAACCTATGAAGGATGATTGTATAGATGTTTATTGATGTGGAACTTATTCAACAGAGGTCTATGTTTACTTGAATAAAATTAATAGAAATAAAATCACATCATTATTCAACTGCAATAGAAGACAACTTGTATGCCTCTCATTTTTAGGGCACAAGAGTTTTTTTTGTTTGACACCTCCATCTCAATATACTAAGTGTTAGTCTTTCGGGCCGAAAATTAAGCATGGCTCAATTGCAGCTCAGCCAGTTAAATTTTCTTAGTTGATTGGGTCAGTGAAGTGATCCGAGCGTCGCTCGGATCCAAAATGCCAATGGGGATTTCGCGCATGCGAGTTCCTTGCATGTGTTGGCAGATGGGACAGATGCACGTCTCGAGGGGTGCGACGATGTGGGGCAACTGCATGAGGGTGTACGCGACAAAGAAAAGCGGGAGGTGGAACTTTGTACAGACTTTTGGTTCTCCTATCATTAGGGGTGTTCACGGTTCGATTAACCGAACTGTGACCCCAAATCCTATCCCGAACCGATTAGAACGATTCGGCTATATTACAAACCATTCCTTGTTAACAATCAATTTTTGGTTAACCGATTAAGAAAAATCTTTCTCTAATAATATTAAATAATAAATATATAAAATATTAAACATGTAAAATACAAGTTTTGAACCCATGACTTACTACCTCACAATCAATTTATAAACTTAGGTTATATATATTCAGTCGATTCGGTTAATCGGTGAAATTTTTTTTTCAAAAACTGAACCATAAATTTATAAACTAAAAACCGACCATGAACCGAACCGATCCATTCGATTAATCTCTCGTTCGGTTCGATTAGGTCGGTTAACCACGGTTTTTCGATTTTTTTGAACACCCCTACCTATCACACTGCTCGTCTTTCGCTCCCCTCTCCGTTGATTGTCAAAGGTCCCTCTCGCTAGACGTTGTCGGTGGAGCTTCCCTGGTGTTCCAGTGGCGTGGGTGGGTGGTAGGAACGCTACAACTAGAGGTGGCCAATGGGCTGGGCCAGCCCGCGGCTCGCACGGCCCGGCACGGCATGGCACGTTGACCAAGCCAACGGGCCGCGGGTGGCCCGTGGCCCGGCTTGGGCCGTGTTGGGTCGAAGGGTTCAGGCACATGGGCCAAGCCGTGCTAGGCATGGCACGTGACCAGGCTGGGCACGGCACGCAGGCCGGCCTAGGCACGGCCCGTAATTAATATTTTTTTATTATTTGGCACCAAAATTTAAATTTTTACCTATGTTATTTTACCTTTATACCCCCATAAAGTATTTAAAAAATTTAAATTTATAGATATAATTGTCTTTTAGCTATAAAATTATTATTTTATTCTCTTTTAATAATATAAAATAAATGATAAATTTGTAAATTTATTCTCATTTCATCCCTATAAATTTTAGATAGTTCCTTACATTTCCACACACAAAATTTTTGTTTCAATTATTTTTTTATTACATTCCTCTTAATCATATGATTTTCAATTACTTTGTTAATTGTGTTTGTAGTCTTGCAAGGGCGCACGAGACATAGAGACAAATGGCAAATAATAGAAGAGTGAAGATAATTATCATTCTGTCATTTTCCTAATTTTTTTTATTTTATATATTTTAATTAATTAATAATTTGCTTTTTTAAAATTTATTTTACTAAAATTTTTATATTATTATTTTTATACTCGGCACGCGGGCCAAAGTCAGCCCGCGTGCTAAATTCGGCCTGTGGGCCAATTATTCGGGTCGCGTCAGGCACGGCCCACGTGCCGAATCCACCCCATGGGTCGGATTAAGCCTGTGTGCCAACTCCAGCCCGCGGGTCGGCTTCAGCCCGCGTGCCGGATCCGAGCCAAGGGAGTGATTGAGTCATGGCTGGGCCGGCACGACTAATCATGCCGCGAGTCATGCCGGGCCTGAAGTTTTTTTCCGCCGTGCCGGGCCCAGCACGGCACGATTATAAACAGGTCGTACCAGGCACAACCCGCCAGGAGCCGAGCTGAGGCGGGCCTGTGCCCAGGCCGGCTCGAGCACGGCCCATGGCCACCTCTAGCTACAACCAACTCCGTCCTTTTCTGTCATTCTCCCTACATCGCCGTCATCACGGTCGGCGGCCACGTCTAGGGGTGGCAATCGGTTGGGTACCTGTGTTTTCACCCTAAACCTGAACCCGACCCAACTACCAAACCCGCTACCCAAACCTAGGTCGAATATTTAAACGGATAACTGATTAAATAAAAAATAAATATATTTATAAAATATCAATTTATTATTATTATTATTATTATTATTATATTTTTAATAGTAACAAATATTTATATAATAGTTATTTTATTATTATTTATATTTTTTATTGCAATTGGGTATTGGGTACTGGGTATCCATGTCCCTAAACCCGAATCCGTCTCATTTAGATAATCGGGTACTCGAACCTGTGATAGACGGGTTGAGTCAAGTCGGGCACCCGAACTCGACTGGTGGAATTGCCACTCCTAGCCACGTCTAGACCGCCACAAAAGGCGTCGCCTCATCCGTTTCTCCGACTAGGAGTCGGTGAGATCTTGTCGAGGTACTCTCTCTCTCTCTCTCTCTCTCTCTCTCTCTCTCTCTCTCTGTCTTTCTGGTTTTCTTCCTTGGTCGAGCTCACGGCTCTCAGGTGTCTTCCCCTTTCTCCAGTTTCTGATGGTGAATGTGTCATGGCCATGTCCCCTCCTCACACTCTTTCGGCGAGCCCTCTCCCCTTGCCTCTTGGGTTCCGGCTTGCCGACGTGCGATGCTCTCTCCTTCACTGTCTCTCCATTTGTCACCTGCGTGCTGTGAACACATCAATCACGCTGACACAATAAATCCAAGCAATCGAACAAATCACAACAATCGAATTGATAATGATGCAATTACCTAATAACGCTAGAATCAAATCGACAGCAAATCAAACAAATCGAATCGTGAAAATGTTTCCTTTATAGCAGATTTCCTATTTGTATATTTCCTTTTATCCTTTGCTATTTGATGCATGTTATTTTTACTGGATTTAAAGTCTTATTTATATCCTCTTTTAAGGCTTAAGTCTTGCATATATGCTATTATTTTGAATCTTTTTCCATTAAGTTCAGAATCTTCACTATTTTTCGATTATTTGTGAAATACAGGTTATTTCTCTTTATTTTCGACAATATTTTAAAGATTTGAAGTTATGAAAAGGTTCAAGACATTGTGAGCATCATACAAGAAATTTTTTGGAATTTTTTTGGAGTTATGGATGCTCATCATGGCCTGGCCGTGATGACCATCACGGTCGTGATCAACTCGGCATCCACACCTTGTAACAGTGCCCTCGTCACGGCCTAGAGAACGAGCGTGTTCACTTGTCAGCGCCTTAATCACGGCCTGCCCGTGTTATCCATCACGGGCGTGACGAGCATTTTTGGATTTTTGCAGACTCATCACGGCATGCCCGTGTCGATCATCACGGCTATGATTGCTTCGATGCAAGGTTGCGGACTCGTCATGGCGTGGCTGTGACGGGCCGTGACGGCGATCACGCCCGTGTTCGCGTTCGCAGATCGCGATGTTCGACGGTTTCTTCATCAAATCTAACGGTCCAAGAGCCTAGAAATTGGGGGAAATGCCCAATTAACCTTCCTAACCGCCTAAGGCATCGATTAAGACATCAAGGTGGGAATTTTGGGTGGTAATCAAGTCGAACTTTGAAGGAACGCGACCTAGGGCGAAAAAGGGAGATTTTGCTCGTTCGAGGGCTCGATTCGACCAGATTCTTTGGGGCTTTCGAGAGAAGACCGAAGACTCATCATCTCCTACCCTTGATTAGTAATTTCTCTCACTTTCGAGTTCGATTTCTAAGGTTTTTGTGTGTAAAACGATGTATTTTCTAGAGTAAACCCTAGTTCGGAACTCGGGCGTAGCCCGTTGAACAAATTCTCACATATAAACATCTTTTATGAATCTCAGTGATACTTTTTAGTAAATTTACTTATTTAAATGTGGTGTGCTTATTGCATATTTATGTTTTGGCGAAACATCGATATGTGTGAAGTGTTACGAGAAGAGCCGAGAGGTGAATCGTAACACTCGACTGCCCATTTAAACTTGTGATTTGGATTACGAGAGTCGTTCAATGTCACTCGAGGATTCACGATCATCATAGAGCCCAATGGGTCTCTTAAATTAGTTTTGCTACAGAGTAGGAAATTAGCTTAAGTAGGCACCGGATTACGCTTCGAGAGAAGGTAATTCGTACCATAGGATAGATCGCCTTAAGTTGTTTACTGTTGGATTGCGCTTCGAGAGAAGGAGATTCGTTTTCTATTTCAATTCATTGATTGTTTTACATTTAAAACATTCAATGTGGTAAAACCTGAAGTTTCGAACATTTCTTAAACTGTAACTTTCCCTTAAAGTCGTCGACTTCTTGGTTCGATAATTTAGTTAATTTAGTTTTAGAGCAATTCTTTCATTCCGTGTTTGATCCATCTAGCTATTGATGACGCGAAAGGTCGGTACTTGACACCTGCTCCATGTGGCCTCCACTCTTCCAAACTCGTCTGGGACGCTCTTGCTACAGCGTTCCAGTCCAACTCTCGCCCCCGGGTACTCCAGCTTAAATCACAATTACAGGTGACTCGCCGCGGCACTGATACTATCCATGACTATATGCAAAAAATCAAGACTATTGCTAATAACTTGGCAGCCATCGGGCACCCTATCTCTGACGTTGATCTGATCATGCATGTTTTACTGGGGCTCGGTCCCTCATATGATACTTTTATTTCCTAGTGTCACTGCACGCAGTGATTCCCTAACTCTGGAGGAGGTTCATGGGATGTTATCCTCCCATGAACGACTTATGCAACTTCAATCCATGCGAGACCTTGATATTCCAAGTCCTACCGTCAACAACACTATTCATCCTGGCTCCAACTCTCGTGGCGGAGGACGCCATCCTCACGGAGGACGATCTCATGGCGGTGGTCGCTTTCAGGGACGCGGCCGTGGCAGAGGAAGATGTCAAATCTGCTTTATTCCTGGGCACTATGCTCATGAATGCCGCCGACACTTTGATACAGAATTTATTGGCGGTTTTTCTAGCCAACATCCTGCTCAGCATCCGATCCGACCCAGAGCATACTACACCACCACTCCTCATGACACATCATCTCCATCTACCTCTATAGTATGGTACCCGGACTCCGGCGCTACTCACCATGTCACCTCTAATCTCAACTCTCTACAACAAGTGGCGCCCTACAATGGATATGACACGGTTCAAATAGGCAACGGTCAAGGTTTGCATATTACTCACCTTGGAAACACATCAATTTCTGCCTCTAATCGCCTCTTACACATGCGCAATATTCTTTGTGTTCCGTCGATTACTAAATCTTTGCTTTCAGTTCGTCAATGCGCTCACAATAATGATGTATTCTTTGAATTTCATTTTAATGCCTGCTTTGTTAAGGATCGGCACTTGGGGACCACTATGCTCCAAGGGGAAATTAAAAACGGCCTCTACCACATTCCACCACCATCAAAGAATGCACTTCTCTCTCAGCGCATGACCTCCACTACATGGCACGCTCGCCTCGATCATCCCTCCATCTGTCTCGTCAAGCAAACAATAAACAACTATGGTTTACCTGCTAGCAATGTTTCTTCTTCTCTCTGTGATGCTTGTATGCTCTCAAAGAGTCACAAACTTCCGTTTACTCCATCAATAAATAAAGCTTCTTCTCCTTTACAACTTATTCACTCTGATGTTTGGGGCCCTGCTCCTATTCTTTCCGATGGTGGTTACTCATATTATGTCTCCTTTATTGATCATTACAGTAAATTTACTTGGCTTTTTCTCATGAAACGTCGATCTGATCTTCTCGATATTTTTTGCCATTTCCAACAACATGTTGAGCGCTTCTTCAACCACAAAATTTTATGCGTTCACTCTGATTGGGGTGGCGAATATCAAGCACTTCATCACCACCTTGTGCGTTCTGGCAATGCACATCGTATATCCTGTCCACACACGCCGAAACAAAATGGGTCTACTGAACGTAAACACCGCCATATAGTTGAAACCGCCCTTTCCTCTTACATCATTCCTCTGTCCCTACCCACCATTGGGATGCTGCGGTTTCCACTGCTGTCTACCCGATCAATCGCATGCCAACACCGTTACTTCAACACGCTACTCCTTTTGAAGTCCTCTACAAATGCTCCCCTGACTACAACCTTCTTCGCGTCTTTGGCTGCGCGTGTTACCCTTGGTTACGACCCTATGCCAAACACAAGCTACAACCCCGCTCCACTTTGTGTGTCTTCCTTGGCTACAGTAATATGCACTCAGGTTATCGTTGTTTACATGTTCCCTCTGGCCGCATTTACATATCCAGACATGTTGTCTTTGATGAAACTGCATTTCCATTTGCGGCAGCTAACATTTCAGGTGGCATACCTACATCCGGTGCGGTTCTTCATCCCTTACCTCCAAGGCCTCCTGTACGCCAAAGCACTCCTGCTCCTCCGGCGGCATTCTCTGATGCGCGTGTCTCCTCGCCCGGTCCTTCTCCTGCTGCCCAATCTCCTCCTGCTACCCCGGCGACTTCCTCTGCTGCGAGTGTCTCATCGCCCGGGTCCTCTCCTGCTTCTCCAACAACTCCAGCGGCTTTCCCTGACGCGAGCCCCTCAACACCCATTTCTACACCTCCAAGGCGCACGCGCGCTCTTGTTGATATCTATGGTGCCACTGAGCCAATTGTTCTTCACTCTGCTTCAGCCAACAAACATGCTCTACCAGCCGCTCTCCTCCACTCCATATCTTCTGTTGCGCCTACATGTTTTACCGAAGCCTCCAAGGTTCCTGCATGGCAGGCAGCCATGGCTTCCGAATTCAATGCCTTACTTTGCAACGGAACGTGGAACCTTGTTCCCAGAAGTTCATCCATGAATGTCATTGGGTGCAAATGGATCTTCCGTCTGAAACATCATGTCGATGGCTCTATTGACAGACACAAGGCTTGTTTGGTTGCTAAGGGATTTCGCCAACTACCTAGTATTGATTTTACCGAAACTTTTAGTCCTGTTATTAAGATAACCACTGTTCGTCTACTTCTAGCTATTGCCGTCAGCTCCAACTGGACCATTCGACAATTGGATGTCTCCAATGCCTTTTTGCATGGCACCTTACAGGAAACTGTGTATATGGAACAACTGCTTGGCTTTATTCATCCTAAGTTCCCTACTCATGTCTGTCATCTTCATAAGTCTCTCTATGGACTTCGGCAGGCTCCACATGCTTGGTTCCATCGCCTCGGAGGCTGGCTTCAACAACAGGGCTTTATTGGATCCAAAACAAACACGTCATTATTCTACCGCTGCGACTCCTCATCTAAAACATATGTTGTCATATATGTTGATGACATCCTCGTCACTGGTAATAATGCGGCTCACATCGCCAACCTTCTCTCTGCACTGGGTAACAAATTCGCTATTCGAGATCTTGGCCCTGCACACTATTTTCTTGGTATTGAGTTATCGTCTCATTCCACTTGGTGTCATCTCAACCAAAGCAAGTATATCTTAGAGTTACTTCAACGCACCAGGATGGATGCCGCGCGACCCATCTCCACACCGGTCGTGGCCACCATCAATATTGAAGCATCTTCTCCCATGCCCGATCCTACGCTTTACCGAAGTACTATTGGCGCCCTATAGTATGTCACTATTACTAGGCCAGAGATCACTTACACTGTCAATCGTGCGTGCCAACATATGCACTCTCCAACAATCCATCATTGGGAGAATGTCAAGCGCATCCTTCGCTACCTCAAAGGCTCTATCTTACATGGTCTTCTCATTCATCAGAACTCTTCTTGTGATATCCATGCTTACAGTGATGCTGACCGGGCCAGCTCTCCTATTGATCGGCGGTCAACCAACGGTTTCGTCATTTTCCTTGGCAAAAATCTCATCTCCTGGGCCTCTAAGAAGCAATTCACTGTCTCTCGCTCTAGCACTGAGGCCGAGTACAAAGCCCTTGCTAATGCCACGGCTAAAGTGATTTGGTTACAATCCTTGCTCTCCGAACTCAGCCTCTCGACTTCGTCACCTCCAACACTATGGTGCGATAACATAGGGGCCACGTACCTTGCTGCCAACCTGGTCTTTCACGCCAGAACCAAACACGTGGAAATCGACTTCCACTTTGTTCGAGAACGTGTGGCAAGCAAGCAACTTCTTGTTTCCTTTATCTCCACAAAGGATCAACTTGCAGATATTCTTACCAAGCCTCTCCCCAAGCTCCGGTTCAGGCACTTAACAGACAAACTCAACGTTGTGCGCACCAACGCTGAGTTTGCGGGGGAGTGTGAATGCATCAATCACGCTGACACAATAAATCCAAGCAATCGAACAAATCACAACAATCAAATTGATGATGATGCAATTACCTAATAACGCTGGAATCAAATCGACAGCAAATCAAACAAATCGAATCGTGAAAATGTTTCCTTTATAGCAGATTTCCTATTTGTATATTTCCTTTTATCCTTTGCTATTCTTGTGTATATAAACAGAGACGTATATCAAAGTCAATCATCAATACAATTACAATTCTTTCAAGTCTTCTCCATTTCTGTCGTGCTCTAACACGTGCGATGCTAGGCGTCTAGTGGTTGCCGCCTGCGTGTAGTGTTGCTCATGATGACGGTCACCACCCATTTGAATGAGCAGCTGGACGACTGTGGGTGGTCATTGTCTTCATCGCCGACATGAGAGGTGGTTGATCTCTGCTCATTGCTGGTCCGCCACCTCGCTGCCTTCCTGGCCCTCACCTATGGGCGAGTAGGATGACGCCGCCGGCTTCCCCGTCGCTTGCAAGTGAGGCGTTGCTAGACTTTCTCCGCCACCGGCGTGCGATGTCGAGAGGACGGTCATTTGTGGACGCCGATCTTCGGTTCAGTCCGTAAGCAGGTTGTAGCTACTCATGCTTTTCCCTGAATGAGAACAACATCGACTCCAATGTCACTATTGGTATCAAGTTCCACATCTACACACTCACCTTTGACAATAAGACCATCAAGACCTAGATATGAGACACTATCGTCCAAGACAGGTTCTCTTTTGTAAGTTTTCAGTTGGTGTTTAGTGTAGTTTATCAATTTTTATGTTTTTTTTTACACTTCATCACTATGTTTGTGCTTGTTTACAGCATTTTTTGTTCTATTTTACTTTTTAACTTTCTACTTTGATCACCCATTTGAGGTTGCTTTAAAAATCTTGATATCATTTTGTTTTGTTGTGTATCTCCTGTGTAATATGTTGTATTTAATCTATTTGCTCTAGGTGCATGGTATGATTTTATTATTCTTGGAGCTATATGATAGCAATTTTTAATAGATTTTTGTGATATTAATAGTAACAATATGATCATATTATAATATTATAAACAATATGTTGTGTTTAGCAACCCATCAGTACAACTTGAGTCATAAGAATATCTAGATTCTAGGATCTTTTTTTTTCGTTCTAATATAGTTTAATATTTTCATTCTTGGCATCTATATTGAACATAAGTTGTAGTCATACATTATATTATATTTGTATAGTTTAATTATTATATTTTTTTATCTATCTAGCAAATGCATTCGATTTTTTATATAAATTTATTTGAGCATAATTATGTATTTTTAATCTCATTTGATTAGAAAGCTTAAGATACCAATACTCTTACAAGTGATGTTTAGTGAGTATACAATTAGTCTAGAAAATTGTAGTGTCTACAACTTCAAGGATTATAATACATTATTATCGTAATAAAAAGTACTTATGGCACATATAATAATCTATATAATATTTTGTAGAAGATATTTTGAATATATTAATTTTTTAAATACATATATATATATATATATATTAATTTAATATTTTATATTATGAAAAATAGATATGTGAATTCTTTCTTATTACCTTTTCTTTATTAGTGTATTTTTCCTTAAAACTCCACTTTGGAGCTTAAATTACTCTAACACATTTGTGGAACTAGCAAGTGAAACAAAGCAGATATATCCAACATAAAGTTAATTGAGTTTAGGTCAAATATTATTATATTTGGGTTCTACCTGTCTTGACCTGTGTGATAAATATATATATATTCTTTATTTTAGTATTAATAATATTTATTTATATTTTAAACGGGTTATATGGGTTGAGGCTAACCTGACTCGTTTACAAAGCGGGTCATCTTCTAGTTGGATCAAATTGACCTGCAGCGGAACCCATATACCCGAATTGCAACATGCGAACACAGACGGCAAATCAATAATGGATGAGGTAAGTGACGTGTGTACGACGTGCCGGTGCAGAGGCGGCGCCTACTCACATCCCTATCCACTCTTCTTTCCCTTACCTTCCATTCTTTATCTTATCCACTCAATGCTCCGCAGGCAGCAAAAGTCTCGTGCAGTGGTTAATTTCATATTTCTTCTTTTTTATATTTATAATATTTTAATTAAAATCTATCTAAAAATTAATTAATGTATATTATGGTATGTTTTTTGGTAGATATTTTAGCTTCCTTTAATTTATCAAAAAGGGTTCCTAATATTAAGTACATTAATATTTTATAATTTCTTTATTATTATTTTATATTAATTAATATGGCTTCACAAATTATAATACATCATCCAAATTCTCTGGATCTGAAAAGAAGAGAAAAAAAAACCAGCTTTGCACACAGAAAGCAATCATTTCAGTGGGCTGGAAATCTCATTCACTGAACTTATCATCACCGCCGGTAACTTTACTGTTGTCATGCCTTCTGCATGGACTAACAACCGTGTCCTTTTTTTCATGTGTGACCAAAATAATAAAATAATAGATTAGTCATGCAAACCTTATCCTGTTTCGCTAATTCTTCTCCATCACGTGCTAAGCTTTTTGTCTCTTTTGGACTCTACCGGCCCTCCTATGAATACCCTCGCATAATTTCATTCCTATACTCCATCCTTGTTTGATTCGGAAGCAATCCATCAGCCCAAAATTAAGATGTTGGCCATCTTTCACAAAGCCCTGGCCCACCCGCCTTCGGAGCTCGGCTCCCCCGAGTCCGCCTCCGGCATCCCCCCAAATCCCGGCCACCGCCGCCGCGCCCCCAAGAACCCCGACGAGATCCTCCGCGACTTCCGCTCCGCCCACGCCTCCCTCTCCTTTTGCGCCACCTTCACCGGCGGCGCCGCCCTCGCCTGCCTCGGCCCCCACGCCCCCCGCCCTTCCCTCCTCCACCAGAGGCAAGCAAAAAAAGAAAAGATAGCGATTTAGTTTTAAACCCTAGGGGCTCGAGTTCCAGAGGCATGAGTAATGATCCTCCATCCGTGCTTGCTTGTGCAGGTTGTTCTGCAGCTTCGACGATGTGTTCTGCGTGTTCGTGGGCAGTATCCACAACCTGAGCGCGCTGATCCGGCAGTACGGCCTCTGCGGCAAATCCGCCAACGAGGCGATGCTGGTGATCGAGGCCTACCGCACGCTGCGCGACCGCGGGCCCTACCCGGCGGACCAGGTCGTGAAGGACCTCGCCGGCAGCTTCGCCTTCGTCGTCTACGACTCCAAGACCGGTGCCGTGTTCGCCGCTCTGGTGAGCCAGGATACGCACATGAGGTGCTCGACGTATTTCCTGAAACGAATTTCTATCTCACACTCGGGTCGGCTTTTTTGGTGACAGAGTGCGGATGGAGGCGTGCCTCTGTTTTGGGGCCTCGCTGCGGATGGTTCGGTGGTGATCTGTGACGATGTGGAGTTCGTAAAGGGAAGCTGTGGGAAATCTTATGCTCCCTTCCCTACTGGTATGAATCTTGAAGACAAGTATTGCATATATCTTCGATTGAATTAAGCATTTATAAAACGAAATGTTGTACAGGGTGCATGTTTCATACCGAGGGTGGGTTGAGGAGCTTCGAGCACCCGATGAACAAGATGAAGGCAATGCCGAGGGTCGACAGCGAGGGGGTGATGTGCGGCTCCAGCTTCAAGGTTGACACCTTCTCTAAGGTCAACTCCATGCCCCGTGTGGGAAGCGCCGCCAACTGGGCCTCCTGGGATGAGTAGCAAAGCAGCAGCCTAGCTAGATCTACTGTTCAATGAATCTGGTTGCAAGCTGCCATTGTTGTGTATAGATCACCTTCGATATTTAGTCTCTAGTAGCTTTACTCTTCTCATTTCATTTCTACTGCAAAGTTTGTGACTGGGAATGTAATTTTAATCAATAAACGAGATCTGTTTTCTACTTTCTAGTGCGCTTGCCTTTGACCTTTCAGCTGGAATCTCATTTTAGTTACATTTTAAAATACTATTAGAATCTACAAGCACTTGTATTATTGCTAACCCAATCCCTATAGAGGACCATTGTGCGTCATAGTGGAACAATGTGGAGCAAAAGTAGAAATCTTCGAAGGACAATAATGAGAGGTCCATGAGCTACTTGAGGTATGGATTCGTTGACTAATTAGAGGGTGTTAGTGAATGGTTGTGTAACTATCACAATGATAGGGAAAAAAGGATTTTCTTTTTATATAATCAATTTTCTTTTTCACAATGAACACAATGCAAGTGTGTATGGCTGATTACCTCAAATGATATGACACCAAAATGACTCTCACATCAAAATGTTCTTTATTACATTAATCTGAAATTTTATTGTGATTTATGATACAAAACGATTTGTACTCGAGTTCTTAATCCGCTCGTATCAAAATTATAACTATAAATTATATAATTTAAATAGAATGCTTAATTTTAAATTATGTAACTACAAAAACAGGATATAAATTACTTAATTTGTAAATAATATTTTGAATGAGTTATATAATACTTATATTACTCACGATTATTTCGGGATCTTATTAACTTTGTGATTAAAACATGAGTTAATAAAATGCTCTCACTGTGCAAGATGGGCTACAGTATGGGCTTATTTATTGCTTCCCCTACAGTAGGCCCATATTGGCTCTCTCAAAAATTAGACCACCCACCTCAAACTAAAGTCTAAATGGAATTTGTAGTCTCCGCTTGATCTTTCACACGTGTCAAATCGAATACAAAATGGAAATTGCTCATAACTTCTACACCAACCCACTATGGAATGAGCGTTGACTAGTGGCATGATCTGATCTCATTTGGTCTAATTTCTCGACGCCACCGTCTACGGCTTCATTTGCGGGGACTGTGGCTCGGTTTTGGGGCCGCGGCCAGCAAAAATAATTTTTTTTTAATCGTTTGAAGCTGATTCTACGGGGCGTACCAGCTAAAAATAGCTGCCTTGAAGAATCAGCCCGTTGGCAGCTTCCAGCGCCCCCTCGTCATGTGAACACAGCATCTTGCCAAACTGCTGCCTCGCCAACCTACAGCACCTTGCCGACGGCCGCCTCGCCGACCTCCTACTCCTCGCCGATCTCCAGTGCCTCGCCAACGAGCAGCGCCCGCCTTTGCATCCAGCTCCTACACCTCGCTGACCTCCTGCGCCTTGTTGACCTCTAGCGCTTGCCTTCAGCGTGCAGATCCACCTTCCGCCTCTGCAGGCGATCTCCCGTTCTTGCAGGCTGATCTCCATTAGGTGAGCTATGGCTTGGATGTCGCCACGGATTTTTGCATCTCAGGCGATTTGTTCTTGCTCGTGTTGCTCTTACTGCTTGAATTCCTTAAAGCAAGAAGATTTCTGAGCGTTGGTAATTCCTTAAAGCAAGAAGTTAGCTGCTGCTGATCCTGCTCCAGAGGGGCAGAAGACGAGGATGATGATGATTTCATCACAAATGTGGTGAAGAGGCGATTGAAGGAGCTTAGGAATATGATGTTTCAACAAACTCAGACCACTAAAGAGTATGTCTACGCATATTAGTACAAGTGTCTGGCAATCAAGCATCTGAAACTTTTTGAATTAGATTATGAATTTTCTGATGAGTGATCTTTTGAATTGTATGTATTACAGTAAATTAGATGAACATCACTGAGAGTAGCACAGTTAGTATTGCAGTAGAAAATTCAATCCTTTGCAGACTAGAATTAGCATAAAGATATTTAGAGGAGATAAACCTATCGCTCAAGAGATTTAGAGTAGAATAACATCAAGAGACCACTAAAAGATCAGATTCCAGCAACACGAACTGATGCTAAAAGGACTTGTGAATTTAATTTCATGAACTTAGTCGGAACACTTGTGGGGTAGAAATGTAGCCCTAATTAAGATTGTCATGTTGAAGGTTCGTCACACATGCTCATCTGAGATGCTGCAATTTTGTGAGAAGAGAAATCAGTTATTGCTGAAACCATTCTATTTGGAAAAGTTTATGCATTTCAGATTGACTTAGTTTATTAGGAACTGGGATGGATTTCTCTAAAGGGCATTAGACAGCTTGTGGCGCAATTTTGCCCCTAAAATAAGAGGATATCAATTTGGTTGATACTTTAGAACAGGCAAGGAGTAATGTTCAGCAATTTGCTGGATCTTTCCTCACTGAAACAAACATACAATTTCACTTTCAGAATCAAGATAAACATGTTTCAGACCTTCAAATATACAACTTATTGTTTGTAATTTTCCAAACAGCTTCTGATTCTCTCAATCAGCTATCTTTCAACTAGCAAAAGCTAGAAGCAGCATCAATCTCAAACTGGTCAGTAGCAGCGGTATGGGAGTCGTTTAAGTTGATTTGTGCCAAGCTTCAATCTAAGTCAATTGGAGTTTGAAAACTGGGTGGACTCGTTGTAGCCCACACAGTGTGCTAGTGAAAGGAAGGTGGAGCTCGCCTAGCGGCAAAGGGAAAAGGAGAGCTTGGCGAGCTCGCCCAACAATGAGAGGAGAGCATATGGCGAGTGTGACCAGCTTGTCGAGCGGTTATGGGAAGAATGCAACAGCAAGGTGGGAGCAAAGGCAGCCAACTAAGGGGAGCTAGGCGAGCAGCAAGAGAGTTCGGAGCCACTTCAATGAGCACTTGCACGTGAGTGACATTGGCCGTGCTGTGTGAGACGTAGCTCATAGTTAGAGGTATCATGGTTCGGTTGTAGGCAGTTTTTTTAAATTGAATGTCTAGAAAAATTAAAAATTAATTCCTAACTAGTTGAAATGATTAATTAATATTTAATTTTTAATTAATAATATTTTTATATATAAAAAATTATTTAAAATTATAAATTAATTTAAAATAAAAATATAAATATTTTTAATTAATTATCAATTTTTCTACTGTTAACTAGTTTGATAAATTATATAAATATAATATATATTTATAAAAATATAATATATTACGTATTAGTTCAGTTAAATCTTGAATCATAACTTAATTGATAATCGATTAAAGATTAAAAAATGACAGCTTAAAAAATATCTTGATTCGATTAATTGAAAAACTAATTCAATTTGATCCGAATCGATCAACCGCATATCAACGACTTTCTGCACATCCTATTCACAGCTACTTTCACAGAAAAATTATGACCCATTCGTCAATCTCGAATCTTTGACTTCTAGAACCTGAGGCGGCTGCTGGTTGACATCCTTACCTCGAAGCTTCGCACATTTTCAATATTTGTTGTGCCGCTCACGTGTGTGTGATTGAATTTTTTGCGCATTTAATTGAGTCAGTCGTCCATCCCGTTTAGGCCAACAAGAGTTCTGACAGGAGCTAGAGAAAAATTACTATTTTATTCAAGGTGGAAAGCTCTCGCCGTTGACTATTTCGTAAATCGGGCATTATCAAGTATTGGTCGGAGCAGGCTGTAAAAGAAAATGTTGGGAATCGTGATGCCAAGTCATTACTAATTTGTGATCAAAAGATATAGCGTTGACTAATTAAGATACTCATTTCGGGGTATGCACTTTTTTTACCCTCTTCGTATTAGAATCTAGATAATTTCTTAATTATCTACCCCGATTTTTTTAACCCCTATTCAACATAGTTAAAGTTTGGTCAAACATCGAGCATAATTGAAGAGTGACTATGAATAGTATTTTAATTGACCTGTACATCTCATTTATGTCAACATCTTGTACAACAAGAGACAAATGAAAATTCTCTATCAAATTACTTAGCTTGAATTAAATAGAGCGTACTTCACAATCTAGGAAGCATTTGCTGGTTGGCTGCTATTGTCCGTCGTGTTTGTCAAACCACATGTTTGTTTGACCATCTAGAAGGTCCGCAATTAAGACACCAATTGTCTCTTCCCAATTGGAGCAAGGTCATGGCCTATAGGCTATATCACATATTATATTTTTTATTTATACAAAATATTTTACTTGAAAATATTTTATTACCACTTAATATATATATATAATTATTTTTAATTTTGAAATGTTTTACCTAAATTTATAATTTTATAATTTTATAATTAAGTAAAATAAACTTTTTATATAAAACACTATATTAGGTAAAAAAAACAGTTACGTAGTGCTTGTCAAAGAAATTGTTACCTAAACTATAAGCCGTAACCCGCCACCAGCCCGCCACCAGACGGTCCCGCCAATCAGACTCCACTACACGTGGCGAGCGGACCCGAACCGCACAGCTGGCCCCATGCGACGGAAGGAGGCGACGTCGCAGGAAACGTACCCAAGTCTTGATATCGACTGAGTCAAGATATAATATCGTCCGTCCAATGGAATGGATAATTTTAGACCGTTCGATTAAGCAGAAGTGATTTGTTTTTCTTTTTATGATCGGACGGTCTGAATTCATTACCGCCCGATCGGACGCACAAGCGCAGCCTCTATGTTGTGTTTTTTTTGCTTCGCTCGTCGACTGTGGCAGTGTGGCCTCCGGATATGCATAGGCTTCTCCGCCTCCACTACCGCACCGTCCTCGTCAGCTAACACGCAGGACGAAGCGAGGCAGGTACGATCGTCGATCGAGTTTCTGGGGACGGGAGGCGTTCGGGACGGCGATTCTTGGAGTTCTTATCTCGTCTCTCTTCTTTGGTTAGTGTTTGGTTATTCCTTTGAGGCTTATAGTTGGCTGTATGCAATTCCTAATTTCAATAAGTTAATTGCTGCCCTGGATGTCCCGTAGAGTTATTTGTTGATTGTCTGAAGCGTGAGATCTGGACTCTGCTTTTATATTGCATCTGTTTTTGTTTTCAGGTTTGTGGTCACGATCTTCTTCAAGGTTGTTTTAAGTGATTTGAGATTTGAATTGTCTTACCGCGGTGCTATGGTGTCGATGTTTGATTTATTTTCTGAAACAATTGGAGGTAAGTTACTCGGCCCTGATTTTTTATGTGCTATGAAATCTACGTGCTCTAGATACAATCATATACGGAATGGGAACTTTTTAATGTCAACTTGTGCAATTTATTTGCTATTTGCCACGATTAACTAAAAAAAACTTTTATAGGCAACAACTTTTGTTGTGGGGTAACTTAGTTATTGCATGTATCTATTATTCTGTTGCAAAGTTATAATGACGTCTATTAGGCAATATGCCAATATATATAGTTATTGACTTGGTCTAGCATGTGGACGTTCGGTTGTAACTTCTTACTACAATTTCTTTTAGCACAGCAATTCATTTAGTGCATCATCTTCGAAACTCATTGAATGTTGTAGATCATATTTTACGATGACTATTGAGCTATAATATTTCTTTTAAAAAACAACACAGAAGTGATAACAAACGGACTTTAAGAAATTGCTAAAGAAGTACAAGTTATATACATGATTAGTGCTAGTTATATGCATGATTTAAAGCTTTGATCTAAATCTTGTTCCGTACTGCCCAATACGAGCAGGATATAGTGGTTTGGGTGGTACATAGTACATACTATGTTAGTACCAACACATTTGTGCGTTAGTACCTCTGATATGTACTGGTTTGATAACGGGTCAGTACCAATCTACGAACCAAAATTGAAAATCTTGGTTTTAAGCATGAAACTAAATATTGGTTCATATCACTCGATGCAACTGAATATAAAGCAAGCTAATATCTCTCAAGAAGTAAAAGAGCAACAAATCTGCCTTTTTTTTTTTAATCCAACAAGAATTTCATAACATGATTATGAGTTCTTTTGTATCCAACAAAAAGATTATGTTTGTGTGAGCTTCAGAAATAATGTAAAATTTTATCGAACTAACTGCATTGACTTTGTACCCTTTTATATTGAAGCGTATCACATATTAGGTTGTTATAATGGGCAGCTATTCACTACCGATCTTTTGACCAGTAATACCAGCCGGACTAGTTATTGATTGTCCAAAGGTTGGACACTCAACCAGTCCTTCAATTGAGGTTTCCTTGTGCATTTTATTCTCTGATAAAATATGAATTTTGATGTGTGGCAATCATACAATCAAACCTTTACATATTTAGCTAATGATGCACAGCTTTAACCTTCCTTGATCTTGCATTTGCAGGAGGGTTCGTGCGTTTGCCTATGTGATCCATTAATTTACGTGATAGGAGATCGCCTCCTGTAAGATTTCAAAGACAATGTAAATGTAATAAAGTTCAACTTCCACATGTTATTTTACTACTGTGATACCACAGGCAACACAGAATATCACAAGGTTGTGACACGGGAGACAATCTGATATGAACTGTTCCTGTTTCAAGGCTTTTCTATCCAGGAAAAAGCACCACCAAAAAACCGAGCAAGAAATAGTCTGTAAGAAAAATCTTTAAGAGTATTTTCATTCTGTCTTCTCTTATCATGGCATTATTTTAAATGAATAGTACATAGACCGTGATCTTTATTTCAATTTGGAAGATAAATTATTAAAATCGTTGTAACCTTAGTCCATCTGTTATCTTCTACAATTGGTTTGTTTGGTAATATAAACATCAGGTGCCAAGGAACAACATACTTGGTGAAATATAATAAATGGACTTGATTGGAATAATTTTGTTATATTTTGTACCAAATTGAAAAACAAGTTTATCAAAATTAAAAACAAAGCTCATTGTTTGTCCCATTCATCTAAAGTAACTTTATTGTGCCAAATGTGATATGTGATGTGCTCGTCGCATGGGAAAAGCTGTTTGTTGATCCAATAACCAGTTAGTATGTGTTTATTGGAAGAGAAAAACATAAATTTTCAATTACTACCGTAACTATTACAATATTTAAGTTAGTATAATAGATCCAAACCTATTATAATAACATAACAACTAAGAGATCCAATAACCAAATATAAAATATAATATAATGACTTATTTCGAGGATAGATGTTAATTATGTCTAACTTGTGACATAGTGAAGAAAACCTTGGTGAGTGAAGCCTTCGGTTAAAAATATTTGCAATTTGATTATGTGACTTAGATGAAAGGAAGTATCCCCTAATCTCATGTCATATCAAATCCATATCAATCCAAGAGTGTGGAGGCACGAATTCCACTTTGCAAAGCGGAGCACAAAATATGATCATATTTTGCTACAAATATAGTGACAGGAGCACCTATTGGGTTTGATTAGCAGTAGAAGTGACTAACTAATATGTGGTTATCATAGCGTGAGGTGATCTCCCAAACTTTTACCAACATTTCTTAGTTTTACCTGCTACAATAAACACAGGGAGTATAAGATCCAAACCCACAACCTCCGCCTTGGCCACTAGAGTGGCCTCCACATCCATCAAATTGGGCAGCAATTACAGTGACCTAGGCACAACAACACAGACCAATTAGGAAAAGGCTTCCTCAAGATTAGGGATGTTGGAATCCGAGCATGAGCATGAGAATAATGCTCATTAAGACTGCATGAAAACTTGGCAACAACAAGTTTTGCAGCATGAGGATCTTTATATGAAAAACAAGTGGGTAATATTCAAAGAGTTCATCCACTTTTCCTTGAAGAGCAAAGTAATATTTTTTGACGGGCCATAAAAGTAAATCTTTGGTTCTATATTATTGATGAGACATGTGATCATGATATTATTTGATCGACACAACACTTAGTACATTAGATTTGATGAGTTTGGTGTCTCTTATAAGAGATGATGATCCTTCCCATGAGATTTTAAAAAAAAATATGATAAATCTGGTCCATAACATGTAGTTCAATACCATTCAACTTGATTGTGGTATCAAAAGTTGTTGTATGTTTGATTTCATGAGAGGAGGTAAGGGAAGAATCAATGGAAGGAGTTTTTTAGAGTGAGAACTATATGTTCAAATCACAGAGGTGAAATCCTTTAGAGAAGGAAAGAGAATAGGGAGGAAAGGGCTGGTCTATAGAGTGATTGGTCACCTCCTTAAAATGTAGCTACAAAACAGTAATTGATGACTAATAGTCATCGATGTTGAATAGTACTGAAGATGAAAGAGGTCAATTAGGGTAGCAGAAACGGCGGTGAAGAAAGAGAGGAGAGGGAGAAAATACTTTGTTGGAGGAAAAAAAATAAAAATTTAATTACAACTACTATTATTATAATATTTATGTTAGTATAATGGTTCCAAACCCGTTATAATAACATAACCATTAAGAGACTTAATAACCAAACATAAAATATAATATAATGACGGATTTATTGATGTAGTGACCAATGAATATGTGTTATTCATTTTTAGCAAACACCATGAAAAAATTGTTATCTTGAATTGCCTATTTGATGTGCATCAACCATATAATTAGGATGTGTTGGATCATGAGAATGTGATTAAAAAAAAGGTTATTCAACTTTTCAAGAAAGAATTTTCCTCCATTTTGATGTCTTGATCCCTCTACACCTGTAAAAATATGAATTTTACTAATTTTGATGTGTTAAGGATTGAAAATAAAGTGAAATTGGATATAAGTGAGGAATGCCATCAGTTTATAACTTAATGTGAAATTCTATAATTGTGATATGATATCTTGCCCATGGCCTAGTGGTCTTGCTTTTGAACCAATCCCACCTCTCTTGTTTGATCTCACATGTACTAGAAACATAGATAAACAAAATTAGTGTCGTATTTGATTAAAATAAGGTAAAATTGGATATAAGTGAGGAATGCCATAAGTTTATAACTTCATATGAAATTCTAGAATTGTGACATCTTGCCCATGGCCTAGTGGTCTTGCTTTTGATCCAATCCCACCTCTCTAGTTTGATCTCACATGTACTAGAAACATAGAGAAACAAAATTAGTGTCATATTTGATTAAAATTGGAACTAAAGCACTTATATATTGTTGGAGCTTTTAGCTTTATTTTGAAGCACCTATAAAAGATACAGAATTACGGGAGGACTAAATTTATCTTTCCCTTGACAAAAACATGAGGATAACATAGACACTCCAAAACTCTAGGGTTAAGTAAAAATATTGATTATGATGGAAACAATATAGAAAATAGAGACTTACTTTATAACATAGATGATGAGATTCGATTTATGAGAAATGTGGCTGTGAGATTTGCATCCTCAAGAGTGACATAGAACATATATATGGAAAAAGAAGTCTAAGGGATATTGAGCATGCGATGGTTTTTGCACTCAGCAACACCATCTTGTTGAGATGTGTAGAGATAAGATATTTATTGGATGATACCTTGAGATAGCACAAAAGTTATTGAAGTTTGAACGAGTATATTCTAAAGCATTATGCTTAAAAAGTATTTATAAGGAAACATCACATTGATTTCTAAACTTCTAATTTCTTCATAAAAGGTTTGCAACAAGGTTCAAAGAAATGGTCCGAACCGGTCGGTTTTTCCGGTTACCCGGCAGTGGTTTAGATCGGAGCAAGTGGCGGAACTAGCAAGATGCAGCAGACAAGGAAGAGGAAGAGGAAGGAGAAGGAGAAAAAGGAGAGGAAGAAGAAGAAGAGGAAGAGGCGGCCACACTTGGTGGAAGCAGCGAAAGTGGCCACACTTCTCTTCTTCTTCCTCTTCTTCGTTTTCTTCTTCTTCTTCTTCTTCCTCTTCCTCGTCTTCTCCGCTCATTGGTCCACCCTTGCCTAGTTCCACCGGTTTTGGTATGGTACATACTGGTCCAGACGTGGATCAACATGCCGGTTCGGACCAATTCTTTGAACCTTGGTTTGCAATACAATAAAGACTTTAAAATGACTTTTAACTCGAAGACCCAATGCATACAAGAATGATCATCATTGAAAGTGACATAATATCAATGACTATTCTTACTAGACATAGGACTAAGATCCCAAATATCTAATGAACTAGATGAAATAGAGATATACTCTACTACTATCACTAGATGGAAATAGAGCTCTATGATATTTTCCAAGTTGACATGCCTAAGTGAAATATTGGACACAACTTCAAAGATAAAAATTGTTGGACTTTTGCTGAGGGTGGATGACCTAAATGACAAATGCCACTAACGTGGAGATAGGTTGGATGAGATAAGTGCTTGATGAGAAATAAAAGATGGATTTACTAGTTAGTCTTAAGGCCTCCCACCCCACCAATGGTCACCTTCAATCTTGAGGTCTTGAAATAGGTACTGTGAAGAAAAAATTACAACACTGGTGGAGGTTTTTGTGAAGGCATATGGAAAGAGGAAATTGTGGTATGTAGAGAACATTATAAGAATAATATGAGTATCAATGTAGAGATTGTCAATGTCATCCATAAAATAGGGATAAGGGATCCATCTACTATCGACCCTGGTTGATGAAGGCGGTTAAGCAATAGAGAGGTAAATAATGTCTTGTTACCTATTAATAGCCTGTTACAGAGAAGAGATTTATGGAGAGAAAGGAAAGAAAACTACCCTTTCCTTTGTTTCAGTAAAAAAAAAAAAAGAAAGGAAAGAAAATAAGAGGGAAATTTGGGACATTTTCCCCCTCAAACCAATCCCTTCAAATTAGACGGAAACGCATTTTCTCTCTCTCTCATGCCTTGACTCTCGCGCTATACGACCCTCTCGCTCCCTCATGCCTCACGCCTCATGCTCTCGTTTTGCCTCATGCCTCACGCTCTCGATACCTGGTTTCCTCACAGCTCTCGCCGCCGAAACGCTTCCCTCGTTGCTGCCGAAACCCGACGCCTTCCCTTGTCACCACCGAAACCCTAGCCGGCGCCTTCCCTTGTCTCAACCGAAGCCCTAGCTGACACCTATTATCGTCGACGCCATCAGCATCGCCAACGCCTTCCCTTGTCGCTGCTGAAGCCCTAGCTGACGCCTTCCATCGTCGCCGCCAAAACCCTAGCCAATGCCTTCCCTTGTCACCGACGCTTTCCATCTTCGATGCCTTCAATCTCCGACGCCTTCTCTCACCGACACAGGTTTTGCAAAAACTGCTTGCCTATAGCATTTTTGGTATCATCTTTGAGGTTTTATTATTGAGGTTAACTAAAGTTACAATATTACTGTATCTTTAATATGTTTTATCCAGTATCATCTTTGATCACATGTTAACTAATTGATTATTTTCTTTCTGTTAGAAAATGATACTTGTAAATTGAAGGATAGTCTTGAATCGAACTATCTAAATTTCCTTAATTGGTTTTATAATTATAAATAATATTTATTTTTTAAAAAATATTAATTATATTTTCTATTTTCTTTCCTTCCCGCGATCTCACTGAAACAAGAGAAAGGAAAGTGAAATCTATTTTCCTTTCTATCCTATTTTCTATTCTTTCTTGTTTTCCCTCCCTCCTCTGAAACAGGCTGTAAGCGAGGAGATACACTGGAATAAAAAACCCAAGGTTTTTTAGAGGTGGCGAGGCTATACTAACATTGAAGTAGAGGATGTCAATCAAAAAAAGTTTTTCATATGTGGAGGAGTTAGTAATCATAGTCTCAAAGGGATCATGATGTGATAAGTGTTTATAGTAAGGTAACTAGAGTAGGAGAAGAATCAATAGCTACTTTAGCATGAGGGGGCTTTCTAAATTTTTGCCAACAATGGTATGCAATATGGTTGGTTTGGTTACAATGAATACATGGTAGAAAACTCCTTTCACGGCCATATCCATATCTTGCACTTGTACCTTTGCCACAGTTTGCAATTTGTAGCATTATTAATGATCTAATAGTTGTTGTGGGTTGAAATTCACAACTATTCTCCATGGCAGTATGGAGAGAAAAAGATCATGAAAAGACCTTAGTAAAGAATAGAAGAGGAAGGTATTACTACATACCCTATTTTTCAAAGATAATCTTTCTTCCTTTGGAGAAAACCTTAAACTCTAAAGCTTCAAGACATCAAGTGGGCATTTAGAATTTTTCAGCGGTGAATAGGAATGGTGATGAACAATAATAGCAACAGGGAACGGTAACAATGACAATGAACAGTAACACAGAGAGAGAGAGAGAGAGATTAGTTATGACAGTTGTAGGAAACTAGGAATACATAGTGGGCTGTAGGAATACATAGTGGTGACGAGGGAGGTCAACCAGGAAGTTGCCTGTTACCATGTTAGAATTGGTATCAAAAAGGTAAAGCATTCATTAATCTTGTAGAGCCGCTTTCTTAAATATACAGGCAAATAGTAATTGGATGGACCCGTTAAGATATAAATGGACCCAATAACATAACTTATAAATTTTAATGGGTAGACTTGCTTTCTTAACACTCTCAACACTTTTTGGTCCTAGATTCTAGTTCATTGTATATGATAGGTGGTCATAAACTATTTTTTTTTATTTTCATTCCGTTGTTTCCATTATTGGTGGCTCTTCCACCCATGTTTAAAGATATGGATCTCTTTCTGTGTCTTTTGGGATTTCTTTATATGAAAGTTTTTATGTACCTTCATTTCCTATAAATTTACATTCTATTTACTCTTATAGAATCTTTGAATTGTTTTATAACATTTTATTCCACTTATTATACCTTTTAAGACAAGTAGACAAATGTGATGATTGGTGGGGCTATGAGTTTATTGGCATCTAGAATTTTGCTAATAGGTCTTCACGTATGTCTATTATACGTCTCTATAAGTCTCTATATTAGTGGCACTATGGATTTAAAAGCCAGCTCATTAATACCCACTATTGGCTGATATACATATACATACATTCATATATATATCTATATCTATGTCTATATATATAATATTGTGGGTATTGTCGATACAAATTGCTATGGCACTACTGTTTGTCATTCATCTCCACTAAAAATGAAACAGTTATTATCATCTTTAAATTATATTCCTACTTTTCTTTTGGAGGGATCTCAACTTGGAAAACACCTCTATGTAATTTTTTCTTATACTTCTACTAGTAGAGGTATATCTTCTTGGAGTTAGTGCACTATGACATTTTGAGCTCTATTCCCCTGTCCCACATAATTTATCACTTTTTTTTGACACAGGCAAGTTAATTAATGAGAGAATAGGTCTAAGATATGACTAAGCTGTCTTATAGAGAATAGGTCTAGTGTCTTTGGCATCTTCCACAAATTTTATAATGAAATAAAAAATTAGATATGTTAAAATCCTTTGCATATATAATGTGGAATAATACATGAAGTCTTTTGTATGCCATATTTTGCTCAGGACATCATTTATCAAACCACCTCTGGATCTTGATCTATCCATTGCCCTCAAAAAAAAGTATTCAATCTACCATAAGACCTTTTTGATGTTGGCAGACTCAACGTATCTTGGTAGTTCGAAATGATGTAAGAAAAAATAGTGACATGTACTTTGCGCTTGCGGGCGCCAAATCCCCTTATCATCTGAGTCACTTTTGGCATGTGGCTAATCATGACAACAGACACCTCATATATATATATATATATATATATATATATATATATGAATGCATGTACCAGACTACCAGTACGCCAGTGGACAGAACCTATAGCCATCCTTTTTGACTAGTGCCCGAAAGATGTGGCTGCTAGTTTGTAATTATCATTTCAGGCTGGTATATCACATTTATGATACTTCTATTACATTATGTGATCACATCATTATTTATGCATTTATTACGCCAACATAATTCTGCTGGTTGAAATGGTTCCCTTCTTTCTGGAAATTCATTACTACCTGTGCTCCATGTTGGGCAAAAAGAAATTATTGTACGGTAGAAATACGAAAACCATAAATATATCAGACAATGACTTCTGCTTTATCTATCCAGGTTCTTCTTCCAACAAAAATATAAAGCTTTTCTCCTACAATGAACTGAAATCAGCAACAAATAATTTTCACCTGAGCAATAAGATAGGCCGGGGAGGCTTTGGAACAGTGTACAAGGTGGGCAATAGTGTTTTATTCCTCTCTCTTATCATATGCTAGAGAACTGGACATCTGTTTATGGAATATGCACTTTCCGAGATTTCTCCTCTGCCTTGCATGAAAATTACTGCCAATCATTTCTGAATACTCATATATGTTTAATACATTTGCAGTTTCTTGCAGTAACTAGTTCAGCAGGCAAATTCCTTCAGTTGATTTCTGTATAGAAGATAAAGAAGCAAAGGATTCCTCTATATCATTTTATTCATGAAAATTATTTGTAAATCTGAACTCCAACTTTTGTGGAATTGCATACATTTTCTGTTGCACTCCATTTGGCTAGTTTCTACCATTTTAGGAGTTTACAATAATAATTAGGCATCTACTTCTTAGCATTAGCATGATCCGATAACATTTTTGACCTGTATAGCTTTTCAGCTGATTCAAATCTATTTGACTCCTTATCTCAAAATTTATCGGCAATATTAGGATAGCCAAAGTCAATGCTCTTAGCCAATTCAAAAGAGTTGAAATAAAGTAGAGAAGAGAGGAAGGAGAGTATTGTATGAAATGCTGGAGGTTGACAGACAAATACGTTGTGAACAATTGAAAATCACAATTGAAAATCACTGCCTTTTTCTTATTGTGCGAGTTTTACCGGGTTTTTGGGCTTTACTGCAGACCTGCAGTATCCTGGATCCTTTTCCGTTGTCATGTATGGTAGAAAGTCCTGTACAAGAGAAAATAGGAGGAAATCTTTAATGTCTTAAAGAGATAAAGATCTTATCATGAAGAATTAGAGACACTGCACTATAGTTCTTTATTTGGAATAAATTTATTTTCTTATAGCATACATAAATTACTTTTAATTAGATGATATTCAAAGCCTTTAACGAGTTTCTTTCTGTGACAGGGAACTCTTAGAGATGATGTGCTAGTTGCAGTAAAAGTATTAGCCACAGAATCCAAACAAGGAATTAAAGAATTCTTGACTGAGATTAATGCCATCACAAACGTGAGGCATCCTAACCTCGTCGAACTTATCGGTTGTTGTGTTCAGGATAACAACCGCATTTTAGTGTATGAGTATGTGGAAAACAATAGTCTTGATCGTGCATTGCTAGGTAAATTGGCCATTGTTGCAAAATTTTGGTGAGTCAATAAGAGCATTTCACTAATTTATTTATTTTATTGTCATGATTCTTCTGACTTGTAGGTAAGAGTGTTGATACAGCAAAGCTGAATTGGAATATTAGATCTGCTATTTGTATTGGCACTGCTAGAGGTCTTACTTATCTTCATGATGAACTTCAACCTCCTATTGTGCACAGAGACATCAAAGCTAGCAATATTCTTCTAGACAGTAATTTTGCCCCCAAAATTGGAGATTTTGGTTTGGCAAAGTTGTTTCCTGATAATGTTACTCATATCAGCACACGTGTAGCTGGAACAACGTAAGCCATTAATGACAAGTGAATTTTCTGGAATACAGTTCTAATTCTTTAAAAAAAAACATAATGATGTTAGCATAAAAAAAGATAGTAAGGTCAATAACCATACATCATGAGTGCAAAAGACATAATAATTAAGTGTTAATAGTAATGAAGTTGACTCTTGGTATATTAATTCTGAATTAGTATTATTGCTATGGCTTATTGGTGTAAATTGTGCACTTATTCTAGCATGCTATAGTTTGTTCTTTTAGAGGATTTGAATTCACGTGGCTATAGGTTCTCATCTTGTCAAGATGATTATGATTAAATACTTATTAATCCTCTCAAGTCTTTGGTACTTAAAAACGTAGGTATACAATGTAGTGCACTATGACTATATATTCCAAGTGCTCCAACCTTGAGATTATTAGAAATAATAACATCAAAAATATATGGAACATACACATTGCTTTGAAATTATTTTTCATAACACATATACTCGTTCTCTCATTGTACTAATGCTTCCAATACTTTGCAGTGGTTATTTGGCACCTGAATACGCCATGCATGGCCAATTAACTAAGAAGGCCGATGTTTATAGTTTTGGCGTTCTTGTAACTGAAATAATTAGTTGCAGAAGTAGTTCAAAGACATACTGGTCAGGAATGGGGCAATCTCTGTTGGAATGGGTAAGACATGATTTTGAGTTAGATTTTTTGTTTCATTTGCATAAGTCAGGCGGGCTTTGTTGCTTTTCTAGCTTCTACTTGATTATCTTCCTAAATAGTTGTTTTTACCTTCTTAGATAGTGATTGCTTTAAACATTGTTTTGATTGGAGTTTATTGATTGAATTAATGAGTAAACTCTATAAATGGTGTTAGGACTCAATTTTTAGTTTGGTATCGATTTTTTTCAATTTATTGCCTAAACCCTTTGTCTATTTGGTTCAAAAACTTTTTTCAATTTGGTCCCCAAAAATTCATTTTTATTCTTACACATAGGTACTTCCACTACTAATCTATTAATTTTAGTTAACAAAATAATATTTTATCAGTTTATGTTACGATGGAAAGTATACTATTGTAAAGACTATTAGGGGGACTAATGTGAATTGGAAAGTGACAAATTAGATAGCCACTCACATTGTAAGATATAATTAAAATATTATCATAAGTATACCTAAGTCCACTATATATAGAGACCCTATGCGTCTATTATATAATCAATTACCTATTCACACGTAGTACATTACTATTCTATCATTCCGAAACTCTGCTCTCTCTCTCTCTCTCCACTTTTTCCATCTAGGATGCTATTTTGAAAGTCTATTAGTTAACGAGTAGTTTTATACATATCACGAATCATGGGTAGTTATCTGATTCAATATTACTCGTTAGCTAGTTGTTTCTCTCTGTAATTATCCCTTGCGATATAATAGGGTATGCATCTAGTTGAGTTATCGTGGAAGTGGTGATTCTATGTCATTGCCATCTTAAACTTTCATTCTTCGAGACCAGTGTTTCACTCGTTGTCCTCTTATTTCAACTTAACCAAAGCTCTAAGTCCAACTCGAGACTGTATTAAAGCCATGTTTTCTTTCATCTTTCATGAACCTGCAACGATTTGATCACTGCTCATGATGATTTGCAGCCACCAGTTAGTCCTCTATAGTGTACAGCGATATTATCCAACTGATGTTCACTTGCAGTAAATTCTTTTTTAATGAAACTACAACGAAGCTCTTTTCCTGCCACCTACAACCTTTGATCTTTTCTTGCAGGAATCTAACCGGCAGAAACCGTGAAGCTCAATATAGGATCAGGATCCCTACAACCATAACCCTTTTACAGATCTTCTATCGCTCTCTGATTCTCTATAGTCGTGGGCATTCCATTGGACTTGCAGAACAATGTCGAACTGAACATGCAGAGATGCTCAATGTTACAATCACCCATAGAACAATACAATATTGAAAACAATTGTTTAGATCTACAATATTAGGACTGTTTGATCATCTTACATCTTGTCTCATCCTTGATCATTTCTCTTACCGATAAATTCTCTAGCTCTTTCTCACATATTTACCTTAAACGTGACTAGGAACACCTTTCCTCGCTTGCAAGTAACACTTCTCTTTCCTTGCCTTACATGCATAAAAGTCGCTTTCTCTTTTTTTCATGTATGGATATATGACACTTGATTGTTGGAGTTCTTCCTCTTGATCACATGCATGAACATGTGACACTTTGCAGTTGATGCCTTATACCATATGTTAACAACTAAAATCACAACCATATCTTAGTTTCTTCTAAATAACTGCTTCCATGCTTCAACTCTCTGACTTTGTCATACAATCAGTTTCTGATAGTGTCCTCAAGTTCAAACATCAAAGCTACAAAACTAGTAATGTGCATACTTATTGCTCTTTGATGAATATTTACATACAAGTAATGGTGTTCAAGTATAATTTACTGAAGTCATGCCGGGTTGATTTAGACAGTTACTAAAATTATTAAAATTTAATATACTGAAAACTCCATAATAGATAAAGTTTAAAATTTTGGTTCATACCTTGTTAAATACTGGACGTACCGATGCTATATAGTACCGGTATTTGATATGTGTACTGTTATGATCAATTTTTAAAATATTACACTACCCATTTCATAACCTTAACCTTGTTGTGCTTTGCTTTCCAAATACATGCATCCTAATTTCATTTGAGTAGGTTTTTCTCTCAGTACTATTCTGCTTTTGATAAAGCATTTATATCCCCGGTTTCTTCTAATTACAATTCGTGTTCCTTGGATGCATAGACGTGGCAGCTTTTTCAAGAAGGGAGGTTAAAGGAAGTGGTAGATCCAGCGCTGGAAGAATATCCAGAGGAAGAAGTCATGAAATTCATCAAAATAGCCCTCTTCTGCACACAAGCAGCTGCTGCTCGGCGACCTTCCATGTCACAGGTGGTAGATATGCTGTCAAAGCCCACGAGACTAAATGAGAAAGAACTGACGCCCCCAGGTTATTCCTTTTAACATATGCAAGCTAAGTAATAAAAACGGAGTTTAACTCAAGACTTTGTTATCAATAATTAAGGTTCTTATTAGTTGAACTAACTGCCACCAGGTTATTTCGAGAACTCTTTGACAGTCAGCAAAGTCATGAAAGGAGCAAGCTCCAGCAACATTCAATCTGAAAAATCTACTATTGGTGATTCTACTGTTCCATTCCAATCAAATCAAATATCCTTAACACAAATGTTTCCAAGGTGAGTTTTGCTTGTGCAAAGAATGGCACCATTCTGAAGCAAATGAAGCAGTTATACTGTTGCTAATTTCATTCAACTAAAGAGTAAAGAGCACAGTTGTGTTATGAGTTGGTCCTCCCTTTGTTGTGGCGGTAGTTTTTCATTATTTTACACATTGGGCGCAGTCAGCCTTTGTATAGCTGGAGTAGCAAAACAAAATAACAATGGTATGTAAATCATATTATTATATTTAAAAATGTCATAATTCATATGAAAGTAACCTCCTTAATCTGCCAACTATTTACTTAGGACTTCCCCGCTGACTGATTGATAAAGTCAATCTAGCAATGCATACTGATCCTTGGAGGCGGCTCAAGATTGTTTATATTGTTCATATTTGATTGTATTAGATGCGCAGGAAAACTAGTTTCTGGTTAGACTGATAGTGTTGCGTCACCTGAAGCTACTGAAACTCCTAATGGTTTGGTACCTACTACTTAAGTAAGGTTCAAAATATTGGTTCAGTATTCTAGTCCAAGATCAATGCATATGGAACAGAATTAAGCAGACACAAAAAAAAGAAAAAAAAAGTGAAAGTGACAAAAGCTTGCATGCCAATGAAGCCACGATTGTAGAGCGGAGAAAGGGAAATGGAAGCTTCATCCGAAGAAGAAGAGAAGTGAAACCGGCAAAAGCTTATGCACAATGAATAACTTTGTTATTGTACTTGCGGCTGAAGAGGAGAGCATAAACTTCAAGCAAAGAGGAAGAGATGAAAAAAAAGCGGATAAGCTTACCCGTTGGAACTTGGGAGTCACCTCTTGGCTACGACGACTGATACAGATTGACTACTTTTATTTAATCACAGGTGTCAGGCCAAGAACATTGGGCCAAATTAAGCCAAGCCCAAGCCCATGCAGCCAGAAGGGAAACACAGCCCGGTCAACATGTGTTGTTGACCCCAAATCTCACGCAGGAGATAGATCCTATGCAGACGTTGCTGCGGTGGCGACGTCTTCGTCAAAGAAATCGGATGTGGCAACGACTTCACCTTCGATTGCGCGGGCGAGAGAATCAGCTGCATCGGCGAGTTCTTCAGAGGCAGAAGATTGGGTCGTCAGCGGCATTATCGGACGCCCTAATCTGGAGGGAGCTTGAAGTCGGCGGCTTCCTCTTTAAGAGTAGTGGACGGGAGCAGCAATGGAGGTATCAAGTCAGTGGAGAGAATGATCGATCCATCATCCAGCGACGATCGTGAGCTTGGGTAGAGAACTTTCGGCGTCTAGGGAGACATCGACGACAAGAGGGTATCTCCACCTTCACAGCGAGTTTAAGGGGAATCACAAAGTTTGTAACTGGCAACAGGGGTTGCCGGCGAAGGAGGGAAGAGGGGCGATGACCAGGGGGTCATCGGCGAGGGTAGGAGAAGTTTTGTAAACTTCAGTAAGAAATAAAACCGAGTTTTCTCCATCTTCTCCCTTCCTCTGTTCTTTACTCTACTTGGCGACGTTCCTCTCTGTGAATGGCGACGGCGTCTGCCAACCGGCTCCTGGGTCGACAACAAGCACGGCGAAGGCAACGTCTCTCTTTGCCGACATCCTCTAGCTTCTCTGATGAAGGAAGCGAACAACGGCGACGCTCGAGTTGGGTGCGAGACGAAGAAGACGAACGCCGCGTGGGCGTTCGAAACGAGAAACAAGCAGCTGACGTGGCGAGAGCAGATAGCGGAGTCAACGGTCAACACAGGCAAAAATCGATTTCGACGAAATTGATTTGGAGCTGACGTAAGCACGACATCAGCAGGCGATTTCGCGCACGTCGGAAACAATTTGGAGGGCTGACGTCGGTGTAACATCAGCAAGGCGATTCGGCGGATTTAATTTAGGGCATTGACTGGTCAAAATTGAAGGTAATTTCTAAATTAGGGTTTTTGATTGTTACGATTTGGGGATAAATCTCGGACGGCAATTACGGTTTCCGTTTTGGGGGTGATTTTGCACCTGGAAACCTAGGGATTTTACGTCGGTCTAGTGTTCCGCCGGAGAACCTTAGGTCAGGGCGTGACAATAGGTGTTGGGCCCATGGACTACTGGGCCGCACTCAAGGGAAGTGGGCCAGGCAATACCCCAAGCCCACGATATCAACACCCAAGCCCACGGTATCAACACCCAAGCCCAAACGCATGCAATCGGAACGGAGCCCGATTTGTCCGATCAACGAAATGCGTTAACCCTAAAACCGAGCACAGGAGCTCGTCTTCATCGCAAAACCTGGACGCGGAGACGACTCCTTCGGCAGGCACGCGGATGCGGCAAGAGGGTGTCAGAAGCAAAACGATGGGGACAACGACCGGTTCTGGCTGATATGAAACGGACGTCAAGGTCTTCACGCACGGACGAAGCGGTTCGGCGACGCCCTAATCAGGGCGGAGAACCGGTCCAGGCGAAGCTGTGGAGGCGGCGGATTTTCGATAAAAGGAGTGATCTAGAGGCGCGATCAGGGGATCTAGCAACGAGCTCGAGCGGTGAGGAGCGTGAGAGATTGTGAGGACTTTCTGAGTGCTTGTAACCGGTGATCGGGGGATCACCGGCGAGGGAGGGAATGGGGGATCGACGGCCAGGGGGTCGGCGGCGAGCGACGTGAGGTTCTGTATCTTCAAATAAGGAAAAGAGAGCTTTCATCTCCAGTTTACTCCTTCCCCTGTTTCTGTGGTTCCGGCATTTCTTCTCGCGTGTCTTGGCAATGCTTCCCGGCAGCAGGCGATTGCTGGACGACGACCGGAAGACAACTGCCGAAGAACGGGTGCAGGCAGAACTCGAAGATGGACGGCGAGAATAAACGCTAGCAGCGTCGTTCTCGCGAGGCGGACGAAGAACGCGAGCTGCGTGTGAGCGAAGACGAAGATTTCGAACGCATCGAGCGTTCAAAACGAGGCAATCAGCAGGTCAACGATAGTAGCGAAATCGAGTGACGAGTTCGATTTGGAGGCTGACGTCAGCGTGACATTAGCAAGCCGAAAATCAAATTCGCGCGACGAAATTTGGACGCTAACGCAATTCTGACGTCAGTAGGGCGGAGATTTCGATTCAGCGATTTTGATTTTGACTCTGTTCAAAATCAAATTGAGGTATTTTGAATTAGGGTTAGGGTTTTCCAATTGTTTTCCAATTTGGGGATAAAATATTGGACGACAATTAGGATTTCTTATTTGGGGGCAATTTTGCACCTGGAAATCCTAGGGTTTCATGCTCGGTCTAGTGTTCCATCAAACTACCTTAGGCTGGGGCGTGACAATTGGTATCAGAGCCAGACTATGGGCCCACAACCCATAGATATTGGATGACACAACATGGCTGCTTCACCCGCGAAGGTGAAGATCGGTCGGAAGTTCCAGAAGATTACGCACACAGCCAGAGGGTCATCAGAGGACGTGTGGCCTAAGCATGACAAAGGTAAAAAATCAAGGTGACGGCTAAACCCGAGGAGATGGTTAACCAGGGTGATTGTATTGCACAGAGCGAGAAGGTGCTCGGTCTGACTGGTAAAGGGGACAATGCGGTGGTTCCCCAAGTTGAGCATCTTCAGATGACGGTGGAACAATAGAAGTTGCAGATTACTGCTATGCAGCAGACTCTGGAGGGTCTAATCAACTTGCTAGAGCAGATGACACGCATGAGAGAAGAGATGCAAGCAGAGAACGTCGTACTGCGTTTGGCCCTAACGTAAGTATCACAATCGATAACGACGGCAGAGCAGGAGGCTCCCAAGCCGAAGGTACATGTACCTAAGCCAATGACGTTCGGGGGGGCTCGATCGTCCAAAGAAGTGGAGAATTTTATATGGGACATGGAGCAGTTGTTCTCTGCGAGCCATGTTCCAAAAGAAGATCGGGTGCGGGTATGCATTACATATCTTACAGCCGACGCAAAACTTTGGTGGCGGACCAAAGTAAGCTCGACATCGGGGGCTTCTAGTTAGCCTTGGGAGACCTTCTGTGAGGAACTGCAGCGGCAGGTTCTTCCCAAAAATTCGGTGGATCAGGCGCGTGGAAAGGTGGATCGGCTGAGGCACACTGGGTCGATCCAGGAGTGCGTCAGGGCGTTCTCCGCGTTGATGTTGGAGCTACCAGATATGGCGGAAGGTGACAGGAAGTACTTCTTCATCCGGAACCTTTAACCATGAGCGGAGACGGAGGTCCGACAGCATTCCCCACTTGATTGAAGGGCGACTGCGGCAGTGGTCGAGTCCTTGGTGGATAATCATAATTCCAGATTAGCACCACCAAGGAAATTCAAGTCACCATCGAAGCGCGACTCCTTGCCGAGAGTTAGAGTTCCAAAAAGGGGTAGACCTTTCCCCCAATAGGACAGAGGTTCACCGGGACGACGAGAGCCAAATCATCCTGAGGGAAGGACGAGTGCAGAGTCGAAGCCATAGGGTTGCTTCTTATGCGGTGGTCCTCACTAAATGAAGGATTACCCCACCAGACAGAAAATCATGGCTATCGTGACACAGGAGCTAGCTGAGAAAGCTGAAGTCAACACCAAAGAGGTGAGGTTCGGTGCGAACCAAATAACTCCAAACACTGCCACGGGGCGCAGCAGTGTCGGATCGGGTATATCGGGGCGATGGTTGTGAGAGATCCGCCCGTGACGGACATCGAGTGTGATGTCCAAGTTAGACGGGAGAGAACTGTTAGGCCCATGGACTACCGGGCCGCACTCAAGGGAAGTGGGCCGGGCAAAAGCCTAAGCCCTCGGTATCAACACCCAAGCACAAACGCATGCAATCGGGACGGAGCCAGATTTGTCCGGTCAACAAAATGCGTTGACCCTAAAACCGAGCACAGGAGCTCTTCTTCATCATAGAACCTGGACGTAGAGACGACTCCTTCGGCAGGCAGGTAGACGCGGCAAGAGGGCGTCAGAAGCAGAACGATGGGGACGATGACCAGTTCTGGCGGAGACAAAACGGACATCGAGGTCTTCACGCGCGGACGAAGCGGTTCGGCGACACCCTAATCGGAATGGAGAATTGGTCCAAGCGGAGCTGTGGAGGCGGCAGATTTTCGATAAAAGGAGCGATCTAGAAGCGCGATCAGGGAATCTAGCGACGAGCTCGAGCGGTGAGGAGTATGACAGATTGTGAGGACTTTTTGAGTGCTTGTAACCGGTGATTGGGGGTCACCGGCGAGGGAGGGAATGGGGGACCGACGGCCAGGGGGTCGGCGGCGAGCGACGTGAGGTTTTGTATCTTCAAACAAGGAAAACAGAGCTTTCCTCTCCAGTTTACTCCTTCACCCGTTTCTGTGGTTCCGGCGTTTCTTCTCGTGTGTCTTGGCAACGATTCCCGGCGGCAGGCGGCTGCTTGACGACGACCGGAAGACAATCGCCGACGAATGAGTGTAGGCGGCACTCGAAGATCGACGGCAAGAATAAACGCTAGTAGCGTCGTTCTCGCAAGGCGGACGAAGAACGCAAGCTGCGTACGAGCGAAGACGAAGATTTCGAATGCATCGAGCGTTCGAAACGAGGCAGTCAGCGGGTCAACGGCAGTAGCGAAATCAAGCTGCGAGTTTGATTTGGAGGCTGACATCGGCGTGACATCAGCAAGCTGAAAATCAGATTCGCGCGACGGAATTTGGACGCTAACGCGATTCTGACGTCAGCAAGGGCGGAGATTTCGATTCGGCGATTTTGATTTTGACTCTCGTCAAAATCAAATTGAGGTATTTTGAATCAGGGTTAGGTTTCCCAATTGTTTTCGAATTTGGGAATAAAATATTGGACGGCAATTAGGGTTTCTTATTTGGGGATGATTTTGCACCCGAAAATCCTAAGGTTTCACGCCCGGTCTAGTGTTCCATCGGACTACCTTAGGCCGAGGCATGACAATAGGTGTCACGCCCCGGTCGGATCCGCCTAGAAATAGCGCTTATCCGCTTCCTAGAGCCGTCCGGCGGAATACCAGAACGCAACTCTCCCTAGGGTTTCCGGCCTTAAATTGGAAACCCTAATCTCCCCGAAGAATTTTTATCCCCAAAATACAATTCGCACGGAGAAAACCCTAACCCCAATTTAGAAATCCGGAAAAGAACGGAACCCTAAATCAAATACCTCTTCTGATTTTGACCAAAGTCAAAATCTATAACCTTGCTGACGTCGGCGTGACATCAACCTCGATCGGATTTCGCCGCCGCGCCGAATTTCCTCCGCTGACGTCGTGCTGGCGTCAGCCGTCCCGATTTCGAATTCGTTCGCTCGAATTCGATTTTGAGTCGTTGACCACTGCTTTGGTTGACCCGCCTCGTTTCGAACGCCGTTCGAAACGTTCGCCTCGCGTAGTCTTCTTCGACGCGAACGAAGCTCGCCGTCGCTTCGTCCGCCCTCTGCTTCGAGCGCCGCCGCACTCGGGAGTCGTCCGGAACCGCCAAGAAGTCGTCGCCGATTACAGAGGAATACGTCGACTGTCGTCGCCGACCGGACAGCCGCCTGCTGCCGGGGTCGCGAAGACGTTGCCGCGGAGAGGAGCTCGAAAACAGGGGAGGAAGATGATGTCGGAAGAAAGTTTTATTTCACTCAAATAAACTTACAGAAGTCTCTATGTCGTCGGCGACCCCCGTCGCCGACGCCCCCGTCCCTCCCTCGCCGGCAACCCTTCGCCGGTTACAATTCTCTCACTCGCCGTTCGATGCTTTCCCAAAGCTCGGTGGAGATCCCTCTAGTCGAAGCTCCCTACCGATCCTCGTCCGCTCCCCTTTATAGAGGACGGCCGCCGCCGCCTCTTCTCGATTTAGGGCTTCCAACGCCCGCTTCTTCCGCCGAATCCGCCGGAGTCGTCGACGCACGCGGCTTCGTTCGCGTCCGACGCGCTCGGAGCTGACGAAGCAAAAGCTTCGTCTGCTTTGTTCGCGATCAAACCCTGATTTGACCAGGATTTTCCTTGATTTGGGCTGATGCTTGGGCTTGGGCCGGACCGGGTAGACCTGGCCCTGACAATACTCCCCCGCCCAATTTGGACATCGCCCTCGATGTCTCTAACGGGCGGATCCTGTAGAACCATCGCTCCGATCCTCAAGGCACCAACCCGACACTGCTGCGCTCCCATGGCAGTGTGTGAAACTACCTGCAGTGATCCAATCCGCTGTTGTACAGTTTCTTCAACCTGCTCGGCTGGATCCTGTGCTGCTATCGCCATGAGTTTTTGCTTGCTGGGACAATCCTTTACCCAGTGAGGACCGCCGCACCAAAAGCAACCCTGTGGCTTTTGCTCCCGTCGTCCCGGAGAACCCTTGTTCTGCCGGTAGAATGGTCTACCCCTTTCTTGAACTCTAGCTCCCGGCGGTGTGCGTGGGGAGCCGCGCTGAGAGCCGTGCTTTGGTGGTGTCTTGGATTTCTTTAGTGGTGCTGGTTTGAAATTTCTGTTATCCACTAGAGACTCAGCTACTGCCGCCGCCGCCCTCCAGTCAACCGGCTCGCGACGTCGGACCTCCGTTTCTGCCCATGGCTGAAGGCCCCGGAGGAAAAAGTATCGCCTATCGTCCTCCGCCATCCCCGGAAGCTCCAGCATCAAAGTGGAGAAAGCTCTGACGTACTCCTGGATCGAGCCTGCATGTCTCAGCCGATCCAGTTTGCCACGCGCCTGGTCCGCCGAGTTTCCGGGAAGAAACTGCCGCCGCAGTTCCTCACGGAAAGTCTCCCAAGTCCAGCTAGCAGTCCCTGAGGTAGAGCCGACTTTGGTTCGCCACCAAAGTTTCGCGTCGCCTGTAAGATAGGCGATGCACACCTGTACCCGATCTCCTGCAGAAATATGGTTAGCTGAAAACAGTTGCTCCATATCCCAGATGAAATTTTCGACCTCTCTCGACGATTGAGCCCCCCCGAACGTCGCTGGGTCTGGCACGCGCATCCTCGGTTTGGGAGCCTTCTGCTCCACCGGTGCTGGTTTCGATACTTGCGCTAGGGCTAGGCGCAGTACCTTTACTTCTGCGTGCATGTCCTCCTTCATGCGAGCCATCTCTCCTAGTAGATGGATCAGACCCTCCATGGTCTGTCGCATGACCTCGATCTGCAACCTCTGTTGCTCAATCTACAACCCTTGTTGCTCGATTTTCAACCTCTGTTGTTCGATCAGTAATTCCTGATCCCCCACAGTCTTCTGAAGATTTTCCACCTGTGGAATCATCCCATTATCTCCACCACTGGTCATACCGAGTATCTGCTCGATGTGGGCAATGCGATCACCCTGGTTCACCATCTCCTCAGGATCAGCCGTCTCCTTGGCTTTTCCTTTATCCTACCTGGGTCGGACGTCCTCTGACGCTCCTCTAGCAGTATGGGTGATTTTATGGAATTTCAGGCCTTTCTTCACCTTCGAGGGTGAAATTGAACGTGCCGTGTTTGCTGGAACACGTTAGCCTGCTCTGATACTTGTTGTCACGCCCCGGTCGGATCGGCCTAGGATTGGCGCTTATCCGCTTCCTAGAGCCGTCCGGCGGAATACCGGAACGTAACTCGCCCTAGGGTTTCCGGCCTTAAATTAGAAACCCTAATCTCCCCGAAGAATTTTTTATCCCCAAAATACAATTCGCACGGAGAAAACCCTAACCCCAATTTAGAAATCCGGAAAAGAACGGAACCCTAAATCAAATACCTCTTCTGATTTTGACCAAAGTCAAAATCTATAACCTTGCTGACGTCGGCGTGACGTCAACCTCGATCGGATTTCGCCGCCGCGCCGAATTTCCTCCGCTGACGTCGTGCTGGCGTCAGCCGTCCCGATTTCGAATTCGTTCGCTCGAATTCGATTTTGAGTCGTTGACCACTGCTTTGGTTGACCCGCCTCGTTTCGAACGCCGTTCGAAACGTTCGCCTCGCGTCGTCTTCTTCGACGCGAACGAAGCTCGCCGCCGCTTCGTCCGCCCTCTGCTTCGAGCGCCGCCGCACTCGGGAGTCGTCCGGAACCGCCAAGAAGTCGTCGCCGATTACAGAGGAATACGTCGACTGTCGTCGCCGACCGGACAGCCGCCTGCTGCCGGGGTCGCGAAGACGTTGCCGCGGAGAGGAGCTCGAAAACAGGGGAGGAAGATGATGTCGGAAGAAAGTTTTATTTCACTCAAATAAACTTACAGAAGTCTCTCTGTCGTCGGCGACCCCCGTCGCCGACGCCCCCGTCCCTCCCTCGCCGGCAACCCTTCGCCGGTTACAATTCTCTCACTCGCCGTTCGATGCTTTCCCAAAGCTCGGTGGAGATCCCTCTAGTCGAAGCTCCCTACCGATCCTCGTCCGCTCCCCTTTATAGAGGACGGCCGCCGCCGCCTCTTCTCGATTTAGGGCTTCCAACGCCCGCTTCTTCCGCCGAATCCGCCGGAGTCGTCGACGGACGCGGCTTCGTTCGCGTCCGACGCGCGCGGAGCTGACGAAGCAAAAGCTTCGTCTGCTTTGTTCGCGATCAAACCCTGATTTGACCAGGATTTTCCTTGATTTGGGCTGATGCTTGGGCTTGGGCCGGACCGGGTAGACCGGGCCCTGACAATAGGTGTTACGCCCTGGTAGGATCAGCCATAAACTGGTGTCTTAGGGTTGTCCGGCGGAACACCAAAACGTGAACTCCCTAGGGTTTCCGGCCAAAATCTCACTCGAATCAGAAACTCTAACTTCCCCGTATAAATTTTATCCCCAAATTACAATGTCGCACGAAAACCCTAACCCTAATTCAGAGAAACCAAAAGAATCGGAACCTTAAATTAGGAAATTGAAACTCTAATCAAAAATACCTCTCTGGTCCAACCCTAGAATTGACCAAGTCAAAATCTTCCTGGTCAACCGGGATTTCACCGCTCGATTTTTCCGTTGCCGCGCCGAAACACCGCCTCTGCTAACGTCAACGTGACGTCAGCCGGATTTCGAAATCCCGTTCGAATTCGGCCGTTGACCCTCTAAGTTGACTCACTCAAGCCACGTCAGTCGTGCGTCTCGAACCGGACGCCCAAAGCTCGGTTCTCGCTTCATCTTCCTTCATTCCGCCCCGGACGAGTGCCGCCTGCACTCGTTCGTCGGCGGTCGTCGCCTCTCGTCGCCGGAAGACTACCGGCTGGGGAAAGACACCCTCGTCTTCGCCCTCGTTCTCGTAGCCGACAGTCGACGTACGGCAACCGTCTGTAGTTGGAAAACTCGTCGCCTCTGCGTGAGCAGGGGAGAGGTGGTCGGAGAGGAAAACTCGGCTTTTATTCCCCGAAAAGCTTACAAAACCTCTCGTCCCTCGTCGTCGGCCCCCTGGCCGGTACCCCTCTTCCCTCCCTCGCCGGTTACAATCTCTGCCTTACTCGCTCGTCGCTCTTCTCACCGATGCTTCCCTAAGCACCGGAACTCGCTACTCACTCCTTGGTGGTGGTGAATGCTCGCTGGTGGTGATGGAAGATGGGAATCGCCTCCATTGCTTGATCCCTACGCTCCTCTTAAAGAAGAAGCTGCCGCCTCTTCTTCTCCTCAAAACCCGAGTTCTTCGCGTCGTCCGCGACTGCCGCCTCCAGCCCTAACCGCGTCCGACGATCGCGGAGAAGACTCCGTCGCGTCGTCCGCACTTGAGCCGCCAGCATCCGGTCGTTGCGGTGATGAAGACGTCGCTTCCCTCGTTCCCTCGCCGCGTGCGTCCGAGTCTCGCGGTGACGCCGTGTGTCACGCCCCGGTCGGATCGGTCTAGAATGAGCGCTTATCCGCTTCCTAGAGCCGTCCGGCGGAACACCGGAACGTAACTCGCCCTAGGGTTTCCGGCCCAAAATTCGAAACCCTAATCTCTCCGGATAATTTTTTTATCCCCAAATACAAGATCGCACGGAGAAAACCCTAACCCCAAATTTAGAAATCATATCGGAACCCTAAATTCAAAAATACCTCTTCTGATGATTTTGACCAAAGTCAAAATCTATAACCTTGCTGACGTCGGCGTGACGTCAGCCTCGATCGAATTTCGCCGCTCGCCGAATTTCTTTCTGCTGACGTAAGCCTGCGTCAGCACCGAATTCGATTTCGATTTCGTCTTCGAAATCGAAACCTGAAATCGCGTTGACCACCGCTTTTTGGTTGACTCTGCCTCGATTCGAACGCCGCCGCGTTCGAACGTTACTTCGTCTTCTTCGACGCGAACGAAGCTCGCCGCTGCTTCGTCCGCCGTCTGGTTCGAGCACCGCCGCGCGTCCGGAACAGCCGAGAGGTCGCCGCTAACACAGAAACAGGGGAGAGGAGTTTTGGAGAGGAATCGAAGCTTTATTCCTTTGTTCGAAGCTTACAATGCTCTCGTCGTCGCCCGCCGGCGTCCCTCTTCCCTCCCTCGCCGGTCGTCCACTCGACGCCGGTTACAATCACTTCTCACGATCTCACCCTTGAGGTCGCACGCCACTCCTTCTCTCGATGGATGAAGACTCTCCCGTAAACTCCCTGTCTGCGGCTTTTATTGAGCGAGCCGCCGTCTCCACGCCTCCGCGCGTCCGCGTCCGCCGCCTGCGAACGCGTTCACCACGCGCGTCCGCCTCTTCCGCCGAAGTCTCTGCTTTCCTTGCCGCTGTAACCGCGCCCGAGCTCCGCGTCCGTCGCGTTGTCGACCGCGTCTCGCGGCGATGACGCGCGAGCGTCGTCCGCGCGGCTCGAAGAGGAAGACGAGCTGTGGTGCTCGTTTCCTGGGTCAACGTACCCAGTTGACCGGCCTTTTCCCCTCTTTGGGCTTAATCCCGGGCTTGGGCCGAACCCGTTGAACCGGGGCCTAACACCGTGCGTGAGCGTTGCGGGGACGATGCCGTTCCGCGTGAGGATTCGGAACGCATCTACGGCTTAGGCTTGGGTCCCCTCTCAGCCCAGTGAGCTTTGGGCTGAATCGGATTGACCCAAGTTTGGGCTGAATCGGATTGACACAGGTCTAACAACAGGAGTACTTGTAAACGGGAGAAGTGAAAACTTTTTAGATAAGGGCCTACCTAAGAATTTTTGCATAGAATGCTTTATTTTTATAGTAAAAATATTTTTTTTAAAAAATTATATATTCTTAATTTATATATTCTAAACTATCCAATGATACTAAAATTATCATGAAAAAGATTATGCACGATGAGAAGTTATATAAAATATTATCATAGAAATATAATTTCTCATCATGCGTAATATTTTTCATGATAATATCGGTACATTGAATAACTTAAAACATGTAGATTAAAAATATATATATTTTTTTAAAAAATTATTTTTGTTATAAAAATAAAACACCCTATGTGGAAATTCCTCGATAGGACCCAAAGTATTTTTAATGGAGACGGTTTCGACGGGAGCGGAGGCCCAAACCCGCGGCCACGCTGCTTGCTTTGGAACTCGGGATCCCCTCCAACCATCATTCTAGAAAAAATGTACGACTACAATCACAGTGCACTTATTTCGAGCTATAAGTGGTGGATCTTTTACAAGTGGCCTTTGGTATGAGAAGGCTTTATTTCGAGCTCCACTTGTAAAAGATCCACCACGTCGCCGTTTTCTTCTCCAACAGTTACGAGCTCCCGTTTCTTCCCGCTGAAACAAACCTTGTGGGCGATCGCCGCCGCTGATCCAATCCGCCATTAAAAAAGCCTTCAAAACCACCGGGCTCACGATGCCCACCTCTTCTCTACTCCTTCCTCTTTATTCTCTTAGAGCCAAACCAAGGCCGTCGCAGGAGCAATCATGGACTCGCTGCAGCCGCTGATGGCGAGGGCGGGGGCGCCACTCCGCCACTTGCGATTCTTCCCTTGCCGGAAGGCGAAGACACGCGCGCTGGCCCTAGCGTCGCTCCTCGCTCTCTCCGTGGTTCTCCTCGTGCTCCTCGCCCTTGGTGTCCTCTCCCTCCCCGTCGGCCCTCTCTTTGCGCCTAGTCGCTCTCGCTGGGAGATAACGTGAGAGCTTCTGACTTCTGATCAAGTTACGAGTGTAATTTTTCGTCCATGCATGATGATGGATTGATCCTCTTGCTTCGATTGGTGCAGGGAGGGGATCAGGCAGAGAGAAAGACCTTGGACGGAGGTCATCTCTTGGGAACCCAGAGCTTTCGTCTTCCATAATTTTTTGGTTGGCCTCTTTCATTCGCTATGAAAATTTTCTTATTCCTCTCTTTTTCTGCTTTTCAAATTCGTGTCCGATGGATTCATTCCTTGTGGTTAGAGGATACTAGTAGACTCTGTAAAGAAAAGATCTAAGGCACAAGATTAGGGAAACGATCTAAGACAAAGACTGGAGTATATTGCAGCCAACGGACTATCAGTTTGTATCTTCTTGGGACCCCTCGCAGTTGAGCTGGAGATGAACTGTAATCCTTCCATGCTTAGTTTATATTTGCAGAAGTTATGGATCTAGTGAGATTCTAATGATCAGGGCTCATCTTTTCTCACATGAGATCCTGGCACTGGAAAAAGTAAATTTCATCGAGTTGGTTCTTCTGTTGCTCTTGGAACGGATTAAATTCCTCTGTTTCAAATCCTGCAATTGCCTGTCTGTTCGCTTCTATTTCTTACACACGAAATTAACCGTAGATCAGTTCGAATATGAAATCCTTCTTCCTCACTTTTGCAATACTTTTCTTGTCACATTTCCTTATCACAGGATTGTCACTGGGTTTCACTGTACGCTACCAAGGGTTATCAAGTAATGATGCACATGATCTTATTCTGGATTCACTCTGAAGTTTGCCACAAGCACTGCATTTCATGTTATACAATAATTGCACTCCTACCTAGTCTCATCCCAACAATCATCCTGATAAAATCTCTTGACAGTATTGTTTTTTTATGTTTTCTTTGTGATAATCTCGTCTGGAATTATTTGTGTGCGGGTGTTCATCGTCTAAAAAATTTTTTTGTTAGATTTTGTTTCTCTCAAATACCTTCCCTCTTTAGAATTTCGTCAACTGTTTCTAGAAAAAAAAATTCTACAGTATGGTAACAATTGTATTATGTTCAAGTTTTTCATTAACTAATGCCTCCATTGTGTTGTCAGAGTTTCTTTTTTCTCAATTCTGATACTTGCAATATCAGTTTATACACCGGTCATATGCTAATCCAGATGTATTTCTGATAGTCCAAGCAAGAATGCGAATACATAATTCAGCTGGCAATGCCTCATATGAGAAAGTCAACAGTGGTCAATAGCACTACAGGTGGAAGTGAAGACAGCAAGTTATCGATTTTCAGTCCTCTCTCTCTTAACTGCTAACTCAATAGACAGTTTCTAACCTGTTATTTTCCATGATTTGGTGATAGTGTTCGAACAAGCTCAGGCATGTTTCTTCAAAGAGGACGTGACAGAATAATAAGATCGATTGAGAAGAGAATAGCATACTATACATTCATACCTGAAGGTAAGTGCTTTGCAATTATACAAGCAAACAGAAAACTTGATGCTTTCCTTGTCATTTTTCTGTAATTTCTTCGTAGAGTCCACTAGTCTTCCAGGTTACCTATGTGGTCAACCAATAATATTCATAGGCTATTTAGGACTATTTAAATATATTATGTGTCCTGCAATCTTCACCCTACTAGGGAGCAAATTTTGTTGTTTGTTTACATGTTTAAGTCTACTAACAAGCTTAAGCCCTCACTATTAACTACCCTTAGAATTTCTAGAGAACCCTTGATTAATAGACCTTTCAGTGCACATCAAATTTTGGGATCCATTACTTTTTTGAGCACCTGAGTTTACAACCTTTGCCAAGGACATACCCTTATGTACATAGTATAGAGTAATTCCTCCTTTTGTCTTTCTCCTTGCTCATTTCTTTTGTTTTTTACTTTTCTTGACATCTTTCTGTAGTGAGGAAAGGATGTCCTAACCCCTGATTGCATGAGGGTCTATGTGCTATTGTCAGAAGGCATATTTACTAGTGGCTGACCCTACAAAAGAGAGAGCATTTGAACCTCTGCATGCCTGGGATTCTAAGCCAAACAAATATAGGGCTAAGGTGCTGATGGAAATGGAATATATGGTCAAGTAGCACAAGGGGACTTGACTGGTGATGGATAGATGGCTTAAAAGGAGATAACTAGTTTGCAGATGGCTCAAGGAAATCAAACATAATTTAGCCAAACAACATGAAGAGATTCAGCGTCGAGGCTAAATGACTTGAAGGAATCCAACTTATTTGTGGCGGGAGGGATTCAATAGTCAATTAGAGTACCCAATAGGATCAAACTATTTTGTCAAACTACTTGAGTAGATTTAACAATGACTAGCAAAACAACTCAAAGTGGTCTAACTTGTTTCCCAGCGAAGAAACAAATGAAAACTTTGCTCCTTGATTTGGATCAAGATTCAAGGGTGTCCATCATATCTTGAACTTTAAAATTAAACATAAATTAACTAGATCACTAAAGTAGATCTAGTTGGACTGCGTTACTAATAAGGGGATCCAACATATCTTGAACTTGATATTTAGATTTAACTTAACTGGATGACTTAAGTGAACTCAGATAGAGTGTTGAAACAACTTAAGCAGATCTAGCATATCTTGAACTTCAAATGAACTTAAGCTTGAACAGATAACTTAAGCAAAGCTTGTTTGGGTGTTGGACAACTTAAGAGGATCTAGCATATCTTGACTTTGAATTTGAATTTAATTTTATCTTAATTAGACAGTTTGAGTGGTTTTGGTGGCTGGAATGTTAGATGACTCGAGTGGACCCATCATGTTTTGAACTTGGAATTTGATTTCCCTTTGGTAATGACTTGGATATAGTTGAATATTATGTGGCTTGATGCTATTCTATTCAAATGTCTTAAATTGTTTTGAATTTAAGACACCATGTTTTGAATTTAAAAATATCAGTCTGGAATTTGATGCTATTCTATTCAAGTGCCTTAAATTGTCTTGTATAGTTCATGGTAAAATACTAGTTGATTTGCATATGTGAACTAAGGATCACAATTTGAACTATCTTAATCGCTAATTTTTATTATGCTTTCATCTCATATTGCACTTGATGTTATCTTCACCAAGAAAAAACTCCAAGCTGATTCAACTATTTGCTAATTTGCAGATCATGGGGAGGGACTTCAGGTTCTGCATTACGAAGATGGTCAGAAATATGAACCTCACCTGGACTACTTTGCTGATGAATTCAACATAAAGAATGGGGGTCAACGGATTGCCACCTTCTTGATGTATCTGTATGTATCTTTGCACCTCAGACTCCAGTGCCCCTGTGTCTATGTTGCATCAATCAGGCCATCTCTGATACAATCCTTAAAATTCCTCCATTTTTTTTTCTCTTTTTTTCTTTCAAAATCCAAATCTGCATAGTTCCGATGTTGAAGAAGGTGGTGAGACAGTTTTTCCAAATGCCAAAGTTGACAGTAGCTCTTTGCCATTGTACAATGACCTCTCGGAGTGCGGAAAGAAGGGCCTTGCTCTCAAGCCAAAGATGGGAGATGCCTTGTTCTTTTGGAGCATGAAACCTGATGCCACTATGGATCCCCTAAGTCTGCATGGTATGCGTCCATAATTTTGCTTCTTTAGCAGAGTTACTTTTTTCACATCTCCCTTCTTGTACGCTAAGCTTCTGAATGATTCTATCAGGTGCGTGTCCCGTAATTAAGGGAAACAAGTGGTCTGCTCCAAAGTGGTTACGCATGCATGAGTACAAAGTTTGATGTTTGACTGAGGTACTCTCCTGCTTTCACGAGCTCTCTTATTGAAGTTTGTCACCATCTGCAAGCTTAAATCGTTGATTGAACATTTTGAGTAAGTAAAAAAGTTAAAGGAGCCCATATTATTTACAGTATCATTGTGATCATTGCTTCATGTTTTATTCCTTTTACCTGGTTGAAAATGATTGTTCAGCTTGCTGCATTATTTCCACTACATTTATATACAATTTGTTAATCCTCCAGAGCAGTGCTGTTTATTTGTGGAAACTGGGTGCCTATGTATATTTTGTAATCAGGTACTAAGTAAATTTTATAACGAGAAAGCAGAGCACTTGGTGGATTTCTTTGTGTGTGTAAACTATGGTTACCTATTATTCTATGTACCTATGTAACAAAAATAAACGTTAATGTACTTTATAACATGAGTAGTTCTTGTTACAAAGCTTCGTCAGTCTGGTGAAACTTATTTATTAATCTATTTGAATCACAATATTATCCCACTAATCTTTTGAGTAATCCTGTCTGCCAATCTTCTTAAACTATCCACGATTTTTTCCAAAGTTCCAAATCACAGTTTGCAAGGATTTCTTTTCAGAATTTCTATTTATAACACTCCAAATCACTTGTAGTTATATGGAATGTTGATTCACCTTTGTTCAATTCAAATAATTAGAAATTACTATATTTAAAAGCGTGTTTGGCAGAGCGTGGCTTCCTGCAGCACAGGGCACGGCGGTAGAAACATACAATGTTTTGGTGTTTGTTTCATTAACCTCTGCTTTGACTAATGCAATTATGTTTCATTAACCTCTGCTTTGGTTATTTCAAGGTTAATGTAGTATCACGTGGCTATAGTAACACATACTCGATGCTCACACCCCTTTTCTTCTCTAGAGCCGTTCTAGTTCATGTGTAGTCCCTTTCTTCCTGATGTTTCTCCTTGTTATTGTTGTCTCCACTTCTATAGTTTCGACAAGCTTCCATAGTTAGTATCTTGATAAGCTTCGATGGTTGGCATCTCAGCAAACATTTATAGGCTGTGATTAGCTGAGGTTCTTTTTCTAATTTTTACTGGTTGAAAAAATTTAAAGAGTATTTGGATACACAATTTTTAGTTAAATTATTTTATTTATAATAAATATTTTTATTTAAAAATTTATTAAGATAAAAATTATGACTAAATTTTTAAATACTATAATTAAAATATTTATTAAAAATATTATAAATTATACTATTAATTTTTTAATAATAATTAAAAAATATATTAAAAATATTATAGGTTACACTACTAAATTTATTTAAATAAATAAATTAAAATTAAAATAATTATTTAAAAAGCCAAAAATAAATTTAGTAGTGAGAGAGAGAAAAGAAAAAGGAGAAACTAGAAAAAGATCTAGATAAGCAAGTTTATTCCTACTTCCTAATTATAGTAAAATTTCTCTAGTTGGGATTGAGATGTTGCAAAATTAAACACTCTAGCACATCCAAACAAAGCCTAAGTTGGCATCGAGTTGGATAGCATCGCATTAAAGAAGAACCAGATGGTAGTTTTCCGATGCCCTTAGGAAAATCTATACCCTCAGATTATTGAAAATGTATGTTTTTGATATTTTGGACCTATAGCCTAAACTCTAAATCACTTTTTTTTTCCTTTCTTGGTAGGTGAGATGGTAATGTTGTCCATTGAATAGCAAATTTCACCATAACATTTCACAAGATATCAGGTACGTCAGAATTAATATGACATTATCTTAACATTTTTAGCTCAAAGCTTGAAGAGCTTCATATTTAAATGTACTTTACGTTCTATTTATTATATCTAGAGCTTCAAGAGGAAAATATGAGTCGTGGAGTGTATGCGTGGCTTTCTCTACAATCCTACAGTACTTGACCCTATTAAGCCATCCAAGTCTACCGAGCAAGTGACTAGATTAAGATGATTCATCCTAGTATAGTGATAAGACTCAATTGATTGATTATGCATAATGAGCCAATTCAATCCTACTTGAGTTAATTTAACTGGTAAGAAAAATTTTAATTGTTGATAACAAATCTTATACCATGTTTGAAAAAAAAGAAAAAAAAAATTTTTTTTTCACTTCTTTGAGGAAAAGAAAGCTAAATTATTTTTTTTATAAAATAGATTATGCCCAAATCGAACGATTACTTGCCTCCAACCCTCCCCCACCCTGTCCAACATTAAGCTCTCCTCGCCGCCCCTCCCTCCGAGAGATACGCAAGCATCCCCCTCCCCCTGTCGCCCTCATCAGAGCAATCACTTGCATCCGAAGTTCGTCTACTTCACATGCCCCTACCAACCATCTACCTGCTTTGCCAGCGCGCCATTAGAGTGAAACCTCATCCACATTGCATGCCCCTACCTACCATCTACCTGCTTCGCCTGCACGTCATTAGAGTAAGGCAAAACCTCATCCACATACGGAAAATTATTTCCGCTTTCAACGGTGGCTCTATCCAAAGTCCAATCTCTAGGTACTTTTGACATAATGGATGGAGCCCCGCTTCCAACAATTTTCCATCCTCATGCAGCATATCACATGAGATTGATTGCTTTTTTATCCCTTTTATTTTCTTTCTTATTTTTTCCTTCTCGAAACAAACCCTTCGGGTAAAACCCCACCCTAAGAAAAATTACTTAGCTTGCGTCAAAAACAATTCCACTCAAGTTAAGCAACCTTTGTGTGGGGTCAAAATTGTTATATTGAGAATGTATTATGTCTGTTTTTAAATTCACCTTAAATTAATAAGGTTTTTGTTTAATGAGTTCTGACTTCCAATGAGCGCAAACGCTCATTGTTAATTATCCCTAAAATTAGAAAATCTTTGATTAAGAGATCTATAATATGAAGTGAAATGAGAAAAACAAGTTTGAACGATATCATTCATAAATGTGATGATACATGATTTGACATGATAAAAGAAAGGAGCTTTCATCAACTTGGGTCATTTGTGTTCGTTGAGTGTTTGGCATTGGATCATGTTATTGGGTAATATCCAGCCCAGGCAATGCAATATCATATTGAGGAGCTACACCCCGATAGTAAACATTGACGTACGCACCTCCCAAACAATATTCCATCGTAATGCATTAGGCATGTTGGATATCGGATTTGGAAGATCATCTGGCCTTGGCAGCGTGTTGGATGGCTTGAATTTGAAGAAAATTACTCGGCCTCACGGCGTGTTGAGTAACTTGAGTTTGGGAATTACCCGGCCTTGCGGCGTATTGGATAATTTGACTTGGAATTTTATCTGGCCTTACGGCGTGTTGGATAATTTGATTTGAGAATTTATCCGGCCTTGTGGCGTGTTGGATAATTTAATTTGAAAATTTATCCGGCCTCGCGGCGAGCTGGGTAATTTGGTTTGGAAATTCATCCGGCCCTGCGGCGTGTTGGATAATTTAATATGGAAAATTTATCCGGCCTTGAGACGTATTGGATAATTTGATTTGGAGAATTATCCAGCCTTGCGGCGTGTTGGATAATTTGGTTTGGAAATTTATTCGGCCTTGCGGCATGTTGGATAATTTGGTTTGCAAATTTATCCGGCCTTGCTGCGTGTTGGATAATTTGATTTTGAAATTTATCCGGCCTTACGGCGTATTGGATAATTTGATTTGGAGAATTATCCAGCCTTGCGGCGTGTTGGATAATTTGGTTTGGAAATTTATCCGGCTTTGCGGCATGTTGGATATTTTGGTTTGGAAATTTATCCGGCCTTACGGCGTGCTGGATAATTTTATTTGAAAATTTATCCGGCCTTGCGGCGTGCTGGATAATTTGGATTGGAAATTTATCCGGCCTTACGGCGTGCTGGATAATTTAATTTGAAAATTTATCCGGCCTCACGGCATGTTGAATAATTTAATTTAAAAAATTTATCCGGCCTTCCGGTGTGCTGGATAATTTGATTTGGGAATTATTACTCCGCCTTGACGGACACGGCGTCATACTGAGGAGTTACGCCCCGACGATGAACGTCGACGTACGCACCTCCCAAACAATATTTCATCGCGATGCATCAAGGCTTTCAGATATTTTGATTTTTTTTTTGGAGTCAACATTTAGGCGCGACTCGGGTCAAGTTTGAGCCGTTAGCCAAGCAGCTGGACCAAAGATAGATTTTTGTTGCTAAATTTGATATTTAGTCACACGCGACTTATCAAATTCAGGAAATTGGGAAGGTGACGCCGTCATCATTTTTGCACCACACATTTTTATTCACTTTATTTTATTTCACTTAGCATTATTATTATGATCACAATTTATTTTTATTCTATGAGTTTTTTTTCATTTTCCGTCGCGGAAGAGTAACTTTATTCTTCCGTGCGACTCACTGCGTCCGGCAAGAAACTCGTGGGGATGAGGTGTCGGCACTCGGCGGTTGCTGCGGAATGTTCCAGACGGCGGTAACTTTCAACAGCGGCGTCCGGGCGACAAAAGATGAAGCAAAGTAGAAGAAATCCAGGTTGAAGGAGATGAAGCGACGCTAGGGCTTAGCAGAGGCGGTGACATCTGTCGACGGCGGACAAGCGTGTCCATGATGCCGAGCAATAAAATGAGGAGCTTCATATGCCGTTGCAAGGTGGGGGAGGATGTGCAGGCGGTGGTGTTGCTATAGAGAAGGCGAGCCTCTTACGGTGCTGCTACGCTGGAATTTGCTGCTAGCAGAGAAGATTTTCTCTAACTGCGAAGACGGGTACAACATCAGGTTGGATCCTGATGAATTACATATAAATCATGTTTTTGTCTATGTTTTAGATCATATTTTGGACTTATTTGCATGATTTTGTGCTAATTTTAGTGTTTTTACCTTACTTTGCACAGAATCTTCACTTTTCTTGATTTTTATGAAAATGTAGGTAAAACAGCATAAAAATGAAAGATTTCAAAAGTTTTGAAGCTAAAACACGATTCCTGAGAAATTTACGAGCCTACACGTCAAATTTGGGGCGAAAACGGTGAAAGACGAGATAATTACGTCAAATTTGGCCGTAATTATGGAAGCGGCCGTGAAAGCGATGACGAGCGAGAGATGAAAATCGGCTAAGTGTCGGAATGAACAGAAACTTTCACGAGTGAGGCCGTAATTCCATTACAGACCGTGAAACTTTCTGTGACCGAAGGCATTGTACACAGAAACAATTACGGCTTCGGCCGTAATTACATCACGGGCCGTAAAAACTTCCTCCCGACGAGTTTTCGGCTCGTTTCTCACTCGATACAAACCGGGTTTGAGCCAAACTTCGCAGAACCGTTCCTTGATGGGTTCTAAACCGGTCCAACTATAAAAGATCGAATTTTGATCGGGTTTCGAGAGCTTTTTCGGACGAAGACAAACGGCAGCGGTGATAGAGGCGACAACACGATTTCCAAGCATATTCCGGCGAGATTCTCTCTGAAAGTGACGATTGATCGACTAATCCTCATCCTCAAATCAAGGAGAAAGCGGGTCTATAGTCCTTTTAGCAATTTCTTGTAATTTTTCATGAGTTTTAACTTGTTCATCAAAAACATCAAGTATTTCTTTAATATCATGAGTGAGTAGATACTTTTGTCGGGATGATTGGGCGTAGCCTATTGACTTTTATGAGTTAATCCATGTTTTTACTACTTTCATTAGAATTTATCTTCATGATTTAGTTAAAATTGTACTTCTTTCGTGATTTACCCTGGCCAAGTAAGTTTGCGTTTTAGGCATTGTGAGAAGGACCGAGAGGTGAATCGCAACGTCCGACCTATTTCAATTAGACCTACGAATCCAATCACGAGAGTAGTTTGGATTCGTCTGAAGGGTTTAACTAACTCTTCATAGAACTTAAAGGGTTTAATTAGGTTAACTGTCACGAGAGTAGGGAGTTAATCTAATTAAATATCGTACTACGCTCCGAGAGGAGGTAGTATGTACAATAGGAAGAGTTCCTTTCATGATAGATAATTTCTGTGATTTAGTTATTATTTTTACAACTCATAATTGTCAATGTAGCGAACCCATGAAATTTTGATTCTTTAGAAATCGAATCTCTTAAAAGCTGTTTTCCGAGTTTGTTCGTGCGTAAAAGTTTAGATAGACCATTGAATTAGTCTGCCTAGATTTAAACAAGTCAAGAAGTCAGTACTTAGCTTCGTAGTCCCCGTGTTATCGATAACTTTTATTACTTCGATAAATCCGTGCACTTGTGGATACCTATCAAGTTTTTGGCGCCGTTGCCAGGGATTACGGATAGTTAATATTGACTAATTAATAAGTTCGGAGATTAGGCAATTTTTCTTTTCTTTTGCTTTATATAGTAGTTTTTACCGTATTCTTTTTATTGGTGACTTACACGTTGTATGCCTAGAATCTCTCGTGCAGGTGTTTTGTTTCTAGAGGACCCAGAAATTGAACGCACTTTTCGCCTTCGAATGAGATTGCAATTCGAGACTAGAAAGAATTCTGAGAAAGGAGAGATGGCGGAAAACAACCACAATCAATCTTTGAGGGACTTCGCGGCACCAAATGTACAAGGATTCAATTCGAGCATCGTTCAACCCAACGTAGAGGCGAACAACATTGAGTTAAAGCCAGCGCTGATGACGATGGTCCAGCAAAATCAATTTGGGGGTTCCCTAAATCAGGACCCAAATCTTCATTTAGCCGCTTTTCTTGAATACTGTGATACAGTCAAAATAAACGGAGTTTCATCTGATGCTATAAGACTGAGACTATTTCCGTTTTCTCTCAGGGACCGTGCCAGAGTTTGGTTGTATTCGATGCCAGCAGGATCATTCGCCACTTGGGAACAGCTATCTAGGGCATTTTTGAACAACTACTTCCCACCGAGCAAAACCATTCAACTGCGCAACAGAATCACGTGCTTTTCACAGCAAGAGGAAGAATCACTGTACAACGCATAGGAAAGATTCAAGGAACTCCAGCGCATGTGCCCACATCATGGACTTCAGAACTGGGTTTTAATCCAAATCTTTTACAACGGATTGGATTATAACACCAAATTGATGGTGGACGCTGCAGCTGGAGGAACAATTATGAGCAAGAACGTGGAAGAAGCAACTGGTCTTCTGGAGGATATGACCATGAACCATAACCACTGGTCAGGTGAGCAGAACACTGCCTCTACGGGTTTTGGTAAGTATCACAATGATTCCTTGACATCACTGGCGGCTAAGGTAGATTCTTTAGTTCAGAAGATTGATTCTTTATTTTTTTTTCATCAAGTTTAGTTAATGCGGTTTCTTCTGAGGTATGTGGTGTAACAGGGCACAATGCGTCTGAATGTCAAATCATAACTTCTTCTCAAGAGGAATCATATCAAGAGCAAGCAAATGCTGTGAGAAATTACAATCAGAGACCTGCAAATGACCCCTTTTCTGCAACATACAACCCAGGCTGGAAGAACCACCCCCAACTTATCATACAAACAAAATTCAGGGCAAATTCCTCCTCAATATTCTCAGTAGAATAACAGGCCACCACCAGATTTCCAACCAAGACAATAAGGGCAACTCTAAAAACCGAGCTATGAGACCATACTAGAGGTTGTTATGACACAACAGAAGAGAACTGATGACCTTGTTGACCAGATCAAGCAACTGACATCTAGTATGCAAGCCCTAACTACCCACAATAAGATGTTGGAGAACCAGATTGCACAGTAAGCCAGTACAGTTAGCAGACCTACAGGGAGACTACCAGGACAGCCTGAGATGAATCCTAGGGAGCAAATCAACGCGGTCACAATAATGAGTGCCAAATATAACGAGACACCTGAAGAACCTATTGAGGAATCTATTGATCAGTCTACAAGCATTGTCTTTGATATGGAGTACTGCAAGGAGATAAGGGAAGAAGAAAAATATGTAAACCCGCCTGCATATGTCCCTCCAATTCCTTTCCCCCATAGGCTGTTTAGAACAGAACAGAGAAAACATGATGTTGGTAAGCCAGAGACAGAGAAAGACCAAGTAAGTCAGAACATTGAAATAACAAAAGTAAGAGACCCTGGGAATATTTCAATTCCATATAAAATTGATAAATTTTCTGTTGAAAATGCTTTGTGCGACATAGGAGCTAGTATTAGCTTGTCACCATCACATTTGATTGAGAAAATAGATAGTGGAAAACTTAAACCCACCGACACTTATGTTCAATTCGCTAATGGTTTTGATCAGCAACCGATTGGTATTTTAGAGAATGTAACAATTTAGATTGATAAATTTTCTATTGTTACTGATTTTATGGTTGTTAGCATGAAAGAAAATGTTAAGTTTCCTGTCATTCTAGGAAGACCGTTCTTAGCAAGCACGGGAGCTATAATTGACATGTTGCATGAGAAGCTGACTCTGAATTTGAATGATAGTAAGTTAATTTATGATTTCTCATCAGAAACTAAAAGAATTAATTTTGCAGGTACCAATCAGTCTCCAGGAGTAAAGGAGAACAATTTTGATAAATGAAGTGATTTTGAAGTTGACAACCATCTCTCAGAAAGTTGGGAAAAAACATAAAAGGGATAAATTAAAGGAGGCTGAGACATGGACACTACTTAGAGCATTAGGGTTAAATCTATATAATGAATTGGAGAGGCGTGAGGAGCAACAATTGCCAATCATTCACTGCGCCTCGTACCCACCAGAAGAATCATGAACATTGCTTCGGTCGAGCTAAAGACCATAAACAAGCGCTACCTGGGATGCAACCTAGAGGCTTTGAAATTTCACTAATTTTAGCATGCTCCTTTTTCTTAAGTTTTGATTTCTTTGCAATTCATAGGGTTTATCTTTTAAGTTTTATTTCGTATTTTGTTGGTGTTATCTGATGAACTCTTTTATATGAAAATTCTTCTAAAATTGATGTTTTGTGTGCAAGAATTTTTCAGAAATTTTTGAAAATTTTTATGACAAGAAGCCAAGTCAAAACGCGCAATTTACGAGTGAAGCCGTAATTATCGCGCAGCTGTAATTGTGAACATGACCGAGTTTTATGGGACACTGTACGCCAAAGCGAGTTTACGGCCTAAGCCGTGACGACATTACGGACCGTAAGTTCTTACGGCTCGACTTAACCAGCAACTTAGGGTTTTACGCACGCACTCGTAAATCGACGATTTTCGACGATTCCTTCCACGAGCGGCGACGAAACCTTTCCACCTTCCTTCTTCTGCGTTCAGAGAGTGATTCCCGACAATCGTTCATCGGATTTCTGCCGGATTTTGCGAAGAACAGACGTTCGTTTGCTGACCCGCCAGCACCCGTTTTTCGACCGATTCGAGTCCGATTTGCGCACAGATCTATGAGTTTTCTCTACTCTGGCCTGAGATTCATTGTCTGCACTTTCACATCGATATGGATCCATTTTGATCGATTTTTTAGGGCGATTATCACGTGCGACTTTCACATGTGATTTTCATAGTTTCTGCAGCTTACCGTTTTTTTTAGTTGATTTCCATATATTTGGATTGCATTGCTTAATACTATGGCACCGAGGAGATCTGTGAGGTCTAGGCCCTACGAGGTAGTGATGAAGAGTAGATATCCTGGACCAGAACCACGTTATATGTATAGGATGGTGTTTGGAGTGCTACCAGATACTTTTGAGAGGATATTTTATCCAGACTCACCACCTGAGACCCATGCACAGACATCAAAGGCTCCGAGGACATCTTCAGTGGACAGCACATCACAGATGAGGCCGTAATTCTATTACGCACCGTGAAACTTTCTATGACCGAAGGCATTGTACACAGAAACAATTACGGCTTCGGCCGTAATTACATCACGGGCCGTAAAAACTTTCGTCCGACGAGTTTTCAGCTCGTTTCTCACTCGATTCAAACCGGGTTTGAGCCAAACTTCGCAGAACCGTTTCTTGATGGATTCTAAACTAGTCCAACTATAAAAGATCGAATTTTGATTGGGTTTGGAGAGCTTTTTCGGACAAAGACAAACGGCAACGGCAATAGGGGCGACAACACGATTTCCAAGCATATTCCGGTGAGATTCTCTCTGAAAGTGACGATTGATCGACTAATCCTCATCCACGGATCAAGGAGAAGACGGTTCTATAGTCCTTTTAGCAATATCTTGCAATTTTTCATGAGTTTTTACTTGTTCATCAAAAACATCATGTATTTCTTTAATATCATGAGTGAGTAAATACTTTTGTCGGGATGATTGGGCGTAGCCTATTGACTTTTATGAGTTAATCCATATTTTTACTACTTTCATTAGAATTTATCTTCATGATTTAGTTGAAATTGTACTTCTTTCGTGATTTACCCTGGCCAAGTAAGTTTGTGTTTTAGGCGTTGTGAGAAGGACCGAGAGGTGAATCGCAACGTCCGACCTATTTCAATTAGACCTACGAATCCAATCACGAGAGTAGTATGGATTCGTCTGAAGGGTTTAACCAACTCTTCATAGAACTTAAAGGGTTTAATTAGGTTAACTGTCACGAGAGTAGGGAGTTAATATAATTAAATACCGTACTACGCTCCGAGAGGAGGTAGTATGTACCATAGGAAGAGTTCCTTTCATGATAGATAATTTCTGTGATTTAGTTATTATTTTTACAACTCATAATTGTCAATGTGGCGAACCCATGAAATCCTGATTCTTTAGAAATCGAAACTCTTAAAAGCTGTTTTCCGAGTTTGTTCGTGCGTAAAAGTTTAGATAGACCATTGAATTAGTCTGCCTAGATTTAAATTAGTCAAGAAGTCAATACTTAGCTTCGTAGTCCTCGTGGGATCGATAACTTTTATTACTTCGATAAATCCGTGCACTTGTGGATACCTATTAGATCCGCTTCAATCGGATGGAACTCTAAGGCTGACTAGGATTCGCTCTCTTTGTGGATTGAAGCTCTGCTATAGGGCGCAGAGAATCAAGATCAAGCATGCAAACTCTGGATTAAACAAGATTTGGTGACTTCCAGCCTCAATCCTGCGTGCAGATGAACAAAGCTTTGCCTTCCTTACTAGGCAGCGAACAGCGAACCTGATATTTTCATATCTTTCTCGTCATATTTTGCAACTGCTCTTTACTGTTTTTAATAAAATTTTATCATTTTTGATTGTTGTCAGAGTCACTTCAGTAAGTATGATTGTGATTTTTCTTGTGTTCTTTGCCCAGGCGATCCGGACTCTCATCAGTTTCAGAGTTCTCTCTTTAGCGGATGATTTTTGTTGTCTCACAGGTATTTTTCATTAGCTTCTCCTTTGGGTTCTTTAGATCACTCTTATCATTTTTATTATTATTATTTTTTATCCAGTCCTTTTGTTTCAGCTCGAGCTGGAAATCAACTATGGCTTCTGCATGTCCTCGCCACAGCGCTTGTAGCAAAATTTTAATCTCAGTTGGAACAAGGGGGTTCCTCTTTCCATACTGGAGTTTGATGCTCGATCTTGAGGGAGATCAACCTTTACCGCATTTCTTGCAGTGTCGTGAGAGGACCTTGTGGATTCTCCTCACCAGGTAATGGTTTTATCATCATTCATTATTTTATCTTCGGCGTTTCATCTGCCCTCTTTTTTTACGCCCAGTATTTTCTTCTCTTTTTTTGTTCATCTGGCATCTCCTCTTCTTCTACTCACCTCTTGCATCACTTCCCTTCCTTTTAGCCATCTTGGTTTTTTTTTCTTTTTTTTTCATTCACCGTGATGCCACAGGGTGCTTAGTGCACCTTAGGCCTACAGAACAAAACTACAAAAAAAAGTGTTTCTTGTGATACCAGGACGCTTAGTGCGTCCATGAAGCCTAGGAGGTAAAAACAGAGTGCGTGTGTGTTTCTTGTGATGCCAGGACCCTTAGTGCGTCCATGAAGCCTACAAAAGAAAGAGAGAAACTTCACTCCCCTTACCCCTTATACTTCTTGCAACCTGTTCGTATCCTTCTCCTTGCTTCTTCTTACAACTTCTCCTCTTCCTTCTTGCGATTTCCGTCTCTTACTTCTTGCGATGTCCCCCTCCCCCCCCCCCCCCCCCCTCCTCTTTTTTCTTCCTCAGCCTCTCCCTTTATGTAGGCCAACGGCAAAAAAATCCCCAAATTTTCCGCTAACAATCATCCCCTTGTCTTATTTGTGCTTCTTTCCTCCCTGTCGACTGTCGCGACCCCTCTTGATTTCTTTTTGCCAGCCCTTGTTATCTCCTCACTTGTTGGCTGTTTTATTATTTTTTTATTACTTTTTTATATCGCTGGCCGGAGACTTTCCTTAAGTGGGCATGCAACTCAGCTTATTTATGGGCTGAGAAATGCAGGCTGTGTCCTGGTATCGTGAGCTGGTTTTCAATTCCGTGGGCTGCCTGTTTTGTAGTGAAGTGAGTTGGCTTCTCCTCGTGTTGACGTCAACTTGACTGGAATGTAGACTATTTGACCAACATGTTGACCCTCCCTTCTTGCTGCTAGTTTGTGTTGAAGTTGGACAGCAATTGGGCTGGTTAATTGGGCCACATATGGTGTATCCTAGGGATGCTCTAGTGGGCTGATTGGGGAGTGTTACATGGATTCAATGTGTCTTTAACGTATCTGTAAAAGTCAAAATCAATTTTGTAAGAGTTATGGATGGCGGAGATTGGTCTTCATCTCATTATCTTGCAAGAGTTGTGGTGCTTGGCAAGAATTTGGAATATCACAGGAACACCCACCACGCTTCGCAGGAATGGTAGAGGTGTAGGGAATGAGCGAATGGGGTAAGAAGAAAAGCCCCTCTGTCGTAAGGGTGACACTTTTATAGGAGTTAATAAGTATATTAAGTCCGATAATAAATTTGGTTTTAACTAGACTAAAGGGTCGTAAACAAATTCGACCGATATAAGCAGGTTGGGTAAAATGAGCATTTCCTAAGGAAAAGAAAAGCTTATGTTTGGCTAGAATATATTCATACAAGAATAATTTTCCATCCATTTGTTCTGCATAAAACTTGTCCTGAGGATCAAGTTTCAGATGATATTGTTAGGGAACAAGATCCATATCTAAGATTGTATTACTACAGCCAGTATCAATCAAAGCAGGAATTTCCAATTTCCAGTCTGAAATTTGGATAATGCTATTGACTTTGATAGAGTATAACCACGGAGGTTGTACAGGTTTATGGATAAAGTCAATGTGTTTAGAAGAAGGGTCGTCTTCCGTATTTTCATTATAATCTGTATTTTCATAAAAAATCAGATTTTCAGGAAGTTGGCGGGAACGACTTCCTAGTTCTAACTCATCAATCCTTTGGGTGAGTTTATATACTTCATTTTCTAGTTGAAGAATACGAAGTTCTACAATTTCAGTTCTTGCAGCTGGTCCTGTTTTGTGAGGAACAGGCTGTGAAGAACTAGGTAAAGATATTTGTTGCTTTTCAAGGCAATATCGACAAGCCTCTAGAGAACAAATAATACATTGGTAACGAAGACTCAAACTTGGATATTTTAGACAATATACGCAAGCATGATCTTGGCTTCCTCTCCTTGGACACCACTAGTGTTCATGTGTTGGTATTATTAAGGGAGTCATGATATGGTACGGAGGTTTATCCGTAGCCATTTAAAGTTGTTCTAGATACGGTTTTAACATATCTAGTTTGTCCAGAGAATGACTTGTTAAATGTTCAGTTTCAAAAGGGGATTGGAGCTAATCGGATTTAGATAATAAATCAGCAGTAAATTCTTCTAATTCACTGTCTGACTCTGATTTATAAGTAGTATCTGGTATAGAGACAATACTATATATTGACTTTGTATCAGAGATATACTCGTCTACATGGAGTAGATCTTCTTGAACACAATCAACAAGAATTGATTGTTTATTATAGAGATTTTGCCTCTTAGTACAATCTCGTGCTAAGTGGTTTTGACTTCCACATGTAAAACATGAAAGCTTATTTTTATAATCCCTCTTAGGATTATATTTTCTAACATGCTTTTTTTTAGCAAGATAGGGTTTCTTTGCAGAAGATTTTCTAAGAAAATATCTCTTAAAAGGTTTGTTCTTCTTAGATTTCATCTTTTGCTTAGGCTGGTCCTTAGCATATGTTTGAGGTGTATAAAGTTCGTTACAGAAACTAAATTCACCTTTTAAGTGATGGTCGTCTCTTAATCGAGTACATCTTTCTACCAATTTATCAATGATAAATTGTATTCTTTTAGTAACATTATTTACAGCAAAGGGAAGTTATGCTATTTGTGGATCAGTATTCCATGCTTGATGTATTTCATAGCCAATAGGAGCAGGTAATTTTAGGAATAATATTTCCCCGAGGGCTTGGTCATGGTATCCACCAACTTTGCAAGCATAATAAAGATAGTCTTGCAAAAAAGGTTTAATATATTTTCATTTTTAATTTGGATAATTTCCAGCTTTCTAATCGCTTCTTTTTGTTGAGCATTAAATCCCATATTAGGATTTGATCCCAAAATCATTATTTTCATTCGGTTGGTAAAATTATAAGGATTTACTCCTAATGAAATATCTTGTTGAAACTCTACAGGGCAGTTCAACTTATAAGATTCCCACATGGCTCGGGCAGTTTCTCCTAGAAAATTTTCTAGATAGGAATACATTTCTTCAGCAGAAAAGTTTCCATCGATTTCTGTTACCTTCATGGCAACCATAAATGCCCAATTATCTAGAACTGTGCTCCATGTTTGTGGGTCATGAGCTGCTAGATTAAGGATCCTTCCTTCATCTAGAAGTTTTTTCTTATCTATTGTTTCTAAAGGTAATCTCTTACCTCTAGATCTACTTTCTCGGTCTCCTTCATACTGGGTATAAGGTTCACGAGGGGGTTGGCCTACAGTATAGGTCCTTATGTGTGAAGTACTTGGCTGGGCCGTACTTGTTGAGGCTGTTGCCTGTACTGGATTATTATATACTAGAGTAGTATTACTAGCTTGTGGTTCCTGACCAGTCATTATTGTATCCATCAAATTTTGAGATATACTTTGGACACTCTGAGAGTCCTCATCAAAAAAGGATTCCTCGATGTCATTTTCAATTTCGAGGAAAGAATTAATTATTTCTTCCTCTTGCTTACAAACCCTAAGTCTTGGGACTTTTTAGGCTCATGCCAGACTCTAATATTTCCTTCATTATCGTAAATAAACTTATGAGAACTAAGTAATTTCCCTGTTTCAATAAACTTGATTTCTAGACTTATCATTTCTTCAAATGTAAAGTCTAATTCCTTAGGTACTACAAGAGTATGTTCTTCTAGTAACATTATGACTCTAGAAATTTTTCTAGTCCTGATGTTGAAGCCTCATTATCATTAAGGGTTTGTTTCTTTTTATAATTTGAAAACCTCAAATTATATGTGTCATCAGAATTCTTGAACATAATGTTGTCCTCCGGGATAAGCATTTGTTCACAATCTAAATTCTTGGAGATATTCCAATCCAACCCTCCAAGATCATCTGGGGAGATAGCCATAGGCTTTATCATTTTAATTCCTTTACTGGCTAAAGCATCTATTACAAAAGAAATATACAGCTTGTATCCAGTATTAGAATTGTTTGTTAATTTTCCTAAAAATCCTAATCCTATAAGAAGATTAGAATCTCCAAAAAAATCTTCGTATCCTCGTGCTTGGATACCAATTTCTAATTCTCCCAAGTCCTTAAGACTTATGAGAAAATCTGGGGCACAATAAAAGATACCCTTATTTTCAGTCATGTCTACTTCCATACAAGCAATAATTGCTTTCCTTGCATCAGATTTCCATCTTTTGTCAAGAATTGCAATTAATACTTTTGTTCCTAGCTTCTTTCGTGCTAATCCTTTTACTGAGATTATAATCATTCCTATATGAGCTAATGTTTTTCCTGATTATCTCAGTTTTGTTAAAAAATCTCTGAAAATAATCTTGATATTTTTTGGTTCTGTTGTGACAGAAATCTGTTCTTCACGAGTAATTCTTAGAAGTTGAGTTCTAAGGTTTAATGGTCCTATCCTGTAAAGGAGTTGAGGACGTAATATTTGTAACCTATTATTTTGATAGGCCTCAAATTGTTGATCTATATCAACAACTTCTTCTAGAACTTGTGCTGGAATTCCTTGTCCATCAAAAATCCTATTTAAGGGATTTGGGATGGGATTACTTATTGATAACCATTCATTCTAGTTATTTTCTCGTACTGTTGTGGTACCAGTAAGGGTATTAGAAGTTCCTGTAAATGGTCTTGTGCTCATTTTCAGGCAAACTGGGTACTCCTAGGTTGTCTTATACCTTTGCAGGTAGAGGTTTGAGATATTCCAGTGTGTCCTGAAGACATCTGTAATACTCGATTTAATTGTGTAGTTAACTCTTGAACCGAGGTTTGATATTGTTGAGTCTGTATGACTAACAAATTTTCTAATTTTTGGATTATTTCATGTTGTCTAAGGATTCTATCAGCAGAAGTTTTTATACTTTCTTGCTGCCTAATTGCAGATTCAGTAGACATTGATATACTTGAAAGAATAGTATCAAGTTTTTGATTTAATTGCATAAGATATGCAATGATAAAATTATTTTGTCTAACAAATCTTTTGTCAGAAGCACTTTGGGAATCATCTGAGATCATTCCCAAAGCATTATCTAAATAATTACTAGATTCAACTAGTGCTTTTTAATAGTCAATATCTTGATCTATCGCTCTTGGATATTCTTTCGTAGGATTTACCATTCTTCGGAATTTTTCTGCAACTTTTCAAGTAAAGCTGCTGTTTTTGTTGTTTGATAGTCAAAGATTTTTGATTGTCTTTGAAGATGATCTAATATGTTTTTAAGCTCTGCTGTGAGTTGTTTCTGTAGTAATAGAGATCTTTCAATCTCCTTTACTATAGTAATCAGATGAATGTACTGATTTTTAATATATTCTTGATTTTTATAAATATTGCGTAAAAGCATATTCTTTGCTATCATTTCTGTATGTACTGTTTTCCATAATTCAGTACATAAATGATTAAAGTCTCGGAGGCTTTCAGCCTGAGAAATTTGTATATCGATGATTGTGTTTAACTGAGCATTCTCAGTGTGTAATTGATAAATATATCTGTCATTTTCTTTTGGAAAATAGCATTTATGTTTTGTTGCTTGGGAATTAGCTTGTATTTCCCAATAATTGTGTGGTAAACTTAAAGATAGATAACCAATATCCATCTTTTAATTCTTGTTAGGTTTCTTTTGTCCTAACAAGGTTATTGACATCCGTAGGTTTTTAACCGTAAGATGTGTCTTAACGGTTTGTTTATGCTTGTAGGCATAATTCAGTTTAAAGCCCGGAGGCTTTTGTGGATAAATTCTCTTCATTAGAGATATGATCTATAAAGATATCAGATAACAAATTAATAGTTGATTGATCTACTAGGTACTGACACATAATTTTATGGAACCTTGTTGGTCTTGTGTAAAGAAAGAGTAGCTAAGGAGTAAGAATAAGAACTAGCTATAGATTTCTGGACATTATAATGCCTTTATTTTCCTCTAGTATCAGTCGCTCTACCAGGACTTTAAGACCCAGGTAAACATCATGTCGTATGGACGTTAGCAAGCCTTTCTTCTTGAACGACCCTCCTGCTCTGTAGAAGACTCTGCTTGCCAAGCCATTAACCCTCTAGTTCACTTGGTTGCTAAAAATCATGGTGACTTAAGCAACCCCGCCTTAACTAGATTTATATAAAAAACAAAGCATTATAAAACCTATCTGAACTAGTTCCCATAATACATCTGCTTAGCATTCTTCTTTACACAAACAGCGTTTTAACCCATATTTATGTGCGTTCCCGTTCGATCAAATATGAACCATACAAAGCTCTGATACCAAAAAGGTAAAAAGGGGGGGGTATTTTACAACTCGAAAATACTTAAAAGATGCTAAATATATTAAAAGATCATAAGGACTTACAAGAACCTGAAGAACACTCTTTCACACTTGCACTCGACTAACTGAAGGCGGATACCTTCTTACAACAAGCCTACTCTCTTTATATAGAGAGATTTCTTACACATGAAGTAAAGCATCAATAATTGATGCCAGCACACATTACATAATTGAAAGCATCTTACAGACTGTAAAGCACACTTTTTTAAAAAAAAATTTAAAAAAAGATTCTCTGGTAAGGACCCGCCTTGCAACTGAGCCGGCATCGCGTCTCTTTCAACCCGTGACTCTTTTATAAAAGCTTCTTTCTGTACACTAGCCCACTATTTTGGAATAGTGGAGATTCTTCTTGTCTGGACACCTAGTCATCCTCTTGTATTTCGTCCAGAATATTATCGTCCCCAGCATCATTATCTATAGGGTGAATCATTCGTCTATAATCTTTATAGGCTTTTACCAAAGATTCTTCCTTGATATGCTTGAAATGTTCATACTGACCGGGGTGAGTACAAAAGTGGGAGGGAAATGGAACAAAGGTACATTCGAGTTCATCCTCCACATAGATTTTCATAGTCTTTTCTTCTGTGAGGAGATAAGACTGATAAAAATTAAGTGTTTCTTCTGTCATAATATAATTACGCCAGAGTTGTATCTGTAAGTCCAGAGGAACTTCAGCAGTACTTAAGACTTCTTCCCGAAAGGATTGAGTCCAAAAATCACGCATGAAGTCTTGTTGAATCTTGATTAGCACTTGATGTTTCGCATCACTTGGATATCTCAAATACCAAGGAGGACAAGAGCTAATATTTAAGTCTAAATACCCAGCAAACTCATGATGCTTGTACATATGTTTGATGCAATACAAAAGTCTCCAAGGAAACCTTGCTAGTTTCTGCAGGTGTAATGAGTGGACTACCAGTCTGTCCAGTAATCTATAATTAAATAGGTCTAAGAGAGAGACCTCTGTGTCTAGAATAACACAATCATTCCACTGAGTAAGGTCAATAGAAGCTTTAATGATAGTAAAACCAGTCTGGCAATAGCAGTGAGGCTCATCTGGATGAGCCATTTCTCTTGATAATGAAACCATCGTCATATGAAGACCTTGGTGTCTTGTGATTTCATTTAAGGCTATTTTTCTCAGATAGCTGACAACCTTCAAAAACTTTTGATATTGTGTTTGTTTCACCAGCTCGTATACTTGCTGTTGAGCAAGATAGATTTGAGGTGGAATCTGTGAACGAGAATTCGTCCAATGAGATTCCATTTCATTGTTCCAAGTTGTGTTCAACAACTCAAACTTTTTCTCAAGCTCTGTTTTTTCGGCTTACAGGCTTGCCAATTGACTTTTGAGAACACTTAGTTCTTCTTCTAGGTTGGTGATCTTAAACTCTTTAGCAATATATGCTTCTAGAGTCTGTGGTTCCAACTTTACTTGTTTTGTAACTGCGGGTGCTGGCAAAGTTTTCATATACCTTAAAGCTTGGAGATGACCAGCTAAGGTATTCATTGCTATGAGAAATCCAGCACCGTGATGGTCTTTCCACAAGAGATCTAGAATCGTCCTATCATGTCCAGTCAAAGCAGTATAATGTTTAGGTGTCCTAAACAAAAACATTGGTGTTTTGTCCGGTTCTTCTTTGATCACTTGTGCATAAGTTATGTCATCCGTCACCATAGGTTGGGGACCTTAAGGACCTTTCTTGGCTTTACCACTTTGCTTCTGAGAAGATGACATGCTTCTAGAGGCCATTATCTATTCAACCATCAGTTGTCATTTAAAGATAAAATATCTGATTGAATAACATGACGTTATTCTTTTAGCCTAGGCATTTATATGGATAACCTTGAGTTATCATTCTGGCCTTTGTTAGAGGCGTGATAAAATGTCTGAAATAACATTATTTTTTCCTCTGATATGTTCAAAGGTAATTCTGTATGCATTGTTAATACAATGGTCTGTAAATGATAGTCATCTCTTTTGGGAGATGCGCTTTTCATTTTTTATATTTAAAAACTTTACGATTGTCTCACAATCAGTTCTTATTAATATTTCTTTTTTGTTTAAAAAAATAGTCTAAAAGCATCTAAGCCATAACACACGGCCAGAAGCTCTTGATTAATGCTACTGGTGACATTTTTCTCTCGAAATTTGCCAGAAGCATATCTACATATGCTTTCAGGTTCTGTAGCATATTTGTGAGGTTTACAAAGAAGAATGGCTCCTCATCCATGTTCGCAACCATTTATTTGAACAATCAGGTAATCATTGTCCAGTGGTAATTTAAGCAAGGGTAATGTATCTACCAATTGCCTAATTTTCTCGATTTGTTTATAATCTTCATTGTTAAACTTCTTTACACCAGTAAGAGATAACTTTGAGTAGAGGGGTCCACTCAATTTATGCAGATCCTTCAAAAAAGGTCTAGCGTAATTTATTAACCCCAAGAATTGTTGTAGACTCTTGGTGTCTGTAACCGCAAGGATTTTTATTTTAGAAGCAATATGAGGTTGGAATTTGATAGCTCCATTCTCAATTTCTACTCCTAAACATTCAATATTCTTTCTGTAGAACTGAAACTTTTGTCCTGAAACAATAATCTCATTTGTATATAATTTTTGTAATACAAGTTTTAAATGACTTGTATGTTCTTTTTCTGATTTGTTGTGTATAAGAATATCATCTATATACACACAAACGAATTCCTGATAAGGTTTAAAAACCTCATCCATTTTTCTTTGGAATATCTTGTTGAAACTCTACAGGGCAGTTCAACTTATAAGATTCCCACATGGCTCGGGCAGTTTCTCCTAGAAAATTTTCTAGATAGGAATACATTTCTTCAGCAGAAAAGTTTCCATCAATTTCTGTTACCTTCATGGCAACCATAGATGCCCAATTATCTAGAACTGTGCTCCATGTTTGTGGGTCATGAGCTGCTAGATTAAGGATCCTTCCTTCATCTAGAAGTTTTTTCTTATCAATTATTTCTAAAGGTAATCTCTTACCTCTAGATCTACTTTCTCGGTCTCCTTCATACTGGGTATAAGGTTCACGAGAGGGTTGGCCTACAGTATAGGTCCTTATGTGTGAAGTACTTGGCTGGGCCGTACGTGTTGAGGCTGTTGCCTGTACTGGATTATTATATACTAGAGTAGTATTACTGGCTTGTGGTTCCTGACCAATCATTATTGTATCCATCAAATTTTGAGGTATACTTTGGACACTCTGAGAGTCCTCATCAAAAAAGGATTCCTCGATGTCATTTTCAATTTCGAGGAAAGAATTAATTATTTCTTCCTCTTGATTACTAAACCCTAAGTCTTAGGACTTTTTAGGCCCATGCCAGACTCTAATATTTCCTTCATTATCGTAAATAAGCTTATGAGAACTAAGTAATTGCCCTGTTTCAATAAGCTTGATTTCTAGACTTATCATTTCTTCAAATGTAAAGTTTAATTCCTTAGGTACTACAAGAGTATGTTCTTCTAGTATCTACTTTGGACACTCTGAGAGTCCTCATCAAAAAAGGATTCCTCGGTGTCATTTTCAATTTCGAGGAAAGAATTAATTATTTCTTCCTCTTGCTTACTAAACCCTAAGTCTTGGGACTTTTTAGGCCCATGCCAGACTCTAATATTTCCTTCATTATCGTAAATAAGCTTATGAGAATTAAGTAATTTTCCTGTTTCAATAAGCTTGATTTCTAGACTTATCATTTCTTCAAATGTAAAGTCTAATTCCTTAGGTACTACAAGAGTATGTTCTTCTAGTAACATTATGACTCTAGAAATTTTTCTAGTCCTGATGTTGAAGCCTCATTATCATTAAGGGTTTGTTTCTTTTTATAATTTGAAAACCTTAAATTATATATGTCATCAGAATTCTTGAACATAATGCTGTCCTCCGGGATAAGCATTTGTTCACAATCTAAATTCTTGGAGATATTCCAATCCAACCCTCCAAGATCATCTGGGGAGATAGCCATAGGCTTTATCATTTTAATTCCTTTACTGGCTAAAGCGTCTATTACAGAAGAAATATACAGCTTGTATCCAGTATTAGAATTGTTTGTTAATTTTCCTAAAAATCCTAATCTTATAAGAAGATTAGAATCTCTAGAAAAATCTTCGTATCCTCGTGCTTGGATACCAATTTCTAATTCTCCCAAGTCCTTAAGACTTATGAGAAAATCTGGGGGATAATAAAAGATACTCTTATTTTCAGTCATGTCTACTTCCATACAAGCAATAATTGCTTTCCTTGCATCAGATTTCCATCTTTTGTCAAGAATTGCAATTAATTATGGATTACTGGACAGACTGGTAGTCCACTCATTACACCTGCATAAACTAGCAAGGTTTCCTTGGAGACTTTTGTATTGCATCAAACATATGTACAAGCATCATGAGTTTGCTGGGTATTTAGACTTAAATATTAGCTCTTGTCCTCCTTGGTATCTGAGATATCCAAGTGATGCGAAACATCAAGTGCTAATCAAGATTCAACAAGACTTCATGCATGATTTTTGGACTCAATCCTTTTGGGAAGAAGTCTTAAGTACTGCTGAAGTTCCTCTGGACTTACAGATATAACTCTGGCGTAATTATATTATGACAGAAGAAACACTTAATTTTTATCAGTCTTATCTCCTCACAGAAGAAAAGACTATGAAAATCTATGTGGAGGATGAACTCGAATGTACCTTTGTTTCATTTCCCTCCCACTTTTGTACTCACCCCGGTCAGTATGAACATTTCAAGCATATCAAGGAAGAATCTTTGGTAAAAGCCTATAAAGATTATAGACGAATGATTCACCCTATAGATAATGATGCTGGGGACGATAATATTCTGGACGAAATACAAGAGGATGACTAGGTGTCCAGACAAGAAGAATCTCCACTATTCCAAAATAGTGGGCTAGTGTACAGAAAGCAGCTTTTGTAAAAGAGTCACGAGTTGAAAGAGACGTGATGCCGGCTCAATTGCAAGGCGGTCCCTACCAGAGAATCTTTTTTTAAAAATTTTTTTTAAAAAAAGTGTGCTTTACAGTCTGTAAGATGCTTTCAATTATGTAATGTATGCTGGCATCAATTATTGATGTTTTACTTCATGGGTAAGAAATCTCTCTATATAAAGAGAGTAGGTTTGTTGTAAGAAAATATCCGCCTTTAGTTAGTCGAGTGCAAGTGTGAAAGAGTGTTCTTCAGGTTCTTGTAAGTCCTTATGATCTTTTAATATATTTAGCATCTTTTAAGTATTTTTGAGTTGTAAAATACCCCCCTTTTTCCCTTTTTGGTATCAGAGCTTTGTACGGTTCATATTTGATCGAACGGGAACGCACATAAATATGGGTTAAAACGCTGTTTGTGTAAAGAAGAATGCTAAGCAGATGTATTATGGGAACTAGTTCAGATAGGATTTATAATGCTTTGTTTTTTATATAAATCTGGTTAAGTCGGGGCTGCTTAAGTCACCATGATTTTTAGCAACCAAGTAAACTAGAGAGTTAATGGCTTGGCAAGCAGAGTCTTCTACAGACCAGGAGGGTCGTTCAAAAAGAAAGGCTTGCTAACGTCCATACGACATGATGTTTACCTGGGTCTTAAAGTCCTGGTAGAGCGACTGATACCAGAGGAAAATAAAAGCATTATAATGTCCAGGAATCTATAGCTAGTTCTTATTCTTACTCCTTAGCTACTCTTTCTTTACACAAGACCAACAGGGTTCCATAAAATTATGTGTCAGTACCTAGTAGATCAATCAACTATTAATTTGTTATCTGATATCTTTATAGATCCTATCTCTAATGAAGAGAATTTATCCACAAAAGCCTCCGGGCTTTAAACTGAATTATGCCTACAAGCATAAACAAACCGTTAAGACACATCTTACGGTTAAAAACCTACGGATGTCAATAACTTTGTTAGGACAAAAGAAACCTAACAAAAATTAAAAGATGGATATTGGTTATCTATCTTTAAGTTTACCACACAATTATTGGGAAAACAAGCTAATTCCCAAGCAACAAAACATAAATGTTATTTTCCAAAAAAAAATGGCAGAGATGTTCATCAATTAGGCAGCAAGAAAGTATAAAAACTTATGCTGATACAATCCTTAGACAACATGAAATAATCCAAAAATTAGAAAATTTGTTAGTCTTACAGATTCAACAATATCAAATCTCGGTGCAAGAGTTAACTACACAATTAAATCGAGTATTACAGATGTCTTCAGGACACACTAGAATATCTCAAACCTCTACCTCCAAAGGTATAAGACAACCTAGGAGTACCCAGTTTGCTTGGAAATGAGCACAAGACCATTTACAGGAACTTCTAATACCCTTACTAGTACCACAACAGTACGAGAGAAATTAGGGTTTTCTATTCGGGGTAATTATGAGTCGGAAACCTTAGGAATTTCACGCTCTGGTGTTCCGCCGAACAACCCTAAGACACCAGTTTAGGGCTGATCCGACCGGGGTGTGACAATTGGTATCAGATGTAGGGTTAACGTGTTACGGCGAACATGGCACTATCACCTGCGAAGGTGAAGAAGGGTTTGAAATTCCAAAAGATCACCCACACAGCCAGAGGAGCGTTAGAGGACATCTGGCCCAAGCAAGGAAAAGGTAAAGCCAAGGAGACGGCTGAACCTGAAGAGATGGCGAACCACGGTGATCGTATCACACAGATTGAGCATGTGCTCGGATTGGTTAGTGCTGGGGACAACGGGATGATTCCCCAGATCGAGAGTCTTCAGAGTAGAATAGAGGCTCAAAGATTGCAGATCCAGACTCAGAAGTTGCAGATTGAATTCCTGCAGCAGACTTTGGAGGGTCTGATCGATCTGCTAGAGCAGATGGCTCGCATGAAGGAAGAGATCCATGCAGAGATCACGGTACTGCATTTGGCCCTAACGTAGGTATCACGATCAACGGCAACACCGGCGGAGCAGGAGGCTCCTAAGCCGAGGGTACGAGTACCTGAGCCAGCGACGTTCGGGCGGGGGGGAGGGGGGCGATCGTCCAAAGAGGTGGAGAACTTCATCTGGGACATGGAGCAACTATTCTTTGCTAGCCGTGTTCTAGAAGAGAATCTGGTGCGGGTGTGCATCGCATACCTCACCGGCGACGCAAAACTTTGGTGGCAGACCAAAGTTAGCTCTACAGCGGAGGCTACTAGCTGGCCTTGGAAGACCTTTCGTGAGGAACTGCAGCGGCAGTTTCTTCCCGGAAATTCGACGGATCAAGCACGTGGAAAGGTGGATCGGCTGCGACACACTCGGTCAATCCAGGAGTACGTCAGGGCATTCTCCGCATTAATGTTAGAGCTTCCACGTATGGAGGAGGATGACAGGAGGTATCTCTTTCTCCGGAACCTTCAGCCATGGGCAGAGGCGGAGGTCCGACGACACTCACCACCAGATTGGAGGGCGGCGGCGGTGGCGGTGGCCGAATCCTTGGTGGATAATCAGAAGTTTAGACCAGCACCACCAAAGAAATCCAGGACACCACCGAAGCGCGGGTCACCACGGACCCCACCGAAGGATAGAGTTCCAGAAAGAGGAAGGCCCTTTCACCGGCAGAACAGGGGTTCACCGGGACGACGAGAGCCAAAGCCACATGGTTGCTTCTTGTGCGGCGGTCCTCACTGGTAAAGGATTGTCTGTCCAGGCAGAAACTCATGGCGATGGTAGTGTAGGAACCAGCTGAAGAAGCTGAGATCAACACCAAGGAGGTAGAATCAGTGCTCTGAGGATCGGAGCAATGGTGGCCAGAGATCTACCCGAGACGGACATCAAGGGCGATGTCCAAATTGGGCGGAGAAGAATTGTTAGGCCTGGTTCAGGCCGATTCAACCCGGAGCCCACCAGGCCAAGAAGTGGCCCAAGCTCGAGACGAGAGCCCAAAGCCCAGCATCCCAATTGGAAAAATGAAGCCTGAAGCATCGGGTTAACAGGCTATGTTGACCGAGCAACGGGAAAATCGGAAGGAAGACGCGCGTCTTCATCCTCCCCGACATCTTCGCTGAACTGGCCGGACGCGGCGGCGTCTTCTCCGCATAAATTGGACGCGAGCAGCGCATCGTCTTCACGAAACTCAGAGGCGGCATCCTCCCCGCGAGACCCGGACGCAAGCGAAGGGTTCGGGAATGAGGAAATCGGAGCTGAGGAACAGCGGCTGCCCTTCAAAAGCTGTCGACGAGGGATTGAGGAGATCATCGACTCCATCGGCAAGAGATTGAGGGAGCACCGGGCGACAACACCATCTCCAGCCATTCACGAGTGTAGGGAAGCTTCGCAAGGTGAAATCCGGTGTTAGGGGTAACACCGGCGAGTGAATCTATAGGAAGGGGATCTGAGAGTTGTAAACGACGGCAAGGGCATCATCGGCGAGAGGAACTAGTGGGAGAGGGGCGGGCGATGGGGGTCGTCAGCAGTGAGAAGTTGTATAGCTTCAAATCGAGTAATAAAGAGTTCTTCCTCTTCTCCACTTCCGGTTCCCTGTTTCCGCGGCGACGACAGACTCCGGCAACGTATCAGCGACGTACGAAGGGCGAGACACAAGCGGCGTCCTCTCCCAGAGTTCCGATGAGTTCACGACACAGCGACGTCCGGCGGAGGCAGCGCCGTGTGCGAAGAAGACGAATCGAACGAGGCGTTTGATTCGAGGCGAGTCAACATTCGGTGTGGTCAATGGCCGATTCGAAGCGCGAAGCGGGGCTGACGTCAGCAAGCCAACGCTAACGTAAGACGGTAGAAATCGAATTCAATCGATGAGTTCGAAATTGGAGCTGACGTCGGCGTGACATCAGCACAAGAGAAATTCGGCGACGAATGGTGGTCAACGACTTTGACCAGAGGTATTGATTTAGGGTTTGATTTCTTAAATTAGGGTTAGGGTTTTTCGAGCAAACTATAATTTAGGGATAAAAATCATTCAGAGAAATTAGGATTTTCTATTCTGGGTAATTGTGAATCAGAAATCCTAGGGAGTTCATGCTTTGGTGTTCCGCCGAACAACCCTAAGACACCAGTTTAAGGCTAATCCAATCGGGGCATGAGTTTAAGGCTAATCCAATCGGGGCATGACACTGTTAGTACTACTACTATGCATACCCTCCTTTTTAGAGCTTGCTTGTCCTCTTTAGTGATCCCTTGTTTATAGAATTTCTTCCCTTGTTATAAAATTTCATGACTCAACACTTTGCAAACAAACCTAGCTAATTCAATCTAATCAAATCAATTTACCCAATTAGTTTGTTACTTAGTCTAAATATCTAACCTTATACTGCAAGGCTCAAACTAACATCAATTTTACAAAAAATAAAGTAATGTATATTACTTTTCAATTCAAACAAAACTTTTTTTCCCTTCCCATATTCATATGAATATTATGCATAAATAAAACAAATCAACCCACCTTTGGTGTTTTGAGCATAATGTATTTTAAAGATCAACACCAAGGTCTGTATCTAACTTTTTAGCGGATTAAACTAAAAATTTCAACCTTCTCAGATCCAACTGTGGACAAATTTGCAATCTCCAAGGGCCCGAGTAAAATTTGTCCCAACGAAAACAGCAATCTTAAGGCTACATTCTATTGAATAGAATTCACAGTGGAAAAGATGAAAAGTATAAACATAGCCTAAGTGAACAAACTATGAATAGAAAGAAAAGAGATGAATCCACTCTCAACCAGAACTTGCAATCATCATAATGCAATATTTATCTGAGGTCACAAGACACCAAAAACTCCTCCAAATGCTCTTAAATTGCACCAAATCATGCACGCGTTCATATTCAAGAACCAATGCATTTAGAGTCATTTATTCAAGAACCAATGCATTTAGAGAGTCATTTTATCATAGCTTTCTCTTCTAAGATGATAGAAATAAGGAAATCAAATAATTCAAATCAGCCGGCGCAAACTAGAATAAAAGCATAGTTTTAGAAAATCATAATGCAACATTGCAAAAAGATAACCCAAGGAGTTTTCGCTTCAGTGTCCAGCTCATTATGTTAAAAAACTATATTCTCTGCTGCTAACAGCATGCAGAGCATGGAAATTGTAAATGCAAACTAAAAACTTAAAGAGACTTAGAAGTACCGTCTGGAGCAATATGAACTGCATCGTACCTCATCAATTTCCTGATCATTTCACAATGCAGATCTTTATAACAGAAGCAACACCTATTCGGTGGAGTGCAACAACAGCATCCCCCGGCACACAAAGTTGCTTCTCCACTGCTGACTTGAGAGCTGCCTGAAGGATCACTTCAGTTGACTCAGAATCTGTAGCCTTTGCAGAACCTTCCGCCAGTATTGGAATCAGTCCTCTATAAATGAGGCTTTGCCTTGCAGGCGACTCATCACTGACAGACCAATCAAATGTGTCCGTGCTCAGGACAGGAACAACAACTGATAGGATTGGAACTCTCGGTCGATACTTGGCAACCAACTTGGCCGTGGTTCCACCACGAGTCAAGACCACAATCAGTTTAGCCTCAGCCTTGTTTGCAGTCCGAACAGCTGAAGATGCAAGACTTTCCAGTGGGCTCATTGGCAGAGGAGCAGATCTAATCATCTCCTTGAAAATGGCATTATAATCAAGGGAGGACTCAGCCTCCACGCATATTCGAGACATGATCTTCACTGCAAGCTCAGGATAAGCACCGGCTGCGCTTTCACCACTAAGCATGACGCAATCAGTGCCGTCTAGAACAGCATTTGCAACGTCGGTAGCTTCAGCACGTGTTGGACGAGGGGATTTTATCATTGACTCGAGCATTTGCGTGGCAGTGACAACAGGCTTGCCAACAAGGTTGCATTTGTAGATCATCATCTTTTGAGCAAGGAAAATCTTCTCAACAGGTATCTCCATCCCAAGATCACCTCGTGCAACCATGTAAGAATCTGTCTCCTTTAAGATCTCATCAAAATTTATAACCCCTTCCTGATTCTCAATCTGTGCAAGCAAAAATAACAGAAAATGTTACTATGGTTTACCTAGAACAATTCTTTATAAAGCAAAACTCTTCGTTGAACAACATTGAGCTCAAATATCTCCAGTGATCAGTTTAAGGAGCTTCTAAATAACGTTCAAGTATTTCAGTTTAGCGCATGTATATTCTTGATACTTTGCACGTTGATTACCTTAGGCCTCTGATTTAGTTCTCACTTGTAGCATCTCGTACAAGTCTGGTAAGATTTGATATGTAGGAGGTTCTTTTTGAACAAAAAAGTAGATCAATTCACAAAGAAACTGTGTATATTTCTACACAAAAAAACAATGGCACATTAGGTCATTTTAGCTAACATGAACTACGAGTTAGAAAGAAGCCATCACTAATAAACCAGCCACTTCAGAATTTACCAGAATTTAACTCCAGGAGGTGATTATATAGAGCAAGACCCATTCAAAGTGACTGATAAATTTAAAATTTATAGGTGTGGAAATTTAAATAATTTGGCAAAATCCTTTTGGGTTATGAATTATTTCACAGGGAATATGAAAGATGAAGAACCCTTGAATGTTTTAAATAATAAACCGGGGACTATCAAAATGCATTGATCTTGAGTCAGTGAATATAGTGTAAACGAAGTTTCATTAAAAACAAACAAATCAGGCAGGAAAGCGGAGCTCAATGGCTCAACAAGTCAAGCAATCAGCATGTAGTGAGACCATTTTGAAGTTTGAAACATGACAGGATTGTCCTCAAGGCTCCTTGATTGGGTTCCTATAATAATTGTGGAATTTCAGTCTGTCATGGAGAAGCAGATAAGAGAATACGGACCTTTGACATCAAATTTATTCGTTTCGCATGCGGACCAAGAAATTCTCGAACATTGACAAGATCTGATCCCTTGCGCACAAATGAGACAGCAATCATATCAACATTATTTGGAACACCCCATTGCATGACATCTTCTTTATCTTTCTCTGTTAACGTGGGGAGATCAACCACAACACCTGGAAGATTGACATTTTTCCTCTCACCTAGTGTCGCTGTGTTCTGACAACGGCATCGAACAGTTCCAGCAGCTGGGTCACATGACAATACAGACAGGGTTATTGTCCCGTCAGAGCACAATATATTATTTCCAGGTTTTAAATCTTCAGGAAGCTTCTTGTAACTCATAGAAATCATGTTCTCATCGCCCTGGATGTTGTAATCAGTGGTGATAGTAAGTTCTTGACCCTCAGTTAATTTGATAGGTTTTCCATCCTTGAGGAAACCAGTGCGAATCTCAGGGCCCTGTAACAACACAGTTAGATTCAAGAACTTAATAAACTTAGAACTACATGATAACTGTTTTGCAGAAACCAAAGGGAAAGGCTTTTTAAGTTGAACTCAGGCTAAACGTTAACAAGAAAGAAACATGAATAATTTCAATATTGCACAGTTAAGACCACTGCTTCATGTAATCAATATTCTCAAAATTCACATGTTGGGTACTCCTGAGAAAAAAAAGAAAATAAGATTGAAAATCTCCTGCAACAAAATGTGGAACAACACATTACAGTGATCATGATTAACAAAAATGTGAATAACACCATTAGAAAAGTGAGAAAATTGTAGCTTGCATGTATCTATCAGATTAATACCAGAGAAATGTCCTATACTTAACAAGGAAAGGATGCAATATTAAATGGAAATCAGCTGCAACCACACGTATGGTTTAACACAGAAAATATTCACATTTCCAATCTCTGATATTTTAGGAACAACTTACTTTTTTTCTCTCAAATCATTAATATATGCATCTCTCTTAGGGTATTGACATATACCATACCACAGATTTTAATTTCATCTTTTACTCTTGTATGCACAAAATACAGACACAGAGAGAGAAATAAAAACAGGTGTACATATATAAGTAATTAGATCAAATGAAATTAAATTAATAAATTAATTTAATTTGTTGTGCAGCTAGGTGAAGTGACAAGCCATAGAAACAAAAATCAATATAATTAATAAATCAGATAAACTGAATAAGATATCTGCATTCATCCTGTAATTTCTACTGTCAGGGCTTCTGTGATTCAGCCACCACGGACAAAAATGCTCCATTTTTTAACAAAAAAACTACACCAACAGGTGAAGTTATTAAATTAGTAAATCCAAAAATAGATTAAAAAGAAAGTCTATTGAACAGTCGTATGTTTAATAAATCAGGTATTAATGTTGGGAATACCACTGTTGGTGCGTGGTCTTTTGAACTACTATCTATTTGTAAGCATATACACTCCACCGTTCCTGGTTGAAATATGCTGAATAAGAAGTATCAAACAAGACTACATGGAAATCTAGTAATCATGACAAGTTTTCACTTTGCAACTTGTCGTGCACAGAGAAGGAATTTTCTCGAAGTTCTGTTTTCTTTTCCGAACATTAGCAAACAAGTAAACTCGTAGTACTCGAAGAAGATAAAACAAAAACGAACAGGTTACAGCATAAACACGAAGCAAAAGGTAACCTTGGTGTCGAGCATAGTGGCACACAGGATCTGGGTGTTCTGCATGGCGATCTTAAGGTTTTCAAGAGTCTCTTGGTGGTACTCATGCGTACCGTGAGAAAAGTTGAATCTGGCGACGTTCATGCCAGCTCTTAGGAGTTTCTCCAACATCGGCACCGACCTCGACGCCGGCCCCAGGGTGCACACTATCTTCGTCTTCGGCACCCGACCATCATTGGGCAACTCCTTCAAGATCCCCTCGATGTCGATGTTCGCCATGGATCCTGCAAAAGAAAGAAAAAAAATCTTAATTTTTCCCAAAAATAGACCGATCAAAAAAATCAAAGTCGCAGCACACTAGAAGAAACCGATCGGATGCAGTGATTCCAGTGAAACTAACAAAAATGAGCTAGGATTCATCAAGATTAAGAAGATTGAGTTCAGATCAGAGCAGTTCAATGAGGTTTTTAGACCATCAAAGATATAACAATCTTTTAAAAAAAAAAATACACACACAATGGGATTAGCAAATATGACCAAAAAATTTCCTGTTCGCCGCCTTGCCTTCCCCTCCTGCCCTGCGATCTCAGCGGATTCAGGTCGAGAACGAAAGGGCGCCGCCGAAAACTGTGACTTTCGGAGGAAGATAGCGGCTCTGGAAAGCAGAAAGAATCGCTGTTTACTAAAAACGAGGAGGGGAACGTGCGGAAACGTGCTTCCTCTTCAACTTTCCTGTACCAAACCCGGGTCGCGCATTCGCGATGGATTCCACGTTTGGTGCCACGGGCGCGATGCGTGAATGAATGACAGCCGTCCGATGGGTCGACTCGACGACTCGTGGTTGACTGACCACGTGTGCGGCTGATGGTCAGTCGTGCGCCGCCGGGATCCTGGCACCCCACAGTGAAACTAAAATCCGTGGGACATTTTAATTTGGCGTTGCTTTCCATTATTGAAAGGTGATTAAAATAATTTAGTTCTTGGGTTGGTGGGAAAAAAATTTTTAAAAGACTATTTAGATTCTAGAAGCACAATGTATATTAGGGGTTGGCCATGAAGCTGATTTTAAGCGGTTTTTAACTAAAAAATAGTTAAAAAATTATTTTATAATAAAAAAAATAGAAATAAAAAAAATAAAATTTAGGAAAATTATAATTTGATAGGGGTGTGCATGGTTCGATTTTGTACCCTTAAAAATCGAACTGAACCAATAAAAACGGTTCGGAGAAATGCTGAACAGATCTCGAACCGATTCTACCAGTTAACCGGTAACCGGTTAACTGGTTCGATTAACTACCAGTTTACAGTTAACCGATTTTTTATAAAAAAATAAAATTATAAAAAAATTATAAAACCATTCTCTACTTTTCATATGATTACTTAAAAAAAAATTTAGTGGTGAATCATATATAACTAGCTTCAATATGCACCATCGAAAAATTTGGTAGCAACCAGTTACAAAGATGCCTAATTCTCACATAAATCACAATTACATAAAATCAAGCCTTATGATTCTGATCTAAGCAGCAAATACCAATACATCAATTACAACCTTTAGAATTTAGATCACGTGCACAAGGAGCTTAAATCATACATCAAAGACATAACCTTGTAGCAAAGCAAGAGGAATCCATTAAAGATTTAACATCCAATTCAAAAGACAGAAGCAACACATGCAAGTCCCTCAACTCTGACCGATTTGTTGAAGTCTTGAAGATGTGCAAATTAGGCGATCAGCCGAGGAGATGAGCAGGACAGCAGGTAAGGAGATGAGCAGATCGGTGGAGTTGTGAAGGAGATGAGGAATAGAGGAGAGGAGAAACCGAGAAAGGGAGGGGAAGACCAAAGGGGCCAGAGGGGAAGATCGGCATGCCAGAGGCAGAGGGGAAGATTGGCAGGCGGAAGAGAATAAGAGTCGGTGGCGGTGCGGACTACGGACTGCAGGTACGAGACGATGGGGCGGAACTCGGAAGAGACGAATGAGTCAATGACGAATACGAATTAGAAAATAGGGTTTACTAGTATAGGTTTAGGAATTAATTTAACCATATACTATTTACCAATTTAGAAAAAAATTAATTTTTTTTATTAATACCGGTTCGATTCGGTTAATCGCGGTTCAGAAATTTTCTAAACCGTTCCTGAACCGTAAATCATTATATCTATAAAAAAACCGACCGATCAAAGAACCATTAGTTCAATTAACCGCTAAATCGGTTCGGTCGGTTAACCGCGGTTCAACGGTTCGGTGGTTTTTTTGCACACCCTTACAATTTGATACTTTTATAGTCAAAAAAACAATTTAAAATTTACATAATTTTATTTAAAATTTTAAGTACTAAAAAAAATATTATTTTAAATAATTTAAAATAATATATTTATTTATTATTTTAAATTCTAACAGCAGTTAACAAGTTATTAACTAAATATCTTATAAATTTTAATAGTACAACACAACACAGTTTAGTACAATTATAAAACTATTAACATCGGGCCAAATAGGCTCTCAGTAAAAGTGTATAAAAAAAATAAAAACTACTGAACCGTGGTTAATGGTCTAAATAACTACGTTGTGCAAACCACTAATTAACCAAATATATATAAATAAATATTTTTTTATGAATAAATATTTTTATAGATTAATAATTATATGAAAAACTAATATTATATATATATATATATGTATCAGTTAACTAAAAATCGATGGTTTACAACTTCACCGAACTAAAAAACTGATTTAATTCGATTAAAATTTAGAAATTTTTTGAACTCACAGGTTTAGTTTGAGAAAAAAAAATCACAATTAAATTAATTGAATCATGAACACTAAACATTGCCCTTTAATAATTTCATTCTATACAAAACTTTATGATTATATCAAATTGACTATACATAAATTATTAAATTAAAATAGTTCTTCTTGTACCCGATGATTTGGACATCTGAATTATCTAGCTTAGGGATGTCAATGAGTACCCGACCTCGTGAGTACCCGACTCGACCCGTTTATGGGGGGTTCGGGTACCCGATTAGCTAATCGGGTCGGGTTTGGGTTTACCCCCATAGGTACCCGCGGGTACCCGATAATCGATTATATATAATAAAAAATATATATATATATATATATAATATAATAATTTTTAATAAATATATTTATTATTATTAATATTATTTTATAATTATATTTTATAAAAATAATTTAAAAAACTAATTAACCTGATTCGGGTTTAGTCGGATTCGGATTTGGATCGAGTCGAGTCAGGTCGAGTTCGGGTTTGATAAAAAAATACAGATACCCGACCCGTTAACATTCCTAATCTAACTCTAACAATTATCGGTAACGTTGTGTTCGAAACCCTATGACCCTACTGCCCATTTGCTCTTCGGCTTTCCAGTTTCAGCCCGAGAGCCGCAGAGGCGCAGACTGAAATCCCTAACTCCCGTGTGTCTCCGTCCCATTTACTGTGCTCCAGAAGCGGCTCCTCACTCGCTTCTCCTCACCCGCTTTCTCGGTTAGGTCTCGAGAGCAGCCGACCGTTCGCCCCTGAATCTCTTCCGCTCGGCCCTCTTCGCTCGATCGGCGTTAACTCTGCGCCACCGTTCGCTCCATCCCTTCTCGCAGCCGCCATCAACGTCGTTCGCCCCTTTCTCTTCGCTCGTTGCTCGCCCCTTTCTCTTCGCTCGATCGGCGTTTCTCTGCGCTGCCGTTCGCTCGCCCCTTTCTCTTCGCTCCATCCTTTCTCGCATCCGCCAGATCAACGTCCGGCGAAAACCCTAGCTAATCGCCGGTCGTCTCCTTCCTCACGTCTGCCGCTTCCGTCAGATCCCTTCATACGCAGCCGCCAGATCAACGTCCGGCGTAATCGCCGGTCGTCTCCTTCCTCACGTCTGCCGCTTCCGTCAGATCCCTTCACACGCAGCCGCCGACGCCTCCATTCAGCCCGAGCAACTGCAGGTATTATTTTGAGTAATGTGATGTATAAACTTCTACTACTATATGATAGCATTTTGGTAGTTATGGTAGCATTTTGAATTGCATGTGAAGTTATGGTAGCATTTTGGTATTTCTTGGATGTGTTATCAAGATTGGATCGTTGCACAATATCAAACTAAGCTAATATTGTTTAATATAGCTTTGATCTCTATGAACTAGATGGTACAATTATAATGGTGATTTTGGTATACTTTATAATATTATATACAAGATCTTCGTGTAGAAAACATAAGAGAAATTTTTTTAAAAATATTTCTGGTTAGCATTACAGCACAACACAAACAGAAATAAAATCAAAAGTTGTGTATCCAAACAGCTTCAAACTTTTCCCAGCAGAACTTTTTGAACCAGAACTTTTTGAACCAACAAAAGTTAAAAGTTCCAGCTGGACTAAACAGACCCTTGGCAATCGGCAAGCGCTCGGTCGAAATATTGCTTGCCCCTGTGACCAGTGCGTAGCCGCCGGCCCACCGTGCATTCGAAGCGACGAAGAACTGAAGAAGCAACTTAATCTTCATCTTCTAATTGTCGTCTTCTATCCATCGGCGATTGGCAAGCGACGACGAGTGGGTTGGTATGCATCGCCTAAACCCAAACTGTGTAAGAGATTAAAACCGTTTGAATCGTTGATCCATTTGTTGCTTGTGATATTGCTTAAGAGATTATAAACTCTAAATAGCTAAACTATTTGATCTTCACCTCAAAACTCGCTGACGGTTACCATATGCTCAAGCCAACCGCTGACAATGAGTGTGTATAAGGAAGTTGTACTTGATGGTCATTAATCAAATCCTTGTTCGTTTTCTCATAGTTAGAGAGTCTAAATTTAGTGCACTAACTTGCATCGTAATAAAGTCATTTCTAGGAGTTTCAGAAATTTCATATGTTTAAGCATCAGGCATGGTATGTTTCTTTTTTCTCCTTATCTTAACTCCAATATTCCAATGCTTAAGCAATGGCGTATCTTGTCAATTTTTTGTTGATAGGAAAATTGGTTGGGTATAGCTGCACCTGGTTGTTAGTGTAGTAATGAATGTTATCAGATTTTGATAGGAGCAGGTACCTGATTATTCAGGTAACCGAGTATATATTAAAGTAATTTCATAGGGTTAAATTTGGTATTTATAGGATTCGGGTAATTAGTAATTAGTAAAAATTTTATTAAAGTCAGGATTGGATAAGACCTGGAAAAAAAAATCTTGGTAGATAATCGCAAATCATTATAATCTCTCATATTAAAGTCTTATCATCCCCATCAAAGTCCAAAGTCAAACTCAGTCAAAATTCATCATTAGTCAACTAAATATGAAGCTCAATCCAATGGAGATGTCATTTGCAAGTGTTGGATCATTTTCATTTCCAAATTCCAATCACAAATCTGCAAATGGTATTATTATTTACTTCTTTGTTCAACTTTGGCACATACCTCAATGAGAAAATTCCCACAATTTAGTCTCAATGACAAATCTTAGGTTAGTACTTGCATTTAGATTTATTTTAGATCCGCCTATGAAATCAAACCAAAAACACAGAATACACACTTCAGATCCTCTTCATCTTCTCAAATCATCAATTGTAAATCAGGTAGCCAGGCTTGCACTAGGGCGCGTTTGGCATTGTAGGCGTGGGCCATAGGTCCACAAACAGCAAATGCGAAGTGTTAGGAAAGCGCTGCTTGCTCACACTGGCTCCGTTTGGCGTAGTTGAAATTTTTAACTTTTGTGGGTTGAAAAAGTGTTTTTTTAAAAGTAGCTGGTTGGAAAAGTTAAATGGTGTTTGGTTAAACTGTTATGCTAGTCAAATTTTTTTAAAAGAAATTTTAAATTTAATATTTTTTTATTAAAATAATAATTTTATTATCGAAAAGACATACGAATGTAGGTGCAGACATGAGATGCAAGAAGAAAAATAGTTAGAAAGTAGTCACAAACAACTCCCTCCCAGTTTTTCTAAACCCATGCTGCTAGGTTCCAAACTTAGAAGCATTGTTATCAATAACGGATCGCGAAAAATAACTGAAAGTTAAAAATCCGCAATATGATATAGCGGATTGCATTGTGGCCAAATAGCGAAAGTTACATAATGTTTGAAATATATATTATACATATAAAAATTTTAGTATAACATTTGAAATATATGCTATATATCTAATAAAATAATTTATATAAAAAAGATAACATATTACTAACTCAATTTAAGTCATAATTTTAATTTCTCAAACTTAAAAACATAATAATGCGGTCCTATATGCTATAGCGGTGCTATAGCGTCTCATAACAGATTGCTCAAAAATCGCTATGGAAAAACGCTATAGCATCGCTATTGCGGCTATTTAATGATATTACCTAGAAACAGCTTGCCAAACACTCCAGCTTTTCAAAATCAGTTGTTTAAAGGAGCAAAAGTAGGTTACCAGCTATGCCAAACAGGGCCACTGTAGTTGACCTGCTATTTTTCGCCCAGCTTGGCCCACGGGGCTTGTGGGTCACGTGGGCGCTCCCCTTCGACAACTCTCCTTTCGATGGAGCTTTCGCCACCGTGATCGCTCTGGATACTTGCAGAGATCTCTGAATCTCCACCCAACTTGCAGCGCTTCTTTCCTTCGCCGAATCTTAACAAGGTTGGTTCTCCTAATTTCGGCTGTTCTCTATGGATTCAATTTTTATCAGTTTTTTATTGTTTGCTTCGAGTTCTTCGTTCAATTTGATGCCCCTTTTTCATTTGTTATTGCGATTTGGATAAAGTGGATTTGTGCTTTTAGATTCGGCTAAAAAGCTTGAATTGTTTTTTTGCGAATTGAAGTGCTGTGATCCAATGATTTTCCGTTTTGTTTGATTTATTTGTGGGACATTTTAATTTGGCGTTGCTTTCCATTATTGAAAGGTGATTAAAATAATTTAGTTATTGGGTGGGTGGGAAAAAAAATTAAAAGACTATCTAGATGCACTATGCATATTAGTAAGAGTGTATAAAAAAAAATAAAAAACTCCTGAACTGAAGTTAACCATCTTAATCATAGCAGCTAATGACATTGTGTAGTTAACCAAATATATATATAAGCTAATAATATATATATAAATAAATACTTTTTATAAATTAATATTTTTATAGATTAATAATTTTATAAAAAAACTAATATTAATTATTAGTTAAAAAATTATATGTATATATATAATATTATTGGTTAACTAAAAATTGATAGTTCATCGAACTAAAAAATCGACTTAATTCGATTATAATTTACAAAGTTTTTGAACTGATAGGTGGAGTTTGAGGAAAAAAAGTCATGATTAGAATAATTGAACCGTGAACATCCAGCATATGCTTTTTAATAATTTCATCCATCTTAATAAAACTGCTATTATGGGCATTATGCTCTTTAATAATTTCATTATCTTAACAAAACTTTATGATTATATCAAATTGACTAGACTTAGACAATTCGGGTTAGCGGGTGATAAACGGGTCGTGTCAGCTGTGACCCAATTAAGTCAACCTGAACGCGATCTATTTAAGTAATTGGGTCATACTGTCTAACCCAAACACAACCAGAATATAATCGGGTCAATCCAACACGACCCGAATAACCCATTTATTAAATGGGTCATTAATTAACCCGATTTGCTTGACTCAACACGATTCGATTATAAATTTATCTTTTAATTTTTTACATAAATAATAAATTAATAAATATTCTATTAAAATTTAATAAAAATTTAGAATTATGGGCTTGTGATATGGGCTGAAATCTAGGTTAAAAGATATTTGTGCTTATGGGCAGGCCTATATTTAAAAAATATATATATATATAAATGTATAATATAATCCGGTGAACTTGCAATCCAACATGACCCAATTATTTTTGGGTCTTTATCATAAAGGAGTTAACCTGTGTATAACCCAAACACATATTATAGCTGATCCAAACCCACCTAACTTCGTGTCGAGTCAGGTCAGGTCAGCGGGTCGGGTCAAGTTTTGTTAGGTCTAAAATTGACTATACATAAATTATTAAATTAAAGCTCTTCTGTACCCGATGATTTAGACATCTGAATCACCTAGCTTTAACAATTATTGGTAATGTTGTGTTCAAAACCCAATAACCTGACTACCCGTTTGTTATTCGGCTTTCGAGTTTCAGCCCGAGAGCCACTGAAATCCCTAACAACCTATTTACAGGCAGGGATTTTAGAAAGAAAGAGACGAGTCTTTATAAAAGACCTTATTTCTCATCCGTCCAGGTGAAAGCAAAAAATAACAGGCGACGACGCGTGACGCTTTTGCTTCTTCCTTATCTTTGGACGTCGCCCCTGCCACTGCCACTAGAGTTGCTGCTGCTCGCCGCCGCTACTTGCCGTTTCTACTGCTCAAGGTAACAATAGCCCTTTTCTTCCCCTCATTTTCACATTGCTGCAACTACCTCTGCTCCCCCTTTGCTCGTCGCTGTCGCTATCGCTGAGATCCTCCTCCACCTTTCTTCGCTCCCCCCTTTGCTCGTCGCCGTAGTTGCCCCCTTTGCTTGTCATTGTCGCCGAGACCATTATGCCCTAATCTTGATGCTGGATCGAACTCTAGTATCAAGCTCCCTCCTTTGCTCGTCTACGTCGTCGCCCCCTTTGTTGAAGTCTCCGTCACCGAGACCATTAAACACAACCTTCCTTAGCTGAGTTCAGCAATTATGGACCATTAATATTTGATCTTTTTGTTGCTTGTGATATTGCTTAAGAGATTATAAACAGGAAGATTAAAAAACAGGCGAGGCAATTCAGTGAACAATCAATGATTCAAACGGTTTTAATCTCTTAAACAATTTGGGTTTAGGCGATGCATACCAACTCACTAGTTGTCGCTTTCCAATCGCCGATAGATATAAAACGATGACTCGAAGACGATTAGAAGATGAAGATTTAGTTGCTTCTTCAATTCGTCGTCGCTTCGAATGCACGGCGGGCAGGCGGCAGCGACACCTCGAAACTCGCCGACGGTTACCGTATGCTCAAGCCAACCGTGTGTATAAGGAAATTGTAATTGATGGTCATTAATCAAATCCTTATTCCTTTTCTCCTAGTTAGAGAGTCTAAATTTAGTGCACTAACGAGCATCTGAGCATAACAAAGTCATTTCTAGGAGTTTCAGAAATTTCATATGGTTAAGCATCAGGCATGGTATGCTTCTTTTTTTCTCCTTGTCTTAACTCCAATATTCCAATGCTTAAGCAATGGAGCATCTTGTCAATTTTTTGTTGACAGGAAAACTATTCGGGTATAGCGGCACCTAGTTGTTAGTGTAGTAATGAATGTTATCATTATCAGATTTTGATAGGAGCAGGTACCTGATTATTCAGATAACCGAGTATATATTAAAGTAATTTCATAGGTCAAGTTTGGTATTTATAGGATTTGGTTAATTAATAGATAGTAAACATTTTAATGAGGTCGGATGAGGTCGGGTTCGGATGGTAAACATTATAATCTCTCATATTAAAGTCTTATCATCCCCATCAAAGTCCAAAGTCAAACTCAGCAAGATTCATCAGTACTCAACTAGATATGAAGCTCAATTGAATGGAGATGCCATTTGCAAGTGTTGGATCATTTTCATTTCCAAATTCCAATCACAAATCTGCAAATGGTATTCTTATTTACTTCGTTGTTCAACTTTGGCACATACCTCAATGAGAAAATTTTCCCAAAATTTAGTCTCAATGACAAATCTTAGATTAGTACTTGCATTTAGATTTATTTTAAATCTACTTCATTATCCACCTATGAAATCAAGCCAAAAACACAAAATACACACTTCAGATTCTCTTCACCTTCTCAAATCATCAATTGTAAATCAGGCAGACCGGCCTGCACTAGTCTACTAGATGGAAACTTTATGTGCATGGTGGAAGTGGCTCTCTAGCGCAACACAAAGTAATGTCAATTGCCACCGCATCAAGGGACACAAAGTTAGAGGTGACAACTGGCAAGGGGATCCTAGTTGTGGGATCAAGATGAAGGATTGTTCTGCTGAAAGATGGGAGTATAATCCATAGGGAGATACATTGTTGATGCAGGTGATACCTAAAGAAAAGTGTGCTAGTAGTAAAGGGATGGAACTATTGGAAAAGGGAGTATTGGGGTGATGATATTATCAAAATGCAAAGAGAGATGCACGGCATTTAAATTCTTTCTTTTTCCCTTTTTTTGCCCTTTTTGTGTTGCTGGGTCAGATCAATTGTCTTTATGAAGATGCACACGTGTGACATAGACAGGACAACAATGAGGTTGGATGTGTTATTACAACTTGGTTACTATTTTAGCGAAGAAAGGTTGAAGTGGCCATTAGAGTTGCCAAATATGGCTGGGTGTTTTGATTGACGATAGATGTACCTGGGGTAACTATCCCAGATAGCATCATTTAGCAGTGCAATCCAGTGATCAGCGGAGGTGATTTGATGGGGAGCTTGTGAGAGACATTCAATAACAAATGGGTTAATGTGGTTTGGGGTTTGAGCAACCATGGATGAAGATTTTTTGTGATAGATTGAGCATGAGCGAGACATGACTTAGGGGGATGAGGGCAATAAGAGGGTGTTGTGCATCATGCACCCTTTATCTCTTTTATTTTGTGGTTTGGTGTTCGTAAGTGGCCAACAATATTGAGCTTCTTAAACTCTCGTCTTTGACATTGTCATGCAACTTCAGTTGTTGGGATGGAAATGAATGGATGAAGTTCCTCTAGAGCGGGCTTGGTTGAGGTTGTTTTGTGTGGGATGCAGTAAAGAGGAATAGGAGGGTGAGTGGACTAGAAATAAGCCAGAGATAAATCATGCTTAGGTTTTGCGGTAACTGTGGCATAATTACTAATGTGTTTTCTATTTTTTCCTCTCAGATTTTCGTCCAAGGAAACAAAGAGCAAGAGAAGGAAAAGAGAGAGAAGAAAAATGGAGACAATATATAAGAGGAAAATAAGTTAGATAATTCATTCCAAATAATACGTGCTACACCCTTTATATAGGCTATAGTTCACACACAATGTAACATCCCACAAGCATTATTATAATTACTCACTTACATGCTACATGTTTGCTAAGTTAACTACTCATCAATACACCTAGTTGCTTAACTAATACAATTAAATAACCACTAGCCGTTCAATGTTTACTCTCGTTTGTGTATTATTATATGGTATATTCAGTGGTCTATATTTGTTTTGGGAAATAAATGACATTCATCGGTCTCAGAGCATAGAGGATAAGCAGCAATCTATCAACTTGACAATCAAGAATTACATATTGCAATCTTGTGCAGTGCATGTGTAGATGTAACTTCTAGTTTCTTGATTTGAGGTTCTTTGACCTGAATGGTAATTATGTATAGGATCTTAGAATTTATTCTACTTTTCAGTTCTCAGACCTGATTGATCTTTCACCTGATCATTGTTGAGCAGGTGAGAAATTTTAATAATCAACACCTGGGGATCATTGTAGCTTTCTCAATACTACTTTGATCACATTAGCATTCTTTTACAAATTTCAGACGAATCTCTCTTTAAAATTGGCTACTACGTGAGGTAGGAATCACCACTTACACTGATCAGGTGTAGCGTAAGTTTTAGATATTCTGGGAATATTGGGTCTTACATTTGGACATAATCTGAATACTTTTAAAGGATATCTTGTGTTTTTTTTATTGACTTGGCATGATAAATGATAATTCACATGATGAAATAGTTTCTTTATCCAAAATCCAAACAATTGTTTTTATAAACAAAGGGTATGATTGGCCCGCTACTATCCAGTTTTAGCATGGAAGTTGAGGTAATACTAACTTTAACTTTTATTGTCCTCGGCTTCCGTGCTCACCCTTCTACCCTTCTTGTAGCGGGGCCAAACAGGCCCAAAATCGCATACTAAAGTAGTTCATTAATAACAGAAAAATGGGAAATAACTTTATGAGCTTTTTTTTTTAATAATGTGATGAATCATGTCCTGGTCTGTTTTCTATTTTGGAAATTAAGAACTAATTTTCAAGTTGGGCTTTCGGTTTCTCCTACCTATGTCACTGCAAGCACTATTATTTGTCTCGATCCCGAATAGATTGTCAGCGTCAAATGACTTCGCGATGCTTTCCTCTACATTATCATTAGGCTTAATAGCAGATTGACCACTGTAGTTTGCTCAGACTTGCAAATTGTTCTACATTTGTAAATTTACAGTGGCTAATTTCTAAGGAATCTAGAATTGCAGGATTAGTTTAAAACTGTTGAACTATGCAGACCAATTTGCAAGTCTGATTTTACTGGAATAATCTGCGAGTAGCCAGTGTCACGGAATAGAGATCATTATCTCTGTCTGGTATTAAGTTGATTACAGAGCAGGCAGCTAGAACATATCAACATACAAGAAAATACCTTTTAGCTTAAGCATGAATGGTCCAACCTTCAGATCAAATAGTTGGCTCTGCCGTTACGAAACAAATCTCTTGGTATCTTTCATCGTATCACCTAGTTGTGTTAAAGTTTATACCTTATATCAAGCTGTCTTGCAGTTTCAGGAGCAATGGCTAACAGAGCTAGCGGTGACAATCGGGAGTCAGTGAACGAGCAACTAATATTGAACACATATGCAAGCATGCGTCAAGAACTTAATCAAATTTACTCAAAGATCACTGAGTTAGAGATGGAAGTCAGTGAGCACTCTCTTGTAATTGGTGCGATACAACCACTCGATCCATCGAGACGCTGTTATCGGATGGTTGGTGGTGTGCTGGTGGAAAGAACAATCAGGGAAGTCCTGCCTGCTGTTCAGCGTAATAAAGAAGGCCTTGAGGAGGTCATAGCTCGGCTCAATGAGGCGTTGGAGAAGAAGAAAAAAGAGATTACAGAATTTGAGTTGAAATATAAGATTAAGATAAGGAAAGCAGATAGTGAGTCCAAGGAAGATACTAACCAGAAAGAAGGCTCTGCACAGGGTGTTCTTGTTGGCCCGGCAAGCTCAACGAAAGAGCTAGAATAACAAGGCTTTTTTATATATGTTTTATGGAGCTAAATTTCTGCATTCTTGTCCTTTCGTTGTTGCATTTAGAATTGTAATCTCCAGCTGTTTTTGAGAGTTGTGCAAATTACGTGTCGATGCTGAATCAAACTTGAGTTGACGTACTGAAGCTTAGACTCAATTTAGTTCAAAATTCGTATGTTTTCTTGTTTAATCTCTGGCCTCTTGTTTAATACTTGTACCATACGTTGTCGTCACCTGGGAAAAAATTTCTGTCGTGGGTTCCTTTGGTATCTTTCAAGGAGAACCTTTGTTCACTTATTTTAAACGATTAATTGTTCCATGATCTGTAATTTATGATATATTTATTTTGTAATATATGATTTTATTGTTTGACAATAGTATATGGTTACTAGTAATCAAGCTATTAAGTGTCGATTTGAGTTGGTATAGCTTGTTCATGGATAGTTCTTGATATGTAATTATATATCGATCGTACATATCGGGTGTACTAACACCCGATGGATATATTGAGCACCTCTTCAATTGTCCTAGGGTCTTAACTGTCGATTTGAGTTCACACTCAATCCCTACATCAGTAAGGAGTAATTTGCAATGACATCAACAAGATGCAGCATGAGTTCACACTCAATGCCTACATCAATGAGGAGTATTGGTTTAAGATCAGACCGAGGGATGTCAATCAAACTTGAATTATTTGAGCAGTATTGATTTTTAACATTTTGAACTCTTCAGCATAAGGCTTTTAAGAATTATTTCAAACGTCAAGCTTTATTTCTAGAGTTTAAATTATCTATTGGTATTTCTTAATTCTAAAGCATTTTGATTCTCATCAAGCCATGGATATTTCAAATTTAAAATAGCATGCTCTACATTTTATGTGCTCATGTTGTGAAAAAAAATAACATAACAAATTTTCTTGCAGGGAAGATAAGGGAATTAGGTGCTAGCTTATAACTTTGTGTAAGGTATTTGCTTCTTAACCATTCCAAGACCATTCAATTTGGTTAAACCTATTTTTCATCTTTATTCACGCATACATGCCTGTTAACTCGATGTAAGTGTAATGCAGCGTAAGAACTATTCTTCTCATCCCCAAGATTACGACCATGACCAAAATAATGATGCGATCGTAATGAAATTCATGGTATGCTAGTGAAAGCTACTGGGGAGTTCTCGACGGGTGCATTTTCTCAACACGGACTATGTCGAACCATCATCAGTATGGTCTATTAATCTCTGTCCATTTTATCATGAGTGAAAATTTAGATTGTTTTATAATATTGTAGAAATTTAATAGTACATGATGGAAAATATGTTATAATATCGTGGAAATTTAGATTAAATTTCTTTTAAACCTAAGTTAGCTGTGATAACTTAGGAAATAAAATATTGTACAAGTTATTCTTTATTTGTGTGTATTTTTCATGATTTTTTTTAAATATTTTATAATATCGTAAAAATTTAATAGTACATGGTGGAAATTTGAATGAAATTTCTTTTAAATCTAAGTTAGTTGTGGTAACTAGCTTAGTACCAAGGAAATAAAATATTATACAAGTTATCATTTATTTGTACGTATTTTCCATGAATTTTTTTACATATATTGTAATATTATGAAAATTTAATACTACATAATAGAAATTTAGTTGCTGCTTTATTACATAAACTATTGCCTTGAGATTTGTGCCATTGATGATGGAATGGATGAAGATTAACAAACCTTGCTGATGATAGTTCGGTAGGGTCCATGCTGAGAAAATGCACTCGTTCTCGACTGCATGACCCGACAGAAATTATGATCATGACAAAAATCACGGCCTAGCCATGAAGTCTACTGTACATTCTACCAAACAACCTAGAAAAAATTATGGCCCAACCATAATTTCATATTATGGTCGTGAGAAAAATAACGGCCCACCCGTGAAATCTTTGGACGCATCACTTGATTCCGATCGAGAAGATTATAGTTATGACAAAAATCACATCTCGCTCGTAATCTCATATTATGGACGTGATGAAAATCATGGTCTGCCCATGAAACACACTGATGTCTTACCTAACCTAGGCCAAAAAGATCAAAGTCGTGCCCGTGACAGCTCTAGAAAAACTAGAACAGTCCATTTTGAAGGCCCTATGATAGTCACAACATCCAAGTCAACCTCTTGAGCCGTACATCGGGATAATCAATCCTTCATTGGCTCATACGAAGCCCATTTAACTTATGTACTTCCTTCCACGACGCAATGAAGAGCCTCATCTAACTCGGTGCAATAACCAGTTAGCACAGCTAGCAAATTCAACACAAGAATCCACTAGCACTGTAATAAACCAGCCAACCATCAACCAATTTTGCTACTTTATTGCGACATACTTGGAGATAGTATAGATGGCTCATTCGGCCCAACAAGGCCAAGCCCAGACACCAGCCCAGTCAAAATCTACACAGCTTACTTTAGTTGTTAAGATTGTGTTCCCTATTTTGATTTTTAATTTTTAAGTTGTTAAGGTAATTAGAATATTCTAACTACCTTATCATATGTTTGTTGTGATTTCTAGCCCTTAACTTATAAAAAGATGGCTTGGAAGGAGTATTCAGCTTACTTTGGAGAGTTGCCAAAATTTTATAGCTCAGAGGTTGGGGAATACCTCATGGGGTTCAGATCTTGTTACATCTCATTTCTAGTTTGAAGAAATTAAATTGCACTTTAGCATGTCAAGGTAACTCCTATTTTTACACTTGCGTCTCTATTCGCATTCTTTCTTTTCGAAGTAACCCTCGTTCATCCAAACACCTGAGGGCAAGGAAGGTTGTCTTATTTCCTTGTGTTCAGGCCTAAGACACTGAGCTATTCGTTGGACCATGTGGATGCCCTTAAGTACACGTTTAAGAAAAAAATAACTTGTTTGAGGTTAGTATGAGTTAAATATTAGTTAAATTGGGTGTTGTTCTGTGTTGCTTAAATTTACATTTATATGAATTTCTGCATTATTTTCTCATTGACTTTTCCTCTGTATGCATTTTTTTTTCACGTCTAAAGACTCTCTCACGATTTTGTTGTTGTATTATCATCTAAAACCTAGAATCTGAAGTAAGAATCATCTTTTCCATTACTCCATCTGTGTCACAAGTGTCAACTAGGCCTTATTTTTTTTAATTAATTTTGATCTAAATTTATTTGTTTCTTTTCAAATTTGTAATGCACACGTCTTTTTCCATTTTAAATTTAAATGAGTTAACTATATGTGTTGTGATTCTCTCTCTCTCACTAGAAGTGTATGCAAACTCATTCCCTCTCCCATTTGCACTATTAGTTTTAATAACTAACGTCTTCGCGCTTCAAGAGAGGTTAAATTGGAATTGACACTAATAACTATGAGATTATTCATTAATAACCCATTAAACCTAATGTGTTATAATTTAATAAAAAAAACCTACTCTAATGGATTGAAATGGTAAGTAAAATGTCCATCACTTTAGCTTACAAAAGATTCAAAATAAGCTAGTAAACCTAATGGGTAAATGTCCTCAATGTACCAAGTTTAAGTATGGAGAGTACACCGGTATGAATTGATATTAAAACCTTGAGATAGAGTAAAATCAATGATGAAAGGCATGAGCTATTACTTTTCAAAACATAAGAGGATCACTTGGCAAATCGTAAATCGAAGATGAGCACTAGTTAGAGTTAGTATATTCCCAACTCTACTTAGCTTAAATATGTTTTAATTTTTATAGACTCTAGTTTTTGTGCATGCTAAAAATGAATAGTCTCAATTACTCTATCAACCATAGGCCAATAATATAGGCCTTGGGTGAACACGCCTTAAGATCAAACTACATGTTAATATAAATTAAGCAAAGTCACAAGAGAGTTCTTCTTTATTTCAAGCTAGATTCTAACCGAAGTAGAGGCACTCTTAACCCTATTTCAAAGTGTTAAAAGCTTTCAGTCGACCTTAATTAACTTTACATTAATAGGCCTAATAGTTTTGAATGATTATGTATTGAGAATACATAATTGACCAAGACCTAGGTTTGATCATTGAGTGGCCAAAGGTCTCTATTGGATGTCCAAAATCACGTTGGATTGCATAAGCTAGTCTAACTTATGCGATTTAATGTTTATGTATTTCTCTATATAGCTTTGGTTTTAAGCTTTGAATCAACTTGAGAAAAAATTTTAATTTACTTTTTATTCTTTTTTGACTTTGGCAAATAATTAATAATCGTTGGATTCAACTCCAAGACCTAATTATTAACAACAAAAAAATTATAAATTAAACATATATTAATGTATAACAAATCTAATAATCTAAATTTTAAAAATTTGATTGATGTATCAAATTAACTAAACATAAAATATGAAATTAAAATTGCTTTACTTGTAACCGATGACTTGACATCCAAATCACCTAGCTTTAATATTTATTAGTAAAATTGAGTTTGTAATTTAATGATCAATTGACAATTTGTAGCCAGCTATGTAATTTATGGTGAGAGATGATGGCCGCATTCACCAACTACATTGCGTGACGGTGCAACCTCAATTTATTATAATGGCTCGGCTTGTGTCGGCTAAAATTATGCCCTAATTTAATAGATTTTTCAGTTCTGACCATAACAACAAACAATATTTAAACCACACCCATATTCTTTTAAATTCTAAAATATTATAAAGCAATTTTGATTAAAAAATTAATTCGCTAAATTACAGCTGGTAAAATAACAAATGTGGGCCCCGTGAGCGAAGCGTAAATTTTGCTTAAAATTTTTTTTTAAAAAAAACATTACATTCTTTATAAACTATTATATATATTAAAATATTTTAAATTTCGTATACATATAAAATATCTTATATAAAATCACATATAAGATAAAATATTTTTTTATAATATAAAAAAATTAATTTTTTTATAAGATATTTTATATATATATGTAATCTAAAATATTCTAATATAAATACTATTAAATAATTTACAAGGTATATAATATTTTTTTTAAAAAAAATTTTAAAAAATATTTTTTAAACAAAATTTACGTACCCAGATCAAAATGGCCTGAGCTGGGTGCCCAGCTTAGGCCATTTCTTCCCCGTGAGCGGAGGGTTAATTTTTTTTCTCGTGCCTCTCTGCAAAAAAAGATGCGCACGGCCGCTCTCCGTACACGTGTCGTGGGGGACGGCTTCTCCTTGCTCGGTCGTGCCGCGGGTTCCTACTAACTGCTGCTGCCTTTCTAACAAAAAGCAGAGCAGGGAGAGGGGGCGAGGGCGATCGAATTTTGGGAGGAAATGGGCGCTAGGGTTTGATAGATTGAGGAATCGGAGGCTCTGGAGGGGTGGCGAAAGGAGTGGAGGAGGATTTAGGGCTTGATCTCGGTGCTGGATGATCTCAGGCGCAGTTGGTCCTCGCTTCCATGCGTAAATCGTTCAAGGACTCCCTCAAGGTGCTCGAAGCTGACATCCAGCATGCAAACTCACTGTAAGTGGAGTTCCTCCCCCGCCCGACCCTTCGAGTCTCCTCCTTAGTTATTCTTCCGTATTCGTCTGGCAATGCCGGGCGTTGCTGGAACTTTTTTTTGGTGAAAATTCGAACTCTTTTTTTTTTTTTTTCTTTTGATCGCTTGGGATCTGTATGATAGTTACGCGGTGTTTTTCTCCGAAGCAATACTAATTCTTGCTATTGTTGTTGCGCATTTGATGTTTGTGTTCTTGATTGTACTGTCAGTTCTTCATTAGTAGCTGGATCACCTTATATTAAATTTAAAAGACTTCATGCCAACTTAAGCTGTTGTGTGTTGTGCTTTTAGAACGGCAAGTCTGTAGAAGCTGCTTTCATGGTAAAAGTTTTATATTTAATATCGTTCTATGATTCTGTATTCAGTGTAGGATGTATTATTGCATAATCACACTGGTTGTATGTAAATGCCTTTAGAATTTGGAATTTTGGTTTAATTATCTGCAACTGTTGTTTGACGTCATCACCTTATCCGGAAAGTAAACCATTTCTGCTACATTTAAGAGGTTTTCGGTAAAGGGAAAATTGATTCTGCTCAGTCTGAAGTGAATTATGCTGGCATATTTTTGTGAAGGTCTTCTCTAGAATGTTTCGACATGTTAGATGAATTTTCTTTAAATGACAGAAGGTAAAACCATGGCAAATAAAGATAATGATATGTTTAAACTAATGCTTATGTTAATACATCATCCAGATTTATTGAAATCTCATGCTATAAGGTTGGCATAGCGTGTTGACCACAGTTCTGATTTGTGAGCTCAAAGAAAATCATAGTTTGTTAATTTTTAGAAGTAGGATAATGACAGTTTCTTATTAAAGGATGCTAAACTTTCTCTTTTTGTCTTGCTTGCTCTTATTTCCTGTTGCAACGAATACTTGATCATAACTATGTCTGTCAAAAAGAGGAGGGGAAATATCTCATAGATTTCTGGCAGTAGTAGAGTTTGTTTACGAGGTATGTAGTGTGCAATTCTCTGACAATTTGCTCACCTCTTGGTAACAAGTTTATATGGTTATACAACTGCCAGAGAGAGGCTTTGAACACGCATTTCACTTAACTAATCCAATTGTTTTCAAAAATGTTATACATGTTCGGAGCTGAGAGTTTTCTCCTTGTAGTTTGCTCGACTGCCATATCCTAATTCAGTCAAATTGGTCCGAAATGATACTATCACCAAGGAATCTACACTAGTGGTTTGGAATACCTTGATGAATGGAACCAATAGAGAGGTAGAAGAAGATAATAGAAAGTACAGAAGATGAAGTAGATTAGGAGGGAAGGATTGGATGAGAGATCACAAAAACAGAACTGTGTAAATGATATAGGCCGGCCAAACTGTTGGACATGCTAATAATTGCTATTTGAACGGGTTTCAAATGCATCCATTGTATAAATTGGGAATTGGTAGTTGGTATTTTTCGCATGCATGAACCATGTTGACTCTTTTACTTTTGTTGGACCTACTTTTGTGTCCTTTTGATGATTTCTTTTTTTTTTTTTTTGTTTGTTTTCTAAAAGTCATTTATTCTATTTTCTTTGGCCTATCCCAATTTCTATGATCCCAACATCTAATATTTTTTGAGGCGCAGAGCTTCAGATTTCCCTAGGGAATATGATGGTGCTTGTCTTCAGATGCGAATGTCATATAGTCCAGCAGCACACTTATTTCTTTTTCTGATGCAATGGACAGACTGTAACCTTGCAGGGGCTCTTGGGCTTCTGAGAATTCTGATATATAAGGTTTGCATAGTTCAGTTATTGATTTATCTGTTACATCCGACAGTTCTATCTCATTGAATTCTCATTCTATTTTTTTTCTGACATTACCACTTTGTAGGTATACGCTGATGGAAAAACCACAATGTCCGTCCAAGAAAGGAAAGCGACTATCAAGGAATTCTATGGTAAAATCATATATTAATATAGTAATTTGCATCCTAGAGTTCTGAATGTTCTTCCTATGGCTTTTCAATTCCATTATACGCAGGCGTGATTTTCCCTTCTTTAATGCAACTACCGAAAGGGATAACTGATATGGAAGATAAAAAGCAAAAAGCAACTTGTTTGGAAAGATATAGGAGAAGAGAAGATGATAGCAGGCAGCAAATATCGGAGATAGAAGTTGAGAGGGAGGAAGAATGTGGTATCTGTATGGAGGCAAACAGCAAAGTTGTGTTGCCCTATTGTAGCCATGCTATGTGCATGAGATGCTACCGTGAATGGTACATTGCTCTTCTGAATCAGCTTTGGTTGTAGGTTTATGCATTTTCAATATACCTTCGGTATTCAAAGTATTGGAAAATCTCATCTTCCTAGTATTTAGATGAATAATTTTATCACATTTGAACTTGTTTAAGAAAATTTTTGGACCATGTTCCTTCAAAGAAAGATCTATTTATCTGTTCTCCATGATGTTTACCACCCACTGATGCAGGAATTCACGGTCACAGTCATGCCCCTTCTGCCGTGATAGCCTCAAGAGGGTAAATTCAAGTGATTTATGGGTGCTCACCGACAGACAAGATGTTGTTGACATGGCAACGGTGGTAAAAGAGAACCTAAGGCGCCTGTTCATGTACATAGATAAGTTACCACTTGTTATGCCAGAGTCCGTTTTGGATGTCTGTGATTCTCATTTAAAATGATCTGTGCGGGATACTTGCTGCGCCACCTATGACTGACCTGTTCTTTCAACTGAAACGTCTTTTGGTGATTGGTGTCATGAGATTGCATTCCTACTTCCGAGGCTGCGCCAAATTTTTGAGCGGCTTATTAACTCGGAGGAGGTTAGTCTCTGAAAGTTGAACTACTTCGTGCTCGGTACCCTGTAAATATTTGTATAGTTGAAACGTTGGTCAATGGCAGATAAAAAGCAAAAGATTTGTATATCATGCAAAGTATTTTAATTAGTATATAATGAACGCCTTGCTCATTGCATTGTATATTTCTCGCCTGCTTCCTTGTGTGTATTAGTAGACTGTTTGCCGGAGAGGAAGACATTAATCATATTAATTTGTAAGGAAGGCTAGTGATATTCTTTTCATGCCGTTGAACAAAAGGATATGCAATAGATAATTTTTTGGTTTACATAGAAATTTAGTTGCTTTTTAGAGGATAAATTGTTTCAGGATTTCTCATACTTTCCCTCTGCATCTTGGAAGGAAAGAAATAGAAGGAAGAAAAATTATGGTACTTTTTCGCTTTTCCTTTTAAAATTGTTCCGCCACGAGGTCAGGGGCTTTTATAATCCATCTTTTTATGTTTCTTTCTCTTTTATCTTTCTATTCACCTATTTTTCTGCCTCCGAAATAAGGTTTGATTATGCAATACTTGCATTGATCTGAAATGAAGCACAAATGGAAGAGTCATGCATGTGCTAAGAATCATGTGGATCAAACTAATTGGAGTTGTACAAAAGAAAAGAGACCCTATCCTAGGTGTTAGGCCCTGGGCTCCCTGGTTCAGCCCAGGGGGCGGCCCAGACCCAAGCCCAAAGGCAAACGGCGGAGTAAACAAAGGATTCGAAATTCGGATTTCGAATCTCGAAACGAAATCGGATGTTGTCAACGCGTCCGCAGCGAGACACACGGACGCGGACGAAGCTTCAACGAGACGCGGCATCTTCGCGTGCGAAGCGGGCAGGCGACGACCACGACGTTCGGACGCAGGAAAGCGGACGCTGCATCTTCGGAGCAGAGGACTTGCGAGATCATCGGACGCGGTAAAGAGGCCTTCAGTCGAGGGCGGAAGACGCGGACTTCGGCGTCTTCATCACCACGCCCGCGAAGCAGAGACGGCGCGAGACCCGGACGCGGAGCTTGAAGAGGCAGACGCGCGGCGGCTTGGAACGGAGGAAGCGGCGCCTCTGCATCGGTTCTATAAAGCTCGAGGCGGATCGAGCGAGAGGGGGATGCTACCGGCGAACGCTGAGAGTTGAGAGCGGTAAGAGAGAGAGAGTTCACGAGCGGCTGTAAACGGCGGCGAGCGACGCCGCCGGCGTGAGGAAGAGACGAGAGAAGGAGAAACGAGAGGTAGGAGGTTTTGTAGCTTCGAGAAGTTGAATAAGAGCTTTCCTCCAAGAAATCCCCTGTCTCCTCTATCTTCCCCGGCTATGCTCTGTTCCTGGTTTCCTCCACGCGGCGGCAGCGAAGTTCGGCGGCGTGGTCGAGTGACGGACGACGGCCGAAAGGGACGAGGTGCGACCCTCCACTGCCGGCGCGGCGAGCTCACGGGCACAGCGTCGTTCGGCGGGTGAAGACGGCGGCGCTCTGCTTCGTTCACACTGCGGAGACGAAGGTTGAAGACGACGAAGCGCGGCTGACGCAAGCAGACGTCAGCGAGGGCGAAGTCAAAATTGGCGGCGGAAATCGAATTCGAATTCGATTTCGGCACGCTGACGCAAGCAGACGTCAGCCAGGGAACGATTTCGCGGCGAACGAATTAATCGTCGGCTGACGTCAGCGTGACGTCATCACGAACGATTCGACGGCCGAGTTGGAACAGTGAACTCCGATTAAATTGATAATAATTTTGACTTTCGGTCAAAATTAGAAAAGAGGTATTTTGATTTTCTGGATTTCTCGAATTAGGGTTAGGGTTTTCCTATCCTTTCTATGAGAATTGTAATTTGGAGGATAAAAAGTGAGCGGGTACTAGGGTTTTGAATTTGGGGACGAAATTCGGTCCGGAAACCCTAGCGCAGTTACATTCCGGTGTTCCGCCGGACGGCTCTGAGACAACTGATAAGCGTTGTTTTTGGACCGTTCCGACCGGGGCGTGACACTAGTGTCACGCCCCGGTCGGAACGGTCTAAAAACAGCGCTTATCCGCTTCCTAGAGCCGTCCGGCGGAACACCGAAACGTGATCGCGCTAGGGTTTTCGGACCGAATCTCGTCCCCAAATTCGAAACCCTAGTTTCCGCTCAACTTTTTATTCCCAAATTACAATGTCGCTCAAGAAACCCTAATCCTAATTAAGAAATCCGAAAAGAATCGAAAACCCTAAATCCAAAATACCTCACTCTGGATTTTGACCGAAGTCAAAATCAATTGCCGATTTAATTTATATCGCTGACGTCACTCGTGCGTTGCTTGCGTCAGCGACGAATTCGTATCCACCGCGCGAAATTGATTTCGCTCCTTACGTCAGCGTCTCGTCGCTGACGTCAGTGTCCTCGAAGCGAACGCCGCCCCGCGTCGTCTTCTTCCTTTCGCCAGACGTCGCCTGCGTCTGCACTTCGTCGCGGGAAACAGGCGTGCCGATAGGAGAAGCTTCCCAGCCTTGCCCTCCGCCACTCGTCCCGTCCGGCAGCCGCCTTCCGCCGGAAAGCTACCAGCCGCTTGCTGCAATCTATCGCCGAATCAACACAGAGACAGGAATAACGGAAGACCTCGCTGGAGCTCGCGTGTTCCGCCTCGTCGACGTCGGAACCACGCCGAAGCACAGGAGAAGAAACACGGGGAAGGGAAAATTTCCTCTATTCGTGAAATGGATTACAAAAACCCTTGCCTCTCTCTTTTCTCCCGTCGGTGGCCGAACTCTCCCTCACGTCGTCGCTCTTCTCGGCGCTCTTCCTCACGTCGCCAGTGTTGAAGGTCCAAGAAGCTCTCCGTTCTCTTTCTCCTCCCTCTCTGTGTCGCTGGTTCCAGTTTTTAAAGCCTCTTTGCGCTGCTCACGCCCGCACGACCCGCTCGCCTGGCTCCGAGAAGCTTGAGGACGCATTCGTCCGGTTTGGAGACGTTGCAGCCGCCTCTTTCCTTCCGTCCGCGTCCGAGTAATACGCCAACTCCGCAAGTCGCCTGAAGACCTGCTCCGTGTCCGCGCCTGATGAAGCCGCTCGAGACCGCGTTCGCGCCGTCGACCGAGAATCCCGCCGAAGACCGCTTCCTTACGCGAGCTGCTGCATGTCGCCACCGAAATCGGACGCTGCGTTCGATTTGGGGTCAACACCTTCCGTTGACCCGGTAATTCGAACCCCGCTTCGATTCATATATCGTGGGTTTGGGCTTAGGCCTGGTCCAATAGGCTCTGGGCTAAACCGGGTGAACCCGGGCCTAACACTAGGAATGTACAAAATGGGAAGTCCTGAACCACAAGGTGTTCATATGGCTGGGCAGCCACAAGAAGCAGAGATTGAACCGCAAGGTCCCAAGGTACTGGAGAGGACTACTCCTAACACGTGGTTGGATCAATTGAGATTGGGTTGAACAACAGATTTGCTCTAGCATCCCGTCAACCACACCTGAATGTAAAGCCCAAAATCCATGTCACGTGTATGAAATTATATTATGTGTTCGAATCGGGTGGAGGGAAAAGCGTTTTTTACCTGCGTTTTTTAGTTTTCAAAAACACTATGTTTTTAAAAATTGTTTTCGGTTTTTTGCTTTCCGGTTTTATAAAAAAAAATTATGTGGAATATTAACAAGTTTTCAAGTGCATATTTGAAATTTTGCCTAAATTTATTTTGTTCCATTTCAAATTTTCTTTTGTTAATTTTCATACAATAATAGTTTTCACATATTTCACTTTTCAGATTTTTTTTTAGACCAAAAATTATATGGCAAATAATTTCTCAACTATCTTTTATCAAAAATGAAAATTTCTGCTAATCATACTATAATTCACAATTATGGTATCTGTCTACCTTTTCATTAAATAAAACTAAATAACATATATAATTCACTATTGTCAAATGAAATTAGGCAACGGTCCGAGCTCTAGGTTATTAGTTTATTAATCAGACTAGTGGGTCAAATATTTTGTATTAATAGTTAATTTTACTATTATTATTATAGATGAAGATTAAAAAGAAATTATTAGCAAATCAATTTTAAACAAAAAGAAAATGATGGGAATTATAGTTTGACAAATCTAGTTAATCTAGCTTACCTCATATTTTGTTATTTAGCATGGTTAGTTTTGTATGAGAACCGATACTATCAATTTTGAGCTTTATAGAATGAATTGATCGATTTGATCTTTATTAACTACAATATTCAAATTAAGCAGAAACTTAGAGAGCTAATTTGCTAGAAACTACAAATTTAGGCAGCGAGAAAATGACGTATGATAATGTAGTTTAAGTATAAAAATTGACATAAACTAAGGTTTTGTTTCGCCAAGCTAATTGTTGTTGTATAGTTATAGCTGTGTGGCAACTGCAGCGACAGTAAAAGAGATATTTGATAAAGAATTTTAGAAACAAAAATAGATATATATAAATTATAATTAAGTTTTAGAAATAGAGTTGGACATATAATTAATTTTTATAAATTATATTTTATACATAATTTTTTTAAAAAAAATTAATGTCATCATAAGTAGTAAATATATTATGAACAAAAATTATGACATTAGTAAATTATGATGGATCATATTAATCATAAATTATAATTATAATTATAATTTTTAATTAGAATATTTATAATTAATTGTGCAATAGTTGAATTATTGGATTATTCTTTAATATAAATCCAAATTTTCTCTAAAAATAATTATAAAAATCACCACAATCACAAGTAAAAATCTAGCACATATATTTGTTATAATTAATTAAAATTTTACAATTTTATTTTTTAAAAAAATTAATAATTAATCAAAAATAAACTAATAATTATATATATATATATATACTCCACCCCTCTCTCACGTCGCACAATGCTAAAATCTATTCACTATAGCTTCCGTGCATACAAACTAAAAGCAACTATTTCGCCGCAATGTGCTCTAGTCAAACACACGTATTCAACCGGTTGCTACAGCACAAGCCCGCACAATTGATCATGTCGCTCGGCCAAATGGATTAGGGATGACAGTATATGCTAGTTTTGTCCAATTCATACTCGTCAACTACTAATATTTTTCCAATGCTTTACTCAAATTCGACCCTATTAAATTTTTTACTATTTGTTAATTACCTAAACCAGATCATGGGACAATAAATTTCAATAGTGTACGTGCACAAGTATCCACTCTCGGCGAGTATTCACATAATGATCTTTTGTAGATCATTTTACTTTGAACTTGATGCTAGCTTTAAAGGCCTGTTTTATTGGGGAGAAAAAAGAGGAGAAAGAAAAAAAATTGTATTTTTCTCATGATTTATTGAAGAGATTGATTTGGAGGGAAAAAAAATAGGTTAATTTTCTCTCATATTGCATTCTCTCTAACGGTCTGTTTCAAAGAAAGGAAATCAGAAAAGAAAAAGAAAAAAATGGATTTCTTTCTTTCCATTTCCCTAGTTTCAAAGAAGGGAACGAGAGAAGGAAAGGAACAAAATCTATTTCCTTTCTCTCCTTTTTTGTTCCCTCAAAAAGAGACGGAAACATATTTCTATTCTCTCGCCGACTCTCTCGATCTCACGTGTCATTGTGACTTTGCCCCTCGCAGCCACCTCTTCGCATCTTCTCCTCTCACCGTGACCATCGCCGACCCTCGCCGCCCCTCGCCGCTCCACTGCAAAAGCTTCCCCCTCGCCGCCCGAGACAAACTGGGAGCTCCGCCACGCTACTCTCCCCTCTCCGTTGCTTGCAGCTGCCCCTTCGCCCGAGCTCGCCACCCCTCCCCTCTCACCCAACCTCGCCACCCCTCTCGCAGCCCAACCATCTCGCAGCCCAACCATCTCGCCCGCACCTCCTCTCTCGCCCAACCATCTTCCGACTCTCTACTGGTGGGCGAGGATCTGACTTTGTAGCCCGAGCTCGCTGCGCTCGCCCATCTCCGTCCGAGCTCGCAGCCGCCCCTCCGCCCGAGCTTGCAGCTGCCCTCTTCTTCTCGCCGGCCCTCACCATCTCGCCCCCCCCCCCTCGCCCTCTCGTTCGAGGTCACCGCCCCCTCTCACCCCTCCGGTCGACGCTGCTACCATTCCACAAAACAGCCTGAGCTTGACGCCTGAGCTCGTCTATGGAAATCTTGTCGCAATCTAGTCGAGGTCGAGAGCCTGAGAAGAGACGGAGGAGAGGCTGCAGCTGGATTTCGGGGAAGGTCGACTCCTTCAGCTCCCGTAATCTCGCTGACCCTCGCTCCCCGTCTCCCCCTTGAGCAGGAAAGCAAGAGGATTTGGGTTGATTTTGACTGGTCAAAAATTAAAATGTTTCTTTCTTTTCACCACCGAAACACGAGGCATGAAAGGGAAAGAAATTATTTCTTTCCTTTCTATTTCCATTCTATCCTCATTTCTCTTCCTTCTTTATTTCTATCCTTTCTTTGAAACAGGCCGTAAAAGAGGAAGAAAATACTTTTCTCCCTCTCTTGCTACTAGCCTCACCATTTTTCTTCCTATTTATTTTTCTTCCTTTCCTTTTTATTCTTCTCTCTTTTTTTCTTCTCCCCCAATAAAATAGGCCCTAAGAGAAAGGATCAAAATCCTGCAAAATTTCCTTAGAGCTCTCAATCACAAGAGACGGGCGATGGCAAGAAAGAGGCGAGTGTACAAAGGGCTTGGTGCATGCAGAAGAACACTTGCTTGGATGTTCTCTTACATGTGCATGCGCTCATACCTGCTTCTTTATACTAGTGTAGGCACCTTTTTTTCATGTGGATTACCTCTTATAATTCATTTGTACTAGAGTTTGTGTAATTTATAGTGAGAAGGGCTTTCGGTATCGGCGACTATAATAGTCACCCCTGCCCCTTTGTAACTTGGATCATGTACACCTACCAGAGTTGCTACATGTATCAAACACTCATATCAAAGCCGCCCATAACATATCTCATTGGCGTCATTACCATTAATAGTTAGGCATGTGGGCATGGTGTTACTGCTTAGCTAGGCAGCACTTGCACCCCCAGTTCAAGCGCCAAATGCTTGGGCGCCTCTATCTGTCCTCATTTGGCATAGAGCCCAATTAGTTTTTGGAAATTATTTAGAATAGATGCTTAGAGCCAGATATAGCTTAAACTTTTAATTTTTACTGGTTGAAAAATAGCTAACTAGAAAAGTTTGAAGTTATTTGGGTAAATAACTGTGCTGTACTATTAAGCATATTATTTTCAAAAAACATTTTGCAATAGTTTTCATAATATTTATTACATGTGCGAGGAAATCAGCAGGCTTCGGGGTATTTTCGCGTGCGAGGAGAAAAGGTAGTAAATTTTTTGACTGGCAAGCAACTTTGACCCGCCAAGGTGGCAACTTATGAGGGAAGCAATTGCTTTTGCATTCCAAATCCAAAAGCTGATAGCTAAACACTTAAACTTCTAAAAATCTGCTTTTGTGGCTAGCAAAAAGAGCTAAAAAGCTACGTCAAATGCCCTCTTAGTCTCATTCTTGTTGCAAATCAATTAGTATGAATCATATGTTCAATCAATTACGATCATGCCTTGAATTAGTATCTCTAACATCCAAAATGGACCTAAATTAATATATAATTTGATCCAAGACTACCCGATCAAAATGTGATCCTCAAGCGTCTACGTGTGTAACTCTGTAGGTTCCATATGACATTGGTAATGATCACAAGTGGTAAGGTATCTAACAATACACCGCTGCTACCCAAGCCATATGAAAAAAAAAAATTCATTAATAGATAACTCTTAGCCAATAACAAAGTTTTCTTTTATGTAATCTAATTTTTTTTTTGATATCTAGACTAGACAAGTGTATCGCATTTGTTATTCCCAATTAAGTAAAAATGACTCGGGAATACATTCTCTTGAGTATTGCTACATACTCTCAGTCATAATTGTTGGAATTTTATTTGTAAAAACTCAAAAAATCCCTCGCGGATTCGAATTCTCGTTTTGGGCATTAAATTACCTTTTATTAAATTCGCTCATTTATTTTATTCTACATGTTTAGCTCATAATTAAGGTTAATAATTAACCTTAATAGCTAGCCATTTGTATTGATTAATGAGACTTCTTTGGCATTAAAAAAGGCAAGGCTAAATGAGTGTGGAGCCATTTGCGCGCCAATTGAGAGATCGACACATATTCAGAGTTTTTCTTTTTTCTCTCACATACTCTTATTTTTTGCTATCTTACACCGAAGAAGTCTCTGCAATAACTGGTCCACCGATGCACCAGGAGATGTAAAATCCTCGAGCAAAAGATCATATTTCATCTCGCGCTAGGGATCAAAGATTTGCCTAAAGACAAATTTTAAGTCACCTCTAGGTTTTTCTATATTCGTTTAATTTTGTATTTGGTTGGTTTTGTAGGATTATGTGCAACAATACTCTAATAGGAGGGGCCCCTAGATTATCATGCTTCAATTGAAGGAATGGGCAAATCCTCTTTTAATCACTTGTATTTTCTATATAACTGTTGAACCACGTATTCCACCCGGAAATAGCAAGAGAAGTATCCCTAGAGGCACAGTAACGATCCTAGGATCGGGAAAAAACGAGGAAATCACGCAAGGGGTTGATACAACCGTAGAATCCTCCACCCCCAAAAGCTTCTCTTCCTCATCAACTACAAGGAAGTTCAAAAGGTAAAGGACCAGAAGACCTTGGAAGTGCAGGTGATGGTGATTAAATCATTATTCGGCTACAATGGTGCTGTTAAAAGCAATGAAGGGAAGAAGGAATACATCTTTTATCAAAGACACAGAGAAATCAAGACAAGCTGGACGTAGAACTTTAAATACCCGGGTTATCAAGCTAATTCAAGTCTGGTCTTACCGCTGGGAATATTGCGGATGAAACTTTCTTCACAACAATTGTCACGCGTGCACTCCTAAAAAAAATCCTAAATTTTGTAATCAAGCTTCCAGAATCCTGCATAAGTTTGAAAAGAAATCTCAAAAAATCTATTATCTGGTGATCGCAGTAAAAAATAATGATAAAAAAAAGATAAAGTAAAAGAGGCTGTCATCGACCATGGCTGAAAATTGTATGCAATCAAAATAGAGCCAGGGATAAAACAAACAACCTCTGGTAGAAAGGATTTTGCTGAAAAGAAAAGAAGAAGAAAGCCGTTGCCAGACTCCTCTAAATTGATGTGGTAACCTTACACGGTCAAATTGGAATTCTGTTAACAGAAAATACACCAGGGAGTTTGCTTCCGTTCAAGAGTCCATACTGAAGAACAAAATTACGAATTCTGAGCTCTGAATAAAAAGATTGCGACACAATGTAGAATTCAGATTGTAGCAGGACTCAAAATCAAGACTACAATGCAGAATCTTGGTGATATAACTTTTCACACGAAAGTTACAATAAAAAGGAAAGGAGTCTAACAGGGGCAAAGACGATATACTCTAATCCAGCCAATGAACCTACATCATGCTTGTGCTGACCGAGAGCTGAACTGCAAGTCACGTATGCATAGTCAAAATCAATTTTGACTATACAAAAATTTGGAATGCATCAACAGGAAAGGAAATCCGGCCATGCTTCGTAAGGCAAAGAACTCAGAAAATAATAACTGGTAATTGATAATAGCCGGAAAAGGAAATAATGGCTGGTAAAATCAAAGCGAAGAAGGGAAAGAATTAAAAGCCATTTGAGGGAATCAGGCAAAAGAAGAGAGAAGAGACAAGCAAAGAATCAGCAAAAGGAAAATCTGACGTACGCCATCAGGCATGTAAAAAATTTTATTTAAATTACCCCACCCCACCTATTAGTCTGCAAGTAAGACAAAGAAAAAGACCAGAAAAGAATATGACAACAGGCAGGGAAGCTGTCAAACGAAAAGGAGGATCAGCCCCAACCAATTTGGGGCTGACAAATGAGAGGAATGGAAAGCCCTCACAACAGCTAAAAAAAATCAATCGATAGAAGAGGCAAAAAGGGAGGGAAGGCCAGCTGTTGACGGAATGACCACAAATTGGGGTTGAGGACGGAAGCAAGCGAGAAGGCAGCAAGAAGGAGCAGGGAGAAGGAAAACAAAGGGAAGTCTTCTTTTCTCTACTCGTCCCCTTTAGGCTTCATGGACGCATTAAGCGTCCTGGCACCGTAATAAGATAGAATGTTCCTTTTTCGATTACTCGTCTTTTAGGCTTCATGGACGCATTAAGCGTCCTGGCACCACAAAAGGAATACATATCACCCTCCTTGATCCTCTTCGGCTTGCATCACGCAAACTAGCGTGGTGTAAATAGCCGGTTACTCGGAGGAATGCGCAAAAGGGAAGAAAACGGTACGCTGTAAAAAAGAGAGGAGGAAATGGTGTGCTAAAAAAGGGGGGAGGAAGCGAGGATGTGCTAAAAAAAAAGGGGAAGAAACGGTGCTGTAAAAAAAAATACTAATACTCGGAAAGAAAAAGCGCTCGAGAGAATCGGGCTCAAAAAATTTCATACGTCGAAAGATGCGTAAAAGGGAGAGGAGAGCTAACTTGGTCTAGGCCGCTCGTCGCTGCCTCCGCTCGCTGTGTTCACCCGTCAAAAGCACCGCTGGGAAACATAGAGAAATCAGGTTCTAGTTCGACAAAATCCAGAAGAGATGCCAGCATTTTCAAAGAAGGATCAGCAAACATTACCTGCGGCAGCGCCCTTTTGATTCCTCACTTGGCTCTTCCTCTTGAGGGAGTCATTTTTTTTTCTTTTTTTTGACAAAATAAGGGATCACTGAAACGCACTGAGAGATCCCCTCTGTCCGGATGCTACGAGGCAGACAACCATAAATAAAAGAATGAAAAGATGGGGATGAACTCTGAAGCAGATCATCATAAACAGAAGGAGATTGAAGAGCCGGAAGAACATTCCAAACATCACAACTCACAACTCAAAAATCGTACGTTAAAAAGGGGAAAAGGTGAAAACAAAACGGTCAAACAAGACCCTACTTTTTTGCTTGCCTGAAGAAAGAGCCTCCCCCCCTCTCCGTCTCTCGTGCTTCCGGCCGCCGGTCCCGTCTTTTACCCTAGTAGCACCATATGCCCCAGAAAGCGTCGCGCCCCAGAGACGACAAAGATCTCGCCGTTAATTTCTCTTCCGTTTGATACGAACGCCTCCAGCCGCCTCCGCCGCGAGAGGGATGCTTGAGTTTCCGTCTGCTCAGCTAACGGGAAGAATACCTTTTGGCCAATGCTTATGCGGCCGCAAAGAAGCAACTTTACCCTTTTTGCTGAGGGTAACAAAACCAAAAAAAAAAACGAAACGAAAAGCTGACTCGTCTGGCATTCTAAAACCTCGGCACCAAAAAAATGATGAAAAGCGGACTCGTGTGTTTTAAAACCTCGGCACAACTCTGCCTCATTTGGGCTCAGTCAAAGTTGACCAAGTCTTGGGTCCGTACCTAGATCGGATTAAAGAGGCTGAACTAATGTTAAGCCACATCTACGCTCGTTTCAATTCAGCATATGTGGTATCTGGTATCTAAGTCACAAATACGCGTCCAAAGTATAAACCCAAGACTAATGAGACGTGGCGATAAACCGACACCTAAAATAGTTCTAAACACGTTGGTACTAGTGCTGCCTTGCTATTGCTCGCACTCAACAAGTCACACTTGACTAAGTGTTAATTCTGGAAGGGAAGTCCTCATAATACCAAAATTTTGACGCATCGTGATGGAATATTGTTTGGGAGGTGCGTACGTCGACGTCCATCGTCGGGGCGTAGCTCCTCAATGTGACGTCGCATTCGTTAAAGTTTAAGTATCTTAATTCCAAAACCAAATTATCCAACACGCCGCAAGGCCGGATAAATTCCAAAACCAAATTATCCAACACGCCGCAAGGCCGGATAAATTCCAAAACCAAATTATCCAATACGCCGCAAGGCCGGATAAATTCCAAAACCAAATTATCCAACACGCCGCAAGGCCGGGTAAATTCCAAAACCAAATTATCCAATACGCCGTAAGGCCGGATAAATTCCAAAACCAAATTATCCAACACGCCGCAAGGCCGGATAAATTCCAAAACCAAATTATCCAACACGCCGCAAGGCCGGGTAAATTCCAAAACCAAATTATCCAATACGCCGTAAGGCCGGATAAATTCCAAAACCAAATTACCCAACATGCCGCAAGGCCGGATAAATTCCAAAACCAAATTATCCACCACGCCGCAAGGCCGGATAAATTCCAAACCAAATTATCCAATACGCCGCGAGGCCGGATAAATTTTTAAATCAAATTATCCATCACGCCGTAAGGCCGGATAAACTCCAAATCCAAATTATCCAACACGCCGCAAGGCCGGACAAAATTTCAAGTCAAATCATCCAACGCGCCATCAAGGCCGGGTGATCTTTCCAGTCTAATATCCAATGCGCCTTAATGTATTATGATGGGATATCGTTTGGGAGGTGCGTACGCCGATGTTCACCATCGGGGCGTAGCTCCTCGATATAACGTTGTACTGCCTGGACCGGATATTACCCGACACGCCATTACAAGACTAAAGTCCGATGAACACAAACTGCCCATCTTGATGAATACTCTTTTCCTCTTATCATGTCGAAATATGTATCACGTCAAGTTAAATTTATGAATGAAATTTATAAGTGACATTACCTGATTATCGCTCTTATCTTATTGCGTATTATAGATCTCTTAATCAAAAGTTCCCTAATTTTAGGGATAATTAACAATGAGCGCTTGGAAGCCAGAACCCATTTAATAAAAAGCCTTATTAATTTAAGGTGGATTTGAAACGGTCATAATACATTTCTCAATGTAACAAAAATGACCCCACAATAACTTATAACATACCTAATGATATCTATTAGGACTTCTCAATCAAGGAGAGTTGGTAGGCTATATCAAAATAAGTCATTCATCATCCAAATTTAAGAATTAATGCATCTCTATCAATTGTGAAGCTTGTGATGCTCATGCCATAGATTAATCTATTGGTCGATTTAATAACCCAATGTTTGGTGTATTTATGTATCTACATTGATGTTAAGCAATAAGCATTCAATCCGCCCATATATGAGCTTTACATGCATCGAAGTTGTTTTTTATCTACTAAGATACCTACTCTCGGACTCTGTCATGAGATATAATAAAATCAATATCTAGGGACATCACTATGTTATTCTACATATTAACACAGGTGTAGCAACAATATTTTTATTATTCAAATAGATAAATAAATATTATACAAATAATTAGTCTTAAGGGTATACACACTAAGACTTAGAGGTGAGCATTCAGTTTGGTTTTTTGGTTTTTACTGATTACCAAAAATTTTAGTAAATTCGGTTAGGTAAAAAAAAATTTCGGTTTTGATTTCGGTAATAAATTTTTTAAAATTCGGTTTTCAGTTTCGGCTTAGATTTTTATTTTTTCGGTTTAATAAAAAACTAAATTTACCGATATATATAATATATATTTAAAAAATATAATATAATATATTATAGTATAACTAACTATAAAAGTCTAAAACATATTACCTAATATATAATAACCCAATTACTTATCATCTAATTAATTAAATCTTTAATAATTTAACTTTTCAGTAATTTACCAAATTTATTAAAAAAATTTTGGTAAATTCGGTTCGGTAAAATTTTAATTTTTAAGAAATTCGATTCAAATTTAGTTTTTAACATTTTAGTATAAAAAATTTCAATAAATATTTTTTTGATAAATTCGATTTCGATATTTACCGAATACTCACCCCTACTAACACCCCTTGCCCTAACCTAAGTCGCGCCCAAATCTAAATCCAACGTCCCCCTTCTTCATCACCTGACCTTGTTTGGCCTTTGTGTTCGGGCATTGGGCCTGAATTTAGGCGCGGCCCAAATAACAACCCAAATAGCACCCAGCCCATATTGCTATAGCTGACCGGGTCGGCGAATTAGCGGATCGGACCGAGCGCCGCCCGGATCCGAATCCCAAAAGTGACCCAACGGGCGACCTCGCGCGTTGCGTCGCGTGCACGCGGACGCTGATGCGGCGTGGGTTGACGTGATGGAGCAGGCCTCGGGCCGAGTGCATGGGGAGCGGGGGAAAAAGTAGTCGTCTTCGACGACGCATGGCAAAGGGGGTGATCACGTCGGAAGAATTTTGAACCCATGCTCGCTCCCTCTCCGACCTCCGACCTTCATCGGACGTCCGTCGGCGAACCCTCCAGGCAGTTCCGGTGGTGTGGGAGGGTGGAGGAACGCCAGGGGAGACTTCGCCCCACTTCCGCCGCCTTCGTCCTCGATCTCATCGTCGCTGTCATCGTTGCTTCCGCCGTCCGCGTTGTCGGCATCGCCGGCTTCACTGTCAGACCGCCTTGGAAGGTGCGGCGGGCAGAGACTTCATCGGAAAGAAGGAGCCGGCGCTTGGAACCGAGGTACTCCTCTCCCCTTTTGGTGCTTGTTTCCGGCCGAATCCTCGGTCCGGCGAACCCCCTCGCTTCTTGCCTGAATGGCCATTTCTCTCTCATCACCGTTTTCCCGTTCGGTGCCGGCCGCCTACGTGTGTGAACTTTCGGCCCGGATCCGCCTGCGTGCGGCTACGCGTGGTGCTCGCCGGACGAGCTCTCTCCACCTGCGCGCGGAGTCCTCTCCTCTCCTCCTGTTCGCCTGCGTGCGAACCTTCCGTCTTCCGCTTCGGTCGTCTCCTATGCGCGACAGAAGCTGTGCTTCCTCTGCCGCTGTTTGTGCGTAGCTCGGTTAGGCGTCGGCTTTCTTCGTATCAACTTCTTCCTCTGCATGCGAGGAGACGGACGCGCGTGGTCCTCCAGGCACCGTCCGCCGGTTTCCCTTCAGCCGCCTGTCGCTAGAGGTGACTCCTTCCATTCCTCACTAGGATTCCAGCGCCGAGGAGAGGGCGGGCACTTCACCTGCCAGCAAACGCACGCGAGCCGTGCTCCGCGCTCGTGAACGGGGACGGCTCGCCCGTCCACCGGCTTCACATGGTCGCCCGTCGGAGACGCGTACGTACACATGCGAGGCGTGCCTGGACGCGAGCGACCCCGAGTGGTGGTTCGCCGGTCAGATTTCCCTCCTCGTCACCGTGTGAGTGAGGTGCCGACCAGTTCTTCCTTCGTCACACTCCGGAGTGTGACGCTGTGTAAATGACCGTTCGTGATCACTGGGAGCCGGCATGATCTGCGGACAACTGTGCACTTCGGTTGTGGACCCTGTCCGACGTGGTCGGTTACGGGAGTGTCCCTCTTGGGTTCGAGTGAACCAGGTCTGGCTCTGTGATACCGGTCCTCGGTAAATCACGAGCGTCGATCAAGACCATGTTGGAATGGCAGCGATTCTAGTTGAGTCCTTCGTCGGGCTGGGGGTCGGTTCGAGGAACCTTCCCCGCCAGTCGCTCTCAACCCGGCGGTTTCGACCGTTAGGATACCGCGTTGACGCATTTGGACTTGAGTCAGCGTTGACTCACGGGTAAAATATTTAAAAAAATATTACCATAAACGTGGGCGTGACAGCTTGGTATCAGAGGCGAGGTTACTGCACGTTCCAACTCGTACGAGCATCGTACTTGGGTCTTGTCACACTTAACTGATACTGCGCAGATGGGATCTGCGTCGAACCCCGGACTATTGTCCCTCGAGGACATGGTCAGAGATGGGGTTTTGGATCCTTACATCTCAGTGGAGATCATCTCCACGCGGCTCATCTCGGGTGAGTGTCTCGTAGCTCGGGTGACTCGACGCACCGGGGAGCTAGAGGCATCTCATGCAGAGGCTGCGATGCTGAAGCGCGCTACGACGGCTTCGATAGCATCGACCACGGCCGATCTCGGCCAGGGGACCGCCGTGCGACGGCTTATCCTGGAGATTACCCTTTCGAAGGGGTGCGTTGCTCCATGATACTTAAGGAAATGTTGGTAGACCTTAAAGTTGCTTCCCAGGGAGACACAAAATGAGGACGAGTTAGCAGACTCTAAAACTACTATTTGGGGACAAGAAGAGTGGACGGTCCAACTAAAACAAAAGAGGTCCCTCTTCTTGGTCCGACTGAGCCAACTTCGCATATAGGGACGCCTTATGTGAGGGAAGCTTGAGAGGACAGCAAGGAAAAATCCTTGAAACCTGTCCGGGGTTCCTCGGCATATGGGGATGCCTATATGAGTGGAGGAGACCCAGGGACAAAAGAGGTAATTGGGGCGAGCTGAGTAGTCTTCGACGAAGGTGGTATGGGACGCCTTCGAAGGGGATGAGACTTGGGCGCACCAAGTTACCATTGGACGAGTCTCCCGGGAACTTGTGCAATCCGATTCGATCGCGGGTGTTGTAGGACCCCACCCTACAATTCCGTGGAAATTTCGTGTGTGAGTTAGGTCACACAAAGTGGTTCGTCAAGAGCAGCTAAGAGTGTTGGACTTAAAACGTCCTCAGCATAGGACCGAGTGAGGTCGGTCAGTGCAGTGGACCCCGAGACCTTCGGGGTATCATACGATATGGATATCGTAATCGGCAGTTGGCAGGGCCGCTGCCATGCGAAGATTCTGAATCTTCCAGACTACAAAGCAATCTTTGGCCTCGAACTTTTGGTCAAGGCAGAGATAGCTATGAGGTCTTATCTGTGTGAGATACAGATATACGATGAGGATTTCCCTTGCCTCGAGCCGTGCATTGAGAGCAAGAAGTCAAGGAATGGAAGGAAGTGGGACTCCTAGGGAGTGCTTTTGTTGGCGAACGCCTTAGCTGCAGGGTTGTGCCAAGGAGATCCGACACTTCGGATCAAACGATAGGTGATGTGTTGATATAGAATGGGTATCCTGTAGCTTTCAATAGTCAAAAGTTAAGTGGGGTGGAACAGAGATACTCTGCGTATGGAAAAGAGATGGTGGCAGTGTTGCACTGCCTCCGGGTATGGAGAGTCCTTCTCCTGAGTATCGCCTTCGTGGCGAAAGTAGATAAGATGATGAATACCTATTTCACCACTCGGAAGAGATTGTCGGCCAAACTGGTCGGCCAGAGGGCAGAACTTTCTAGCAGAATTCCAATTCCGGTGGGAACACAAGCCTGAGAAGGCTGATGTAGTGCTTGATGCACTGAGTAGGCTTAACGCCTTAGTTCGCTTTGCGATCTCCAGAGTGGAAGGAGATCTCCTTACGAGGATAAAAGCGGAAGTTGGGATTGATAAGGAATATAGAAAGTCTGTTGGACAGACCAAGTCGGGTACGACCCGATGTTAGTATTTGGGCAGACGGAGTGGGTTAATGTCCCCACGGAGGACTACCTTCGTCATTTTGGTGACTGCGAGTGAAAAGACTAGGTGAAGTGGATTGATTCGGCATAATTTGCCTATAATCTCCACAGATCGCCGTCTACGAGGCACGACCCATTTGAGCTTGTGTTAGGGAGACAATCCCTTACTTCGGTTGGTATTGCGATAAGGACCTCCGAATAGAGATGTCCTGCTATCCTACAGATAGCTAGTGAGCGAGTGAAGTCACTCAAGGAGGCTAGAGACAGCCTCGAGGTAGCCACGAGATGAACGCAACAATACGCAAATCGTCGATATCAGTATGGAATGGCATCCGACTTTCCATGCGAGCTTCTTAAAGAGGTTTCATAAGGATCCGGGGGATCCAGCTCGATCTCAATCGCTTCGTGCGCCTCCGACGGTTCGAACGGAGTTCGACCAAAGGATCAGAAGGATCCTAGATCATCGAATTTTGTGACATAGTGGGACGAACCGACGAACAAAATTTCTTGTTCGATGGGAAGGTTCTCCATTGGAAGAAGCTACATGGTATAAGGCGTCCGAACTGTGGTAGTTCGAGGATGAGACCCGACGTTACTTTGAGTCGTTGAGGGCGACGACTCGCTCCGGAGGGGGAGAATGTTAGGCCATTGGGCCTGAATTTAGGCGCGGCCCAAATAACAGCCCAAATAGCACCCAGCCCATATTGCAATAGCCGACCGGGTCGGCGAATTAGCGGATCGGACCGGTGCCGCCCGGATCTGAATCCCAAAAGTCACCCAACGGGCGACTCGCGCGTTGCGTCGCGTGCACGCGAACGCTGATGCGGCGTGGGTTGACGTGATGGAGCAAGCCTCGGGCCGCGTGCATGGGGAGCGGGGGAAAAGCAGTCGTCTTCAACGACAGGCGGCAGAGGGGGTGATCACGTCAGAAGAATTTTGAACCCATGCTCGCTCCCTCTCCGACCTTCGTCGGACGTTTGTCGACGAAGCCTCCAGGCAGTTCCGGTGGTGTGGGAGGGTGGAGGAATGCCAGGGGAGACTTCGCCCCACTTCCGCCACCTTCGTCCTCAATCTTATTGTCGCCGTCATCGTTGCTTCTGCTGTCGGCGTCCTCGGCGTCGATGGCCTCACTGTCAGACTGCCTTGGAAGGCACGACGAGCAGAGACTTCATCGGAAAGAAGGAGCCGGCGCTTGGCACCGAGGTACTCCTCTCCTCTTTTGGTGCTTGTTTCCAGCCGAATCCTCGGTCCGACGAACCCCCTCGCTTCCTGCCTGAACGGTCATTTCTCTCTCATCTCCGTTTTCCCGTCCGGTGCCGGCTGCCTGCGTGCGTGAACTTCCGGCCCGGATCCGCCGGCGTGCGGCTACGCGTGGTGCTCGCCGGACGAGCTCTCTCCGCCTGCACACGGAGTCCTCTCCTCTCCTCCTGTTCGCCTGCGTGCGAACCTTCCCTCTTCCGCTCCGGCCGTCGCCTATGTGCGACAGAAGCTGTGCTTCCTCTGCCGCTGTTCGTGGGTAGCTCAGTGAGGTGTCGGCTTTCTTCGTATCAACTTCTTCCTCTGCATGCGAGGAGACGGACGCGCGTGGTCCTCTAGCCACCATCCGCCGGTTTCCCTTCAGCCGCTTGTCGCAGGAGGCAACTCCTTCCTTTCCTCACCAGGATTCCAGTGCCGAGGAGAGGGCGGGCACTTCGCCTGCCAGCAAACACACGCGAGCTGTGCTCCGCGCTCGAGAACGGGGATGGCTCGCCCGTCCACCGGCTGTTGGTGTATATGCCCTAGGACCTAGTTTTGGTCCATCTTTGTACTACTTGACTCTGATATTAATATATATCTTTCTGGCATTGTCGTTATCATTGTTTGTCTACACCTGCGATTGTGTACTTACATGATAATGTCCCTGGAGACAGATTGGATCTGTGCTCGAACTATAGTCCCCAGTCGATGTACCTGAGTGGATATGGGACAACTCTGGTACTTGAGAGACTAGTATGTGGGCTGGTTAGGCACGTGGTGCTAACGCAGACACATGGGTGTATCATTGGAGGATATACTGGATAGACCCGCTGTGAGGCTATGACTTGGTGTCATGAGTTATCCTCACAAGTGACACGAGATGCATTGATCCCTTGACTTGAGGCCATTGATCATTCTATATGGTTAGGGACTTGCTTTGATACAACCTAACACCTCGCCGTAGTTGGGAGGTTATAACAGTTGTTATTGAGCATGTCACGGCCCATTTGAGAAGGTCAATGGACAGACATAGGATTTGCCCCTTCCTAAGGGAAGTATGATATCCATGGAGCTCCTCTATGGTTCTATGACTGAGAGTGTATGGCCATACCCAGGTGAGAACCTGTTCTAGTCATAGCCATGTGATTGGATGAAAACAAGTGGTGACACACTTGTCCAATCGGATATCAGTACGGCAAAGAGACTGTAATGCATCTGTACCTAGTTGCGATGATGGGGATGTCGATGTCGATATCCATTCCAATAACCTGGGTAGCAGCGATGCTCTGCTAGGTGCCACTCACTGCTTGTGATGACCTTTGGTCAGCACTGCCAGCGTTAGAGGAACCTACATGGTCGCACACCTTGATACTCGAGTTTTCATATTGATCGGGTAGCCTTTAGATCGAGTTATTGGATAACTCTAATCTATTTGGGAGATTTCATCAGCACCAATGGGCCTGATGAGATGGAAGAAACTTATTGGGGCCAACCTCCATTTTTGGCATATCGATCAAATTAACCATGGTAAGCCTCATTTAACCATGGGTTAAATTGGATTGGATCCAATAGCTTGGTTAACATGCATAATGGACTTTGGGCTTGGCCCATTGCTTAGTTGGGCTTGCTAATAAGTTGTATTGAAGGGCTATGAGGCTTGAAGGGTATAATGGGGATGAATTAATAGGATAGGCGCATATGGAATCCTAGTTGGACTAGGATTTGCGCCTATGCCTTGTTTGGTATCTCCTAGGTGATTAAATCAAATTGGATTTGATTAAATCACACAAGATAATTGATTGGATTGTGTTTGACAATTGTGGGCTGATTATTAACATAATTAGAGTCCTAATTGGATTAGGACTTGCGCCCAAGCCACATTAGGCAATCCATCATATTGCCTTGACTAGGTCTAGGCGCATGGATGGGATTAATGCCTCATATGGCATGATATGGGCGCATATGGCTGATGCTTGCTTTAGCAAGTCTTAGGCGCATATGGGAGTGGAGATTTAATCAATATATTTGATTGGATAATCTCCTAGAATCATGCCCTAATTGTCAACACTTGCCATTCTCCCCTAACCGCCTCTTGCTCCTATAAATAAGCCCTTGCCGCCCCCTCTCTTGATGATGCTAATTCCTTGGAGGCGTGAAGCATTAGAGGGCGACGGCTTGGAGAGCTTAGAGCTCTTCTTCTTCCATCAAGGGCGCAAGCATGCTTCTCCTTTTCCTTTCCTTGGCGCAAAGGAACAAGAAGGCTTGCGGCGTTCTCTTCTCCTTCCATCTCCTTGGCGCATCACATCTTGGTGGTGGCGCAAGTTGCTTGGAGGACTCTCCTAAGACATGGATCTTCTTCCCGAGGCTAGCACCGGGCGAGGAAGAAGAAAACTTGAGGAATCCGTGTGTGCGAGACTGCAGAGGGCGAACACTTGGGCGCCTTCATCGACATCGGCTTCTAATTGCTTAAAGGTACTTACTATCACATCGTGTCGACCCCCTCGCAAGAGATCTTCACTGGGTTTTTGGGACTAGCCTGTTTCGGGGACATTCTTCCGCTGCGTAAAATGTATGTCCATGGCTCTGAAAATTGTAAAATGTCCCCGGGGTTTCCCAACAGTGGTATCAGAGGTACTTGCGAGCCTCGAACGATGTTCTTTCATGCTTTTCATGCTCACATGCCATATCTATATTTTCGCATATTGCATAGATGTTGGCGCATGATTTTTCTTTAAGTAGAAAAATTGTAGGTCTCTTGTTTCTTACTTCTAATTAACTTCTTGTGGTTCTTTGCTCTCTTCATGTGATGGGATAGACCCATATGTGGAAGAGAAAATTTCTCCTCTCATAATAGGATAGACCTATCTTGAGAGACTTGTTGGAATAGGGCATGGACTGGGTGATTGCCCTTATCCTAGCAAGTTAGGGATTGCAAGGAGGGCAACCGGTATGCCTCTTGTAGACTCCTGAGAGAAACTTAGAATCAAAGATTTGTGATATGAAGGGAAGGAAGAGAGACATGTTTTATGAAAAAGTAAAATTTCAAATTTTATGTTTTTCATGAGCATATAGAATTGCATGAGTAAGTACTTGATTATGCATGATGTTGTGGGCATATATCAAGCCCCTTAACATGCCTGTGATGTATCCTTGTGAGGCCTGCGTGCCGCTTTTCTTTTTGCTTTTAACTAAGAAGAAGATTAGGATGGCGCATCTACTTGGAGCAAGGTGCATGCTTGCTTGGTTGCGCATCCTTGCATGATGGCGCAACAAGCTTCAAATGTGGCACATCCTTGCATGGGGGCGCAAGTTAGGGTTTGGCCGAGCCTTGTGCTTGTGTGCTATCCCTCTTGTGGCTTGCTAAATGGCGCACCTTCCTTGGAGGAAGACCATGGCATTGGCCGAACCTTGTGGGTATACCCCTAGGGTTTGAGAGCTAAACCATGGGAGAATGACCTTGGAGCCAACCTTGAAGATAGAGCTAGAGGTCGGCTAGGCTAGGTCTAATCTTGGGGCTTGAATCCTAGGTCAAGAGTTGAACCCCTTTTTGGCATGGATTGGTTCAATGTCTTGAATGGGCTATGATCACATCATCCTTTTATTGCTTTCTTTACAAAAGCTAAAGCATGCCTGTGATGTTTTATCGTTATGTTATCACCATAGGATTGTATGCCTGTAATGATAGACATAAGATAAAACTGAGATGATGAGACCTTAAACAAAAACCCTCAATTAAAATATCAAGTCTAGTAGCCTTCTAACGCGTAGCCCGCACTAAGCTATCGATCAGTGGAGTTGTGAACTGTTTCCCACCCTCGTGGGACACACCCACTTATCTTTAGAAAGTGCGTGGTGGCAATGGTTTCCCCAGTCCAGTTTTAACCTGGGCGTGCCTTCGCAAGGAAACTCGTTGGCCCTGGGCATAACGGTTAGGGATGGACTTGACTAGAAGTTCACATGTGCTGGGCACATGGTGAAAGTCTAGAGGCATCGTTGAGAGGTAAGGGTTTCATGTTGTATCCAGCCCTCGCTGGACATGAAATGCCTGGACTGTCTCAATAAGGGGAATTGCTTCGAGCAATCGGCCGGCGCGCCCACCTTAGGAAACATGGGTCACTTTGTGCATCTCATCCCACCCTCGTGGGACGCGAAGCCCTGTGTGGAATGAGGATCTCATCTCACTAGGAAATCTTGGATTTCTCGATTGACTTTGTGGGTTGTCAATTCGATTAAAAATAGTGGGAGCCATGGTCATTTAAAAGGCAAGTCCAGTTTAAATGACTCGAAGTAGTACTAATCTGCTGTTTCTTGGTTGTTATAGAACAATGGCTATGAACAATAGCAGTTGGTCACTGCGATCTACCCTGGATAAGTTGGTTGGATCCAACTTACTGGATTGGTATATGAACTTGAGAATCGTGCTCAAGCTCGAGAGGAAGCTTTATGTTCTTGAGCGTCTTATTCCTGAGCCACTTCCATGCTCGGCCTCAGCGGCTGAGAGGGATGCTTATGATAAGCATCAGGTTGATACTTTGAAGGTTGCTAACCAACATGTCACTTGAATTTAAAGGGTGATATGAATCGAAGAGTGCCTCTGAAATTATTTTAATCTAAGGCAGCTCTTTGATGAATTGGTTGAGCTCAATCCTGCTAAAGTTGATATTCAGTGTGTTGAGCCGAAAGGCTTGACCAAGGAACTGAAATTAAAGATGGATATGATCAGGAATAATAGGTGCTATTCATGTGGAGGGCCACCTCACATGTTGAAGGACATGTTGCAACTTCAGAATGAGGAGAAGAAAGGCAAGGCCTTGTCTTCATACTCAGGTATTTATGTTACCGAAGTCAACCTTTCTACTCCTATGACATGGGTATTGGATACCGCATGTGGAGTACAAATATGCAAAGGCTCAGAAAGGATAGATCGGTAAGGCCTAGAGAGATTGACCTACGGATAGGTAACAGGGCACAAGTTGCTGCTGTTGCTGTAGGAGTTTTTCTCCCTGCCTTCTGGACTTCAGTTAAAGCTAGACAATTGCTATTATGTACCTTCCCTTACCAAAACATTGTATCCACTCCTTGCTTGGCAAAGAAAGGATTTAGGTTTGAAATAAAAGAGAACTTATGTTCTTTTTCTTTTGCAAACATGTTTTATGGGAAGGGTACTTTGTGCAATGGTCCGCATGTCTTAGACATGGTTAGCTCTATTTGTAACATAAATAATAAAAGGACCAAACTGAGTGGTTCAGTTGGTGCTTTCCTACGGCATTGTTGATTAGCCCATATAAACAAGAATCGCATTCGACAACTCCATGAAAATGGGTTGCTAGATTCGAGTTCCTTGGAGGAACTTGATACATATGAGACTTGTTTATTAGGGAAAATGACAAAGACGCCCTTCACCAAGACTGGTGAGAGAGCAGGAGGTTTGTTGGATCTCATACATAGTGATGTGTGTGGGCTATTCAATAAACAAGCCAAAGGAGGGTATAACTACTTCATCACATTTACTGATGACTTCAGTAGATATGGTTATGTCTACATGATGAGACATGAGTCTGAATCCTTTGAGAAACTTAAGGAGTTCAGACATGAAGTAGAGAACCAGCTTGGTAGATCCTTTAAGGATCTTCGATCAGATCGTGATGGAGAGCACCTGAGCAGTGTATTCTTTGACTATCTGAGTAAGTGTGGGATCCTATCCCAACTCACTCCTCCTAGAGCACCTCGGTAGAATGGTGTATCTGAAAGGAGAAATCGAACCTTGTTGGACATAGTTCGGTCTATGATGAGTCATGCAACTCTACCTCCCTCATTCTGGGGACATGCACTTGAAAAAGCTTCTCTAATACTGAATAATATTCCATCTAAGAGTGTCTCAAAGATTCCATACGAGGTATGGAATGGGAGACGCCCTAATCTCACTTTTATCAGGATCTAGGGATGTGAGGCTTATGTCAAACGTCAGGATTCTAGCAAGCTAGAACCTAGATCTGATAAGTGTATGTTTGTGGGGTACCCTAAGGAGACTAAGGGTTACTACTTCTATATTCCCACCGAGAACAAAGTTTTTGTTGCTCGGGGTGCGGTCTTTCTAGAGAAAGAATTTCTCATGAAAGAAGTTAGTGGGAGGAAGTTTGACTTGGATGAGGACCAAGTGCAACCACAAAGACAACGAGATGGAATCTGAGCCGCGTGCACCGGTTGCTAGGCAGCCTGAGGCTCAGACACAGGCCCCATGTAGGTCTGGGAGGTTTCATCGTGCACCTGAGAGGTATGGGTCGCTGCCGACCCAACACGACGGGATCTTCATCATGGAGGATGAACCCAGGACTTATGATGAGGCAGTCAGTGGACCGGACTCCGAGAGATGGCTTGAGGCCATGCGATCCGAGATGGATTCCATGTCGGCTAACCAAGTCTGGGATTTGGTTGAGCTGCCTGATGAGGTAAAACCCATAGGGTGTAAATGGGTCTTCAAGAGGAAGACAGACATGGATGGCAAAATAGTTACCTATAAGGGTAGACTAGTGGCTAAAGGATTTAAACAAGTCCATGGGATGGACTATGATGAAACCTTCTCGCCAGTTGCCATGATCAAATCCATTCGGATTCTGCTTGCTATAGCTGCATATCATGACTATGAGATATGGCAGATGGATGTGAAGACAGCGTTCCTTAACGGGAAGCTAACTAAGGATGTGTATATGACACAACCTAATGACTTCATCCATCCTGCAGATACTAGTAAAGTCTGCAGGCTAAAGAAATCCATTTATGGATTAAGGCAAGCATCTCGAAGTTAGAATCTTCAGTTTGATGAAGCTGTGAGAGATTATAGCTTTATCAAAAGTGAAGATAACGCCTGTGTATACAGAAAATTCAGTGGGAGCTTGGTGACTTTTCTGGTCATGTATGTCGATGACATACTGCTCATCGGAAACGACATCCCTAGTCTTCAAGCTATGAAGACATGGTTAGGGAAGTGTTTCGAGATGAAGGACTTAGGGGAGGCCGCCTATATTCTAGGCGTGAGGATCTACCGGGATAGATCCAAGAGGCTCTTGGCCCTTAGTCAGAGTACCCACATTGATAAGGTCCTGGAGAGGTTCAACTTGGAGCAATCCAAGAAAGGATACCTTCCAGTGAGAGATGGCCTTACTCTCTCAAAGAGCCAGTGTCCTACAACACAGGCTGAGAGGGATAACATGAGTCGAATTCCCTATGCTTCGGCAGTAGGATCGATCATGTATGCAATGTTGTGTACTAGACCAGATGTGGCATATGCTGTAAGCATAACCAGCCGATACCAATCCAATCGAAGTTTGCAGCACTGGGTGGCTGTAAAGAATATCCTTGAGTATCTTGAAAGGGACTAAGGATTTATTCTATAAAGTCTACGGGGATAGGAAGAACTCAGTGTGCAGGGCTTCACTGATGAGTCGTTCCAGTCTGATCCTGACGACTTCAGATCGCAGACCAGCTATTAGTTTAAGATGGTTGGAGGTACTGTATGCTGGAAGAGCTTCAAGCAATCCACCATAGCTAATTCTACAACCGAAGCTGAGTATGTGGTTGCTTCTGAGGCAGCCAATGAAGCCGTTTGGATCAGGAAGTTCTTTTCTGAACTTCAGGTGGTTCCAAGTGCAATGGATCCCATTGAGCTCTACTATGACAACAATGGGAACTGCACATAATAAGGAACCACAGTCTCATCAAAGGTCCAAACGCATACTCAAGAGATTTCGCCTGATCAAAGAGATCATTAATCGAGGTGATGTCAAGATTAGCAGAATTGACACAGAGAGCAATCTAGCAGACCCACTGACCAAGGCTTTGGCGCAGCAGAAGTATGATGGTCGTACTAGAGATATGGGGTTGAGGTTGCTCAACCTCTAGGTCTTAGTGCAAGTGGGAGATTGTTGGTGTATATGCCCTAGGACCTAGTTTTGGTCCATCTTTGTACTACTTGACTCTGATATTAATATATATCTTTCTGGCATTGTCGTTATCATTGTTTGTCTACACCTGCGATTGTGTACTTACATGATAATGTCCCTGGAGACAGATTGGATCTGTGCTCGAACTATAGTCCCCAGTCGATGTACCTGAGTGGATATGGGACAACTCTGGTACTTGAGAGACTGGTATGTGGGCTGGTTAGGCACGTGGTGCTAACGCAGACACATGGGTGTATCATTGGAGGATATACTGGATAGACCCGCTATGAGGCTATGACTTGGTGTCATGAGTTATCCTCACAAGTGACAGGAGATGCATTGATCCCTTGACTTGAGGTCATTGATCATTCTATATGGTTAGGGACTTGCTTTGATACAACCTAACACCTCGCCGTAGTTGGGAGGTTATAACAGTTGTTATTGAGCATGTCACGGCCCATATGAGAAGGTCAATGGACAGACATAGGATTTGCCCCTTCCTAAGGGAAGTATGATATCCATGGAGCTCCTCTATGGTTCTATGACTGAGAGTGTATGGCCATACCCAGGTGAGAACCTGTTCTAGTCATAGCCATGTGATTGGATGAAAACAAGTGGTGACACACTTGTCCAATCAGATATCAGTACGGCAAAGAGACTGTAATGCATCTGTACCTAGTTGCGATGATGGGGATGTCGATGTCGATATCTATTCCAATAACCTGGGTAGCAGCGATGCACTGCTAGGTGCCACTCACTGCTTGTGATGACCTTTGGTCAGCACTGCCAGCGTTAGAGGAACCTACAGGGTCGCACACCTTGATACTCGAGTTTTCATATTGATCGGGTAGCCTTTAGATCGAGTTATTGGATAACTCTGATCTATTTGGGAGATTTCATCAGCACCAATGGGCCTGATGAGATGGAAGAAACTTATTGGGGCCAACCTCCATTTTTGGCATATCGATCAAATTAACCATGGTAAGCCTCATTTAACCATGGGTTAAATTGGATTGGATCCAATAGCTTGGTTAACATGCATAATGGACTTTGGGCTTGGCCCATTGCTTAGTTGGGCTTGCTAATAAGTTGTATTGAAGGGCTATGAGGCTTGAAGGGTATAATGGGGATGAATTAATAGGATAGGCGCATATGGAATCCTAGTTGGACTAGGATTTGCGCCTATGCCTTGTTTGGTATCTCCTAGGTGATTAAATCAAATTGGATTTGATTAAATCACACAAGATAATTGATTGAATTGTGTTTGACAATTGTGGGCTGATTATTAACATAATTAGAGTCCTAATTGGATTAGGACTTGCGCCCAAGCCACATTAGGCAATCCATCATATTGCCTTGACTAGGTCTAGGCGCATGGATGGGATTAATGCCTCATATGGCATGATATGGGCGCATATGGCTGATGCTTGCTTTGGCAAGTCTTAGGCGCATATGGGAGTGGAGATTTAATCAATATATTTGATTGGATAATCTCCTAGAATCATGCCCTAATTGTCAACACTTGCCATTCTCCCCTAACCGCCTCTTGCTCCTATAAATAAGCCCTTGCCGCCCCCTCTCTTGATGATGCTAATTCCTTGGAGGCGTGAAGCATTAGAGGGCGACGGCTTGGAGAGCTTAGAGCTCTTCTTCTTCCATCAAGGGCGCAAGCATGCTTCTCCTTTTCCTTTCCTTGGCGCAAAGGAACAAGAAGGCTTGCGGTGTTCTCTTCTCCTTCCATCTCCTTGGCGCATCACATCTTGGTGGTGGCGCAAGTTGCTTGGAGGACTCTCCTAAGATATGGATCTTCTTCCCGAGGCTAGCACCGGGCGAGGAAGAAGAAAACTTGAGGAATCCGTGTGTGCGAGACTGCAGAGGGTGAACACTTGGGCGCCTTCATCGACATCGGCTTCTAATTGCTTAAAGGTACTTACTATCACATCGTGTCGACCCCCTCGCAAGAGATCTTCACTGGGTTTTTGGGACTAGCCTGTTTCGGGGACATTCTTCCGCTGCGTAAAATGTATGTCCATGGCTCTGAAAATTGTAAAATGTCCTCGGGGTTTCCCAACACCGGCTTCACATGGTCACTCGTCGAAGACGCATACGTACACATGCGAGGCGTGCCTGGATGCGAGCGACCCCGAGTGGTGGTTCGCCGGTCGGATTTCCCTCCTCGTCACCGTGTGAGTGAGGTGCCGACCAGTTCTTCCTTCGTCACACTCCGGAGTGTGACGCTGTGTAAACGACCGTTCGTGATCACCAGGCGCCGGCATGATCCGCGGACAACTGTGTACTTCGATTGTGGACCCTGTCCGACGCGGTCGGTTACGGGAGCGTCCCTCTTGGGTTCGAGTGAACCCGGTTTGGCTCTATGATACTGGTCCTCGGTAAATCACGAGCGTTGATCAAGACCATGTTGGAACGACAGCGATTCTAGTTGAGTCCTTCGTCGGGCTAGGGGTCGGTTCGAGGAACCTTCCCCGCCAGTCGCGCCCAACCCAGCGGTTTCGACCGTTAGGATATCTTGCGTTGACGCATTTGGATTGAGTCAACGTTGACTCACGGTAAAATATTTAAAAAAATATTATCGTAAACATGGGCATAACATTTACTACCTTGCCACTTGGCCCTCACGGCCTTCTATTTGGCTACGACCAGCTAGCACACAGAGTACTTAAATTTGAATTAAATCTATTTAATAAATACCCGATCACCAATTAGATGGCTCGGGTAGCTGTCAATTTGCCCCCCAACTGTGGAAAAAAGTTAAATGCGGTGCCATCGCCATCCACCACTCACAGATGTTGAGATTTGTGATGCACAAATCCGAATCTAAGTACTTTTAGACAGTGAATAATGGACGGTGCCACTGCATACAACATTTATTCACCAACAGCCATCTCTAAAATGAGCCCTCAGAGTTATCCTAAACTAACATAAGAAATAACATAGTTTTGAGCTAATCCGGAAAAAAAAATTAAAATTAAAATGACAAAGTAATAATGAAATTTTTTGTCTACGAGCCATTTTCAGAGAAATTTAAGACCACGTGGATTTGATTGCCATGTGAAAGCACAAATCATTTTCTCAGGGCAATTCAGAGGGGCACACCATATGACGTGTCACTATCATTCAACCACACATGCGACTGTACTTCTCTATGAATGGCAATCATTTGCATAGTTATATTATATTATATTACTATAAATTATGTGTCTATTTATAATATATATTTTTTATAAAATATATTTTATTTTATAAAATTTTTTATACAAACGTAGATCCACACCGTCGTAAACCGACGTATGAGTCGCATCAAAATTCAGGAGACCAGACAAAAAGAAAAGAATGCGAGTGGTCCGTTCATTGCATGGACATGAGACAGCTCCATGCACCGTGATGGGCGCCACGTGATTGTCAAAAGAGCTCACGTTTTGTCCTTTCTTTTCTTTTTTTTTTTTCTCTAGAGAAGATAATTTGTGTATTTTGGATTGAACTGATTGATTGAGAAACCATGGCTCACGTCGCTGCCCTCCAGTTCATGTCCGGTCCACGTTGAGTCACATTCACCAATTGGTCCGGTTGGTGGGCGCCAGATGGGTTGATTGAGTGGCGTGAGCTAATTAAGAGCTGGATTACTGGACCAATTTAAATTTGCATTTCAAATTATTAACTTATTTTATTCATAATAAAAATTATATCTAAATATACAATCTAGAAAGAAGATAATAAATAGAAACGCGGCTTATTTAAATAGGCGGAGGTTGACTGAAGAGGCTGGCAACCGAAAGTTTAAAAGCTTGCGAAAGGACACACACTGACACACGCCTCACTCTCTCTCTCTCTCCTTTGGCCCTTGCTCTCTGCTCTGCTCTGCTCTGTCTCGTGTGTGTCAGAGTCTCAGAGGGAGAGGGAGAGAGAGATCCTCAGTTGAGGGTTGGTGAATCCCGGAAACTTCTCGACTTCGGGGCGCTTCCTTCCGCAAAAGATCCCTCCAGTTCGCCTCTTGTCGCTTATTGCTTGTTGATTGAGGAGATCGCTCGGAGGAGTCGCGCTGTGTTCTGAGGTGGAGATAGGATCGTCTGCAAACTATGGCAGCCCTGTGAAGGGGGATTTGATTTCCGTCTCTTGCTATGATTTTTAAGATCTGATAGGCGGGATTTTTAGCTTTCTTGAAAGCGGTATTGCTTTTCGGTAGTGTTTCGATTTTTTTTATTTTTGTTGAAAAAAAAGGGTAAACGAGAGGAAGAGGAGTGGGATCTCCCAAGGTTCCTAAATAATCTATGCATTTTGGATTAGTGTGCGAATGAAGGTTGGGGTTTGGATTTAGGTGTTTTCCTTTGGTTAAGTGCTGATGCTTTGAGAAAGTTGAGGTTTATTAAGGCAAGATACGTTGTGTGTGCTTATTGGATTACTTGACTGGAAGAAACGATCGGGAGTTGGCCGGTGACAGGTGGGTGCGGCTCGGCCTTTGCTGTTTTTTTCTTTCTGGATGCTAGAGATTTGAAGACTTTGCTGAGAAATAGAGGTCTGGAATGGCGACCAAGTTGCCGGAACCGCGGTCGCTGGCATTGACGCCGACGTGGTCGGTGGCGGCTGTATTGACGATCTTTGTCGCTGTTTCTTTGTTGGTGGAGCGATCCATTCACCGCCTTAGTTCCGTGAGTGCTTCTGGATCAGCTTCTTTAGCTGTTATGGCACCTCGCTTGCTGTTCCTGTTGTTTTATTTGTTTTGATAAGATGCATCTGTTTAATGTATATTTTGCATTTCTATGAAACTTGCACGGAGTAGCAAAACATATACGCTTGGAACTAGATATTGTTGGATTGATGCTTAGGTATTTATCCGAAAAAAAAAGTGAGAAAGAGTATGTAACAGTGTGTCGTGTAAATCTTTGTGATCATTTGAATCTCGCCATTAATTTGATTTCAGTGCTTGAGTTGACCATCCCTAAGTATCTAGCCACGTAGGTTAGTTACCTTCACCTCATAAATCTACTGAAGGTCCCTTTTCTTATCAACGGGAGACTATAAAAGAATATCTTGTCACTTACCCCTCCGATGCTTAGCATGAGTGTTCTGTGATATAAGCTCCATTAAAACATTGCAACCTACTTCCCTCTAGGACATTTATCATGAGTACCCTGTGCTAAATTCTCCATCTAAAGCCTTGCATTTTGCCCATTGCAAAGGTTACAACTTTACCCACGCTCATTGGTGAAAAGTAGATGTATGCTGTGATATCATTTGTCACGGATGACATATCCATCAATATAAATTGACTAGTCACATAGCTGTGATTACCTCCACTCTATTTGAACTATGACCCATCCCTCTCTTCCTTGTAGAGGAGCACTTTGCCTCCCCTAGGCAATTAATGTGAATCATCCTGTAGCATTGTGCTAAATCTTCTTAAGAATATGAAAAGTTGGGAGAATGAAACTCGAATCTGCACTCAAGTATAGCTTATAGGGGATTGACCTCCAGGTCAGTTTGAGGGGCAGCTTTCTTGCATTCACAATGAGCTGCTAGCTTCTTGTTCATCTTCTTTCCAAAAATCACTTTCCATACTACATTTCTTTAAGTGGCATTCCACTTTAATTCCTTGGGTTTTGTTGTTCTTCTTGCATACAAAATTTCTAACACCATTTTACGGAGCTCTCAGTGGTTTGTAGATAGGGTTTTCTAATCTTATCACAACTTTGTATCCTAGGTGAAGTAACTCTCCGCTTAATTTGGTTCTCAATCAACTTTATTTACAGTTTTACTGCAACAATTTGTGCCTCGGACACAATTGCTTTTTTTTATATAAAATTAATTCCCTATTTATTTTTCATGAAAACAAATGGAACTTTGTGAGATGTTTTTATTCTGTCTCCATGAAGTTCCTATATTTTGAAACTTTAATACTATTATTCTGTAATTTTGCATTCCTCATTCATATAGTCCATACATCTTGTGAGCAGGTCCTTCCATTAATCCATGCGCTTTCCATAAGATTCTGTGTATTGGCAATCCAGTGAATCTTTGACACCTTTGCACTGTAACATTTATTGTTTCTATTAAATCGTAATATTTGACCACTTACATGAAAAGCGCTGGTTTTAGTAACTTATTTTTTGATTCCTAAACAGGAACCACAATTTGGCTGCATAATGCAACTTATGCACATGTATTCTTTGGTGTCCCATTGGCTTCATTAAGTTCTAAGTTGCTTATCAAACTACGACTGTCCATGAGAAATGCATTAGTCTAAGTTGAAGTTTCTTTTAATTGTTTGAAATATCTCAAATTTGAATATAAAATTGATTACATTGAAAGTATCATATTTACACAAATATCAATGACCTATGCTTTGGTTTCTGTCAGCAAGTCCTCCTCGTAGCTAATCTAGTATAATTTTGCCAACTCTAGTTATAGTTGTATATATGAAATCAAAAAACAAGGCCAAACAGCCCGGTACATATGGTACTGGCATATACCAGTTTGACAGCAAACTGCTATTTAAAACCTTAGTTTTTTAGTGCTAGAGCTTTGTTGTTTTTTTAAATATTTAAACAATAAAAAGTTGTTCTGTAAGCATATTTTATTTGCTTCAAGTAAATTATAGTTTATTATATTATTGTCTTATCCAGTGGTTGAAGAAAACACATCGGAACCCACTTTTTGAAGCATTGGAAAAGATGAAGGAAGGTATGCACTTTTGTCAAGTTTTTTTTTTCCTAACAAAAATTTCATTATGTCACATTAATAGGAACAAAGTTCACCAACAACTCAAAGTATAAGCTGGTTCTATGATACTTGCCTTTGTTATTATAATGTTGCTTGCTCATCCCTTATGTTTATCTGTCGTGTTGCAGAACTGATGTTACTTGGCTTTATATCGCTACTCCTGACAGCCACCTCAAGGACCATTTCAAATATTTGTATTGATTCGAAGTTCTACAACAGTAATTTCTCTCCTTGTACTAGAGCTGAGGTTGATGACACAATAAGCACTGAAGATGGCCCACCTAAAGACCACAAACTTATGGGCATTGTTCATCTCTCCTTTAGGAGGACTTTATCTGAGTTGCATTCAGTTACCTGTTCAGAGGCACGTGTTTTAATCCATGACAGATTACTGTTGGTTCTTATTTGTTGCATTCCTGGAACTTGACTTCATTGTTTTTTAATTTTCTTTTTATTAATTGAAATTGTATGAGTTATTTGTTTCATAAGTTGAAATTTGCATGATTCACAGGGTCATGAACCTTTTGTTTCTTATGAAGGCTTGGAACAGCTACATAAATTTATATTTGTCATGGCAATAACCCACGTGTCCTACAGCTGCATAACGATGTTGCTAGCCATTGTAAAGGTCAGTGCATATGACCCAGTCATCCTGGAAATATCACTTGCGATGATATGGAGGTGAAAAATACTAACCTTTCCCAGTGATAAAAAAATGTGTCATTCATTTAAGATAAATAGAATTCTTAAAAGAAGCATAGGGTGAATTTTACAAATTTGAGGTATGTGATAACTCTAAGAAATGCAAGGCAGGTTTATAAAGTTTTATCTAATATAACAGTAAATCTGATTGAAACTTATATTTCTGGTTTGTCAAAAGGAACCTTACATATTTGTGTATTTCGAACTTAAGTCTTTCCTTTAGTTGGATTTCAGTGACCTAACATTGGCACTGCTATGTTATCTGCAGATACATACTTGGAGAGACTGGGAAGAAGAAGCCCGAAGAGATCAGTATGATGCTTATGGTGGTAAGATTCTTAATAGTGCTTTATGTTTTGTCTAGAATAAAGTATTTTAAACCTCGCTTTCCAGAAATGTAGTAGCTTATTAGTACATGCATAATTGTTTGAGAAATTCAGCAGTGTTCTACATATTTGATTGGTTGGCATGTCTCAGCAAATGCACACTCATATTAAACAATGGTTGACATTTTAGCATAGAAAGTCTTTGTTATGATTTATAACCAGGTCCAATAGGCTAGCCATAATGATTATGCCCTGGGTATTGCAATTAGGCTTCTCATGCCTTATGTGCATATTTTATCCACTATTATTTCTTATTTGAGACTCAAAAGTCGATGATGGGTGTTTGAGTATATATGGTTGGGTGAGCTTATTACTAATAAATTTGGTTCAGGAATATTGAATCATGTGGTTTGAAGTTCTACTATACCGCTAGACTAGCGATCCTGTTTTCTGTGTCATGTTTTCTCTGTGTTCAATGGACTTTTGGTTCTGTTCACTCTTCTTTAACACTGAGATTTCTATCAAAGTACAAACATCACTATGTTCTGTGCAAATTTAATTTGATGTTGTGATTGCATTTTAAAGTTGAAGAGCTAATGTTTGTAGCAATGGGGAACCTCTCTCTTTTTAATATAGGACTTCATTCAATATTAATATATTAGGTGCTTCACTTGTTACATATTTTTCCATGTCGTGGTTGATGCTTTCACATTATCTTTTGAGTTTTGTTTAATTATTAGTCATTGGGAGCAAATATCTATCTGGCCGCTAACTAACCATTGGTGTTGAGTTGTTTCAGATGCTAATGACTTCCAGTTTGTTGTTGTTTGTGGGCATATCTATTTGGTGTTAGAAGTCAGTTTCCATATAACTTGATCTATAACGTTTCTTAGTTTCCCCATAAGGAGACTCAATTTCTCTCTTCCCCATCAAGCTAGTGCGACTGAAACTTTCCACATTGTTGTGAATTAGATTTTCCAACCATGGATGAATGTACGAAACTAGCTCAACCCCTTTTCGTTATGGATCAAACATGTCCTTATACCTAAGCAGAGAGATCATAAGACAACATATTGTAATTAAGTAATTAAAATACTTTTAGGGGAATTTGTTAGGAATTAAACCTAGAATACTCCATGGTACGGGTATTTTTACTTACGATGATGTGCCTTTTAATAGGATGATAGACCATGTATAGGCATGATGATTATGTTGGATTGACCCATTTATAAATGGATCAGATTTTGGTTCAAGTTTGACTTTTACGAGTCCCGCCTCATGATGATTATCTTGTTTATGACCCGTAAACCTAAATTGCCACCTCTACCTATCTACAACTATTAAAGATGTTTAAGTGGCATTGGGTAAAATTGTTTGACTTACTAAAATTTGAACTAGTTAATCTTAAAAGTTGGACCAGAATGGAAGTGTGTTTGTGTGCTTTTTTAGGTAACTATCCCATTCTTGAAAAAGAATGTCATCTGATTCAGGATTTCCTTTTTTGTTGATGCAAACAGATAAAAATTTGCCAGAAATTCCATTCTCTCTGACTCTGGGATTTCATTAACTTCCAATTTTGACTTCGTTTGGTATTACTTTGTTTAGTTTATTTAAGTTGTCAATTTGACCTGTTCCAGCAAAAAAATTCAATAACTTGAAAGGTAACTGCAACATTGTTTGACTATCCAGTTTATTCGTAACTACAGATCAATAGTATTTAATTTCATGTTTCAGAAGAAATCACCAGAGCTTTGACAATGAGAAGACAGTCAAGCTTTATGAAAATTGGTTCATCAAATTCATGGAGCAGAAATAGCTTCGTCATTTGGGTGGTAAGTGCTCCTCCATAGCTCATTCCATCCAAAATTTGTCAAAATTTTAATTATCTAAAAGAGGATTGTAGCACATCATTTGTGAATGAAGATAATTCAGCTTAATTATGCAGATAGTATATTGTAAATTCTTTATGCAGAAAAACTGTAGTTTGATATTCTGTAGCATCTTGATTGTTCCACTTTAATAATGCTATTCATTCATATATTTTACAGACTTGTTTCTTTCGCCAATTTGGGCAGTCTGTTGTACGAGCTGATTATCTTACCCTCCGATGGGGCTTTATCCTGGTACAACATAATCTTAATAGAATGCTTTTGGATGCAGGTTTTCCTGTTAATATGCCATATCTGATTATGCTTTTTGTTGAAGTCAATGTTTTTTTTTTAATTTCAAGTACTAGTTAACTACATGATAAATTGATTTTGATAAGATCACGATGTCCAATTGTCTATATCTTTTGCTTTTCTGTTTCAGATGTTGATTTACCTTAATTATATCTGATGTTGATTGCAGAACCACAATCTGACATCAAGATATGATTTTCATAGCTACATGATACGCTCAATGGAAGAAGAGTTCAAAAGAATTGTAGGTGTAAGGTCAGTTAAACGTTTCGATGGATCTTTGTTTTCAGTTTTATTTAGCATCTTTTGTATTATAATAGTCATGATCTTCCAGCGAATACTACTAAACTATTTTATGATGTGTATGATTAACCATTATATTCCACAAAAAAGGTTGTTCGACAGCTCTAGTTATGGCCTCTAATATCTCCATGTGGTAGTAGATTATTGTGCTCAAGCTGTAAATAATCTGTTCAAAGACACTAGTTTGATTATGATATTAGCTTGATGACAAAATGGAAAAACTAAAAAGGGTTTATAATCATTCATCGTTCTAAAGAAAGATGCTATTTACTGCATGATACATTGCAGAAATTGATTGATCTGATTTATTATCTGCAATTCAAGGACATTATACATGCTGTTAAATGTAATTTCTCCAATAATTTTTACTATTATTATTGTCTTTCCAACTAATATGATGAGAATACTAAATCATTCACACTAATCAGGTTCCCTTACAATAGATGAACATTCATAATTTTTAAATCTTGCAGTGCACCATTGTGGGGGTTTGTTGTTGCATTTATGCTGTTCAATATCAAGGGTAAGCCATGTTATTATCATGACAGTCCCATTTCCTCATTTTCTGCATGTGAATGCAAAACTGAAAACTTGTTTTTTCCCTTGCCACTCTTATTTTTTAAGTTACGCTGTTACTTTGATGTTGGCTGACTATTCTAGCTACAATTTATCAATCTTGCAGGATCTAATCTCTATTTCTGGATAGCTATTATTCCGATGACGGTAAATACTGCCTAGGGTATAACTGATTTGATAAATTTGAGAATTGATCAGACATTTACAGCTCTCATTTGTCTGCTTATGAAGCTTGTGCTCCTAGTGGGTACAAAATTGCAGCATGTCATTGCAACTCTAGCACTGGAAAGTGCTGGCTTGAAAGGACTTGGCGGTAGACTAAAACCTAGAGATGATCTATTCTGGTTCAAGAAACCAGAGCTCCTATTATCCTTAATCCATTTCATTCTTTTCCAGGTTTGTCTCCGTCTTCACTTGTGAAGGTTATTTCTCATCAGTGGTTTCTTTCAGTTTATAATGAGAAACTTCGTTTGTCATCTGCAGAATGCATTTGAGCTTGCTTCTTTCTTCTGGTTCTGGGTATTTCTCTCTCATCTCCTTCTAAATTGAAATAATTGTGTTGTCGTTTAGTATATGAAGTTTTCTTTTTAGTAAATGAACTTCGGAAGTATGACATCATGTTAGTTAAATCCAATGTGTCTAGTGAATTGAGCTAAGTTGCTCGCTTCACTACTGTGCGTGCATTCAGCTGTTCCTGTTGTTGATTTACTTTTGGCTGTCATTTGCAGTGGCAATTTGGATATGACTCGTGCTTTATCAGGAATCACTTTCTAGTATATTGCCGCCTATTCTTGGGGTAAGTAAATACTGATTAACGATGATATAACCGAGCTTCACCAGAGGACTTCGTATTACGAGGAATAAGAGTGCGGTGTGCCCTAGGCAAGGGTCCTGCTTAGGCACCTGCGCTCTTCGATGTAGGCGTGGAGCGACAGGCACAGTTTGATTATTAGGCGCTACCTGCATGAGTTGTGCATGGTCAGTAGGGCACGGTGATTGATGGCTCTATCTTCGTGTGCTGTCATTGAAGAGCCCAGGCGTCTAGTATTTTCATTCATATCATTGAGTCTTCTGATTTGATTCTAATATTTGCTGTCATTATCCTCAGGTTTGCTGGCCAGTTCCTGTGCAGCTACAGTACGTTGCCTTTGTACGCATTGGTTACACAGGTATCATGTCATGACATGGCACTAAGGTTTCTGCTATTTATCTAAATTTATTCCTCTAATTTGGAATCACATGGGTAATTAAAAAGATAATATTTATTTGCTTACCTGTGAAAGCAAATTAGCCAGCTCATTATTACCCATCTTGGGCAGATTTAATAGACTGATTTCTTCTGTGGTGATCAGATGGGATCAAACTACAAGGCTGCGTTACTTCCACAAAGGATCAGAGACACAATCCATGGATGGGGAAAAGCAGCAAGGAAGAGAAGAAAACACCGACGAGGTATCGATGAGTCAACAATCCACACGGAGACAAGTACTGTGTGCTCCATCGAAGAAGATGAACGAGAATTTCTTGAAGATCCATCTGACAATTCTTATACACAAATCGAGTTGCAACCTTCATCGATCATCATCAATAGTGACCATCCGACAGTTGGAAGTGGGGATCTCATCTACAACAATGCCCATCTCCCTCTCTTACATTCAGTATCTGTACCTTCTTCTCCTTCTCTAACTGGACGTGGAAGTGGAATATCAAGGTGTGCTTCTATGCCAATATGGCGAGGCTCAAGAGATGCATAATTTTTTTTAGCATAGATAGAAGAATAGATATATGTACATGCTTGTTAGTTGGTAGTTGAAGAGTTGAAAACAACCCAATCATATGATTCTATTATTACTTTGAGAATTCTGAATTCTGCGTAGGCCATTATCAAATTTCTGATGCCGTTAGTGTTTCCGGAGTCTACCCCAAGATTAACTTTATGCTCTGTTTTGATAGGCACTTGAAAGCCCAATGGTTTGTTTATGATTGTTGTCATTTTTTTGTGAAGAAAACCTAACACTAACTCTAACGCTCGAATTTTGTACCCGACTCTGATCCCAAACCCGATGGGGTTAAAAAAACTTATTTCAAATCTAACTCCGTTGGGGAATTAATTGGGTACCCACAGGTAAACTTGATCTCGTAGTACCATGGGGGCGGTGGGTTGGGCAGCACTGAGGTGAAGAATTGGATGATGGGCTGCCTTTACCTGATTGGCCACTGCCTCTCGATGCAGCTCTTCGTCACGTACTTCACTTGCTTCTTTGGCGTCATCCAATTCCTAGCCACCAAAGCTTGTTTTTGCTCTCTCATCTCAGTTCATTTATTTTCAGTCGCAATGTAGCTTGATCTCCATCATCTGCTGTAGCCACCGAAGCTTGTTCTTGCTTTATCCATGGTCTGCCATGGCTGCCCCTGCCAAAGCTCAATCATACAAACAATTAAAGAATAAGCACATGTCAGAGATAAAAAAAACAGTAAAATGTATGTGAAAACAGAATAAAGGGAAGCAAAAGAATGTTCTAAGAGAATGATTCAAATAATTTTCAATTAATTTAATATAAACTAACTTTCCAAGTTAAGAACCAACCTCAAAAAAGCTTTCAGCAGCTTAACATGACACTACTTGTTGCTCTAGAGATTCAAATGATTGACCGGAAGAGTGAAAAAAGAGAAGTAGAGAAAGGGACAACGAGAGAAAAGGAAAGAAAGATAGTGGCAGCTGAGATTTGGAGTGGAGTGAGAGAGAGAGGAGAGTAGAAATTAGGGTTAGGTTTATGTTACAAAAGAGTATTTTAATAATTATATATAGCGGGACGGGTTCTTAAGTTCTCATGTTCGACCCCAATCCGATTTTTATAAATCGAGTTTTTTTCAAATCTGACTCGACTCTCGATTAACTTAATTTTCTCAATTGACTTTGGGTTAGGGATGAACTTTCTTGTCATCCCAAAGAAAAATGCTTAGCTCCATACTCTGTATTGCAAGTGATACTGAACACGCGTGGTTCTTGGCTTAATGCTACGACGTACAATCGATGCTTTATCCAATATAAAGGTTATATTGAATTTAGTTGTAACAACATTAAAACACAGCTCGAGCACTAATAAAGGTTGAGAATGTTTCAAGAGGCGTCCTGAATTCGAGAGTGAAACAAAACGTAGTAGCAATTTGTGCATGGACTTGCTCCTACATCAGTTTATTAGCAGGGTAAATATGCCAGGGATTGCTGGCCTCCCTCAATCACACGACTTATCATTTTTACATATTTTTGTTGTCTTTAATTTTTCTCTCACGCACGTTAGAAAACCTAATGCACATGCAACAATGAAAAATATTTCAAAACTTAAGTAGCGCAATTTTGTTCCGCGCCAACTAAAGGTGACTTGGGTAACATTCGCTGTTGAAGCCAGTGTTTTTTAAAGCAAAAGATGAAATTTTTGGATGTACTTGGGCTGTGTTGGGTACAGTTATACTATATTATATTATTATAGCTATGTTATGGCTATAACATATGCTATTACTATTTTTTTAAGAGTATTTGATATAAAAATTGTGTTATTATTGTTCTTATTAGTGTTATTTTGAGTTTTAAAAATTATAATTAACCTATAAATTTTATTTTTTTAATTATAGAAAATATATATTAATATCATATAAAAATTAATAATAATTTTTAATATAAATTTATAATTATTTTCAATAATATTATCAAATAAGAGCAATTTTATTATAAATATTATCATATTTATAAAATTTATTATACTATTTATTTGATTTAATCTAAATACACATCTACTTCAAAGCTCCAATAAAAATGATAAATTATTTATTAATTAGAAAGGTATGTTAAAGTTGAAATTATATATACATATATTAATTAAATACATTTTATTTTTTAAAATAATTATTTTTATAAAATCATTAATTTTTATAAGATCAATAATTAATAATTAATTATATTTTTAAAGTAATTACTTTAAAATTATTACATATTATATTAATCAATATATATTAACATATGTAATTATATACATAACTATATATAATTAATTAATATATTTTAGAAGACAAAAATAATCAACATAAGCTGTCACGCCCTTAATTACGGTAATATTTTTTTGTGGATTTCCACGTGAGTCAACACTTGACTCGAGTCCAAATGCGTCAACGCAGGAGTCACAATGGTCGAAACCGCTGGATTGGGCGCGACCGGCGGAGTCGATTCCTCGAACCGACTCCCAGCCCGACTATGGACTCAACAAGGATCGCTGCCGTTCCAACACGGCTCAGGTCAACGTAGACGATTCACCGAAAACCGATGTCTTCAAATCAAACCGGGTTCACCCGAACCCAAGACGGACTCACTCGTAACCGACCATGTCGGACGGGATCCACAACAGTTACCACGCACCCACGGCATCGCATGCCGACGAAGGAAAGAACTCAGTCGGCTCCTCACTCGCACTCCACTCGCACTCCGGCGAGGAGGCCGAACGACGCTTTGTAAGCAACGTCACTCGTAGGTGACGAAACGCTTATGGCCTCGTCCATCTCGCACGTAGGCGAGAACGACCGGAAAGAAAGGACCACCCGTAGGCGTCCAACCACGTCGTAGGCCAGCGGTTGCCGAAGTAGTGGAGACGACTCTCGCATGAAGGTGAGCTCGATGGAATGGAGACGGAGCTGAAGTTGGCGACGGCGTCAAGCTGCTGGTCTTCCACGCCGATGAAGGATTTGCCGCCCTCTAGGTTGCTCCCCGGCGACTGAGGAAAGGGATTCATTGTGCTGAGAAATTCTTTGATAAATTGCTGTGTTGAGCCCTGCCCTGAACTTGTTCGTTGAGATGCCTGATTTTCAGCTGGCATGTACTGCTCATTACCAGCATGCCTTGTTCTCTCGACTACACTATACTTTGGAGTTTAAGATATTACATTGCTGTTATGATATCCTTTACTGCTGCTCGTACCAATATCTGATTAACTGCTAGTGCTGCCACTTGATTTCTACGCTGTAAATGAAACCTGGTCTCATATTGCTATAACTGATTTCAACTACTGAAGATTGCTGTTTTAATTGCTGTAGTTCCAGCTAAGTTTGCCTGGCAACACCTGTTGCATCCATCACTCGCTATTACTGAATTCTCAGCTTAGTTACTCCCATTGAGTCCTAGCAAAATCACCACACCATCTCGTTGGCTGAAATTTCTTAACAGTTTGTTGAATGTTGCTTTGCTGTACCATCCGTGAATGCTAATTCTGCACCTGAAATTCTGGATCTCCCATCTGAATTAGCTGAATAATAAATTTAATTGGATGTTGCTGCTGATATTCGTATTACATAACTGAATCTGTTTGCTGAAAATCTGAATACTGTGTTGTGTGTTACCACCAACTGATCTGCATTCCTACCTAAATTGAAACTCGGTATTCCTGTATCTTGCAATTGCTGCTGAAATTAAAACCTGATATTTCTTTGTGTCAAGACAAGAAGGAATTAGGATTTTATGTATCAAACACTTGCTGGTTTCTGATTCTTGCTGAACTATGTTGGTATTACCTGATAAATAGTTGCTAAATAGCATTCCTGCATCAAGTACCTATCTCAATACATTAGTGGTGCTGAATATTCCTGCATCAAGTACCTATCTCAATACATTAGTGGTGCTAAATATCAATGATTGTTACAAGCACTCCCTGATCACTATCATGTTACAAGAATTTACCATTCATTACCAGCAATTACAGAATTCCAAATCTTGGTTGCATTACTTTAGCAATTAGATCAGCCTTGCATTGCTTGTCTCAAAATTACTTGTTATAATACATTCTGCTAGTTAAAGTTCTACATCAGTTGTCTATTTTCCTGCTGAACACTGCTAATTGTTACTAGTATGTACTGTTCATTACCATCTGAAATCATTGCACTTGCTGAAACCTGTTGCTGAACATTGCTGCCACATTTTCTTATAGCTGAACATTACCTTGCTGAAATTATTGGTGACAAGCTGAGATTAGTTTTGCTGCGTTAACACTTGTTGTTATCAACTGCTTCATCTAAATTTTCATGCTTAGCTACCTACATTTTCCATTCTCAGAATTTTCAAATATGGCTGCTAGTCTCACTCAAAAACACATAAGTATGATCTATGCTGAACTCAAGTCCATGAAACAAAATTTAAAAGAGCATCATGACCGATACATGGAGGGACTTCCAACTTGTAGGATCACCCTTAGATCAGACTACTTTCACACCTATACTAAAATTGATGATAGGGTGTGTAAGATTTCCATTGATGAACGCATAGGGTTCAACTTTATAACTCCCCTAGCAATTGATAAGTTCAAGTTGGCCACCAAACCTAACCCACACCCTTATACCATTACTTGAGAAGAGGGAACCCAAACCTTAGTGGACCTTAGCTGCCTTGTTCCTATCAAGTTAGCCACCCATGAACAAGAGATTTGGTGTGATGTCCTACCTTTAAAGAGTACTTATCATGTCCACCTTGGTCAGCCTTGGTTAGATGCTTGTGATGGATATTATCATAAAGGAAAAGATAGCTATATCTTGCGGTGCTATAAGTCACAGCTAAACATTTTGAGATCCAAGCCTAGAACCCCCAAGGTAGACAATTTCCCTAAAGAAACCATAGAGCCTAGTCTACCTAAACCATCCCTTGATGACTCACCCTTAGTTGAGCTTAACAAGCATATACTTGAAGACCAGCAACCCCCTCTAGAACCCACTAGGCTGCCATCAGAATTAGAAGAAAAATCTGAGTTTGAACCAACAACCCTCTTGGAAACACAGCAGCCCATTCCCCTACCTAATGAAGTAAACCTCTATGAGGAAGACCAGGAACCACAAGATAAGAAAATGGACCTAAAACCAATTGCACTTGAGTCATCTCCAGATTCCCCTACCAACCATATCTCTCGGCCTGAATTCAAGTCTACCATAGAAGTCCTAGTGATTGACCATGCTCCAATTACCAATTTAGGATAGGGCAGTACACCAATTCCTCAAGGGCCGAAAATTTGTCACCAGTACCCTCTATACTCATCTTCGTTGCCTTCACTCTTAGGGCCTGGACCTACAACCTCAAATTTTCTATTTTTAGAGTTACCCCAGCCCGACCATAAGCCTGAATTAGCTGAACATCTTGAACAAGCGCAGGAAGACACCGTTCCTTTAGCCTTAACAATTTTGGATGAGAAACCTCACATTTTGGGCAAAGATAAAACCATAGAAATTCGGGAAGAAGTGTTTGATCCATTATTAGTCCTAGCATCATATCTTGATCCATTTTTACACATGCCACCTCTTGCCATAAGTCCATTCCTAGATGACCTTCTTACTAGAGCTAGAGACTACCCACTAGAAATCATATCCCTTAGTCAAATTGAACTTTTGACTCCATGCTCTCTCTTAGAAAATTCTCGGGCCACCGACCCTACTTGCCCGCTTGTGTCAACCCTTGATTCAATAAGCCCTTTGAAGATCACCGCCATAGGTTGGGCTTCACCATATCCTAAGCTAGTGGCTCTTTTAGGGAATGAAACTAAGAAGCAATTACATGACACCTCTCATTGCTTAACCCGCCATCTATATGAGTTTAAACTTGAATCTTGCTTTGACAATACCATGACTGTACACATGCTACCAATGAAATCATCTTTTGCATTCAATATAAAGTTGCATGGTAAGGATTTCTGTGAGGCTGAAATTGATTTTATTATCCCTAATGATCATGATTACACATTGGTACCACACCATGATAGACTTATAATTCCATACTCTCTTGGGAATTTTCATGATACTAGCATTGTTCATTTTAGCATATTGCAACATACTTCAACATTGCTAAACAAGAATCCTTACATTGATTTCATCATAAACTTGGACATATCTCATTCATTCAACGCCTACCTGTCTAATTTCACATTTGTTTATCATGCTTTCAAGTCATACATTGCCGATACATGTAAGAGGACCTGTACTTTCAAATATTGGTATTTTAATTGCAGGACCGAAGATGCTACAGAATCTGATGATAATTTGCATACTTTGGGGTGGCCACCGGAACCATAATGGAGCTTCAACATTAATTCTCCGGAGGAGAATTCTGCAGCCCCCCGGAAAGCTGATGTAGGAACCGGGAATTGGGATGACCTCCACACCCTTGGTTTACCACCGGAGCTGAACTTTGGTGGTGATGATCACCCAAACTATTGTGGCCGAGATGATTTTAGCACTTTGGGATTACCACTAGAAGATGGAAGTAAGAGACCTTACCACTAATTCTTCGGAGAAGAATTCTTTTGCCCTCGGGAAAGCTGATGCAGGAGCATCTTCCATAACTTAATTGCATTTTGACTTCATGTTGGAAACTTGTTCCTATTGTGTTTATCTTTAATTGCTCAGCTTGATAAACTCTTGAATTGTGGTCCAAGCTAGTCTTGATGGTTGTAAGACTAGTTGTTGGACAATTTTGTAACTTGGACACTTGTGTGTTATTATTGTAGATAGGACCTTAGCCTAGGATTTCTTTTGAATCTATTGTTTTACTTTGTAGTTGATATAATAAGATGTATTAGCCTAAGAGCTATGCACTTGTAATACACTACAAGGCGCCTTTGTTCCCTCTCAACAATCAAACCCCAAAGTCAAAGTCAACATGCCAATTCCTAACTAGCTCCTCAAATCAAAGCCCAAGTCAACATCAAGTCAACTTGCACAACTTCAAGAAGCTACCGAATCTCAACCTGCCATTCAAGATACATCAAGGAGCAGGTCAACCTCCATATGAAGTTTCAGTCAACATTTAGCCAAATGGTCAACATCCTTACGCCAATCAACTTCTGCCCCAACAAACCACATGAAGGTATTTTCCATCCAATCAAAGCGCCAACGGCAGGATGCAGATGGGCCCTTTAGTAAATTTACTCCATATGAACGTTGAGGGAGGAGGGATTTAAAAGACCTTGTATTGACACCTTTTGCACGTTAGAATGAAAGAATTTGAATTGAAAAATTGTGTTAGCCTTGTGCTGAGTTCCCTGAGGACGTGCCGTTGGCCCCTTGCGTTACCTTGAGGGTGAGCCTTTGGCCCCTCTTCTTGCATCCTTTGAGGGTGAGCCGTTGGCCCCTCTAGCTATCCTTCTCTTCTCCTCTTACCATCTCTTCTCTTCTATCCCCATTCCCACCTTGCTTGTCGAATCGCCAACATCCACTGCTCACGTCGAGTTGAAGCGCAAACCCGCTAGTGGCTAAAACTGGTAAAGGAAGCCATAACCATCCTGCTGGGAAGCAATCAGACTTGCTGAGTGAAGCCCAAGGGGTTCGGCCCCCTCCCAAAAGGGGGCCTCAGGTGCCTTCCTTCCAACTCATTTCATTCAAATCGCCTGCTCTCTGCATTGATAGTGAAACCCCTGTTTCCCTGTTACATTAGAGCTGCATACCTAGGGTAGATCCTTGTGCTTGGACCCTTGTCCTGCATCAAAAACGATCGCGACAGCGACAAGTTGGAGAAGACAAGACAGGGGACGGGGTTCTCCGGGGCGTTCCACCTCCCACCCGCACCACCGGAACTGCCTGGAGACCACACCGCTGACGAAACGTCTGGCGAGGAAGAGATCGAGTCCGAAGGGAAATTTTTCCGGCGAGAAAACGGTCGCGTCCGTTTTTTTTTTTTCCGACTTCGTGCCCAAGACGACGCCCACGCCTCCTCTTTTCCTTTTGCCCGCGTCAACGCGAAATGTTGCGTCCGTCACCCAACTCCCCTGCCAACGTGTCACATCGCGTTTTCGCCACGCCACACACGACGAAAATCGCCAGTTGCGATTTATAGATCCGGATCCGGATTCGAGCAGTGCCCAATCCGATCCGCCTAGTGAATAAAGGGTAGGGCTAGGCTGGGCTGGGTGGGCCGGAAATGGGCTGTGCTCATTCCTCGGTCCATGGGTCTAACACTAGGGTTCAAACATGTGCTAACACTTTAATCCACATATAGATATATAGACTTGCTAAAGTGTTAGCATATGTTTGAACCCTAGTATGTGGATTATTTTTGTCTCTAAAATATTATATATATATATATATGATAAAATCTATGGTTAAATAAAGTCTGAAGTATCATGATATAGATAAATTTTGACATAATAAATCATTCATTCTAAATAAGTAAGGCCACTACTTTCTTGGTTCTATTAATAAAATTCAATGGGTAAGAAGCTTAATAATTGATAACAAGGTGCTAAATCAAGTCTCACATTTATCAAGTAAAAAAAAACAAACAAACCTGATTGCAAATATATAGCGCAAAAGCAACACCCACCTATTATTCCTCCAGCAGCCCAATCTAGATTACCAACCATGCTCTAAGACTCTTCCTTAATTATTAAGTAGCCGAAGCTATATTGCCAAACATGCCCTAAGACTCTTATTATTAACTAGGACCTATTTGTCTAATCGACATGACCTTCCAATGGCCACTTCAATTAGTTGTAAGAGGGAAAAGTAGCTTTATAAAAGAGTGGCCAAAAATTTAGAAAGGTCATTATAATATGTTTATTTTTGCATTGTAGTATCTTTAAGAAAATAATTTTTTATTTATTATTCCAAAAATCAGAGTGCTTTCAAATCGAATAGGAGAGCCGAAAGATCAAATACTCAGAATTTTTCACCAATATAAGCAGTTATACCTTCATACAAGCTGAACATGCATAATAGAAAGAATGGCCAACAAAGAGTACGTTCCTGATTTCAAACCTCTTGTATGAGACAAAATTTCAGGTTTTTTTAGCTTTCCCTTATTTTTCTATACAATTTCGAATTTCACAATGAATTATCAACTATACATTCAAAATTTTGTTGTCATCAAATCGTCTGTAACTATATTGCCAATGTTCCTTCGACAATTTCACTCTCGTCAGAATCTGAAGTCGAAGGCTTTGACCTAACGCGAGAAAATCCATATCCGAGCGAGCTCCCACTTGTTTGACATAACTGCAAAGTACGAAAGATGTATATTAGTAGACTTCCAGAACAAGAAATAATTAGTCAAGAAATAATGCATATTAGAGAATCGAAGTCACTAAAATTAACATCACACGGATTCAGTAGCAGCGTAGAGGCATCTACTGATTAACATGCATAAATATATGTTAAATGCGACAGTGAATGTGTTTAAATCTTTTACAGGGGTGGGCAACCAGCGTACTTAGGGTTAAGATAAATGAATTAAGGGGCAAACAATTATTTACTATATTTGAACAAATGGAAATGCGGAAGGCACCTCTTTCATGTTAATGATTAAATCAGAATCATTTTTAGTGACGGACATATGAAGTTTATGCTCACGAAGACGAAGAATTTCTCCTTTGAACCGAACGTCGTGCTAAGTTTTTTACTCAAAACACTAGAGATTTGGGCAAGCATACAACTCCGTATTGCATAAGACTTATTTTGGAAGATAAGGATCCAACCAGTATTAATCTTTTTTTTTTTGCATCAAAACTTAAAATGTAACGACTTTAATAAAAAGAGCATTTGTCATCTCAGAAAGATAGACCAGCCATATATATACAGAATGATCCAAGTGGACTGACTTAGATTTTCTTTTTCTGCATATTAACTTCATAATAACACAACGCACATGTGAAGTACCTTAAGACTGTCGTCGTAATCCAGTGATTCTCTATCATATAATTAATGATAAAGGTAATATAAAAGATAGTTCTAACTGACATTGTATAGATTGATAACTATAGTTAGATCTAGCATCGGTATCTTTAGGCATATTGACGAGTTGATTTCAATGTTTGCGATCTGATCATTGAACACTAAAAGATAATTTGCAAATGAAGTAATGAGAAGGAAAAAAAGCCAGTTCAATTAACCATATTTTACCTCAGCGAGTTCTGAGAGATGACGAGATCTGAACTCATTGATTGTTGCTGCAATCTCAGACGTTGGCAATTTGGCCTGCAAGGAAGCATAAGCGCACAGTTTCAGCAACAGGAAAGACAATACTTGTATCCAACATACGAAATATTAAGAGACAAAAAAGTTCAAATGTTGAATCACAGAGGCTTCAGTTCACCTGTGCAAGAACTGCAGCTGCTAACTGGAGACTAGGTTCCAAAGTTTCCGGTACGACCTTGACAATTTTCAATTAAAATCTAATTAAAATTCAAGAACAATCTTTTTATAATGGATATATTTACATACAAAACATGAGGTAAAACATGTTCATAATGTAATTTTCGTTTTTCATAACTTCAAATGGGTAAGGTATAAACTATATAAAATATATGCACTATGACTTACCGCAGATGCACCTGCCTTCTCCAAATTAATGCCATGATCAACGTCATGGGCTCGAACAAATGTCTTTACATTTGGGAAGTATTTGTTCAGAGCCCAAACTGCTCTATAATTTGCACCAGGAGTATCTAAAGCAATTGCAGCAGCACAAGCTCTCTCAGCCCCGACTTTATGAAGAACCTAAAATTTCAGAGTCAAGAGAATCACATCATTGTTTTTTCTTGTGACTAGTGCAATAAGAGCAATGTAAAAGCTTTCCTAACCTCTCGGCTCCCTGCATCCCCAAAATACACAGGAAGGTCAAGTGCACGACCAGCAGCTACCCGGTCACTAATAACATGGCATAAAAAAATAAGCAGCTTATAGAAAGCAAAAAAGTTAACCACAAAAGAGAATTACGATGATGAAAAGTGGCTCTCTAGAGGCCATCTTAAAATTGAAATATCGTCAAAAAAAAGTCTAAAAAATAAGAATTCCAGCAACATGAACTGTCATGGAACTCAAAATAGATGGTCAGATTTCAAATTTAATCTATTCAAAAACAACTTAAATGAACTTAACGTTCCTTTTTGACAATCCAAGGATAATTAGTCATGCACTGTGCCACATAGGATTAGACTATAATTGACATACGATCAGCAAAAGCTGAATCAGTGGTGGTCACAATACAAGTAAATGATATTATTATCTTCACTACTAATAATCAATGTTGTCAAAAAGGTGTCCTAATTTGTAGGATCGTTAGACCTTATAACTCAAGAGGAGAACTGATTTGGATCTACTTTAGGAACACAGCAGGTGTAGTATTGGTAGGATCACTGTTTTAGATCATCAAATCGTATGATTGATGGGATCAATTGTAAGCTCGTAACAGACTTGTATTTTGATATTTTGGTGACTTCGAATTGATGTTGCATAATTATTGAGAATAGATACTTGATACTTAATCTGTTGGTTTCGCATTGTGATCATTCAATTCAATGTCATGTGTTATACTTAGTGTGTGAATGTTCGAAGAGTTAAGAGTTCATTCCTAAATTGTTGCATGGTTGTTGGTGGTTGATACACAGTTACATATTGATTATTGCTAATTACTTAAAAGAAATATTCGTATTTAATTTCATCCTAGTATGTGAATTACATTTTTGTTAAAAATCATTTTTAGGCTATTGTTAGAATCTTATGATCCTATGCTCCAATCTATGTTTTGATCGTATAGAGCATTTATAGTTTCTAGAAAGAACTTGATCTTGACAAGCTTGCTATTAATCATGTTGGGAAACTTGATGTTATAAAGTTTAATAGAAAACCATCCAAAGAGCAGTGGATTCTTAAACTCTAACAGCAGTTCCTAAAAAATTGTTGAAAGAGTATAACAAAGTTTCTGTTACAAATCTACAAATTACATTTAGAGATTAAGAAAATAAACAAGAGGGTTTACTTCGGCAGTAAGAACTTAGTAAATTTAATAAAAGCAGAATGGAAGGAGTGATCTACCAGGCGAGTGTGGAATAATTTCAGACTTGGAAAGCTTACCAAAATAATATCTAAGGGAAGAATATTTTACACCAACGGCCATTGCTGGAATTTATGCAATAATTTGGGCCCGTGCAGGCCCGCACCGCACTGCAACTGCAGAGAAATCAGTGTTTGGCCTGAGCGCATTACAGCTGTACAGTAGCAAAATTTGCTACAATACGTAGAAGTTGCGGCATACAGCTTCTTGCGGGGTGAGGCAGAGGTGTGTGTATATATATATATATATAATTTAATACTAATATTTATATAAATATTCTATTAATAAATTTATTAATAAATTAATATATTTTTGATTAATTATTTAATTATTTTAAAAAAAAATTATTTGTATTTATTTGTAACATATATGTGTGGTAGATTTTTATGTCATTAGTGGAGAGTACAAGAAATTCAATATTTATAGAGATCCTTCACAATCAGATCAGCACAGCATTAGTTCACATAATATTTGTGACTTATACATAACATTAAACTTTTTTAAAAAATATTATGTATAAAATATTTTTTATAAAAATTAATTACATGTGTAACTCTGTTCCTAAAACTTAATTATAAAAATTGTTACAATACCCATCAGTTTATCGTCATTGCACAATTATAACTGCACATCAGGCTCAGTCAAACAAGCCCTAAGTCTGTAATCCAAGTAGACGAATTAGATTATTATGTATATTGGTTGGTCTATGTAAGACTAATATAATATTAAATATGAAATAAAAATTCTCTATTAACATGACACCTAAGCAGATTATTCCTAACCCTAAAGCCTTTCCATTCTCCCAGCTCTGACCCCCTATATCAGCCAATCATCTACCGCCACCAAAACCTTCTCCATCAATCTCCCTAGTATTACTAATCCCACTAAGTGATTAATTTCCAATCCAGTCAAGTTGACCCGCAAAACTCAAATAAAATTCCACCTCTTCACCCCACCCCCCCCCCCCCCCCCCCTCTTCTTTTTCTCTTACCCGCTCCACTTCTTTCTGGGGAGTGAGTCCTGGAAAGGAGGCTCCTAGATATCGCCACCCCTTACCCGCTCCACTTCTCCCTCACTCAGCACCCCACCCCTTCACTGCCCTCCCTCCTCCCTACGATCGTTAATGTTGAATTCTGGGGAGTGAGTCATGGAAAGAGACTCATACAATGAATATGAGCAATTCGGGTCAACAACTCATAAACAGACCTTGTCTAATCAAGGCTAGGGATTTGAGCGCAACTTTCCCCCTGCATTTGTCATGGGTGAACAAATCATCCATCTGAACAATGTTGCCACTACAAAGTATGAGCTACTATCTTTTCTAGGTCTTCTACCACTATACCGACTACAAAGTATAATAAATTATTCAAGGCATCTACATCTGTATCTTGTCACGTAGAAAGCAAATCTGCAACTACTATTATAGCTTTCTTGCTTCTACCTCTTGCTTGGATTTTAGATTTAAAAACATTTTATCATGACCTTAGTTTTTTTTTTGCTAAAGTGAAGAAGCTACATGATTTATCACACTGTTCCTAGTGCAGTCGATAATTAACCTCCCCCGGTGCACAATACTGAGTGGCACTAGTAATATGTTTGTCCACCAAAAATGCCAAACACCCAATATTGAAAATCTCTATGAAGAACGTAAAGAATCACTATACATGAGCACTTAGTAATGCAAGGTAGAAAGCATAGAACTTTTATTTTTAAATTTTAAGGATACCCCATGATCTTATTTCAACAAGCATTTTTCAACCCCCCCCCCCCCCCCCCCCCCACCACCCTATACTAAGGGGTAAAAAGAATTTTGTATGAGCTTAAGGCCTCATGAGAGTCAAGTAGCCTTACATTCCGCACTCCACATGACGCCTAATGAATTACTTTCATCCAAAAGGAATTTCGCCACACAACCACACAACCTATTTTGTGGTACAGTACATCCTTGAAAAGAACTGAAAGCACTTTATATACACCACGTACACATATATATCATAAAAAATTCCCTTTTGCTCCTCCTTCGTCCATTTTGGCTACATGGATATGTTCTTATCATGCTTGTTAAAAACACAATCCAGCTCATCCTACGACCTAGATCAAATGAACCAATCTAGAACATTAGCAAGATAGGAATAGGTGTAGGATAGGTAGGATTAACATTTTGGGTCGTAGGATCGATGGGGATCTGATAGAACCCTCAGCCGTCACCGGCGAGTAATCGTGCAAAGCACACCCTAACGAAACAATAATCAAATACTTGACACTCTAACTCTAACCCTAGACCCTTATTTATAGAACTTCACTACTTAGCGAACCGAGTATGACATACAAACCTAGATCCGCTTTATTAATAACTTATTAACAATATTGGGCCCGTAACAATTGCCCCGCTCTCTAACTAGCCTTGTCCTCAAGGCCGTAAACTTTATCTTGAGCTTTCTCCAGGATCCCAAATTGCTCGATAAGTTGTTGAATCAAAAACACTAAACATTGCAGCCTCAAGCATGACAGCTTCATCATGCTCTTCAGAAGATATCCCACCTCACTCATTTGTCTCAAAAATATTACTATTAAGCTGAGATTGTCCGTTCATATCATGTTACGAAGGACTTGAGGCATTAGTATCCAGGATCTGCTGGTTTTGCATTTAAAGGTTGTTCCTCCTCCATATCTTCTGGTTCTTCTAAGACAACTATTGTCTCCAGAGACAACGAAATTGCCCGTGCAAAATCAGCATCATCTGGTACAGGCGATCTTGGATGACTCTGCAAGCCATTTTCCTCATCTTCTCTCTTGGAAGCTTTAATAGCAGCTCTGATCAATTCCTCTTCTTGATCAACATGATTTACATCATCATCTTCATAGTAGCTTTGATCAAGAGTTTTACTGAATCTTTGTATCATCTCTGGCTTCAACCCTTCCCAAGAAAGATTAGAAATCTATCATTTCAGCCCTTGGATCCAATCGCCTGCCTGCCCCTCCATACGAACAAACGCTATAGGAAATTTATAGTCATCTGGCATGCCTTTAATATTGAAATAATATTCAACTTGTGTAATCCATCCTTCTGGATCAGTTCCATCAAATTCTTGTAATTCCACGCAACTACGAATCTGCCTTCTATTCTCTATAGTACTTAGGCTCTATAATTTAGTCTTCAGAACCTTGCTTGAGGTTTGATAAGTCTGCCCATCAACAATCACATTCACACTCTCTCGCATTTTCTTTTCTCTAACCAACTCCCTCAACATTGTTTTTATCTCATCTAAAATGTCAAGACGACGATTCATCTCCACATAACGTTGAGCAACCTCGCTTCTCGTCATCTCCTCTCAAGTTTTTTTTTACTCTCTTTTTTTTTTTACCTAAGCTACAAAAACTTCAGCAGCGCTGTGCCTCGCGATCTCGCCTTCAGTCCGTCTGTCTCATACGTAGGTGCTCGCATCGCCTGTCAATCACCACCAGTCACCGGCTAGGGTTCCGGCAAAAGAGACGGGCGGAGAAAGAACACCCCCGCCTGACGTAGATGCCACTGCAAGCTTCCTCCCCTAGATCACTGCAAAACCCACTCTGTGCTACAGTACTCACGCTACAGTACCGCCGAACCCTGATGCTGCTACAGTGCTCGCCGCTCACGCTGGAAACGTCGCCAATAGCAGAGTTGTTGTCCTACGTTCACCTTCTACCTAGAGTTTCGATTGACTCCTCCCTCAGGTTTCTTTGTCGGCTTGATCAACAATAATAGACCCACCGTTCAGATCTACTATCGACAACGGAATTTCTTCCGCCTTTATCCGTCGCCAGACTACCAGTTCCCTAGCGATCGATCCGACAGGTCGGACCAATTGATAGAACCATCAACCGTCACAGCCGAGCAATCATGCAAAGCACGCCCTAACGAAATAATAATTAAATACTTGACACTCTAACTCTAACCCTAGATCCTTATTTATAGAACTTCACTACTTAGCGAACCAAATATGACATACCAACCCGGATCCGTTTTATTAATAACCTACTAACAATATTGGGCCCGTAACAGGATCAAGGTTTAAAACCAGACCAGTTTTTCCAATTCAAATCGGTCTCATGAAGTTTCGGACCGAAATCAGTTGGCAAAGCCGCGAAATCAAGAGGGAGAAGGAGAAGGAAGAAGAGGAGAAGAGGAGAGGAAAGAGGAAAGGCAGGCATATGGATGACGGCGGACACGAGCGAGCGGCAGCGGATGCGAGCAGGTGAATTCCTCCTTCCTCTTCTTCTTTCATCTTTCTTCTTATTCTTTCTATCGTCCACCCAGTTCCACAAGATTTTTGTCGAGTACATACCAATCCAACTGCCAATCAGTACACCCGGCCGGACCGGATCTTCAAACATTGATAGGGATCATACCAATCCAACTGATTATAGTTAGTAACAATACAATAATAGATCTAAAACCACTAACCCAAACTGTGAACCTATTTATTCAAGTCATAATGGTTACCTTCATTAAATAGCACATTATTTTTTTCTTTCATCAATTTGTTGGTTGTTCTCATTGCCATCAATTCTTCACCAGTTGTTCTCATCACCATTTATTCTTTGTTGGTTTTTCTTCCTACGGTTGTTTCTTCTACAATCAATTATTTGCTGGTTTTTCTTTTGCCCACTGCTGGTTCTATAGTCCAGCCGTCGTGGTCTCATCACCATTTATTCTTTGTTGGTTTTTCTTCCTACGGTTGTTTCTTCTACAATCAATCATTTGCTGGTTTTTCTTTCGCCCACTGCTGGTTCTATAGTCCAGCCGTCATGGTCTCAACGATTTTTTATCCTACTACTACTTGTGCAATCAACACTTTGTCAATTTCCTCTGCACCGATTCACTCATACCATCACTCATTTTGTTGTTCATGTTCATTCGTTTGTGTTGTACTCAACCTTGGACGTTTTCTTTCTCCCCACTAATTATTCTGTACTTGTATTTTTGTTGATTTTAGTTCTATTATTTCACCATTCATCCACAACTTTTTTTTTTCTGCACGCTTTCACCAAACCAACTAACCAGCTCCATCTTACAGGCTTGCAGTGCAGCATGAGTGCATGACTTCAATCAAGATTTAAAGAGCATAAGTTTAGTGTGTTAATTGATTTTCAATTCTTCATTTCAATTAAAATTTTCTATCATCTTCATCTACTCATGCCCGGAAGGAAACATTCTAACAACCGCAACAAAGGCCCATAAAAATAACAAAAGCACCCTAAGAGTCAAATAGCCAATAATTTTAAGTTGTATCTTGTAAGTCTTCTCTTGTATAATTAACTAATTCTGTTTACAAAGGTTTGAAAAACAAGTCGCTCTAGTCTCGACCGGTTTGCTAGGACACTATGCTACACTGAAATTATAGTGCTACAGGAAGGATCGGTGCGGACCAAAATTTCAAACCTTACTATTTGCTGATTTAGTACTTATATCTTCGAATACTAGGATTAAAATTTGAAATAAAAATTCTCTTTCAACATGTATAATAAGGTGTGATTATATAAACATAAACCAACAGACTTTACATACATGAAAAACCAAAAATGATAGAAGTAATCATTAGCCAAACAAGGGAATGCTAGATAGCCTTACCTATTGACATCGAGAGAAACAAATGGGATTAACCGCTCAGAAAGAAGTTGTGCTATGATCTAGAGGGCAAAAGAGAGAAATTAATATGCTTTTTCACTTTTAACTAAGCAAAAGTTGAACACAGTGAAAGGGTCAGCTTAGACGTAAGAAAGATACGACTACATAAATAAAAAGGAATTACCTGGCCAACTCGTCCAAATCCGCATATTATTATATGGTCTTGCAAGTCGTCAGTCTATATACATAAAAAAGATGATAGTCAAGATTAATTTATCAAATATGAGAAGACTCCTGTCATCATAGACTATCATGTAGAATTGAGTGCTAACAGATATTATTATATTAACAGCAACAAAGGATATTTTCGATGCCATAGACTTTCTTTGTAGAATTAACAAGTATCTTCATCATTAGAATGTCTTGCCTAGAAAGGACATGGTGATCAAACCAAGATCTTGAGTACTAATCTATACTAGTGTTCTGGTCCTCTGTGGGACCGGTACATAATATACTGATCCATACTAACTTATAGTACTAATGGTACCGAGCAGTACTATTTATCATTTAAACATATGTTACATAGAGTATATATACAAACTGACTTTGCATCAGGATAAGGTCAAAATTGTACAAACAGGTCATATCGCTTGGTTCAGACACATTGGATAAAACTTACAAAAGAGCTCTGAAATACAACAGAAAAAGCTTCAACAAAAATTTTACACAAAATACTTTTGAAACAGCAAACGTAGGTATGCCAAATATTTGAATTTTGAAGATGGCAGACCACAAAATAGTGAGAGAAGCCAAACATAATTCACTAAGAGAGAGAATGACAAATTTCCACGTATCAGACAGAAATCCAACTCACATACATATTCTTCGACTAAAAGACAAGAGATGTGTCTCAATGAGACAGTCAAAGTTAATAACAGATGCACAAATGTGAGCCTGAAATCCTTCAGTGCCAGATAAATTTAAGTAGTATCAAATATGTCATGAGCATATTCAAACAAGAAAAAACTATATGTTATAGTCAAGCAGAAAAAAATATCATAAACCAAACTGTCCTTAGTGAACACATTTATCAGCTGTTTCTATACTCAGGAAAGATGGCCTACATTTAGCACATTTGAGGGTTCCCTTTCCTTTTATACTAATGCAAGAAATTTATCTTAATTTAGCGATTGACATTGGGAAAAAGTACAAAGCAAAACTAGTCGCACTTATTGTCCTAGTTGAGACTTGAAAAAGCGCATTTGAGCGATTTCTGTGGCCAAAATGTTTAGCAAACTAGTGATAGAGTATGGTGAACAACCAAACTTCTAAATAAGATAAATAATTAATGTAAATTATTATAGTTGCATAATATCTTTCTCTTCTATTAATTTATCTAGTAAAACTGACTTAGCTGTATACTCCACTTTTAATTAAAATTTTAAACTATAAAACAATTGGATTGTGTAATTAAAGAGAAAATTAATAAATTGTGTATGGAATTGATGAGAGTGCGCATCTCTCTCCTTCGTTATGCCATTATTGTCGGAGTTAAAACCTGAAAAGTAACATATACTGTATGAACAGTTTACCTCACTTTCTACTGGCAACAGACTTCTGACATCATGCTGCTCAAATTTAGAAGCAAGTAACTGACCACCAGCAGCCAACCATGGTGTAAGGGCCATTGAAATACCAACAACCAGAAACAGCAGTGATGAAAGTTGAGAAGATAAGATGCCCTGTAAACAAAAAATACAAAAAAGAACATTTTCAAACCAATTGTGGAAAATTCGTGACTAAATTTTTCATGCTAAGACTTCTTAAAGTTATTCATTTGATTGGAAAAAAAGAAACACGTTTCTTTAGCATGGTAATCAAATTTCTTCCGATGAGAGCATAATCACGTATTGCATGGAGCCAATGGAATTTGACATGCAAAGCTATACCATGCAAATTAAATGTAGAGCAATTTAGTGAATTAAGGTTACAAAAATGACCGGACTAGCATGTACAACTAATATTTACAGGTTTTAACCAAGGAACAATACTCCACCAAATATTTGGTTCCCAACAGTTATCGTTATTCTTTTCATTGCAAATAGCTATGTACCAATCTGACAAGTTGCCAATAGAACCAGTGGTAAAAACCATGATCTAGATATCATAGAATCAAGAAGTCACTATATAGAGAGAAAAGTAACTGACAGATAGAAACTATTAGATGAGACTTAGTCCAGAAAGATCACCTGATTTACAGCTTCCCCAAATGCAACGAATGCAAATTCTCCACCAGGAGCAAGTAGAAGGCCAACTCTTATTGCTGCTATAGTTGAAATACCAAATAATCTACCTACTAAGGCAACTAGCACGGCCTTTCCAACAATCAATAAACTCAATGTCCCTATAATAACTGGAAAATTTGCAAGAAGCAGTTTCGGATCAATAGACATGCCAACCTGAAAAAAGATATATGGTAAGAGAGCACATGAAGTTAGCACAATGTAAGCTTGTATCTGTTACATACGTTTATTTAGGCCACATTACACATTCATAAAACGTAATTAGAAAAATATTATGATTTATGGATACACATAACCTACTGAAAAATAATATACAATGTATTAAAGCAAATCCAACATTTGAACTGAATGCTATGTGTCATTGTCTAATACAGATATCGCAAGCTAAACCTGTCACACTCTATAACATGCCTTAACATTCTAATATGGTGTATATACCCAAGGATTAAAAACTCATATACCCTGTATGGATATACTAATATGGTACCAGCTGGATAGATTCAAACGGTTTCAAGCAAAGAGCAGAAACAACGGAAGAAGAAGAGAGCAAAGGTGATAAGTGGAAGCACACTAGCTGCAAGCTATGCAACGAGCAGCCTCCTTCCATTCTCATAGCAGAAGTGGTCAACAGAGGCGAGCTGAAGGACCAGCTCGCTGCGAGTGGAGGTCCACTGCAAGCGGGAAGCAATCTCCTTTCTTGCTACTTTTTCCCCTTCTTTTTCTTCTTCTTCTTTCCTCTAGTCTTGTCGGTACAAATAGTACCACCCAATATGGAATGGTTTTTTAAACCTCAATGGTAACGATATGCTTGTAATAGAGCAAGTTCTCATACAAATCCAACATAAATTTATACCATTAAGTTCTCATACACATTTCAGATCTTTTACACTAGTTTGGATCATAAGGGTCATGAAATCCTATGATCCAAATGAGCTTTTAAAAACCTTGATGTATATGTTCCTTTAGTTACAACAAGTTGCTGGTTTACGACTTTAGCTTCTTTTTTATCAAGTTTAAGGAGAGTGCTTAAGAGCTACTAAAAAGGACCAATTTAAAGTAACTTTCTCGTATTATACATACAATAGAAAGGGTTGCCTTTTTTTAGAAGAGAAAATTTTATCCGTAAGCACATAGCAATAGCGTACCATATTTGCAATAATTATTTCTTATGACAGATAAATAGTAAACATTTTATGCAAGCTATAATTCATATTGCATTAAATATCAAAATATAGTTCACTTTAAGAAACTTTCTTTGATTTAGGTAAGGGTATAATTGTAACCTTTAAAATAAGCAAAAAATAGGACCAGAATCTCAGTATTAATAGTGATCCATATCAGGCACACATACCAATCCGTAATGGAGCATGAATGTTGGTATATCCGGTACACTAAGAATATGTATGTATCAATCCAGGAGAGGATTAGAGTACACTTGTAAAATGAACATAATAAACCTTGATGGGAATATGATCCATTTCTATTGTCAATATCTGAATAATGCAAGCATCATTTTCGTTCCTAATTATTATATGGAATTTGATTGTTGCAGAGAGGAATGGATAAATTTAGAAATATCCTAGTTAGAATCAATTTCAAAATTGGAGCCAAGTATGTTTAAGAAAAAAATTAAAAAAATGTTAAGCTTAGCTAATAGACAACGATCCATATTAATTAACAAAAAAAAATATAACATCAATACATCCTCCCTAAAATAAAAATAGATTACACTAAGCAACTGCTATTATGAAAAGTATTAAATTCAAATATATTTTTGTAGTTTCACTTATTTGCCTTTTGATCCCATAGTTAAAAAATAAGTTATCTCATATAGTTTGTTAATTGCAACCAATTTAATCCAACAATTATTCTAATCTTATAGTTTTCCTTGTAAATAAAGAAACAAAAAGATCATTTATTATATACTATATAGATTAAAAAAATTGTAACATATTAAAATATAAAACAATTCTAAGTTGCAAAAAGGGATAATTTGAAGTGATCCCATGCAATCTCTTATTTACGTTACGGGTGGGAATCCAAGTTGGTAGGTCGTAAACAGGTTATGTGTACATTGGCATGTATAAGCCAAAGCAAAACCTAATTCATTTAATATCTATGTCCACAGCATTCAATTCAAATGCAACCCATTTATAACCATGTCAACTGGTATGCCTGGCATAACCCATGTAATATATAACTATATAAATATATATATATATATATAATAAATTTAAATATTAAAGTATATGCATTTACTATATATCAGAAGTATAACATCTATTATACTATATATGCATATATACATTTATACATCCATGTATATATCTGTGTATATGCATGTATACACGTATATATGCACATGTATACAAGTAAAATAGTTTATGATCCAATTATTTTGGATCATAAATAAATTCAACTAATTACGATCCAAACACATTTACACTAAACTAGAACCTGCACAACTTCAAATTCCATCGTCTCATGTTAATAGGTCAAAATAATTTGTATGTGCTACATTTGTAACAAAATAAATTCTAAATTACTGTAATTGTATATAATAGCTATCAACTTAGGCCCTGTTTTGCATAGTTGATCAGCTGCTTTTGCTTATCAAAACAGCAAATTTTGAAAAAAAACTAGGAGGGAGCTACTTTCTAGCTATTTTTCTTTTTGCATCTCGTGTCCACACCTACATTCATGGGTCTTTTCAATAACAAAATTATTTCTTAAAATTATTATTTTAATAAAAATTATTATTTTAATAAAAATTATTATTTTAATAAAAATTATTAAAATTATTTTTCTATTATTATTTAAAATTTTATCTTTTACAAAAAATTTAGCAAAAATTAATATTATTTTAATAAAAATTATTAAAATTACTATTATTAAATGTAATTTTAAATTAAAAATTATTTATTACTATTATTTTAGTTTTTAAAAAATTCTTTTATTTTTTTATTTTTAAAAATATTATATTTTAAAAAAATTGACCAACATAAGTTTTTCAAAAAAAAATTTTATTTTTAAAAGTATTATATTTGTTAAAAAAAATTAACCAACATAACAATTTAGCCAAATACTTTTAACTTTTCCAACCAATTACTTTTCATCTGCCATTTTTTCAACCTGCAAAACCTAAAAGTTTCAGCTATGTTAAACAGAACCTTAATCCACATTCCAAAGTGAGTGAATTTGAAAATCCATTCGCTTGTGAGGGGATGAATATTTTTGAGCAAATTTATAGAAATCCTCGATGAAGACTTATTTGAATTCTAGTGCAAACTATGTGAGCCCATGTGATTACGCACAATAAAAATAATCAATATATTATTTTCAATAAATAATTCAATATTTATTCTTAAGAATAATGTAAATATTCATAAACAAATGTCCAAAAATATTTTAAGCATTTTGATTAATATTTTATGTCATCCTCGATAACTCTTTCATATAGGCATCTCAGCAGGACTAAGTTTCACTTTGATACTATTTGTTATCGCTCAATGAAAAAAATATTCATAACTTGGTGAGCTAGAATGGCAACATAATCAAATTTATTAAAATATTTAAACCCAAATTAATGGTAGTAAGCTCAATAAGTCTTTATATATTATATTATCTTTTCTTCCACATTAGATATAGGACTAAATCAGGGTATTACATAAATTCGGAATTATATTCCATGTAGGACTAAATTGGATTATCACATACATAATCATGCTTCCTAATATACAACTATAGATGACAAGGTAAATATAACTTGGCAAGTTGGCATAGGCTAAAATAGGCATATCAGTCATCATTCACAAAGTGTTAATCCAAACTTTACATTAATCCTCAACTTTATTCATTTTCTTTATGTAAGAAAGCATGAAAGTAAGACAGTCTGATAAAAGAGTACGTACTGTCATGAAAAAGAGGCCTAATAGAAGTCCACGGTAAGGAGCAATATCTGATTCAACCTGTAATGAAAACTCAGTCTCTGCTAGGAGGAGACCTGCCAAGAAAGCTCCCAAAGCCATAGAGAGTCCAGCCTGTTACACAAAGTTCCACTAGTTATCATTTAAATATTTGCATAAGTTCATTAATTGTTTTCACATACCCGTGCTGTAAGAAGACTTGTTCCCAGAATAACAAGGAGTGTATTTGCAGAAAATATCTCAGCATTTTGGTTTTCTGCAATTTGCTTATAAATTGGCCTAAGAAACTGCAAGGACATAATAACTTAAACAAATTAGTATTTGTGTATATACCTTACATTTCAAAAACTGTTATGAACTGAATAAAAACTCCATTATTTCTGCAAGATGAAATCCCATGAAAAGATTGTCGTAAAGCTGATAAGATCATAATTAATAAACAGAAAACTTTATCTCTTAACACCCAGCTGGGTTATAAGCACAAGTTTCTTTCATGTAACACTGCAGACTCGCACTAAAAAATGCTCGCTGTAGTAGTTCACTCCACATATCCACATATAATAGAAGAAAACAAAATTCCTACTTCATCAGAAATATTTAAGCATGTGAGCATAGAGATGTCAGTGAAACATGGAAAAGAACAATGAAACAAAGAAATTCAACATAAACCAATCAGGAATTATGAATCCAAGCAAGAATGAATTAATAGCATCCATCCACGTGCACTAGGTGACTGCCAGAACCAGATATCGCAAACATGAAAAATGGCATTCCATCAAGGGACACCCATTATAAATAAATATAAGCAAGCTGGAAAAGATCGTAACTTGCTTGGTAGAAGAACATCACACTATAAGTTAAAAAGCATGTACGGATGTGTAATGTTAGCTGACCCCTATTTGAGGCTATTAGCATAATAAGCAAAATGTTTCTTCATTAAAGGCTAACTTTACCAAGCGTCCTCCAGCAATTATAGCAGCGATAGCGACAATTGCTTTTATAGCAGCCAACCCAAGAGCCTCTGCTATTGCTTGAAATCCCACCTAAGAAAAAGAAGAAATAGTGATCGCAGTAATTGTGCAAAAAAAATGTGAAGGATGAACTTATCAACAAATGAATGTCCTGGTTGAGGTTTAAAGCATGTCAAACATCAAGGTCCCTTAATTGAAAATACATACAAGGGTATTGGGACTTTTGGCTAAGGATCATTTTTCCAGCACTATGTCCCTTAATTGAAAATACATACAAGGGTTGTGGGATTTTCGGCTAAGGATCATTTTTCCTGCACTATTAAGTTAGGAAAAAATAGTGTTGCAAGCACATGCTAGTATGGTATTTTATTACCAATTCATCACAGAAACCCCCTAATCAGCTCAAACATGGACATTATTCTAAGAATATGTATACTACCATATAGCATTAATTGAGATCCTTTACAAAGCTGATCAATCATCAATTTGTTAAATATCTTAAGATGCCATGATTGTGTTGAAGCAGTTGCAAATAACTTGCCACCATTCAATTCCAAATTGACAACTATCAAAATTAATGGTTAGTCACTAATTTACTATCAACGTTCACCTTGGAAAAGCAAGAAATAATGAGTTCATAAAGAATCATAAGGAGGCAACATTATAGCATTATCACCAGATAAAGAGGAGAATTACTTTACTATTTGAGGTTTAGAGAACATATTATCTCTAGAAGAAAAGGTAGCGTAAACCTAAACTCAAGTTATACGCTGCTATGGAAAATAATTGAGAAAGAAGAGCTAAAGAGCACATTACAAATAAGTAAAACCAATAGTCATAGCAAGTATTATCTAAAGATCTTTATATAACTCGGAGCTTGTGCATAACTCATCTCTATAAATAGCAAAACTAGAGGGGAAAAGAGTTTGGTAACATATCAGCTTTTACAATTCACCTATAGAAACAACTATAAATTAAGATTAATAACTGACATTAAAGCTAAAATGAAATAATAATCTTTTTTACAGGATCTAAACAACAAAGAATTTGCAACAACTTCTAAATATTGGATAAATAAGGTAGAGAAGGCTACGTACCCCTCCTTTAGATGAACTGGGTGAAATAAGAGGTATCAGTATCAAAAGAACCACCACAGCAAGGTCCTGTTATAAACTAAAATCTACATCAATAGAAGACTAAACATAAGCAACATATTTGAGCAAGTATTAAATTCTAATTTTGTAACAAACAGTACATGTACTCGGTCCGATGGATCATTGGTACTTAGCACAGTAGCGTCAGTACCAGTGTTTGAAATCCCATTTTGTACCGGATGGTACATACTTAGCCCAACTATAAACTAATACTGGTACATAGTTGGTATCGGCTATATATATAGTTATATATATTATATATATGCATTTTTGGTACTGTATGTTGGTACCACCTGGACATATCGTCAAACCAGTTTACCGGTACGGCTCAATATTGCAAACCTTGGTCAGTACTCTTATGCTCACCGATGCCTTCAATGTAGAGTGTCATAAAGCTAGAGACAGTCCAGCTTACAGCTGGTGCTCAAACCAAAATTGCAAATCTTGTATTTTAGTATCAATTGCACGATATGGTGGAATATAATATTTAACTGTTCAAAAATGATGAGGAAAAGAAAGCCAAATAACAAACAGCATAAAGCCATAAATATAATCGCTTGGAGAAATTTCTATTGAGTGTAAGTAAAATGCAAATGCAGGAAACTATAGGTATGTCAAATACGAACACATCCTGCAAAACTGGGAAGAAGACCAAGATGATTACGTTTAGGTTATTGTAAATGTATACTTAGGCCAAAAAGACATGCCTGGAAAAGTAACACAGAGAAAGTAGCACGTCCATGGCGTGATGTGCTTTCTCCTCGTTCTTGAAGAACCTGAAATTTTTTAAATTGATAAAGCAAATAAAGTTTACAAGATGAATACAATCGAGTACTCAAAAAAGTACATTCCAAAGAAGTTTACCTGCAATACAACTGCTGTAGATGAAAGAGCAAGACCATTGCCAATAACAATTGCTGCCGGTCCCGTTTGTCCACAAACAAAATGAGCTACTAAGCCAACAACAATTGCAGTTACTAGAACCTGAAATGTTAACAAAATCAAGACCTCTGATAAACATAATTTTGTACGGTTTCAACTACATGCAAATCACGGTACACTTGAATCACCTGAGAAGATCCTAATCCAAAAACATATTTCTTCATTGAGCTTAGCCTTTCAACAGAAAGCTGTGAACGTATGGTATATAAGCTTCAGCAATGTCTCATCAAAGAAGTTCAATAGATGATAAATATTATCATTTCATAGAAATTTGGCAATTAAGATACTACCTCAAGCCCAATATTGAATAGTAAAAACACTACTCCAAATTCAGCTATGGCCTTTGTACCATGTACATGACGAATGATAGACAATCCATAGGGACCAATCAAGATACCAGCAGCAAGATAACCTAGAACAGGACTACCTGGAAGATACAACAGAAAGTAACTAAAGCTAGAAAATATTCTCAGATATATTTTCAATCTTCAAGTTAAATCACAGGTCTTCATCAATTAAATACAAAGACTTAAAACATCATAACCAGAATGAGAATTAAGGCTTCCATATATTAGAGATCTAATCATCTCCAAACATAATTCTTTCAGTAGTGTTTACTTTTGAAGAAATTTATGTGTTTTCATGTCTATTTTTTTTTTCATCTCCATCAGTCCCCTTGTGCCTAGCAAGTGGTGCAAAATAATTGCATAATGTGCTACATTAAAAAAAAAAACTTTGGTAGGCTTCTATGATGAACACTGCTATGGCTAATCATCTATATCTGCATTTTAGCACAAAACTACAAACATACATCATAAATGCACGTCATTAGAGACCTAGTTTCACACGCGCTCCATTGGCTTGTCTGGGAGCTGAAACTTTTATTTTTTGCTATTTGAAAAAGCTACAATAGCAAGTAACTTTGCACTCATGCCAATGCCATCCCCAAATTAAATCTCTACCCTTGCCAACTTTATACAAATCTTCCATCACATTCTCTTGACTTGGACATTCTCAATGCAATTTGTAAAGTTAAACAATGATCCAACATCCTATGATTGTTATTATTCTTTTTACACTTATTCTTTACTTTTTTGCTCTTGTTACCTCCAAACTTTTATGAAGTTATACTAGTAGTTCCATAGAGGAAATAGGCGATTCTTAGTATATGTATATGGACTCTTGTACTCTTACCTCTTGGTGTTCAATCTATTGCCTGCAAATGGATTCACAATAAAGTATTCGTCAAAGGTATTGAACTTTGATACATTCACACGTACAGCTAAGATTAACATAGCACTAACTTGATTAAAAAAAATGGCTTCTTACCATATATGTTGTGAGGAACCTCTAAGATATATATGGAAAATGATATGTAAAATCAATAAGGCAAGTTGGGGTCCAACAGGACAGCTTCACAATTCTATATTTTGAATGAAGTAGCCCATGTTGTTCAATCATTAAGTACCAAACTACTTCATGATTCTCATTGTTTGCGTTTATAGTATTCTACTGATAGGCAATAATGCTCAGGGTATATAAAAGGAAAAAAAGGCATTTTAACACTCATCTTATTACAAAAAATCTTGAGAAACCTTGTTATCTCTCTTAAAAGATTTATATTCAGCATCTTTTGAAGGAAACAAGGTTAGTTGAATGTAAATATGATTATGCGCATTGCAATGCATTATGATTAAATTTATGTTGCCAACAACCTTATTTTTCAAAACAAAACAAATCGAATTGAAGTTAATCGTCATTTTATTTATTATCCAATAATATTGAAACACATCCGCAACCATTCACTAAGTCTAAGGATAAACCTGCAAATACCTTCAACAAGACTCCTATTTGATTTCATATTTTATGTAACAAGTTATGCGTGTTTGATATTTATGTCAAGCTTGAGTGTTAGATAGTGGTTTTTTTTCATATTCTCTGCATTTTAGCCCCTAATGAGAGCTTTGTATAACTAAATGAGGTATACTCTCATGTATTGGCTTTGTCTAAAGAATTTTTTTCTCCTCCAACACCCATAAGTCATTCTAAAATGCCATTTACCAATGAGTTCTTGGCAAACTTTCTATGTCAGGGTAATAGATCGCGTGCATAATTTTGCTTGGACACGTATATACCTAGTTACTATATATTATCCAAGTTTTCCACTAAAATGAGAAGCTTTCTTTTAGAACTTAAATAGAAAAAAAAAGGATATTCTACTTTCTCTAATACAAAAAAACTTAACAGTTTTCTTGATCTGAAAGGCAAAATTACTCCATGAAACAAGGGTATGTTTGTGGCAACAATCATGAAAAGGAAGCCTACGAAACTTCTCAATATAAACTAACAAAACAACTTCAATTCAATGGGCTGTTTTTAGCTTACCTCCAGGAATTTTCTGGAATGCTGGTACAAAAATAACACTAGCTAGCAGTAACCACAACATGTCAAAGAGGGAGGCCTCTTCTTCATTTACCTAAAAGAAGAAGTCAGAACAACAGAAAACAGAATATATACAAATACAAAAGATTGCGGATATTACTAAAGAATTGAATGCAAATCTTCATTAGAGAACTTCAAGCAAATATGACATACTTTACTAAGGACTCAAAATTTATAAGGCTCAAATTTAAAACAGACATTCTGCAGTCAAAATGCATGCCTCTTGTTGTGGCAATAGTTCAATTAGTTTCTTCAATCTTTTGGGAATCTTCCTTATTGCTCGAACCATAGGCTTGGCTGATGAGGTAACTTCCTCAATACTGATTATATCAGGCTGATTAAGAATTTGTGAGGTTCTCTCTGCACGATTACTTATAAAGAACGCCCTGGGACATTAATATATGGATAGAAAAGAAAATCAGTAAATCTGAAGCATAACTGTTGGTGAAAAACCAATAGAAGCTAAGATAAGAAACCCTGTTGATATACCCTTTATGTATGAAGAGAACATGAATAGAAATGCAAGAAATAAAAATTAACATTTATCAAATAATCATTTCTATGTTGCTATAAGCATATCTAGTTCATTCCATCAATAAAACTCATATTTAGGGCAAGGTTTGAAATGTCTCAATACTACCGGTCTACCGGTTCCGGCTCGGACTAGCGGTACCAGTACCCACCTACCGAGAGGTACCGATATTGGTAACATCTCGAACCAGGACGTTATGCCCGATACGGACTGGTTTTTAAATATTTGATTTAGGGATAACATCATGCACATTATAACAATCTATTCGTACTTCCAAGCTCCAAGACCAAAGGAGGCAAAAATAATACCACTCAGCTATTCTACTTCACATAATATTAGAACAAAAGTTACAGCAATTGTTAGGCAGTCAGAAACAGGTCTGAAAATTTAAAATACAACTTTGTTCCCAATGTGCTTCCTACATAACAACATGGTGTCATTGAGGACAAAACAGTATGCTATTAATGAAGATGGAGATACAACACAATAAAGTAGTCAGTAAAATTCTATACATGGATGGTAGAAATGCGAAAAAGCATTGAGCAAGACTGGAAGAGCTAGTCGAGAGTAGTGTTCTCAGTACTAGTACATGAAACAAGATTGGTATAGGTCGAAATACATACCAAATTGTACCAAAACAAAAAATACCAGAAAGGTTTTTTAATGTAAATGTTAACAGTATCGATGACACATTGGAACCAAGTCACCAACCATAACAGTGAATTGATGCACTCATACATACACACATATATATACAAAATTTGAAATAGCCAAAATTTCAGTTCGTCCAGTCTCACTATAGCATATCGGTTTGGCCTATACACTGGTTCAAACTTTTTTTTCAAACCTTATATATATATACATATACATACACACACATATGTATGTATATACACATATGTATGTATATACATATATATATATATATACATATATATATATATATATATACACACATATGTATATATATGTGTATATATACACATATGTATATATATACACATATATATGTACATACACATATGTATATATATACACATATGTATATATATACACATATGTATATATATATATAGATATATATATATAGATATACACATGTATAGATATACACATATGTATATATATATACATATATATGTACATACACATATGTATATATATACACATATGTATATATATATATATGTATATATATATATATACATATATATATATATATACATATGTGTGTGTATGTATATTAGTATATTAGAAGAGACTAATATTTTAAACCTTAGATATAATGTATATAAGTATAATATATATATATATATATATATATAATTAAATTGACGATACAAGACAATATATATTAGTCAATCAATACCCCATCATACCAGTACGGATAGGTATTTAAGATCATGATGGAAACAACTTTCATGATTTGTAATCATCCATATTTTGCAGCCAATCTATGAAGTGTTAATGAAATAGAGAACAGAAAATCTCAATCATCATAGTCAAAGATTCGAGCTAATGACATCCATATCATTAGACATTTGTTCTTAAAGATCAACAAAATTCTCTTGAAATTACACAAGGCTAACAATAGAAAAGATTTAGCATAATTACAATAGACCAAGTATTAGTTATCACTTTAAGGGCCTAAACCATAGGAACATCCACGATGATTCATATAGTAAATAACTTGCTGATAAGTAGACCAACCAAACACTATATATGTACATATATGTATATAATTGTTTTCATTCAGAATTCCTCTAACACCAGGGTACTTTGTTTTGCTGATGCTAAAAGTGAAGACAGCTGAGATCAAACAGCTTTTAAAGGTAATAAGACTTGACAATGAAAATTGATAAATCATGAGGAAATTGAGTGGTATAAGTACTGTGTTACCAGAAAACTCACCCCATCCCAAGAAAAATCATCCCAACAACCAACTTTGGCGTTTGCTTCCTTGCAAAATCAATAAGGCTATGGAAGACAGAGGCAAGTGTAAATTCTTCATCTTCAGCATCAAATGAAAAGAATGATGCAGAAAAAAACCTAGATGACTTTTTCAACAATGCCTTGGGTGCATTAAGAGATGAAGGGTTGTCTTTAAAGTCCTTCTGCACTTCCTGTTTCTTTGCCTTTGACTTTTCCACCTCCAGATCAGCTTCTTTGTTAGAATCAAAAATTAACTTCCCATTCTCTGGATCACTTGTCTCATCAGATGTTTTTGCCTCTTCAGTGCTTCGAACAGCAACATCACCAGATAAAATATTTTCACCAACAAATATTTCACCTCTTTCATTAGTGACATCATCAATACTACCTCTCAGTAGCTCTTCCATGGCGCTTGAATCTTCCTTAGGTAGCTGGTCTTGAGAAGGTTGCGGTTGCACGTCAACAGTATCAGCAGGGGAGAAAGCTTTCTCAGCTTTCTGCTGTGCCAATTCTGCATCATTAACTCGTTGAGTTGCCTCAACTTCCAGCGCTACTGCTTTTTCAGCGAGAAGCATTATGTTCGCCACTTCCTCTTCAGCCTTCAATGAATCCAACTGAGCTTTCTCAGCAATCTCCCGTAACCTCTCTACTTCTTTCTGCATTTCATCTTTCCTCAACTGGATACGTCTCAACCCTTCCGTACTGTTTTCTAAGGTCTCCTTACAAGTCCTGATCTCTTCTTGAGCAGATAAAAGTGCTTGTTCGTCATCGCTTTTTACAGAAGGTTCCGATGATGTTGTATCCATTTTGGAATCAAATGCGCCTGCTTCCAGCTGCATCCTGGCCTCAGCCATTGAGAGTGCCATAGTGGCCTTCTGGACTGCTTCTTTGGCAATGTCCTCTTCGTTAATTATCTCCTGAATGATAGCAACAGCAGAATTAACATCTCCCCAAGCATGTTCTGCTTCATCTTTAAGGGCGATAGCCATCTCTGATATATTTTGGGCTTTCTCTTCAAACATTGTGCTGTTAAGACGAGCAACTTGCAATTCCTTGATAGCTTTCTGGAGCAATTCCCTCAAATCATCCAGCGTATAAGCTTCCTTTTCGTCTCCTACGGGAGCAGTTGGCTCCGAATCAGAGGAGGGCCCTACTACTTCAGAATCCTTCATAGAAGACTTGCGCTCATCAACAGAGCTACCTTCAGTCACATCAATGTTCTCTCTACTAGCACCAACATATGCCAACGAATCATTAGATTGACAGCTCAGCAGCATCGGTCCTTTCAGAAATTTCCTAGATTTCAAGAAATTGCCTTCAGACGGTCTCCTCTGATGCGCAGAAAGCCCAAACAAGCCATTACAATCTCTCACATAGTGAGCAGAACACAGCGCAACGCGTCCACCTCCAAGAACGCAGCTCTTTCTTCCCAGAGAATAAGAATTGAAACAGACTTTAGTCCCACGAAGTAAATCACGGGTTTGCCCTCTGTATCTAAACCTGGAAGAACCTGAACCAATGCCGTAATCCAGCGCGGTTGAGGGCCGAAAACCACAAGCCAAATCCATTATCCACTTCCGGAGCAGACAAATCTAGCAGTGCCTCCACCTGCGGAAACAAGCAAACCACGATCAAGGACACAAGATCCCTATTGACGGAAATGATCGATCTCAATCTCCCGCCTCCGAACCACAAAAGGAAAAGAAAAAGAAAATAAACCCTAAAACCAGGTGAATGAAGCTCCCGATCGGAAGCAGGGCGAAAGCGGATGATCCGTGCGGACCTCGTTCGGGTGCAGCGACACTCAGTTGGAAGCTGGAGATGGAAAGAGCAGGTAGGCGAGGACGGCGGAGAAACCGATGGCGTGAGCAGAGGCAGCAAAGCTCTGGTGCTCTCTGGGCCACCCACCTCGTCGGGTCCGCGGCGCCGTCGGAAGAAGAGGGGGGAGTCACGGGGAAGTGGTGAAAGGAAGGGATGTGATTGGTCCACAGGTTTAAGGAGAGCAACGGTAGCCTCCTGCGCTTGCTCGGCACGGGAGGTTGCGGCTGTCGTCCTTTGATGCCCGGTTGGGTTATGAATATTCTTTGGGCGACGGGCCGGAATCAAACCTTCGCGACGGGATCGTTCGTCGGCCCAGATTCCGCATCTATTTTGATAAAATCATAAAATGGACGAACAAATCAAGGGGTTAACATCGTTCAGTTTGTCGCTCTTCAAAACAAAAAAATTCCTATTTTGCGTTATATTTATGCTGAACTCTGCAATTTATAAAATATTAATTATCTAAACACGCAAAAACTGACTTTAACTCAATCCAACACAAGGTTATGCAGAGTCAAATCTTATCGTATTTTTTACCAATTTTTGACATTATTGATTTTTGATTAAGTTAGATTACGGTTGCGTTTGATATGGCTGAAACTTTTTGTTTTTACTGATTAAAAAAGTGCTGGTTGAAAAAGTTAAAATGTGTTTTGGCTAAACTGTTATGCTGGTCAAATTTTTTAAAAAAAATATTTAAGAATAATTTTAAATTTAATATTTTTTATTAAAATAATAATTTGTTATCAATACGAATATAGGTGGCGAACACGAGATACAAAAAGAAAAATAGTTAGAAAGTAGCCAAAAGTAGCTTTCTCCAATCTTTCCAAATTCATGCTGCTTCTATGTTCCAAACTTAGAAGCAGCTTGCTAAATACTTTAGCTTTTTAAAATCAGCTGTTTTGACCAGTAAAAGCAACTGATCAGCAATGCTAAATAGGACCTATGTCTAATTGTAAACGGATTAACTCGCATACTATTTAGTACATATGTTAGAAGATATTATGAATTCTAATGATATTTAACTATAACTTATATCTTGTATCACATCATGTCACAATTAATAAGTTAATCGAACAATCTTATATATTAACATATAGAATATCTTGATCTTCCCTCTTCTACCTCTTTTTTATGTACTTTATGTTGTATATTTTTTGAGAGAAAAGTGGGGAGAAGAGAAAGAAATGTTACTTTTTTGCTGATTTATTTAAGAGACTAATTTGGAGAAAAAAAATGGAGAGAAAACATATATAAAAAATTAGTAAGGGTTTAGAGATAGAATCCATAATCTTAAGCCCTTCAATAAAATTTCACATCCAAATTGTGGCTTCCATCATAGACAAAATATTAATGCATTGTTTCATACTCTTCCATAAAATAGCTACTCCGGTGAGCTTAAAAACCTATATAGAAATATATTTCATGCTATCAACGCATCCTATAAAATTTAAATTCGAGTATCCAACAACCTCGAGATGATCACTATGCGTATAGGTGAGTATATACTCTTTAGTACCTTGAATATTTTGCAATATCTTTTTAGCACACTTCTAGTGATCAATACTTAAATTATTTTGATATTTACCAAATATCCTGACCACAAAACTAACATTAGATTGCGTGCAAGTTTGAGTATAAAATAAGCTTCCTATAGCAAGGGCATATAGAATATGTTTCATTTTCTGTCTCTTAATACGTTTTAATGTCATTTTGAGAACATTTGACTAAATTTATCTCCTTTAGTAATTGGAGATAGAGTTGCTAAATAGTTTTGCATTTAAATATTTTAAGAACTTTATTTATATAAGCTTATTAAAATAAATCAAAAATTTTCTTAGATCCATCTTTGTGGATCTCAATACAAAATACAAAGGATGCATCATTCATATCCTTCATATCAAATTTCTTATAAGAAATTCATTAGTTTCATGCAATAGACTTAAACTATTAATAGCAAGTAAAATATCACATACAAAATCAAAAAAATGAATTTGCTCTCACTAACCTTTAGATGCATGTATTCATCAAATTTATTTTATTGAAATTCAAAAGATATTATGACATCATAAAACTTAAAATACCATTAGCGAAGACTTGTTTAAATCTATATATAGATCTTTTAAGCTTGCTCTAACTTTTCCTTTCTTTAAAACCTTTTGATTGCATCATGTATACTATTTTCATATATAGTCTCATTCAAAAAAAATCCGTTTTTACATTAATTAATAGAACTTTAAATCATAATGAGCTATTAGAGCTATAAAAATTGAAATTGAGTCTTTCATAGATACATACAGAAGGGAAATTCTCATTATAATCAATTTCTTCTTTTTGAGTGAATCCTCTAGCAGCATCACCTTTAGAGTCTCATTTACTTTTAAACACCCATTTACATTGAATAGGTGAAGACCCCTTAAGTGATTCAACTAATTTTCATACTTTATTAGCTTTCGTAGATGCAATAGCTTCTTGCCATTTATCAAATTCAGTATTGTTTATAGCTTGCAAAACAGCGTTGGATCATATCAATGCTAGTATTAGTAATGTGGTGATTTATGTTCTTTCTCACCCGCTTTCAATTCTAGATACATATATTAAATTTCTAGGAAAAGATATCAAAAGATCTAATGATTTTTTAAAATCAAGAACAAGTCTATAGAAGTAGGTTATGGGGGTTGATCAATCTGAGGCATAGATCTAAGTGAGTGGGTTAGACCAGAGTGAGAAACTGAATAACTTGGTTCGATCAGATCGTCCTAAGTCTTTCGCTCTAAGTAATTAACCACGCCGAGGTGGCCCTTGGTCTCGTTCCAGAGTACTGTCCACCGCCTCTTGGCCGCCGGCTGTAAGGGCGCTCGATAGAGGCATAGGCTACGGAGGGGGCACCGGCGAGGACGAAGAGGAAGGGAAGAGGGGAGAGAAGATGGTGAGCTCACCGGTGGTAAACACGTATCCGCTCTCCAACTACACATTCGGGACGAAGGAGCCTAAGATGGAGAAGGACACCTCCGTCGCCGATCGTCTCGCTCGCATGAAGGTCAAGTAAGTTAGACTGCCATCTCCGCTCCCGTGTAAGGTTACTTCTATGATCTCCATTTGAACACTGGATCTTTCTCCCCGGTATAGTTAAACCCTAATCTGGGAAGTTTTAAAGTTGAGATCAAAACCTTATTTCCTTCTCCACATTTTGAACTTGAATTTCGTGATAAATGCAATGTAATGATCTAGTTTTTTCTTTTCCTTTTGGTTTAAATGTGAACGTAATCCCCACGTTGTTGATCTTCGTTGCTTTTGTTAAGAAAATAACGCGTACATACTGTATAAACTTTGTACCTCCATGGCTCCATGCTGTGGCTGGACGCTAATAGTATTTTTTTTCTATGTTTAGGTGTACTTGTTCCAAAAGGTTTTTTTTTTCTTTTTGCTAGTTTAAGAACTGAATGCTAGATAGTGGCACACGGAGCGACGGTGACTGAAGAGGTGAATGCAGAAGAATGAGAACTCTCTGATAAATAGCAAAATTTATCTGAGTTAATAGATGTTGTGATGATAAATGTTATTGTGAATCACATTAGATTTTTTTTTGATCAAATCATAAAATTCGTTTCATGCTTTTTAAAATTGGATCCATTTTCAGGCCTTTTTTCTTCTTTGCTTTGTTTCTTTGTCAACATAGTTCAATTTTGGATTATCCAAAATTCACTAATATTTTTTTAGAAAAACTTAGATTTTTTTCTTCTCTTTATCGCCATTCAAATTTTGATCTTCTGGATTTTAGTGTACTAGTTTCTTATCTGGCTGCTTTATAAGTCATGCCTCATAAGAGCGTTGTAGCTATTGATGTTGTGATGTGTTCATTTTCTCGGGTAAATCTCAGGTGTTAGGCGTGGGACAATAATGGGCAAGTATTAGTTGCTTCATTTGATGGTTCCATTTGATGGGAAAATGAGTTACTGAAAATGTTTTGGTGAATGAACGGATTGTTCTTTGAAGTAGCAGTATATAGGGTTCTACAATATTAATTTTTTTTACACCATTGTCTGTCTTTACTGAATTATCCACCTTCATGTGGGTCTGATCAAATATCATCTTCATATGGGCCTGGCTTTTAAATTTATACTGAATTTGGGGAATCAAAGTATTTACAAAGACAACTTAAGGTTGGGGAAAATCAGAGTATAAATCAATACTTAAAAGAGGCATAGTCAACTCATGTAACCTTGTATGGATGAGTGCAGGATAGGTGTGAGTACGATCCTAATAAGTTCAAAGATAGAAACCCATCAATGACAACCTTACCTAGATTATCTTCATATTTCACAAACGAAAAAAAATGCTAATCCACTTCCATGTATCATGCAGTCTATGAGCAAAAAATATACATTATACCGCTTTAAGCCTTATTGATTTATGATGTCATTGAAATTCCATATTCATCTCTCTAGATGGTTTAAAGGGTTAGCAACATTCTCAACCTCAGTACCGTTGATGTTTTCGATGTTGTTTGGCTTTTTTTTTCATAATGTTGAGTTTATTCATTTCATGCCAATTGAAAGAATCTTCTATGATAATTAGCTGATCAAGTAAAGTGTTAGAATTTAATTGGCCATTATGTCTTTGACTTGACTTCTCTCTTTGTATCACACAGTTCATTTATAAGCCTATGGATATTGCTTTGTCAATTTGTCAAACAGTATGTTTCTCTTATTTGACATGCCAAATTAGTCCTTGTTCTCCTACGTGATGTTGGTTATCTTTATATGCTTTATGGGGATTTCGGTCAACTCTAGGATAGGTAGAAATCGTTAGTGAGACTACTATAAAGGATAAACATTAGTATAATTATTATAGGTTTGATAATGAACTAATTTATATAAAATTTTGACATTATATCCATTTTGGCCATCATGGTGTTAACATCACTTCTGGTGGGTGTAAGATCATTTTGGTTATGCTAAGTTGATTTTCTAGTGTTTCAATCCTAGCTTGTTGAGTATTTATATGACTAAAATGTCATAAATCATAAAATGATTCAAAAGGTAGAAATTATGGTACAATATAGCGAATTTGCGGTAGGTGTTTGAATATGATGGATAATGGAAGTCATATTTTTTTTTTTTCAAAATGAATTACATGTGATGCTAAAAAATTCAATAAGTTGAAAAATTTTAAGCTGTTCCCTCCATGACCAAGTGTGAGGTCATATTTTGATGAAGTGTGGATAGTGGTCAAGCAAAGACATGGGTGGGCAGTAGTGATGGTTTGGTGGTGGATTGAAAATTGGTGAAGAATTGAGTGGAATAATGGGTGGGTTCACTAAGATAATGGATTTTGGCAAAAGGCAGAGATTGGAAGAATATCCATGAGAGGGCAATAGTTCTGGAGATAGTGAATGACTCTGTTGATAGATATGTTGGCATGGGCAAGAGGAAGATGGTCTTGAAGCAAGCAACAATTAATTTAACATGGAGGAAATGACACTAATCAGGGTGGCTTCACATGTCATCAATGCACTTTTGTACATGGGTAGCTATCATCAAAGTACAACGGCATGTGGCTGGTGACTGGTGAACTGTGATAACAATGGCATGTGGCATTCAACTGAGCCTCAATGGTAGTGATTAATATTAGTCATCAAGCTTATGAGTGAGGGATCATAAGTGCTGGTTTATTCTTTGACTGCGGTTCATGGTTTAAGATATCGGTCTGGTACCAGCTGGTTTGTACATTTTACTGTAGAAGACACTGTCGGGTTCACTATATCAAACAAGTCCAGGACTAGACTGGTACATTGATTCGGACCGGTATCTTAAACTATGGTTCAAAATTGATGGATGGATGTGTATATGTGCAAAGAGCGCAAAGAGCTGAGGCAGAGGTGAGAGAAGATTAAAGAGAGAAAGTTCTTGTTGGGCTCTGATGCCAACTAATGCAAGAAGAGGGAGGATAGAGGAGGAAGAGAGATACAAGGGAGTGGATGAGAAAGAGAGTTTAGTAGTTCATTCAAATAAATATGATGCTTACAATAGACAACCAGTATATATACACTAATGTGGGATAATACTAGCCAAAACATAAAATGTACCCGCTAGCGCGAGATATATTAACTAACCATTAGAAGTTGATTCAATAAAAGAGACTTGAACTACTAACATAAGACTGAGAGGAATTAAATGAATCATAATTTCATCAAATAGCAGCTTAGCAGTTGGAATGAGAAGATTTGAAGAACGGAAGCGTACATTAGTTAGGTCTGCAACCTGTGGATTTGGAAAACAAGAAGAGAGATTGATGATGTGGACAGATGCTAGCCGCATGTATGACACGAACAAGGGTTGAGGGAACTGTGCTGGGGAAGAGCGAAGACAGCTTTGGAGGAAGGTACTGCCCTGAAGAGATGTTGCCAGCTGACAATGGCAGCTATAGTGGTTGCCACCAGTAGTAGTGACTAGGAAGAAGAGAAAACTCTACGACAGAAAGTTTGCCTGGTACCAAGTTAGGAAACAAAAACACTTGAATTTGATTAGACATAATTTATTGCATGGTAGAGGTGTTTCTAAAGAGGCATAAGTTACTACTCATTAGTACTGAACTGATAATTATCTATTAAGACTAAACAGGTTAACTGCTCTTGGCAGACAATATGGTTAAAGTGAAACTACCAGCTAACAGACTTCTGTGTAAAACTTTTACAAAAATCTGCTGTTTTTCCATTTGAACTTGTTCATTCTACCATGTCTTTGACATCGAATCACCAACTGTGACCATTCAAGTCTGATGGATTATCTATGGAGGGAATTAGGATAGTTCTTGTATTGATTTGCTAGCCAGGAACAGGTTCCATGTTTCCAAGTAAAACAGTGCCATAAGTTATGTTCTCTTTTTAGATTAAATGTATTATTACTATCATCTACATCACTTCCTTTCTCTTGGTCTAGATCTTCTGTCAATTTGAATTATCGTTGCTGTCATTGTCACAAGTCAAACAATGGACAATAATTTCTTAACCTCTTATATATATATATATATATATATATATATATATATATAATCTATAGCTACAAGCTCTTAAATGATAAGTCAGAATTGCTAAGTAATTTGCATCATCAGATTGCTTAACTTTGTAAATATATATCTTTTGTTTTTTTCTTCTTCCAAAAATATTCATAATAGGTCAGGCATTGTAGATTTCTTTGTGGACGTTCAGTTTGGGAAAGAATGTACTTATTATCTATAAAAAGGATATTGCAAAGTTATAATTAGACCATCAACAGCAACAACGACAATTTCATAACTTGTTAATCTTCATAAATCCATTATTTGCAAATGAAACCAGTTAATTAATAGTACACAGTGCAAAAAATGTATACTTTCACGGGTCAAAGCACCCATTTGGTGTCAGAATGATACTAATTGAATGCCAATTCTAATTTTGAACCACCATGATTTTATGTAATACCACGATGGAAGTATATTACTAGCTAGGAATTTTAATGATGTCATATATAGTTTTGTTCCTTGAGTACCCAATCAAGCAGCACATTGTAAGTGCGTCAGTTGGTAGGCACCATACAATATCTCAATGAGCTGTTAGGCTCCGTATACTGAACGCCTGATGATTAGCCAATCTCGTCTTCTTATGTATTAAGATATTTTTGTAATAATTCCAGTTTAACGAATCTTTCTTCTGTCTTTGAGAAAGAAAATCTACCTTTAGAATTTATATTGGCTAAACTCCTTAAATTATCCATTTCTTGTTCTCCCATGGCTCCTAATATGAAATTGTAACTTAACAATATATATTTTTTTCTTTTTCTTCAGCTACATGAAAGAAGGCATGCGGACAAGTGTTGAAGGAATATTGTTGGTAAGGATTTATTTTTTATACCATTGTCTTGTCTGCTTTTTCTTGTAATGTATGCGGTCCATTCATGTGATTCTAATGGTAGCCCTACACTAGGTTAACTACCTTTGTTCAACTTAGAATATTTTTTTTAAAAAATAATAACCAAAATGCATTTAGTTTTCACTTTTGTTAAACTTTTCTTTTGTCTTCTAGGTCCAGGAGCACAATCATCCACATATACTTCTTTTGCAAATAGGAAACACTTTCTGCAAACTTCCTGGTGGTCGTCTGAAACCTGGAGAAAATGGTAGGCCATGTCTTTTCGATGGAGTCATGCTTCATGAACCTTATCTTACCAATCTAGATTTGGTAAATCGTTTATGAAGGTTCACATATGACTGTTTTCTTGTTGCTGCTTTATCAGAAGTTGAGGGTTTGAAAAGAAAGCTTTCGAGTAAACTTGCTGCAAGTTCACCTTCCTTTCAGCCAAATTGGCAGGTATTAACTGAATCTGACTTTTCCATGGTGTTGTTTTTCTTGTTTTAGACAAAAATTTTATTAAGAGGACATAATAACATTGGTTGTAATGCGAGGCGAGGTTCTCTTTCTGTTTATATGGTTATTTCCATGTGAACTTCATTTATCAAATGCCTAGAGAACAGTTCAATGCTACTGTCACTGTGGCCTTCCAGGCCATTCCGCTTGGTAAATTGCCTGACCTTGTCTACATTGTACTATCACAGGTGGGAAGTAATTACTGCTACTTTGTTTTCTCAACATTGTACATTCATCTGTACCTAATACCAGTGTTGAGCATTGTAGTATCCGCTAGCACTTTTTTTTTTATTCTGTATTTACTGGATAGTAGCATTTCATACTAAACGCTTGTTTGCCAACACCCTGTTTGACATATTTTTTGCGTCCTTTTTGAATTATGTTGCACACGTATCAAATGACCAAGGAATCTTTTGCTTTAGTAGAATACATTACATATTTTCATAACTTGCAGATTGGAGAGTGTGTTGCTACCTGGTGGAGGCCAAACTTTGAAACTGTAATGTATCCTTACTGCCCTCCTCACATAACTAAGCCCAAGGTAAATGCATTAATAGATTTAGGAGTCAAATTATGTTCACTATTTTCTGATTCTTAACGAACATTTTATACTCCAGGAATGCAAGAAACTTTTCGTTGTTCACTTGTCTGAAAGAGAATATTTTGCTGTTCCAAAAAACTTGAAGTTGCTTGCTGTTCCATTATTTGAACTATATGACAATGTTCAGGTATGGTCTCCATTTGACAATCTACGAACAGGCTTTGGCCACTGTTGGAAGATGTTCAATCGAAGTTGTTTGTTTATCCTAAATTCAGTTGTATGTTCAGAAAAAATTACTATAATAGACCATAAACTCTTTCTTTTAAAGTTTGTGGAAATAAATTCCTATTTTCAAATTTTCCAAAAGTGGAACCTGTTGTGCAAAAAATCTGGAATGGGCAATAACCCTGAAAAGAGCCTGTCAATACTTTTGTTGCAAATCTGTTTTGCATTCCCTGCAATATTCTCAATACTGTTTAGGTGTAAAAGTATAAAGTAGGAAAAGTAGGATTTCATTTCTGCAAAACTGAAAATCATGGCTTTGTTAGTGTAATTGCTGTTCTGTTTATCATCTTTTATGTCGCATATTAAATGGCCTTCTGTTACTTGTAAGTCAATTTTCAAAATAAGCAACCAATTTGAAGTAGACAAGTCTTTTCAGGTTTGCACAATGCAATCAAGCATAGTATTTCTATGTATTGGAAAGCCCACCTTTTTCTCAATCTAAATTGTTTGTTGCCTTTAACCTGAATATAAATTCTCAGCTTTAGTTACGTATTTGAAGCGGTATAATCTCATAAGAACCTCGAACATGGTTAATGTTTTTTTCTTGGTCATTGCCTTTCGTCAGAAGGCATATGTTGTTTGCTGACTGTAAAAGGAAAAGCGTGTAGCTGAAACAACTATTATTTATGGATGCAGAGATACGGACCCGTTATATCTACAATTCCACAACAGCTGTCAAGGTTCCAGTTCAACATGGTTACATCATGAAGCTGCTGAAATTGTAATGGTGCTTTTGCAATGGAAAACATTTGAAGCCAGTGCAACTTCATATTGCAAGACAATTTTCTTGCGGTTTAATATACTTGTACGGACCTGTGTGGGATGCTTGTGTCTAATGCTAATTACATTCTATTATGCAGCAAGCGTAGGTGGAGGTGAGATACCGTCACTGATATGCCTGGAGACGGTGCATATCCAAAGACGATTGCTGACGATGAGATCTTTAGGCATAATTCTGTAGCTCGCTTTGTTGCATCTCGTTCAATTAGATGTAGGCAGGTGGATGAAGAGATTATGAACTTGGCGATTGTTATATCTTGATACTCATTGAAGTTGTACGCTAGATTGGTTGAGAATACAGAATGGTTATAATTAGGTCCAGGTCAACTTTTTTGTGGGTGCATTCTCGTGTTGCAATTTTGCCCCTTAAGAAGTTAGAATTTAGAAAACAAAATCAAAATTGTCTACAATAAGTAGCTAAGTTATTTAAGGTAGGCCAAAGTTAAAAAGTAACTGCTTCTCCAAATTATACAATTATTCATGTGCGCTTGAATTTGTTTTACAAGCTTAGTATAGAATCTCAGTTTCTTTCCGGTCCTTGTAAGCAAAGTGCCAATTTGATCGCATAAATGTAACTATGGGGTTCATTTGCAAATTTGAACACACTACTTTGCAATAAAGGTGATGAAGCTTTCGAGGATTGATTAGTTGCTGAATCCTTCTGAACTTTACGAGTCTCTAGCAATATAACTGTGGAGGCTCACCACACCCAGCTCTACATGTTATAATACTAGACACAGCACACAGATCTACTTGCTCTCAAGGAGAGATTTCGCTGAAATCTGAAACTCCATGAGCTCATCATATTTACAAACAGGGTTCGTTTATACGCTTCCTTTGTCAGTCTGCAGTATAAATCTTGCTGCTCTCCACAAAAGGAGCAACGAGGGTGAGCAGAACAGAGCCTCCAAGCAAAATCACAACCAAGGCTGTGGAGTTCACCAGGAATGCTTCCGCGCTGTACCTGCGCAGTCCTGCTCCTTCAAGGAAGGTCAGCTTCTCTAGGAACCCTAACTCCGCGCTCACAATTGCCAGCAAGTAGACGAAGATCCCAAACAAGGCATGCCAGGGAAGCAAAGCTGCCCTGCGGGACGCTGAAGCCCCCGGGTAGAAGAATGCGAGGAAGCTCAAAATCCACTGGAGAAGAAATTAAGCAATAGAATTAGCACCTTAAGTGAGAAGAAATCTGCGCTGCAAGTACTCGTCGGTCGGACCTGAACGCCGTACAGACAAATGGTGCCGAGGCCGAGCCAGGAGTGCAGGCTGTAGAGGTTGTCGATGCCACTCTCGTTATGGAACTTGAAGGCTGCGGAGATTCCGACGGCTCCAAGCGCGAGGGCAGTCGCGTGGAGAGCCAAATGGATTGTTTTCTTTACCTTTTTGCTCAAGGGAAGAGCTCTGTAGATCATAGTAGCTGCAACAGAGTCCAACATGGAGGAACAAGAAAATATTCAGCAAATAAATCATGCACAGAAGGTGAAGTTGCAGCTTGTTGCAGAGCGCAGAACCTTCGCTTGCCATGACGATGAACCCAATCAGCATCAGAACCGGATGGACCTGTTCCAGAGCACAATCTTTCGAGTGAGAAACGAAGAAACAAGAAATTTCAGAGGAGATGACTTCAACGTCATCATCATCAACATCATCGTACGTACGTTGAATATGAGTGATTTGTTGGCTGACTGGAAGGCCAGGCCGCCGCGGAAATGGATGCACCACACCAGAACCATCGCCGCCGCCGCCGCCGCCAGCGCCTGCCCGACGTACACGAAAGCCTTGGAGCTCGCAGTCGCCACCCCTCCCATCTTCTGCTGCTTCGGCCGGTGGCTCACGCTGCTCGTCTGTTGCAGGAGGGACATTAACTAGAATTATGGAAGGCGGTAACTGATTCCTATTGGTGGCGGCTCTGGTGCGTCCAAGAACTCAACTATGTGGAGGGCTTATGTCCGCTCAGGAGAGTGCGGCAGGAAACTAGCCATGTTTGCTTCCGAGAACATGGAACGCTGTATGATAGCAGACGATGCAGACTGATAGCAACTATGGCGGTTGTCGGTCTAGCCATTAAATTCCTCGAACGATAATTACCTCAAACGAAAGAGACAGTGCGAAAAAAAAGAATCTAGAGTTTTCTTCTGAAAGAAACAGGTGCGGTAGCTGGCAATCGTTCCAACGATCGTTGAATTTGGATTCATGTTCTTGCTGTTTGTACGATGATGTTTAGGGTTTTAAGAACCATCCGATGAAAACAGCAACAGATAATATCCACCTTTGATGAAAGACAATGACAATGCAGCAGTCACCATTTGTGACCATATATCATCCCGAAGTTGAGGAAGCCATCAGTTAATTGTTATCCATTTGCTCATGTGTAGACTTTCAGCAAATAAAAAATTAATGTTCTAAAAAGCCAACAATCATTTTTTTTTAAATGGACAAAAAGTTATATTACTGATTAATCGGTGTACATCAAAAATACATAAATTTGGCTAAGTCCTTCGACCAATTAGAGTTCCAGCTAATAGATTATGTGCATCAGCTAACGGAAAAATGTCCCAGGCGGTAGTAATCAACCGTTTATTCTTTTGAGAATATGTGCTGTTATAACATTGGGATGAGTGCATGAATATACATGCACTTCAAAGCAGTTTATGAAACCGTGCGGACATTTTCTATAGGGATGGTAATTGGATACTAATTTAGCGGGTATTCATCCTATCCGAACTCGTTTAAAGGTAAACGGATAGTTATTATTCGGGTTTGAGTAGGGTATAGATAATGTATATGCTACCCGAGTTGGGTTCGGGTAACATAGGGCGGATACCCACTACCCGAACCCGATTATATATATGTATATAAATATATATATTTTATTTGTTTACTATAATTTTTTTAATATATTATTCGAGTTTGCGGGTACCCGTTTTATCTTACCAAAAATTTGATCTTTATTAGGGTATTATAGGGTCGGGTACCCGAATATTAATCGGGTAACAATATTTATATAGGTTAAAATTTAATAGGATAGATATTTAAGTCGAGTATTTATAGGGTTCTGAGTATTAAACAGGTAGTTAAATTTTTAATAAGGTAGGGTATGGGTAGAGGTTCTAAAAAATAAACGGGTAGTTATTCGGGTATGGATAGTAGAATAATTATTCGGGTTAGTGTACGAGTAGCATAAAAAATGCAGGTACCCTACCCGCTGCCATCCCTAATTTTCTATATATCTAAACCCCCAAACAAAAGGTGCAAAAGGCATTGTTCATGGATCGAGGTTGTCATATCTAGCCTTTTCTATGTAACCTTAGGCCAAATTTTTTGTAACCTACATATCCTGTTTCCTAGGGGAGAAAATAAAAAAGAAACAAAATATATGTTTTTTCCTTCGTATGATTAGAAAGAAAGAAAATCGAACATGCTTTTTTTTTTTTTCAAATACTTTATGCCATAATCAAATAGAAAAATGGAGAGAGAAAGTTTCAGCATGTGAACTGTTGCGTGTAGAGCTGGTAAAACCTAACCCGATCCAACTCGATATGAAGTTAGGCGGTTCGGGTCAGTCATAATCGTGTTCGGGTCATAAACAACAACCCGTTTATGACTCGAAAATAATCGGGTCGTGTCGGGTTGTAAACGGGTTGACCTGCTTAACCCGATTACATTATATATTTATATATAAAAAATTTAAATATAGGTTTACCTAACTCTCATTGGTTGCCCATATGCCCAAATATTTTCTAACTATCTTTTAACCCAGATTTCGGCCCACACATAAGCCCAAAATTTTATTATTTTTAATAGAATTTTTATCAATTTATTTTTTATATTTAAAATATAAATGATAAACGGGTTATTCGGATCGTGTCGGGTTGACCCAATTATATTCGGGTCATGTTCGTATTAGACAGTTTGACCCCATTAATTAAACGGGTTGTGTTCGAGTTGGCTTAATCGGGTCACGAGTCACAGCTGATACGATTCATTTATGACCCGCTGACCCAAATTACCAGATTTAGTTGTATGGCCTAAGCGCACCCCTTCCCTCTCTTCTTTCCTTGAAACACCACCCCTTCTCCTCCCTCTTAAGCGACTGGCAATGACCACCCCCCTCCATTGCTACCATTGCAGTTTCCCTCTTCTGATGTTGCCCTTGTAAACGCATCCAGAATTGTAAAAACATCCAAAATATTAAATATTCAGCCAAAATTATCCTAAAGATAAACAACCAACAATGTTCCCTAATAAAACTGATCCACCTTCTATGAAAACATGATTAGCAATCAAATCCTGATTACGAAATTAATTCTGTATATTAACAATTCTGTACAATGTATATCTATAAATACACCATGTATTATTCTTTTGATAAGAAAAAAAAAATCTCATCTTCTCAACTCTCTCATTCAATCTTTACATGTTTCTTCATAGTATCATAGCATTCTTTCACGCTCGCGCTGCCTCTTTTTTCTTCTACTTAAGCACTGCTCTCAATCTCCTGTTCTAGAGCAACTAATCAGATGCAGCCTCGTGGTCAAAACTGAAGCCGTGTCAGAGCAAACAGCGTTGATCAACTTCTCACCAAGTGGCTCCACGAGCCTCTGTTTGCGACGACGCCCTTGTCCATGACTCAATATTTCATTTGGCGAAAGAACTGAAGCTCTATTTCAGTGGCTGAAATAGCTCTATTCATAGGTATAGTGTAACGACGAATAAAGGAAGGCTAAAATAGAATTAAACAATAAAAAAAATCCCTAGATGGGTGTCATTGTCACTATAATCCCTAATAGATGTATCTATTTAAAGCATGACTTGATAAACTACAACTTACCTGATTTATAGATGAGATATTATGATAACACAAAATTGATTTATACTTGAGGTTAAACATTATTACTATATGTTCTTCAAATACAAAATTTTCTAGATGGGTATGAGAGTTATAGGTAAGAGATCAGTTCTAGAATAAGTTAAGAGAGATTAAAACAATAAATAAGGAGTTATGGATTATGTGCTTGCTAAGAAATCAATAACATGAGCAATTAATCAATTTAGTTGCTCAATTGCTTAAGATAACACTCATCTCTCCTTACTTAGGGGTTGCCTAGCCTCTTGATCCCACAACATTAGCATCCCATGTGTACTCACATGAGTTATACTCTAGATATGAAGACCAATTATTTGTATCATGTTCATTTATTCATTTGAATAATAAAGGCATTATCATTGTTATGTTGATGGTTATACCTACGTTGATGTGTAAAATAACATAGTAATACCCCTAGAGAATAATTTTATCTAATCTCATAATTTAGTTCTCAATCAAAGTACCTTAGTGGATAAGAGAAAACTTTAGTAGTTGCAAGACTAGTACGTGGTTGGTTGAATGCTTAGTATCAATTAGACAAATAGGTACACCAGTAGTAGGTGTAATGGACCAACTTAAATTTATAGCTCGAGTGTCACATGTTAAGTTTATTACTAATATGGGTGCATTGGTCTCTAGACTTGAGATCATCGATACTTACACATGGTAAGTGACTTACTTTGATACAACCTACTACTGCTCTATAATTAAGAAGTCATAACAGTTGTCATTATGTATATCATAAACCATATGAGAAATATGAGTGATCAATAGAGGATTTAGTCTTTCTTTTAATAGAAGCCTGATTATCCAGGGGCTTCTCCCATAGGAGTATGATAGAGAGTGTATGATCATACCTAAGAGACTATGATCTTTTGCTTGAGTCATGCTCATATGAATGGAATAGCAAGTATGACAACTTGTCCAATCCAGATATCAGTAGGCAAAAGGATTATATTGCATAAATAAAAATTTTTTTTATTGTGTAAGAGATGTCAATTGAGGACACTTTTTCTATGACTTGGGCAACAACTATATATTGCTAGACACCTCTCACTACTAGTGATGATATGTTAAATTCATCATTGCCAATATCATATAGAACCTATAGGGTCGCACACATAGACACTTAGAATAACATTTTGATCAAGTAGTTTTAGATCGAATTATATATTAATTTGGGTTCATTTCGGACATTAGAGACTCTAGATCAAAGCATAATCAAAGTTGATTGAACGAACGGTTCATATCAATTGATTTGTAGCAAGAATATCAATTGATTTGTAGCAAGAATGGGGTAGGCATTTATTATATGTGATTTGGATTAACTAATTGTGATTTAAGCCCAATGAGGGAAAAGGCAAAGACACCTAGGTGCTTGACGCCAGGATTGGAGGCGCCAGTACAACCAAGCTAGGTAGCAATAATAAGAAAGAACCACTATATCGCTGCATTAGGATTTAGGCTTAATGAGGATACAAGAGACACCTACATGTGATAGTTTACTTGTGTTCGCAAGTCCAAAGATATGTCAAAGTAATAAAAATTATTAATTACACAAAAACTCTGAAATTAAGTATCAATTAATCATATTTATGTAATCTAGGCGAATCAAATTATTTTGAAGGACTGAATTAAGAGCAATCATAAGCACAAATTTTAGATTTTGTAATCCTCAAATAACCTAGCAACTTTCCTAGCCTAGCAATTATAAAATTAATTATAGGTTCCAAAACTAGAAGTCACATTTTAGTTCATGTCCTAATTTCTAGCAATTTAATTAAAAGTTTTAATATATCACATGAAATCAAATTCCACTAATTGCATTCCATAATCTAGCTACTTTCAGTCTAGTCCTTATAGGTTCAACTAGTGAGTTCTAGGGTCAAGAGTTACTTTTCATTACATATCCTAACCCTCATAATGTGCAATACATTAAATACAGTTAATTAAAAGCATATTATTATCTACAATCAACTTCAATAAATCTAGAATAAAATAACAACCATGCTAAATATTAATTACCAAAAAATAAGGTGTTAATTCCCATAACCAAAAACAAGTTTAAATTATGATAATTATCATGAAAATCATCTTAGACTCAAGCAAAATATAAAATTAATTCAGAAAATAATAAAATAACAAATTTGACAACTCTCTAGTGAAAATTAGCGGATATCTATACTTTCTCTCTCCTATTTGTGATTGTGTCTATGAACACCGCTTCTTCACTGCGTGCGCAGTTGTTGTTTGAACTCAAATTTAATCCTTGATAGATTTTGATGAGATTTGAAGCAAGAACTCTTCTTCACTCTCGTTCCTTCCTTATGTATAAATTTCATGAACTAATTTCTCGTACCTTGTTGACTACAATCGATGGAAGGTGACACTAGGGTTCTATCACTGCCACCGCCTTCTCGGCTTTGATTCGACGCGAGGAAGCGATGAGAGTGGCTCAAAATTAATTGATTTGTTGTTTTGTGTGTACTCTCTGAGGCTGTGCTTCCTTGAAAAGAATCTACAACGGAAAGAAAGAAAAAAATGCTTTAATTCAGTAATAATTAAAGTACTTTTCCCTTCTTTTTGCTGTGGATTCCTTCCAAGAAAACATAACTTTAAAATCCTAAGGTTTGAAATTATTTTATATAAATTTAAATACAACTAGAGAAAAATATGATACAATTTTATAATAAATATGCATAAAAAATATTATAAAAATTTGTGTCATTAATACCCCGGCTTGGGCAAACAAGGTAGAGGTGCCAAAGGATACATGCTTGGGCAGGAAAGGTAAGGGGCACTAATTGCAGCCACCTGCCTTAATAATGCAAGGCAAAGATGGCAAGGGCAAATATCACAGGCGCAACCATGGAAGGCTTCTTACATCTTCCTTGAGGGACCAGTCTACTTTGCCAAAAGGAGGCAACAACAAAAAATAATTACAATTCACATACAACAACTCCTAGTTGCTAAGCTCTCTCTTGTCGTTGCCTTTCTTTTGCCACTACCCTTCTCCCTCCCACTTCTTATTATCGAGAGCTCCAAAGAAAAGAATCCAACCAAGGCTTAAAGCCTTTCTCCTAGGTTAGCGTTAAGTGCAAAGCAAGATAATCACAATGAATTATTATATGGATACTGATAGAAAGTGAACACTTATACATCTATACTATTATTATTAAAAAATTATTTTAAGTAATTTTTTTACTGCATTTATTTTTATTAATAACTTTATTTTCTCTATAATTTTTCCTAACAACCCAGGATCCGTTTGGCATAGCTGAAATTTTTAGATTTTGCTGGTTGAAAAAGTGCTGGTTGAAAAAAAACTAGCTAAATTTTTTTTAAAATATTTGATAAAATTAGTTTTTTGACTAATCAGCTAATAGCTTATTAAGAAAGCAGCTGCTTCTAAATTTTAAACCCATAAACTAACAACCAAATACTCTAGCTTTTAAAAATTTACTTTTATCATTAGCATAAGCATCTAAAAAGCTATGCCAAACTCACCCCTAGTCTTTTGATCTCATCCCATGTGAAATCACATGGGTTATACACTGTGTAGGACTAGAAGGACAAGCCTATTAAAGTATATTAAATGTCCCAATAACATATTCCAGGATCACATTGAACATATTAACATCAATTTCAGTTAAAATTGTATCTCCACAAGGTGTGCTAGGATCATATGCTTGCCAACCTTACTCAAGTTAATTTTTTTTTGGACCTCATTTGCTACATTCTAGCTCCATATTTATAATTACTTAATTATTTATGATTTAGTTACACTTTCGCAGATACGTGCAGTGGAAGGGCCCCACCGAGCAAAGCAAGACGTGGCAAGACGTGGCGACGGAAGATGCTCAGCCGAGGTCAACTTCAACAACGTGTGTTGTTTTTGAGGAATTTGATCGCGTGAAATTAAATATTGTGGAATTTCCTTTTTCTTAAAAAAAATCAAGAACATGGGGCTGCCTGCTCCACAAAACAAATAATTAATTTATAAATAATATTTGATATGTTATTTTCCAAAAATATAAAATAAAATAATTAATAATAATAATAATAATAGTTAAGCATCTTTTTCATGCAATGAACCATCAACTTTTGGTTCCTATTTGAAGTCAACCCCTGCGCTGTTCCTACCAACTGCTCACCAGTTCTCTATATTTTATCAACTAATCTCGTCGGCTGCGTTAATTGATTAACTATTTGTATGTTCTGAGTTCTGACCATTTGAATTGATTACCAGATCCCACTCACCAGTTCTCTATATGCACGCTACAGATTCACCAAAACCGAAGCTGGTTCAATCGATCGTCGATCGTCCAATTGGACACCGGGATATCGACGACTCGCGTGAGAATTGAAAAGTCTACAATTCCAAAATCAGACTAATTCAAAAGCAGAGCAGAAGGAGAAGAAGAATCACCTTCATCGGGAGATCGACTTCTCCTTCCTTCCTTCCAAACAAGCTGCTCGATCCACATCCTGTTCTCATCTGATGCCTTCTTCCTCTTGACGAGGCCTTTGTTCTCCGATCTGTTGCTGCTGTTGTCGCAGATTGGAGCAAGAATAGACCATGGCGATGAAGGCGCAGTTGAACAGGGTGTGGAATGGAGGGGAGGCGAGGTACGCGCCGCTTGATAATAGCAGAGGAAGGAGTGCGCCGCACCCGGCGCCGCCGCCGTCGACGCTGGCGGCCGCCAAGCTCGTCATCGCCGTCTTCGCTGCTCTCCTCATCCTCGTCTTCTTCATCTCCAACAGCGCCGTAAGTGAGCTAGGATAAATTTTGAATTAGTTCTACCTTTTGAATTTCGTCTAATTAACGATGTTAATCTTTCTAATGGGAACTATTTCTTAAGGGTTGACCTTGTAATGATAAAAACTTTGGCTTGATGAATAATAAGCGTAGTTTGATTATTTGAAATTTAGTACATTTACGATTAAAATTCAATATCAAAAAACAAAGATCTTTGTTTACTGGAATTTGTAGACGTTTAGCTGGAGTGATCAAGGAGTAGCGGTGGATCCAAAATCTGTCGGCGAGTACAGACAGACGCCGAAAAGAAGCCGATCGATCCCCATCACCCTCAACTGCCCAAACCAAACGTTCCCGGGCGCGCCGCCACCGACATGCCAAAGCCCTCCGGTAAATCCGGCGATCTCTCCTCTCTCCTCCTCCTCTTCCGTCGCCGGCCCCACCTGTCCGGAGTACTTCCGGTGGATCCACGAGGACCTGCGACCGTGGCGGGCGGCCGGTGGGATCACGCACGAGATGGTGGTGCGCGCGCGCAAGTTCGCGACGTTCCACATGGTGGTGGTGGACGGCCGCGTGTTCGTGCAGGAGTACTTCGGGCACTCGCTGTCGCGCAACGTGTTCACCTTCTGGGGGATTCTGCAGCTCCTGAAGCGCTACCCGGGCCGCGTGCCGGATCTTGAGCTGGTGTTCAATTGCATGGACATGCCGTCGGTGAAGGCGGCGGAGTACAACGCATCGACGGGAACGCCGCCGCCGCTGTTCCACTACTGCAAGGACGACCAGACCTTGGACATTCTCTTCCCGGATTGGTCCTTCTGGGGCTGGTAATAAAATTTCCCCCAATTTCACATTACGAATGTGACACTAGTTTTAACCCTAATTTTCTCTCTTTAATTATTAATTGCTATATGATGCTTCGAGCTATAAGTAATGTTGGTGGCTCACTTTAATGGAAGGCCTGAGACGAACATTAGACCATGGGTGCCGCTGATGAAAGAGATGAAGGAAGGAAACGCAGAGGTCAAGTGGCAGGACAGGGAGCCCTATGCATATTGGAAGGGAAGCCCTTTCATGGGGGGCACCAGGGTTGACCTTGTCAAGTGCAATGTAAGCAAAGAGCGAGACTGGAATGCTCGAATCTACGCGCAGGTACATCTATATTAGCTTCAATTAACCTACAAAAAATGTCAAATTCGTTTGATAGTTCCCGTGATTGAATTGTGTTCAGGATTGGAACAACGAGGCGAAGCAAGGATATAACCACTCGAACCTGGCAAGGCAATGCTTTCATAGGTAAGCTCTGCTTTCTGACTTTCCGTTCTCTAATCAAAGATGGGATTTTTGCATACAAGGTGTTTGTATATTTGTCCATGAGAAATGTTTTGTTCTGTAGGTATAGGATTTATGTGGAGGGACTGGCGTGGTCGGTGAGCCAGAAGTACATCATGGCGTGCAACTCGCCTACATTGTTCATCGATTCTCGTTTTGTGGAGTTCTTCCAAAGAGGTCTGATGCCCGGACACCATTACTGGCCTATCGATACCAGCAACAAGTGCCGGGCCATCAAGTTCGCCGTTGACTATGGTAACTCTCATCAAGATGAGGTAATTGATCAAAAATATTGGTACAATAATTACTCATCAACTGAAACTTCTGATCCAACTTCTTCTCATAAACATATAGATATTGTCTGCTTTTACTAACCTTAAGGTGTTTAAATTGAGTGTCCCAATGCAGAATAAGCAGCATTTAGAGATGAATGTTGATCACTTAAACCTAATATCACTTCTCAAAATAATCTTTTGTACTTTGCTTACTTTTAAATTTCAATTGCAGTATAGTCTTCATCCATGTCACAATAAAAGCCCATTTGATTGGTGATGAGAACAAATAGAATGAGTAATAGTGCCTCAAATTTGCTATACACTGTTGTTAAAATGTCAATTCTGAAGCTCGATGCTCACTTAATGAGCTTTATTGGGATTTATTATGAACAAAGTTTCACGTGAAGTGTTCTAATATTGATGATACATCACGCACAATGTAACAGGCACAGGCTATGGGGAAGGCCAGCAGTGACTTCTTCCAGAATGAGGTGACGATGGATCACGTCTACGACTACATGCTGCACTCGCTCACGGAGTACGCCAAGCTCTTGACGTATAAGCCTACTGTACCTGAAGGCTTCACTGAGATCTGCATGGAGTCGTTGGCTTGCTCTGCCTCAGAGAAGACCAAGAACTACATGTTGGAATCCATGGAGAGGTGGACAAGCGAGTCCGAGCCCTGCTCATTGCAGCCGCCCTTCTCTCCAGAAGAGCTTGAGCAACTGCTTGACAAGAGGGCTAACGCTGTGAATCAAGTGGTGACCTGGGAGCAGAAAGCTTGGGAAGAGCAAGGGAACAAGAAGAATTAGCTATTCTTAATTTGCATTTTACCAGGTTGTAAAACCATTACATTATTGATGTGGGAGATTCAAATCAAGCACAGAGAATTAGCAACACGCAGATGGATTATACAGCGGCAAATTGATCAAAGTTTGTGGCAGAATAAATGCTCCAACACGACTTCAGAACTGGTACCTTGTAGATTTTTCATGTATTATTGACCATAAACCTGTTACATGATTCTTTTTCCTATTTCAACCCTTTTTTTTCTTTGACGGTTAACATTCTCAATTCTTATTCAACAGCTTCAGACATGGATCCTGAGTTGATTCCAATCTTCTTTAAATCCTAATTTATATCTTCTCTCTCTCATTTAATTTGTTTAATTTGATGTATAGTTGTCTGTGAAAAGCATTTATGTGTTTTCGATGGTTATTGTTGAAACAAATGATTTTTTTTATTACTATGGGTAAAGTGAATACAACTAATAATATTTTCAAGTCTTTGATTCGAAAGCAAATAAGCTCATGTGATTTTGTTTGTGTATGCAGACAATTATTGTTTTAATAACAGCTTGTTTACACCCTTTGTTTCCTTAGAGGGAAGGAAAATGATAAGGAAGGGAAAGAAAAAAATTGGATATTTTCTTGGAAGGAAGAAAAAGAAGAAGAAAAATTAATTTCGAAGGTCGGGCAAAGTGGCGTTGTGTTTTCTCCGACTTTGCCATTTGATTCGGGCAGAAAAGTTTCGAAGGAAAAATTATAAAATTTTCCACCTACTTTTCCATTCAAATTTTCCTTTCGCCCAGGGAAACAACAGAAAACTTATTTTTCTTTTCTTTCCCTCTAGTTTTCCTTCCAAGGAAATAGACCAATGAATTTTAGGATGGAAAGAATGATAAGAAGGATAGATCCAAATAAAGAAAAATTGGGCGGATGACTCGTTTTCGATCCACCCAAATCGGGAGGATTTTAAGAAATGCGTGATGAGGCAAGCGAGCTCGCGGACGTCTTCGTTTTCACTGCTACCCGCCGCCTTTGCCACTGGACATTGCTGCCGCCATTGCTCTCCACCTCTAAAGCTGACCTCTGCCACTAGACGTCGACTCGCTGACCTCCCCTCCCTCAACGCTCGTTGCAAACACCGCAGACGCTCCCTGCAGACCTCTAAAGATCTCGCACGCCATAGACGCTAGTTGCAGACGCTGCGCTTGCCGCAAACACCGTAGACCTCCGAAGATCCTGCACGCTCGAATTGACTCTCATAAGAACGATCTCACTGCCACTTTCTCTCCCCCTGTCGCTCGTTGCCGTCGTAAATGATGTTGGATGCCACCGATGCCCATTCATAGGAGTTGGACACGTGACTTTCATGTGTCCAACATTTTTCTCCTTCTTTATATTCTTTCCATTCTAAATTTCTTGCATCCTAAAATTTTATCCCCTCTAGTAAACACAGTCTAAAAAGAACTCATGCAAAAGCTATACCTTCCTATCAATCTTCATCGATTATTTATATAGTCACGTGGTTAGAATTATATATCTGAATTCCATCGCACGAATTTCCGAGTCCGACAAAATTTAACACGTGCCCTGTTCCTCCCATTTTAAGCTATTTTTGTTGAATGGCAATTTTGTAGTTTCCTCGAAGTGTATCGGGAGAAGTAGGTGATCGCCTGTTCCACTCATGCCCAATAACTCTTCCCTTCTCTTACCCCAATTCTTTCACACCCACCGCGGTTTCGTTCGGTCCAGATTTGAGGCGCTAGAACTATCCAATAATAAGGTGGGTATTTGAGAGGGACGAAACAATCTCTGCCCATAATACATCGCGAAATTTAATTCCACGGTCAGTGCGTCACTGTCGCCTTCCAGCCAGTGTTCACTCGTCGCCAACAGGTACCCAATCGTTACTGGCCTAACCATTGGTCAATGAGTTCACCGTGAAGCATGCTCCGCCTGCAGGTAGGTGTCGGTGTAGGATTGGGTGATTTCCCAACCGTAACGGCTTTTAATTAAATAAAAAGACCGTTTCAGCCATTAATTGTTTGATTTTATTCAATATAACTCACGTTGCTGTGCCGTTAAATGAAGTGTGCTCGCTGATGGGTGGCTTTTAGCTTCGAATAGCTCCTGCTGTTCGCATCCCGAGGAGAAGAAGCAGAAAAAGGAGTGAGAAAATGGAGGCCACGAACGGCCGCTAAGAAAGCAAACGAGGAACGCAACCTGTTTCTCTACGGAAATGGCTGAGAGTCTACCAACTCCGCTCGCTCCAGCTACCTACTCCCTTCCTTTCTAACATTTCTTTCTTCCGACCTCTAATTTGTTAGGGTTTGACGATGCGGCGCAGCTCCAGATCTCCTCCAAATTGACGCCCGAAGGCGCACATCCAAGGTTAAGCTCGAAGGGTGAGGTTTTTTTTTCTTCTTTTCCGAGTCCTTGGCGATGCCTTTACTCTTCCATTGTGCGGTTGGAGTTGTTTCTCGAGGATGAACGGGGTTTCGTTTTGGTTCTGAACTGGTTGGGGGAGAAATGGGGGCGAAATGGCTACTTGATATGTTGTAGCTTGCAGATCTGGACAGAGTTTTGTAATTTGGAGTATGTTGGAGGCTTTATGGCGCTTATACGTAAGAGAAATGGGTGATTGCATGTTGTGGTGCAGGTGGTGCCACCTTATAGTTCCTCGCTTTTGAAAGATCTTACATCTTCACCCGGGTCGATGTTTGCACAGTTCAGCATTACTTACAGCTTGATCAGCCTAGTTCTTTCTTCCACTCACTAAATTTGTTTGCTACTAGATCCTTCACTCATCGATTTCCCACAACTACAACGATCCAGGAATTGCACTAACAATATTTTATTCAATCTCTTTCGGCTTGCAATATAAGATCTATCTCATTCAACTAGCGGGAATTTTTGTTGAGGTAGAATGTGCAAGTCATTTCCTTTCAGGGCAGTGTTCGGATTTGAGCGTGCAAGTCTGCGTACTTTGATCTCTATATTATTTTGATAACATCTTCATACATGAAAAAAAAAGGATTTTCTGGTGTACAAACGAATTTAGTTAAAGTTATTAATTTTTTGAAATGCATTATCGTTGTTAAAGATTCCTATTATCTTTTTGATCTGAGTCTATGATCTGATTTAAAATGTCTTTCCCTTTCTAGTTTTACCTTTACTATTGTGCATAAATAAATTATTTGGTTTCCCGAGTATACTTTGAAATTAGATGACACATCCATCTGCTAAATTGATGCATTATTATTTTTCCCTCAATTTAATTATTTTTCAGATGCTCCTTACCAGTTAAACATCAGTACATCAGGTTGGATACTGTGTCGTGTTTGATCTCTCTAGGATGCTATAATATCTTCAGAATTGTTATGTTTGAAACCTTCTGTCACTTTAATTAGCAACTATATCAGTTTATTGTAATTTATAGGTTGCCTTACTGTGAATTCCATTAAATATTTTGACTGACTATATTGATCACGTGTTCTGTATTCTCTAAGTTTTGTTTTTATTATGCTACCCATAAATTAGATATCAGATGCGTGCTCTTTACTGTTTTCTCACTTTTTATTCTAGTTGTTCTTACTCATGTTTAGCATGACGAATTGAATGTTACATGAATATATATATATATATATACCATTCACTTAGTATCAGTTTCAAGCTTTTTGCTAATTTCTTATGATGGCCATTTTGCTAAGTGCTCTACAGGTATCATGAATCTGAGCTTTTAGTGTAACGCACATTTCTTTTATATTTTAGATCAGATTAAATAGAAAGTAACTCGTTTTTACATCTTCACAAGCTAATTTTGCACAGTCAATAAGTTTTATGCATCAATACTAAGCAGATCAACATAATTAAACATTTCTTCATGCTTCCCTCTTTATTGATCCATGTCCTATCCAGCTACTTGCGTTATCTTTGAAGCTATTGCGTACTAACTACAATGTTTCCAAATAAACTGATATGTCCAATCTTTATAAAGAACGAAATTTTGGTTACCTTGCAATTTTTAGTGACCTGCTTAGATCATTTTCTTAGTATTCTGCAAGCAGTGAATTTTGGAAAAGAACCAATCAAATTTACCAATAAATAAACTCTAAGTGGAACTCAGAAAATTTTCCATTTGGTAGCTGCTTGTGTAAATTTGCCGAAGAACAATGCAAACAACATTTTGAATGAATTCTGTGAAGTGATTATTTACATTAAGAGAACCCCATAATTATGTTATAAATTGCGTCTACTTTTTCATGAGAAACTAATTACATGGATTTGATTCTACATGAACTATAACTAAGAGTTTCTAACATTGCAATATGGTTTAATTGATCAGTCCTGAATTTATTTTTTGAAGTTGAATTTACTTAAGCGATTGCCTATAAATGTATATACGCAGACATACTTGGACCTTCTGTTCATTATGAGAATATCTGGGCTGTTTTCTACCTTCTAGAACATTGTACTTATATTATTTTGAAATAAATTATGTAGAGCTCTTTCAGAAGGCCAACGAGTTTGGATAAAAATGAGCAATTTTAAATTGGGTGTGGAAGTTGTAAGTGCCCATGACCTCATGCCTAAAGATGGGCAAGGATCCTCCAGTCCTTGTGTGGAGCTTCAATTTGATGGCCAGAAGTTTCGCACAACCATAAAGGAGAAAGATCTTAATCCTGTTTGGAATGAATGCTTCTACTTCAACGTTGCAGATTCTGCTTCTCTACCTGAACTTGCCCTTGAAGCTTCGGTGTACAACATGAACAAAGGCACACATTACAGATCATTCCTTGGGAAAGTTCGGATTTCTGGAACCTCTTTTGTCCCTTTTGCAGATGCTGTAGTCTTACATTTCCCATTGGAAAAACGTGGAATGTTTTCACATGTGAAAGGGGAGCTCGGTCTTAAAGTATTTCTTACTGATGATCCCTCAGTAATGCCTTCTAATTCACTTCCAGTTGAATTTCATACAAATAATCCTACTCCAAGTCAAGCTCAAGAAGTGCCTTCCCAAGTTCCCATACTAAATGCAGGGGCACCTGAAGAACATAAAGCAGAGTCAAAGCATACCTTTCACAGTGTCCCAAAACAGATCCACCAGCAGCATCCTTCTGCTCCACTAAGTGAGCCTGTGAGATATGTTGCTGATCCTATGAAACCCGAGCCTCCTCCCCCTAGAATTGTCAGGATGTACTCATCTGGATCTTCACAACAACCAGTGGACTATGCACTGAAAGAAACTAGCCCATTCCTTGGTGGTGGTCAGATTGTTGGAGGCCGAGTTATTCGTGCAGAGAAGCCTGCTAGCACGTACGATCTTGTGGAACAAATGCATTATCTTTTTGTGCGAGTCGTGAAGGCTCGTGATTTACCAGCTATGGATGTTACAGGAAGCCTAGATCCTTATGTTGAAGTGAGAGTGGGTAATTACAAGGGAACCACTAAGCATTTTGAGAAGAAACAAAATCCTGAATGGAACGAAGTGTTTGCATTTTCTAGAGAACGGATGCAGGCTTCATTTCTTGAAGTTGTTGTCAAAGACAAAGATCTGGTTAAGGATGATTTTGTTGGGATTGTACGCTTTGATTTAAATGATGTTCCAACACGTGTTCCACCAGATAGTCCATTAGCTCCGGAGTGGTACCGGCTTGAGGACAAGAAGGGGGGCAAAACGAAGGGTGAACTAATGCTTGCAGTTTGGATAGGAACCCAAGCTGATGAATCATTTCCTGATGCTTGGCACTCTGATGCAGGTGTGCTCATTGATGCCTCTACTGTTAGCTCTCACATAAGGTCGAAAGTCTATCATGCACCAAGGCTGTGGTATGTTCGAGTCCACATTGTTGAGGCACAAGATATAATAATAGCTGACAAAAGCCGCTTCCCTGATGTTTATGTCAAGGCACAACTAGGAAATCAAATCTTGAGGACGAGATCAGTTCAGGCACGGACATTTAATCCACTTTGGAACGAAGACCACATGTTTGTGGCTGCTGAACCCTTTGAGGATCATCTCATCCTTTCTGTGGAAGATCGTGTAGGGCCAAATAAAGATGAAGTGATAGGTCATGTTGTTATTCCTTTGGCATCAATAGAGAAGCGAGCAGATGATCGGCTTATCCATGGCCGGTGGTTCAGTCTTCAGAGGCCGGTCGCAGTTGATGTGGACCAGCTGAAAAAGGATAAGTTTTCAAGCCGGATTCACTTGCGCGTCTGCCTTGATGGTGGATATCATGTGCTTGATGAATCCACCCACTACAGTAGTGACCTCAGACCAACAGCAAGACAGCTATGGAAGCCATCAATTGGGTTGCTTGAGCTTGGTATCCTTAATGCTCAGGGGCTTCATCCTATGAAGACACGAGAAGGAAAGGGTACATCAGATACCTATTGTGTGGCAAAGTATGGTCAAAAATGGGTGCGAACACGTACCATAATCAACAGTCTATCTCCAAAATACAATGAACAATACACATGGGAAGTTTACGATCCAGATACAGTCCTCACGATTGGTGTCTTTGACAATTGCCAACTAGGAGAAAAGAGTTCTAATGGTAACAGGGACCTTAAGATTGGAAAGGTTCGAATACGTCTTTCAACTCTTGAAACTGGCCGTGTGTACACACACTCGTACCCACTTCTAGTTTTACATCCCTCAGGTGTCAAGAAGATGGGTGAAATCCATCTGGCCATACGCTTCTCAACTACATCTTTGATTAACATGTTGTACATATACTCAAAACCTTTGCTGCCTAAGATGCATTATATAAGGCCCCTAACCATGATGCAACAAGATATGTTGCGCCAACAGGCTGTTCAAATAGTGGCTGCACGACTTAGCAGAACAGAGCCACCTCTCAGGAAAGAAGTTGTCGAGTACATGTCTGATGTTGACTCCCACCTATGGAGTATGCGTCGAAGCAAAGCTAATTTCTTCAGGCTTATGTCAGTCTTTTCTGGCTTGTTTGCTGCAAGCAAATGGTTTGGAGATGTTTGTTCATGGAGGAATCCCATCACCACTGTGTTGGTTCACATTCTGTTCTTAATGCTTGTATGCTTCCCAGAGTTGATACTCCCCACAGTGTTCCTGTACATGTTCCTTATAGGCATTTGGAACTATCGCTATCGGCCACGTTATCCTCCACACATGAACACAAAAATCTCTCATGCCGAAGCAGTGCATCCAGATGAACTTGACGAGGAGTTTGATACATTTCCTACCAGCAGGAGCGCAGAGCTTGTTCGGATGAGGTACGATCGGCTGAGAAGCGTTGCTGGAAGGATACAAACTGTGGTAGGAGATTTGGCAACTCAAGGGGAGAGAGTCCAGGCACTGCTTAGTTGGAGGGATCCTCGTGCCACCGCAATATTTGTCTTGTTCTGCTTAATTGCTGCACTTGTGCTGTATGTAACCCCTCTGCAGGTGTTGGCTGCCCTGGCGGGATTCTATGTAATGCGGCACCCGAGGTTCCGACACAGGATGCCTTCTGCCCCAACAAATATCTTCAGGCGGTTGCCAGCAAGAACAGATAGCATGCTTTAAGTGGTCTGAACGCTGTAAGGATTTCTTAAGCGTAGGTTTTCTTCTGTAATGTGTCGGTATGTTTTATTTGACTTAAGTCTTCCTTTCATCTTCCATTGTGCGCGAGCATTTTGTTATCAACGCTAATAATTTAAGCTACTTCTCGAACTCTGAATTGCCCTATGAATCTTTGAATTCTTTCGCTTGATCAAAATAGTGTCTGACCTTCGAGATTATTCAAGCAACACGTGCTGCTCTGAACCAATGGGCGCGCCATGTGCTACAAATCTAATATAATTGATGTTTGTTAGATCACTGGATTATGCGATTGTATAATCAATATTTCTATCATCTTCCGTTGCTTTTTAAGTCAAAGAAGCTATAAGATAGTAGGCAATAGTATATCTATTCAAGCCTCAACAGACGGGCACATGTAGATGTAATAGTAATTGAAACATGCTAATCGGTTTTGGAATTTTATTATATTCAAAATTTATTAATAATATATTATATTCTAGGATATTTGTGCAGCTTTTTCCTTATACATATGTTGTATTATAGTGTAAATATAATCTTGTTAAAAATATAATATGACGATCACTCTATATTCCGATATACAGTGACAAATACGTATATAGTGATATATATAACGATATTCCCCCTTAGCATGGTGGTGTTCTTCTCATACGTTTTATAGAAGCCTTTTGTAGATACTTACTAAAGTGTTTGTATGATAATATTTATCAAAAAGCAACAAGGGTCCATAGCTCAGTGGTAGAGCATTTGACTGCAGATCAAGAGGTCACCGGTTCGAACCCGGTTGGGCCCTTATTTTTCCTGTATCAAAATTATTTTTACATGTTTACAACAGTTGATTGCTTAAGTATTAAATTGTTCTTTCTTTCCCATTTATAACAATCAGCTTTAAATCAATGTTGCAATTTCTAATAATATTAATATCCTCTTTATGAAATATTTAGTATTTTTTTTACTCAAATTCGATGTTGATTATTTAATAAATATTACTTATAAAATAATTCAATTACAAATTAAGAACAAACCATTGAAGTTTTATATATGACGTCACTTTTTAAATAAATTATTATGGATATAAAATTTAATTAATAAAATATTATTTATATATTAATTTAACATATGTGATTTAATACGAAGCGTCAAAGTTGTAATAGTTTACATTCATATGTAATAAGACTGCAACGTGGAACAGTTAAAGAAGTAGAAGGAATTCAAATTTCTCTAATAATATTTTAATTAAGAAATAGAAAACCTGGCTGGATTGTTCAAACTTAGACAGGTAACCGTTAAAGATGGTTTGTAGGCTGGCCAATCGGTTCAACTTGAACCGAATTGAAATTAATCAAATTTTCTTTAAAAAATTTGACACTACAACTGAAATGATTTTTTAAAAATTCGAAAAAAAAATCAAGCCAAAATATATTTAATATTTTATATTGTTACAAATATGAAATATTTTTTGGTTGGCTTTGTTTAGAAACTACAACATTGAGTTTTGGTAGTTTGATCTCACTTAGCTTTATATAATCACTCGCTAGTAAAATTGTCCATGAACATGAAGTACCAAAATTTTTTTTTAAAAAAATAGTGACAATTTAAGATAGAGAAAATTACGAGGTAAAAACTTTTTGAATGTGAAGGAAAAATGAGCCGAAATTTATAGGGATACAATAGTGATACTGTTTTTATTTTATCCTTTTTTACTATTATAAGAAGTAAAAAAAATATACATAATCAAATGACAATAAATCCTTTAGTTCTTAAATTTGTTCACTTTTAGCGTAAAATAATAAATTTTTTTTTGAATTTGAATGGCGTACAAGACAAGCACTTAAATTTGAAATAACACAAATTATAAATTGCGCCGCACTTGGTCAAGCGGACTAATGCACATGCCAAGCCATGCCAAGCAACATTTTGCACTAAAATTTGTCTTGGATCATAGCTGGCTCAACTCATACGCTGAAAGCCCTTTTCCTATCTCGAGTCACAAATGGGCCGAAAGGTACTTAGGTCCAGTTAATTAGTCAATATGATGGGCTTGGCACCTTGCATTCAATGCCAAGTGAGCCCCTTTGACCACCTTAAATCCAAGATTTGAACAATTGCAGAGCTCTTCCTGGGGGAGATACTAAAGTTTTCACAGCTATTCATATACGATAAAGGTGAGTAATGAAATTTTACTCCTTCGATGATCAATTGCTGACTTCTCAATTTGATGAGTACCTGATTATTTTTAGAAATCATGTTAAGCTAATATAGTGTCAAGAAAAACCATTATCTGACGGCAGCTAACGAAATTCATTTTATTAAGGCCTCTTCCACTAATCATGGTACCTGATTAATGATGGAATTAGATAGATAGCTGATTATTTATCATAATATATTAAATTATTTGGGCAATAAAATAATTTAGTATGAGACGATACATATAATAGGCTGTAAGGAGTAAGGACATCCACCACTGAATAAAAACATTGAATTGATGATTCTTCAGTGGTGACACTTTAAAAGGTACTATTATTATAATTTTCAAATTCTTCAAAACAATACTTGATGGCTTGAAAGTTTCACAAATTATCAAACTGATAATACCTTGAATGTCTCTACATGATTTTATGTTTGCATAAGCTACCATCCTTGTGCTTTCTTTGTGTGTGCTGCCATCTCCATCTTATCCCTCTAGTGATCTTTAGCTTCTTTTTTGTTCATCAATAAAATCCATCATCTATAGTCATATTAGCACTCAGGATATAACGCATTTTTCTAAGTAAGAAATAGCGGTCAATCTAGTCTGATTCATTACTGTTCATTCAAAACAAATTTACAACTAAAAAATTTCCTAAGATAGAAACATAAAACAACAGGTATATTTCATCACCATCTTAACGTATGATTTTGCTCAAAACCCAAAGTTTCTTTAATCTAATCTTTGCGATCCAGGAAATTCGTGCATAACAGTAGGAAACAAGGAGAAAGAAAACTTATAACCAACGATTTGCGTACATCTAATCTTTGCTCAGAAATCCTTTGCAGTTTTGAGAAGGATCACGCAGGAGCTTGTCGCTCCCAGTCACCATCGTCCTCGATGAGGAATTCATCATAGCAAAACTGAGAAATCCGGGAAACATTGTGCATTGTGGAAAAAAAAAATAGGACATCGAATACTAAAAAACATGGTTTCTACGAATAACTTGGAGACAGATCAAGACAAATGAAAAAAGCAATGAAGAAAAACCGCAGTGATTCGAAGAAACAGAGAGCGTCGAATGATGAAGACGGACCTCTACGGGCCTACGGCGGCTCCGAAACCCTAGCTTTCAGAGGCTGAGCGCGACCCCGAAACCGCAGGGGTTCGGGATGCTATATATAGCCGAGATGGATACCGCAATAGCATAGGGCGGAAATCCATCAAGCAATCTGGACCGTTCGTTTCATGATCTCTTTAGATATTGCAGAATGCTGGGATTCAACATAAAGCATCGCAACGGAAATGCTTTGGGTGCTAGAAAGGGAAAAAAATTAGGCACGGCTCCTGGGTAGGGATGGCAAAAAATTTCATCCCGAAGTCAATAGGGAAAATTTGAGTTGACTGGGGTCGGGTCGAGTTCGGGGAAAACCTGACGAGGGTGTAGTCGGGTCGGGATTGGGTATGAGAATTTAGGTATCCGCCCCGAACCCGACTCCGAACCCACTCCGACTATTAAAATAATAAATTTACCCTTTATAAGTTATAACATAGTTACTAAATTTTAATAATTCATATAGAAATGATGATATAGTTTATGTAAAATATTTTTTATTTATATATTATGAATAAAGAATGTAAATTAATTTTAAAAATATTATTTATAATATATATTTATTTTTTAGGTTGGGCAGGGTCGGGTTTCCCCGCGGGGTCGGGTGTGGGGCAGGGTTTTCTAAACCTGTCGGGTTTGGGGTCGGGTTCGAGGACGGGTTTGGGGAAGTCGGGGTCGGGTTGGGGATGACAAAACCCGACCCCGACCCCGACCCGCCCCATTGCCATCCCTACTCCGGGTCACATCTGGATCGTCCGTTTCAAAATTAAGTGGGAATCTTAAAGTTTGAATCATTAAGGCCTGCTTGATCCCGCCTTAACACGGAAGTCGACTTCCATATCAAAGCAGGCCCAAACAGGCCTTAGATTGTTTCTTAGTTAGAGAGTTTAGGTGCTTTGTTGTTGTTAGTTAAGTATGAGTGAGCTAGGTTATTTAATTAATAAGCTATTATAAAAAAATTTATTTAGAAAAATAAAAGTAAATTATTTGGGTACATTAAGGAACTATGATGTGAAAAAAAAGTGTTGTGCTATAGAGCATCGTTAACTGCACGCTTGTTAATCGATTGTAGGAGGTGTAGTGTTTGGAGAGGCGATGCAGCCTTATTGAGCAGAGCTAGAGCACGGAAGGGACTTTGATTGGCTTATTATCCTATCGACTAGTAGTTCAAGGGTTATTTTTTTGCTATAATAATTTTTATATTGTTGTATAAGAGACACATAAACTGCCTACTGTAGTGAGAAGCTACTATATGAATCACACAACATATAAATATATATAAACATATAAATTATTATTTTAATTATTACGTAGTTTTTTTCTTAATAATATTTTAATGCTTCTTCCAACAGTAATCTATAGTATTTTAACAGTAAACAATACTATTTTTGACCTTATAGCACTGCAACAACAGCACCTGCAATCCCAAACTGGCCTTTTAAGTAGTTCACAAATTGTGTTTATAAAACCATGAGGGTAGAATGTCTCTATCTGGTTGTATTGGTATATGTCCAAAAAAAAAATCAATTTTTACATAATAGTCTAAATATATTATATTATATTATTTTATTTATTTTGTTAAAGATATATCTATTATGATATGTACTTGGTATCTATGTAATATAAGTAATTATAATAATATTCATAAAATAATATAGTTATTTTTAAATATTCATAATTAAGTATTATTATCGATTATGACAATATTAATATATATATATATATATATATCAAGTTAATCTAATCCAAACAAATAGTTATTGATTATATAAATTTGTGATAGTGTTTATTGATGATATTCTGATGTTTACATGTGATACTATTAATTGTGAGAGACATTTGAGGATTGTTTTTGAAACATTAAGAAAGGAGAAATTGTATGTCATATTCAGCAAGTGTGCATTTTGGTTGAGTGGGGTCTCATTCTTGGGACATGTGATCTTAGGTGCTGGAATTGTCATGGATCCCAAGAAAGTTATGACAATACTTGATTGAGAGAGGCTAAAAATAATTTAGGAAATTTAGAGTTTTCAAGGACTAGCTAGTTATTACAAACGCTTTGTGAAGGGATTTTCTAAGCTAGCTACTCCTTTCAGTGGCGAATTTATGACCCAAAGGTATATGGGGGCAATTAATACTTGCGGGCAATATTATAAAGATTAGAATTTATTTAGTGGGGGCAAATTAAAATTTTTTTATATATTATATATTAATGTATAATTGGTTTCAAATTTTGAGTGGAGGCATTTGCTCATAGTCCTCTCAACGTGGCTCTGCTACTGACTCGTTTAACACGGTTGACAAGGAAAAGTGTGAAAGTCTTTTGGGATAAACCTTGTGAAATTAGCTTTCAAGAACTTAAAGAGCAGGTTAGTCAATACTCCAGTTTTAGTACTCCCTACTGGTGATGATAGATATACACTTTATACTGATGCCAATTTAGGGAATGAGTAGTGTTAAATGTAGCACAGTAGAGTAATTTGCTTATGCTTCTAGGTAACTTAAGGAACATGAGAAGAATCATCCTATTCATGACTTAGAGTTAGTAGGAGTCATCTTTGGTTTGAAATTTTATAGGCATTATTTATATGGAGTAACATTTGAGATTTTCACAAATCATAAGAGTCTCAAGTATTTGTTCAATCAAAAGGAGTTAAACATGAGGCAGCGTCAATGGATGGAACTTTTGAAAGATTATGATTGTATAATCAGTTACCATCCGAGTAAAGCAAATGTGATTGTAAATGCATTGAGTAGGAAGTCTATGAGGGGGGGGGGGGGGGTTGCACACTTGAGAGTGACTCAAATTGAATTAGCAAAGCAAATAGTAGAATTGGATATGAAAATTTAGAGTGACATAGGAAATGATTATTTAGTAGTCATGATGGTAGAGTCTCCAGTAGTGGAGAAAATTAAAAAAAATTAATTTGTGGACAAAGATATTTGTGACTTGGTAAGTAAGAAGGATCGAGATAAGAGGTCAGATTTTTCTAAAGACTCAGAGGGTGTTATTCGGTTTAGAGGTCGACTATGTGTACCTCAAAATTATCCTATAAAAGAAGAACTTATGAGTGGGGTGCATAGGTCTAAATTTGCTATTCACCCTAGCAGCTCTAAAATGTATAAAGACATCAAGAAATTCTATTGGCATCCTGGAATGAAAGTGGATATAGCTGACTTTATTTCATGTTGCTTTGTATGTCAGCAAGTTAAGGTAGAACACCATAAACCAGCAGGGCTATTGCAGAATATTCCTAATCCGAAGTGGAAATGGGAACACATCACTATGGATTTTGTATCTGGATTTCCGAGATCACAGAGAGGGCATGACTCAATCTGGGTGATTGTTGATAGATTGACTAGTCCGCCCATTTTTTAGTAGTTAAAAAGATGGATCCTCTTGATAGAATATTTGACCTCTATTACAAAGAGATTGTGCGAATGCATAGAGTTCCGGTGAATATCATATCTGATGGAGACCTGAGGTTCACGTTTAGATTTTAGGGTAGTCTACAGAAAGCATTGAGTAGTCAGCTCTATTTTAGTATTGCCTTTTACCCCCAAATTGATGGCCCATCCAAGCGGACCATTCAGACACTAGCAGACCTTCTCAGGGCTTGTGTTTTGGACTTTGGTGGGAGTTGGGAGAGTCACTTGAATATCATATCTGATCGAGACCTGTGGTTCACGTCTAGATTTTGGGGTAGTCTACAGAATGCATTGGGTACTCAGCTCTGTTCTAGTACTGCCTTTTACCCCCAAACTGATGGCTCGTCCAAGCGGACCATTCAGACACTACTGGACCTTCTTAGGACTTGTGTTTTGGACTTTGGTGGGAGTTGGGAGAGTCACTTGCATTTAGCTAAGTTTGCATACAATAACAACTATCATTCAGCAAAGATGGCACCATTTGAAACACTTTATGGAAGATTATGTAGATCACCTGTGCTTTGAGAGTAGACAGGCAAGAAATAGTTATTGGGTCCGCAAATATTGCAAGGCAATGCAGAGGCAATCCAATAGATCCGACAGAGATTAAAGACTGCACAAAGTAGACATAAGAGCTATGCAGATAGGTGGAGGCAAGATCTTGAGTTTGCGGTTAGAGATTATGTGTTTTTAAAAATTTCTCCAGTCAAGGGAGTCATAAGATTTAGAAAGCAAGGGAAGCTAGCCTCTCTTTATATTGGACCTTTTGAGATATTAGAGAGAGTAGGTGCGGTAGCTTACAGACTAGCATTGCCTGCATCACTCGGTCACGTGCATAATGTGTTCCATGTTGAGGAAGTATATTCCATATCCAACTCATGTCATCAGCGAGAATTAAACAGTGATTACATCAAATGTACCTTTTGCTGAGCTTTCTATTCAGATACTTGACATGAAGGAACATCAACTAAGAAACAAGGCTGTCAAGATTAAATGGCAAAACTACCTAGAAAACGAAGCAACTTGGGAACGAGAAGAAGATGATAGGGCATAGTACCCTCATTTGTTTGAGTAAGGTAAAACAATTTGGTGGACTAATTTTTTTTTAGAGGGGAAGAATGTTATAATTAATTCTCTTACACTAATTATTTTATTTTCTGATGCAGGATTTAATTATAATTTTTAGAAAATTTAGTACTAATGTGCAAAGTGGCATAAAACCCTATTAAACCCTTCTTTATCTTTCTTGTCGCTGAGAGCCTTTTTCTATTCTCCCTTTCCCTCTTCGTGAGTAACAACAAGTTCTCATCCATCTTCGTGAGCAATAGCAAGATGTCAACCAGCATCTCTTCTTCTTTTTCTTCAATGGAGCAGCAATGGAAGACTTCTTCCTCTAATGGCGCATGAGTGAAGATTATCTCCAAATAAGAGTGGATGCCATCTTCTTTTACTTTTGCCTTATTCCTCTTCTCTTTGTTATAGTAAGGTAAGTCTTCTTTCCTCATCTCTTAGCTTAGTTCTTTTCTCCTATCTTGATGAATTTTTTTTATATGGAAAACTCGTTGAAAAATTTTTTGTAGTGTTGATTTGATTTCTTTTGCAAAGTGAATGTGTTATTGGTAAGACATTGGATCTTATACATTTTATTAATTAATTTCTATTACATCTGTACCAATTTGGGTTGGATTTGTTATTTAGGGTTTAGAAAATAAATGTTTTTTGTTTAACTTTTAATAATATGAAGTTATGGATTGAGTATTATGGGCCCGTTTAGCCCCACTCCCGCACAGCTTTCAAGGTAGAAGTTGTGAGAAGCCAGGATTTCTAGCTTCTAACAGCTTCTGCTTTTTTAGCTTACTATTGCACCTTAAAAGCTATGCAGAATTGGGGCCAAACGTGCCCTATATGTTGTTGACATTACTTTGTGGGATTCATTTCCTAGAACTGAGATAGAAGTATAAATATTAGGGTAGGATTTATATACTGTTTAGATTTGAATCCTTAAAGAGATCTAAATTTTATGCTATGGGAAAATTAGTAGAGTAGGATGAATGTTCAGATTTGATTAATATGTATATTAAGTGGAAAATTTACCTGATTACTTTTGACATTATTTTTTAAAAAAATTATAAAGTAAGTACATATGTTGAACACTCAAAGTAATTAGTTTAATCATTGAGATTTTAATTAATTTTGTTTGGATTTGATTCCTATATTCTTATCTCTTGAGCTAATAAAATAGCTGAAAACATAAATCATTTCCAACATTGTGTGGCCTTAATTAGTTTTGTTCTTTTAATTCTTTACAACACCTATAATCAATAAATTTTATTTAAATGGACTGAGTAGTAACCGATCAAATTCCTACAACATTTAAAGGTATACATAAGCATTAGGATTTTAATGTAACTAAATGGGAAATAATTATTTGAAATAACAGAATTGTTGCTCATAGAGCTGAGTAACAATTAATGTATATAAATAACAAAAGCAAATCTAGACTGAATCTTGTAAAAGAACATTAAGGGTCTGTTTTATTAGGGAGAAAGAAGAGAAAAATAGAAAGAAAATTTTCTTTTCTCTTGATTTGTTGAAAATGCTGATTTGGAGGAAAAGAAAAGGGGACCACTTTTTTTCCCTTTTTTGTTCTCTCCAAAAGTGTGAGAAAACACCTTTCTCCCCTTCTTTGCTGCCAACCTCCCTATTTTTCTTCCTTTCCTCTTTACTCTTCTATCTTTTTTTCTTGCCCCCCCCCCCCCCCAATAAAACAGGCCCTAAGATATATGTCATTAAGAAATAATTGAATGCATGTATAACATTGTCTTGGATGAATTAATAAAGAAATTGTACACAGTAATTATCTCTCTTTATAGTTAGAAAAGAGAATATTTAAGATTTAATATGTTAGAAAGTCAAGCTAAAGACTAATGTTGGTAGGATAAAGGGAATTGGTTAACAAGATATTTAGAATTTTTTGCATACCTTAGTGGACATGAATGAGAAATAATAAACTTGTATAAAATTTTAAGGTAATATGAAAGTCAAGAGTGGAAACTGAGGTGAATCAAAGGCTGTGAGGATTGGTAAACATTTGGCAAAATTAACCATTGAGGTAGGAATTTATTTCTTCTTCTTTCATCACAGCATTTTGAGCTTTACTTAAAATCTGTGGTACCTTATTGTTCATTTCCTATGATTCCTGTTTCTTTACTGTTGCACTCAACTATATTCATTTAATGATGCATTGTGATGAGTATGACATGACTTGATAATTGCATTAGTTGTTTTGCTAAATCATTTACGGTGATAATTTTGGTACATTTTGTATATGCTTGATATCATGGCATGGATAGATCTTATGTTGTGTTATATTATACCAGTTTGACCACTATGGACTGTATAGTGGTGAGTATAGATCGGCTATAAAGGTGCTAGCTATAGGTCACCTGATGGGAAGTTATTAGATTAACCGGGGTCCTGGGTGTTAGATGAAACATCCTTCGAGCTGTCTAAGAGCAGTTGTTCTATCGGTTGAGCAACGATGAAAATGCTCTAATAAAGAATGTGGGCTCGAGAGTGAGGTTATATTGTGGTTATGTTCTTGATTTACACGACTCTATAAACATGATATTTACTATGTAGAGTAGTAAAATTGATTTAATTAACTTTCTTATGTTGCATACATTTTGTGATTCCTACTTAGCTCTTCTAGCTAACTTCTTTTGTTTTGCCTCCAAGTTTAGGTTTGGCTCATCCTGTATGCGAATCTCCCAAGAGGTAATTCTTGCATTGATTTTGCATTACCTCTTTTTTTTTCTTTGTCAACCGGCTTTACATACATCTTTTGGGTCTAATTTGAACTAGGTAAAACTTTGCATTCATTTGCTTCATGATACCAAGAAAATTCAGATAGATATAACAAGAACATGTTAAGCAACTTAATAGAGGAAATCTGTATTCAAATTGTAAAACTCTGCTGAATCTTATAGACCTTTTCAACTAATTTGTGCTTGAGAACTTCTCCTTGTCAAGAATCTTGATAGCAATTGGTTCACCAATCTCAATATTCCTTGCAAACTTAACTTTTACAAATGTTCCTTCTCTAATTGTCTGTCTCAGCTCATATTTGTCCACTCATCGCTTCACCTTGTGCTCATTTCTAAGCAAGTGTTGAGTGTTGTAGTGGCTGCTGTGCTCAGAGGATGTGCTTTCTCCAGTTCGAAATCAATACTTGATCTCGATTGAAATCAAAGTTAGTGGTGGAAAGTTTCAATAAATTATTAAACTAGACTTTACATCTCCAAAATGTTTCTTCCATATAGAATCATTTTTAGTATTCATTTGTTCACTGATCTATAAATCTGTATACTTTCATGAACACTTAAAATGTTGCTGAAAACGCATAACAAAATGTTGATGTTTCTGGTTTAGTGAACATCATAGAAAAGAAACCACTACAAGTAATGAGATGAATAAGTAATTTATGATCAAAGTTTAGTGGTTCGTGCACCAATTTGTGATCTAATGAACAATTTGTTAGTTCGTTTGCATGGGAAACTTATGACTGGAGGACCAATCTCTTCATGAAATGGAATATTTTTCTGCTGGTTTAATTTTATATGCTTTATATCCAATAGTTCAAAAGATATTTGTCTATCATTAAGGCTTAGCTTTCTAACCAATCGAAACTTGCATCACTTTAATGATAATGCGAAAACCAAAACCATTATCTAGATTAGGATCCTACAATCTACATAACGTGAGATTACTTTAATGGACTTTTACCTCTAATCTTAAGGAATAATGAATATCTTATTAATCTTCTACCTCTAATTTTAAGGACTTCTACATAACATGAGATTATTTTAATGCGTAGTTGAAACACACTTCTTTGCATGATAGATTAATCTTCTTATGTATCTATAGCACTCATGCTTTGTTTGGTTATATTTATGTGAAAATAGATAGCACAAAGTTCACAAAGCAACATCAAAATGCCAAAGCCGTGTGGAATGTGCCTACAACACTCATATATTGTGATGTATGCATTGCTGGAATCGAGAAAAACTTACGGCCTGGATCTCATTTCTCAACACAAGGGTGGAAATTTGTGGTAGCAAATTTTCAAGAACTTACTGGTTTGAATTACGATAAAGTAAAACTGAAAAATAGATGGGATCAAATGAAATCTCTTTGGAAACTTTTGAAATAGTTGGAAAAGAAACCGAGTTAGGATGAGATTCAAGATTAGAAACTGTGGATGCTAAATCTGAATAGTGGGCTACTAAGATTGCGATATGCATTTAATTTTTAATTTTATTTAATATTATTATATTTGATAATATGATTAATACTTCTAATTTAATTGTAGATAAACAAAGAGTATGCAAAGTTTCGAAAGAAGGGTATTCATCCTGATATTGAGACAAGAAATGATATCATATTTGGATGTACAATAGCTACTGGTGATCAAGTTTATACACTTGCTGTAGATAGTGAGACATCTATAGACTTGCAAGTATGCGTTGAAAGTAATGACGAAGTGGATGAAAGAAGTGAGTCAAGACATGTTGAACTAAGTAGTAGTAAGACAAGTGGTAAAAGAAAGTGTAGAACTGCATCAATAGTGAGGGATGATATACACGCCTTAGGATCATCTATAGAAGGAAGGGTTGGTATTGAGACTAAGCTTGTAGACCCTCCAGTATGCAGTATTGAGAAGATCATAGCAGATGCCAGCTCTATTCCAGAAATTGAAGCTGATCCAAACCTCTTCTTTTTTGCAGCATTCGTATTCAGAGACAAAACAAATAAAGCAATGTGGAGTGCAATGAAAACACTTGAAAAAAAAAGGATTCCTGGAATATCTATTTGCAGAAAAGTGAAGACATCTTGTTTTATTTTAAGTGATTGTAGAACATTATCTTCTAGTACTTGTTGCTTGTATTGTTATGTTGATATGTTGTATGGTTGGTAGTAAAATGTTAAACATTTACTGATTATGTTGTGTTTATATTGTATGGTTGATGACAGTACTATTTGGTATTATGAATGTCGAATTCTAAGTATCCAATTACTCATTATATTTTTATTATTGTTTGTTTTATAGATATGAATGTTGATCATAGTGATAGTGAAATTGATAAGATGAAATATATTGATAATACAATAGTTGAGTTTTAGAATACAGCTCATGTTACAATGACTGTGATAGTTGACTATTATTCAAAACACATACACAAGAAACCTTGTATGATATCTGATCATCATGGTATGAGTTGGATGAGAGACATTTTAGAAGGACACCCTGAAAGATGTTGAAGAATAATAAGGATGGAACAAACTGATTTCATGGCTTTATGTCATATCTTACAGAACATTTATGATCTAAAGCCATCAAGAAATTGTTGAAATTTTTATCTTGACAATAATAAAATCCCTAAATCTCACTTATGCAATCACAACAATATATATGATGCAAAAAATGAAACCAGAACAATATGAATCTAGAAAATAATAACACCAAGATTTAACGTGGAAAAACCCTAGAAAATAGGGTAAAAAACCACGGGAGCCAGCCACCAAAATTTCACTATGAATCCAACAATACAACGTCTCTTCACAATAATAATTTTATCAACAACAAGATGAAAAATCACACAAGGAAAAAACTATCCCAAAATTCGCGACTATATTTTGAAACAGTATCTAGGAGAGCCAATTGAAAATCTGACTATTGGATATGTAAAGAATTACCCCAGGAGCAACTCTATAAATTCTTACGCCGATTAGATGGTAGATGACTTCAAGATCGTGCCCAGAAGTTCTCAGCCAAACTTCTCTTTTTTTTCTCTCTCCTACCGCCGCTCTCGTCAAAAATCAGAGAAAATCAAATTTTAATATTCAATCCCTAGTTGCCCACGTTCACATGGGCTTTTGATTTTCATTAATAACTTTTGACAAAAAAAGTCCAAACCCTTCTTTTTATTTGCAAGTGGGTCCTTGGCTCCTTGTATGATGTCAGACCCACATATAACAATCTCCCCCTCCTGTATCATTCAGGGATGACCAAGCTGACAATCTTCTTATAAACCTCAATCTTCTCTTGTGTCATAACCTTCTTTATTCGATAGCACTCTGGCTTTCTTCTATCTCGGCTCATGACAAAACTATTGTCATATTACCTTGAAAGTTTTCTTCCTCTAAGTGACTTTCTCAACTGAGTTTTCGTTTGAGATTGCTAATATATCTGTCTTTTCTATGCACTGCTTGCATCATTTGTCTGGTGCTCATCCTTGAACTCTCCCCCTAGCTGAGAAATTGACATACTTTGTACTTCAGGAGAAATGACATTCTTTAATAGAATCTTCACACCCTTCTAGCTCAAGTGTTCACGCCTCATGTGACATAAGTCTGAAGTAAGTGTTGAAGCAGTAGTAATTTCTTCTCTGAAAATCCCAACATCAGTGTGATAAAGAGCATGTTATTTACTTCCTCTAGCTCATATAAGTGAGCCTTTTGTTAACTTCCACTTTTCATTACCAAATATGCTTACTAAGCCCTTATCATCAAGAGCACCAGGTGAAATCAAACTGAATCTCAAGTCAAGAATATATCTTACATCTATGAGAATAATTTTATATCCAAAATTAGTTTTAATAATGATATCCCCTTTTCCTCTGATAACTACAGTATCCTTATTTCCTATCTTTACGATGCCTAAGTCACAATGATGTAATGATGAAAAATAATCAATATGAGGGGTAGCATGAAAAGAAGCACCTGTGTGTGTCAATGATCCAACTGTCTTTTCCATTGATTGCCAATATATTCTCTATGTCACTTGCTGCTAGAATGCCAACATCACTATCCATAGTGATTGTAGTGCTGCTCTTTTTATCCTCTCTTGTGATTCCACTACTTTCTCCTCTCTGAACCTTCTTGAATGACCAATAATACTTCTTAATATATCCCTTCTTATGACAATAAAAATACTCAACATTTTTTCCGTTAGATGAACTGTACTTAGAATTCTCATACTGATATGGAGATCTATTTGTGCTTCTATCACGATTTTCAGTCACCAATACTTGATATCTATTTGTATCCACAAACATTCTTCTAGTTTATTCATTCAACAAGATTGAAGTTACTAGGCTTATTGATAACATACCATATGGTGCTGCATTACTAAGAGATACAACCAAAGTCTCCCAACTCTCTAGTAGAGAACTCAATAACAAAAGTGACTGCAATTCATCTTCAATTACCATTTTCATAGAAGCCAACTGATTGATGATGTTTTTCTCGTCATTCAAATGCTCAGTAATTTTTTCACCTTCCATATACTTCAGATTCACCTGTTTCTTAATCAAGAAAGTTTTGTTACCAACAGTCTTTCTCTCATATAAATCTTTTAATTTTTTTTCTACAACTTATATACTTCTTTTTTAATCACAATATGATAAAAAACACTATCTTCCACCTATTGCCGAATATAACTGACGGCTTTTCTATTCAATTTTTTTCAATCATCATCTATGTTTTTTTTCTGGTTTAGTTTCATTCTCAACTGTATCAAATAAATCTTTGTAATATAAGTAGTCTTCCATCTTGGCTTTCCAAATAAGCCAATTTTCTCCATTAAGGATAACCATCCTATTGCCAATTTTCATGATTAACACAAACAAATAATCAACCTAGCTCTGATGCCACTATTAGAATTTTTATTCGACAATAATAAAATCCCTAAATCTTACTTGTGCAATCACAACAATATATATATATATATATATATATATATATATAATGCAAATAATGAAACCAGAACAATATTAAACTAGAAAATACGAACACCAAGATTTAACATAGAAAAATCCCTAGAAAATAGGGTAAAAAACCACGAGAGACGGCCACCAAAATTCCACTATGAATCCAATAATACAACGTCTTTTAATCCCCAATTGCCTACGTTCACCTGAGCCTTTGATTTTCATTAAAGACTTTTTATAAAAAAGTTCAACCCTTTTCCTATTTATAAGTGGGTCCCTGCATGATGTAGAACCCACATATTACAGAAATATATCAACAGTTGAGAAGGTTGGCATATTTGTTTATGTGTTAGCACAAGATGCATTAAATAGACAAATACAAGAAAGATTTCAACATTCAAGAGAAACTGTGAGTAGAGTTTTTCACGAAGTGTTGAAATTAGTATATAAGGATGTAAAAATATTGATTGAACTAGCTGATAGAGAGTTTTGGGAGATTCCACAAAAATATTATCTGATAATCATTGTATGCCTCATTTTAGGGTATATTATAATTAGTTATCAATTGCTGCAAATGCATCTAACTGATTTATTCTAATCATTTTTATATAATATAAGATTATATTAGGGCTATTGTTGGTACACATGTGGATGTAATTGTTCCACTTCATGATTGATTACGGTTTATAGGAATAAAAGGACGATCAACCCAAAACATCTTAGTTGCATGTTCTTTCGATATGAGGTTCACATATGTATTAGCTGGATATGAGAGATCTGCCCATGATGCTCGTGTTTTATCAAAAGCACTTAATTTGAACTTTCCAAAACCTCATCCCGGTTAGTATGCAATTGTTTTCAAATATCATATTACATTCATTATAATTGCATGTTATAATTATATAAGTAATTTACATGATAGTATTATTTAGTTGACACTGGATACTTACAAATGAGCGGGGTACCTTGGCCTGTATAGAGGAGTGAGGTATCATCTTTAAGAGTTTTAACAAGGTCATCCACCACAAGGCCTTAAAGAATTATATAATAAAGCACACTCATCTCTTAGAAGTTGCATTGAACGAAATTTTGGAGTGTGAAAGAAAGGTGGAATATATTAAGGGTTATGCCATCATTTCCATATGAAACACAGGTGAAGATTATAGTTGCATCGATGACACTGCATAATTTATATTAGAGAAACAATAAGATATGATCAAATTTTTGAAGAAATTGATGCTGAAGAGAATTTCACACCATGATCACGAAAAAAATGAATAATCTCCTGAAGTAGAAGTAAATTCCACTTATATAGATATACAATGCAATCAAATTACTTTGAGTTTGATGACATGAAATATGTAATTCTAATACATATTTAAATGTATAGTAGTAGTGACATGGATGCACTTTTATATATAATTTTTATTATAATATTTATTTATGTGAGTTATGTGAGTTTTTATTTTAATATTTTAATATGAGTTAACGGTTTATTAGTGTGTTTTTAAGAATATTTATGTTTAACAGCACAACACAACACATTACAGCACAAATAGAATAACCTAACCACAAACTGTGCATCCAAATACCCTTAAAATTTTTTTTTATCAACATCTTTTCAACCAGCAAAGCGAGAAACATAAGCTGGGCCAAATGAGGCGATGTAATATACATACTTTGGTTTGCTCTTGCATGATTTGTAAGTTTTAAAACTTCATTCAAACTTTTGTGAATAAAAATTTATTTATGATTTAGCGTGTGAATTATTATTGTGTTGTATTTATATCTTTTAAGCTATTATGTCCCGGGAGAAGCTTTCATCGGAATGTGACAATTTTATGTGATGTAAAATCTAATACAATATTTTGCTCAAGTCATTTGACGTGAAATCTAAAGTGTCCACCTATAAAGACATAAATTATTCAAAATATTATTTTAATTATTAAAAAAAATTTATTATCTTACTCAATTTTTGAAATAATGCATGTGGACTAATTTATTTTTGCACTTTAATTTTTTTTTTTAAAAAAGTTGACTTTACTACTTGAAGATTGATTTGGCTCTAGTTTGGACCTATGGGGAAAGGAAAGTAACCATAACATTGGAATATAAATACAGTAAAGAAATATTTAAAGAATTTCTTGTTATATTTATTTGGATAAATGATCAATTTTATTTTTCTTTATATTCTTTGTTATGCATTCATTTTCTTTTTAATTTATAAGCTCATAATATTTATGTCAAAAGTGGACAATCGAATCCAATTCTTTTTTTAAAAAATATTTCTTGTCTAATTTCTATGTTTGTTGTCTCACTAAGAAAATAAGAATAGTTTATTTAATTATTTTTATTTTCCTCCCTAAAAAACATGAAATTGTACTAGTATCAGTCCCCACGATCAAATTGTTTACCGCACTAACTGACAAAAAGCACACATAAACGACTTCCCGTCCTTGTGCTGTTGTGCGTGTTCTTTGCGCGCGAATATTTGTTGTGCGCGGTGCGCGGCGCGCGGAAACCCCCAGCCGCTAACTTCTAAATTTTTATATTCTTGGGCTGGTTCTGTTCCGACGTGCACAGTGTAAGATACGGCTGGCAGAAGCACAACCATCCACTTGTCGCTCCACTATTGGCTTGGCGGCTTTTTGGTTGCAAACCCAGTCCAGTCCTAACCATGGTCGCTTGCTTACATCCAGATCAGATAAACAAAAAAGCCCCTAAATAGATGATCAGCACTGTAATTAAATTACTGAATTGGGCAATCATTGAATGAGAAATAATGGATATAAAACACCGGCCATTCTTTTAAGCGGGGCGGTTTGAATTAGGTGTACAATGTGATTAGAGAACACAATTAACAAAATGCAGTGGTTAATCTTGTCCAAATATTCCTCTCCTCGTGCCATCTGAGTCTGGCATTGGAGGGCGGGCGGAGGCATGTGGCCAGGAAAAAAAGTGCGGCCGAGGGCGGCGCCACCTACTACTCTCATGGCAGCTCCAGCTTCTTCTGATTCAACTGCTTCAGTGGACTTTTTCATGGATTACAGTTTACTTTTACGTAATGGATGAACAGTGAAAGGTCAGTGCAGAGGATACCATCAGTGAGTGATCCAACTGCTTTCTTCTCCACCATGCAATGAGTTGGAAAGCTAGTAATTAATTGAAGTTTTCTTCAAGAAGGGACAAGAACAAGGCATCATTCCGTCTATTTCCCTTAACCTTTTCCTGTCCAGAATCATCTCAAGCCAACCACAGAAGCGGCAATTTTTTTTTATTTATGAATTAACCTTATCTTTGAATCCGCATTGTTTCTTGTGTCCGGAGAGCAATCGCCACAGCGAAATTTGTTTCTTTTTTGCCTGTGGATTCTTATAAAAGTGGCCATTAATTGCTCCTTCTTCTCAAGTCAGAGAAACTCGAGGTTTCAGAGAGAGATGGAGGGCAAAGAGGAGGATATGAGGGTGGGCGCCAACAGGTTCTCGGAGAGGCAGCCCATAGGCACCGCCGCGCAGGACAAAGACTACAGGGAGCCGCCGCCGGCGCCCTTGTTCGAGCCAGGGCATGGGCGTCGTGGGCGTCGTCAAGTCTAACTCCAAGTGCTCCATGGTGGGGATCCAGGGCATTGCCTGGGCCTTCGGTGGCATGATCTTTGCCTTGGTCTACTGCACTGCAGGAATCTCAGGTAAAGAAGAAGCTCCGGCCTTAATTTCGTTGCATCTTTTGCGCCGTGAGCTAAGGTGATGGAGATTTGCAGGCGGCCACATCAACCCTGCGGTGACCTTTGGGCTTCTCCTGGCGAGGAAGCTGTCCCTGACAAGGGCACTGTTCTACATGGTGATGCAGTGCCTGGGGGCCATCTGTGGAGCTGGGGTGGTGAAGGGTTTCCAGCAGGCGCTCTACGAGGGGAACGGAGGGGGAGCCAACGTTGTGGCTCCTGGCTACACCAAGGGCGATGGCTTGGTTGCCGAGATTATTGGCACCTTCATCCTTGTCTACACTGTCTTCTCCGCCACTGATGCCAAGAGGAATGCTAGGGACTCGCATGTTCCTGTATGCAGCCGCCGTCATTCAAGCTTTTCTGCACTGAATTCATTTTTCAGTGCTGAGGGCTGACTAGAATTGTTTGACTTTTTGCAGATTCTTGCTCCCTTGCCTATTGGATTTGCAGTGTTCCTTGTTCACCTGGCCACCATCCCCATCACCGGCACCGGCATCAACCCTGCCAGAAGCCTTGGGGCTGCCGTCATCTACAACAGAAAGCATGCCTGGAATGACCAGGTGAGTGTTTGTATAATAACAAGTGATGCAAATCTTTTCAAGACTGAATTGTTGATCTTTGATAATTGTGATGTTGTGTTCTTTTCAGTGGATTTTCTGGGTCGGCCCATTCATTGGAGCTGCTCTTGCTGCGATCTACCACCAGATAGTCATCAGGGCGATTCCATTCAAGAGCAGATCTTGAGCTTGCTTCAAATTTCTTGGCCTGTGATGTCGACTGTCTCTCTTATCTATGTTTTGTGTCGCATGTATTATTGCAGCAAGATGTCCAAGTGTGTAAACTGAATGATGCTGAATTTCTGTTTTCGCCTTTATGTTTCAGCTTTTTGTGTTCTACTTGCTCAGTTACTCTTTTTCTTGTTCCTAAACGTAAAATCTCCAGTGATGCTTCAGTATTCACTCTATTAGTAGATTGAATTGCTAGTCCCTAGCATTAGTTGTTCTTGATATGATGGTGGATTAAATTCTACGTGTGTGGAATTCGGAGCTTAGTAAATAAAGCATTTCAAGATGATAAGTTAGATTTGATGAGGTGATATGTTTCTAGCCTTTGAATTTGGTGACTTATGGTAATAGTTTTTGTCTAATTTCATCATGTGTGTGTGTTTAGCAAAGAATTTAGTAGGTTCAGAAGCTCAAGTCACAAAAAGGATAGGGATCAAGCCAATGCAATTTTTTTGTTGCTAGAATGTTGAAACCAATTGAATGATTGATTGAACTATTACAAGAAAAATCAACAGTATAAAGCTTTGAAGATTCGATTAGATAGTTTACTATTGCTGGTGCGTCGGTGTAGCAGTTATCACAAAGATGCTTTTCAGCGTTGATAGCAAAAAGAGAGAGAGATCGAACAAGAGAGAAAAGAGAGCAAATATAATTATCGACCCACTGCACACAACACTCTATATGTATATATATATAAAAGTTGTTGATGGCTATTCTTAGTAGGGCCACACGTGTGCCTGCAATACATTAATTAAGACTAAGTCTTAATTACAATTAAACATAAAATTAAATAAATAAATGAGTAAATTTAATAATAAATAAATTAATATCTAAATAAAATTAAATTTAAGAAATAATGAGTTTAAAATAGATTTTTCCTAAAAGTGCCAACAACCCTATTTCGGAAGTCACCTTCCTTGTTTCAAGATGCGCAGCGCCGATCGTCAGTGTTATATATATTAGATATATTAGATATATATTAGATAGTTATAAATATTAGATAGTTATAAATAAAAGGGAAAGCACTTTAATCCCACGTTGCTAAAAACATAAACTTGCATCCACTTATATAATAAAAAAGCTGATTTCAAATAAATATTCACGGGTTGACCGTTGACCGGATCATTGTTACACCCATGATTTGAATTACTTCAAGTGTTCAGTGTAAATTACAACGCACCGATGATAATTTTTACTATTTAATATAGTTAATAATAATTATAAATTTTCATTATAAAATTGATTTCTACAATAAAAAAAGGATTTTAGAAACATTAAATAACTAAAATGTTTTAATTTTTTTTTCATTCCATGATTTATTAATAATCACAATTCAAAATTATTTTTTAACATATTCTCAAATATGGCGTACTAGCTAGTTTAGTAATAATTGCATGCTCATTTCTTGGCAATTAATTAAAGAGCACGTAATCTGAACATTATTTTTGGTTAGTTTTTGGGTCGAAGAAACAATAAACCATAAAATGCAGGTCCCAAACGAAAAAAAAAATGATTTGAATGAGACATTAAAGTCTCAACAACTTACAGCTAAAGCCATGCTTCTAATTGGATGGTGCACCTCCCTCTCCATGTCTTCATTAACTCTGTCCCTCGTGTTTTCTTGACAATCTCACATTTTAGCCCAAAAAATAAAATGAAGATTTTACCAATCCTATTATGAAAATAAATAAAGAAGAATACTGGATTTGGATGCAAATAATGACTTAACTTTACTCAAGTAGACCAACAACATTCATCTAACACAAACCCTCTCACAAGCTTCATATGCTCCACCCTCACGCAAAAAAGGCAACCAGGAGGAGGGCTGAGGAGAATCAACCAAAATCAAGGCGGTCCGCTATGCCGTCGGAGCAGCTTAAGAAGCGTTTCCCCTCGGTGGCGCTCTGCGACCCCTCCGGCCGCGAGTCGCACGCCGCCGCCGCCGACCTCGACGGCACCCTCCTCGTCTCCCGGAGCTCCTTCCCCTACTTCTTCCTCCTCGCGGTGGAGACAGGCGGATTCTTCCGCGGCGCGGCTCTGCTCCTACTCTCCCCGCTGATCCTTCTCGTCTACAAGCTCTTCTCCGAGGCCGCCGGCATCCAGATACTCATCTTCGTGGCTGTGGCCGGCGTCCGGTTGCGGGACGTGGAGCTGGCTTCGCGCACGGTGCTGCCGCGGTTCTATTCGGCCGACGTGCGCGCGGACAGCTGGCGCGCGTTCCGAGCGTGCGGGCGGCGGCGGGTGGTGGTAACGGCGAACCCGCGGGTGATAGTGGAGTCGTTTGCGAGAGAGTTCTTGGGGGCGGACAAGGTGCTGGGGACAGATCTGGAGGTGGACGGGAGGACGGGAAGGGCCACAGGGTGGGTGGCGGGGGGCGGCGTGCTGGTTGGGTCGCGGAAGAGGGAGGCGGTGGAGAAGGAGTTCGGGGCGGCACTGCCGGACTTGGGACTCGGAGACAGGGAATCCGATCACGACTTCATGGCCCTGTGCAAGGTATATCTGTCTTTTTTTTTCTTCTTTGCGTTCTTTGATCACTCTGTTGTCCTCGATTTGCGCATTACATCGAGCACTTGGTGACGAAATTCCTCTGCCGTTCTTTAATGCAGGAAGCTTACATGGTTCCTTGCGATCCAACCGCTGCCCGCGTCCCACCGGAGAAGCTCCACTCGCCGATCATCTTCCACTACGGCCGCCTCGTTCAGCGTCCGGATCCCTTCGCCGCTGCCCTCGCCATCCTCTGGCTCCCAATCGGCTTCACCCTCGCGCTCCTCCGCGTCTTCCTAAACCTCTCCGTCCCCGCCCGGCTCGCCCGCTACACGTACCGCCTCACCGGCATCCGCCTCTCCGTCCGCGGCCATCCTCCCACTCCGCCTTCCCCCGGAGCACCCGGCTCCCTCCTCGTATGCAATCACCGCACCGCCCTCGACCCCATCGTCATCAGCGTCGCCCTCGGTCGCCCCGTCTCCTGCATCACCTACAACATCAGCCGCCTCTCCGCCGCCCTCTCGCCCATCCCCGCCGTTGAGCTCTCCGGCGACCACGCCACCGATGCCGCCCGGATCGCGGCGCTCCTCGAGCGGGGCGACGTCGTGGTGTGCCCCGAGGGGACCACGTGCCGGGAGCCGTTCTTGCTGCGGTTCAGCGAGCAGTTCGCGGATCTCAGCGACAGGATCGTGCCGGTGGCCGTGGCGACAAGGCAGAGCATGTATTACGGGACGACCGTGCGGGGGCGCAAGTTCATGGACCCGTACTTCTTCCTCATGAACCCACGGCCGGAGTACGAGGTGACGTTCTTGGAGCCGCTGCGGCCGGAGGAGACGTGTGGCGGCGGGCGCAGCGCCGTAGAGGTCGCCAACCACGTGCAGAGGGCGATCGCCGGCGCCCTCGGGTTCCAGTGCACGGCGTTCACCAGAAAGGACAAGTACATGAGGCTTGGCGGGAACGACGGGAATCTGTCGCCGGCGTCCGGGTCCGTCAAGAAAGAGTGAGAAATAGGATATTTTCTTCCCGACCCTTAATAAAAAAATATTAAATCAAATGAAATTTGTGCGAAATAAATTCTCCCTAAGATTTTTTTTTTCATGTACAACTCAAATTTTTCATATAAAAATTAAAATATTCATTCGTTTTATCTTCCTAATTATTATCACCGGATAGGAGATTTTATAAATGTCTAGTTATAACAAAAAATTTAAATTGAATAACAATTATGTAAAAATAGATTTTTATAGGATTTCAATAAAATATTTATCAATTTATGTGTTCATACAGTCACTTAAGCACAGTTAAAATTTTTAGTTTTGCTGATTGTAGCCACTTAGTATATCATAGTATCATGAGTAAGATATTAACACATGGCCTGTTGGTTGATGACTAGATGTAGAATGCTATTCACCAGGTCCCGGTGGGTCCGAACCAATATGCACCCGGTGAAACCTTTTGGGCTGGCGCCCACGTAAATGCGCCAGCAATCGAGGAAACCACTTGCTAATCGGACGGCCGAGATCGTTTCTTGATCTACTAAACGAGTGGCTAGGTTACGGCACCTGCTCTTTCGCCCGCATAGGGTATTAGATGTGGACGCCATTTTACTGCAAATCCTATTATCCCATTCCAACACGCCGGCCCCGCAAATCGAACGGTTCAAAATGCCCATCGCACTTCACATGGGAGACCACGCCTGCCCAGCAGCAGAAGCAGAACGGGACCCAGCGAGCCATCAAAAGGTCGAGACACGTGGACGCGTAACATCGGCTGATCGCCCTTTTTTTTCCTGTCCCTGTTTTTTCCGCTTCTGGTGTACCGTTCACTTGCTCCGCCACTTATCTGTTCGATGCGCTCCCACGTCTATCGAACCTTCTCGTCTTCCTCTCTGCCCTCATGCTGCCGAGCTCTTCGATTTCTTCTTTTGTTTCAATTCCCGTGACCTAGATTTCATACTCCGGTTGCTGGATTGGGATTTCTTGCTGCTTTTCGAGAGCTGGGAATAGGCCGGGAATGGCGATGGGAACTTTAGTCTCCGGCAGAGGATTCAGCTCGTCTCTGATACCAGGTGCTTCTTCTGTGCTGCTTTCTTATCGATTCGGTGTTTAGCGTGTGTTGTAGCGAAAAAAGAAGTACGCCGTACAGTGCATCGTGTTTCTTGCATTTTAGCTGTTACTCGATTCAATGTTGAAATGGCGTTGAAATTTCGTGAAGATATTTCAGAAATAGTATTGGAAGATCACTTCGAAAGACATGTTTGCCTGCCTCTGTAGGGTTTACTTGTTGAGCAATGCGGGTTTACATTGTTATTTCTAGTGGAATCCTGTGGACGGTGATGCTTTGTCTGGTTGTTCGAGCATATTCCCATGTATCAGAATAGAATCAATGGTCATTGTGGTCTTATGAGCCTTGTGTAAAAAAAATAATGGAGTAGAAATAATTTTCACGAAATTGTATCTGGAAATTGCTTTTTTAGCTAGCTGAGCCTTTAAACTCATACTTCAGAACCTTATATTTGAATTTCCTAAATGCAGATAATTATTCGTAATGATAGCAAAGAGTAGATCATATTGTACACAGAGATGCAAAAATAAAGTAAAAAGCTTGTTAATCTTCAAAAGCTCAAACGGCTTTAAGAAATTTAAGATTTGCGTGTATAACCAGTGGTTGCTTGCTGGATTTACCTTTCGCTACTCTTCCCCCAACATGATTAGTCTCGTAAAATGTTGGCGTGGGGATACCAGGATGAGGCACACAAAAAATGGTTCGCAACACTTCCCATTTGCTTGGATGTCGTTTCCTTTCAGATTTATTTCATATCTTTCGTTCTGTAGTAACAATAATGTTTAAGCTTTGCTTGTAAAAGTGAGTCCCTTCGATTTAGTTACAAAAGTAGAATAGAGAACCGTTTTTAGTCACAGTAAATAACAAGAAACTCACATGTATGGAACAGGAAAAGCATATCAAATTGATTATGCTAGCGCACATGATAAGAAGGTTAACTTCAAGTTTCGTAGGGAGCGAACAGCTTGCGCAGTTTCATATTGTGCTTTCGAAAAGAAAGTTGTTATTTTTCCAGGTCTCTCTCCTTCTCTGTTCCTCCAGCCTGCACATATGAAAATAATACCATGATAAAGAGAAATGATTTCCTCGGGGATATGGCATGCCCCTTATCAAGCTCCTCGTGTACCTGTACAAGTCTGAAGCTCAGTAATATGCATCTCAAGTGGAGATTTCCTGTAAGAACAAATTGTTTTGTTTCTTCAGATGGTTTCCACCCATTGCTAAGGAGAAAACTAGATAGAGTAGGAATATATGCTGATCTTCATAATCAATCAATGTATCGTTTACCAATGAGAACACGTGCGAACTTCAAGTCTGAGCAGTATGAAGTACAAGAGACGCAGCTTGATTCTCTAACTTCGTCTGAAGTATCTAAGGAAGCAGTTTTAATTGGAGCAAATGTGGCAGAAATATCTCCTTGGTGGGAGAAGTTCCCTAAGCGTTGGTTGATGGTGCTGTTATGCTTCTTTGCTTTTCTACTTTGCAATATGGACCGGGTATGTTTTTTTTTTCCTGGTTCTACTGATGGCCTTTTATTGTGTTCACATACTGTGCTATTATTATACAGATTCCATGTGTGCATTTAGTTGCTAACTATGAGCATTTTGTATTCTATTGATATGAATCAACATCAGGTTAACATGAGCATTGCTATCCTCCCAATGGCAGCAGAATTTAATTGGAATTCAGCAACTATGGGTCTGATTCAGTCATCTTTTTTCTGGGGCTACCTGCTCACTCAGGTGTGTTGTGGGGACTATTATGATTGGAAATTCTCTAACCTAATTCAAAGGGGCTCAAAAGCCATGTCGAGCTAATTTGTATTTATGCTCTATTGGCTAATTGTCTTTTGAAATAATTAAATTATGTGGAATCTTCTAGAGTAACATTGATGTCTAATCAGACTCCTTTGTGCTGATGGAAATGCTATTAACAAGTTTTATAATATTGCATGCAGATTGTTGGAGGTATATGGGCGGATAAAATTGGTGGTAAGCTTGTATTAGGCTTTGGTGTAGTCTGGTGGTCAATGGCAACAATTCTTACTCCTATTGCTGCGAGGATTGGACTTCCATTTTTGCTAGTTATGCGAGCTTTTATGGGAATTGGTGAGGTTGGTTCTATATAATTTGTTGTCCATTTTTTTTTCAATATCTTCTTTTGATACTTTTGACCAAGGTTTCAAGTATCGGTCCGGCGGCTCGGTCCGGTGGCCGGCCGGCCCGGTACATACCACCGGGGAGGCGGAAGCTTCGAGCTTCCAGTGGCTGCGGAAGTTTTGAATGAAGCTTCTGCCGCCTGCAGTGCCGCCCGCTGTCGCCTCGTCACCCGCAGCTGCCGCCCGCTTGCTCCGAGGATTTCCGGTGCCGGTCCCTCGCCGGACCGGTACAAACCGGCCGGTACCGGCAGTACCAGACCGAAACCTAAAACGTTGCTTTTGACAGGAGAACCTTATTGAGATTCCAGTTTGTGTCATGATCCTTTTTGTGTGAACTTCCACTAGAGGCTGAGATTTGAATGCTCGTTGTTGCGGATTAAATTTTTAGTAAATCATATTTCACTCCAGTACTTGTTTATCCAATCTTTATGTTGAACTAGCTCAGAAGATATTCACAGACCAAATTTAGAAGTACGTACCAGCAAAAAGTTTCTACTTTTTTGAAATATCAACTGCAATCACATCTCTCAAAATTTTTGAAGCAAAGAAAGTTCATGTTGTTGCTACTCTTTTTTGTCTACATCCATTATCTTACAGCTTATGACAATGCAATATTTGTACGGTTGTATGAGAAATTTAGGTTCTTTTGCAACTTGTTAATTTTACCATTGGCCTCAGGGCTCAGAGAAGAAAAAGGGGCAATATATACTGTAACCTATCACTAAAACATTAGAAGCAATAGGTTATGGAGATATAATATCCATGATTATGTTAACTTGTTTTGTACCCTAGCATGTTCTGAGATATCTTTTACTCACACTAATACTATGTTACTAACACATGACTCAATGATCGAATCCTGTTGAGTCTCTTGTAATAACACAACCGAGATTAAATTTGTGAACTTGGTTTATTTGTCATCATAATTAACTTATTTTGCTGGAGATTTTGATAAAAATAATCATTTTGTTAATTGTATAGCTAAGGACCCTCTACACATTCAGTATAGTGTTTTTTTAGTGACAAAAAAACAATGATTAGTTACCCAACCAGTCTAATAGATAGAGTTTGAACCAAGGTTTTGAGTATCAGTCCATCCTAGTGTCTTAAACCGATATGTATTGGACATACTAATACTAAATGGGTGTCTTGGACTGGTACATACTATATGTACCAACAATGAATGATATTGGTACCAGATTAACACTAAGTGGTATTGGTACTAGATGTACTGACACTATATGTATCGGTACCAATACCTTGGTTTGAACCATGGTTTGAAGTTTCGGTCTGGTGGTTCGGTCTGGTTGGCCACCGAACCGGTATGTATCGGCAGCATGCGAAGCTTCTGCCAGTGCCGTTTGAAGTTTCTTCCAGCTGGAAGCTTCAAATGAAGCTTTCGCCAATTATGCTAGCGCTGTTCGAAGCTTCCGCTAGCGTCGAAGCTTCTGCCAGCGCCGTTCGAAGCTTTAGCCAGTGTCAAAGCTTCCGCCAGCGCCGTTCGAAGCTTCCGCTAGTGTTGAAGCTTCCGCTAGCGCCACCTCGGTACACCATGGCTTTAGGATTGGCCTTCCATCGGATCGATACAAATTGGAGGAACAGGCCTGTACCAAACTAATTCCTCAATCCATAGTTTGAACCAAGGATTGGAAAACTGGTTCGGCGACTCGGATTGGTACGGTATGGTTTCGTACCGGAGAACCGGGCGGCAACAAGTAGAAACTTGGCGGCTCTGGAAGCTTAAGCTTTTGGCTACGGCGGAAGCTTCATTCCGTGGAAGCTTCGCCGCCGAACGAAGCTTTCGGAAGCTTCCGCTATCGCCGAACGAACCGGACTGGTACGTATTGGACGGAACGGTTTTGTATTCCTTGGTTTGAACCATTCTTTTTCTTATGAACTATGATGCTTACCTTTTTCATTTACTAGAAGTTTTACTTGCCTCACGGCCATTTAAGTGGTGAGTATGATTAACCTGCTGTAGCCAAAACACAAGTAGCTGGACGTTACAATATGCACATCAATTGTATTATTTTTTCCAGTGCAGACATCTCGATATTGGAAGTCAATCTTAGCAGCATTGCTCAAACTAGTTGCCATTCCTTTATTCATGTATTGAAGCCATCACTGCACTTTCTTCAATACCTTGGAAATCTGTACCTGATAATTATCACTATTATTCATACAAGTCATCAGCGGAAATAAACTAGTACTTCGAAAACTATATATGGCTTGTATTTTTTAATCTAGTAATACAATAAATAACATAACTTGGAATTTATGTCCTGCTGACACGGAATTGAAGGTTTAAAATTTAGATTTCACCAGAACATAGGGTTGTTCATGCATATCTTGATACTTGCATATTCAATTTCATTGTTATCTTGTATTACTGTTTACAATGTTTATATATATATATAATTGAGATTTGAGGTATGTTCTATTATCTTCACAGGGTGTTGCTATGCCTGCAATGAATAACATACTCTCCAAATGGATTCCTGTCTCTGAGAGGAGCAGATCACTTGCACTGGTCTACAGTGGAATGTCTGTTACTGGCTTGGCCTTTTCCCCAATTCTAATTCACAAATTCGGCTGGCCTTCTGTTTTCTATGTATTTGGATCCCTTGGGAGTATTTGGTTTTGGTTATGGAAAAGCAAAGTATGGTCCTTCACCGCATATGACATTCCTTCTCTGTTTATTCAATTTTTCCTGGTTTTAAGGGGTCTTCCATCGTTTCAAACATGCATCATGTTGATATTCTTGAACTCATGTTTAACTATAAAAGTTTTGCAGTGTTGTTTTTCATCTGATTTAATTATATAAGCTACTATCAAGAGAAACATTTAAAATTATCACTTAATGCATTTGGTTAATTTATTGATCAGATACATGTCAGAGTGAACTTTGTGTCAATGTTTGTTTCTCTCCAACTTTAATGACAATGATTTGACTTAATATGGGTGCCCTATGAACTATGTTCTTTATGCATATATAGATATGTTACAAATGTGCAAAGAAAGAGAAAAAGTTGAATGCAAACATTTATAGATACATCTATTAAGTTAGCATTTACATGTTCGTGCATGTCATCATGTATATAACAACATGTCTTATGCGATTCATTAAATATTAACTGTGGCCTAGAAATTGCTAACATTGGGTTATCATATTCATTGTCTCTACCCTTTTTTCTTCTGTCTCCAATCAGGCATATAGCTCTCCAAAAGAAGACCCTGAGCTTCGTGAAGATGAAAAGAAGCTTATCCTAGGGGGAAGTGTCTCAAAGGAACCTGTTTCTTCCATTCCATGGAAATTAATCCTGTCAAAGGCCCCTGTTTGGGCTCTGATAATATCACATTTCTGTCATAACTGGGGCACTTTTATTCTATTAACATGGATGCCGACATACTATAATCAGGTACTCTATGTTACTTCCCCACATCTCGTTTACATTTATTTGTCCTGCAATTGTTTAGCTGCTGTTCTCAAAATTGATGCATTGCGGAGCTTGATGTATTATAAGTTCTTTTGGAAATAAAAAAAGATCGGAGAGAAGAGGAAAACCTGCATTACGTGGTTTTGTGTTGTTATTGCATGTTTCTAAAATCCTTTGAAGCAAATTAAATTGCTGATTTCCCTGTATGTTTTGGTAGATGGTGCTTGTTCAGGCTACTAATTAGAATTAGTACTGCTGTACCTCATGGTGCTGGATCGTGAAAATGCTATACAGTTTAGAACATTTGTTGCAGCGATTCTTCAGCACAAACAGTACCCAGTCTTTTTTTTTTTTTTTCCATTTAATCCTGCTCTGTGATCGCATATAGTTCATCTCATCACACTGGATAGTCCTCAGGCTCCTACCACATGCCATTACTATAAGTCTCTACCTTTGTGAGGTCCCCAAAATTAATTGTTATCAGTCTAAAAAACATTAATAGACAAATATATTATTACCTTGGACCAATGGGTTATTATTTTATCCAATTTAACTGGCCGAGTCTTCTAGAAGTAACAAAGTCACTAATGTCCATTTCTAATCTGAACGTATCAACATAGTTTGCTTTTTATTAATCCCTGTCATATCTTATTGGTGCTTTTGTTGTTAGAATCAGATTTGTCACCAAGGAAACTATATTGGAAAACATGTCCATGCTACAAAAGCAAAAAACTCATTCACCATGCCAAGTCTATCTGCTTATGTTCAATATTAATGGAAAAGCTAGAGAGATCATGCATCTTTATTTTCTAAATCCTGGAAACAACTTGCATAGATGAAGTAAAACCGATTATCTGTATCCTTTTATTGACTGAAGAAGGAGACTGTTTCCTTCTACTTGCGGGAATGACTTTTGTTATTTAATATCGAGTGCTGCCTTGTTAAATTCATTTAACTTTGCACAATATCTTAACTGAGTTGGGAATGAAGTCTTTTCAAGTAACTAGTTACCTTTTTGCTTTTGGAAAAAAAGGGAATTATGCCAAATCAAGGTTGATCAAGGTTGGCAGTAGATTCTCCTTTTTCCTTTTCTTTCCTGAAAAGTTATATATAAGACACCTAATTTTGGTGAAGAGCGAATTCAGTAGAAGACACCTAATTTCCTGAAAATGTAATTAGTCTTTTCAAGTAACTAATTACCATTTCGCTTTTGCAAAAAAGGGAACTATACAAATCAAGGTTGGTAGTAGATTATCCTTTCTCTTGGTTTTTTTTCCTGAAAAGTTATATATAAGACACCTAATTTTGATGAAGAGCGAATTCAGTAAAAGGCAAAGTAAACATCTTACCGGCCTTCAAGGTGATAACGTGCTTTACAATGCATAGATGTTCCTTTCTTGTGACCAATTGTGGTATAGACTATAGACTTTTGCTAATGATAGTATATAAATGTTACTGTCTTTGTACCAGCATGTTTTACTACTCAAGAGTCTCATAATTAATTGCTTTCTTCGGGTGTTGAAATTTAATCTCACCGAGTCTGGTCTGTTGTGTGTTTTGCCATGGTTAACTATGGCTGTGTTCGCAAATATAGGGGGATGGATTGCAGATACTCTTGTGGCAAAAGGAGTTTCTATAACCAACGTCCGCAAAGTAAGACAATACACTTGAATATTTGACCAACATGCAGTAGATTATTGTGCTGTTCAATTTACTATTTTCTTGGCTAACAATCTTTGTAGGTCATTATGTAAATTTTTGTGGGAATAGTTTGAAACTTGTTGTTAATCCCTCTATTCTCTGCCTCTCTTCAGCGATCCTCATCATAAATTACCTCCTTTCTCGTAGTCTAGTAGAGGCTATAGAGCATTTCAATTATGCCTCAATATCTTGTTTCTTTGATGAGATGAATTTGTTAAAATGTTCTAAAATACTTTGATCATTTGTTGCACATTGTTGGATTCTTGCAGATAATGCAGTCAATTGGCTTCCTAGGGCCTGCTTTCTTTCTCACACAGTTGAGTCATGTGCGAACTCCAGCTTTAGCTGTGCTATGCATGGCATGCAGTCAGGTGTTAGCCTATAACCAGTTCAATTTTAGCCTGAGTTCATGGTACTGTTCACATTGGTGAGCAGGGACCAAGTATCAAAGTTTGTCCTTATTTAGAATTTTTAAAAAAGATATATACAGTTCTGTATATTTTGCTTTGACTTCGCCTTTTTGTTTCTTTTTTGACCTCTTTAATGCTTTCATTCACGAAGAAAGTGACTTGACGGAAAAAGTGCTTTATATGAACTTGAAACTGATAGTCCTAACAAAGACAATTTTGATTTCCTATCTAGACATCTATCTTTTATTTCGCAGGTTACCCTTTATACCTTATCAGTTACTTCATACCTATCTGCCGTATTAGTCAGATGTCTTTCTTTTTCAGGGCAGTGATGCCTTTTCCCAGTCTGGTCTATATTCTAATCACCAAGATATTGGGCCACGCTATGCGGTATGTTCTACTCTACATCACTCAAGATTTGGTGAACATCCTAGAGACTTGTTGTTTTGCTTTAAATATATGCAGCATGAACTTAGTGAAAAAATTGCTATTAGTTCCCAGCTCAATTTTGCAAAAAGAATTTGATTATGTTACCCATAGGAAACCCCTTGGGATATAAGTTCACCTATATGAACATGTCAATTTTCTGCTAAATAAGCAGAAAGTTCCCAAACTTTTATCTTCAAACTAGATTAGATTTTGATTTCCTGCAATCCATTTACTTGAAAAAAGATAATGGAAAATGCAGGGAGTTTTGTTGGGACTATCAAACACTGCAGGGGTTCTTGCTGGAGTTTTTGGAACTGCTGTAACTGGATCCATCCTACAACGAGGTAATCTTCTATCCTTTGCTATTTAAACGAATTTCATTGATAAACAGACTTTCTACTACTAATAGCTCAACTTTTTTTTCTCCTTTCGCTTCAAATTGGCAGGCTCCTGGGATGATGTTTTCAAGGTATCTGTGATCTTGTACATCATTGGTACCGTGGTTTGGAACATCTTTTCTACTGGTGAGAAAGTTCTTGACTAAGAAGATTAGTAGAAAATGCAACAAGTATCAAATACAAAGGAAATGTTTGGTCAATGTATAGAGACTAAAAGCCAAAACATCATACTGGAGCAAGCCCAGAGCAATCCAACATATGTGAGGCTTATGACAATACATGGCAGATGAAGCCGATGAGCCAAAGCTATTCAAACAGCATTTCATACGCAAATTATTTCATATCAATGCCCATCAACATATTTGTAGCCAAAAAACTCTGAAATGGTGCAGGTGTCTTGGTTCTTTTTTCAATCTCATTCTTACAGGCGAACAGAAGGTCTTGCCTTTCTCCTGTCTCTGATTGGTCTCTGGTGCGGTATGCATTACTTGGCACCAAGAGCAACAGTTGATTAAAATTGTGACATTCAAAGGGAGTTCACTTTGGAGAGCAACATATTATTTCTTGTCAAATGCATCTCCAAGATAACTTCATATTCACAATTGTACCATTAATGTTGCATCTTTTAAGTAATATATATCTTGTGTCTGATGCTTCATCCTGCTCGGTGTAGCGGTCCTCGCAGGGTGGCCTGCTAGAGGGTCCTTATGAATCGTTATTACCTCCCTTATTTCTCGAAGTCTTTAGTCGTTAATCCTAGTTGACCCCTCTAGGTCTTATTTCTTATGCTTATCCATATGGCATAAGAATCATATTGGAGACCTGAACACTCAGCTTAAGTGTTCTCTGACAGATACCCAACACAAAATTTTATAGTTCAACTGAAAGAAGGGTACCAGCTTGAGATTCTCAAGCTTCAAATGCTTGACAAAAAAAAAACCGTGGACAAATTTCAAATCATCCTGTGGATTTCTTAGATGATCACTCAAATTTTTTACTTCCATGAGTTTCTTACTTTTTAGTAAGAATATATACCTAACAATTCCAGTATGTGGATCTTATCTATGTGATCTGGTTAGACTAACCCGAATCTGAATTGTATATTAATTGAGTTAAAAAATTTTAACTCAAATTTGACTCATATTTAAATGAGTCAACTTGACACGATTTGAATAATAGATTTAATAAAATGAGCTGCATGTTAACCTATGACACGATTCAGAGTCAACGGCTAAGGCTGTGTTTTTAGCATAACTTTTCTGATTTTTACTGTGTAAATTTTGGTGGAAAACTACTAAAAAAAAAAAAAAAAAAAGCTTGATCTTTTATGCTAAGGTGTTGAATTGTTGATTGATTCAATCTGAATTTAAATCCTAACTCGGACATCTAATCTATTTTTTGAATGTAAATTATTCCACAATTTGTGGACGACAATTCCAAAATAGTAACCGTCTAACCGACATGTACTCTTTAACCATGAACTGCACCATATTAATTAAAAAGTTTTTTTTTACTATTTAAGTAATTTTGTTAATTACACCCTAATCAAACTAAAATCTCTCCGCAGATCTAGGAAATTGCTATAACTTTACCTTTTTGTGTTTTGGTGTTGTTCAATAGATTTATTTATTTTATTTTATTATTATAAGGTTCAATTGGTAGTTTGATCTGTGTGAAGTGTGAACATTAACATTTTTCATATAATTTTATCCAATACCTAATTAATTATATATATACCAAGCATTTTTAGTTATTTTTATATTGGATTAATTTTTCTATATTTATATAGCTAGTATTTGTTTTAAGAGAATAGTTTTTCTAGCCATTATTTCTTTTAGGATATGCAGTTCTCTATCCATAATATACCAAATGATTCACTTTTGATTGTTTATATTTACGATTAGATATATATAATGCATTATTTATTACCATTGTTTATGTATATGATACATAATCCATCGAGGTCACACAAAGGCTGAATCACAAGACCGACGGCACTTGACAAGGAGGGGGAGGGCCAGCGGAGGGCGGGAGGCTAGGAGGAGTGTAGGAGACTCGGGAGTCACGGCTTTCACCTTTCGCAGGTGCACTTCGCAGACTCGGGAAACGAGAGTCGAGACTCGGGAGACGAGAGTTGAGACTCGAGAGCAGCAGAGAAAAACCCCAATCGCCCGAACGAACCATGGAATCAGACCAAAAATCGGCAAACCAAGTAACCAACCAAACCCTAAATAAAACATCGGTTCGGTTTACACGGTTTTTGATTTCATTAAACTGAAACCGAACCAAATTTAATTTTTTTATCTTCAAATTGAACCAAACTGAACCGTTTAGGGTTCAAAACCGAACCGATGGTTCGATTCGATTCGGTTCAATTTTTTGGTTCAAACCAAAGTACATAATTTATTAGTAAAATATTGTTCTTACCAATAAAATAAATTTTATTTTGATGTAACGGTGCAGCAATTTGAATATGTTTATAAATTGACATTGTAATATGGCTTTAAATGTCTTAATTGTCCATATAAACCTATGCATCACTTGCTAACAATTGTGATGATTTAAAGCATGAAAAAAAAACCTTTTGCCATCTTGCTGACAAGATGAAGAAAATATTCTTTATTGCTGAGATTTTCCCGCTTTCATATATTTTTCTTTTATCTCTTCTTAATTTGTTGGTCTTGGCTGCTCAATGCCGAACAACTTCTCCACAGTAGTGCCGGCAGAAAAGGAGTACCCAGTTGTATCCGTATGTTTAATCCGAAATTAACTCACACGAGACCCGGATTTTCACCTAAGGATAAGCCGCAATGCGCCTCCGAGTTTTATCTTTCTAACTCTCTTTTAAATATTATTTATAAGTTTTATTGCTTCATAATATATATTTTTATTTTATATTTAAATAAAAAAAAATATATAATTTTAGACCAACAGAAATTGCTTTTTTAGCTAGCTGAGCCTTTAAACTAGGCTGTGTTTAATGCAGCGGATGGAAAGTGGGATGGAAGGGAATTAGATAGGAAAGGAGAGGGAAAGGAAAGCAGGGCGGATGGAAAGGTTTTTACTATAGCTATAGTATTTTTTCGTCCAATTCGGACGGAACATAGATTGTGACAAAAAACTGCACTGTTCATCTAATTTCAGCTACAGTATTTTCCTTTATCTTTCCATCCCACTTTCCATCCGCTGCATTAAACAACCCAAATTAGTTTTCTTTTTTATTTTCCTTCCCATTCCACTTTCCATCCGCTGCATTAAACACAGCCTTAAACTCTTGTACTTCAAAACCTTATATTTGAATTTCCTAAATGTAGATAATTATTTGTAATGATAGCAAAGAGTAGATAATATTGTACACAGAGATGCAAAAATAAAATAAAAAGTTTGTTAATCTTCAAAAGCTCAAACGGCTTTAAGAAATTTAAGATTTGCGTGTATAACCAGTGGCTGCTTGCTGGATTTACCTTTCGCTACTCTTCCCCCAACATGATTAGTCTCGTATAATGTTGGCGTGGGGATACCAGGATGAGGCACACAAAAAAATGGTGCGCAACACTTCCCATTTGCTTGGATGGCATTTCCTTTCATATTTATTCCATAACTTTCGTTATGTAGTAACAATAATGTTTAAGCTTTGCTTGTAAAAGTGAGTCCCTTCGATTTGGTTACAAAAGTAGAATAGAGAACAATTTTTAGTCACAGTAAATAACAAGAAACTCACATGTATGGAACATGAAAAGCATATCAAATTGATTATGCTAGCGCACACGATAAGAAGGTTAACTTCAAGTTTCATAGGGAGCGAACAGCATGGATCGGCAGTTTCATATTGTGCTTTCGAAAAGAAAGTTGTTATTTTGCCAGGTCTCTCTCCTTTTCTGTTCCTCCAGCCTGCACATATGAAAATAATACCATGATAAAGAGAAATGATTTCCCCGGGAATATGGCATGCCCCTTATCAAGCTCCTCGTGTACCTGTACAAGTCTGAAGACCAGTAATATGCATCCCAAGCGGAGATTTCCTGTAAGAACAAATTGTTTTGTTTCTTCAGATGGTTTCCACCCATTGCTAAGGAGAAAGCTAGATAGAGTAGGAATATAGGCTGATCTTCATAATCAATCAATGTATCGTTTACCAATGAGAACACGTGCGAACTTCAAGTCTGAGCAGTATGAAGTACCAGAGACGCAGCTTGATTCTCTAACTCCGTCTAAAGTATCTAATGAAGCAGCTTTACTTGGAGCAAATGTGGCAGAAATATCTCCTTGGTGGGAGAAGTTCCCTAAGTGTTGGTTGATGGTGCTGTTATGCTTCTTTGCTTTTCTACTTTGCAATATGGACCGGGTATGTTTTTTTTTTTTTCTGGTTCTACTGATGGCCTTTTATTGTGTTCACATACTGTGCTATTATTATACAGATTCCATTTGTGCATTTAGTTGCTAACTATGAGCATTTTGTATTCTATTGATATGAATCAACATCAGGTTAACATGAGCATTGCTATCCTCCCAATGGCGGTAGAATTTAATTGGAATTCAGCAACTATGGGTTTGATTCAGTCATCTTTTTTCTGGGGCTAACTGTTCACTCAGGTTTGTTGTGGGGACTATTATGATTGGAAATTCTCTAACCTAAATTCAGAAGGGCTCAAAAGCCATATCGAGCTAATTTGTATTTATGCTCTATTGGCTAATTGTCTTTTGAAATAATTGAATTATGTGGAATCTTCAAGAGTAACATTGGTGTCTAATCAGAATCCTTTGTGCTGATGCAAATGCTATTAACAAGTTTTATGATACTGCATGCAGATTGTGAAGTAGGGGAAGATTACCTAAGATCGTCTCTAGGTATGGAGCTTAAAACATCAAGAAAACTAGGGCATGCGGTCCTATGAAATAGCAAGGAAATAAACAACAAGAAAAGGAGAAGAGGGTAGAAGTCACCTTGTGGCCCCTATTAGGGAAGGGGCCTAAATCCCTTTCTTTGTCCTCGCTCCCGAATCTTGGCGATGAGGCTTAGAATAGGGTTATTAAACGTCCTACATTCAAATCAAATGAACAAGGGGAGGACGAAATACAAGTGTCCCCAAACTCCCCTTAAACTATGACAAGGAAGTCCTTAGCTGTTCTTGATCAAGGCTTCGAAGTTGTTCCCCTTTGATTGGCGTGGGAGAAGGTTGGAGACCAGCATGTTGATGGCGTCAATGCATAAATAACTTCAAGGAGAGGAGGCTAGCTTTGGAGGAGAATAAGAAGAGAAGAGGAAGAAGAACTCTCGCACAAGAAGAAGAGAAGGGGGAAGAGGAGATAGTTCGATTGGAGTCCACCAAGCCAAGACAATGCTCACGCATCACACATAGGGTTTTTTTTTCCTCAAAGGCATAAAACTAAGTGCAATGTGAAAATACAAGGCTTTTAAAACCCTCTCCTTCCCTCAACGTCCACGTGGGTTAAGTTACAAAAATGGCCCTCATTTGAAATTCAAATCAATGGCTAGATGTAGGCTGATTTTAAATTGATGATGGGGATTGGTCTTCACTTGCTTGGCGTCTAAGTTGCTGGTGGTGTCATGGCATGCATTGATTGCATGTTAGATGCGCATGCAAGCTTCTTGAATGGCTTTGGGGCTGGTTGGCGCATGCACATCCTATTGGTGTGTGAAGAGTTGTCTTGATGATCATTGGTGGAGCGTAGAGGCTGAAATTGAATGCTAGGTTGGTGTTGGCGCCTAAGAGGTGGATTTGATTTGTCTTGGCGCCCATGATATGTCAACATGCTGAATTATCTCTTTGAGGTGGCGGCCAAGTGGCATAGAATGATTTGTTGCTTTGTTGGATTGAATCTTGACTTAATGGAGGATTAATGGATGGTGGATCTTCCTTGATTTTGAAGTGTTGGATGAAGGACTGATCTTGAGTGGATTGTTGCCTTTGATGGATGGTGGATCTTGATTGGATCATTGGGGAGCTAGATGGAGGGCTGATCTTGAGTCTTGGGAAGGAGTTGGTGCCTTGTAGTGAATTACATGTGCAATAAACCCTAGGCTAAGAACAACCTACTACATAATCTAGGAAAATAAAACATGCTTAAAGAAAATAAAATCTTAGGCTAACCCTATTCTAAAGTAAGAACATGAAAGTAAAGACATGCATAATTAAATCCTGAAGATGCCCCTACATCAGCTTTCTCGGGGGCAAAGAATTCTTCTCCGAAGAATAAAAAGTGAAGTTCCAAGTTGTAGCTTTTGGTGGCCAACCCAAGGTACAAAGATCATCTCGGTTAGGGAAACCTAGGTGATCTTTGCTATAGAGTTCTAGTTTTGGGGGCCACCCCAATGTATGATGATTGTCTTCAGCCTTCTTGATGTCATCATTCCTGCCAATAAGAGAAGAATTTTTGAAAGCTACTGTTTTCTCACATGCCACAATAATGTATGATTTGAAAACATGATATTTGAAAGTAATAGCTTTGAATGAAAGACATGGCAGGTATGACCATTGAATTCTAGACATTATGCATGATGTTTTTTTCTAAAGCATGATTTGGAAGAACTAAACCAATATTAGATTCATGAGCAATTTTACCATGTAGCTTTTCATTTAGTGCAAAAGATGATTTCATGTTTAGCATATGCAAAGCCATGGTTGTGTCAAAACAAATTTTAAATTTGCAAGCAGCATAGCGAAAGGCCTTGTACATCATAGGGTAGTCCTTAATTGGGGAATGTGTGTCCATTAAAGTATGGTATAGGATTGAGCTCTTGGGTGGTTTAGGACAAAGTTCAATGTTGGGTTCCCATGGTATGATTGGAAGTATTACCAAGTCAAGAGTGGGAATATGTTGGGTTGATTCCAATGGTGATGCTTCTAAGATTGGGGGTTCTAGGGGTAGGTCAATAGAGGGCTCCATGATAATTGGATCAAGAGGCGATTCAAGTTTAGTTGGCACAATTTTCTCAAGGCTTTCAATTGGGTCAAGTTTAGGAGAGGGCTGAGGTAATTCTAAGTATAGAGATTTTGGGTGCTCGGGTCTAGGCCCTAATTGTGAAGGTAATGATGAGGATCCTAGCAGGTACCGATGGCAAACTATGGGTTTAGGAGGGATCGAGCTATGGTTTAGCTCACTAAATGTGTTTAAGTGGGGAGTTTTTATTTGGTCAATCACAAGAATCTCCACTTTATACTCTTTTATAGGCTCAGAAATTATGGTAAGGGTTTGAGGATTTTCTAGAAGATGAGTTCCCTTAATGTCCTCATGGTCAATCTCTATTTCATGTGTTTCATCCTCATAGATGTTGCTGTCTCTCTTCTTTTCTTTCTCAATTTCCTGTGCTACTAGGTTCATGAACTGTTGACACAGATCTTTCATCTTAGACCAACCATTTTTAATTTGCTCATTTTGCCTTTTAATTTGCTTACTTTGCTCTTCAATTTCCCTAGCCCAATTGTCAAAAGTCCCATTGGTGTTAACTTGTGTTAGTTTTTCATCCTTAGGGTAGATTGTGTGTTCCAAACCTTTATGTATAAAGCTATAGCACCAAGGTTTGCTAAAATAATATCCTTGATAATCATCAATGAATTCTTTCCCTAATAAGATGTCAAATCCTTCTAAACTCATCACATCACACCAAATTTCGGTTTTGATATTGCCTAATTGAATGGAAACTAAGTATTGAAAGTCAATTAAACTAATTCTCAAATCATCCCAAGTTATGCAATAAGGGTTGGGATGTTTTTCTATGGTGAGGCCAAATCGTTCAAGGGCTTTTCTGGATATAACATTAAACTTGACTTGATGATCAATGACGGTTTTACTATGGCATCCATTGCAAAAGGTGTATGTTGTGAAGCAACTAGGTCTATGGGTGATTACTTTATAATCCCTATCAATAATAAGTTCTCTTTTAGCTATTAAGTCCCTTCGATGAAAGTGACGCACCATGTTAAACAAGAAAAATAATAAGATGGAAGTTAGAGTTAAGGAAAAAGAGAAAAAAAGGGATTGATTCTGGAATTAGGGTTACAAGCATATAAGAGGATAGGGTAAGTATGTAATCGGGTATCAAACCCATTAACATGACCTAACCCGTTAACTAACACAGCATACTCTTAACACACCCCCTCAAGCTGGAGCAAATATATCAATCATGCCCAGCTTGTTACAGAATTCACCCACTTTGGCTGTGTTGAGAGCTTTAGTAAAGATATCTGCGACTTGCTCTTCAGATTTGGTGTATGGAGTGGTGATTTGACGAGTTGAAATAGCATCTCTGATAAAGTGACAATCAACTTCAACATGTTTAGTGCGCTCATGAAAGGATGGATTATTTGCAATAAAAATAGCTGACTGGTTATCACAATGCATAATCATGGGACTTTCCACAACTAAGCCAAATTCCATAATTAAACCTTTGATCCATAATAGTTCACATGTGGTATGGGCCATAGCCCGGTACTCAGCTTCACAACTAGATCTAGACACCACATTTTGTTTCTTGCTCTTCCAAGTGACCAAATTTCCCCCAACGTATACACAAAAACCTGATATAGATTTACGGTCATCCACGTTCCCTGCATAATCAGCATCAGAGTAGGACTCAACAGTGAGGTGTCCATTTTGTTTGTACAGGAGACCTTTCCCTGGGCATTTCTTGAGATATTGGAGAATGCGTAGCACAGCTTTCCAGTGACACTCTTTGGGGGACTGCATGAACTGACTGACTACACCAACTGCAAATGAAATATCTGGACGAGTAACAGTAAGATAAATGAGTTTGCCTACAACCTGTCGGTACAAGAGAGGATCAGTATCGTTAGATGTTTCCCACAAGCTATGTCGTTCATTTGGGACCATTGGCACATCATGGGGTTTGCACTCTAACATCCCAGTGTCAGACAGAAGGTCAAGTACATACTTTCTTTGAGATAAGTGAACATTTGAACCTTTATAGGCAATTTCAATGCCAAGAAAATAACGAGGTTTACCCATATCGCGAAGGGAGAATTGCGAATGAAGAAAAGTCTTGGTCTCATGGATGCCTTTGGAGTCATTGCCAGATAAAAGGATGTCATCAACATAAATAGCCAAGATGATAATACCAGAAGATGATTTCTTGATAAAGATTGAGTGATCAGATTTACAGTGAAGAAAGCCAATCTGAGAGATGATAGTAGAGAACTTCTGGAACCACGCTCGCGGGCTTTGTTTGAGACCATATATAGCCTTGTGTAACTTGCAGACCATCCCCCCCGGCTTGACATAACCAGGAGGTTGATGCATGTAAACATCTTCAGTAAGATCACCATAGAGAAATGCGTTCTTAATATCCAGCTGATGAAGGGACCATCCAAGGTTAATGGCAAGCGAAAGGATAATGCGAACAGAATTCAACCGGGCAACCGGAGAGAACGTATCCAAGTAGTCAACACCATATATCTGTGTAAAGCCTTTGGCTACCAAGCGGGCCTTATAGCGATGAACAGAACCATCAGGGTTATGTTTGACAGTGTACACCCACCGACACATAATCGGGCGAGCACCAGAAGGAAGAGGAACAAGACTCCAGGTGCGGCGCGCTGTAAGAGCATCCATTTCCTCATCCATGGCAGTCTTCCAGTGTGGAAGAGAAAGGGCAGTAGAATGGCTGGTAGGAACAGTGCTCAAGGATAATGTAGTAATAAAGACATTATGAAATGTGGAAATACGGGCGTACGAAACATAATGAGAAATGGGATACTTAGCGGTCGAGCGACGCCCTTTGCGTAGAGCAATGGGCATATCATCCGGAGCGGGACAAGGAGCCTCAGGCAAAGTCGAGGCAGGTGGGGTAGCCGGAGCTGGAGCGGCTGGTGCCCTGCGATGATACACCTGTAAAGGAACAGAAGAGGTACCAGGAGCCAACAATGGCACAGAGGGCACATCTAAGGGGCATGGAGAAGGTAATGGAATACGAAGATCAGTAGTGACCGAATTGGAGAAGTATGGTGTAGATTCAAAGAATGATACATCCATACTCACAAAATACCGTCCCATCTTGGGATCAAAACATCTGTATCCCTTCTGAGTGCGAGAGTAGCCAAGAAATACACATTTAACAGCACGTGGACTCAACTTATCATTTCCTGGAGAAAGATTGTGAACATAGCAAAGACAGCCAAATGTCTTGGGGGGAATGGAGAATGTAGGGCAGTCCGGTGAAAGAATGGAAATAGGAGATTTACCCTGAAGTGTGGAGGTAGGAATCCTATTGATTAAGTAGTTGGCAGTCAGAACAGCATCACCCCAAAAGTGCTTAGGGACACGCATGTGAAACATAAGAGCACGAGTGACATCAAGAAGGTGACGGTTCTTGCGTTCAGCAACACCATTCTGTTGAGAGGTATAAGGACAAGTAGTTTGGTGATGAATTCCTTGAGATTCACAAAACCTGGTAAAACTTAAACTGATGTACTCAAGTGCATTATCAGTGCACAAAATTTTCAACGGTAAACCAAATTGATTTTTAATCTCAAGGTAGAACAATTGGAAAACATGGAGCACATCAGAGCGATTTTTCAATAAATAAATCCAACACATGCGAGAATAGTCATCTATAAATGTCACAAAGTATTTAAAACCATCTCTGGTGGAAACAGGACTCGGACCCCAAATGTCTGAATGAACAACATGAAAGGGAACAACTGTAGGGGGGCTAACACTTTTAGGAAAGGAGGTGCGATGATGCTTTCCAACCTGACATGCATCACACTCAAAGTTAGGACAAGATTTAAGAGACAAAAATTGCTGCACTTTTGCTGAGGAGATGTGACCCAAGCGACAATGCCACGTGTAGGGTGAAGAAGCAGCCGTCAAAACACGAGTGAGGATAGATGCAGGTTCAGTCAACACATAGACACCGCCAACTTTAAGCCCCCCACCAATCTTCGCCTTCGTCCTGAGGTCCTGAAAAACACAAGAGGAAGAAAAAAAGGTGATTGAACAGCTCAGGTTAGTTGTGAGGGCATACACAGAAAGAAGATTAACTGGAAACTGTGGGACATAAAGAACATTATTTAAGGTAATTGTGGAGCTTAAGCGAACGGTTCCTATGCCATGAACAGGGATAAGAGAGCCATCAGCAATAGATACTGGGCTATGGTTGGTATCAAGTTGCAGTGAATCAAACAATGAACGATTACCTGAAACATGAGAAGTAGCCCCAGAATCTAAGATCCAGGTATTAGGAGATGCAGCAAGGGAGGCAATACCAGAAACAGCAGGAGTAGTAGCCACCAAGGATGAGGAGGATTCGGCCTGGGCTGCCAATCTAACGAGGCGATCATACTCGGCTGAAGATACGGTGATCGTCGAGTCAGATGAAGGAGGTATAGCAGCCGGTGCAGAGGTAGAGGAACCAGAATCAGCAGCCAACTTGGCATATGTAGGTTTACCAAACTTTTTCCAACACCGGTCTGAGGAGTGATTAATACGGCCACAGTGTTCACAGGGAATAGTGGATCGGCCACGTCCTCTCCCTCGACTAGAGCCACCAGCACCACGTCGACCACCATAGGGAGCAATAAGTGCACTACTAACCGGGGCGGTAGGAGTGCCCATGGAGACGCGCAGAAGGCGAGAATAAACACTCTGAATTGTTGAGACAGAAGGATCAGCCAGTAGTTGAGCTTTAGCAGCCGCATAAGAGTCATCGAGGGCAGTAAGAAACCGGGAAACAAACAATTCTTGTCGTTGTTGAATAGTCACCGAAACATCAGCAGTCGGCGGTTGTAACATTTGCAATTGATCCCATTTGCCCTTAAGAACCCGATAAAGGTCTGGTGTAGACATTCCTGCTTGTTTAAGATTGAAGAGATCCTCATACAGTTGATGAACTTGACCGATAGTCTCCTGAGGAGCATAAATAGATATCAGTGCGTCCCAAATTTCTTTTGCTGTGTCCAAGCACATGACAGTTGATGCTATACTTGTCTCAATGTTGGCCAGAAGAGACGTGACAACAGCCATGTCCGAACGTTTCCAGGACTCATAAGAAGCATCTGAGGGGCTTGGAGGCATGCTAGTAAGATGCAGTTCTTTCCCATGTGAACCAAGATAAAAACGTATAGATCTAGCCCAAAGTAAGTAGTTACTACCATCAAATTTAACAGTGGTTGCAACACTAGAAGCAGGCTTAAATTCATGCATAGTGGAGAAATCCATATAGAGAAGTATCTAGATCAGATTTGATTTCTGCAGTTAACGTAGTGAAGTTGGGCTATAATACCGTAAGGATCCAATAGGAGAAAACGTGAAACCTGCGGCTGGCTGGAGAGAGCAATCGTACGTGCGAACCGCGTGAAACCTGTGGCTGACTGGAGAGAGCGATCATCCACGCTCAAGGGGGAGGCGGCGAACCGCGAGCGATCGTACTGCAAGAGAGCTTGAGAGAGCGGCTGGCTGGAGCAAGAGAGCTTGATCGAAGAGGAGATGGCGAGCGATGAGGCAGCGAAGGGGGAGGCGGCGATCACCAGATAGTGCGGCTGCTGAGATCGAGCGCCTGGAGGAAACCCACCGGAAGAATCGCGTGTGGAAGATCGCTGGAAGAATGATCGCCTGGAGAATCGCCGGTCAAGCGGTAAGCAGCTCCAGCCGCCGGGCGGATGTAAAGGGCAAGCGGAAGGCGGAAGGGAGTGCCGGGCGGAAGAGACGCGAGAAGTGCCTGGTTGTCGGAGCGAAAGGAGGAGGGCGGCGACTGTACCTCTGATACCAAGTTAGAGTTAAGGAAAAAGAGAAAAAAAGGGATTGATTTTGGAATTAGGGTTACAAGCATATAAGAGGATAGGGTAAGTATGTAATCGGGTATCAAACCCATTAACATGACCTAACCCGTTAACTAACACAGCATACTCTTAACAATGGAAATGGCCTAAACAAGTGATAGTGCACAACAATAAACAACACTCATATAAGCTGCACAATCAAGCTTTGCAAGTATGTTATCACCAATGAAAACTAGAAACTAGCAAGCTTAGAGCTTCTAATCAGAATACCAACATGAGTAATTCATAAATCCAATAAGAGAAAAATCCCAAAGAAAGTTTTCAGCATACAATTCCCAAATCAAAAGTTTAGAATAGCTTATCAACACAAGCAATTTTGAGCAAAAACCCTAGTTTGATGTTTGACTTGTAGCAATGCTATATGGTTTACAAGCATGAGACTTTTAGCATTTTAAACACAGCAAGATGGTTTATTAGAAAGTGCAGAATTTGAGCAAGGTTATGAGCAAAAATTATTTCAGATTTGAATTCATCAAGCCTCAAAACAATCAACACAAGTGTTCATCCAAGAGTGTGCTTTCAAGTGGGGAAGGCTACCTATCTGCTTAGATAGTCCCCAAGCACCTTTTAGCCTTCAACTTAAGCTTTCCCTATCAGATTAGGGATTCCTAAATCTCAGCCATCAGAATATCAACCACAGAAATAAGATTCAACTTCAGCCAACAAGTTAAACGACACAAGTCTACAAAGCTTCAAGTATTGAGTGTGAAAGTCACCTATTTGTTTAGATGTTTTCACCCCAACCGAAATATGCCAAGAATCAAGAGATTACAACAGAATATCTCTTCACAAACAGAGCCTAGCAAAGATCTAAAAGAAAGCCCAACACAAGTATAAATTAGATTAGGGCTAGACAATAGTGTATCACCCTACTCTCCCTTAAGAATCCACTTGCGCATTCCTCTTGCAAGAGTTATATCCATTAGTTTAGATCAACTCTTAACCTACTTTGCCCCTTACTTAAGTGTCCCCTATCAGATTAGGGTCCCTAAGTCTCGGCCAAAAAAGTTAAAGTAGCATAAATCCCATGTATCAACAAAGAAAACCACTAAATCCCAGAGATCAAGAGATGTCCAAGGCTTGGGTCTGGATGCCACATATTTGTTTAGATGGTTCCACACTCAAGTTGACTCATAAGATCAGAAAACATTTTAGAAAGATCTTTCAAACAAGTCACGGTTCAATCAAAAAGTCCAAGCAAGAGACCCAACCCATGGTTCTTCCAAGAGTGCAATCCTTCAAGTAGAGGAGGCTAACTATGTGCTTAGTTAGTTCCTTTACCTGTATGGATGAGAGGCTTACGAAAATTTCAGAGAGTCACACCTTAAAACCAATCACTTTTGATAGAAAACATCTCCAACAAAATACATCAAACATAAGTTGCGCAAAAATCAAGTGAGTCACCAACACAAAGAACACTTCAAGAGATTGAGCTACCTATTGATTAGGTAACCTCTCTCTCAAGTGTTGATCAATAAAATCCGAAAATCACAACATGATTAAGAGCATTTACTATCAGAAAACATTTCCAGTAGAAGGTATCAAAAGATAGAAATCCGAAACTCAAAACATAAGGTAACAAGAAACACAATAAGGAGATTAGTCTACCTATTGATTAGGTATTCCCTTTCTCAATGTTTGATCATTTCCTTCACAAAATTTATCCAAAAACCCACAACATATGTTAAAGACGATTAGGATCAGAAACCTATGAAGCATAGAGCGCAAACACATAATATGGAGTCATGGTCGAAAATACAAGATAAGGTAAACACATAACATGCATGAAAACCCTAACATACACTTGAGCACCTAGAGTTTGCTCTGATACCACTGAAGTAAGGCGGAACTCCCTAAGATCAAACCTAAGGTAGGTAGCTCTAAAGGGACGGGATTAAATATGCGCAACAAGATTTAAGGGCTGTAAACAATAATATCCAATGCAACAGTGAACAGCAATAAGCACCCGTAACAGGAAATCTAGCATGCAACCTTAGAGATTAACCTACTCGGATTGAGATTACCTGCGGCCCCCTTTCTTTGAATCCCCCTGCTCCCGCTGCTTCTGACTTTGGGCGATAAGGTTATAAAATGGGCAATTAATTGACCTTACAGATTTAAGATGCAAAGGGAGGGAGTATACAATCCCACACAAGTCCCCTTTAAACTAGAAACAAGAGTGTCCTTAGAATGGGTCTTGATCAGGTCTTGGATTCCAAAGCCGAGTGCTTCAAGAGGATGGAGATGCCTTCAAGCCTTCAAGTTGCTCCTTCCGACGCCACACAAACAAGCACTCAAGCACTCTTACGTGAGGAGGAGGAAGAAGCTCTCGGGTGAAGATGGGGAATGGAGTCTTCGGCACTTAACTAAGCTAACACAAACGCTAACACAAGTTGAGATTTGTTTTTCATGAAAGAGTAGACTACGTGCAAAGTGTTCAATACAAGAGCTTAAAACCCTATTCTCTCAACGTACAAAATTCCTCAAGCTCATCTAAGGGTGGTTGCTTCTTGATTTCAAATTTGGGTGGTTGAGATGGATTATTATTCCTTGCTTTCCCTTTGGATCAGATGGGCGGTAGTGTGCTGGAGCTGTAGCCGAGATGCTGGTTGGAAACGGTAAAAGCATTGATGCTGCATCTGGTTGTGGAGGGGTGCTTTGGTTTGGAATTGCCGCCGATTGTGGATGGAGCTGCATGTTGTTGCCGCGAGTTGATTGGTTGGAGTTGTATGCATGAAAGGGTGCTTCGATTGTGATTTCAGCCGAGTGTGCTGGTAGTTTGCATGTTGACTTGATTTGCATGAAGTGGATGTTGGCTTGACTTTGATATTGTGGACTTCTTGGGCCTTACTGGTGGGTTGCTTCTTGATGTGGATTTGGGTTGGCGCCTTTGAGATGTTGGATGACTTGAGCTTGATGAGTGTGGGCTGATTTGTCTTGAAATTGACTTTGACTTGAGGTAGGATTGTTGAGAGACCATATAACACCCTCAAAACAAAAAGAAATAGCCTTAAGAGGTTGTTGTAGTGCTTTACTAAGTGATGTTTGTGTAGGATGATCTTTTGTATGAAGCAAGGTCATGTTTACTTCACACAAGGAGTCATAGTCATTTAACATATGATTAATTACTCTTCCCAAGGCCAAATTTACCAACAATCATGAAAATCAGAAAGTAATTGAAATCACAAAGGAAAAAAAAGATAAATTCTCATCACTTTGAAGCAATAGGCAAAAGTATCACATAGAAAGGAGAAGAACTTGCCTAATATGCCCAAAATCACTTTCTCTTTGAATTTCTCCCCTTTTCTTCCTCTTCCCTTGCGTATGGTTTTCTTTCTCCCAAAGGTGGAACGAAGCAAAAGAGAGACATGCCAAAATTTTTAATATTTATCTCCTCATGCATGAGGAGATGAGGTGTGCGCTTGAGGTAAAGTCTAGTAGCATGAGGTGGCAAGGTAAGTTCACTTAAGCCCTCTTAGTTGAGTTACATTTCTCTTATGCCCTTTTGTTCTATTTTCAATTTCTCCTACTATGACAAGTAGAATTTCTTCACCTCTTAGATGATTCTTCTTGTTACTTTGGCATATGCTATGTTGTTTATGCTTACCATGTAACTATATGCTTCTTTGGGTTGCTACTTCATGATGTGCTTACAATGTCAATATGCTTACCAGATGTTACTATTGCTTACCATGTTATGTCACTTTCATCTTTCACTTATGGAACCTTGTGGAGATAGCTTATGAATTCTTCTTCCTTTTTGGCATCTCATTTACTTGCTGAGCATTCTTGCTCAATCCTTGTATTTTTAACCTCTTTACAGGTTAGCTTGGGCTACGAGTTTCTGTGGAAGGTTCTCAAAGAGACAATGAATTATAGCTTTTTGTTTTGAGCATGTATATAGGCTTGTTTAGTGCTTGTATGATAATGACATGTATGATATAGCGTTTGGTGTGTGTAAGATAAATGTGACTATTTCTACTTTGAATGTGATGATAAATACGATGGTTTTGGATGATCTAATGATCTGAAAGGATTGTGAGTAATAGAATGACCAGTTGCATTGTTCTTTGCGTTACTTGAGTTAGTTTGGATTATTGTTACCCCCCTAAAATGATCTTTGCACAGGTTCTTCCTTATGGATCCTGGATACATAATGTCAAATTTTTTTATGATATGAATTTTGAATATTTAATTACCATCTTGGGGTGTGACAGACCAGGGTGCCTTGCAGTGCCATTACAGGTGCAAATATAATCCTAGGCTAGAGCAACCTACTATATAATCTAGGAAAGTAAGATATGCTTAAAAAAATAAAAACCTAGGCTAATCCTAGTCTAGAACAAGAAAGTAAATAACAAGTGTTCAAACAAAGTAAAGTGCAAATGCAATTGTCCAGCAAAAGAAATTAAACTTGATGTCCAAATCTGATTGGTGGTTTCTTGATGCGCGTGGATCGTCGTAGTGCTTTGGATGCCCCTGCATCAACTTTCCCGGGGTTGAGAGAATTCTCCTCTGGAGAATTTAATTTGTAGGACTGTAGCATATCTGGGATAATTTGTAGGACTGTAGCATATTCGGGATAAAAATCTGTACTTCTTCCTCAGGCATCCAACTTTCTGTGTGATCTGTCCATCGTATCAAGTAGTAGTTCTTCGTCCCTTGCTTTGTGAATCGTTGCTGATCTTCCAGAATAGTGCTGTCTCCTTTGCTTGTCTCTGGTACTTCAATTGGTAACGGTTCCTTGTAGAATGTGAGGTCTTCTACGTTCACCGTGGGGTGAATATCCATGGCAGCTGGTAAATCCAATACATATGCGTTGTCATTGATCTTCTTTTTGATTCTGAATGGTCCCATGCCTCTTGCTTGCAATTTATTGTTCCCTCCTTGGAGCCGCTCCTTCCTGTTCCTGCAAATAACAAGATCCCCTTCCTTGAAAGATACATGTCTCCTATGTTCATTAGCAGCAGTTTGATATTGCAATGTGGTATTAGCTATATGGTCCTTGACTTCATTATGGATTTTCAAAATATGCTGGGCAAAAGTCAATGCAGATTGTGAAGTTTTGAATGGAGTGGGGAGAGGAGCCAGGTCAATGGGTTTCCTAGGTTGATACCCTATGTTGATTTGAAACGGGCTAAGTCCAGTGGTCCTATTAACAGCGCTATTGAAAGCAAACTCTGCAGTAGGTAACAACTTATCCTAATTCCCGGGGTGCTCTCCCACAAGACATCTAAGAATATTACCAATGGACCTATTGACCACCTCAGTTTGACCGTCAGACTGAGGATGGTAAGTAGTAGAAAAATTCAGTTGAGTTCCAAGTAATTTCCAGAGCGTCCTCCAAAAATGACTAACAAATTTAGTATCCCTATCAGAAACAATGGTGAGAGGTAACCCATGCAATCGAACCACATCCCTAAAGAAAAGCCGAGCAACATGTGAAGCATCAGAAGTCTTACTACAAGGGGTAAAGTGTGCCCATTTTGAAAACCGGTCTACCACAACAAATATAGAATCATGACGAGAACTAGTGCGTGGTAGACCTATCACAAAATCCATGCTCACATCCTACCATGGCTCTTCTGGTATAGGTAAAGGTGTGTAGAGGCCTATATTATGCTTTTGGGTCTTAGAAATTTGACAAGTCATGCAATGCTCTACCACTCTAGATACATCTCGTCCTAAAGTGGGCCAATAGAATCTCTCCTCAACCAGGGCTTGTGTCTTATCCCTCCCATGATGTCCTGCCGCCCCTCCTCCATGTATCTCCTAAGCTAAGAACTCACGTAAGGAGGTTCTAGGTATGCACAACCTATTTCCTTTAAAGAGGTAATTATCTTTGATAACGAATTCAGCATGAGTATGAGGATTGACTTCCAATTCCTTGTAAATATTACCAAAATCAGGACAAGCAGAATATTCATCTTTTAACCTTTCAAATCCATTAACAGTCACCCGCAAGGTATTCAATAATAGAGTCCTCCTACTTAGGGCATCAGCTACCTTGTTTTGAGTACCAGCCTTATGTTTCAGCACAAAGGTATATTGCTGTAAGAATTCTACCCACTTGGCATGCCTTGGATTTAATTTGGTCTGACTATTCAAGTACACAAGGGCCTGATGATCACTATTTAGAATAAACTCCTTATGAATCAGATAATGTCTCCAGTGCTTTAGTGATTGAATAACAGCATAAAATTCTTTGTCATATATTGAATAGCGTTTCCTCACATCATTTAATTTTTCACTAAAAAACATTATAGGATGACCCTCTTGACTCAAGGTACCTCCTATCCCAACCCCAGAGGCATCACAGTCTACTACAAAAACTTTACTAAAATCAGACAATCTTAAGACAGGAGCAGTAGTAATTTTAGTCTTTAAATCCAAGAAAGCCCTTTCAGCCATGGGGGTCCACTCAAAATTTTTCTTTTGTAAACAATTTGTGATAGGCGCAACAATGGTACTAAACCCCTGAATAAAACGCCTGTAGAAGGTGGCTAAACCATGGAAACTCCTAACCTTAGTGATAGAAGTGGCTGTGGGCCAGTCTACTACAGCTTGAATCTTAGCAGGGTCAGCCTTAAGCCCAGTATCAGAGACAATAAAACCAAGAAATTCTACCTCCTGGGCCATGAACACACATTTCTTTAAGTTGAGGAACAATTTCTCATGTCTCAAAATATCTAACAAGGCTCTGAGGTGCTCAAGATGGTCTTCCTGGTTATTGCTAAAAATTAGGATATCATCAAAGTACACAATCAGGAACTTTCCTATGTAGGGCTTTAACACATGGTTCATCAATCGCATGAAAGTGGAAGGAGCATTGGTAAGGCCAAAAGGCATCACCAGCCACTCTTAAATGCCGTTTTCCATTCATCCCCTTCTCGAATCCTTACCTGATGATACCCGCTGCGCAGATCCAACTTGGAGAACCAAGTGGAGCCAGCAATCATGTCCAGCATGTCATCAAGACGGGGAATGGGAAAATGGTACTTAACATTTATTTTATTGATGGCCCGACAGTCTATACACATATGCCAAGTGCTATCCTTCTTTGGAGTCAGAAGGGCAGGTACGGCACATGGGCTTAAACTTTCTCTAATCAGCCCCTTACTTAACAATTCATCCACTTGCCTTCGGAGCTCAGCATGCTCCGTAGGGCTCATGCGATAGTGAGGCAGATGTGGAAGGGTGGCCCCTGGAACCAAGTCAATGGCATGCTGAATGCCACGCTCAGGGGGGAGCTCTTCAGGGAGCTCCTCAGGGGTGATTTCCTTGTACCCCTCCAACAATCTACCCACTTCAGGAGGTATTTCACTCACTGAAGTGTTCTCAACTGGCTTGACAACTAAAGTGAAGATTTGATTCAGTTCTTGTGTTTCCTTTAAGAATGGTCGGGTCCTTAGCAAGGTAATGGCTTTGGGTGCTTCAATGGTTTTCCCCTTAGTGTGTGACGCTCTCAACTCACGGGGTAGGCTGGGAACTAGAGTGATCTTCCTCCCATTATGCATAAAAGTATAGGTATTACTTCTACCATATTGGATGACATCTAGGTCATACAACCATGGTCTCCCTAGTAGGACATCTACCACATCCATATGAGTGACATCACACTAGATTTTTCCTTAAAAGGATGCTAAGTGTAAGGGGACAACACATCTGTGGGTAATGGGTATGCTAGTTTGGTCAACCCAGGATATGCTATATGGCTTGGAGTGATCTTCTAAATTTAGCCCAAACTTGGTAACGGCTCCCTTAGCTATGACATTCAAGCTACTCCCACTATCCACTACAATTTTGCAGACCTTACCATGACATTTAGTGTAAGTATAGAATAGGCTCGTTCTCCTCCAATCTTCAAGTTGGGTGTCTTTAAGGAGGGTGCACCTCACTATCCCCCACTATGGTATCTATAGGGTCCTCCTCACTGTTATACTCACTATTATATCCCGGAGTGTAAACTTCATCACCTAAATCTTCGGGCTCTTGGTCTACTGGGTCCTCGGCTATAAGTAATGCTTTCTTCCTACAATCTCTAGCTAGGTGGCCTGGTTGGGAACATTTATAGCAAGTGACTTTAGTAGAGGTTTGGGCAGCCCTAACAGGGTTAGGTGTACTAGGGAGGGGCGCACTAGGGTAAGTGATGCAACGCAAATCCAGCAAACCCAGCATTGAGATTTCCCCGTCCCGTAGCTTGGCGCTACACCAGTAAGGTGCACTAAATTGAGGAGCACTGGAGTGAGGTGCCCTAGGGGAGATAGTTTTAGATGGGGCCATTCCCGTTGAGCTCTGATTTCTATGGATATTTAGAGTGTGCCTATACTGCATAAGTTCATATTCTATTTCACCGGCTATTTGGGAAATTTCTTAGATACTATCAGTGGGCCAGGTTATTAGAGCTCTCCTTATTTCAGGCCTTAACCCAGTTTTATACCTATCAATGGTCACCCATGGTTCCTCATCTATTCTACACCTAGTTATTAGGTTGTCAAACTTGTTGGTGTACTACCTTGCAGTGTCATTACCTTGGGTCAATCTAGTCAGCAGGTTATAGGTCCGCTGCCTATAGTGTGGGGAAACATATTTTTCTCCTAGCCGTTTCTTCATTATTGCCCAATCGGTTATGGGTACTAAGCCTCTCCTCTCAAGCTGTTTCTCTAGGCTAGTCCAGTATATCAAGGCAGTCCCCCTAAACAGAAATCGGGCATACTACACCTTACTCCTTTCAGGTATAGCTTGACATTCAAAGTATTGCTTGACAAGGGTTTCCCATTCTTGGTACCCTTGTGTATCAACATTCCCATCAAACAAGGATGGGTTCATTCTTAGGTTTTTAAAAATATCTTCATCCTCCCGCCCCCTATAAGGTTCATTCCGATTATGTTCACTAGGGGTTGTGACTCTAGGTTGATGGTGATGATCCTGTCGGGGTTCAGTCCTACCAAGTCTTGGTTCAGCTTGACTAGGCCCCTCTCCCCATGAGTTTTCTGGAGTCCTCCTGGGGGAGTGATAATGTGGTGGTTCAGTGTTTAGGGTGGGGTTGCGCTGACTCACAATTTGACTTAGAGTTTGTGCCAGCTGACTTAGGATTTGGTTCGGTTCTTCTAGCTTACCCATACGAATTAAATTTTGCTCTTCCATTCTTTCCATACGAATCATGTTTTGCTCTTCCATCCTATTCATACGACTCATAACTAACTCAAACAGTTTTATCATATTATCCATGGAAGTTCCTTCCCCCTCAATTGTATCCTGCCCAGCCCGTGCTCTTGACAGAAGCTTAATCGCACGCAACAAAACTGGTAAACGCAGAAATTCAGCTTTTGTTGGACCAAATTCCGGGCACGGTATTAAGGTGACTATGGCCGAAACTTATGTAGCCAGCAAACTAGGTTCCTGTCTATCAGTTAAACAGTCCCTGGGTCTAGAAGTATCACGCAGTTGAACAAGATCCCAATTTCAGAAATCGCAGGAGTTCAGTAAACAAGATTCAGAAATGCTGGCGGTAAGCTACAATGTTAACTCTTAGAAATGTTGAATTTGGTTCTGAACCTCAAGGGAGTTAGCAGCACTTGACTGACTACAACTTTAGAGATGAACACTAGCAGAGAAAGGTTAGCAGCTTCTCTATGGTTTAGAGAGTCACCAGCCTCCTCTATCACCAAACCAATCAAGCACGGCACAAGGTGGTAAGGAACAGTGGCAGATCCTCCCAGCTTACCTTAACTCCAACTCTCGGCCAGAACAATGAATTTGTTGTGCCGAGACTGGTGCAGCTAGCAGACCAACAGATCTATCTATTGATTAGATAGTTTGTTAGACCACTTGGTTCAGAAGTCCTTAGTAGAGTCCACAGCAGGAACTCAGCAAACTTAAAGAAAAACAGAACCCAGCAAATGCAGAAATGACTTCAGCGTGGCCAACAGCAATGGTGTTTGCCGTGACCCAACTTTTGTGACTTTAGGATCGCTGATCTATCTATTGGTTAGATAGCTGGAGAATCCCTCAGTGCAGAAATTCCAACCGGATACTCAGAATAAAAATCCAGCGAATAGAAATTCAGAGAAATAGTGAATTTGAATTAGACACTTCTAGCAGTCGTTAGTTGGACCAAAACCGAGACAACAGAAATCCAGAATACTTAGTAGAAATCAGAATCCAACATAAATTTCAGCAACTAAGTTTGTAGCAGAAAATAGAAATCAGAAACCAACAGAAATTTCAGTAACAAAGTTTGCAGCAGAAAACAGAAATCAGAATCTGATGCACACGCACAAGAGCACCTTAGGGCTGCTTTGATACCACTGAAGTAGGGGAAGATTATATGGGTTAAAACCTAAGATCGTCTCAAGGTATGGAGGTCAAAACATCAAGAAAACTAGGGCATGTGGTCCTATGAAATAGCAAGGAAATAAACAACAAGGAAAGGAGAAGAGGGTAGAAGTCACCTTGTGGCCCCTATTAGGGAAGGGGCCTAAACCCCTTTCTTTGTCCTCGCTCCCGGATCTTGGCGATGAGGCTTAGAATAGGGTTATTAAACGTCCTACATTCAAATCAAATGAACAAGGGGAGGACGAAATACAAGTGTCCCCAAACTCCCCTTAAACTATGACAAGGAAGTCCTTAGCTGTTCTTGATCAAGGCTTCGAAGTTGTTCCCCTTTGATTGGTGTGGGAGAAGGTTGGAGACCAGCATGTTGATGGTGTCAGTGCATAAAGAACTTCAAGGAGAGGAGGCTAGCTTTGGAGGAGAAGAAGAAGAGAAGAGGAAGAAGAACTCTCGCACAAGAGGAAGAGAAGGGGGAAGAGGAGATAGTTCGGTTAGAGTCCACCAAGCCAAGATAATGCTCACGCATCACACATAGGGTTTTTTTTTCTCAAAGGCATAAAACTAAGTGCAATGTGAAAATACAAGGCTTTTAAAACCCTCTCCTTCCCTCAACGTCCACATGGGTTAAGTTACAAAAATGGCCCTCATTTGAAATTCAAATCAATGGCTAGATGTAGGCTGATTTTAAATTGATGATGGGGATTGGTCTTCACTTGCTTGGCGTCTAAGTTGTTGGTGGTGTCATGGCATGCATTGGTTGCATGTTAGATGCGCATGCAAGCTTCTTGAATGGCTTTGGAGCTAGTTGGCGCATGCACATCCTATTGGTGTGTGAAGAGTTGTCTTGATGATCATTGGTGGAGCGTAGAGGCTGAAATTGAATGCTAGGTTGGTGTTGGCGCCTAAGAGGTGGATTTGATTTGTGTTGGCGCCCATGACATGTCAACATGCTGAATTATCTCTTTGAGGTGGCGGCCAAGTGGCATAGAATGATTTGTTGCTTTGTTGGATTGAATCTTGACTTGATGGAGGATTAATGGATGGTGGATCTTGCTTGATTTTGAAGTGTTGGATGAAGGACTGATCTTGAGTGGATTGTTGCCTTTGATGGATGGTGGATCTTGATTGGATCATTGGGGAGCTAGATGGAGGGCTGATCTTGAGTCTTGGGAAGGAGTTGGTGCCTTGTAGTGAATTACATGTGCAATAAACCCTAGGCTAAGAACAACCTACTACATAATCTAGGAAAATAAAACATGCTTAAAGAAAATAAAATCCTAGGCTAACCCTATTCTAAAGTAAGAACATGAAAGTAAAGACATGCATAATTAAATCCTGAAGATGCCCCTACATCAGATTGTTGGAGGTAACTGGGCGGATAAAATTGGTGGTAAGCTTGTATTAGGCTTTGGTGTAGTCTGGTGGTCAATGGCAACAGTTCTTACTCCTTTTGCTGCTCGGATTGGACTTCCATTTTTGCTAGTTATGAGAGCTTTTATGGGAATTGGTGAGGTTGGTTTGTATAATTTGTTTGTCCATTTTGTTTTTCAATATCTTCTTTTGATACTGTTGACAGGAGAATCTTAATGAGATTAATCTCATTTAGCTTCCAGTTTGTGTCATGATCTTTTTTGAGTGAACTTGCACTAGAGGCTGATATTGGAATTCTCGTTGTTGCGGATTAAATTTTTAGTAACTCATATTTCACCCCAGTACTTGTTTATCCAATCTTTATGTTGAACTAGCTCAAAAGATATTCACAGACCAAATTTAGAAGTACGTACCAGCAAAAGGTTTCTACTTTTTTGAAATATCAACTGCAATCACATCCCTCAAGATTTTTGAAGCAAAAAAAATGTTCATGTTGTTGCTACTCTTTTTTGTCTACATCCATTATCTTATAGCTTATGACAAAATGACAATCCATGGCCAATGAGCCAACAAGCTATTCAAAGTATGATATGCGTACTGTAAAATCAGCAAAAAGATAAACTCACAAGAATGATCTGTGTACTGTAAAAGGCAACAATTGCTCTTAGTTTTTGTAGTTATGTATGATCCCCTCACCAAAATCAGCATATATAATTTACATGAAACTGAAGGTAGAGGTTATTGATTGCAGCGTCCAAGAAACCAGAGGACATCTGCGAAGAGGATGCCGTGAGTACAACATTCAGCAACAATTTCTAGTTTCTGTTTAGGTTATGGTATTGGGTTTCTTCGAAATCAGAGGCAATACCACCACTGGTTGGCCTGAAACATTTCAATGCAAACATGTCAAATGATTTCCATTTTGAGGGTAAATATATGAACTGAATTTAAGCAGTAATCCTTTTCCGCTGAGGCAGAAGATGGCCAATGAGCCAACAAGCTATTCAAACAACATTTCATATTCCATTAATGTTCCATCTCCAAGAATGCTTTTTTACGGTCGTCATAAGCCTTTTCATCGTCAAGAAAATTAGGATTTGGTTTAAAAATATCTGCAGACGTAAGAAAAGCAAAATCTTATCTCCAATAACTAATGAGGGAAAGATAATTAAAAAAGAATTAAGCTAAACATTAATACCAATATGAGTCTCTGGATTGATCTCGCTATTAAGAGATATCATATGAGTAGCTCGATCCTCCTGCTTAACAAGATCTAGCTCTGGATGAATAGCAGGAAATCCCTGTAATAGCAAGACCAAAATGAGTACATCATCGAACATAATATTTTATAATTAGTTAAATAAGAATCTACAATAACAAAATCATACCTGAAATTTAGCTTTCTGAATTACAAAAAGGTCTTCAACAAACCACTGGACCCTTTTACCTATCTTGCCCTGGTGAAGAATACCACGAAAGCATTCCAATGTACTGTAGAGAATATTACAAAAACTTGTGATAAGAACACTAGTACTTGCAGAAAGATACAGGCAGCCAAAAAGCATGGCACATTGAGATTTCCCAAATGCTGCTATGGATTGTGCGTTGCATGTACTCTAATGTAGTAATATATGGCTAATTATCTCCAGTTAACTCTTGCGTAGTGGACATGTCTGGTTCATCTCAGATTCTCAATACCAAATTTTAATAGATGATCCTTGTTTTCAACCTTTTGTTTCATGCCAACCATCCTAAAACTTGACCTTTTGAACTTGAGACTGACTTCTATATAGCTTGTGAGATTGCTGATCAACATCCACCACAATTTCGAACTATGAGGATTTAATAAGTAACACTCTATAGTCACTCTCACCGGCGAGGGTCAGAGTAGGCTAAATTTTGATCTGCAATATGGTGCACAAGTTTCAACCTCACATGAGAAAGAAATATTACATTCATATGCTCTATTCACCGGTGTGACTATCAGCTCAACAATCTTGGTTGCTTACAAACAGTGGCTAAAAGAGATCTTGATATGTAGCAAACTAGGCGATTGTTGATACTCTATATATCTGGCCGTAAAGGTTTTGTTGCCTTTACCATCTTAGTTGTGCGTAAGAGGATAAGAAATTCACTATGAGGTGCATAGCTTCTCCTTAGAAATGGACCATTTTCGTTTTGGTATTACCATCAACCAATGTGCATTTGTATTTCCCAAGCAGAAAAATTGTCTTCCATGGGTATAATAGGAGGATTTCAGTTTCCACACCACCATTTACATTTTTTCATGATATTTAAGTTACTAAGTTGATGAAACCTAGACCTCCTTTTAGGCTAACATACTTGCTGCCATGTATTTTTGCAATTGAAACCATTGAGCATGCTAGAGCTTATCCAAAAGAGAGTTATTCTAACCTTGTCAGGTCTGTCAGTATCCATATTGGAAGAACAAAGCCCCCATAACTAGGAAGGCACTATCTAAATGACACTGTCAATAAGTAGTATTTCAGCATATGATACATTGCAGTTTTTACTGCTTAGAGGAAGATTCAGGTATTTGGGTAGAGTTGCAACAGTACAGTTGATGAGTTCAGCAATTTAAGGTCTCTTTGCAAGATTACCTTCCTCTTAGTTAAAGAGGACTTGATACTGGGCCTAGTTAGCCTTTCCCATTCCATCCCAAATGTCTTGGAAACTTATAAAAATTAAAAATTTAGAAGTGATGATTGTTGTAATGCATTTAATTAAAACTAGAATCAAAATGCTTAGTACATTGAAGTGTAATATCATTTTTTGCAATTCCATCCCAAAGGTCTTGTGACGTCCCCGACGTCCTCGATGCTGACGTTGCAGTTGACGTGTTCGCGCTTGTAGTGGACCCCGTCTGACGTGGTTGGCTCTGGGCGGGTCCACCGGTTTTGGGCGGATCAGGTCCGTCTCAATGACACCGGTCTTCGGTAGTCCGTGAGCGTTGACTGAGTCCTGTTGGGACGACAGAGATCCACGCAGAGTCCCTGGTTAGGCTGGGGATTAGTTCGAGGAATCGTTCCCAGTCGTTCCCAATCTCACGGTTTTGACCGTGGTGCCCCTATGTGGGCATGTATGGACTCGAGTCAAGTGTTGACTCACATGTATTTAGATTAAAAATTTGTTATGGTAAACAAGGGCGTGACAGCTTGGTATCAGAGCCCAGGGTCTGTGTGTTCCAACTTGTACGAGCGTTGTTCTTATTTAAACTGACCCTGCTGTTTGATTGCAGATGGTGCACACGATAGACAGCCACATTTCGTCCCTTGAGGACATTGTTGGGAACGAGTCTTTGGCTCCAAAATTGATCTAGTCTTCTTTATTTTTGGTTCAACGATCTAACTCGAACTAAAAATTTTGGTTTAGAGTTGAATTAAATAGTATCTAGGACGGTTTGGGTTTGTGCTTTTTTCCTAAAAAAAAAAAGATTGGGTTATATTAAACCAATTTGGTTTGGTTCGAGTTGACTCGAATGGACAACCTTATTTTCCACTGTGTGAGGGAAGAACGAGAAGAGTTGCTTTTCCCCTTGTAGCTGATTCATAGTCGTGCTCTTCTCGCTCCCCCACCCCACCCCCCTGCGTGGTGAGCCCCCCTTCTATCGTTAGCTTGACGAGCACCCCCTCCTTCCCGGTAGCGAGCTCCTTCCCGCACCTCTCCTTCCCCCAAGCTTAGCGTGTGAGCCCCCCTTCTATCGTTAGCTTGACGAGCACCCCCTCCTTCCCGGTAGCGAGCTCCTTCCCGCACCTCTCCTTCCCCCAAGCTTAGCAAGCTCTGCCCCCTCCCACCTACCCGGGGCGAGCACTCCCTTTCCCTAGTGGTAATCTCTTTCATTCAAGATTTAAAAGCTAAAAGCACTAGTAATTTATCAAACATCTAATTTTTTTTTTCAATTTGAACTGATTAAATCAGCCCTTGGTTTGAGCCTGAAGCACCCACAGCCCCAAACACAGCCATTATATGACATCTGTTTATTGCTTTTTAATGTTTGAAGGAAAACTTTGTTGCTTCTTGAATTTTACATTCAACAGACGAAATGTATTAGATAATTTGAAGACCTCGTTTAAATGCATTGCACGTCTCTAATTAGACTTATCTTTTATGTCTTTTCAGTTCTGTTATTTTGAATTGGGAAGTCTATGCATGAACTGCAGCTTGCTTTTAGTACAAACTAAGAATTACTAGTCTTCTATTTCACCCTTGGAGTTCAAAATGAAGTATTTCATGAACTGCCATCCGTATTTCTTATCTAATGTCTTTCATTTTAACGGACTAATTTCCCTGGTTGATCATAATATTGGCTACCTATATGTACCTCTATGTCTGTTTTGTGACTTTTTTTTTAGTTTTTACATATTAGACTGGCAATTTTTTGAGAACTTGCTTCATTTGCACTAGTGAATTAACCTAGATAGTGAGGTTGTTGTTCTTCTACTTTTAAATTTTGACAATGATTTGGGAACATTTGTTGACTACTTCCATGGTTGTACTCGTTTGAGGACTTCTTCAAAACGCTTCTATGCTAAAAGAAATCCAGTGCCTTTTGCAACATTAAGAAACTGTATTCTTGTCTTTAATTAATAAAGTATCAGTTGACTCATTGATACACATTTTATTTGGGAGATCATATATTGTTTTTGATTTATAATTCAAAGGTTATTGCTTACGTTTTTACTTGGTCTCTATCTAATCTTCAGGTAACGAAACATGAAGTTGGATTCTGCAGGTATACATTTCAAAATTCAAACATACATTCTACTGGCTATCTCATGAAAATCAGGTATCAGAAACGGTTTATTAATTCCCATTTTGTTTGTGTTGAATCAGCTGGATTCTTTTTTGCTTAAATGAACCAGATTCTGATGGATTTTTTCCCTTGTTCTTATGATCAAAGATGTGTGTAGATTTTAACAAAATCCTATCTATGTGAGATAACCAAGCATAACCCAACATGCTTGTTGAATGAGGTATCTGTGACATCATATATACGATATACACCAAAACATTGATGACTTAGAGAGGAAAGTAATGATATAATTTGATTTTAATGGACAGTTGAGGCCAGCCTGTTTCTTCTCAATATACGATATACACCAAACTTATTCTTCTCTTTCACAGTGAGGCCAGCCTGTTCCTTCTTTTCCTTCTTTTCTTATGTTCTCTTGTTTCAACTTTTTCTTCACTACCTATCACCCCTTTCCACCTACGTCTCTTTTGTTTCTGTTTTCTTCATCTTCCCACCACTTTTATATCCCCTAATCTCTTTTCTACTATTGCATGATACTTCGATGTGAGTTAATTTGATATGTGTTATAAAAAAATAAGGAGTTCAATTAAATGACGTTTTCCTTCATTCATGTTTTGTTACTTAGTTGATCATTCAAAGGTTTTGCAATATTGAAAATTTGTTAAGATGATTTATATCCTTATATATTTTTTTAATATTAAATAACTTTTCTTTTCATATTCTTGTTATGATGGATAGTTTTGACACGGTTGATAATTTATGTTCTCAGATAAGAGGTCAGGTATGATCTTCTTGATGTTATAAACATTGACTTTATTCAGTTGCCGATTGATATTCTTCCTTAGTGCATCCCAGCTCAATCGCTGGTATGCCTCGCGGCTCTTATCCTTCACTTCAGGGCCCTTATCCTGCACTTCATGCATCATTTGTTCCCTTCGGTAACGAGGGAGGAAGATACCACCAGTCCTTCCCACATTATAATCTAGCATTGGTGCTGGTGGCTGCCTTTCCACCCTCTTTGTCTCCGGCTCTGGTGCTCCGACTTTATCCCTCGCATCTTCATCGTCTGGTGTTCCGACTTTATCCCTCGCATCTCCATCGTCTGCCTTCCTCTTTCGCCCTCGGCTCTCCTCATTACTATCCCGAGAAAACCCTCGAGAATGAAATAATCCCATAACCACAATCAAGAAGAGGGTTTCTCGAGTCATAACCACAATCAAGAGGCGGCGTCAGAGTGGAGACGGCGTCGAGTGCAGCGGTGGAGGCGGTGGGAACAACGGGGAGAACTCGTGGTGGAGGCGGTGGGAACGACGGGAGAACTCGTGGAGCGGTGGAGGCGGTGGGAACGACGCCAGAGAGAAATTTCAAATTGAAGCGGGGATTTGCTTGAAGATGCTGAGTTATATATTTTTTTTGCCAAAGATGCTGAGGTATATTCGCGTTTAAGTTCTTATATTTTTCAATTAGTTGTTACACTTATAAATGCATAACAAACACTTTCAACAAAATATTTGGATCATAACACCATTTTCTAAATCTTTTTATGCATATTATTGTTTTATGCTGCTAAATGATATCTGCTAGTTGGGCATTGACAAGATAGATAACATGCATCTACTCAAATGTATGCCATTCTATATACTGCATAACGCCATTTTTTTAATCTTCTTATCTACATTAATGGTTTATGCTACTAATTGGCATGTCAAGTGTTGCGGCTAATCAGCCATTGGCAAGATGGAAAATATGCATCATGCTCACTCTCTCTATATATATAATGTTTTAGGCTTTTTGATTGATGAACTAGTGTGCCAATCGATACTCCATGTTTTTACTTCTTTTTAAACTAAAGTTGTAGAGGAAGGTTGGCCCAAAATTCATTACTGATGATCACATGTGCATGATAATTGATTTCACTGTCTTGTGCGCTGGTTCGTTTTCTGCATGTTATGCACCTTCATGATTTTAACTCTACCTTCAGCAGCGTAATCCATAAAATTCTGCACACTGCTTTCTAATTTTCTTTTCTTTTGAATCTTTGTGCAGAACAGACCCGGAATCCTCCTATATGATGCAGGACGAGAGTCCTAGCGCAAGGATCACCCTAGGTATGGAGCTTTAATCGTAACAATGAACAAGGGTTTCATCGAGAACTAGCGCAAGCAACTGGGAAAATGGGGTGATGTGGAATGAAGTCACCTGAGGCCCCCTTGAGGAAGGGGGCCGGCTCCCTTTTAGTTCACGCAGCAAGCGGATTTGTGTTCAGCAGGGGCCAGACTTCTCTTCAAATTCAGCAGCCTCAGCAATCAATGGAAATCAGGATGAAGGAGCAGGTTGGTGATGATGAAGGGCCATCGGCACACCTTCAAGCATCAATGGGGAGGGGCCAAAGGCTCACCCTCAAGGAGTCCAAGGGGCCAAAGGCTCACCCTTCAGGTAACACACACAATGGGGCCAAAGGCACGCCCAAGTGAGCAGCATCACACGGCTAACACAAGTTTTGGATTCAAAATATCATCAACTAGTGCAAGTGACAAGTTACATGGGCTTTAAACCAAGCTCCCCCCAACGGTTACATTTGCATGTTTTGGCTCTCTCTTACTTCACCCTTAACGGTAACAAAGCGTCTCGAACAGTAACAAGTGAGTTTACAAGTGGTTATGTGATTAGTCTTGAATAATGGACAACCGGGTAGTATAAAGCTGGATTCTTGATGTTGACTGGATGTTGACTGGTGTTGACTGGATGTTGACCTTGCTCTATGGATAAAGCCAGGTAATATGAAGCTGGGTGCTTGGTGTTGACTGAATGTTGACCTGGTAATGTGAAACTGGATAGTTGGCCGGGCACGAGCAAGATTTGATTTGCTGAAATTGATTGAGAGATAGCCTTGATGTTGGGAGCATTGGTGCCATGTAAGAGTGCATACATGTGTGAGTTTCCTAGGCTATTGCAACCTATTACATTAACTACAAAGTAAAACAAGGATTTATCAAAATGAACCTAGGCTACAACCTAACTAAAGCATTAGCACACAAGTGTTCATGTTACACTAGTGTTTACATCTCAAAATAGTTCATAATGTAATAAACTTGATAAGCACAAAAAAGGATGGGCGGTGGTGTAGACAAGCCCACAAAACCTCTCATTGGAATTTCAATTGTTCATTCCATACCTGGCCGGGGGCTTCTTGATTCTCTTGGACCTCCTTGGTAATGCTCCTGCATCAGCTTTCCCGGGGGGTGGAGAATTCTCCTCCGGAGAATTAATCTTGAAGTCCTGCAACTCTGCCGGTAAGAGTTGGTGTGCTTCCTCCTCGGGAACCCAATGCTCGGTTTGATCATCCCACTTGATAAGGTAGTAGTGTTGTACTCCATCGGCTGTGAATCTTTGTTGCGCCTCTAAGACTTTGCAAGCTTGTGGTGGTGTAGCGGGTGCAAGGATGGGAACCGGTTCCCTGTATAAGGTGAGATCCTCCACATTCACTGTGGGTGAATCCCAAGGGTTGGTGGAAGATCTAAGATGTATGCATTATCATTGATTTCCTTTAGGATGCGGAAGGGACCCATTCCTCGTCGTTGCAATTTATGATTAGCCCCTTGTTGCCTCTCCTTCCTGTTCCTGAAAATGACAAGATCACCGGCCTTAAAAGTAACACAATGCTTATGAACATTAGCGGCCACTTGGTATTTGAGATTGTGTTTGGCAATGTTATCCTTAACTTCTTGGTGGATCTTAACAATATGTTGTGCAAAGGAAAGGGCGGAGTAGTTGGCCTTAAAAGGTGATGGTAAAGGGGCAAGATCTATGGGTTTGCGGGGTTGGTATCCTAAAGTGATTTGAAAGGGGCTAGCACCGGTGGTTCTATTGACAGCGCTATTAAAAGCAAATTCAGTTGTAGGTAATAATTTATCCCAAGTACCCGGGTGCTCCCCAACAAGACAACATAGAATACTACCCAAGGATCTATTGATTACTTCGGTTTGCCCGTCAGATTGTGGATGGTAAGCCGTGGAGAAGTTCAATTTTGTCCCCATGAGTTTCCAAAGAGTCATCCAAAAATGTCCCACAAATTTAGAATCACGGTCCGATACTATCATGTGTGGTAGGCCATGTAAACGGACCACCTCTTTAAAAAATAACCTTGCAACATGAGAGGCATCCGTAGTCTTACTGCAAGGAATGAAATGAGCCATTTTTGAAAATTGGTCCACCACCACAAAAATGGAATCATGGTGAGCACTAGTACGGGGTAGACCAAGCATGAAATCCATGCTCAAATCCTGCCAAGGGCCCTCAGGGATAGGTAGGGGCATGTATGATCCAACATTCTGCTTATGAGCTTTAGCTATTTGACACACTTGGCAATGTCCCACAATTTTTGCTACATCCTTATAGAGTGTGGGCCAATAGAATCTTTCCTCCACAAGAGCTTGGGTTTTGTCCCTCCCATGGTGGCCGGCTGCCCCCCCCTCCATGCAATTCCCATACCAAAAAATCTCTTAGTGAAGTTCGGGGAATACACAACTTACCATTTTTAAAGAGGAACCCCTCAAGGATAAAGTAGTAGAAGGTACCGTGAGCTCTTGTGTGTCATGGAATATTTTCTTAAAATCTGGACACTCCCCATATTCATCTTTAACCCTCTCAAAGCCATCAACCGAGACACTTAATGTTGTCAAAACCAGGATTTTACGGCTCAATGTGTCAACCACTTTGTTTTGAACCCCAGATTTATGTTTCAAGACGAAAGTGTATTGTTGTAAGAATTCTATCCATTTGGCATGCCTAGGGTTCAACTTGACTTGACTATTGAGATATATCAAGGCTTGATGGTCACTATTAAGGATGAATTCTTTGTGAATTAAATAGTGCCTCCAATGTTTCAAAGTTTGGACCACCGCATAAAATTCTTTATCATAGGTGGAATACTTTTGCCTAGTCTCATTCAATTTTTCACTAAAAAAGGCAATAGGATGCCCGTCTTGGCTAAGTGTTCCACCTATCCCTACCCCCGAGGCATCGCAATCAACAATAAATAGTTTACTAAAATCCGGTAATCTCAATATGGGGGTAGTGGTAATTCTCTTCTTCAACTCTTGAAAAGCCCTTTCGGCTGATGTTGTCTATTCGAACTTCCCTTGGCGCAAGCAATTTGTAATAGGCGCCACTAGAGTACTAAAGTTATGGATGAAATGCCTATAGAAAGTGGCCAGGCCATGGAAGCTTCTAGCTTCGGTTAGGGTGGTCGGAGTGGGCCATTCTACAATAGCAGCCACCTTAGAAGGGCAGCCTTTAATCCTAAGTGGTTGATATGGAATCCAAGGAATTCTACTTCTTGTGTCAAGAAGACACACTTCTTAATGTTCAAAAGCAATTGTTCTTTCCTTAGAAGGTCAAGAGTGGATTTGAGATGTTCAAGGTGTTCATCACTTGTCTTACTAAAGATCAATATGTCATCAAAATAGACCACAAGAAATTTACGAATGTAGGGCTTTAAAACTTGATGCATCAATCTCATAAATGTGGAAGGGGCATTGGTTAGCCCAAAGGGCATAACCATCCATTCATATAACCCATCTTGGGTTTTAAAAGCGGTTTTCCACTCATCCCCTTCCCTAATCCTAACCTGGTGATAACCACTTCTCAAATCAATTTTGGAAAACCATGCTGAGCCAACAATCATGTCCAGAAGATCATCAAGTCGGGGTATGGGAAATCTGTACTTGACTATGATCTTATTAATGGCTCTACAATCTATGCACATCCTCCAAGTTCCATCTTTTTTTGGTGTGAGGAGTGCAGGGACTGCACATGGGCTAAGACTTTCACGTATCAATCCTTTCTCCAATAGTTCATCCACTTGCCTCTTAAGCTCGGCATGTTCAGTTGGGCTCATGCGGTAATGGGGTAGATGGGGTAGTGTGGCCCCGGGCACAAGGTCTATGGCATGTTGCACACTCCTCTCGGGTGGTAAAGCACTTGGTAATTCACTAGGGGTAATGGTCTCATAGTTTCTAAGCAACTCAGTGATGACAATCGGCTGGGGTTGAGGATTTTCAGGATTGATGGGCTGAACAAGTAAAGTGTAAATGGTACCGGATTCCTTAGTGGCATGAAGAAATGGCTGAGTCCTCAAGAGAGTGATAGTTTTCTTAGGCTCCTCAATAGCTTTACCCTTCTTATGGGAAGACACGGGGCAGGCTAGGCATGAGGGTGATTTTCTTGTTTTCAACTTTAAACTCATAGGTATTACTCCGTCCATAATGAGTGACATCAAGATCATATAACCATGGGCGGCCTAGCAACACATCAGCCACATCCATATCCGTAACATCACACCAAACTTCACTTTGGTGCGTGGCAAACTTCAAAGGTACTTTACACCTAAAGGATACGGGAATGCTAGTTTTATCTACCCAAGAGATTTTATAAGGCTTTGGGTGTTCCTCTTGCTCAAGGCTGAATTTGCTCATGGCTTGTTTGGATATAACGTTGATCTTACACACCATTCCCTTACATTGAGTATAAGTGTAAAAAAGACTAGTCCTTTTCCAATCTTCCGAAGGGGTTTCTTGAATATAGGTACACTTCACAACTGCCAATGTAGATGGGGGCTCTTCTTCACTGTTATATGCAGGTGCATGGGCTTCCTCCACTATTCCATCATTCTCGGGCTCCCCATCCACTATCTCCTCTATAAGTAGGGCTTTCTTGGGGCAGTCCTTAGATAGGTGGCCCGGCTGAGAGCAACTGTAGCAAGTGATTCTATTGTTAGTTGTGTTCGGGGGTCTCTTCTCCCTAAGGGTGTTGTCCAATGAGGGTGCCTTAGTGGGTGAGGGGATTGGGTTGGCTGGATTTGATGTGGCAGGGATGTTAACTCTAGGTTGAGGAACCTTCACTTGTTGTAAATCATATTCTATATCCATGACAAAATGGTAAGCCTCTTGTAGACTCTCACACCGATGAGATATCAAAGCCCTCTTAATATCAGCCCTTAATCCTCCTTTAAACCGATTCAGTGTTAACCATTGATCTTCATGTAAATCACATTTAATTAGGAGGTCTTCAAACTTATTCACATACTCTGCTGCCAAGTCATTCCCTTAAACTAACCTAGAGAGTTGATCATAATTTCTCTGTCTATAGTTGGGAGAGACATACTTTTCTCTCAATTTCCATTTCATGTCATTCCACGTGGTAATGGGCGGTATACCACTCCTAGCCAACTTAACTTCTACACTATTCCAATACATCTGTGCAGATCCCCATAGAAGAAACTTAACACATTGGACTTTCCTAGTTTCGGGTATCCTACCCCACTCAAAGTACTGTTCAATATTAGCTTGCCAATTGAGAAATTCTTGAGTATCCAAACCTCCTTCAAAGGTGGGTGGAGTAAGCCTTATAGTCCTAGACACCTTATCCTCCTCCCTGGGGTGGTAAGGACCTCTATGAAAGGGTTCTTCAGCTATGGGATCATTCCTAACGAGTGTTGGCCTCCTATGTTGGTTATTGGGGTGATGGGTTTCGGTCCTCTGGTCTACTGTAGGACCATGATTGGGTCTACTAGTACCTTCCCCCCAATTGTGTTCATGGGGTGTGGGGTCAAAATTGTTACATTAGAAATGTAATACGACCGTTTCAAATCCACCTTAAATCAATAAGGCTTTTTGTTAAATGGGTTCTGGCTTCCAATGAGCGCAAGCGCTCATTGTTAATTACCCCTAAGATTAGGGAACCTTTGATCAAGAGATCTATAATACGCAAAAAAATAAGAGAGACATAGTCAACTGATATCATTCATCAATTTGATTTGACGTAATACACAAGGTGATAAATGTAAAGAGCTCCCATCAACGTAGGCAATTTTGTTCGTCAAACTTTGGTCTTGTGACGGCGTATTGGATAATACCCGGCTTAGGCAGTACAACGTTATATTGAGGAGCTACGCCCCGATGATAAGCATCGACGTACGCACCTCCCAAACAATATTCCATTGTAATGCATTAAAGCACGTTGGATACTGGATTTGAGATCATCTAGCCTTGACAGCGTGTTGGATGATTTGATTTGAAATTTTGTCCGGCCTCGCGGGGCGATGGATAATTTGGTTTGGAAATTTATCCGGCCTTGCGGCGTGTTGGATAATTTGATTTGAAATTTTATCCGGCCTTGCGGCGTGATGGATAACTTGGTTTGGAAATTTATCCGGCCTTACGGCGTGTTGGATAATTTGATTTGAAATTTTATCCGGCCTTGCGGCATGTTGGATAATTTGGAAATTTATCCGGCCTTGCGGCATGATGGATAATTCGATTTGGAATCTGTCCGGCCTTGCGGCGTGTTGGATAATTTGATTTAGAATTTATCCGGCCTTACGGCATGTTGGATAATTTGATTTGGAATTTATCCGGCCTTGCGGCGTGGTGGATAATTTGATTTGGGATTTATCCGGCCTTGCAGCGTGATGGATAGTTTAATTTGGAAATTTACTTCAACCTTAGCGAATGCAATGTTATATTGAGGAGTCACGCCCCGACGTTAAACGTCGACGTACGCACCTCCCATATAATATTCCGTCGCTTCGAATCAAGGCTCTAAGTATTAATGAATATTCAGTTGGTGTGTTGGTTGGGTGCAACTTGTCAAAGAGAGCAACAGTAGGCCTACTATTAGTAGATCAAGCTTAGTATTAGAGTATTGGGCTATTGAGTTGAGATATATGAGATTAGATTAGATCCAAAGAAACGGATGGGGGTCGACTCCAATTTCACTAAATTAATCCAAGCTGAATTTTATGTAGAAACCGGTATGGTTCTCTACAGAATTTCATTTGTTGTTTTCAATTCGCTGCAACACTTGCCTACAGTGCGTTCAGCTTGCTTTATCATGGCGAGGAAATAAGGTTTCTTTCCATATGAATTCACTTTCTTTCATCATTTTTATCTTAGTTGAGAATTTCCAAATTGCTTGGGCAAGGTCAATAAAATCCATAAATATTGTCCGGAGGATTTTTACCCTAAGAATATCTCATTTATGGATGTTGGATGTCTCTTGTGTAACTCTAGGGAATCCCCTCAACTTTGGTGTGTTTACGACTTATCTCTTTATTGTTAGCCATTTTCTTTTCTTGTACTTCTTTGCTTCTTTCTTTTCATCTCGTCTAGAGGGGCCTTCCCCTTTTTTAGTTTGCTAGTGTATTCTTCGAAGCCATGAAATGATCAAGTGTTCTCTCATATTCCGAAATCATAAACCTGTCAGGTAGGGAGACTAAAACATGATTAAGTTAGTTTCAGCAGGCCTTCCTTGTTCTTTTCGCCGGGCATGAATTTTGAGTGATTCTTGGCAAAGTTTTTTTTTCGTTTGATAAATTGGCACTGTCGTTCCAGATTATATATGAACCATCTGATCTAAAAGATGAGATCAGAAGCGTTGGAATGCCAAGATCTGGCCATTGGGAGAAATAGGGCATCTCCTCCCTTTTGCCTGTGGCGGAGACAGACAGGGCTTCGTTTGGCGAAGCTGCTTCGGGTGGAAGATCATCGCACGAAGACAGAGTGATGGCTGGATTTTGGGATCAATTGGTGGCGAATCGCCAGAGAACGGACTCGAGTAGAGCGGCCTGGGCGAATATCAAGGGTCACCGGAGAACCTTTCGATTACGGCGATCCTACCATCAGGAAATCAGATGCTTTGGTCTGTCAATGTGCAAGAAGGAGGAGGATCCTTTGCCGGAATTTGAAGCCGATCCAATGGTCGGATGTGGTCGACGGCGCAAAGGAAACGTCGAGGCTCCTCGGCAGATTTCTTCTATTTTACATAGAGAGTTGAGACCCCCCTCTTCTTCTCTCATTTTCTCCTTTTGCTTTCCCCTTTTTAACTTCTGGGTAGAAAGTCTCAAAATAGAGCCATGGAGCTTTTATAGCCATGAAGCTGGTTGATTTCTGGGCGAAGGATTTCGAGGCAGAGTCGTGAGACAAATTTCACAGAGGCGAAGCTTTTTTTTTCTTTTCTTTGTTGAGAGACAGCATTTTTTGTGGAGATGTGGAGGATGGGGGATCGACGGTGCCACCCTATCTCCGGCGAAGCCGAGCTTCCGCCAATGACCCATAGCTAAATTGTCGGCTGACTTCCCTGCGATGTCAAATTGCCAACGATTATAGGCTTCGGACGGAGCAACGTCGTTGGAACAGAAGATGAAGAAGGTGGGCCTGGCGGCTATAGTGTAGTTTGCAGACAACAATAGCAGAGGAGGCTATAATGGAGGAGAAGGCTATGATTCTTCCTTCGATCGGAGTCTCGCCCGGCCCCCAAAGTTTCATCATGGTGTTACCTTAATCGGATTCGCATTTGTCGACCAGCTGAGATGCCATATTGTTTATTTTCAGTGACGGTCATAGGTCTCTCTTTTCCTTCCCGCCTAGATCGTGAAGATCAACCTAGGTGACTTGTTGGCTACGTGTATATTGTCATCACTATTGTTCTTCTCTTTTTTTTGACTTTGTATTCTTCTCCAGGCAATCTGAACTCGTCAACCTTAGAGTCCTCCTTTAATGATTTCATTGTCTCGCAGGTATCTTCATCAGCGTTTCCTTCTCTTTATGGATTCATTATTTTTTTAGATTCTGCTTCTTCAGTATAGTAGATTTTTGTTTCTCTTGTATCTTGAAACTCTTTTCTCTTCTGCTTACAGGAAGTGTGTTTGCAAGTTTTTTGACGCAACCCCTCTGATTTTTGTTTTGCAGCAGTACAGTTGTGACGGGGGTCCTGTGATTTTATTTGCTGTTCGCATCGCAACAACTCTCCGAAGAGGAAAATCGGAGAAGGAAATCAAAAAGGGGAAGAACCTCGCAAGTATACCTCCACTAGATTTTTAGGTTCTTCTTGTCATATTTTCCCTTCTTAATCCAGTTTTTACTTCGATTTAAACCGAAAATTAATCATGGTCCTCGTATGTCCTTTTCCGCTGCGTTCACAGCAGACTTTCAGCTTCGGGTCGAATAAGAGGATTTCTCTTCCGCACCGGATTCAGCTCGACGCCTGGTATGTACTTTCGCACATCTTCCTCAGTTTATGGATCCCTCCGACTCTTCTTTTCGTTTCTTTTTCTCTTGCATGATTTTTACTGCCTCCAGACATTTTAATCTTCACGACGCTTCTTTTTTATTCTTTTTTTTTGTATGAATCCAGCGTCTTCCTTTCAACCTCTCATGCCTCTCCTCACCTCTTCGCCTCACTTTTCCCTCATCTCTTCATTTCTTCGCTAGCGTTTTGTGATGCCACCGGTATTGCTCCTCTTCATTTTTTTGTGCCTCTTGCATCATTTTCTCCCCTTCTTTTTTATGCATTTCCGAGTAGAAGATCATTGGGGAATGGAAGATCATTTACATCGTGTTCTGATACGTAGCACAAGCTGAAGAACGTAGCACAAGCTGAAGAAAACCAAAGATCGAAAGGGTGCGTGTGTGCTTCGTTGTGATGCCAGGACGCTTAGTGCGTCCATGAAGCCTAAGAAAACCGTGCGATCAAAGGAGAGTGCGTGTATGCTCCATTGTGATGCCAGGACGCTTAGGGCGTCCATGAAGCCTAAGAAAACCGTGCGAAGAAATTTCTCTTCATTTACCTTCTTCTTACCGCCTCCGTATTTCTTCTTCTTCCTTGTTTCTTTCTGCCGTTTCTCTTCTCCTTTCTTGCTTCTTACCGTTTTTTTTTTTGCGATATCCAAAAAGGGACCCCCCGCTCTTTTAGCCAACCCTCTCCTTTTTATAAGCCACCAGTTCCCCTCTTCTCCCTTTTGCCCTTTTCATTTTTTATTTATTATATTCTTTTCATACACCCCTTTTGTTTTCCTACCAGCCCTGAACACCTTCCACCTGCAGGCTTTTTGTCTTTACATTCATTACTGGCTGCTGCCAACTTTCCTTTCACTTTCTCCTTTTTGACAATTGCCGCACCCTCAGTCTTTTATCTTCGACTTCTGCTCTTCCGCCCTTCAGATACATGCGTGGTGCATGTGTATACCCAGGATGCTTTTCCTGAACCTTTTTTTACTAAGAAATGCTTCGTGCCACGAATTTCAATCAAAATTACACCATGATATCTGCACAAAATCTGCACCTCTAAATGATTGCAAAGCTGATGATATCTGTAGCTTATCGGATTGCTGAATAAATTTTGGAAACTTGTGTTCGTAAGGGATTCATTGTGCTGAGAAATTCTTTGATAAATTGCTGTGTTGAGCCCTGCCCTGAACTTGTTCGTTGAGATGCCTGATTTTCAGCTGGCATGTACTGCTCATTACCAGCATGCCTTGTTCTCTCGACTACATTATACTTTGGAGTTTAAGCTATTACATTGCTATTATGATATCCTTTACTGCTGCTCGTACCAATATCTGATTAACTGCTAGTGCTGCCACTTGATTTCTACGCTGTAAATGAAACCTGGTCTCATATTGCTATAGCTGATTTCAACTACTGAAGATTGCTATTTTAATTGCTGTAGTTCCAGCTAAGTTTGCCTGGCAACACCTGTTGCATCCATCACTCGCTATTACTGAATTCTCAGCTTAGTTACTGCCATTGAGTCCTAGCAAAATCACCACACCATCTCGTTGGCTGAAATTTCTTAACAGTTTGCTGAATGTTGCTTTGCTGTACCATCCGTGAATACTAATTCTACACCTGAAATTATGGATCTCCCATCTGAATTAGCTGAATACTAAATTTAATTGGATGTTGCTGCTGATATTCGTATTACATACTCCCATCTGAATTAGCTGAATACTAAATTTAATTGGATGTTGCTGCTGATATTCGTATTACATAACTGAATCTGTTTGCTGAAAAATCTGAATACTGTGTTGTGTGTTACCACCAACTGATCTGCATTCCTATCTAAACTGAAACTCGGTATTCCTGTATCTTAATTTGATTTTAATTGAATTTCAACAATATTCTTTTTGCTATTTCCGGAGGGAATAATTGACTCAACATGGGGCCTTCTAGGAGATGGAATGGGCTGATGGTGGTGGTCCTCTATGGGAAAATCCAGTTCAGGTTCATGTTGGATGGAGTTTTGTCTAGTGGCTGTTTCTAAATATCCCACCCTTAAGTTGAGGGTATCAAGGGATTTCTTGAAGTCAGTTATGTATCACATCAGCCAAGGTGGCTGGTTCATGCTCGAGTTCAGGAGCTAGGGGTTGGTTCCTATTGCGCACCATAGTGTCAGGTAAGGAATAAGTGAGTACCATGGACAGCAAAGGAAACCAATTGCCAAGTAGGCAACTCAAATATCACGTACTTAGATACCAGAATTTTGAGCAGTGAGAAAGCAATGTATCAAATGGTAAATGCACAGTTGCTGTAGATGATAAGCAGTAAATTTTAGCAGAGACTGAGCAGAGTGATGCAGTAGAAATATAAACTAAAGAGCAGAATACCAACTTAGCAAGGCAATATAGCATCAAGGAGTTCAAGGCAACTTAACAACAACCCACTGGTAAGCCACAATGAAAGGGACATTGAATTGCAGGAAACAGTAGTGACTATATTCAGATTTGAGACACGAGTTTGATATAGAAGTTGTAATGCTATCCAACAATAAGAGATATCAAAGCCATAATGTTATCAAGACTAACATGTTCAGCTATCGAAGACTCCACTTTCCATCGGCAGATAAATCCGAAATCAGATAGTGCAATGCAGGATTCACAGCAACAGTGTTCGTGAGATTTTCCGTAAGAGATTGCAAATTACAGCTAGGTTGAACAATGCAAGCAACAAACCATGGATATCTACCCAGAATTACAAAAATCGTGGAAAAAATCACAAGTCAGTCTCAGACAATCAGCTATTTGCGATGTTCAGCAATGCAAAAATATCATGGTAAGCTACACTACCCAAGAATTCAAATTTTCAGATTACGCGTCGCGCAGTCTCTCATGGTTTCGATGTTCTAGAGATTGATTTCAGAAAACGTTACAACACAATTTCACAGCAGGAAATCAATATCGAATGCAGATAACGGATCAGTAGATTTCAGAATACAGTGGCGGAAAACTCAAACGCAACAGAGCAAACGCGATTTGGGTTTTTAGCGGAAACTAGACTTAGCACGAGCAAACAGATGGACACACAGAGCACCTAAGGAGCCCTCTGATACCACTGATGCAGGACGAGAGTCCTAGCGCAAGGATCACTCTAGGTATGGAGCTCTAATCGTAACAATGAACAAGGGTTTCATCGAGAACCAGCTCAAGCAACCGGGAAAATGGGGTGAGGTGGAATGAAGTCACCTGAGGCCCCCTTGAGGAAGGGGGCCGGCTCCCTTTTAGTTCACGCAGCAAGCGGATTTGTGTTCAGCAGGGGCCAGACTTCTCTTCAAATTCAGCAGCCTCGGCAATCAATGGCAATCAAGATGAAGGAGCAGGTTGGTGATGATGAAGGGCCATCGGCACACCTTCAAGCATCAATGGGGAGGGGCTAAAGGCTCACCCTCAAGGAGTCCAAGGGGCCAAAGGCTCACCCTTCAGGTAACACACACAATGGGGCCAAAGGCACGCCCAAGGGAGCAGCATCACACGGCTAACACAAGTTTTGGATTCAAAATATCATCAACTAGTGCAAGTGACAAGTTACATGGGCTTTAAACCAAGCTCCCCCCCAACGGTTACATTTGCACGTTTTGGCTCTCTCTTACTTCACCCTTAACGGTAACAAAGCGTCTCTAACGGTAACAAGTGAGTTTACAAGTGGTTATGTGATTAGTCTTGAATAATGGACAACCGGGTAGTATAAAGCTGGATTCTTGATGTTACCTGGATGTTGACTGGCGTTGACTGGATGTTGACCTTGCTCTATGGATAAAGCCGGGTAATATGAAGCTGGGTGCTTGGTGTTGACTGAATGTTGACCTGGTAATGTGAAGCTGGATAGTTGGCCGGGCACGAGCAAGATTTGATTTGCTGAAATTGATTGAGAGATAGCCTTGATGTTGGGAGCATTGGTGCCATGTAAGAGTGCATACATGTGTGAGTTTCCTAGGCTATTGCAACCTATTACATTAACTACAAAGTAAAACAAGGATTTATCAAAATAAACCTAGGCTACAACCTAACTAAAGCATTAGCACACAAGTGTTTCATGTCACACTAGTGTAATGTAATAAACTTGATAAGCACAAAAAAGGATGGGCAGTGGTGTAGACAAGCCCACAAAACCTCTCCTTGGAATTTCAATTGTTCATTCCATACCTGGCCGGGGGTTCTTGATTCTCTTGGACCTCCTTGGTAATGCTCCTGCATCACTATACTTCCTCCTTTTTTTGTGCTGTTGAAAGGTTTTGATCTTCTAGGTTTACTTTGAAAAAGTTGAGAAAAAGGTTTTGATCTTCTAGGTTTACTTTGAAAAAGTTGAGAAAAACATTTTCTGCCGAATGTGTTTATTGCGATACTTTCGCGAGATATTATTTATATTGAGTATTGATACAGTCTTTTCCCACTTTTCTTCTCCTTGCAAGTACAATTAACAATATTAGCTGTTGGAAATTCTGGGTTCCTTGTCAGAAAGTTAAAATGAAGATAAAAGATGTAAATAAGGATGAAATGAGCTGGCTTAGCTGACAGAGTATTAATGCTAGAGACCTAGTTTGGATTTTTTTATCGTTATAAAATTGTTAGTGTTAATGTCATGTTTTGTAGCTATGGCTATCACTTCGAAGTTTGAACGAGAGAGAGAGAGAGAGATCAAGTCTTAATCAAAATTAATCCTGCATGAAAATTCTATATGATTATTCCTTCAACAGCCACTGCTCATCCATGGTGGTCCTTAAATAGAAATTTTATCCTTCTGGAATCCTATCATGCTTGATCTATGTTAGATGTTCAAATCTATAACAGTGATCTCTGCTTGGTTCTTTCGTAGCATATGTTGCATTGTGCACTAATATTCTCTAGTAAGCATTGTTGCTTAGGAAGTTGAGGTATATATTATATATATAAAAGAAGTCTTTATTGGATCACAGCCTTCCAGAAAGGGTTGGCCAGTTCAGATGGCCAATTTTCCAACCATGTCATTAGGATTTGTGCATTAATATTCTGGTTGGCTAAAGCATTTTTTTCCTCTATTAGCATGAGAAAAAGCTGATAGCACCATTGTCTTGCAAATATTTGATTTCTCTGATGATTCCCATGATTTCCATCGTTGGGTGCTGAAAACTGTCACTGATGATTTATGTTGCTTCCATGCTATCCATTTCCACTATTATCCTCCGTCCTTGAAGTTCAAAATTGGTGTGTACATAGCTCAGCAGGCATCTGATTGCTATTAGCTCAGCGAAGAGAGCCGAATTGCTCTGGTGGTAGGCCACATCAGTGCCATTCCTTTGTTGTCCCTTAATATGAAGCCTATCCCTGCATTCTGTATGCTCATGTCCCATGTTCCGTTTGTGTTAATCTTCAAGTATCCTTTTGGGGGTTTTTCCCAATGGGTCCCAGGTGTGCTTTCCCTCATACCACTGGCTCCTGGCTTTCATGCAGCTGCCGTAATCTCTGCTAATTCTGCTATTGCCTTTCTGCTTGGTCTGGCTGGGCTGATCATGTCCCCTAGGTTGAGGAAGATTAGAAACTGAAAAATGTCATTCTAAATTTGGTCATTAGTTGCATTGGTGTAATTGGATTAAATGTATGCTTAGTTTTCTATATTATCATAGTTCTCAGACAGATATGGCAAAAGTGTTTATAGGGTACTTGTTAACCAAAGACTAAGTTATTGTTAAGAAGAATCAGAAGTGTACCTCCAAAAACCAAAGAGAACTCCAGTAATTCAAATTACTGATACCTTTATTATAACGTGGCTTTCTCTTGGAAAGCTTCCAATGATAAGAAATTAGATTGTTATTCTTGGTTGTGAGGATCTCTGCATTCTTTTGCAAGCAAATTATTATTGACAATGATAAAATTTCGAGTATGTAGATTCATAGTTTGGGATAATTTAGTCACTTTGAAACATATCCAAGAATTATTATGACTTGTTTAGTGTTAATCTGTAATCATTAGCTTACATGCTTTGAGATTAATATCAGTGGAATTTATATCTTGCATTGTCTTTGTTTTTTTTTTTCTCTTTTCAATCCTTTTTCACTTTAGTGTCATAGATAACACATTGGACCGGTGGAAGGGCTTTCTATCACTCAATATATGATGCTGATTAATTTATTTCATTAAATATAATCATGTAATCTTATGATTGCTCAATTGGAGGGATTCTGATGAGTACAGACAGAAAAATGGATGCATTTTTTCTCCATTTTTCATGAGGAAATAAGAAATTTTTGACATGATTGATAACCAAATTTATGCATATTCACCACTAACTGTAATCACCCCTGCTAATCCAGTCTTCTTAACTTCATTCCCATTTTACCTATTGCAGTTATCATCTGTTGAGAACTTGTGGGAGTGTGACCTCTGTGCCAGCACTCACGAAGGATCTTGGATCATTAAGAAATGGAAATCTGGTGTTGGCAACATGAGCGTAAGGCTTCTCGGAGCTATATTCTTCCAAATGTGAAATGCGTTTTCATGTATGCAGTTATAGGTTTCTCTTTCTTCAGGTTGAAGATTTTTTGGATCGTTCTGAAAATTTTGCAAGATCTGTTGGGAAAGTTGAGATGCAGAAGATACACAAATGCATTCAAGATTCCCTTAGCAACTTATCACTTTTTGCTGTGGGTCAGATTACAGCACCTAGGTTGAAGGAGCTTTTGTTCGGATTAGTTGAGCTGAAGGCTCCAAATGATAAACATGCCAACAATGAAATTAAGCAACGTAAGAGAAGTAACTATGATTCACCTGCTTCGGCTAAACCTCCAAGTACAAAGAAGCCTAGGCATTCGGAAAGAACAGGAGAGTTAGACCATTCTCTATACAGGAATCCAATTGTTTTGCCTCGTTTTGTCTTGCCTCCTGTTGTCTTCCCTCCAGTTTTGGCTCATCCTCAACCACAAGCTAGTAATGGATTATACAGTTCAGGTTTTAGTATTGTTCCTCTTCAATCAGCCTTTGAGTCACATTACCACCTCGGGCGTCCAGTTGTCTCATATCAGCTTGATTATGGGTTACATGACGGCCGGCAATATTCATTTGTTCCTCAATTAGGCTACTACAATCAGTCATTTCCCCCTACTCAACCTGATCGTAACACTAGGCATTACCCGTGGCATTATTAATTCTCGTTCACTGAGTCATGGGACGGTTGACTTTATCAAATGTATGTTGACTTGTTCATACATAAATCATTTGGCTATCTATTTAGTGCTACTGTGTTGAGAGGGCTAATGGTGTACTATGATTGTATTATGATTGACCGTATATGCACATGCTAATGGTGTACTATGATTGTATTTAGAATTGAGATAGTTTTAGATAATTCATATATATACTAGCCTGAAAAAATCTTTATCCTTGTATCATATAATTTTAAATTTTATAGAAAAAAATATTTCTATTATAAATTATAAATTTTTATATTGTATTTATAAAATTTTTATTTAATAGAATAAAAGACAATTATTCATTATAAAAGCCCTCGGGATGAAAGATAATTCTAAATACCCCTTTACATATATCTAATATATGTTTAAAATAAACTGATAAATGCCAATGCCAATACTGTTGGAAAATTGTTGAGAATAATCTTCTATTATTTATAATAAAATAAAAAAATATCAATGTCAATGTGAACTTTTTCACTATTGACATAAGGAAATAAACTTTAGGCTAAATTTCTAGTATCATCTTTGTTGCTTTAAGAATTTGCACATCATTCATCCACTCAAAACAAAATTGTAAAACAGTGCCATATTGAAAGAAATTAAGGTCACGATGATAGAATTTTGGATCACATTAGAGTGAAACTTGTTACTATATAAATTCTTGTTTCTTCTGAGTTTTGCATCTTTCAATGGCCTTTTGAACATTGTACAAGGAATTCTTTAATGCTTTTAGGGGCTTGAAGAGAATTGTTGAAAGGGACCTAATATACCAACACTCTCATTTTATACAAGGGACAAATTATATCTTGATTATTCAAATTTCTCTCTATAATTTATGATATACCTAATTATAATCTTTACCATCAACTAGTTACAAGGGATATTGGTTTATATCAAAATATGTTAGTGGTTATGTAAAAAATCTATAGTGATCTTAAGTATAAAGATCACGTACACCACGAGGAGAATGCTTAGACACTTATAATATTCTATGCAACATTCTCTAACGTATATTGACTTAATATCTCTCATATAAAAAAAATTATGTTCACTCTAATCTTATTCTTAAAATTAAATTTGAATCTAAGAGTGTAAATATGTACTCAATATAACGAAGGAACCCTTTCAAAGATAGGTGACTTTAGGTATTTTTCAACATTGCATATGATTTGAAAATTCCTACTGCATAATAAGTGATATTAGATACTTTGTGTCTTTTGTAATTATTTTTTTTGGTATTTTCCTCTATAGAGTTTCAAATAAATTTAGAGTACTTAGTGCAAAAGTTGAAAAATCGTCATGATAAATAGATAAAAAAAATTGCAAGTTAAAATATCAACAAGAGAAAAAAAAAATCTTTAGTTTTCTAGTGGTATTTTATTACATAAAGAATGTGATATGATCCATCTAATTAAAATATGACATAAAGGATGTAACATAATAATTAAAACTAAAGATAATTTTTTCTATCTTTCCTTTCAAAAGCAAAATATCTTTTAATGCTTCTTCATCTTTGTACACTCTTAATTCCTAGCGTCTAAATATCCAATAAAATTTAAAAGTCACATAACGAAACAAAAAGAGTTTCTATTTAGCATGCCTCTTATTTAAAATACACCTAGTTCTTAAAGTGAAAATTAACTCCCATAATAGTCGATTTTTTATTAAAAATTTCATAAGTTCGATGGAATCTAGTCAATTTTGTTTATTAGTTTATGTTTTAGAGACTTTAGGTTGCATGTCAATCTACACTAAAATAATAATAAGAAAAAATGACTTTAATTTCTAATCCTACATATATGTAGTTTTTTTTTGCATAAACTTATAGCTTAACAAATAAAATTAAGAACATCCTTCTCCATATAAACTTTTTTTCTCAATCTAAATGATTTATTTTAATATGGTAAGAAAATAAAGCTCTAACATATTGGATCTATTTATTATTATTATTATTATTATTATTATTATTAATATTAATATTATTATTTTAATATGGTTAAAAAATAAAGTCCTAAGCATATTGGATCTATTGATTTGGATCTATTGACTTCAAGAGGCTAAGTGCACTATTTTGTTTACCTTTGCAGTTAGCCTATCACCAAGCTGTGTTGTTGCTACCATTTCACTATTATTGCCTAACCTTCATGTGTGACTCATGTTGCGACTCCACAAGTCATGTACTCTACTCAGGATCTATTTGACCCCGTTATTAATAGTTTTATAATTGTACTGTGTTGTGCTATACTGCATTGTCAAAATTTATAAGATGTTTGGTTACTAAATTTTTAACTACTATCAAAATTTTAAATAATAAATAAATATATTATTGTAAAATTTTTAAAATATTAATATATTTTATATTTTATATTTAAAATTTTTAATTATTTAAAATAATAATACTTAAAATTCTAAATTAAATCATGTGAATTACTTTTTTGAAGATGCAAAAACTGAAAAAGAAAATAAATTATAGCTTTCTCAACTTCTACTTTTTTATTATTTTTTCTACTTTTTATTTTTTTTATTACCAAATAGTTTTTTTATCTGTTCTTTACTTAAGGCTGTGTTTAGGAGGGCGGAGGGAAAGAACGAAGGTAAAGAGGAGGAGGAGGGGAAAGGGAAGATAGAGGGATTGAGATAGGTTCACGTGCTACGCACGTGTAGTGAGGCTGCCCATGTGCAGCGCATGAGCTGTGTTGGCAAGCTCACGAGCGGCGGTGTGGTGATCTCGCGAGCGGCGGCGTGGTGCGGCGAGTTCAAGAGGCGTCACCAACGGCGAGGGCGAGCTCGCAAGCGGCGTCGGCGAGCTCGCGAGCGGTGAGGGTGAGCGGGGAGCTCGAGAGCGGCTAGGGCGAGCAGAGAGCTCGCGACCGACGACAGCGAACGGCGACGGCTAGCAGCGACCGCGAGCGGCGACTGTGAGTGGGCGAGCAGCGAAAGCGGCAACTGCGAGAGGGCGAGCAACGAAAGCGGCGACCGACGACGGCAAGGGCGAAGGCGAGGGCGAGCTCGCGAGTGGCGACTTGGATGGTGGGGGACTCGCGAGCTGCGACTTCGACGGTGAGGGAGACGCTGACGTTGAAGAAGACGCGAGTGACGGGACGTTCACAATTGATTTTCCTCCCGAATCGGGCGGAACCCATTTGGACGGAAAATGAGTTGAAAATTCGTCCGCCCTTTTATCCGTCCGTTCCATTAAACTAGAAAAAACTTCTTTCCCTTATTCTTTCTTTCCTTTCTCTCCCCCATTCTTCTCTATTAAACACAGTGTAAAAGCTGATTCAAATCAACTTAAAAGCAGGACCAAATAAGCCCTTGGTTTCCCACAAATTATTGCTATGTGCTACTTAGTTATTCATTCTAGAAAATTGCTCAATAGGGTTTTGTTGGCCATGTGGGGGAATTTTTTATATAATTTTTTTTTTTTCAAAAATTTGCTTATTTTGTTGGCCATGTGGGGGGAATTTTATATTGGGGGAATTTTATATAATTTTATTTGAAAATTTTACAAAAGTTAAATGAGACTGGTAAAATGTTGAATTGAAATAGGAGTTTAGAACGAAAAACTTAGAGGTATATTGAAGTATGTTCTTACCTTAAAAATTTAGGTTATCACAAACCAAATACTAAGTACAATCGAGACTTTTATTTTTAGCACAGAACTATAGAAAGGTTGACCAGGAGACACCTTTTACTCGGGTTTTGGAGGCTTTATAGGCTCGATGTAATGATATTATCATGCTAATATTTGTTTCAATTAAAAACATAGTCAAACAAAATGTTAGCATATTTTGTTAATATTTAAATGATTGGTGATGTTAGCTGTTTCTAAAGTTATTATTTTTTATATTTTTTTATTTCTTCAATCCCCTACAAATTTTATTTTTTTTAAAAAATATTTTTTAATATAATTAAACTTTAAAAGTCATTTAATAGGAATTAAATTTATACTCATTATTTATACTATATAGTCAAAAAATGCACTTAAAGGCACATAACCCTTAACAAAAATATTTTCATCTAAAGAAAAAATAGTGAATTAGTCTTAACTTGCTTTTCTTTGACCTAGGCTTCAATAATTCTATATAGAATATAGGAATTTTCTAATTACGAGATTGAACATTTTTTATCTTGAGCATATAATATTCATAAGAGTTTTTAAAGGTTGTCCATATCCTTAATTGCAACCATATATAAACTCTCTCGTATAGGAAGATTTTTTTACAAGGGATTAATGTAGTAGTACATCTCATATAAATTAACCACTTTATTAAATTTTTTTCCTCTATAATAGAAGAATAAAATTAATTTTCATGAATGGGAATGTAAGAGTGTAAAATAATAACTATATCACATAAAAATTTTTATACACTAAAGCTTTTTTATAAGTTTTATATTTCAAAGTGCTTGTTGCCAATCAAGGTTGGTTCCGGCCTATTTTTGACTAATCTTATTTCTCTATTCTATGGTCTTTGAACTCCTTAGGTCAAGTAAATGATTTTGTTATATTTAGTCTTTCTAAAATAAAGAGTGCTAAGTGCTAACCTTTTACGAATCAAGTCATTTTAAATTAGGCTTCTAATTATTTTTAAGCGCAAAGCCAAATTTACTAATGTTTTAGGTTGGAAGTAAAAAGTCTTTTTTTTTTTATTTTAAGGAAATAAAATTTTTTTATTATCTATATAAATAAGTTTTCTTTTATGAGAAATATTATAAATATTATTAATTTATAACTTATACACATGAAATTTATTATAATCAAAATATTCATTATTTAAATTAGATATATTATTATTATGCTTAATTGTGTACATTTCGATAATCATTACATTATGTGCATTATGAAAATTATTTATTTTTGTAGTCATATAATTTATGTTTAATATATCGATTATATATATTATGAATATTAGTTTTATTATGAATGTCATATATATTATGATATTTATATTATGTCTTTATTTTGCATGTGTATAAATATTATTTTAATCTTGTGTTAATACAATTAAATTCACCCATCATGCAAATAATGCTTATGAAAATTATTTTAATTATTGTTAGAATTATTATATTACATTTTATGTAAAATGTCCAACATGTTCATTTTATAAAAATTCTATGCACGCAATTCTACTAAACAATTAAAGTTAATAAATCAGTGAAAATAATAGAAATATGTTTATTGAATAATTTAGTATTTTATGATTATGTGTAAAATTTTAGAAGAGCTAAACAAACCGAGAGGCAGATGTTCTAATGTCCAAACATTTTTATTTGCCGAAAGTTACAATATTATTTTAGGCTATTAAACATCTCTTCTTGTTGGAAAGATATATATTTCTTAGGCACAATTAGAAATTTTTTTATTATTGAAAATAAAACTTTTACAACTATAAAACAATGTTAGAGAAATGTTACCGTATCGATTCAAACAACAAAAACGTATTTTAACAACACAAAAAATTTTAATTTATTTATTTTAAAACACAAGATTGATCTGTTTTCTTAAACAGAATTATTAATCAATTTTTTAAATTAAAATTATTAATATATTTTTTTAATGAAAGAAAAAGAAAAAGAAAACGATAATATGTTTACAACCAGAATAAAAAGTTAGAAAACCAATTAAATTGGCAACAATTATAAAATTAGGAAATAACCAAACAAAACAAGAAAGATGTTTAAATTAAGTAAAAAAAAGTTTCCCCTATCTTTATTTTAGGAACATAATCTGTTTAATTTTTTTTTTCTTTTAATTAACAATTATGATTTTTTAAAAACAGAAACTGACATAGGTTTGAATTGTCAAAAAAAGATGTATGAAAATTAGCTATTGTAAATTGAAAACAGATTACATAATCAACTTGAAGAAGATTGAAGATGATGGATTGATCTCCTTTGCATATTAGGAGTGATCCAAAATTGACCTACGCTCCGACAAGACCTACTAGTCATGAGTTGATTTTGAACACTCGTCACTCCAACATCTCTCAAACAATAACAGTGGCAAGAGAAGTTGGATTGTGGTTCAGGAAAGCAGTTATAGTTTTGTGCCAAGTATACGCACCCGGCGGCGCATCCTGCTTCACCAGTCGACACCGAAAATGATTGACTGCCGCCGACCAGAAACAGTGCCCTATCAATGCCCCCGCTCTCCACCCGCGCAAAAGACACGGCATCCCAATCCAGTCGAAACACTCTGAGCAACTGTCTGTTATACGCCGGTAAGCCCATGACTCAAATGACCAGAAACGCCAGCACGTTTCCCTGAGATTCCACTAGATACTTACTCACACCAAGCTGGAATGATCTGGCTTCTCTATGGTCCAACATATCTCTGCCGAACTTCACTTGCAGATCCTGGCACCGTGGCGGATTCAGTTGCAGACTGAGCAACCGCATTCTGAAGGGATTCCAATCCAGGACTAAGAGCTGCTCCTTGAACCATACGGCGGGGCAGGACGTGCAGAGGCCGCCTTCCACGGCTTCCACGGTCCAAGACCTATCCCCTGGCCTCCATATGATCAAGTTCGATTCCAAGTCCTGCGCGATGACGGCGCAGCCGGGGGCCCCGGGATCCGACGTCAGGCAGAGGACATTGCGCAGGGAGTCGCGATGCGGGAGGGAGAGCCGGACGACGCAAGAGAAGGGGTTCAGGAGGAAGTGGTGATCTGTCAGCGATCGGAGGCAGAGGGCCAACCAACCGTGCCACGAACCAAGGCACGTTACTGCGCCGGGGCAGACGCGGACGGACCTGATATTTAGGATGATGCTGGCGTTGGCGACGGACTGCAAGAGGAAGTGGAGTTGGTCGTCGGACTGCGTCAACGTGATCTTCCACGGGGTCGAGCGACGGGTTGGGTCGCAGGCTAGGGCGGGGGCGCGCCAGTACCGGCAAACGGAACTCAGCCGGATGGCTTCTTCGGGGTTCATCCTCTTCAGCACATCCCCCAGGATGTCAGCGGGTATCGCCGCCGTGATGCCATATGCCTCTTCCTCGTGCTGTTTCTCCATCTGACACCTCTTACTTTTCCTCTCGCCGGCATAGGAAGCACCATGGTCAATGATCGCATCTCTGCAGCGTGCGTTCAATTCGGCGGCCGTCGCTGAGTTTGCTAAGAATTGGTCCTCGTTCGCCATGGATGATTACTCTAGTTATTAATTCGTTTGCGGTTTTACTTGGTCTTTATAAGCTGTTGAATTGTTGATTGATTCAATCTGAATTTAAATCCTAACTCGGACATCTAATCTTTTTTTTGAATGTAAATTATTCCACAATTTGTGGACGACAATTCCAAAATAGTAACCGTCTGACCGACCTCCTCGGTGAAGAGCGAATTCAGTACAAGGCAAAATAAACATCTTGCTGGCCTTCAAGGTGATAACGTGCTTTAGAATGCTTAGATGCTGTTCACATTGTTAAAATGTTGTAAAATACTTTGATCATTTGTTGCACATTGTTGGATTCTTGCAGATAATGCAGTCAATTGGCTTCCTCGGGCCTGCTTTCTTTCTCACACGGTTGAGCCATGTGCGAACTCCAGCCTTAGCTGTGCTATGCATGGCATGCAGTCAGGTGTTAGCCTATAACCAGTTCAATTTTAGCCTGAGTTCATGGTACTGTTCAACTAATAGCTCAACTTTTTTTTCTCCTTTCGCTTCAAATTGGCAGGCTCCTGGGATGATGTTTTCAAGGTATCTGTGATCTTGTACATCATTGGTACCGTGGTTTGGAACATCTTTTCTACTGGTGAGAAAGTTCTTGACTAAGAAGATTAGTAGAAAATGCATCAAGTATCAAATACAAAGGAAATGTTTAGTCAATGTATAGAGACTAAAAGCCAAAACATCATACTGGAGCAAGCCCAGAGCAATCCAACATATGTGAGGCTTATGACAATACATGGCAGATGAAGCCGATGAGCCAAAGCTGTTCAAACAGCATTTCAAACGCAAATTATTTCATATCAATGCCCATCAACATATTTGTAGCCAAAAAACTCTGAAATGGTGCAGGTGTCTCGGTTCTGTTTTTCAATCTCATTCTTACAGGCGAACAGAAGGTCTTGCCTTTCTCCTGTCTCTGATTGGTCTCTGGTGCGGTATGCATTACTTGGCACCAAGAGCAACAGTTGATTAAAATTGTGAATGACATTCAAAGGGAGTTCACTTTGGAGAGCAACATATTATTTCTTGTCAAATGCATCTCCAAGATAACTTCATATTCACAATTGTACCATTAATATTGCATCTTTTAAGAAATATATATCTTGTGTCTGATGCTTCATCCTGCTCGGTGTAGCGGTCCTCGCAGGGTGGCCTGCTAGAGGGTCCTTATGAATCGTTATTACCTCCCTTATTTCTCCATGTCTTTAGTCGTTAATCCTAGTTGACCCCTCTAGGTCTTATTTCTTATGCTCATCCATATGGCATAAGAATCATATTGGAGACCTGAACACTCAGCTTAAGTGTTCTCTGACAGATACCCAACACAAAATATTACAGATTTTATAGTTCAACTGAAAGAAGGGTACCAGCTTGAGATTCTCAAGCTTCAAATGCTTGACAAAAAAAAAAAAAAAAAAACCGTGGACAAATTTTAAATCATCTATGTGGATTTCTTAGATGATCACTCAAATTTTTTACTTCCATGAGTTTCTTACATTTTAGTAAGTATATATACCTAACAATTCGAGTATGTGGATCTTATCTATGTGATCTGGTTGGACTAACTCGAATCTGAATTGTATATTAATTGAGTTAAAAAATTTTAACTTAAATTTGACTCATATTTAAATGAGTCAACTTGACACGATTTGAATAATAGATTTAATAAAATGAGCTGCATGTTAACCTATGGCACGATTCAGAGTCAACGGCTAAAGGCTGTGTTTTTAGCATAACTTTTTTTGATTTTTACTGTGTAAATTTTGGTGAAAAACTGTTAGATATGGGTCATCCATTATGCAGGGACCCATTTGTAAATACAAAAGCTTTTAGGAGTTTTTTTTGTAAAAGAGATATCTAATTAAATTAAGTTACTATTTTGGGTGAATAGTAACATGGAAAAAATTTGACGAGGGCAATTGAATTAGGGAATTCGAAGATTTGGAATTGAGGTCTCAATTTCGACGAGAGTAGCGGCGGAGGAGAGAGATAATAGAGAAATTTTTGGCTAAATTTTTAGGCGTGATTTTGGAGTCCTCTTTCGTTAGATCGGCCCAAAATTTATAGAGTTTCTTTTGAGGTAATTTCTTACATATTCAATGATTAGAATTTTCATTGATTTCTTCTAGATATTATTTCTAATACAGTGGCAAATTTAGGGATATTTTTTTCCCTCGCGTAATTTTTCATCTTGTTGTTGATGACATTATTGTTGTGAAGAGACAGTGCATTTGTTGGATATATAGTGGAATTTTTGATGGCCGGCTCTGTGGTTTTTTTACCCTATTTTTTAGGAGTTTTTCCACGTTAAATCTTAGTGTTCATATTTTCTGGATTGATATTGTCCTGGTTTTATTATTTTCATCATATATATTATTATGATTGCACAAGTGAGTTTTAAGGATTTATCAAGTTGATATAAAAATCCCAATAGTGGTATCAGAACAAGGTTCTTCAGTCATTTGTGTTAATCATGGAGATTGGCAATCGAATGGTAGTCTTGAATGGAGAAAATTGGCTTATCTGGAAAGCCAAGATGGAAGACTACCTATATTGTAAGGACTTATTTGATGCAGTTGAGAACGAAACCAAACCAGAAAAAATAGCAGATGATTTAAATAAGTTAAATAGAAAAGTCATCAGTTACATTCGGCAATGGGTGGAAGATAGTGTTTTTCATCATATTATGAATGAAAAAGTAGCATATAAGTTATGGAAAAAATTAGAAGACTTATATGAGAGAAAGACTACTGATAACAAGGCTTTCTTGATTAGGAAACTGGTGAATCTAAAGTATATAGAAGGTGGAAAAATTATTGAGCATTTGAATGACATGAAAAGCATCATCAATCAGTTGGCTTCTATGAAGATGGTAATTGAAGATGAATTGCAGGCACTTTTGTTATTGAGTTATCTACCAGAGAGTTGGGAGACTTTGGTTGTATCTCTCAGTAATGCAGCACCAGATGGTATGTTATCCATGAGCCTTGTAACTTCAAGCTTGTTGAATGAAGAAACTATAAGAATGTCTGTGGATGCAAATAGATCTCAAGTATTGGTCACTGAAAATCGTGGTAGAAGCACAAATAGATCTCCATATCAGCATGGAAATTCTAGGAACAATTCATCTACCAGAAAAGACGTTGAGTGCTTTTATTGTCATAAGAAAGGGCATATCAAAAAATATTGTTGGTCATTCAAGAAGGCTCAGAGAGGAGAAAACAGTGGAATCACAAGAAAAGATAAAGAAAGTATTACTGTTACAGTGGACAGTGATGTTGGCATTTTAGCAGCAAGTGACACAGAAAGTATATTGACAGTCAATGGAAAAGACAGTTGGATTATTGACGCAGGTGCTTCTTTTCATGCTACCCCTCATATTGATTATTTTTCATCATTACATCATTGTGACTTAGGTGTTGTAAAGATGGAAAATAAGGATACTGCAATTATCAAAGGAAAAGGGGATATCATTATCAAGACTAACCTTGGACATAAGATGATTCTCAGAGATGTAAGGTATATTCTTGATTTGAGATTCAGTTTGATGTCACCTAGTGTTCTTGATGATGAAGGCTTAGTGAGCACATTTGGTAATGAAAAGTGGAAGTTAACAAAAGGATCACTTACATGTGCTAGAGGAAGCAAGCAGTATGCTCTTTATCATACTGATGTTGAGGTTCTCAGAGAAGAAATTAGTACTGCTTCAGCACCTACTTCAGAGTTATGTCACAGGAGGATTGGACCCTTAAGTCAGAAGGGTATGAAGATTCTATTTAAGAATGTCATGTCTCCTAAAGAACAAAGTGAGCCAGTTTCTTAGCTAGGGGGAGAGTTCCATAATGAGCACCAGACAAATGATGCAAGCAGTGCACAGAAAAGATAGATATCTCAGCAATCTCACATGAAAACTCAGTTGAGAAAGTCTCTTAGAGGAAGAAAACCTTCAAGGCTATTTGACAATGGTTTTGTCATGAGCAGAGATAGAAGAAAGCCAGAGTGCTATCGAGTAAAGAAGGTTGTGACAAAGGAGAAAACTGAGGTTTGCAATAAGATGGCTAGCCTGGTCATCCCTGCATGATGCAGGAGGGGGAGATTGTTAGATATGGGTCTGCATCATGCAGGGATCCATTTGTAAATACAAAAGCTTTTAGGGGTTTTTTTCTAAAAGAGATATCTAATTAAGTTAAGTTACTATTTTGGGTGAATAGTAACATGGAAAAAAATTGACGAGGGCAATTGAATTAGGGAATTCGAGGATTTGGAATTGAGGTCTCAATTTCGACGAGAGGAGCGGCGCCGGAGAGAGATAATAGAAAAGTTTTTGGCTAAATTTTTAGGCGTGATTTGGGAGTTATCTTTCGTTAGATTGGCGTAAAATTTTATAGAGTTCCTCCTAGGATAATTCCTTACATATCCAATGGTCAAAATTTTCATTGGTCTCTTCTAGATACTGTTTCTGATACAGTGGCGAATTTAGGGATATTTTTTTCCCTTGCGTGATTTTTCATCTTGTTGTTGATGAAATTATTGTTGTGAAGAGATAGTGTATTTATTGGATATATAGTGAAATTTTTGGTGGCTGTCTTCGTGATTTTTATCCTATTTTCTTGGGGTTTTTTCATATTAAATTTTGGTGTTCATATTTTCTGGATTGATATTATCCTGGTTTCATTATTTTCATCATATTTCCTGAAATTTATCAAGTTGATATAAAAATCCCAACAAAAACTACTGCAAAAACAAAAAAAAGCTTGATCTTTTATGCTGTAATCGACAGCCGAATTTGAGTAATAGTACCGTGGTTTTTTACTGTTGCAAAGCAAAAGTTGGTCACGAGCTGTTTGTTTTTTTGTTTTTGCCAGGCAGCAGTATGCGGACGCGTTTTCTAAGCGGAGGGGGTCACGTAGTTGCATCCGAGCGGTAGAGAACGGTGAAAAGACGCGTGGCAAAAAAGGTATCCAAAGGTGAAAAATCATTAACCCTATGTTTTCTATTTTCTTTAAACGCTCGCCTCGTCGCTCGCCCTCTTTTCGCCGACGCCTCTTAACCTAAGTCGATGCCTGATGCCCGACTGCCCCTCGTCGACGCCAGACGCCAACGCGCCCTCGCCAGCCTCCGAATAGACAGCCCTACTGTTTACCTTATTTTTAGCTACCGTATTTTCTTTTCTATTTTCTTTCTATTTTTCATCCTCCCTATTAAACAACGAAAACTCTATTTCCTTCATACTTTCCTTCTCACTTTCCTTCTCCTCCCATTTTTCATCCACTCTTTTAAACACAGCGTTAGTTTACAGGTTATGGGCATGGAACAGGTTTGACCATCCAGTGCCGCAAGCCTGCAAACCATGTCAATTATCTCGTCCATTGTGTTCCTTAAGAGTACCCTTTTTAAAAAAAAAAAGAATTTGCTTATATTGAAGACATATAGCTTGTTGTGGATACATTTGTGCTCTCTACTCATTCTGTATTATGACTTAATTTGTTTTTATACTAAGATGCAAAGATTCCTATGTTTCACTTTTTCCTAAAAGCTGAGACTGACTGGACGAAAAGCAATGTATCAGTCTACAGTTAGAAGCAAATAAGCAATGGAGTCTTTTATCTGATGAAGTGATGAATTGTAGTGTAGAAAAATATCACTGGAGTTCTCTTGAAGTATTGAGTTGTTCCATGGATGCCTTATAATGAGATCGTTCACCTGTGCAGAAAATTCAATATATAATGTTTTTGTTATGAGCTATACCCAATCCACCACGCATATCAATATGCAAAAAAAAAAAAAAAGGAGCTTGACAGAATTATTCGTCTATATTATATTTTGATTCAGTTGACTTTTGATGATGCAGCTGACAAAAATGTTGATTATTTAAGGTGGGCTTTTCATGTCTCTTGCGGAATCAATTGAGGCCCCTATTCCCTTGCCAAAATCTTAGATTTCCAGACTCCTCTCGAACATGTGATACACGCGGCCACGATGGATCTTACGGACGCATCTGGTGTCGCGAGGGAACAACATTCATCTTAAACCAATGAAGCATTGTCGTGTCTACTTAATTTGGATTCATTTCTTTAAGACAAAAAAAATTCAAGTGAGAAGTCCAACTTTTTTTTTCTTTTGTTTCTCGATCTAAGCTTGGAAACCGAGCTTAGAATTATATATATATGTACAAAATAATAATTGGAAGATAAAAATGAAAACCTTGCAATCAATCGTTTCTTTTTAATACGCATACGTCCATAATACTAATAAAATAAAACACTTACATAAACAATATCCTCCCAACCCCTAACGATCTCTATCTCAATCTTTATCCCTCTCGATCAGTGAAGACCAAGATGGCCAGAGGCGCGATCTACACCGCCTCCTTCGTCTACCTCCTCCTGTGCTGCTTCGCCGCTATTGCCCACTCCACCCGGCCCTCCCTCCTCCGTGTAAGCTCTCCCCCCAACCCTATTTATCTAATCCCTTTCAGATCTCGCCATGGAGCACCATCAATCTTCCCTCCTTTTTCTCGCAGGCGGTGGGCAAAAGCAGCAACGACGACTACAAATGCGTGTACACGATCTACATCCGCACCGGCTCGATCTGGAAGGCGGGCACGGACTCGATCATCAGCCTCGCCTTGGCCGGTGCTGATGGCTCTGGTGTTCTGATCGAGGACCTGGAGTCGTGGGGTGGCCTCATGGGCTCTGGCTACGACTACTATGAGCGCGGGAACCTCGACATCTTCAGCGGCCGCGGGCCGTGCATCTCCTCGTGGCCGCCGTGCTGGATGAACCTCAGCTCCGACGGCTCCGGCCCCCACCACGGCTGGTATTGCAACTACGTCGAGGTCACCGTCACCGGCCCGCACATGGGCTGTGCCCAGCAGCTGTTCAACGTCGAGCAGTGGCTCGCGCGTGACGCCAGCCCCTACTGCCTCTACGCCACCCGCGACCGCTGCCCCAGCCCCTATTTCGACGGCGAGGACAGCGGAGATGCGGGCGACGCCGAGATCGCATCGGAAGGACACGTGGCGCGCGATGTATAGCTCCGCTTTTTACTCGTCTTCTTGTTTGTTGTCACCAGCATCATCGTGCTGTCACGTATCGGCTGTTTTGTTGTATCGTATCGCCTCGTCTTCTACGTGTTTTCCCCTGCGTTTCGGTTTCTGAGAATAAACGGACCGCTATTGGTTTTTGTGGATGGCCAGTTCTAAATAGGACAATTGAGAAGGAAGTTGATGCCTTTTTTTAATTTAAAAAATAATAGTTGAACGATGAATCTGAAGTTTCAGAACTCCTAATTCTTGGTCTACGGTTTTTGCCCCTTTTTTCTATTTTAATTGCTAAGGTTCGGTAGATGTAGCGGATAAACATGTAACTCTAGTTATGCAGTCTTTCCGCTTGTATAAGAGTGGCCAACGCAATAATTGCAGGGAAAAAGGTACACACCAAGAGTTGTCTATGCAGGGACAATTCAAGGTGGGCGGAAACAGCAATCTCTGCTACAACCACACTCTTCTTTTTTCCAAGCTCAAGTTGGGGATCGATCCCTGCGACAAGTACGGTCTGCCAGTGTCGCCTCCGCCTGATCACTCCACCCGCGAGGACTCGTCTGATTACTTGGTCATCTTCCTCGTTTGCCTCTCCAAGGCATGTGGCTGAAGCAGAAAACTTGCTTCCTCGTGATTAAACAACTCCGATGATCTTAGACGAGTGAAGATGTTCATTGATTTCCAATGTTTAATCTTACATATCAAATGCGAGTGAAGCATTCTACTTCAATCCCCAGGAAACTAAAAAAGAAATTATGCAGCCTTGTGGCATTGGATTGAGATTATCTCAAGCATTATTTACATCTGAAAACAAAAGGTGATTTCTCTTCGTCTCTTCCTATTTGTTCCTTTTTAATAGATTACATTCTTTTGCTGCTTCACCGTTGATGAAGAAGAAGAGGCGGCTAAGGCAGCAAGGTCGAGCGCCCGCAGCGAGAAGGATGAGCGCCGACAGCGAGAAGGACGAGCGAGGCGCTGTCGTCGATGAGCGTCGGAGAGGGCTGACAAGGGAGTGGGAGCTGGGCGAGGTGCTGTCGTCGGCGAGGGCTGGCGTCGGCTGGGCGAGAACGGAACGAGGCGAGTTTATTGGAGTTGGGCGAAAACGGAACGAGGGCGAATTTTCCGGAAGCGGAATTAAAGCCACGTGAGGCAAATTTGGGCGCAGCCGTTCGATTTTTATGCTTCCACGTGTTGAACGCTTACAACCCAACCGTTCGGATGTTTCTAAGCAGACGGTACCACTATCGTGCCCTTGTGGCCGTACCACTATTGTCACGCCCCGGTCGGATCGATCCTGAACCGGCGCTTAACTGCTGTCTCAGGGTAGTCCGGCGGAACACCGGAACGTAACGCGCTAGGGTTTCCGGGCAAATCTCACCCCCAAGTTCGAAACCCTAACTTCCCCGAACAATCTTTTTCCTCAAATTACAATTCGCACGAGAAACTCTAACCCTAATTTGAGAAGACCGAAAAGAATCGAACCCTAAACCAGAATACCTTTCCTGTTGACCGAAGTCAAAATCAGATTTGCCGATTTTAATCTCTGCGCTGACGTCAGCCACAAGATCGAATTTTCGCCGTTGCTTCGAAACCGTCACGACGTCACGCTGGGCGTCACTTTGCAATTTCGTTTGCCGCCGCCGATTTTGACTTTCGCTCGCCAATTCGAATTCCACCGCTGACGTTAGCCCTTGCGTCAGCCTCGCGAAATCGCCTCGCCTCCGATTTTGACCCGGTCAAAATCGGCACAGTCGCCTCGATTCAAACACCTCGAGGCGTTCGCTCGTCGTCTCCACGCGAACGTTGTCTGCGTTCGCTCATGGCTCGCCGGAGAAGAGGAAGCCGGTAGGGGGAAGAACGCCGTCTTCCGCCCTCAGCCTTCAGCCGTCGTCCGGCAGCCTCCTACCGTCAGAACCCGTCGACGATGATGAAGAAGGACTCGGGACGCAGTCGCCGGAGATAGAGAAGAACTTTCGTCGGAAACAGGGGAAAAGCTTCGTTCGATTTATCCGTAAATCCAAACTACAAAAACCCCTCACCTCTCGTCTTCTCACGTCGGCGGCGACTCTCGCCGCCGATTACAATCTCACTAGCTCTCTCAACTCACTGGAACTCTCGTTCGCAGGTGCTCCAATCGCCGATCTCGTACTGTCCTGATCTCTCTCCGATGAAGCAGAAGATCCCCCTCTCCAGAGCTCTCATCGTAGCTTTATAGGGAAGAGCTCGAGCCGCGTCTGAAGAATCCTCCCAGCCTCTGTCTGTGTCGTCCGGGAAGACCTCGCCGAGACGTGGTCACCGCGCCGCCCGCCCGAGTCTTCCGTTGGAGCTTCGTCCGAGCCCGTGCGCCTCGCTCGTCCGCTTTTTGATTTCAAGGTTGACCGCAATGTTAACCCTGATTTCGGGCATGGGCTTGGTTTTGGGCTTGGGGTCAGGCCCACTCTTCTCTGGGCTGAACCGGGGAGTCGAGGGCCTAACAATTCTCCCCCGCCCAATTTGGACATCGCCCTCGATGTCCGGCATGGGCGGCCGCTCAACACCGGCCGGCGAGCCACCGCTCCTACTCAGCACAGTTAGCCTCGTGGGCTTCTTTTCCAGATCTGCTCCCTTTTGCGTTGGAGCTTCTCATAGTTCGCACGTTGCATTGCATTCTCTTCCGCTTCTATCTCCTCCCAAGACTTTGGTGAAGTCTTTTCCTCCACTACCTGCTTATACGTCTTTTTCTTCTGTGGAGGGTTCGCATCTCCGGAGCTCGTCTTCGCTTTGACGTTACCCTTGTCGACTGTGTCTTTCGGCTCTGCTTCTGCGGGGGTCGGTGATAATTTTCCTGCGACCACGGAGGCAATGCGCACAACTCCTATACGGGCCTCTACTGGTTCCTCGTCGTACACCACTGCCGGTTTCTCAGCTAGCTCCCGATACACAATCGCTGCAATTGCGTTCACCCGCTGTCGGTCCGAACAGTCGCGTATCCGGTGCGTTCCTTTGCACAAGAAGCAGGCAATCGGTCTCAGTTGACCCTGCCCCCTCTCTGCAGGTTGAGTATGCTCCTGCCATGCTGGTTGTCCTCCGTTCCGTCGGGGAGAGAGCCTCTCTCTCTCTCTGGCGCTCTAGGTCTGGGTGGGGATGGTCGTTTCGGAGGCGACCTCTGTGCTCTCTGAAAGGTCGTCCCTGAAGTCCTCTGGTCCACAAGAGACTCGGCTATAGCTGCAGCCGTTCTCCAGTCTTGTGGCACATGTCGTCGGACCTCCGTTGCCGCCCAGGGTTGGAGATTCTGGAGGAAGAAGTACCTCCTATCTCCCTCCGCCATCTCAGGTAGCTCCAACATCAGCGCGGAGAACGCCCTGACATACTCCTGGATCGTCCCTGTGTGCTTTAGCCGATCCACCGCCTCTCGCGCTTAGTCCACCGAGTTTCCTGGAAGGAACTGTTGCCGCAGTTCCTCTCGGAACACCTCCCATGTCCAACTAGCCGCCTCTGATGTCGAATCAACTTTGGTTCTCCACCAGAGTTTTGCATCATCTGAGAGATATGTTGTGCACACCCTCACCTTCTCCTGATCTGAAACATGGTTAGCTTCAAAGTATTGCTGCATATCCCAAAGGAAGTTATCCAATACTTTTGCTGATCTGGCCCCCTTGAACATTGTAGGTTCTGGGGTGCGAACCTTCCCGTTGCCGTTGGGAGCCCCATACTCTGTCCTGGTTGCTGTAGGGGCACCTCCTTGTGCCTGCGCCAATGTCATGCGCGTCACCGCAAGATCTGCCAATATCTGCTGTTGTGCTGCCGTGGAGTTGGTTAACTGTGCCGTCAAGGTTGCTACCTGTCCTTGCAACGTTGTCACTTCCTGGGTTTGTGCCGTCAAGGTTTCTACCTGTCCTTGCAAGGTTGCTACCTGCTGTTGTAGCGCCGCCATCCCTTCAAAATTTTGCTGGGCTTCAGCCATTCCAGCCAAAGTTTGTTGAAGGGCCGTAATTTGCAACCTTTGCTCCTCTACCGTGCGATGGATGTCCTCCACCTGAGGAACCACCGCATCCCTGCTGTTCCCTGTCAAACCGAGCACCTACTCGATTCGCACAATACGATCTCCTTGATTCACTATGCTGCTGGATCACTTTACCTCTGATACCTGTTGTCATGCCCCGGTCGGATCGACCCTGAACCGGCGCTTAACCGCTGTCTCAGGGTAGTCCGGCGGAACACCGGAACATAACGCGCTAGGGTTTCCGGGCAAATCTCACCCCCAAGTTTGAAACCCTAACTTCCCCGAACAATCTTTTTCCTCAAATTACAATTCGCACGAGAAACCCTAACCCTAATTTGAGAAGACCGGAAAGAATCGAACCCTAAACCAGAATACCTTTTCTGTTGACCGAAGTCAAAATCAGATTTGCCGATTTTAATCTCTGCGCTGACGTCAGCCACAAGATTGAATTTTCGCCGCTGCTTCGAAACCGTCACGACGTCACGCTGGCGTCACTTTGCAATTTCGTTTGCCGCCGCCGATTTTGACTTTTGCTCGCCAATTCGAATTCCACCGCTGACGTCAGTCCTTGCGTCAGCCTCGCGAAATCGCTTCACCGCTCGCGTCGCCTCCGATTTTGACCCGGTCAAAATCGGCACAGTCGCCTCGAGGCGTTCACTCGTTGTCTCCACGCGAACGCTGTCTGCGTTAGCTCACGGCTCGCCGGAGAAGAGGAAGCCGGTAGGGGGAAGAACGCCGTCTTCCGCCCTCAGCCTTCAGTCGTCGTCCGGCAGCCTCCTACCGTCAGAACCCGTCGACGATGATGAAGAAGGACTCGGGACGCAGTCACCGGAGATAGAGAAGAACTTTCGTCGGAAACAGGGGAAATGCTTCGTTTGATTTATCCGTAAATCCGAACTACAAAAACCCCTCACCTCTCGTCTTCTCACGTCGGCGGCGACTCTCGCCGCCGATTACAATCTCACTAGCTCTCTCAACTCACTGAAACTCTTGTTCGCAGGTGCTCCAATTGCCGATCTCATACTGTCCTGATCTCTCTCCGATGAAGCAGAAGATCCCCCTCTCCAGAGCTCTCGTCGTAGCTTTATAGGGAAGAGCTCGAGCCGCGTCTGAAGAATCCTCCCAGCCTCTGTCCATGTCGTCTGGGAAGACCTCGCCGAGACGTGGTCACCGCGCCACCCGCCCGAGTCTTCCGCTGGAGCTTCGTCCGTGCCCGTGCGCCTCACTCGTCCGCTTTCCGATTTCAAGGTTGACCGCAATGTTGACCCTGATTTCGGGCATGGGCTTGGTTTTGGGCTTGGGTCAGGCCCACTCTCCTCTGGGCTAAACCAGGGAGTCCAGGGCCTAACAACTATCGTGGCCAGCAGTGCATCGACTTAGAGCAAGAACAGTGGGGCGCGTTTAGAGAAATTCATCCGTCGGATTTTTTTTGCCACGTGTTGTGTCCTCATTTTCAACCGCTCGGATGAAATCAATGACCCTCTCCACTTAGAAAACACGCATAAAATTAATATAAATTATAAAATAGAATGTAGAATTTAATTAATTGGCAGGCGCGCGTCACCCACCGCGCCAATAATTAATAATAATCTCTATGATGAGACTATAATTCATTGGCACGCACTACCGCTAATTCCTTTCGATTTTGTTTTTTGCAAATGTAAAATGGATACTTGCTGGAAATTATCTATTTTTTGGGTTATAAAAAACAATAATTGCATGAAATATTAATCGAATTGATTTATATTAATCGAATTGACCATTTTCACATTTAAATTTCATACTTGAGAAATATTCAGAGGTATATTACTTATTAAAGTTGGAATTATATTTCGTCGCATTTTACCTACTGAACTAGGAATTGACCTTGTATATGTGTGTACGTGTGTCTGTGCGCATGCGCGCGTGCTTGGTCAATGCAGTCACCTATTTTTATAGTCTCTCCAATTGAAACCTAAAATACTAGTTTGGGACATGATAAGTTAGGAAAACCAAGTAAAATGTTTAGATTAATGTACCCCAAATCTTAATTTTGAGAAAAAAAAACACTGAATTTGATGCTCTATAGGCTAGACATCTATCATCTATCTAGGCATATTAAATTCTACAATATGAGTTAAATATTTATTAATTTAGTTACATTTAAGGATTTCAATCATTTGATGCTTCTCCAATTCTGTAACCATGGAAGGACATAAACAAAATTGCCGAAAGGACTATAAATAGTGCTGTTTAGGACTTGACTTGCACGGAATATCTTAAGAATAGAGCAGTGTAATTATAAGTCTACAAAAAAAGATTCCAGAAAACTTTCCCAACTCAATATTGAAATAAACAAGCATGTTCCTAAACTAAAATATTAAGATTTCAAACAACATTCACATGTGCAATTAGGTAATTGCATAGAATTAATTAAAATTAATTGTACTCATAAAATCTACTTTAGAAATATATTGAGAATTAATATAAACATAAGGCAAGAGGACAAGAGATTTATTTTTTATAAAGACTTCAAGACATGTCTCATTAATGATAGTGAGCATACATAATATAATAGTAACAAATATGGTGGTAAGTATGAGAGTTCATTAGGGGCAAGATTTATAAAACTATCCATACCGCCATCGGTATATATATAGTTCCTTCAAGGAAGAAATTATTTGGTGGTAGCAAGAACAGAAGAGTTTTATTGATGGTATTGATTGTTTGTATATGGAAAGGGCATTTGTTTGCTCATAGTAAGTGTTTACTGATCAAATGACCTTGTGGTGTAGCGCCAAGCTACGGGATGGGGAGAGCTCCTAGACCGACTCTAGGAGGACATGCGAACGATTTGGAAACTCGCGATCAAACACGCGGATTCAAAGACATCGGATACGTATTAGAGAAACGGATGGCAAAATAGATAACCAAGGTATTTAACTACGAAAATAACACTCAAATGAAACTACTAACCATTACAAATGAAGAAGACGAGGTATCGAGACGAGGCCAAGGATCGTACACCTTGCCTCCAACCTCACTCTACTTCCACACGCTTCGCGGAGTCGAGGCACCGACCACTACTCTGGAGTTACAAGACCCCTTGCAGTCCCTTCCGGACTTGTAAGCTTGTAAACTAACTAAAACACTAGGCCTTATCTCCCTTTTATAAGCTAAGGGAGGGCAAACCCACACCACTCACATGAGGGGTGGTTACAACAAATGTTCTAACAACTATTCTGAAAAAAGCTGAAAAACAAGGTACATTTGACTAGGAATATTCCAGCAACCAAGTGTGTTTGGGAAGCTTCAGGTCGTTTTAAATGTGAGCCATCCGTTTAAGCATTGATGATATCTTCTGATCTGGGTGTCTAATCGGAGATCTGATGGCATGGATGGATAGATCTGGTTCGGATTAGTGGGGATCGCCACCTGGATCATCTTGAAACCCGTCCGATTGGAGCAGATCTAGCCGAAACAATACCAGCCGTTGATTTACTTGAAGCTGATCTGGGCCGTTGGCTTTCTCCCTTCTCTTCGTTCCGCTCGAGGGCGGCGAACAAGGGTACGCCGCCGGTCGATGATCGGTGCTCAATAGCCGGCGATAGTCCGGCTGGAGATGTGTGTGGCGATTTCGGGCAGCAGGGAAGCTTCCGACGTCCGATCGTGGCGCGCCGGCCAGGGAATAGGGCAGACGGGGGCAGAAACTGGAAATCGGAGAAGCTTCCGATTCCGGTGATCCACCGGCCGGATGGCCGATTGTTTCTGGCTGTGAGTTCGCGGTGACGAGGAGAGCCTGTGGCAGGAATTTGGCGTTGATCGGAGCTGCGGATGGGCGGAGTGGGGAACCATGTCGCCGGGCATGGTGGAGCTCGTTTCCGGCGATCCGACCATCAGACGGCCGGATACTTTGGACCAGGAGTTTGCACAAATGAGGACATGCTGTAACCAGAGTCTGGTGATGATCGGAGCCCTGGATGACGCCTCCAAGGTCCACGAGTGAGGTTCTGGTCGCCTGGGGGACCAAAGAACAATATGTGCAGAATTGAGCTTGTGACCTAGAACGTAGCTACAGAAGCCACGGGGCGAGGTTTCTGTCACTAGGCCGCCCGTGGAATATTCTGTGAAGTTGGAGTCTGAGCAGTAAAGCTGGGTTTGCTGTGTTGCTCTTGCATCAGCTTCCACTACACGCTCTGAGGAATTCTCCTCCGGAGAATTAAGTTGGCGTGTCGGTCCTTGGGGACTCAAAGTTGCCTCACATTTTGGTGGCCTAAAATGCACAATGGTCTCCATTTCACACTTACAGTTGCTCAAATAGATCCGACGCGAAAAGTCGACATGCACATAAACACAAGGGAAAACAAATACAGAAGACTGAATTGGACGATGTGGGAGACAAGTTGAAGGCGGACGCAAACCAACGAAAGGTTTATCACGCTCGGGCGGGGGTCGACCAATGTAGCCATCTTTGAGGATGGCTACGTAGTCGTGGGGGACATGTGGGGTATGCGAGGAGGCAAAACAAAGGAGAATGTGCAGGAACCTACTATTAATGAAAAGTGGACTCCCAACCAATGATTCGAATGAACCAACAAAGTTGTCCTCATGCCGTGCAATTAAACATGATGGGACAACAAACTCAATGGAAGGGGTGAGGGACCGAATCATGTCGGTGGACTCATGGGGTGGGTTCATGGGGATATCCGGGGGCGTGTCCTTAGCCTCCACAATGGAAAGCTCCACTTGGGACACATCTTCCTCAACCGTAGGCTCAACTAGGGATTCAACAACCATGGGTGAGGATTCGATCAAGGGGGTAATGACCAGCTCCTCCACACGTCCTAGCTCGGGCTGAGGAAGCGCGTGGGGACAAGTGCAAGCTTTCCATTGATCGAAAGCCGCTTGACACAGTTGCCGGAGGTCATTAACTCGTTGCGCGAAGGAATCAGTATAATCAACACTAGGTGGAGGTTCCATCAAGGCAAGGATCACCAGATCCTCCTCAACCCCCAACTCGGGCGGAAGAAGACCGTGGGCTACGAAGCGAGCCTCGAGGCACTGGAATTCCGCCTCTACCCAGGGCACTGTTTCGTCAAGAATGTCTACTAGTAACTCTTGACCGTCCGGACGCATGGACAATTGGCCATCGGACTCAACAATAGTATACTGATCTTCCAAATCCTCGAGAAGACATACACGCACATACAACCGGTCCTCGATGGTTCGGGGACGCCAAGAAGAAGAATACGACATTCTCAACAAAATATGAAAAACCGACAAAATCCAGGATGTCGATAATAAGAATTACCGACGAACTTGCTCTGATACCAAACTGGTGTAGCGCTAAGCTACGGGATGGGGAGAGCTATTAGACCGACTCTAGGAGGACATGCGAACGATTCGGAAACTCGTGATCAAACACGCGGATTCAAAGACATCGGATACATATTAGAGCAACAGATGACAAAATAGATAACCAAAGCATTTAACTACGAAAATAGCACTCAAATGAAACTACTAACCATTACAAACGAAGAAGACGAGGTATCGAGACGAGGCCAAGGATCGTACACCTTGCCTCAAACCTCACTCTTCTTCCACACGCTTCGCGGAGTCAAGGCACCGACCACTACTCCGGAGTTACAAGACCCCTCGTAGCCCCTTCCAGACTTGTAAGCTTGTAAACTAACTAAAACACTAGGCCCTATCTCCCTTTTATAAGCTAAGGGAGGGCAAACCCACACCACTCCCATGAGGGGTGGTTACAACAAATGTTCTAACAACTATTCTGAAAAAAGCTGAAAAACAAGGTACATTTGACTAGGAATATTCCAGCAACCAAGTGTGTTTGGGAAGCTTCAGGTCGCTTTAAATGTGAGCCATCCGTTTAAGCATTGATGATATCTTCTGATCTGGGTGTCTAATCGGAGATCTGATGGCATGGATGGATAGATCTGGTTTGGATTAGTGGGGATCGCCACCTGGATCATCTTGAAACTCGTCCGATTGGAGCAGATCTAGCCGAAACAATACCAGCCGTTGATTTACTTGAAGCTGATCTGACCGCTGGATGGATGCTGAGTGATCTGGGCCGTTGGCTTTCTCCCTTCTCTTCGTTCCGCTCGAGGGCGGCGAACAAGGGTACGCCGCCGGTCGATGATCGGTGCTCAATAGCCGGCGATAGTCCGGCTGGAGATGTGTGTGGCGATTTCGGGCGGCAGGGAAGCTTCCGACGTCTGATCGTGGTGCGCCGGCCAGGGAATGGGGCAGACGGCGGCAGAAACTGGAAATCGGAGAAGCTTCCAATTCCGGTGATCCACCGGCCGGATTGCCGATTGTTTCCGGCTGTGAGTTCGCGGCGACGAGGAGAGCCTGTGGCAGGAATTTGGCGTTGATTGGAGCTGCGGATGGGCGGAGTGGGGAACGATGTCGCCGGGCATGGTGGAGCTCGTTTCCAGCGATCCGACCATCGGACGGCCGGATACTTTGGACCAGGAGTTTGCACGGATGAGGAGACGCTGTAGCCGGAGTCTGGTGATGATAGGAGCCCTGTATGATGCCTCCAAGGTCCACGAGTGAGGTTCTGGTCGCCTGGTCCCCCGAGGAACAATCTGTGCAGAATTGAGCTTGTGACCTGGAACGTAGCTGCAGAAGCCACGGGGCGAGGTTTCTGTCACTGGGCCGCCCGTGGAGCATTCTGTGAAGTCGGAGTCTGAGTAGTAAAGCTGGGTTTGCTGTGTTACTCCTGCATCACCTTGTGATGTACCTGTGGGGTATGTAGGATGTTTACGTGAAATTTTTTTAACCTGACTAGATTTTGCCATGTCATACACTAACAAAAAATCATAATTAATTATAATTTGCATCATATCTTAATATAAATAAAAATCCACAAATTGTATCACTTCATAGTCCATTGTCAAATACTAGGTTATCTCCTCTCTTCTATATTTTTCAATGATGTAGGCTAGGAGGATAGAAAGATCTTTGCAAGTAGTGATATGCTTAGAGAGAAAAGGAAAGAGAAATGTAATGAAAGTGAGGTTTTCTTCTCTTTTTTCTGTAATGACGAAACCAAGAAGTGTAGAATGGTGATTTTGGTTGTGAGAAGATGTTGATGGCAAGTATGTTGCACTTGGCGGTAGTAAGCTACAACAAGCATTGATAAGTGATCACAGTGGAGATTGGGCCAAAGTAGCAAGGATATATAGGCAAAAAATGATGAGTTATATTTGTGGCAATTGGTTCAATGGTGAGGAAGAACAGCTTGACTCTAATACAGAGTGGACTGGTGAGAAGATTGAGAAGAGATGAAGAGGAAGCAAGAAAGAGGGAGAGGAGCAAAAATAAAGAATGATATCATCTAACAACTAACCAAAAATAGATGTTCTTTTGAAATAAGAGTCACTCACCATGTAGACCTTCAGGTGAAATGTCCTGAAGTAACACACCACATTCTTAAACAAATAACCCAAACAAAAGCAAAGAAGCAACAAAATATATGAATAGCAGTAGTTAACCTCAACACTGTCATCTGTAGGGGTTTCCAAAAATAGTAGGAGAAGCTCTAAAGCAACAATCTCGCACTCTACTAGTTGATTCACAAGATGAGCTATAAACTTGGTGGCAGCAAGTAGTTAAGGCTGACAAAACGAGCAAATGAGAAGCATAACAGAGCTCACTATGCTCAAACCAAGTAAAAGAAAGTTGAATAATCAATGTCAAAATGCAACCTTGTCATTCCATTTATAAGCCCTCTTGAGTTGCAATACAATCCTAACCAGAAGGAGCTTCTCAATCTTAGGAAACTTGGTATTGACAACAGCAACAAGTGCAGCAAAAACATCAGTAGAACCAGGAAAAGTCATTTGCAATTTCATGCTTGAACGGCAGAAAAGGCCCCTCCCAGGTATCAAATTCTCAGATAAGAGCTTAGGTATGATGTTCTTGATCTTAGTAGCATTGACTTGATTCAATATCCCATTGATATTCTTCCTTAGTGCATCCTAGTTCAATCGCTGGTATGCCTCGCTGCTCTTATCTGATAGGAGAGAAAGCGCAAAAACCCTTATTGCTAGATTTGAGACCAAATGACTACCGGGAATAAAACACTCAGAAATATTAGCGGAAACAAAACAGCAAACAACCAGACAAGGAACACCAAATATTTATGTGAAAAACCTCCCCAACTTGAGAAGGAAAAACCACGGGACCAAAGTCCACTCAAGCCTTCTACTAAATCAATTAATGAGTATTACAACTCTTCCTAGAGTATCTAGGAGCATAACCACATTATTAAGTATAAACTTGGATCTCAGACAAACATTAACATAAAATTGGAAGCAGATACAGGAGAGGAGGAAAGTTCAAAAATCACCACGATGAACAATCTCAGTTCTGGGCTGACTGCGAGAAATAGAGACATCAGTTGCACGATCCGACCGTTCAGATTGAATAGCACTGAGTCATAAACCTTCTCCTTAAATTTCATCCTAATCCAAAGGTGAACTTCTTGCTGGTGGCCAATATACACAGGCTGCCCTAAGTTCACAGGTTCCCTGAACTTTCTCCTCTCTACCTTTTTCTTCACATCAACTGGCTCTCTCCTTGCGGCGGTCTTCTGCTCTCTCGGCTTGCACGCATATCTCACTTCTCCACAGTGGAATGTATATATGTATGCCAATTAGAAAACCCTAATGACAACAATACGTATCAAGGTGTCACTTATCCATCCACGATAGCGTACTGCAATCCACGATAGCTATATCCACCATAAGTGTGCAGCAATCCACCATAGGTTGTATCCACCATAAGTATGCAGCAATCCAATATGGGTTGTATCCACCATAAGTGTGCAGCAATCCGCTATAGGATGTATCCACCATGTTTGCAGCATGTCCATCATCTTCTGCAAATCATGGACAGCATATCAACGATCTTCTGCATGTTGTCAATGATAGCTGCAGCATATCCACCATCTTCTGCAGGCTGTCCACGATGTCTGCAAGCAGTCCACGATCTTCCGCAGGCTGTCCATAATCTTTTGCAGCGTGTCCACGATGTCTGCAGTTGTGTCCATGATAGCTGTGGTGTGTCCACCATCCGCTGCAGATCGTGGACAGCATATCCACGATCTTCTACAGGCTGTCTACGATGTTGGGTGTCCATGATCTAAGCTGCAGATCCATGATATGAGTCATCCTCCATATAGTAGAGAAACCCACCCAACAATCTCCCCCTCACGACTATATGGAGGGGTTTAGCAATCCACGATTTGAACTATTTCATCCACGATGTGAACTAGTCACAATCTGGGCTATCCTCCATATGGGTAAAATCTGAGCCATCCTCCATACCGGAGGAAAACTAAGCCATCCTCCACATAGGCGGAAAACTCACCCAACAATCTCCCCCTTCACTACTATGCGGAGGGGTATGCCATCTCGGCAATCAACTAGCTTTCAAGCTTTTTTTTCTGGCCACAACCTTAACCATCATATCTGACCCTTTCTGATCAGTATAGATTTTCTCACGTGGCCGTTGCTTGGAATTCCCATCCTGCTTCAACTTGTACATCAACCGATCTTTCAAGTGCCTCTTGCCCTTAGGCAGCTTCATCAAATCAGTCATTTGATTTTTTTAATGAGATTCCATCTGATCAGCAATGGCTTCCAGCCATTTCTCCTTGTGCTCATCTTCCACAGCTTCATTGGAGTGTGCAAGTACTCCCCTGTCAGTGAGCTGCACAAACTCATTTGAAGAATACTTGGTGGAAGGTTGTCTTTCTCTGGTGGATCTCCTGAGCAGCATCTCAGGCTTCCTTGAAGAGAGCTGACCCTTGAATGAGACTTTGGTTTGCTTCCCCTTCTCATTCTGATGCAGGTGGGTTCAATTACAAACACGGTGCATGCAAACAACACCCTTTTCAAAATAGTTTTTTTGTATTTTATAGTAAAATCCGAGATTAACACTAACGAGGTTGAGAAAATATTGTTTGTATTTTATAAGTAGGGAAAAACTAAAATTATCAACTACTTGCAAAAATTAAATGACTTGCAAGTAAACACTCACCTTGGACACCTTGAGAATAGAAGGGGTCACCTTCCCATTCTTCATCGGTCCAATGGTTGATGACAACGAACTATGGCCCTACGAGCTAACACACATGCAATCATTCAAGCCCACACATGTGTGGGTGAGTGTTAAAATAAGTTAAGCGCCCAACAAAGTTCAAGAATCAAGAGGGGAGTTAGTCTCCCAAGTTCTCTTGCTAACAAAGTTTAGACTATCTAATATTAAGGGTGGGGTGGAAGAAGGAGAGATGACTTGTGCCAAGAGGGCCTCCAAACCCTGCGCCAACCTACAACAAACAATTCAAATCAGTGTAGGAAGATGCTCTTGAAGAAAGAATAGAAAACATCACAAAGTATTGGAAAAACATAGCTTGATTTATGAGTTTTCCTTCAATCTTGTTCTCGGCTTCCAATTTGCATCCATGCCAATGATTGTGATGAGTTGGCTAGCGCTTGTAGAGATCTTGATGATGAAGGAGGGGTAGAACTCTCGGCTAGAAGATAGGAAAAGATGAAGGGAAAGGGGCTCGGCCCTTTGGAGGAGGGAGAGGTAGAAGTTCATAGGCGACACAAGCACCATTGCAAACACACATTTTTTCATCTAGGTAACAACTCGACAAAGCCAAAGAGATTACAACTTATAGGCTCAATAAACCAAGGGCAAGGGTGACATTCCACCCTAGACGAAATTGCAAGAATAAGAAAGAGAATTAATGCTCTAATAAAACCATTCCTTCTAGAAATTTGAATTTGAAATTCTAATCGTTGGAGATCTCTTATGTGGCCGAATTCTTTTGTGCTCCTTCCCTTTTTGCTTAGATGAATTTGCGGCTACATGAAATGAATCCTTCTTGAATTTGAAATCCTGCCATCAAGAGCAAGGGCGACTAGAAGATTTCCATAAATGGCTCCACAAATTGGGGATCCAGATGGAATCCCATGCTTTGTGGATCTTGATTGATCCTTGATGATTAGGCGCATTAAAGGCTCTCTCAAATGGCAAGTTTGTGGGCTAGTTATTTCTTGCAATTGAATCCTCCTCCAAAGTTGGCGCCTTGGGCTAATTTGGGAAGGTGGAGTTGCATTCAATGCAAGCTTCTTCAACTTGAAGTCTTTTGTTAGAGTGTTGTAGTGTCTTCTTCTATAATTGGAGCTCCACTTGAGTGGCTTGTCTTGAGATTCTTTAGTATCCCCTTGAGCTGGTTTTAGCCTGCCAATTTATTTGCAAAAACAAGTAGACCATCCTAGAAAGTAATGCATAACCTAGTACTACAAGGTTCACTAGAACTTATTCCCACAAGTTGCAAATATGGAAAGTGCAAATAAGGAAAGAAAGAAGAGGGTGACCTAAGAGGGGAAGCCATATCTAGTGGGCTTCCTCCTAGTCCTACCAGACCTTCTAGGAGCAGGGTTGGCCCCTCCATCATTTCTCCCTGGGTGGGGACAATTCTCCTCCGGAGAATTATCCTTGTACTCTTGGAGTAATTCTGGAGCGGCCTGTACCAACTCTCCTTCAAGAAGCCAAGCCTCGTCACCCATAGTAAACTTAACATGATAAAATATTTGTACCTCGTCGGGGGTGAGTCGAGTCTGATCCTCAAGTATGCTCTGTGGCTTGAGCCTGTCAGTCAGCTCCTTAATGAGTATCGGCTCCTCATAGCGTGTGAGATCCTCCACATTGACAGTGGTGGGGATCCCTAAATCCGGTGATAGATCTGAGACATAGGCATTATTGTTGATCTTCTCCACAATGGTAAAGGGGCCAAGTCCCTTTACATCCAACTTGTAGTCAGATCCATGGATACGCTCCTCCCTGACCCGCAGTATAACCTGTTCTCCTACAGAAAATTTTCTTCCTCGGCGTTTCTTGTTAGCACTTTTACAATAAGAATTAACAGAGTCGAGCATTTTGCATAGAGTTTCAAGATGCAAGCGTGACATATGTGAGGCAAAATCTCAAGCAGACATAGAAGCAGGAAAGTGCTTAGGTAAAGGAAGTAGATCAATTGGTTTTCATGGTTGGTACCCTAAATTGGCTTGAAAGGGAGACAAGCCTATGGTCCTGTTGACAAGACTGTTGTACGAGAATTCTACAGTGGGTAATAACTTACCCCGGGGATATTTTACAATTTTCACAGAGAATACAATACATGCGCAGCGGAAGAATATCCCCGAAACAGGCCAGTCCCAAAAAAACCCAGTGAAGATCTCTCGCGAGGGGGTCGACACGATGTGATAGTAAGTACCTTTAAGCAATTAGAAGCCGATGTCGAGGAAGACGCCCAAGTGTTCGCACTCTGCAGTCTCGCACACACGGATTCCTCGATCTTTCTTCTTCCTCGCCCGGTGCTAGCTTCGGGAAGAAGATCCATGCCTTAGGAGAGTCCTCCAAGCAACTTGCGCCACCACCAAGATGTGATGCGCTAAGGAGATGGAAGGAGAAGGGAACGCCGCAAGCCTTCTTATTCCTTTGCGCCAAGGAAAGGAAGAGGAGGAAGATGAAGCATGCTTGCGCCCTTGATGGAAGGAGAAGAGCTCTAAGCTCTCCAAGCCGTCGCCCTCTAATGCTTCACGCCTCCAAGGAATAAGCATCATGAAGAGAGGGGGCGGCAAGGGCTTATTTATAGGAGCAAGAGGCGGTTATGGGAGAATGACAAGTGTTGACAATTAGGGCATGATTCTAGGAGATTATCCAATCAAATATATTGATTAAATCTCCACTCCCATATGCGCCTAAGACTTGCCAAAGCAAGCATCAGCCATATGCTCCCATATCATGCCATATGAGGCATTAATCCCATCCATGCGCCTTGACCTAGTCAAGGCAATATGATGGATTGCCTAATGTGGCTTGGGCGCAAGTCCTAATCCAATTAGGACTCTAATTATGTTAATAATCAGCCCACAATTGTCAAACACAATCCAATCAATTATCTTGTGTGATTTAATCAAATCCAATTTGATTTAATCACCTAGGAGATACCGAACAAGGCAAAGGCGCAAATCCTAGTCCAACTAGGATTCCATATGCGCATATCCTATTAATTCATCCCCATTATACCCTTCAAGCCTCTTAGCCATTCAATACAACTTATTAGCAAGCCCAACTAAGCAATGGGCCAAGCCCAAAGTCCATTATGCATGTTAACCAAGCTATTGGATCCAATCCAATTTAACCCATGGTCAAATGAGGCTAACCATGGTTAATTTGGTCAATATGCCAAAAACGGAAGTTGGCCCCAATAAGTTTCTTCCATCTCATTAGGCCCATTGGCGCTGATGAAATCTCCCAAATAGATCCGAGTTATCCAATAACTCGATCTAAAGGCTACCCGATCAATATGAAAACTCGAGTATCAAGGTGTGCGACCCTGTAGGTTCCTCTAACGCTGGCAGTGCTGACCAAAGGTCATCACAAGCAGTGAGTGGCACCTAGCAGTGCATCGCTGCTACCCAGGTCATTGGAATGGATATCGACATCGACATCCCCATCATCGCAACTAGGTACAGATGCATTACAGTCTCTTTGCCGAACTGATATCCGATTGGACAAGTGTGTCACCACTTGTTTTCACCCAATCACATGGCTATGACAAATCAGGTTCTCACCTGGGTATGGCCATACACTTTCAGTCATAGAACCATAGAGGAGCTCCATGGATATCAAGCTTCCTTCAGGAAGGGGCAAATCCTTTGTCTGTCCATTGACCTTCTCATATGGGTTGTGACATGCTCAATAACAACCGTTATTACCCCCCCCCCCCCCAACTACGGCGAGGTGTTAGGTTGTATCAAAGCATAACCCTAACCATATAGAATGACCAATGACCTCAAGTCAAGGGATCAATGCATCTCCTGTCACTTGTGAGGATAACTCATTACACCAAGTCATTGCCTCACAGCGGGTCGGTCCAGTATATCCACCACTGATATACACATATGTCTGCGTTAGCACCTCGTGCCTAACCAGCCCATATACCAGTCTCACAAGTACCAGAGCTGTCCCATATCCACTCAGGTACATCGACTGGGGACAATCATTTGAGCACAGATCCAATCTGTCTCTAGGGACATTATCATGTAAGTACACAATCGCAGGTGTAGACAAACAATGATAACGACAATGCCAGAAAGATATATATGAATATCAGAGTCAAGTAGTACAAAGATGGACCAAAACTAGGTCCTAGGGCATATACACCAACACCTATGTATGGCTTCAGGACTTGGTTCATCAATCTCATAAAGGTAGAGGGGGAATTAGAGAGACCAATGGGCATAACTAGCCATTCATATAAACCATCCTTAGTCTTAAAGGCTGTCATCCACTCATCCCCAAGTCTTATCTTGACTTGATGGTATCCACTTCTAAGGTCTAGATTTCTAAACCACTTAGAACCTACCAACATGTCAAGTATATCATCTAACCTTGGGATGGGAAACCTATATTTGATGGTTATCTTGTTCATTGCCCTACAGTCTATACAAATGCACCAGCTTCCATCCTTCTTTGGGGTAAGAAGGGCGGGTACTGCACATGGACTAAGACTTTCCCTAATGAAGCCCTTATCTAAAAGTTCATCTGCTTGTCTCTTGTGCTCTTGATGCTCAGTTGGGTTCATCCTATAATGAGGCAAGTGTGGGAGAGTGGAACCCGGGACAAGGTCTATGGCATGTTGGATTTCTCTAAGGGGAGGTAGGCCATTGGGAAGTTCATCGCTAGTGAGTTCAGAGTACCCTGAGAGTAGGGTATCAACCTCTAGGGCTATGGGTGACTCCTCATCTGGGTTGGTTTCCTTAATGACTAAGGAGTACAATTGTTTGGACTCTAGGCAGTCATGGGTGAAAGCATGGCTCCTTATGAGTTGGATGGTAGGCTTAGGTTCCTTAGGTTCTTCTATCCTACCCTTGTTGCTGGAAGCCTTAAGTTCTTTGGGCATGGAAGGCTTCAGTTTAATCTTTTGCCCATTATGGCTAAAGACATAGGTGTTAGTCCTACCGTAGTGGATAACATCCATGTCAAATAACCAAGGGCGACCGAGTAAGACTTGGGCGACATCCATGGTTATGACGTCACACCAAATCTTGCCTTGGTAGATGGCAAACTGAAGAGGCACTAGGCACCTATGGGTAACTGGGACACTAGCCTGGTTGACCCAGGATATGCTGTAGGGGCTAGGGTGTGGTTCTGCCTTAAGGTTGAACTTTACTAAGGCTGTATGAGATACTGTGTTTAGACTACTTCCCCCATCTATCACTACTTTTCACATGTTGCCATCGCATTTCGTGTAGGTGTGGAAAATACTAGTCCTACACCAGTCCTCGGCTGGGGTAGGCTTGATTAGGGTCCACCTAACCACTCATAAGGTATCTTGGATTTGCTCTTCACCACTATCATAAGTTAATTCTTCACATATCACACATCCAGAATCAGGGTTATGGATTTCTTCATGGTTTTCCTCATAGGTTTCCTCATGTTTTTCTTCACCTAAGTATATGAATCTCTTAGGACAGTCTTTCATGTAATGACCAGGCTGGTGATAAATATGACAGGTGACCCTACTAGATTCTGGGGTAGCCTTTGGCATAGAGGGTGTGCGGGTAGATGTCTTGGGGTAAGGCATAGAGGGGTTAGATGTAGGTGTGGTTGGTTTAGGATAAGGTCTAGAAGAGCTAGCCTCTCTTCTATAGGCCTTCCTTAAGTCCTCTTCTACTTCTAAGGCTCTTTGGTAGGTAGCTTCTACATAGTCTATCTAGAAAAACAGCTTGACTCTAATAAAGAGTGGACTGGTGAGAAGATTGAGAAGAGATGAAGAGGAAGGAGGAAAGAGGGAGAGGAGCAAAAATAAAGAATGATATCATCTAACAACTAACCAAAAATAGATGTTCTTTTGAAACAAGAGTCACTCACCATGTAGACCTTCAGGTGAAATGTCCTGAAGTAATGCCCCACATTCTTTGACAAATCCAACAGCTACCTGATCAAGAAATAAGAAAAGGATATGAAACAAATAACCCAAACAAATGCAAAAAAGCAACAAAATATATGAATAGCAGTAGTTAACCTCAACACTGTCATCTATAGGGTTTTCCAATAACAGTATGAGAAGCTCTAAAGCAACAATCTCGCACGCTATTAGTTGATTCACAAGATGAGCTATAAACTTGGTGGAAGTAAGTAGTTGAGGCTAACAAAACAAGCAGATGAGAAGCATAACAGAGCTTACTATGTTCAAACCAAGTAAAAGAAAGTTGAATAATCAATGTCAAAATGAAACCTTGTCATTCCATTTATAAGCCCTCTTGAGTTGCAATACAATCCTAACCAGAAGGAGCTTCTCAATCTAAGGAAACTTGGTATTGACAACAGCAACAAGTGCAGCAAAAACATCAGTAGAACAAGGAGAAGTCATTTGCGATTTCATGCTTGAACGACAGAAAAGGCCCCTCCCAAGTAGGGGTGTGCAAAAAAAACCGTCGAACCGTCGAATCACGGTTAACCGAACCGATTTTCTGGTTAACCGAACCGAACGGTTCTTAATCGGTTCGGTTTTTACTTGTGATCGGTTATCGGTTCGGTTATGGTTCGGAACTTGGCCGAACTACAGTTAACCGAACCGAACAGTTTAAATAATATTTATATATATATTATTTATTTATATATAAAAATAAATATTTTATATATAATCAAACCGGTTAATCGTCAAAACCAACGGTTAACTACCAAAAACTAACGGTTAACCGAGAATATTTTTATTTATTAATTTTAAATTATTTTATAATTTTAAATATTTTTTATATATAAATAATATGGTTAACCGTCGGTTTTTGGTTAACCATACCGAAAAACCGGTTAACCAAACATCAGTTAACCGGTATAAACGGTTCAGGATCGGTTCAGAATTTCTCCGAACCGATCCCACCAGTTCGGTTCGATTTTTTGACACACAGTTCGGTAGACCGAACCGTGCACACCCCTACTCCCAGGTATCAAATTCTCATATAAGAGCTCAGGTATGATGTTCTTGATGTTAGTAGCATTGACTTGATTCAGTAGCCCATTGATATTCTTCCTTAGTGCATCCCAGCTCAATCGTTCGTATGCCTCGCTGCTCTTATCTAATAGGAGAGAAAGCGCAAAAACCCTTATTGCTAGATTTGAGACCAAATGACTACCGGGAATAAAACACTCAGAAATATTAGCAGAAACAAAACAACAAACAACCAGACAAGGAACACCAGATATTTACGTGGAAAACCTCCCCAACTTGAGAAGGAAAAACCACGGGACCAAAGTCCGCTCAAGCCTTTCACTAAATAAATTAATGGGTATTACAACTCTTCCTAGAGTATCTAGGAGCATAATCACATCATTAAGTATAAACTTGGATCTCAAACAAACATCAACATAAAGTTGGAAGCAGATACATGAGAGGAGAAAAGTTCAGAAATCACCAAGATGAACAATCTCGGTTCTGGGCTTACTGCGAGAAATAGAGACCTCAGTTCCACGATCTGACCGTTCAGATTGAAGAGCACTGAGTCTTAAACCTTTTCGTTAAATTTCAGCCCAATCCAATGGTGAACCTCTGGTCGGCGGCCAATATACACAGGCTACCCCAAGTTCACAGCTTCCCTGAACTTTCTCGTGTCTACCTTTTTCTTCATGTCAAGTGGCTCTCTCCTTGCGGCGCTCTTCTGCTCTCTCGGCTTGCGCGCATATCTCACTTCTCCTCAGTGGAATATATATATGTATGCCAATTAGAAAACCCTAATGACAACAATATGTGTCAAGGTGTCACTTATCCATCCACGATAACGTGCTGCAATCCACGATAGCTATATCCACCAGAAGTGTGCAGCAATCCACCATAGGTTGTATCCACCATAAGTATGCAGCAATCCACTATGGGTTACATCCACTATAAGTGTGCAACAATTTGCTATAGGATGCATCCACCATGTTTGCAGCATGTCCATCATCTTCTGCAAATCATGGAGAGCATATCCATGATCTTCTGCATGTTGCTCATGATAGTTGCAGCATATCCACCATCTTCTGCAGATCGTGGACAGCATATCCATGATCTTCTGCAGGTTATCCACGATGTTTGCAAGCAGGCCACGATATTCTGCAGGCAATCCACGATCTTCTACAGTGTGTCCATGTTGTCTACAGCTGTGTCCATAATAGCTATGGTGTGTCCACCATAACTGGGGTGTGTGCACCATCTTTTGCAGATTGTGGACAGCATATCCATGATCTTCTGCAGGCTGTCCACGATGTTAGGTGTCCATGATCTAAGCTGCAGATCCACGATATGAGTCATCCTCCATATAGGAGAGAAACCGACCCAACAATCTCCCCCTCACGACTATATGAAGGGGTTTAGCAATCCACGATTTGGACTATTTCATCCACGATGTGAACTAGTCACAATCTGGGCTATCATCCATATGGGTAAAATCTGAGCCATCTTCCATACAGGAGGGAAACTGAGCCATCCTCCACATAGGAGGAAAACTCACCCAACAATCTTCACTACTATGCGGAGAGGTATGTATTCCCGGCAATCAACCGGCAGCCTTCAAGCTTTTTTTCTGGCCACAACCTTAACCATCATATCTGACCCTTTTTGATCAGTATGCATTTTCTCCCGTGGTCGTTGCTTGGAATTCCCATCCTGCTTCAGCTTGTACATCCACCGATCTTTCAAGTGCCTCTTGCCCTTAGGCAGCTTCATCAAATCAGTCATTTGATTTCTTTGATGAGATTCCATCTCATCAACAATGGTTTCTAGCCATTTTTCCTTGTGCTCATCTTCCACAGCTTCATTGGAGCATGCAAGTACTCCCCCGTCAGTGAGCTGCACAAAATCATTTGAAGAATACTTGGTGGAAGGTTGTCTTTCTCTGGTGGATCTCCTGAGCAGCATCTCAGGCTTCCTTGAAGAGGGCTGACCCTTGAATGAGACTTTGGTTTGCTTCCCCTTCTAATTCTGATGCAGGTGGGTTCAATCACAAACACGGTGCATGCAAACAACACCCTTTGCAAAATATTTTTTTTGTATTTTATAGTAAAATCCGAGATTAACACTAACGAGGTTGAGAAAATATTTTTTGTATTTTATAAGTAGGGAAAAACCGAAATTATCAACTACTTGCAATACAATCCTAACTAGAAGGAGCTTTTCAATCTTAGGAAACTTGGTATTGACAATAGCAACAAGTGCAGCAAAAACATCAGTAGAACCAGGAGAAGTCATTTGCGATTTCATGCTTGAATGGCAGAAAAGGCCCCTCCCAGGTATCAAATTCTCAGATAAGAGCTCAGGTATGATGTTCTTGATGTTAGTAGCATTGACTTGATTCAGTAGCCCATTGATATTCTTCCTTAGTGCAATCCCAGCTCAATCGCTAGTATGCCTCGCTGCTCTTATCTGATAGGAGAGAAAGCACAAAAACCCTTATAGCTAGATTTGAGAGCAAATAACTACCAGGAATAAAACACTCAGAAATATTAGCGGAAACAAAACAGCAAACAACCAGACAAGGAACACCAGATATTTACGTGGAAAACCTCCCCAACTTGAGAAGAAAAAACCACGGGACCAAAGTCCGCTCAAACTTTTCACTAAATCAATTAATGGGTATTACAACTCTTCCTAGAGTATCTAGGAGCATAACCACATCATCAAGTATAAACTTGGATCTCAGACAAACATCAACATAAAGTTGGTAGCAGATATAGGAGAGGAGGAAAGTTCAGAAATCACCAAGATGAACAATCTCGGTTATGGGCTGACTGCGATAAATATAGACCTTAGTTCCACAATCCGACCGTTCAGATTGAAGAGCACTGAGTCTTAAACTTTCTCCTTAAATTTTAGCCCGATCCAAAGGGGAACTTCTTGCCGGCGGCCAATATGCACAGGCTGCCCTAAGTTCACAGCTTCCCTGAACTTTCTCATCTCTACCTTTTTCTTCACGTCAAGTGGCTCTCTCCTTGCGGCGCTTTTCTGCTTGCTCGGCTTACGCGCATATCTCACTTCTCCACAGTGGAATATATATATGTATGCCAATTTGAAAACCTTAATGACAACAATACGTGTCAAAGTGTCACTTATCCATTCACGATAGCATGCTGCAATTCACGATAGCTATATCCACCATAAGTGTGCAGCAATCCACCATAGGTTATATCCACCATAAGTATGCAGCAATCCACTATGGGTTGTATCCACCATAAGTGTGCGGCAATCCGCTATAGGATGTATCCACCATGTTTGTAGCATGTCCATCATCTTCTGCAAATCATGGACAGCATATCCACGATCTTCTGCATGTTGTCCATGATAGCTGCAGCATATCCACCATCTTCTGCAGATTGTGGACAGCATATCCACGATCTTCTGCAGGCTGTCCACGATGTCTGTAAGCAGTCAATGATCTTCTGCAGTGTGTCCATGATGTCTGCAGTTGTGTCCATGATAGCTGTGGTGTGTCCACCATAACTGGAGTGTGTCCACCATCTTCTGCAGATCGTGGACAGCATATCCACGATCTTCTGCAGGCTGTCCACGATGTTGGGTGTCCACAATCTAAGCTGCAGATCCATGATATGAGTCATCCTCCATATAGGAGAGAAACTCACCCAACAATCTCCCCTTCATGACTATATGGAGGAGTTTAGCAATCCACGATTTGGACTATTTCATCCACGATGTGAATTAGTCACAATCTGGTCTACCTCCATATGGGTAAAATCTGAGCCCTTGGAAGTAAACACTCACCTTGGACCCCTTAAGAATAGAAGGGGTCACCTTCCCGTTCTTCACCGGTCTAATGGTTGATGGCAACGAAATAGCGCCCTATGAGCTTACACACATGCAATCATTCAAGCCCACACATGCATGGGTGAGTGTTTAAATAAGTTAAGCGCCCAACAAAGTTCAAGAATCAAGAGGGGAGTTAGTCTCCCAAGTTCTCTTGCTAACAAAGTTTAGACTATCTAATATTAAGGGTGGGGTGGAAGAAGGAGAGATGACATGCACCAAGAGGGCCTCCAAACCCTACACCAACCTACAACAAACAATTCAAATTAGTGTAGGAAGATGCTCTTGAAGAAAGAAAAGAAAACATCACAAAGTATTGGAAAAACATAGCTTGATTCATGAGTTTTCCTTCACTCTTGTTCTCGGCTTCCAATTTGCATCCACACCAATGACTGTGATGAGTTGGCTTGTGCTTGTAGAGATCATGATGATGAAGGAGGGATAGAACTCTCGGCTAGAAGATATGAAGAGATGAAGGGAAAGGGGCTCGGCCCTTTAGAGGAGGGAGAGGTAGAAGTTCATAGGCGACACAAGCACCATTGCAAACACACTTTTTTTCATCTAGGCAACTACTCGACAAAGCCAAAGAGATTACAACTTATAGGCTGAATAAACCAAGGGCAAGGGTGACATTCCATCCTAGGATTAATTGCAAGAATAAGAAAGAGAATTAATGCTCTAATAAAACCTTTCCTTCTAGTAATTTAAATTTGAAATTCTAATCGTTGGAGATCTCTTATGTGGCCGAATTCCTTTGTGCTCCTTCCCTTTTTGCTTAGATGAATTTGTGGCTACATGAAATGAATCCTTCTTGAATTCGAAATCCTTCCATCAAGAGCAAGGGCGGCTAGAGGATTTCCATAAATGAATCCTTCTTGAATTCGAAATCCTACCATTATTTATGTATATGATACATAATACATTAATATGGTCAATATAATTACTTATTAGTAAATAAATAAAAATCAATAAAGTGATATCATTGTAAAATTAGAATCTCTTTAAAGATATAGAGATTAAAACACCTGAATGCTTCAAGGGTTATAAGCTAAGATTTAACTTTCTTTAAATGTGGGGGGTATTTTACTAAGGAATAGCATTTATTCTATTCTACAAATTTATTAGAATAGCATGTGCAAATTATTTATTATTTCCTGTTATATTAATATTATTGAAAAACTCCGTGCTAATTTTAAAAATTTAAACAATGGAAGCGATTCACCAAAAATAGGTTTCACTGAAACTGAAGAATTGTCTTACAAATAAATGACTGGATGTGATAGAATAAGGTACCTTATTAGCAAGGTTAAGGCACCCAATAATGGTGAAATGCACAAGTACCTGTCCTCTACAATCGCACACACAACTGGCTCCTCTAGACCTCTTCTTCCTCGCCCGGTGCTAGCCTCAAGAAGAAGATCCATGCTTATAAACTCTTTTTTCTTACGCCACCTCCAAGATGTGTCAAAGAGATTCTTCCTCTTGGGCTAATTCTCCAAGGACAAGCACAAAGATAAAGATGAGGGAGATTGGCAGTAAGGAGAGAGGAGCTCTGCCACTTGCACCAATAAAGAACCAAGCCTTTTCTTTATGACTTGCGTCACCACCAACATGCACAAATGAAGACGATCCCTCCCTTCTTCTAGCGCCAATCCTCCAAGAGGATGCACCAATGAAGGAGGAATGCCAGAAGCCACCCAAGGAAGGGAAGCCTCACAATTATGGTGGCTATGATCAGCCGAGAAACTATGGCCAGCCCTCTCGTCCATAGCCTCAGCGCTGCTGGCTCCTTACCCGACCATGGTCAACAGTTTTCACCCTCTGATTTTGACCAAACACAGGTTGAGTAACGACTCGGCAATGTCTTCCTTGTTCGAAACCGTCACCCGCCTTCATCAACTTTACACGATGGAACGAACACCGCTTGCGTTTGTCCACCGGCGTGTTAGTCGCCGGAGATTCGGGGCGTGTCGGCAGGGGAGACATCGCGCCTCGCCCTTAGCCTCGTCACTACTACCTAAGAGCCCACCGGAAGCTGCCGCTGCCTGGAATGATGAAGAAGGAGTTCATTGCCGGAAATCACAGGGAATCGCCGACGCCGGAGAAGACAAGCAGTAAGGGGAAAGCTCTCTTTCATTACCTCTCAAAATATAGAGTACACAAACCCCCCCCCCTTTCCTCACAGATCCCTCACCGGATCTCGCTCACTCCTCTCTCCCGTCGGCGGCTAGCACCCGCCATTGACTTATAGTTCTCTCAAGCTTGGAAGAGGCGATGGCGCCCCTCGCCCTCGCCATCGCCGGTGGTGGCGCACCCGCTGCACGCACTATGGTGTCGCTCCGCCGCACACACCCTTCTCGTCGCCCTCTACGTCGAGCTTTAAAGGAGGAGGAGACGCCTCTGCCGGAACTGCTCCATGTCGTCCACGTCCCTCATCGAGCCACGTCCATGGAAGAAACTGCCCCGTTGCTAGAATCCCAAACCTCCACCGCCTATAACGACGCCGCCCCACGTCTGCGCAAATATCGGAGAAGACAACACCCACGTCTTCTTCCGATTTCTAATGTTGACCCAAATCTTGACTCAGCTTGGGCTTCAAACTTGTCTTCGTAGTGTGGGCTTGGGCCGTGACCCAGGCCCTCTTAAGTCGGCCCGGCCTCTTGGAATCCGGATGGTACAACATGTTTTCTGGCAGCGAATCATGATGCTAGTGGATTCATCGATAGCAAAGAGCTGCAGCAGGCACTATCATCCTACAGCCAGAGCATCAGCATGAGAACCATCCACCTCCTCACGTACCACTTCACCTCCTCCCATGCCCGCAAGATTGGTCAGCCCATTTTCTTCTCTTTCTCGTCTGCTCAAACTTTTCTTCTTTTGATGACAGCTTGTATTGCACTATTAAATATTGCAATTTTCATCCCCAAATTTACCTGATCTAACCTATGTTGGTGTATGGTAACACGTGTAGCCCCTCAAGTGCTACTATACCTGAAATGAAAAAAAAAAAGAAAGAATAGTGAATAAATGAATAGAGTTTCTTAGGATGAGCCCATGATCATACACTATTATAACTAAATAGCTATTTATATTGCCAACAATCTAGCATTTCATGAAAGAATGGAACACATCAAGGTCTATTGTCATTTTTATTGGAAATGTTGTAAGGACAAAAAATTTGCATACCCTATAGTCCTACATAGTATCTAGCGATCAACTTGTTGATGCATTTATAAAGTCCTTGATGGAGAATATTTTTTTTATTTTTTGTAACAAGCTAGGCATGGTTAATATATACGCTACAGCTTGTTGGGAAAGTGTTAGAAGAATATGAGTTTAGTATCACGTAGGAGTTGATAAGATTTGTCTCAGTTTTGTCTTGTATTTTCATCTCTTCTTCCTCATCATCATCATCCTCATACTCTTCTTCATCCTCATCATTAGACCCTATATAAGAACCTCCTTCATCTTCCGAAGACTCATCCCAAGAATGGCTTTTTTAAGGTTCACATAAGCCTTTTCATCCTCAAGAAAATTAGGATTTGGTTTAAAAACATCTGTAGATGTAAGAAAAGCAAAATCTTATCTCCAATAACTAATGAGGGAAAGATAATTAAAAAAGAATTAAGCTAAACATTAATACCAAGATGAGTCTCTGGATCGATCTCGTCATCAAGAGATATCTCATGAGTAAATCGATCCTCCTGCTTAACAAGATCTAGCTCTGGATGAATAGCAGGAAATCCCTGTAATAGCAAGACCAAAATGAGTACGTCATCGAACATAATATTTTATAATTAGTTAAATAAGAATCTACAATAACAAAATCATACCTGAAATTTGGCTTTTCGAATTGTAAAAAGGCCTTCAACAAAACACTGGACCCTTTTATCTATCTCACCCTCATGAAGAATACCACGAAAACATTTAAATGTACCTGTAGAGAACATTACAAAAACTTGTGATAAGAACACCAGTACTTGCAGAAACTGTTCACACGAGATGATTAACGTTAATACTGTCTTGATGAAACCAGCCAATAGAAAGACAATACATTAAGATGATTTGAAGGGAGAATAGATACAGGCAGCCAAGAAGCATGGCACATTTAGATTTCCTAAATGCTGCTATGGATTATGTGTTGCATGTACTCTAATGTTATTTATGCTTAACTATTTTTATGGTCTCTCCAATTGAAACCTAAAATACTAGTTTGGGACATGATAAGTTAAGAAAACAAGTAAAATGTTTAGATTAATGTACACCAAATCTTAATTTTGAGAATGAAAAAACACTGAATTTGATACTCTATAGGCTAGACATCTATCATCTATCTAGGCATATTAAATTCTACAATATGAGTTAAATATTCATTAATTTAGCTACATTTAAGGATTTCAATCATTTGATACTTCTCCAATTCTGTCACCATGGAAGTACATAAACAAAAATGCTGAATGGACTATAAACAGTGCTGTTTAGGACTTGACTTGCACGGAATAACTTAAGAATAGAGCAGTGTAATTACAAGTCTGCAAAAAGATTCCAGAAAACTTTCCCAACTCAATATTGAAATAAACAAGCACATTCCTGAACTAAAATATTAAGCTTTCAAGCAACATTCACATGTGTAATTAGGTAACTGCATAGAATTAAATAAAATTAATTGTACTCATAAAATCTACTTTAGAAATATATTGAGAATTAATATAAACATAAGGCAAGAGGACAAGAGATTCATTTTTTATAAAGACTTTAAGACATGTCTCATGAATGATAGTGAGCATACATAATATAATAGTAACAAATATGGTGGTAAGTATGAGAGTTCATTAGGGACATGATTTATAAAACTATCCATACCGCCATCGGTGTATATATATATATATATATATATATATATATATATATATATATATTCACACACCATGTGTCCGTATGGATTACATAACAATCCAGACTACTAAAATAGTACAAACAGAAACTTAAATCCTTGATATGGGATCATAAAAGTGCCACAGTAGAAGGATTTGATGAGATAGTGGTTTCTCATATTCAAACATCAAAATATGTTAACATTCCCTTGCAAACTTTCCGTGACAATATTGATTAGCATAGATTTTAAGAGAAGATAGTTTGTTTGACAAATGCATATATAGTTACTTCAAGGAAGAAATTATTTGTTGGTAGCAAGAACAGAAGAGTTTTATTTATGGTATTGATTGTTTGTATATGGAAAGGGCATTTGTTTGCTCATAGTAAGTGTTTACTGATCAAATGACCTTGATGTACCTGAGGGGTATGTAGGATGTCTACGCGAAATTTTTTTAACCTGACTAGATTTTGCCATGTCATACACTAACGAAAAATCATAATTAATTATAATTTGCATCATATCCTAATATAAATAAAAATCCACAAATTGTATCACTTCATAGTCCATTGTCAAAAATTAGGTTATCTCCTCTCTTCTATATTTTTCAATGATGTAGGCTAGGAGGATAGAAAGATCTTTGCAAGTAGTGATATGCTTAGAGAGAAAAGGAAAGAGAAATGTAATGAAAGTGAGGTTTTCTCCTCTTTTTTCTGTAATGACGGAACCAAGAAGTGTAGAATGGTGATTTTGGTTGTGAGAAGATGTTGATGGCAAGTATGTTGCATTTGGAGGTAGTAAGCTACAACAAGCATTGATAAGTGATCACAGTGGAGATTGGGCCAAAGTAGCAAGGATATATAGGCAAAAAATGATGAGTTATATTTGTGGCAATTGGTTCAACGGTGAGGAAGAACAGCTTGACTCTAATACAGAGTGGACTGGTGAGAAGATTGAGAAGAGATGAAGAGGAAGCAAGAAAGAGGGAGAGGAGCAAAAATAAAGAATGATATCATCTAACAACTAACCAAAAATAGATGTTCTTTTGAAATAAGAGTCACTCACCATGTAGACCTTCAGGTGAAATGTCCTGAAGTAATGCCCCACATTCTTTGACAAATCCAATGGCTAACTGATCAAGAAATAAAAAAAGGATATGAAACAAATATCCCAAACAAAAGCAAAGAAGCAACAAAATATATGAATAACAGTAGTTAACCTCAACACTGTCATCTATAGGGTTTTCCAATAACAATATGAGAAGCTCTAAAGCAACAATCTTGCACGCTACTAGTTGATTCACAAGATGAGCTATAAACTTGGTGGCAGCAAGTAGTTGAGGCTGACAAAATGAGCAGATGAGAAACATAACATAGCTTACTATTTTCAAACCAAGTAAAAGAAAGTTGAATAATCAATGCCAAAATGCTACCTTGTCATTCCATTTATAAGCCCTCTTGAGTTGCAATATAATCCTAACCAGAAGGAGCTTCTCAATCTTAGGAAACTTGGTATTGACAACAGCAACAAGTGCAGCAAAAATATTAGTAGAACTAAAAGAAGTCATTTGCGATTTCATGCTTGAACAGCAGAAAAGGCCCCTCCCAGGTATCAAATTCTCAAATAAGAGCTCAGGTATGATGTTCTTTATGTTTGTAGCATTGACTTGATTCAGTAGCCGATTGATATTCTTCCTTAGTGCATCCCAGCTCAATCGCTGGTATGCCTCGCTGCTTTTATCTGATATAAGAGAAAGCGCAAAAACCCTTATTGCTGGATTTGAGACCAAATGACTACCAGAAATAAAACACTCAGAAATATTAGCGGAAACAAAACAGCAAACAACCAAACAAGGAACAACCAGACAAGGAACAGCAAACAACCAAAGTCCGCTCAAGCCTTTCACTAAATCAATTAATGGGTATTACAACTCTTCCTAGAGTATCTAGGAGCATAACCACATCATCAAGTATAAACTTGGATCTCAGACAAACATCAACATAAAGTTGGAAGTAGATACAGGAGAGGAGGAAAGTTCAGAAATCACCAAGATGAACAATCTCAGTTCTGGACTAACTGCGAGAAATAGAGACCTCAGATCCACGATCCGACCGTTCAGATTGATGAGCACTGAGTATTAAACCTTCTCCTTAAATTTCAGCCCGATCCAATGGTGAACCTCTTGCCGGTGGCCAATATACACAGGCTGCCTTAAGTTCACAGCTTCCCTGAACTTTGTCCTCTCTACCTTTTACTTCACGTCAAGTGGCTCTCTCCTTGCGGCAGCGTTCTTTTGCTCTCTCGGCTTGCGTGCTTATCTCACTTCTCCATAGTGGAATATATATATGTATGCCAATTAGAAAAGCCTAATGACAACAATACGTGTCAAGGTGTCACTTATCCATCCACGATAGCGTGCCGTAATCCACGAAAGCTATATCCACCATAAGTGTGCAGCAATCCACCATAAGTATGCAACAATCCACTATGGCTTGTATTCACCATAAGTGTGCAGCAATCCGCTATAGGATGTATCCACCATGTTTGCAGCATGTCCATCATCTTCTGCAAATCATGGACAACATATCCACGATCTTCTACATGTTGTCCATGATAGCTGCAGCATATCCACCATCTTCTGCAGATCGTGGACAGCATATCTATGATCTTCTGCAGGCTGTCCACGATGTTTGCAAGCAGTCCACGATCTTCTGCAGTGTATCCACAATGTCTGCAGCTGTGTCCACGATAGCTGTGGTGTGTCCACCATAACTGGAGTATGTCCACCATCTTCTGCAGATCGTGGATAGCATATCCACGATCTTCTACAGGCTGTCCACGATGTTTGGTGTCCACGATCTAAGCTGCAGATCCATGATATGAGTCATCCTCCATATAGGAGAGAAACCCACCCAACAATCTCCCCCTCACGACTATATGGAGGGATTTAGCAATCCACGATTTGGACTATTTCATCCACGATGTGAACTAGTCACAATCTGGGCTATCCTCCATATGGGTAAAATCTGAGCCATCCTCCATACAAAAGGGAAACTAAGCCATCCTCCACATAGGAGGGAAACTCACCTAACAATCTCCCACTTCACTACTATGCGGAGGGGTATGTCATCCCGGCAATCAACCGACAGCCTTCAAGCTTTTTTTCTGGCCACAACCTTAACCATCATATCTGACCCTTTCTGATCAGTATGCATTTTCTCACGTGGTCGTTGCTTAGAATTCTCATCCTGCTTCAGCTTGTACATCCACCAATCTTTCAAGTGCCTCTTGCCCTTAGGCAGCTTCATCAAATCAGTCATTTGATTTCTTTGATGATATTCCATCTCATCAGCAATGGTTTCCAACCATTTCTCCTTGTGCTCATCTTCCACAGCTTCATTGGAGCATGCAAGTACTCCCCCGTCAGTGAGCTGCACAAACTCATTTGAAGAATACTTGGTGGAAGGTTGTCTTTCTCTAGTAGATCTCCTGAGCAGCATCTCAGGCTTCCTTGAAGAGGGCTGACTCTTGAATGAGACTTTGGTTTGCTTCCCCTTCTCATTCTAATGCAGGTGGGTTCAATCACAAACACGGTGCATGCAAACAACACCCTTTGGAAAATATTTTTTTGTATTTTATAGTAAAATCCGCTAACGAGGTTGAGAAAATATTTTTTATATTTTATAAGTAGGGAAAACCCGAAATTATCAACTACTTACAAAAATTAAATGACTTGGAAGTAAACACTCACCTTGGACCCCTTGAGAATAGAAGGGGTCACCTTCCCGTTCTTCATCGGTCCAATGGTTGATGGTAATGAAGTAGGGCCCTATGAGCTTACACACATGCAATCATTCAAGCCCAGACATGCGTGGGTGAGTGTTTAAATATGTTAAGTGCCCAACAAAGTTCAAGAATCAAGAGAGGAGTTAGTCTCCCAAGTTCTCTTGCTAATAAAGTTTAGACTATCTAATATTAACAGTTTGTTTCAGAGGAGAGAAACAAGGAGGGAAAGGAAAGAAACAGAGTTCTTTCCTTCCATTTCCCTAGTTTCAGGGAAGAGAAATAAGGAAAGGAATGGAAATTTTTCCTTTCCCTCCAAAACCTTCCCCTCCAAAAGAAACGGAAATGATTTTCGTCCCTCGCCTCGCTCCAAAAACACGCCTCTCGCCCGATCTCCCGACTTGGTCGCCCCCTCGTCCACTCTACCAAGCTCGCCGCCTCCGTCCCCACTTGTTCGCCTTCCTCCCCTCTTGCCCAAGCCTTCCTCCCCTCTCGCCCGAGCCTTCCTCCCCTCTCGCCGCCTCAAGTCACTCGAGCTCGCAACCCAAGCTCGCCGCCTCCCTCCCCACTCGTCCGCCTTCTTTCCCTCTCGAGCTCGCCTGAGCCTTCCTCCCCTCTCACCGCCTCCCTCCCCACTCGTCCACTTTCCTTCCCTCTCGAGCTCGCCTTCCTCCCCTCTCGCCGCCTCCCTCCCCACTCGTCCGCTTTCCTTCCCTCTCGAGCTCTCCTTCCTCCCCTCTCGCCGCCTCCCTCCCCACTCGTCTGCTTTCCTTCCCTCTCGAGCTTGCCTTCCTCCCCTCTCGCCAACCAAGCTGCTCCAGCTCGCCTTCCTCCCCAAGCTCGCCGCCTCCCTCCCCACTCGTCCGCCTTCCTCCCCTCTCGAGCTCGCCTTCCTCCCCTCTCACCGACACTGCTTGAGCTCGCCTTCCTCCTCTCTTGCCGACCAAGCTGCTCAAGCTCGCCTTCCTCCCCTCTCACCGACCAAGCCGCTCCAGCTCGCCTTCCTCCCCAAGCTCACCGCCTCCATCCCCACTCATCCGCCTTCCTCCCCTACTCGAGCTCGCAGCCTGAGCTAGCCGCCTTCCTCCCCTCTCGCCGACCAAGCTGCTCGAGGGGGAGCTGCACCTAGACGAGGCCGAGGTCAGGGGCGCAGAAGCTAGTCAGCACGGTTCGACGAAGATGGCGCAGGCGCTCTGCTAGTCGGCACGGTTCGGCGAGCTTAGTGAGGGAAATTGTTCCTTTCTTTTCACCGAAATAGGAGGTATGAAAAGGAAAGAATTTCTTTCCTCCTCTATTTCCTTTCTACAGCCATTTCTTTTCCTTTGTTATTTCTATCCTTGCTGTAAAACAGGCCACAAGGGTGGGGTGGAAGAAGGAGAGATGACTTGCGCCAAGAGGGCCTCCAAACCCTGCGCCAACCTACAAAAAACAAGTCAAATCAGTGTAGGAAGATGCTCTTGAAGAAAGAAAAGAAAACATCACAAAGTATTGGAAAAACTTAGCTTGATTCATGAGTTTTCCTTCAATCTTGTTCTCGGCTTCCAGTTTGCATCCATGCCAATGATTGTGCTAAGTTGGCTTGCGGTTGTAGAGATCCTGATGATGAAGGAGGGATAGAACTCTCGGCTAGAAGATAGGAAGAAATGAAGGGAAAGGGGCTCGGCCCTTTAGAGAAGGGAGAGGTAAAAGTTCATAGGCGACACAAGCACCATTGCAAACACACTTTTTTTCATTTAGGCAACTACTCGACAAAGCCAAAGAGATTACAACTTATAGGCTGAATAAACCAAGGGCAAGGGTGACATTCCACTCTAGGCACAATTGCAAGAATAAGAAAGAGAATTAATGCTCTAGTAAAACCTTTCCTTCTAGAAATTTGAATTTGAAATTCTAATCGTTGGAGATGTCTTATGTGGCTGAATTCCTTTGTGCTCCTTCCCTTTTTGCTTGGATGAATTTGCGGCTACATGAAATGAATCCTTCTTGAATTTGAAATCCTTCCATCAAGAGGAAGGGCGGCTAGAGGATTTCCATAAATGGCGCCACAAATTGGGGATCTAGATAGAATCCCATGCCTTGTGGATCTTGATTGATCTTTGATGATTAGGCGCATTGAAGGCTCTCTTAAATGGCAAGTTTGTGGGCTGGTTATTTCTTGCAATTGAATCCTCCTCCAAAGGTGGCACCTTGGGCTGATTTGCGAAGGTGGAGTTGTATTCAATGCAAGCTTATTCAACTTGAAGTCTTTAGTTAGAGTGTTGTTGTGCCTTCTTCCATAATTGAAGCTCCACTTGAGTGGCATGGCTTGAGCTTCTTTAGTGTCCCCTTGAGCTGGTTTTAGCCTACCAATTTATTTGCAAAAACAAGTAGACCATCCTAGAAAGTAATGCATAACCTAGTACTACAAGGTTCACTAGAACTTATTCCCACAAGTTGCAAATATGGAAAATGCAAATAAGGAAAGAAAGAAGGGGGTGACCTAGCAGGGGAAGCCATATCTAGTGGGCTTCCTCCTAGTCCTACCAGACCTTCTAGGAGCAGGGTTGGCCCCTCTATCATTTCTCCTTGGGTAGGGAAAATTCTCCTCTAGAGAATTATCCTTGTACTCTTGGAGTAATTCTGGAGCGGCCTGTACCAACTCTCCTTCAGGAAGCCAAGCCTTGTCACCCGTAGTAAACTTAACACGAAAAAATACTTGTACCTCGTCGGGGGTGAGTCGAGTCTGATCCTCAAGTATGCTCTGTGGCTTGAGCCTGTCAATCAGCTCCTTAATGAGTATCGGCTCCTCATAGCGTGTGAGATCCTCCACATTGACAGTGGTGGGGATCCCTAAATCCGGTGGTAGATCCAAGACATAGGCATTTTCATTGATCTTCTCCGCAATGGTAAAGGGGCCAAGTCCCTTTGCATCTAACTTGCGGCCAGATCCATGGATACGTTCCTCCCTGACCCGCAGTATAACTTGTTCTCCTATAGAAAATTTCCTTTCTCAGCGTTTCTTGTTAGCACTTTTACAATAAGAATTAATAGAGTCGAGCATTTTGCATAGAGTTTCATGATGCAAGTGTGACATATGTGAGGCAAAATCTCGAGCAGACATAGAAGCAGGAAAGTGCTTAGGTAAAGGAAATAGATCAATTGGTTTTCTTGGTTGGTACCCTAAATTGGCTTGAAAGGGAGACAAGCTTGTGGCCTTATTAACAACACTGTTGTAGGAGAACTCTACAGTGGGTAATAACTTATCCCATGTGCCAGGGTGCTCTCCCACCAAACTTCTCAAAATGCTCCTAAGTGATTAGTTGACCACTTTGGTCTGCCCATCCGTCTGAGGATGGTAGGCCGATGAGAATTTGAGCTTGGTTCCCAACATTGCCCATAGGGTTTTCTAGAAGTGTCCAACAAACCAGGAATCCCTATCAGATACTATAGTCAGAGGGGTACCATGCAATCTAACAACCTCTTTAAAGAATAGCCTAGCAACATGTGATGCCTCTGTGGTTTTGTAGCAAGGTATAAAGTGAGCCATCTTAGTAAACCTATCCACTACAACAAGAATGGAATCATGTCTAGTGGAAGTCCTAGGTAAACCTAAGATGAAGTCCATGCTATCGTCTTGCCAAGGTGCTTGAGGAATAGGTAGGGGTGTGTACAAACCAAAATTGTGTTTCTGAGTTTTGCTAGTCTGACAAGTCCTACAATGCTTGACAACCTTAGCCACATCCCTATGGAGGTTTGGCCAGAAGAACCGCTGCTCCACTAAGGCTTGAGTTTTATCCCGGCCATGGTGCCAGGCGGACCCTCCTCCGTGGATCTCCCAAACAAGGAAGTCTCGGATTAAGGTCCTGGGAATGCACAGCTTTGGCCCAAGAAATAAAAACTCATCCCTTAGGGTGTAGAAGGGATGACTCAAAGGATCTATGCTAAGCTCAGAGTATATGTTTGCAAAATTAGGGCATTATAAGTATTCATGTTTCATGTGATCAAATCCAACTACTTCAATAGATAATTTTTGCACAAGAAAAGTTACCCTACTCAAAGCATCAGTAACTTTATTTTCAGTTCCAGACTTATGTTTTAAAACAAAAGAATATTGCTGAAGAAATTCTACCCATTTTGCATGCCTAGCATTTAATCTTTTCTGAGCACTTAAGAAAGATAAAGCTTGGTGGTGACTATTCAAAATAAATTCATTGTATATTAAATAGTGTCTCCAGTGCTTTAAGGATTGAACTACAGCATAGAACTCCATATCATAAGTGGTATATCTTTGCTTAGCCTCATTTAATTTTTTTCACTAAAATAGGCTATTGGGTGGCCCTCCTGACTAAGGGTACCTCCTATGCCTACTCCTGAGGCATCACAATCTACTATGAAGACTTTAGAAAAGTCAGACAATCTCAAGACTGGGGCAGTGGTCATTCTAGCCTTAAGTTCCTCAAAGGCTCTACTAGCAGACTTAGGCAAACTGAACTCACCATGTTTCATACAATTGGTTATAGGGGCTACTATGGTGCTAAAGTTTCTAATGAATCTCCTATAGAAGGCAGCTAGACCATGGAAGCTCCTAATTTCAGTCAAGGTTTTGGGTTCAGGCTAGTCTAAGATGGCTTGGATCTCGCTAGGGTCAGCTTGAAGTCCTTGGTCAGATACAATGAAACCTAAGAAGACAACCCTAGGGGAGAGAAAAGAACACTTCTTCAGGTTAAGGTACAGCTTTTCTTCCTAAAGCAAGTCTAAGGTTTTTCTAAGGTGTTCTATGTGTTCTTCTTTGGTCTTACTATACACTAGGATGTCATCAAAGTAGACTACCAAAAATCTTCCTATGTATGGCTTCAGGACTTGGTTCATCAATCTCATAAAGGTAGATGGGGCATTAGACTAACCAAAGGGCATAACTAGCCATTCAAATAAACCATCCTTAGTCTTAAAGGTTGTCTTCCACTCATCCCCAAGTCTTATCCTGACTTGATGGTATCCACTTCTAAGGTCTAGCTTGCTAAACCACTTAGAACCTACCAACATGTCAAGTATATCATCTAACCTTGGGATGGGAAACCTATATTTGATGGTTATCTTGTTCATTGCCCTACAGTCTATACACATGCGCCAGCTTCCATCCTTCTTTGGGGTAAGAAGGGCGGGTACTGCACATGGACTAAGACTTTCCCTAATGAAGCCCTTATCTAAAAGTTCATCTACTTGTCTCTTGAGTTCTTGATGCTCAGTTGGGTTCATCCTATAATGAGGCAAGTGTGGGAGTGTGGAACCCGGGACAAGGTCTATGGAATGTTGGATTTATCTAAGGGGAGGTAGGCCATTAGGAAGTTCATCGCTAGTGAGTTCAGAGTACCCTGAGAGTAGGGTCTCAACATCTAGGGGTATGGGTGATTCCTCATCTGGGTTTGTTTCCTTAATGACTAAGGAGTACAATTGTTTGGACTCTAGGCAGTCTTGGGTGAAAGCATGGCTCCTTACGAGTTGGATGGTAGGCTTAGGTTCCTTAGGTTCTTCTATCCTACCCTTGTTGCTGGAAGCCTTAAGTTCTTTGGGCATGGAAGGCTTCAGTTTGATCTTTTTCCCATTATGGCTAAAGACATAGGTGTTAGTCCTACCGTAGTGGATAACATTCATGTCAAATAACTAAGGGCGACCAAGTAAGACTTGGGCGACATCCATGGTTATGGCGTCACACCAAATCTTGCCTTGGTAGATGGCAAACTAAAGAGGCACTAGGCACCTATGGGTAACTGGGACACTAGACTGGTTGACCCAGGATATGCTGTAGGGGATAGGGTATGGTTCTGCCTTAAGTTTGAACTTTACTAAGGCTGTATGAGATAATGCGTTTAAACTACTTCCCCCATCTATCACTACTTTGCACATGTTGTCATTGCATTTCGTGTAGGTGTGGAAAATACTAGTCCTACGCTAGTCCTCGGCTGGGGTAGGCTTGATTAGGGTCCACTTAACCACTCCTAAGGTATCTTGGTTTTGCTCTTCACCACTATCATAAGTTAATTCTTCACATATCACACATCCAGAATCAGGGTTATGGATTTCTTCATGGTTTTCCTCATAGGTTTCCTCATGTTTTTCTTCACCTAAGTATAGGACTCTCTTAGGACAGTCTTTCATGTAATGACCAGGCTGGTGACAAACATGACAGGTGACCCTACTGGATTTTGGGGTAGCCTTAGGCTTAGAGGGTGTGAGGGTAGATGTCTTGGGGTAAGGCCTAGAGGGGTTAGATGCAGGTGTGGTTGGTTTAGGATAAGGTCTAGAAGAGCTAGCCACTCTCCTAAAGGTCTTCCTTAAGTCCTCTTCTACTTCTAAGGCTCTGTGGTAGGCAGTTTCTACAGTGTCTATCTGGAAGTAGGTCATCCCTTTTTTGATCTAAGACCTAAGCCTATTCTTATATCTGCTAAGGGTGACATGGGGCAGCTCATGGATGCCACTCCTAAGTAAGAGTTCATCAAACCTAGTTGTGTAATCAGTGACGGTTAGGTTTCCTTGAACTAGTGTTATAGTTTGATCAACTATCTTGGTTTGGAAAAAAGGAGGGACATACGTATCTTTAAGCTTTTCTCGCATCACATCCTAGCTCTCAATAGGGGGGCGTCCAAACATCTCTAGGTTTCTCTCTACACTGGTCCAGTATAATCGAGCTGTGCCTTCTAAGAGACAACAGGTGAACCTAACCTTAGAATGATCAGGCATCATACTCCAGTCGAAGTATCGCTCAAGCTTGTCAACCCAATCTAAGAACTCTCTAGGGTCAAGGGAACCACTAAAGGTTGGGGGTGTGAGTTTGATGTTGCAGTGCACATCATCCTCCCTAGGTCTTTGGTAGAGTTGAGCAGGTGGCTCTTCCCATTCAGGTTCTTGGTTTCCCCTAGGAAAATTCCTATTGTTTTGAGTGTGTTGACCAAGGATAGGTTCACTTGAGGGTCGGCTAGGGGGTCTATCATCTCTAGGAGCTTCATGGTTTGGAAGTCTAGATCTAATGTCCCTAACTTCATCTCGGAGGGTGGTCAACATGTTAAACATCATTTCCATACTATCCATTTCATTAGGGTTAGAGTTGTTATTGTAATTTGCACCGGATCTAGTAGTCATGGTAGAAAATAGTTTTGAAAAGATAGTAGTTTTGAAAGTAAGGCTCCTAAATAGTATGATAAATATATATAGTAGCCAATTATGGAAAACCACTTTCTTTAAAACACCAAGGTCCAAGAAAGTCTAAGAATTTGAAATATAGTTTTAGGCTAAAAATCTATTCTAAGAAGATGCTCTGATACCAAATTGATGCAGGTGGGTTCAATCACAAACACGGTGCATGCAAACAACGCCCTTTGCAAAATAGTTTTTAAGCCCACACATGCGTGGGTGAGTGTTTAAATATGTTAAGGTGCCCAACAAAGTTCAAGAATCAAGAGGGGAGTTAGTCTCCTAAGTTCTTTGCTAACAAAGTTTAGTCTATCTAATATTAAGGGTGGGGTGGAAGAAGGAGAGATGACTTGTGCCAAGAGGGCCTCCAAACCCTGCGCCAACCTACAACAAACAATTCAAATCAGTGTAGGAAGATGCTCTTGAAGAAACAAAAGAAAACATCACAAAGTATTGGAAAAACTTAGCTTGATTCATGAGTTTTCCTTCACTCTTTTCATCGGCTTCCAATTTGCATCAACACCAACGATTGTGATGAGTTGGCTTGCGCTTGTAGAGATCTTGATGATGAAGGAGGGATAGAACTCTCAGCTAGAAGATAGGAAGAGATGAAGGGAAAGGGGCTCGGCCCTTTAGAGGAGGGAGAGGTAGAAGTTCATAGGCGACACAAGCACCATTACAAACACTTTTTTTCATCTAGGCAACTACTCGACAAAGCCAAAGAGATTACAACTTATACGCTGAATAAACCAAGGGCAAGGGTGACATTCCACCCTAGGCACAATTGCAAGAATAAGAAAGAGAATTAATGCTCTAATAAAACCTTTCCTTCTAGAAATTTGAATTTGAAATTCTAATCGTTGGAGATCTCTTATGTGGCCGAATTCCTTTGTGCACCTTCCCTTTTTGCTTGGATGAATTTGCGGCTACATGAAATGAATCCTTCTTGAATTCAAAATCCTTCCATCAAGAGCAAGGGCGGCTAGAGGATTTCCATAAATGGCTCCACAAATTGGGGATCTAGATGGAATCCCATGATTTGTGGATCTTGATTGATCCTTGACGATTAGGCGCATTGAAGGCTCTCTCAAATGGCAAGTTTGTGGGCTGGTTATTTCTTGTAATTGAATCCTCCTCCAAAGGTGGCGCCTTGGGCTGATTTGGGAAGGTGGAGTTGCATTCAATGCAAACTTCTTCAACATGAAGTCCTTAGTTAGAGTGTTGTAGTTCCTTCTTCCATAATTGGAGCTCCACTTGACTGGCTTGGCTTGATTGATCTTGATAAATCATTTTTGAGCACTTAAGAAAGATAAAGCTTGGTGGTGACTATTCAAAATAAATTCATTGTGTATTAAATAGTGTCTCCAGTGCCTTAAGGATTGAACTATAGCATAGAACTCCTTATCATAAGTGGTATATCTTTGCTTAGCCTCATTTAATTTTTCACTAAAATAGGCTATTAGGTGGCCCTCCTGACTAAGGGTACCTCCTATGCCTACTCCTGAGCATCACAATCCACTATGAAAACTTTAGAAAAGTCAAGCAATCTCAAGACAGGGGCAATGGTCATTCTAGCCTTAAGTTCCTCAAAGGCTCTACTAGCAGGCTTAGGCCAACTGAACTCACCATGTTTCATACAATTGGTTATAGGGGCTACTATGGTGCTAAAGTTTCTAATGAATCTCCTATAGAAGGCAGCTAGACCATGGAAGCTCCTAATTTCAGTCAAGGTTTTAGGTTCAGGCCAGTCTAAGATGGCTTGGATCTTGCTAGGGTCAGCTTGAAGTCCTTGGTCAGATACAATGAAACCTAAGAAGACAACCCTAAGGGAGAGAAAAGAACACTTCTTCAGGTTAAGGTACAGCTTTTCTTCCTAAAGCAAGTCTAAGGTTTTTCTAAGGTGTTCCATGTGTTCTTCTTTGGTCTTACTATACACTAGGATGTCATCAAAGTAGACTACCAAAAATCTTCCTATGTATGGCTTCAGGACTTGGTTCATCAATCTCATAAAGGTAGAGGGGGCATCAGATAGACCAAAGGGCATAACTAGCCATTCATATAAACCATCCTTAGTCTTAAAGGCTGTCATCCACTCATCCCCAAGTCTTATCCTGACTTGATGGTATCCACTTCTAAGGTCTAGCTTGCTAAACCACTTAGAACCTACCAACATGTCAAGCATATCATCTAACCTATATTTGATGGTTATCTTGTTCATTGCCCTACAGTCTATACACATGCGCCAGCTTCCATCCTTCTTTGGGTTAAAAAGGGCGAGTACAGCACATGGACTAAGACTTTCCCTAATGAAGCCCTTATCTAAAAGTTCATCTACTTGTCTCTTGTGCTCTAGATGCTCAGTTGGGTTCATCCTATAATGAGGCAAGTGTGGGAGAGTGGAACCCGGGACAAGGTCTATGGCATGTTGGATTTCTCTAAGGGGAGGTAGGGCATTAGGAAGTTCATCTTTAGTGAGTTCAGAGTACCCTGAGAGTAGGGTCTCAACCTCTAGGGCTATGGGTGACTCCTCATCTGGGTTGGTTTCCTTAATGACTACGGAGTACAATTGTTTGGACTCTAGGTAGTCTTGGGTGAAAGCATGGCTCCTTATGAGTTGGATGGTAGGCTTAGGTTCCTTAGGTTCTTCTATCCTACCCTTGTTGATGGAAGCCTTAAGTTCTTTGGGCATGGAAGGCTTCAGTTTGATCTTTTGCCCATTATGGCTAATGACATAGGTGTTAGTCCTACCGTAGTGGATAACATCCATGTCAAATAACCAAGGGCGACCGAGTAAGACTTGGGCGACATCCATGGTTATGACGTCACACCAAATCTTGCCTTGGTAAATGGCAAACTGAAGAGGCACTAGGCACCTATGGGTAACTGGGACACTAGACTGGTTGACTCAGGATATGCTGTAGGGGATAGGGTGTGGTTCTGCCTTAAGGTTGAACTTTACTAAGGCTGTATGAGATACTGCGTTTAGACTACTTCCCCCATCTATCACTACTTTGCACATGTTGCCATTGTGTTTCATGTAGGTGTGGAAAATACTAGTCCTACGCTAGTCCTCGGCTGGGGTAGGCTTGATTAGGGTCCACTTAACCCCTCCTAAGGTATCTTGGTTTTGCTCTTCACCACTATCATAAGTTAATTCTTCACATATCACACATCCAGAATCAGGGTTATGGATTTCTTCATGGTTTTCCTCATAGGTTTCCTCATGTTTTTCTTCACCTAAGTATAGGAATCTCTTAGGACAGTCTTTCATGTAATGACCAGGCTGGTGATAAATATGACAGGTGACCCTACTAGATTCTGGGGTAGCCTTTGGCATAGAGGGTGTGCGGGTAGATGTCTTGGGTTAGATGTAGGTGTGGTTGGTTTAGGATAAGGTCTAGAAGAGCTAGCCTCTCTTCTATAGGCCTTCCTTAAGTCCTCTTCTACTTCTAAGGCTCTTTGGTAGGTAGCTTCTACAGAGTCTATCTAGAAAAACAGCTTGACTCTAATAAAGAGTGGACTGGTGAGAAGATTAAGAAGAGATGAAGAGGAAGGAGGAAAGAGGGAGAGGAGCAAAAATAAAGAATGATATCATCTAACAACTAACCAAAAATAGATGTTCTTTTGAAACAAGAGTCACTCACCATGTAGACCTTCAGGTGAAATGTCCTGAAGTAATGCCCCACATTCTTTGATAAATCCAACAGCAACCTGATTAATAAATAAGAAAAGGATATGAAACAAATAACCCAAACCAAAGCAAAAAAGCAACAAAATATATGAATAGCAGTAGTGAACCTCAACACTATCATCTGTAGGTTTTTCCAATAACATCATGAGAAGCTCTAAAGCAATAATCTCGCACGCTACTAGTTGATTCACAAGATGAGCTATAAACTTGGTGGCAGCAAGTAGTTGAGGCTGACAAAACGAGCAGATGAGAAGCATAACAGAGCTTACTATGTTCAAACCAAGTAAAAGAAAGTTGAATAATCAATGTCAAAATGCAACCTTGTCATTCCATTTATAAGCCCTCTTGAGTTGCAATACAATCCTAACCAGAAGGAGCTTCTCAATCTTAGGAAACTTGGTATTGACAATAGGAACAAGTGCAACAAAAACATTAGTAGAACTAGGAGAAGTCATTTGCGATTTCATGCTTGAACGACAGAAAAGGCCCCTCCCAGGTATCAAATTCTCAGATAAGAGCTCAGGTATGATGTACTTGATGTTAGTAGCATTCACTTGATTCAGTAACCCATTGATATTCTTCTTTAGTGCATCCCAGCTTAATCGCTGGTATGCCTTGCTGCTCTTATCTGATAGGAGAGAAAGCACAAAAACCATTATTGCTAGATTTGAGACCAAATGACTACCGAGAATAAAACACTCAGAAATATTAGCAGAAACAAAACAACAAACAACAAGACAAGGAACACCAGATATTTACGTGGAAAACCTCCCTAACTTGAGAATGAAAAACCACGGGACCAAAGTCCGCTCAAGCCTTTCACTAAATCAATTAATGGGTATTACAACTCTTCCTAGAGTATCTAGGAGCATAACCACCTCATCAAGTATAAACTTGGATCTCAGAAAAACATCAACATAAAGTTGGAAGCAGATACAGGAGAGGAGGAAAGTTCAGAAATCACCAAGATGAACAATCTCAGTTCATGGCTGACTATGAGAGATAGAGACCTCAGTTCTACGATCTGACCGTTTAGATTGAAGAGCACAGAGTCTTAAACCTTCTCCTTAAATTTCAGTTGGATCCAATGGTGAACTTCTTACCGACGACCAATATACACAGGCTGCCCTAAGTTCACAGCTTCCCTGAACTTTCTCCTCTCTACCATTTTCTTCACATCAAGTGGCTCTCTCCTTGCGGCGCTCTTCTGCTCTCTTGGCTTACGCGCATATCTCATTTCTCCACAGTGGAATATATATATGTATGCCAATTAGAAAACCCTAATGACAACAATACGTGTCAAGGTGTCACTTATCCATCCATGATAGCGTGCTGCAATCCACGATAGCTATATCCACCATAAGTGTGCAGCAATCCACCATAGGTTGTATCCACCATAAGTATGCAGCAATCCACTATGGGTTGTATCCACCATAAGTGTGCAACAATCCGCTATAGTATGTATCCACCATGTTTGCAGCATGTCCATCATCTTCTGCAAAACATGGACAACATATCCACGATCTTCTGCATGTTGTCCATGATAGCTGCAGCATATCCACGATCTTCTGCAGGCTATCCACAAAGTCTGCAAGCAGTCCACGATCTTCTGCAGTGTGTCCATGATGTCTGCAGCTATGTCCATGATAGTTGTGGTGTGTCCACCATAACTGGGGTGTGTCCACCATCTTCTACAGATCGTGGACAGCATATCCACGATCTTCTGTAGGCTGTCCACGATGTTGGGTGTCCACGATCTAAGCTGCAGATCCACGATATGAGTCATCCTCCATATAGGAGAGAAACCCACCCAACAATCTCCCCCTCACGACTATATGGAGGGGTTTAGCAATCCACAATTTGGACTATTTCATCCACGAAGTGAACTAGTCACAATCTGGGCTATCCTCCATATGGGTAAAATTTGAGCCCTTGGAAGTAAACACTCACCTTGGACCCCTTGAGAATAGAAGGGGTCACCTTCCCGTTCTTCACCGGTCCAATGGTTGATGACAACGAAGTAGGGCCCTATGAGCTTATACACATGCAATCATTCAAGCCCACACATGCGTGGGTGAGTGTTTAAATAAGTTAAGCACCCAACAAAGTTCAAGAATCAAGAGGGGAGTTAGTCTCCCAAGTTCTCTTGCTAACAAAGTTTAGACTATCTAATATTAAGGGTGGGGTGGAAGAAGGAGAGATGACTTGCGCCAAGAGGGCCTCCAAACCCTGCGCCAACCTACAACAAACAATTCAAATCAGTGTAGGAAGATGCTCTTGAAGAAAGAAAAGAAAACATCACAAAGTATTGGAAAAACTTAGCTTGATTCATGAGTTTTCCATCAATCTTGTTCTCGGCTTCCAATTTGCATCCATGCTAATGATTGTGATGAGTTGGCTTGCACTTGTAGAGATCTTGATGATGAAGGAGGGATCGAACTCTCGGCTAGAAGATAGGAAGAGATGAAGGGAAAGGGGCTCGGCCGTTTAGAGGAGGGAGAGGTAGAAGTTCATATGCGACACAAACACCATTGAAAACACACTTTTTTTCATCTAGGCAACTACTCGACAAAGCCAAAGAGATTACAACTTATAGGCTGAATAAACCAAGGGCAGGGGTGACATTCCACCCTAGGCGAATTTGGAAGAATAAGAAAGAGAATTAATGCTCTAATAAAACCTTTCCTTCTAGAAATTTGAATTTGAAATTCTAATCGTTGGAGATCTCTTATGTGGCCGAATTCCTTTGTGCTCCTTCCCTTTTTGCTTGGATGAATTTGCGGCTACATGAAATGAATCTTTCTTGAATTTGAAATCCTTCCATCAAGAGCAAGGGCGGCTAGAGGATTTCCATAAATGGTTCCACAAATTGGGGATCTAGATGGAATCCCATGCTTTGTGGATTTTGATTGATCGTTGATGATTAGGCGCATTGAAGGCTCTCTCAAATGGCAAGTTTGTGGGCTGGTTATTTCTTGCAATTGAATCCTCCTACAAAGTTGGCTCCTTGGGCTGATTTGGGAAGGTGGAGTTGCATTCAATGCAAGCTTCTTCAACTTGAAGTCTTTTGTTAGAGTGTTGTAGTGCCTTATTTCATAGTTGGAGCTCCACTTGACTGGCTTGGCTTGAGCTTCTTTTGAAAGTAATGCATAACCTAGTACTACAAAGTTCAATAGAACTTATTCCCACAAGTTGCAAATATAGAAAGTGCAAATAAGGAAAGAAAGAAGGGGGTGACCTAGGACGGGAAGCCATATCTAGTGGGCTTCCTCCTAGTCCTACCAGACCTTCTAGGAGCAAGGTTGGCCCCTCCATCATTTCTCCCTGGATGGGAAAAATTCTCCTCCGGAGAATTATCCTTGTACTCTTGGAGTAATTCGGGAGCGGCCTGTACCAACTCTCCTTCAGGAAGCCAAGCCTCGTCACCCGTAGTAAACTTAACATGATAAAATACTTGTACCTCGTCGGGGATGAGTTGAGTCTGATCCTCAAGTATGCTTTGTGGCTTGAGCCTATCGGTCAGCTCCTTAATGAGTATCGGCTCCTCATAGCATGTGTGATCCTCCACATTGACAGTGGTGGGAATCCCTAAATCCGGTGATAGATCCAAGACATAGGTATTATCGTTGATCTTCTCCACAATGGTAAAGGGGCCAAGTCCCTTTGCATCCAACTTGCGGCCAGATCCACAGATACGCTCCTCCCTGACCCGCAGTATAACCTGTTCTCCTATAGAAAATTTCCTTTTTCGGCGTTTCTTGTTAGAACTTTTACAATAAGAATTAACAGAGTCGAGCATTTTGCATAGAGTTTCATGATGCAAGTGTGATATATGTGAGGCAAAATCTCGAGCAGACATAGAAGCAGGAAAGTGCTTAGGTAAAGGAAATAGATCAATTTGTTTTCTTGGTTGGTACCCTAAATTGGCTTGAAAGGGAGACAAGCCTGTGGTCCTGTTGACAACACTGTTGTAGGAGAACTTTGCAGTTGGTAATAACTTATGTCATGTGCCAGGGTGGTCTACCACCAAACTTCTCGAAATGCTCCCAAGTAATCGGTTGCCCACTTCGGTCTGCCCATCCATCTGAGGATGCTAGGCCGATGAGAATTTGAGCTTGGTTCCCAACATTGCCCATAGGGTTTTCCAGAAGTGTCCAACAAACTTGGAATCCCTATCAGATACTATAGTCAGAGGGGTACCATGCAATCAAACAACCTCTTTAAAGAATAGCCTAGCTACATGTGATGCATCTGTGGTTTAATAGCAAGGTATAAAGTGAGCCATCTTAGTAAACCTATCCACTATGACAAGAATGGAATCATGTTTAGTGGAAGTCTTAGGTAAACCTAGGATGAAGTCCATGCTAAGGTCTTGCCAAGGTGCTTGAGGAATAGGTAGGGGCGTGTACAGACCAAAATTATGTTTCTGAGTTTTGCTAGTCTGACAGGTCCTACAATGCTTGACAACCTTAGCCACATCCCTATGGAGGTTCAGCCAGAAGAACCGTTACACCACTAAGGCTTGAGTTTTATCTCGGCCATGGTGCCCGGCAGACCCTCCTCCGTGGATCTCCCAAACAAGGAAGTCTCAGATTGAGGTCCTGGAAAAGCACAGCTTTGGCCCAAGAAATAAAAACTCATCCCTTATGGTGTAGAGGGGATGACTCAAAGGATCTATGCTAAGCTCAAAGTATACGTTTGCAAAATCAGGGCATTCTAAGTATTCATGTTTCATGCGATCAAATCCAACTACTTCAATAGATAATTTTTGCACAAGTAAAGTTATCCTACTCAAAGCATCAGCAACTTTATTTTCAGTTCCAGACTTATGTTTTAAAACAAAAGTATATTGCTGAAGAAATTCTACCCATTTTGCATGCCTAGCATTTAATCTTTTCTGCGCACTTAAGAGAGATAAAGCTTGGTGGTGACTATTCAAAATAAATTCATTGTGTATTAAATAGTGTCTCCAGTGCCTTAAGGATTGAACTATAGCATAGAACTCCTTATCATAAGTGGTATATCTTTGCTTAGCCTCATCTAATTTTTCACTAAAATAGGCTATTGGGTGGCCCTCCTGACTTAGGGTACCTCCTATGCCTACTCCTGAGGCATCACAATCCACTATGAAGACTTTAGAAAAGTTAGACAATCTCAAGACTAGGGCAGTGGTCATTCTAGCCTTAAGTTCCTCAAAGGCTCTATTAGCAGACATAGGCCCACTGAACTCACCAAGTTTCATACAATTGGTTATAGGGGCTACTATGGTGCTAAAGTTTTTGATGAATCTCCAATAGAAGGCAGCTAGACCATGGAAGCTCCTAATTTCAGTCAAGGTTTTGGGTTTAGGCCAGTCTAAGATGGCTTGGATCTTGCTAGGGTCAGCTTGAAGTCCTTGGTCAGATATAATGAAACCTAAGAAGACAACCCTAGGGGAGAGAAAAGAACACTTCTTCAGGTTAAGGTACAACTTTTCTTCCTAAAGAATTTCTAAGGTTTTTCTAAGGTGTTCCATGGGTTCTTCTTTGGTCTTACTATACACTATGATGTCATCAAAGTAGACTACCAAAAATCTTCCTATGTATGGCTTCTGGACTTGGTTCATCAATCTCATAAAGGTAGAGGGGGTATTAGACAGACCAAAGGGTATAACTAGTCATTCATATAAACCATCCTTAGTCTTAAAGGTTGTCTTCCACTCATCCCCAAGTCTTATCCTGACTTGATGGTATCCACTTCTAAGGTCTAGCTTGCTAAACCACTTAGAACCTACCAACATGTCAAGCATATCATCTAACCTTGGGATGGGAAACCTATATTTGATGGTTATCTTGTTCATTGCCCTACAGTCTATACACATACGTCAGCTTCCATCCTTCTTTGGGGTAAGAAGGGCGGGTACTGCACATGGACTAAGACTTTCCCTAATGAAGCCCTTATCTAAAAGTTCATCTACTTGTCTCTTGAGCTCTTGATGCTCAGTTGGGTTCATCCTATAATGAGGCAAGTGTGGGAGAGTGGAACCCGAGACAAGGTCTATGGCATGTTGGATTTCTCTAAGGGGAGTTAGGCCATTGGGAAGTTCATCGCTAGTGAGTTCAGAGTACCCTGAGAGTAGGGTCTCAACCTCTTGGGCTATGGGTGACTCCTCATCTGGGTTGGTTTCCTTAATGACTAAGGAGTACAATTGTTTGGACTCTAGGCAGTCTTGAGTGAAAGCATGGGTCCTTATGAGTTGGATGGTAGGCTTAGGTTCCTTAGGTTCTTCTATCCTACCCTCGTTGCTGGAAGCCTTAAGTTCTTTGGGCATGGAAGGCTTCAGTTTGATCTTTTGCCCATTATGGCTAAAGACATAGGTGTTAGTCCAACCGTAGTGGATAACATCCATGTCAAATAACCAAGGGCAACCGAGTAAGACTTGGGCGACATCCATGGTTATGACGTCATACCAAATCCTGCCTTAGTAGATGGCAAACTGAAGAGGCACTAGGCACCTATTGGTAACTGGGACACTAGACTGGTTGACCCATGTTATGCTGTATGGGATAGGGTGTGGTTCTACCTTAAGGTTGAACTTTATTAAGGTTGTATGAGATACTACGTTTAGACTACCTCCCTCATCTATCACTACTTTGCACATGTTGCCATTGCATTTCGTGTAGGTGTGGAAAATACTAGTCCTATGCCAGTCCTCGGCTGGGGTAGGCTTGATTAGGGTCCTCCTAACCACTCCTAAGATTTCTTAGTTTTGCTCTTCACTACTATCATAAGTTAATTCTTCACATATCACACATCCAGAATAAAGGTTATGGATTTCTTCATGGTTTTCCTCATAGGTTTCCTCATGTTTTACTTCACCTAAGTATAGTACTCTCTTAGGACAGTCTTTCATGTAATGACCAGGCTGGTGACAAACATGACAGGTGACCCTACTAGATTCTGGGGTAGCCTTAGGCTTAGAGGGTGTGAGGGTAGATGTCTTGGGGTAAGGCCTAGAGGGGTTTGATGTAGGTGTGGTTGGTTTAGGATAAGGTCTAGAAGAGCTAGCCCCTCTCATAAAGGCCATCCTTAAGTCCTCTTCTACTTCTAAGGCACTTTGGTAGGCAGTTTCCACAGAGTCTATCTGGAAGAACAGCTTGACTCTAATACAGAGTGGACTGGTGAGAAGATTGAGAAGAGATGAAGAGGAAGGAGGAAAGAGGGAGAGGAGCAAAAATAAAGAATGATATCATCTAATAACTAACCAAAAATAGATGTTCTTTTGAAACAAGAGTCACTCACCATGTAGACCTTCAGGTGAAATGTCCTGAAGTAATGCCCCACATTCTTTGATAAATCCAATAGCATCCTGATTAATAAATAAGAAAAGGATATGAAACAAATAACCCAAACCAAAGCAAAAAAGCAACAAAATATATGAATAGCAGTAGTGAACCTCAACACTATCATCTGTAGGTTTTTCCAATAACATCATGAGAAGCTCTAAAGCAATAATCTCGCACGCTACTAGTTGATTCACAAGATGAGCTATAAACTTGGTGGCAGCAAGTAGTTGAGGCTGACAAAACGAGCAGATGAGAAGCATAACAGAGCTTACTATGTTCAAACCAAGTAAAAGAAAGTTGAATAATCAATGTCAAAATGCAACCTTGTCATTCCATTTATAAGCCCTCTTGAGTTGCAATACAATCCTAACCAGAAGGAGCTTCTCAATCTTAGGAAACTTGGTATTGACAATAGGAACAAGTGCAACAAAAACATTAGTAGAACTAGGAGAAGTCATTTGCGATTTCATGCTTGAATGGCAGAAAAGGCCCCTCCCAGGTATCAAATTCTCAGATAAGAGCTCAGGTATGATGTTCTTGATGTTAGTAGCATTGACTTGATTCAGTAGCCCATTGATATTCATCCTTAGTGCATCCCAACTCAATCGCTGGTATGCCTCACTGCTCTTATCTAATAGGAGAGAAAGTGCAAAAACCCTTATTGCTAGATTTGAGACCAAATGACTACCAGGAATAAAACACTCAGAAATATTAGCGGAAACAAAACAGCAAACAACCAGATAAGGAACACCAGATATTTACGTGGAAAACCTCCCCAACTTGAGAAGGAAAAACCACGAGACCAAAGTCTGCTCAAGCCTTCCACTAAATCAATTAGTGGGTATTACAACTCTTCCTATAGTATCTAGTAGCATAGCCATATTATTAAGTATAAACTTGGATCTCAGACAAACATCAACATAAAGTTGGAAGCAGATACAGGAGAGGAGGAAAGTTCAGAAATCACCAAGATGAACAATCTCGGTTCTGGGCTGACTGCGAGAAATAGAGACCTCAGTTCCATGATCCGACCGTTCAGACTGAAGAGCACTGAGTCTTAAACCTTCTCATTAAATTTCAGCCCGATCCAATGGTGAACTTCCTGCCGGCGGCCAATATACTCAGGCTGTCCTAACTTCACAGCTTCCCTGAACTTTCTCCTCTCTACCTTTTTCTTCACGTCAAGTGGCTCTCTCCTTGCGGCGCTCTTCTACTCTCTCTGCTTGCGAGCATATCTCACTTCTCCATAGTGGAATATATATATATGTACGCCAATTAGAAAACCCTAATGACAACAATACGTGTCAAGGTGTCACTTATCCATCCACGATAGCGTGCTGCAATCCACGATAGCTATATCCACCATAAGTGTGCAGCAATCCACCATAGGTTGTATCCACCATAAGTATACAACAATCCACTATGGGTTGTATCCACCATAAGTGTGCAGCAATCCACTATAGGATGTATCCACCATGTTTGCAGTATGTCCATCATCTTCTTCAAATCATGGACAATATATCCATGATCTTCTACATGTTGACCATGATAGCTGCAACATATCCACCATCTTTTGCAGATCGTGGATAGCATATCCACAATCTTCTGCAGGCTATCCACGATGTCTGCAAGCAGTCCACGATCTTCTGCAGTGTGTCCACGATGTCTGCAGCTGTGTCCATGATAGTTGTGGTGTATCCACCATCTTCTGTATATCTTGGACAGCATATCCACGATCTTCTGCAAGCTGTCAACGATGTTGGGTGTCCACGATCTAAGCTGCAGATCCACGATATGAGTCATCCTCTATATAGGAGAGAAACCCACCCAACAATCTCCCCCTCACGACTATATGGAGGGGTTTAGCAATCCACGATTTGGACTATTTCATCCACGATGTGAACTAGTCACAATCTGGGCTATCATCCATATGGGTAAAATCTGAGTCATCCTCCATACAGGAGGGAAACTGAGTCATCCTCCACATAGGAGGGAAACTCACCCAACAATCTCCCCCTTCACTATTATGCGGAGGGGTATTGCACCCCAGCAATCAACCGGCAGCATTCAAGCTTTTTTTCTGGCCACAACCATAACCATCATATCTGACCCCTTCTAATCAGTATGGATTTTCTCATATGGCCGTTGCTTGGAATTCCCATCCTCCTTCAACTTGTACATCCACTGATCTTTCAAGTGCCTCTTGCCCTTAGGCAGCTTCATCAAATCAGTCATTTGATTTCTTTGATGAGATTCTTCATTAGCAATGGATTCCAGCCATCTCTCCTTGTGCTCATCTTCTATAGCTTCATTGGAGCAAGCAAGTACTCCCCCGTCAATGAGCTGCACAAACTCATTTGAAGAATACTTGGTGGAAGGTTGTCTTTCTCTAGTGGATCTCCTAAGCATCATCTCAGGCTTCCTTGAAGAGGGCTGACCCTTGAATGAGACATTGGTTTGCTTCCCCTTCTCATTCTGATGTAGGTGAGTTCAATCACAAACACGGTGCATGCAAACAACACACTTTGCAAAATAGTTTTTTTGTATTTTATAGTAAAATCCGAGATTAATACTAACGAGCTTGAGAAAATATTTTTTGTATTTTATAAGTAGGGAAAAACCAAAATTATCATCTACTTGCAAAAATTAAATGACTTAGAAGTAAACACTCACCTTGGACCCTAGAGAATAGAAGGGGTCACCTTCCCGTTCTTCATCGGTCCAATGATTGATGGCAAAGAAGTAGGCCCCTATGAGCTTACACTCATGCAATCATTCAATCCCACACATGCGTGGGTGAGGGTTTAAATAAGTTTAACGCCCAACAAAGTTCAAGAATCAAGAGGGGAGTTAATCTCCCAAGTTCTCTTGCTAACAAGTTTAGACTATCTAATATTAAGGGTGGGGTGGAAGAAGGAGAGATGACTTGCGCCAAGAGGGCCTCCAAACCCTGCGCCAACCTACAACAAACAATTCAAATCAGTGTAGGAAAATGCTCTTGAAGAAAGAAAAGAAAACATCACAAAGTATTGGAAAAACTTAGCTTGATTCATGAGTTTTCCTTCAATCTTGTTCTCGGCTTCCAATTTGCATCCACGCCAATGACTGTGATGAGTTGGCTTGCGCTTGTAGAGGTCTTGATCATGAAGGAGGGATAGAACTCTCGGCTAGAAGATAGGAAGAGATGAAGGGAAAGGGGCTCGGCCCTTTAGAGGAGGGAGAGGTAGAAGTTCATAGGCGACACAAGCACCATTGCAAACACACTTTTTTTCATCTAGGCAACTACTTGACAAAGCCAAAGAGATTACAACTTATAGGCTGAATAAACCAAGGGCAAGGGTGACATTCCACCCTAGGCACAATTGCAAGAATAAGAAAGAGAATTAATGCTCTAATAAAACCTTTCCTTTCTAAAAATTTAAATTTGAAATTCAAATCGTTGGAGATCTCTTATGTGGCTGAATTCCTTTGTGCTCTTTCCCTTTTTGCTTTGATGAATTTGCGGCTGCATGAAATGAATCCTTCTTGAATTTGAAATCCTTCCATCAAGAGCAAGGGTGGCTGGAGGATATCCATAAATGGCTCCACAAATTAGGGATCTAAATGGAATCTCATGCTTTGTGGATCTAGATTGATCCTTGATGATTAGGCGCATTGAAGGCTCTCTCAAATGGCAAGTTTGTGGGCTGGTTATTTCTTGCAATTGAATCCTCCTCCAAAGGTGGCGCCTTGGGCTGATTTGGGAAGGTGGAGTTGCATTCAATGCAAGCTTCTTCAACTTGAAGTCTTTAGTTAGAGTGTTGTAGTGCCTTCTTCCATAATTGGAGCTCCACTTGAGTGGCTTGGCTTGAGCTTCTTTAGTGTCTCCTTAAGCTGGTTTTAGCCTGCCAATTTATTTGCAAAAACAAGTAGACCATCCTAGAAAGTAATGCATAACCTAGTACTACAAGGTTCACTAGAACGTATTCCCACAAGTTGCAAATATGGAAAGTGCTAATAAGGAAAGAAAGAAGGGGGTGACCTAGGAGGGGAAGCCATATCTAGTGGGCTTCCTCCTAGTCCTACCAGACCTTCTAGGAGCAGGGTTGGCCCCTCCATCATTTCTCCCTAGGTGGAGAAAATTCTCCTCTGGAGAATTATCCTTGTACTCTTGGAGTAATTCTGGAGCGGCCTGTACCAACTCTCCCTCAGGAAGCCAAGCCTTGCCACCCGTAGTAAACTTAACACGATAGAATACTTGTACCTCGTCGGGGGTGAGTCGAGTCTGATCCTCAAGTATGCTATGTGGCTTGAGCCTGTCAGTCAGCTCCTTAATGAGTATCGGCTCCTCATAGCATGTGAGATCCTCCACATTGACAGTGGTGGGGATCCCTAAATCCGGTGGTGGATCCAAGACATAGGCATTATCGTTGATCTTCTCCGCAATGGTAATGGGGCCAAGTCCCTTTGCATCTAACTTGTGGCCAAATCCATGGATATGCTCCTCCCTGACCCGCAGTATAACCTATTCTCCTATAGAAAATTTCCTTTCTCGGCGTTTCGTGTTAGCACTTTTACAATAAGAATTAACAGAGTCGAGCATTTTACATAGAGTTTCGTGATGCAAGTGTGACATATGTGAGGCAAAATCTCGAGCAGACATAGAAGCAGGAAAGTGCTTAGGTAAAGGAAATAGATCAATTGGTTTTCATGGTTGGTACCCTAAATTGGCTTGAAAGGGAGATAAGCCTATGGTGCTATTGACAACACTATTGTAGGAGAACTCTGCAGTGGGTAATAACTTATGCCATGTGCCAGGGTGCTCTCCCACCAAACTTCTCAAAATGCTCCCAAGTGATCGGTTGACCACTTCGGTCTGCCCATCCGTCTAAGGATGGTAGGCTGATGAAAATTTGAGCTTAGTTCCCAACATTGCCCACAGGGTTTTCCAGAAGTGTCCAACAAAACTGGAATCCCTATCATATACTATAGTCAGAGGGGTACCATGCAATCTAACAACCTCTTTAAAGAATAGCCTAGCTACATGTGACGCATCTGTGGTTTTGTAGCAAGGTATCAAGTGAGTCATCTTGGTAAACCTATCCACTATGACAAGAATGGAATCATATTTAGTGGAAGTCCTAGGTAAACCTAAGATGAAGTCCATGCTAAGGTCTTGTCAAGATTCTTGAGGAATAGGTAGGGGTGTGTACAGACCAAAATTATGTTTCTGAGTTTTGCTAGTCTAACAGGTCCTACAATGCTTGACAACCTTAGCCATATCTCTATGGAGGTTCGGCCAGAAGAACCGCTCCTCCACTAAGGCTTGAGTTTTATCCCGGCCATGGTGCCCGGCGGACCCTCCTCTATGTATCTCCCAAACAAAGAAGTCTAAGATTGAGGTCCTAGGAATGCATAGCTTTGGCCCAAGAAATAAAAACTCATCCCTTAGGGTGTAGAGGGGATGACTCAAAGGATCTATGCTAAGCTCAGAGTATATGTTTGCAAAATCAGGGCATTCTAAGTATTCATGTTTCATGCGATCAAATCCAACTACTTCAATAGATAATTTTTGCACAAGTAAAGTTACCCTACTCAAAGCATCAGCAACTTTATTTTCAGTTCCAGACTTATGTTTTAAAACAAAAGTATATTGCTGAAGAAATTCTACCTATTTTGCATGCCTAGCATTTAATCTTTTCTGAGCACTTAAGAAAGATAAAGCTTGGTGGTGACTATTCAAAATAAATTCATTGTGTATTAAATAATGTCTCCAGTGCCTTAAGGATTGAACTACAACATAAAACTCCTTATCATAAGTGATATATCATTGCTTAGCCTCATTTAATTTTTCACTAAAATAGGCTATTGGGTGGCCCTCTTGACTAAGGGTACCTCCTATGCCTACTCCTGAGGCATCACAATCCACTATGAAGACTTTAGAAAAGTCAGACAATCTCAAGACTGGGGCACTGGTCATTCTAGCCTTAAGTTCCTCAAAGGCTCTACTAGCAGACTTAGGCCAACTGAACTCACCATGTTTCATACAATTGGTTATAGGGGCTACTATGGTGCTAAAATTTCTGATGAATCTTCTATAGAAGGTAGCTAGACCATGGAAGCTCATAATTTCAGTCAAGGTTTTGGGTTCAGGCCAGTCTAAGATGACTTGGATCTTGCTAGGGTTATCTTGAAGTCCTTGTTCAGATACAATGAAACCTAAGAAGACAACCCTAGGGGAGAGAAAAGAACACTTCTTCAGGTTAAGGTACAGCTTTTCTTCCTAAAGCAAATCTAAGGTTTTTCTACGGTGTTCCATGTATTCTTCTTTGGTCTTACTATACACTAGGATGTCATCAAAGTAGACTTCCAAAAATCTTCTAATGTATGGCTTCGGGACTTGGTTCATCAATCTCATAAAGGTAGAGGGGGCATTAGACAGACCAAAGGGCATAACTAGCCATTCATATAAACCATCCTTAGTCTTAAAGGTTGTCTTCCACTCATCCACAAGTCTTATCCTGACTTGATGGTATCCACTTCTAAGGTCTAGCTTGCTAAACCACTTAGAACCTACCAACATGTCAAGCATATCATCTAACCTTGGGATGGGAAATCTATATTTGATGGTTATCTTGTTCATTAACCTACAGTCTATACACATGCGCCAGCTTCCATCCTTCTTTGGGGTAAGAAGGGCAAGTACTGCACATGGACTAAGACTTTCCCTAATGAAGCCCTTATCTAAAAGTTCATCTACTTGTCTCTTGAGCTCTTGATGCTCAGTTGGGCTCATCCTATAATGAGGCAAGTGTGGGAGAGTGGAACACGGGACAAGGTCTATGGCATGTTGGATTTCTCTAAGGGGATGTAGGCCATTAGAAAGTTCATCTCTAGTGAGTTCAGAGTACCCTGAGAGTAGGGTCTCAACCTCTAGGGGTATGGGTGACTCCTCATCTGGGTTGGTTTCCTTAATGACTAAGGAGTACAATTGTTTGGACTCTCGGCAGTCTTGGGTGAAAGCATGGCTCCTTATGAGATGGATGGTAGGCTTAGGTTCCTTAGGTTCTTCTATCCTACCCTTGTTACTGGAAGCCTTAAGTTCTTTGGGCATGGAAGGCTTCAGTTTGATCTTTTGCCCATTATGGCTAAAGACATAGGTGTTAGTCCTACCGTAGTGGATAACATCCATGTCAAATAACCAAGGGCGACCGAGTAAGACTTGGGCGACATCCATGGTTATGATGTCACACCAAATCTTGCCTTGGTAGATGGAAAATTGAAGAGGCACTATGTACCAATCCTCGGCTGGGGTAGACTTGATTAGGGTCCACCTAACCACTCCTAAGGTATCTTGGTTTTGCTCTTCACCACTATCATAAGTTAATTCTTCACATATCACACATCCAGAATCAGGGTTATGGATTTCTTCATGGTTTTCCTCATGTTTTTCTTCACCTAAGTATAGGACTCTCTTAGGACTTTGTCTTAGAAGAGTAATCAGTTGATATTCCTCCTGTAGTTGTTGTTGACCATGATCAAGTTTTCATTCCAAATATTATTCAACAACAGCATTTAGAAGACAATGTTGAGCTTCCTACCCATAGTCGTCCATACCGAATGACGACGAGGAGTGACGGGACGAAGAGCACATAAGGGATGTTTTTCATAAATTTATATTCAAATTTATGGAAAACATCTCTTATGCTTCAGCAGTAGGGAGTTTGATGTATGCACAGGTCTACACTCGTCCTGACCTTGCATACATTGTTGGGATGCTTAGCAGATATCAAAGTAATCCAGGAAGAGAACATTGTGTTTTGCAAATATCTGAAAACTCTTTTGGCTGCAACCCAATGCTCTCCTCCTAGATTACTTTGATATCTGCCAAGCCTAAATTTATAGAAAACATCCCTTATGCTTCAGCAGTAGGGAGTTTGATGTATCCACAGGTCTGCACTCGTCCTGACCTTGCATACATTATTGGGATGCTTGGCAGATGCGGCGACGCTGCTCTAATCGGCGTCGATTGAAAGGGCTTTTGCCCTATTTTCGGTCGACGACAGCCACCGGCTGTAGGAGACAAGCGAACGGGCTTATGGGCGGTGAAGAGGCAGATACGGAGTCGCGGTCACCGGGCTCTCGCTTTTCGGTTCTGGCGAGACGAGCGATGACGTCCAGAAAGGGCGCGAGATCTGGTTGCTCGCGTTCGTCATTCGTCGTCGCTATTAGGTTAGGCTGTCGCGTGCGGCGTGTTTTCTTCAAGACGCGTGCCGTGTGCGGCGCACGAAAGGAAATTAGGGCAGCATTTGGGTTTTCCAATTTCGGATCCGAAATTTTCGGATCCAATTAGGAATTCATATCGGATCCAATTAAGTTCTATTCCAAGTTTCGGTTTTCAGATTTTGGAAATTAAGTTTTGGATCCAATTTGGAGTTGAACCAGGTGGCTGCTTGCTGACGGGTTTGGACTTAATTGAGCTTAATTGGGTTTATTTGAGTAGCTCTACTATTTGGTTTAAGTGGATCAACTCAGTTAGTTTTGGCTGGGCCCAATAAAATTCATATGTTGTGCAACCTGCTATTTGGTTTAAGCAGGCTTAACCCAATCGGATCTTTCGTTTTCTTATGAACCTAATCTGCTAGCTCACCATTTGGTTTAGGTGGGTTAGGCTATACATATAAATTGATAAATTTCTTTATCAAAATTTAGAGGCATAATTTGTAAAGAATAAATTTTGTGTTATGTTTATTCATTTAGTTCAATTATGCCTAATTTGTTGTAAATTCTACTGTGCATTATTAAATTTTACTGTACATGATAAATTTTTGGTTACTGTTTATCCATGTTCATTCATGCTAGTAGAATTTTTATGTATGGTTAAATATGTTTTAATGTTCATGCATGTTATTAGAACATTCTCATATTTTTTGAGCATATTCAGTTAGAAATAAATGCATAATTCTGTTTACCATGCTTTTATTTATTTGGATCAATTATGCTCAATCCATGCATATTTATAGACTTATCTACTTATGAGTAATGATTAATTATAACAAAACTTAATTTTTATTTCAATTTGTTTTAATAGTATAGTCACCAAAGTGACCTCTGCTGTTAAAACTCATTGATAATAAAATATTAAGTTAAGGTATACTTAATTTTTCATTTCAATTGATTTCTCAGTATAATCACCAAAGTGATCTCTACTGTAAAATCTTTTGAACTGTGAATTATTAAGGAAGGGTGTGTGTTTTTCTTTATGCAAGCAACATATCTACCCAAAGGACGAGTGTTGTTTGGCCAAAGGATTACATGCACATGTGGTAATAAGTGTGTGATGATTATTAGGTGTCCATTGTGGGTGCTTAGTCAGCCCAAAGGAAGGCTAAGTACTCGACAGGAGGATCTTATCATCAATGCTCGATTACTACGCAAGACAACCAAATGGTAAATTAACTCTCTGTCCAAAGACTAGACTTGATGTTACTCTGGTTATCTTGAGATGAGATTTTATTAATGTTATAATTATTCATTACTTGTTTTTACCACATGCTTCTATGAGCTTATTGTGTTTTGCATTTGGTTCTCTTTGCAGTTAACATAATTAATGCTTCCGCTGTCACTGCCACTTTAAATAACATTCCTTATTTGAATAATTCACCTTTTGGTCTTGTTGGTTCTGAAGTCAATTTAGTTTCAGTTCCTAGAAACACTTGGTGGTTGGATTCTGGTGCTACAACCCACATAAGTGTTTCTATGCAAGGTTGCATAAACTTCAGAAAGCCTAGTGATGAACAAAAATTCATCTATATGGGGGTTGAAAATCCAGTGGAAGTTTTAGGCATATGGACTTTTAGGTTGTTGTTAAATACTGGTTCTTTTATAGAATTGAAAAACACATTTATTGTACCGTCTTTTAGACGGAATTTGGTTTCAGTTTCTGTATTGGACAAAAAAGGTTTTGTTTATTCATTTGGTAACAGAAAATGTAGCATTTATCTCAATTCTAAACTTGTTGGAACCAGTTATTTATCTAACATTGACAACCTTTATTTACTTGAAATAGTAAATTTAGGTGATGAGTCCCTTAATACTGAAACTAGAGGCACTAAACGCAAATTATCAACAGAAAATTCTTTCTCTTTATGGCATAAGCGTTTGGGTCATATCTCTAAAAAGAGAATTGATAGGCTTGTGTCAGAAGGAAATCTTGATAAACTTGAAGATTCAAGTCATGATATTTGTGTTGAGTGCATTAAGGGAAAAACCACTAACAAGAGAAAATTTATAGCTAAGAAAACTAAGGATGTCTTAGAATTGATACATACAGATATTTGTGGACCTTTCCCCACGGCTTCATGGAATGGTCAACAATATTTTATCATATTCATAGACGATTATTCTCAATATGGCTATTTGTTCTTAATGCATGAGAAATCACAAGCATTAGACATGTTTAAGTTGTTCAAGGCCGAAGCTGAAAATCAGTTTGGAAAATCAATAAAGGCCATAAGATCCGATCGTGGTGCTGAATACTACGGCAGGTATGACGGATCAGGTAAACAACGTCCGGGTCCATTTGCTAGATTTCTTAGTGAGTGTGGGATAGTTCCTCAGTACACCATGTCTAGTTCTCCGAACATGAATGGTTTGTAAATTGAAGAAATCCATTAATGGGGTTAAGCAAGCTTCCCGTCAATGGTACCAAAAGTTTCATCCGGTAATTCTCTCATTTGGTTTTGAGGTGAATACTGTTGAAGATTGTGTGTATCATAAGTTCAATGAGAGTAAATTTATTTTTCTAGTTCTTTATGTGGATAACATTTTGCTTGCTAGTAGTGATATGCAATTACTTCAGGATACAAAGAAATTTATTTCAAAGCAATTTGAAATGAAAGATCTCGATGATGCATCTTTTGTATTAGGGATCCAGATTCATCGTGATCGTTCACGAGGAATATTAGGATTATCACAAAAGAGTTACATTGAAAAAGTATTGCAACATTTTGGCATGCAAAATAGTAAACCACTTGAAACCCCTGTGGCAAAAGGAGATAAATTCAGTCTAAAACAGTGTCCAACTGGTGAATTTGAATCTAAATTTATGGAAAACATCCCTTATGCTTCAGCAATATGGAGTTTGATGTATGCACAGGTCTGCACTCGTCCTGACCTTGCATACATTGTTGGGATGCTTGACAGATATCAAAGTAATCTAGGAAGAGAATATTGGGTTGCAGCCAAAAGAGTTTTGCAGATATTTGCAAAACACAAAAGATTTTATGCTCACTTACAGAAAGTCAGACAGTCTTGAGATCATTGGGTATTCTGATTCTGACTTTGCTGGATGCCAAGACAGTTGTAAATCGACATCTGAATATGTGTTTCTATTAGCTGGAGGTGCAATATCTTGGAAAAGTGCTAAGCAGACACTTGTTGCATCTTCTACTATGGAAGCAGAATTTGTTGCATGTTATGAGGCATCCAATCATGCAATATGGCTGCGTAACTTTATTTCAAGACTGCAGATTGTCAATGGTGTTGAAAGACCACACAAGTTACTTTGTGATAATAGAGCAGCAGTCTTGTATTCTAACAACAATAGGAGCTCTTCTAAATCAAAGCATATAGACATCAAATTCCTTATTGTAAAAGAAAGAGTTTAGAATGACTTAATTTCTATTGAGTTCGTAGGAACAAATTTTATGATTGCATATCCTCTCACTAAGGCATTAGCTCCAAAAGTTTTTCATGAGCATCTTGAAAACATGGGCATTACTGGTTTTGATGCCATTTGATTTAGTGAGAGTGTTTTTTGTTCCATTTGGTTTATTACTGTATTTATTGTCCTGACGTTAATGAAAATTTTCAGTTTTCATTATTTGCTCTACTCTTTGATCTCATTTGGTTAAAGTTGGACTAGTTGGAAATAAAAAGGTGATGCTATCACATTATGTTATTTCCATGCTACACATCCACACTAGATCTATGTCATTTGGTTGAGTTAATACATGTGATTACTGTGGGTCTAATTGCGAAAATATGACAATGACCGCCCCTTTAGTCCTTGTGTTAATAAGACTAATGGACGAGATTGTTTTAGATGACATCTTAAGTTATATGCGCATAAAGATTGTGATAGAGATTTATATACGATTTAAGGTTTTATTGTGTAAATACATGGTTGCCTCGTCCAAGTGGGAGATTGTTAGGATCTATGTGGACTGTGCACCATGTATTTGCATAATAGATTGCATTTGGGCATGTAGACGTACATGCATTAAAATATTTAATCGTATATATAATTTTATCTCTAATTTATTTATTGTCATCTAATTATTATAGTATGGAGGGGGCTTTATATTGTGTAGAATCCCTGGGGGTATAATTGTTTTGTCTCTGATGGGCTGATAAGTAATTATGCCCATTAGGTTTTTCCTATATATTGGTGTGGTCCCTAATTTAGGTGTAAGGTTCTTGTCGAGAGGTTTTCAGTTTGGTTCCCATTGGCTGCCCCGCCTCTCTTGACAAACAATACAATCAGTCAGAAGATCACTCTGGTTCAATCACAACATTATGAAATTCAGTATGTCTTTTACAGTTATTTTCCATTCAGTTTAAGAGCAAGATATTATGTTCGATCTATCACTTTTTCCTTTGCCTTCTCTTTCCATTTTTTTCCTATTCTTTCAAAGAAAGGAAAAACAGTACTTTCTTTTTTTACTTCCTTGTTTCTCTCCAAGGAAACAAGGCCAAAGTTGGAGAGTGGGGAGAAGAAGCAATGAATCTATAAATACTTAGAAGAAGAAATCATGGTTTGTTTATATATGAGTTGGGTAATATAGGCTATTGGGTTTGGGCTTGGGCAGTAAATATTTATGATATGTATATATAGTTTAATCAGATTAGATAGAACAACTAGTTTATGACTCAACTTCACTCAATTAATTTTGGATCATAAATAAGTTGATCTATTTATGGCCCAAACACGACTAGAATTCACCTGAAGCTACCTAAATTTATGTTAGATCAAGGGTCGAATTAATTTTTACTGACTCTAAATAGCATCCATATCATCTTCATTCCTACTATGTGTTACAAGAGAATAAATCATGAGTAAAAAGAAAATTATATTATAGAATGACAAGAGAAAAATTAAGCGGAAAATATTAAAAATTTCACTTCTTTATTTCTGGCCCAATTTGGATTGAAAACAACACTTGTCTCACAAAAAACTGTTTTTCTATTATGCCAAAAACTTTGCGGAACAAGTAATTTGACTGTCACAAAAAAACTAATTTCTATTATGCCAGGGCCTTAGGTTTGTTTCATGGAGGGATAGAAAATAAGAAAGAACAAAAAAAATAATAGAAAAAAATAAGAAGAAAAGAAAACAGCTTTCGTTTTTATTTTTTAGTTTCATTAGGAGGAAGAAAAATATAGAATTTTATTATTATTGTTAATATATATATATATATATATATATATATATATATATATATAACTATAAAATAGGAATATATTTGATATAAATAGATTCATAATTTATTATAAAAATAATTATTTTATTAAATTATTAAAAATTTCAAAGAGACATGAGCATAAATAGAGAAGGAAGAAAGTTAAAGAAGGAGATGAATAAACAAAAGCAAACAAGTAAGAGAGATGAGAGAGAAAGCTCGGGAGGACGAGAGTAAACTAGCGTGAGATAAGAGATTTCGTGAGGAGTCAGTTAGGTTTTTTTCATAATTTAGAGAGAAAAAAATAAATTTTTTATTTGTTTTTTTCTATCCTCTTATTTTATTCTTTCCAAATAAATAAGAGAAAAAAAATTTTCTCTCCCTTTCCTCGTGTTTTCTTTCCAATGAAATAGGTTATAAGTTATAGCCAAATTAAAAATATATATTTTCTTGCTAAATTATAAAAATAAAGATTAATATTTTCAGGAGGGTAAAATGATTGCCGAACACTGATTGCAATCTTAATAGTAATAAAACACGTAAACAAAAAAAAAGGAAGGAATCGATAGTGAAAATTTTCTTATAACCACAGTTTTCTTATAACTTACTAATTAGTAAAGACTTGGTTGATATTAAGAAATTTGAATTCACTAGTGTAAAATCACATATTGGTATGATTAAAAACATCCTTTCACTCGCTAAATTTAATATATCAAGATTCAAAATAGTAATTTTAATACATATATGAATAGGCATATATACACTAATAAAATATAATTAATAATCATAAATAACACTTGGATTCTTAAGAAAATTTATCAATCATAACGAGCAACATGTTCGAAGAAACCCCCTCTCAACAAATTTTAGAAAAAATAGAAATTATTTTTAAGGAGAAGGTCTCCTGAAAGATTTTAGGGAGTGAGTTGTCTAAAGCATAAGGGATTGTTTTATTAGGGAGAAAAAAATGGGAGAAAAGAAAGAAATCTTACTTTTCTCCTGAATTAGTGGAGAGATTGATTTGCAGAGAAAAAAAGGGGGTCAATTTTCTCCCATTTTACATTCTGTCCAAAAGAGGGAGAAAACACTTTTCTCCCCCCCCCCCCTTGCTGCCAGCTTCACCATTCTTCTTCCTCCTCCTCCCTTGCTGCCCCCTCTTATCCTCCCGGCGCCTCCCACGCCTCGTCGCCATTGAGTTCTCGCCGCTTGATCTCTTGTTGCCACTGCCCTCCCCATCGTTGCCGGCCACTTCCGTCGTCGTCCTCCCCAGCCACTGCCTGCGAATCCATCTCTGCCTTCGAGCCCGCTGCCCTCTGCCTTCGAGCTCGATCCCCGTTGCCTGCGATCTCGTCGCCCCGTCACTGCCTTTGAAGCTCGTCCCATATCTGTCTGTGAGCTCATCGCCCCATCTCTACCTGCGAGCTCGTTGCTCGTTGCCTTCGAACTCGCCATCCCATCTCTGCTGCGAGCTCGCCGCTTGCTTCCTTCGAGCTCAATGCCATATGCCTTCGAGCTCACCGCCCCGTCTCTACTAGGGAAGGCGAGCACCGTCCCAGCCTTATCCTTCCACAAGCGCCCCAAGCTCTCATTGCCGCTGCCCTCCTCTCGCCTCCTCGAGCTATTGCCCTCCTTCTCCCGTGGCCTTCACCGCTACCTCCTTCACCCCGCTCCACTGTCGTGAGAGCGAGCATTGACCGCCACCGTGAGCATGAGTGCCGATTGCTACAGTGAGCGCGAGCACCGACCGCCGTGAGCCGCTGCTCTCCTTCTCCCCGTTGCCGCTCCTCTTTTCTCTCAAGGCCACGTGAGTATCATGTAAGAAAATTTTTCTTTCTACCCATTTTTCTTTCTTCCCTCTTTACTCTTTATTTTTTTTCTTCCCCTCCAAAAAAACAGACCCTAACAGCCTGTTTCAGAGGAGGGATATCTGGAGGGAAAGGAAAGATTTAGACCTTTTCCGTTGTTTCAGTAAAAAAAAAGGAAAGAAAGGAAAGAAAAGAGAGGAGAAATTTGAAGCGTTTTCCCCCTCAAAACTAATCCCTCCAAATAAGAAGAAAATCAGTTTTTCTCTCCCTCTCACACCTCGACTCTCACGCCTGGACTCTGGACGTCTCACGCTCAAACCCTCCCGTTCTCAATTCTACCTACGCTCGAACCCTATTTTCTCCCTTTCTCCGTTCACCTCATCCTCACACCTCCACTCCAGCCGACGCCTTCTCCATTCGGCGACGCTGACTCCACTCGGCGACGCTGACTCCACTCTAGCCGCTCGCCTTCTCCATTCGGCGACGCCTTCTCCACTCCAGCCGCTCGCCTCCACTCGGCGACACCTCCACTCTAGCCGCTCGCCTCCACCAAGGTCCCTCTCTTCCTGGCTCGCAAGCCTCGCGTCCCAGCTCGCAAGCCATGCCGGTCTCCCCTGGCTCACAAGCCTCGCGTCCCGTCCCGGCTCGCAAGCCTCGCAAGCCACTCCAGCCGCTCGCCGCTCGCCTCCACCAAGTCAGCCGCTCGCCTTCTCCATTCGGCGACGCCTTCTCCACTCCAGCCGCTCGCCTCCACCAAGGTCCCTCTCTTCCCAGCTCTCATGCCTCGTGTCCCTCTCTTCCTACCTCCTTCCGTCGGCGAGGTCCAAACCAACGAGCCGTTAGAACTGGTGATGATGAGCTGGCCACGGTCGCTAAGGGAGAGCATGCAGTTGACACCATTGCCGTGGGTGTTGAACTGAAAGCCACGACTGAAGTTGTAGAGGACGAGGTTACAACCATTTGGACTCGATCTCCTTCACAATTTCCTTCCTATTCCTGAAATAAGGGAAAGGAAAATAAAGAAACTTTTTCCTTTCTTCTCCATTTCTATTCTATTCATTTTTCTTATCCTTCTTGTTTTCTATCCCTTCTCTGAAACAGGCAATAAAAGAAAAAAAAATGATAAGCTATTTGTGGTGCATATTAGCATAAAGCTATCATATATTGAAATATTTGTTTTGATAAAAAAATTATGTTGTATTGTGTAGATGATCCTAATTTTTAGGGAGATATTTTGTCAAAAAATTTTAAGGAAATTAAACTCCATTGTTACATATTTTGAATTTAAATATGTTAATAATTGACTTAAAAAATAAAAATTTAACAAAACAATCAACTATTTGGTCAAAGTATTTGATTTTTTTTACATTTTAAATATTTTTATAAATATTACGTTAGAGTAAAATGTTTACAATCTCAATAGAATATTTTGTTTTTTTTCAACATGTAATTCCGTACCTCATGTAAATTGTTGTACAATTTGTTTTTTTTTGTCGTTTGAGTGCATTGAAATTAAGTAAATATTTAAAATTTCAAGACAAATGATTGGAAATAATTTTTTAATAATTGAAAACCTGAATGCAATATTTTTAACTGAGATAAATATTTTTAAAAATATAATATAAAATGACTATATAATTAACAAAACAACTATAATGTTTTATTAGGAAACATCCTATCTACAAAATTGGAAAATATCTTGTGGATGCCGGCGCAGGGCGTATGTTAGCAATTCACTAAACGTGCGCGCCGCGACGGATTCATCGTCTGACATTCTGACGGGCACGGGAACGCCCCGGGCTGCGGATTTTTCACCCCGTCATCGCTCGAATCGCTTCACGTCACCATCGCCCCCGGGAAAAAAAAGAGAAAAAAGAAAATCACCCGCTTCGACGGAGCGCCCGTCCTTCGAAGTTCGATTACTCGAGGAGAGAGAAGGTTGGCTTTCGACAGCCCTACGCTCGTGCCTTCTTTCTCTTCTCCTTGGCAGACTGCGGATTGATTTGCCTAGCTAGGGCTTCTTTTTCTTGCTCACCGGCGCGTGAATCCTCGTTGGGTATGTTGTATAAAATTTTATTGAATCGAGCAATATGTGAGGTTTGATTGATTCATCATTCTCTTACCTTTCCATCAAGATCTCTCGTTTCTTATTTAACTGTTGGGTTTTGCTCTTTCTTATGGTTTTTCGTTTTTTATCTGATTTAGAAGCTACTGTGCTACTTTGTTGAGAGGGAGTTAAACAGTATAAACTGTAAACTTACACCTACTGTTGGGCCGTTCTTAAGCTTGATTTACAGAACAAGGCAAGTGTAGAAGGAAGGTAACCTAGGTTAAAGTAGATTCAATTTCTAAATGACTGTGTGGCGTAGGCTTACATTGACTCATAACATGAACTTCTTAAGCAATATCAGGTTAGAAGACAGATATGCCAGTTCGCCTACCGATTCTCCAGCAACTGCAGGGTTAGTTACATACTTTCTTTAGCGAAGTGGAGGGAACCCCACTGTTAAATAAACAGGACAGTTGATGAGTTCAGCAATTTAAGGTCTCTTTGCAAGATTACCTTCCTCTTAGTTAAACAGGACTTGATACGGGGTCTAGTTAGCCTTTCCCATTCTATTACAAATGCCTTGGAAACTTATAAAAATTAAAAATTTAGAAGTGATGATTGTTTTAATGTATTTAATTAAAAATAGAATCAAAATGTTTAGTACATTGAAGTGTAATATCATTTTTTGCAATTTAAGCCTTTTTGGCTTGATTTTAGATAGTTCTATGGTTCTACCCCTTCGGTTACATCTCATATATCCTTAGAACTTTGGAGATTTTGAAATTAATTGTAGTTGTGAATTGTGATGTTTTTATAAATTGAAATTTAAAAATAAAATACCTATAAAATAATTAAATATGATACAATACCTTGTGACTATGAGCTTATCTAATAAAGTCATCTAATATGAGCTCCTACTATATATAGAAAGAATGATGACTATCCAAAATATATAATTGACTTCATATGACTTAAATATATCCCATAATTTTATAGTGCCTACATTTAAAAGTTCTCCTAAGACACATGGTTTGGTAAGTTGAAGTCTACATTCCCATTAAATTTGTATGTATAAGATAGATATCGTCACATATGTAAGATCTTTTTAAATCATATCTTCCATAACTCGATTGGTTCCATGATGAGCCATGCTTTGACTTTGATGGCAGAGTGGATCTCATTTCTTCATAGATCTCTAAGGCTTGGGTTATTTATTTTATTGGAGTTAGAACTTCTAACTCTCCTTTGATACATGTGTGACATATTGCCTATAGGTTTACTCTAGCAGCCACCATAGTCTTCTTCTTTTATGACATGTGTAAAGTCCTCTTTAGCACATATGCCTCCCCTGTATACGAAAGAGAAGACATTTTTTCAAATTCTCTAATAGTTTACTCATTAATAGTAGATAATATGTTTGGTAGAGCCTTTCCCTCTCTGATATCGCATGATAATGGAGCCGTGTTCTTGGTTGTTATATTCTTTTTGTGTTGGTTAGATTTAATTTAGTTGAAGTACTATATCCCATTTCAATCTATCATTTATATCATATTCCCTTCTTGATTGGGTCCCTTAGTCTATTTCATTGCCACTCTCTCTCTTAATGAGTTAAACAATATGTTCAGAGACTGAAGTGGATATCTAGGCTTATACATAGTAGGATTTTAATCCTTAGTGGCTAACTACTAATCCATCATCGAGTCTTGTTATTTTAATTGTTATGTAGCTTGTTTTAATTTTTATACAACCTGTATATAATATATATTTTAACTGCTATATGATTTCTGCTATTTGCCCGCGACGCTATCAGCTATTTTGATAACACTGTAGATTTCTCACTTGTGTTACCAGAACCCTAGGCGTTGTGACATTGGCGATGTGGTCTGCATTTGTGACTGCAAGTGTCACTTGGTCATCTCTTCCTTAATATTCCTCATCCCATACCAGCCACTCGAAAACTTGCCATGGTTGCCCAAGGAATTTGCCAATCACGGTCGCCTCAAGTCTCTTAGATCTGGAGTCTTTGGAGCTGTCTCCACAGGACCGAAAACTAGGGTAATTCGTATGTGCCCTAGTTTTCCGGTTTGCATAATTAAAATAATCTATTAGCAAAATATTTGAGAAAATTGAGATTTGAGGTGCTTTATTGTTGTTCACTTGTTCTGAAATTGTTCAGTTCATTTGAGCTGTGTAGAAGAGTAGATGCACGGTGTACCTTGGCCAACAAAATTGAGCTTAGAGTTGTTTGTTTGACTATTTTAATTAAGAATTTATGTATTCAACTCCCAAATTGATCTAGTCTTTTTTATTTTCGGTTCAGCGATCTAACTCGAACTGAAAATTTTGGTTTAGAATTGGATTAAATAGTATTTGGGTCAGTTTGGGTTTATGCTTTTTTTTCTGAAAAAAAAAGATTGGGTTATATTGAACTGGTTCGGTTTGGTTCGAGTTGACTCGAATGGACAACCCTATTTTCTGCTGTGGGAGGGAAGAACGAGAAGAGTTGCTTTTCCCCTTGCAGCTGATTCATAGTCATGCTCTCCTTGCTCCCCTACCCCACCCCACCTCCCCACTTGCGTAGTGAGCCCCCCTTCTATCGCAAGCTCGACAAGCTCCCCCTTCTTCCTGGTGGCAAGCTCCTCCTTGCACCTCTCCTTCCCCCAAGCTCGGCAAGCTCTGCCCCCTCCCCTTCCTCTACAGTGAGCTCCCCCCTTCTTCGCCCCGCCTACCCACAGCGAGCACTCCCTTTCCCTAGCGGCAATCTCTTTCATTCAAGATTTAAAAACTAAAAGCACTAGTAATTTATCAAACATCTAAAATTTTTTTCAATTTGAACCGATTAAATCAGCCCTTGGTTTGAGCCTGAAGCACCCACAGCCCCAAACACAGCCATTATATGACATCTGTTTATTGCTTTTTCTTTTAATGTTTGAAGGAAAACTTTGTTGCTTCTTGAATTTTACATTCAACAGACGAAATGTATTAGATAATTTGAAGACCTCATTTAAATGCATTGCACGTCTCTAATTAGACTTATCTTTTATGTCTTTTCAGTTATGTTATTTTGAACTGGGAAGTCTATGAATGAACTGCATCTTGCTTTTAGTACAAACTAAGAATTACTAGTCTTCTATTTCACCCTTGGACTTCAAAATGAAGTATTTCATGAACTGTCATCCGTATTTCTTATCTAATGTCTTTCATTTTAACGGACTAATTTCCCTGGTTGATCATAATATTGGCTACCTATATGTACCTCTATATCTGTTCTGTGACTTTTTTTTTAGTTTTTACATAGTAGACTGGCAATTTTTTGAGAACTTGCTTCATTTGCACTATTGAATTAACTTAGATAGAGAGGTTGTTGTGCTTCTGCTTTTAAATTTTGACAATGATTTAGGAATATTTGTTGACTACTTCCATGGTTGTACTCGTTTGAGGACTTCTTCAAAACGCTTATATGCTAAAAGAAATTCAGTGCCTTTTGCAACATTAAGAAACTGTATTCTTGTCTTTAATTAATAAAGTATCAGTTGACTCATTGATACACATTTTATTTGGGAGATCATATATTGTTTTTGATTTATAATTCAAAGGTTACTGCTTACGTTTTTACTTGGTCTCTATCTAATCTTCAGGAAACGAAACATGAAGTTGGATTCTGCAGGTATGCATGTCAAAATTCAAACATACATTCTACTGGCTATCTCATGAAAATCAGATATCAGAAACGGTTTATTAATTCCCATTTTGTTTGTGTTGAATCAGCTGGATTCTTTTTTGCTTAAATGAACCAGATTTTGCCTAATTTATGAATGATTTGTCTCCATTAATTTGTCAAATTGTTTTGTGCTGGTAATGGATATTTTCCCTCGTTCTTATGATCAAAGATGTGTGTAAATTTTAACAAAATCCTATCTATGTGAGATGACCAAGCATAACCCAGCATGCTTGCTGAATGGGGTATTTGTGACATCATATATACGATATACACCAAAACATTGATGACTTAGAGAGGAAAGTAATGATATAATTTGATTTTAATGGGCCATTGAGGCCAGCCTGTTTCTTCTCAATATACGATATGCACCAAACTTATTCTTCTCTTTCACAGTGAGGCCAGGCCAGCCTGCTTCTTCTTTTCCTTCTTTTCTTACGTTCTCTTGTTTCAACTTTTTCTGCGCCACCTATCACCCCTTTCCACCTACGTCTCTTTTGTTTCTGTTCTCTTCATCTACCTGCGCCACCACTTTTATATCTCCTATTCTCTTTTCTACTATTGCATGGTACTTCGATGTGAGTTAATTTGATATGTGTTATAAAAAAATAAGGAGTTCATTTAAATGACGTTTTCCTTCATTCATGTTTTGTTACTTAGTTGATCATTCAAAGGTTTTGCAATATTGAAAATTGGTTAAGATGATTTATATCCTTATAATTTTTTTAATATTAAATAACTTTTCTTTTCATATTCTTGTTATGATGGATTGTTTTGACACGGTTGATTATTCAAAGATTTTAGACTATAGAAGTATTGAGAATTTTTCTAGATCAATTGGAATAATTTGTATCTTTTAAAGAAATTCTAATGTTCATATTTTCCATTGAAAATTTTATATAGAAGTGGTTTATATGATTTGACTTAATGTACCCTTGTGGCTTGTAACTAATCATGTCTCAACCATATATCTCCCATGATGTTGGATACGTGTCAAATTGTTACTATTTCATATCCTAAATTTAAATCCAGTTTATACTAAGGTTTTAAATACTAGTGCGTTGTACCGGTTTATACTGACTTGAACTGTACTGGTGCTATATATATATATATATATATCAAGAATTATTGCTTCAATTTCTCTTGGAACAATAATTCATATACAATTATTCTCATGTCATCAATAACGTAAGAGTAGTTCCAAAATTCAAGGCATTTATACAACCATGGTATACTCAATTCAAAATTGCAATGCAATATTAAAAAGAAAATTTTTACAGAGAAAGCAACTTCAGGCAAGCCATTCTAAAAGTACAACGCACAATAGCCTAAGGTAGGAAAATAAAACCATTTGATCCACCTAGTAATGCCAAACTGATAACATAATAAATAAACAATATTTAACACCTAGCATTAATATTGCTCCTAAGAAACATTATAAACAATTATACAACCTTCATTAATTCTATCGAAATTTTTGTGATTTTGAAAAGACAAATAAATAGAAAGTTGCCTCAAGCACATACAACTAGTGAAAGCTCTGTTTAAAGTTTTTTTTAAGCTGTTGATATATATAAATATAAATTCAATAGATATTATCTGGTACCAATGGTACCAATGTGGATCAGTACTAACTGGTCACTAACGCACCAGTATGTATAGTGATACTACGGATCAGTATTTAAAACCTTAGTGTGTATATATATATAATAAAATTATATCAATATTTACCATGTACTCTGTAACCTAATCTTATAGACCATGGTCCATACTGCATGATATATGTCAGTTTGAATTGTAAGGTTGATACCAATTTGGTACCATATATATCTGTGTCCGTGTATATATATATATACCCAAGGATGTTAGGATTAATATTCTACCTAGGAATAATAGAGGTTTTTGTAGGATCCATTCGAGGATCCTACCTAATCGCCTATATGCATATATTTTTAAAAATATATTAATCTAATTAGATTTAAGAGTAAGATACACAATTTAACAAGTACTAAATAATAAAAAGTTAATAAATATCTATCTAGTATCAACCAAAGGGTAAATTATATATACACAACATATTATACTATTATTTAGATAAATCTATTATAGGGTAAAATTGTGAAATATTTGTCAGTTAATGATGGAGACAAGTTTACGTTAAAATTGATATAACAAAGGTACACAATGTAACTAGAAATAAAAAAAACATACAGTGAAATGAAAATAACAAGATAAAAATATGGAAAATAACGGAGATAAATGTGCACATGATAATAAAAATAAAAATTAGAAAATGACAATAATAATACTAAATAAAGATTACAAATATTACAAAATTGATAAATAGTTAAAGATGGACAGTGTTAAAATTGATGAATGTTCACAACAAAGAGCAAATGATGATAGTTAAAGATGGAGAAATAGCATCATATAAGGCATAATTGATTATTGATTTTTGGTTTAATAGTAACCAAATCTAAACCTATTATACCTATTAACTTATGATCAAGTTGGATGAATGGAGTCCTAGTCCGAAGACTGAATAGGTGCTTCTATCTATCTTATATATTTCAAATCCTATGTTTATTCTGGAATAGTTTGTTTACTCTGGGTCATAAGATTGAAATATCTCAAGACCTGAAATGTGTTTTTAACCGTCTTGGTGGTACCAATAGTAGCGAATGTATGTACATACATGTACATACTAATACATACTAGTTCAACAATAGACTAGTACAATGATAGACATTGAATTTTAATACCACGCTTCAGGCCAATGAATGCACATGTAATCTGCTATGATGTGCCCTTTATAGTTTTCTTCAATTCTACTATAGCACTATCATTCTTTTTAGATGAGGGAGTGCTGACATATGGAGCATGGAGTTATATCAACCGACTAATGTGAACCCTAGCTTGACTTAAAGAAGTTGTGGGGTTTTTTTTTTTTTTTTCATTTCTTAGGAGAATAAGTTATTTACAAACATAAGTTTACATGTAAACCAACTTTCAGTTGGAATGAAAAAGCATTTATAGTTTGTTTTTTATATGCCTTAGTTTATTCCTGCCGCATTTTTTATTCTTTTACTTGAGTTATCATAAGTGGTGCTTTGGACATTGTATTTATTGTTTTTCTTGTTCCCTGTACTAGATTTGTTAAACCAAGTTGCAAAAATGGAATTAAAGATTTCAAAGAAGAAATCTTTTAATCCTGACGTTCTTTCAGAACTTGAGTCATTGCTTCACGATGTTCATGCTACTTTGCTACCAAAGCCAAATGATTATGAGAAACGAAGGAACTTAGTCGAAGTGTACCAAAAGATTTCACTGGATACCTTTGGTACTCTATGGTTTTTTAACTTTGCTCTTTCTTACATCACATCTACATATCTAGCCATCTTTATCAGATGTTTGAAAATTTTGAAATTATGTTGACGAGTTCGTTATTTTGTGCTCATATGAAATTTTGGTCATTCAGTTATGCTTGGTATGTGAACCCTTTTGTTTCATCTGTTTTCAATATTTTTCTGTTCTGTCAGCAATGAATTTCAAGCCAGTTTCTATTGATCGGTGCATTGGCTTGGAAACCTAGGCTTGTCGTCCATTTTGGGAAAGGGATCTCATTTGGGCTTTAGGGACCGTGAGGTAGGCGTTAAGAGATATTGGTCACCATCTCAGGCAAACTGTGGTTAAAACATGCTATGAGAGGGTAAACTCGGTACATCCCTTGAAGGGTATGCCTATTGAAGGCTTTGCTCCTGAAGTTTGGATGAAATTTTCCTCTATAATATAATTGCATCTATATTGTATAATCATATAATTGTATTCGTACTCTCTACAATATAAACCAACATCCAATTGTAATTGTTATTACTTAATGCAAATTTCTTTCGTCTAGCATTAGCATAAATTACTTAGCAAAATTCTTAACCGATTAAGATATGTGAGATGAGATATGGATAGAGACATGTTGATGTGCTGGGCTACTATATACAACGTTTAATGAACACTTCTAGGGAATCTATTAATAGAATTATTATAGACAAATTCAACAAATAGTTAGGAGTAATCCTAGTTTCTGTTCTTTTCTTCCTAACAGTGTAACTGAGGTTACCTAGATGGCTAAGACCACTCACCACCTTCTGTTTGAGGGTGAATGGTATATGAAAACTTAAGGTGTTTAATAAAAACCTTTGAAGACATCATTTTGTAATTTTTATACGTAATTTCTTAATTTGACACAACAATAGATGATAATCCATGCAACTTTACCATCTCCTTAGGAATAACTTCACCAAATGAGAGACATTGTTGGTTCTATATATTGGATGGAATGTGTCAATCTTAGAAAACCTATCAACTACTCTTACGTGGAATTGTGAACACAAGCTAATTTTGAATTTGATAATCCCAAGAAAGAGTCAATATTAATGTCTTTTGCAAGGCTCACATTAGATATAGAATAATTGGTTTGGTAGCCTTAACTAATTGTCATGTATGACATTGGAAACAGTTTTGCTAATGTCTTGTTTCATGCATGCAAAGCTAATATTATCTCTGACTGCCCCCTACCCTTATTCCTAAAGCATCCTATATGACCACGAAAGTTTTGGAGAGATCAGAGTGTTAAGGATAGTAACCTCAACCATCTTTTGTTTAATTTCTTGAAAAGTTAAAGATGATAAAATCATCAAAAGAAATTCTCCTTGATCTATGCATTAATGAAGCTCATGATAGTGCTAAAATTTTTAATAAACCTCTTATAGAAAGTAGCTAAACTATGAAAACATCTAGCATCATGAATAATCTTTGGTTTAGGGAACTCTATTACTTCATTTTATTAGGAATTTTGTGGAAATGCCTAATTATTAAATCGTAAGGAATAGGATCCGAGTTTGTGAGAAAGAGAACTTTTTCATATTATCATATAAAATTTCAATTAAAGCATCTCGAAGACTAATTGTAAATATCTTAAATGGCCACCTTTTGTTTCTCTGCATATCAAGTCTAGACATGAAAAACCTATATTTGACGGTACTTTTACTAATGAAGCGTTTAGCAATGTACATTCTCCAAGTTTCATCCTTGTTGAGAGTTAACAAATCTGAAAGCCTGATAGAGCTGAAGAGGGAAAGAGCGCTTGGCTTTGATACCGTTATGATGCAGAAGTAGGGGGAGAGAAGGAGAGGGAATAGGGGACCGAGAGAATGATGCAAGGGGGAAGGCAATGAAACTTAAACGGAATTTGAAAATAGATTTTACAATAATTTATTAAGAAGACCGTGGGCTACCCAAGCACAATATGAAAGTAAAACTAAAGACTAAATCTAAGAAAGCTATAAATTGCGAAAATTAAAAACTCACATTGGGCCCTCTGAGAGTAGAAATGAGCACTTTCTTGTTCTTCACCCGTCTAATGCTGATAAGTCTATTACAATCTTTAGAATTAGAGGGGAGGCTAGTTCTCTAAATTCCTCTAAGTGAGATAACAACAGAGAAAGAGGTGAGATGTTGACGCTAGCTCCAAGCCTTTAGTGCACCACAAGAAATGGAAAGATGACGGCTTCATATCACTCTTTACTATCCAGAGGAAGTGGCCAAATCTTTACTAGATTAAGGGCAAATTAACTTTGAAGAAATTTAACAAACCGATTATGAAAATAGAGACAGAAGAGAGGAAATCTGGAATAGATGCTTCTTGGTCGCTTGGCTGAGTGGGGAAGAAGTAGCGTGTTCTTTGAGGGTTGGAGAAGGGAGAGATGGAGAGATAGGCATTGGTGTGATCGTCACCGAGGGCTAAAATAGGGGACACTGAAGCTTCATCTCTTCTAGTATCTTGGTGAGTACGATGCCTTTCCCTTCTCCAACCCACTTGGCTAGGCGATGCAAGAAGCCAACATGAATCAATGCTTAAATCTACCTGAACTCCAGTGTACTCCTGCATTCCTATTTATTTTCCCAAGGTTTTAAATACTGGTCCAAGCTCGGACTGGTACATACCGGTCCGTATTGGGCGAGCGGGACAAGTGAATGGAAGAAGAAGAAAACAAGAAAAGAAAAAAAGAAGAAGAAATGAAAAAAAGGAAAGAAGGGGTACAGGTAGTGGAAGCATGTGTCGCGTGCGGCTCATAGTGGAAGTCGGAAGGTACTCTGTGCTCTTTGCGAGCCATGGAGGTGAGAAGGTACTCCTGCTCCGCCTCTTGCATGCTAAGAATCGTGGAGGCAAGACACGAGATGCTCGTTTCTTCTTTCACTTTTTTCCTCCTTCCTCCTCTTCTTCTTCTTCTTCTTCTTTCCATTGTTCCGCTCACCTTCTATTTGGACTGGTACAACCGAGTATGGATCAGTTTATTAATCTTGGTATTTTCCCTTGTTCCCTAAGTTTTTATTTCTTACATTTGTGTGAGGTCAAAAAGTGTTACATGTGGAAATATAATATGACCATTTCAAATTCACCTTAAATTAATAAGGCTTTTTGTTTAATGGGATCCGGCTTCTAATGAGCGCAAGCGCTCATTGTTAATTACTCCTGAAGTAGAGAACCTTTGATTAAGAGATCTATACTATGGAATAAAATACAAGACTGAACAATTTTATTCATGAATATTATGAAAGTACATGACTTGTCATGATACATGAAAGAAATGAGCCATTATCAATTTGGGCAATTCGTTCTTGGTCAAGTGTTTAGTCTTGCGATGACTTATTGGATGCTTGGACTTGGGATAATATCCAGCCTTGGCAGCACAATGTCATATTGAGGAACTACGCCCCGATGATGAACATCGACGTACGCACCTCCCAAACAATATTCCATCATAATGCATTAAGACATGTTGGATATTGAATTTAGATGATCATCCTCTTGGTCCATCTTGGTACGGTGAATTTCGTCTAATTGGTAGAAATGTATGAGTTTATGAACAAAAAGTCTTCTCTTGGCATATTCTCCTTTTTGCAGGGACGATAAAAGTTTTCATTTCTAAGACTTGAGAAGTCTTGAGGGGAATAAAACCTTTAAGACATCCGTGAGGAACACTTAAGACTTCTATTTTGTGTTCGATCACATCTCGATACGATACAAATCTTTTCTATGAGTTTCGACCATGTCACATGCAGAGGTTGAGCAATCGCTTGTCTCCGATTCAGAATCACTCCCGAAATGGGGGCATGTGGATAGGGTTGCTTTCTTCAATTTTCGAATGATTGAATTCTGCAGTGATGATTTCGAAGGTTGCGTTGTTGATTCTATGAAATAGCGCGCATCTTCGTATTTGACTTCATGCACCGAAAAAGGCTGAATATCTCCATAATGCGTTGTTCACCATTTTCTTTTAAGTATTTCAAACATTGGTGTAGAGTGGACGGGATCATATGGTTCTTATGCAGCCAAGGCCTCCCAAGCAACGCCTTGTATGAGGTGTCAGTGTCGATGACGTGGAACTTGACTTTAGTCTTCAGATCATTAAATTGTAGTGACAAGAGTATGAAGCCCAGGGCTTTCTGGCTATGCTTATCGAACCCTTGAATAGTGATTTTTTCAGTTGACAAGTGAAAAACATCAAGAGAAAGACTTTTTAGGGTGCGCAATGTTATGATATTAATTGACTGAGCCTAGGTCAATCAAGATTCTATTTATTTTCATCCCCTCCACATCTCCGGTCACATACAGTGGTCGATTATGCTGCATAGTCCCCAACAGCATGTCATCATCAGTAAAGGTGATGGATGATGTCGTATACGCATGTAACGCCTCTTTTATATCGGCCTCTAGGAAGAACGCCTGAAATTTCTGAGGGTTTTGGAGGGCATAGATAAGGACATCTCTCAATTCTTGTGACATCATCAAAGCATCATATATGCTGAGAAGAGTGGGGACTTTCCTCAAATGTGACAATATATTATACTCAGGAAGAGACAGCTTCACTGGGGGCACCGCGTCGTCATCTACTTCCTGCGTCTCAATTTGCTTGCCTTTGAGCTTTTCTTTTTCTTTGTCTGTCATTCGCCCTGTTATGACTTTACCGCTCCTGAGGTTCATGTGGTTGGACTCATCTATTCGTTTACTGTTTTGAGCGGTATACGCCTCATCATATAAATAGGCAGACAAAATTTCATATTCGGAGTCACTTTCTAAATTAATTGTGTTGCAGATACCCATCTCTAAGGTAGTGATATCTCCAGGATTCTCAGTTATGGTTAAGCGACCCATTTTTAATTGTCGCATAACCCAACACTTGAATTCTTTGCATTCATCGAGTTTGTGGCAGATCTTTTTATGATAAGGGCAGTAAATTAGATGATCCACGCATTCTGCTTCCTAGATCATTGAAGGGGTAGTTCCAAGCCGAATTTCACTGCATATTGAAGAAGGATCTCGAGCTCTTCTTCGTCTAGAGGAAAAGGGTTTGGGAGGTGCGTACGTCGATGTTTATCATCGGAGCGTAGTTCCTCAATATGACATTGTGCTGTCAAGGCTGAATATTATCCCGAATTGAAACACCTAATAAGTCGTCGCAAGACTAAACATTTAATAAAGTTCCCCAAATTGACAAAGACTCTTTGCTTTCATAGCTTATGTGTCATGTAAAATTATGTACTTTCATAATATTCATGAATAAAATTGTTTAGTCTTGTATTTTATTTCATAGTATATATCTCTTAATCAAAGGTTCCCTAATTTTAGGGGTAATTAACAATGAGTGTTTGCGCTCATTGGAAGCCAGAACCCATTAAACAATAAGCCTTATTAATTTAATGTGAATTTAATAAAGGTCATATTATATTTTTAATGTAACACTTTTTGACCCCACAAATTATGGCACGCCCGATGGGATCGGCTTCTCCTTTCATCTTTGAGATTTATATTATGTAGCACAAAAAAATTCACTTCCTTGTTCTCATACTTCTCTTGCTTCGCGCAGTTATTTTCTGAGATGGCAAGCAAGGTGAATATCTTCATGGAGGAGGTGATGGACACTACATGGAACATCAAATTCGGTTGCATCCCGGATGTAGCTGAATTCATTTATGTACCGTTCAAGGACTCTGAAAACATCAAGGGCATAGGAAAGATTACCCCGACCGTCAAGAGCAAGACTTCTCTTAAAAAGAATAAAAAATCTGCCATCAAGAAAGGAAGAATCCTCAGTCACTGTTAATGGGGGCATGATCGACGAAGAAGAGGAAGAACCGTCGTTCACGGTTAATGGAGATAGGATTCACCAAGTTGTATTCTCAAACCCTGAAAAGATGAAGAAGTAGAAGAGACAAGCCTTGAGAAAGAAAAAGGCTAGACTCTTCAAACAAGGTCGCCTGATCTATGTAAGGAGTAACCATGTTGTTACTAAAACAGAAACCACCATAACAAATAAGTTTGTGCCACTTTTGTCGGTCCTGAAGAACTCTAATTTGATAGAGGGACTGCAGTTGCGAGCCAACATGCGAGTCGCACTCAAAGCCTAAAAATGTCACTGTTCAAAAGACGATATCTCAAAGAGTCTACGAAGCCTATAAAAAGGCTCAAAAGAATCTGAAAAGGAAGGAGAGGCATTTCAAGGCTAGCTTTAAGGAGACGAGGGGTTATACAACTCATACAGTACGGATGGTAGAGCATGCACGGGAGGCTGACTCTGATTCTGAAGAAGAAACCCTCCAACATCTAACAAAGAAGATTAAGGGTAAAAGATTAGCTTCTGTCGTAATCCAGGAGCCTACCCGGCGATATGAAACAGGAACTGCCTCCTTACGACAAGAAATCTTGGAAGAGGAAGAAGAGGAGTCTGTTATGACTACCTCGCCGCTATTCAATCCTGTTGATCATCGAGACGAGGCTATCAGTGATCTCAAGAAACAACTGAAAAAGAGAGATCAGGATATGAATGTCCTTATGGCGAAATTTGAAGATGTGACTAGTGTCTTGGCAAAGACACAAGAGATGATGTTACGTCGAGAACAGCCACAAAATGCTACTCCAACAACTTCTTCTTTATCGGCTCAGCTGAATGATGATGATATCACCTTGACTAGAAAGGAAATACAAGAGTTGGTGATGGACCAACTAAAGCACCTAGAAGGGGCAAAATTGCTCCGAAGAAGAAACGAGGGAGGCCTTATCCCTCTGCATATGACGATATACCATACCCTAAGGGGTGTATGGTACCACACTTCAAAATGTTCAATGGAGTGGGGAACCCTGATCAGCACCTGGCCCACTTTGTCGCAACATGTGGGAATACGGGGGGCAACGATGCTTTGTTGCTTCGGCAATTTCCTCAAAGCCTCTCAGGAGTAGCCTTCGAATGGTATTACTCCTTGGAGAACGAAGTCATAAAGACTTAGGCTGACATGGAGGAGGTCTTCCGGATAAAATTCGCTTCAATAAGCGACAAAATTACGATTGCGGACCTAGTAAACACAGAGAAAAAAGGATGAAACCGTCCTTAATTATATTATGAGATGGAGGAATTTGAGTATTAAGTGTGAACAATCAATAGAACAAGTTCAGACTGTGGAGATGTTGGTCCGCAACATCGACAACTGGATGGTCCCGTTTCTTTGTGGAAATAATATTTCTACATTTCAGGAACTAATCAATCAAGTGGCAAAATTGGAGCGGACAAATCCTCATACTTTCTCGAATACACAAAACCCAAAATTCAAAATGGAGGAACCCAAGAGAAATGACTCCAAAGTCGCTTACACAAATGTTCCTAATAGGAGTAAAAGGGTGGAGGTTCATAACACGAGTATACCTCAAAATGAAAAGGAGCCGACATTTGGTAAGAATAGTCGAGGTAAACTAGTGACTCTCGAAGAAAGAAAAAATAAAACATACTCTTTCAAGAGGGAGAAGACAATGAAAATTTTTAGAGACGTTCTAAAAAATGGTTTGCAACTACCAGAACCAAAGCGCCCTGAGGAGGCTAACAAGACTGATGATCCTAACTTCTGTCCTTACCATCGTGTACTGGGGCATACAATAGAAGATTGCTATGTATTCAAGGACTGGGTGGAGAAACAGTACAAGTCAGGAAAGATAACGCTGTCAAAGCAAGTATTAAATGATATCCCAACTGAGCAAGCCAATATCGTTGAAACCAAAGATTCCGATCCAGCATCAATAGGATGTGACGAGTGGAACGTTGTGGTATCAAGGAAGAGATGACACGACACTTGCAAAAATTAAAGCAAACGCCGGGAATTATATGGAAAGATCCTCTGTCTCTACAATACATATCATCAAGGTCACGTCCACCTATGAATGATAAACAGAAGAAGAAGAAAAAGAGTTCTCACTCAAAGAAGAAAAAGAATAAAAAAGTGGTCTCTCCGGCTAAAACAAAAGAAAAAAGTGACCTCGAGAAATACATCGTTTCACTAGAAGAATATGAGCAGGATATGCCAGGACTCATAAAACTCAGTCATTTTATCACTAAAGAGATGTGGGAGGAACTTTTGGAAGACAAAAATTATGAAGTGGAAGACGAAGATTATGAAGTAGAGTCTTGTCGAATGATATCTATCGTCCCAGAATCGTCAGGACTAAGAGAATCGAAGCTAAGTCTTTTAGAGTAGTCATTCTATCTGCAACAAGACAAGGATGACTTTTATCAGCAGTGGGTGAATTGATGTCAACGATTAAAAAACACGAAAAGGGAAATTGCTATCTTGGATGCTGAGGCGCTCCACATACAAGAGTCTCTCCATCCAAACCAGAGTGGGGGTGTCATCAAATTTGGTGTAAATGACAAATTTTTCCATATGAAGATAACCGGCGAAGAAGACGACCTCCCAAACCCTTTTCCTCTAGACGAAGAAGAGCTCGAGATCCTTCGCAGTGAAATTCGGCTTGGAACTACCCCCTTCAATGATCCAGGAAGCAGAATGCGTGGATCATCTAATTTACTGCCCTTATCATAAAAAGATCTGCCACAAACTCGATGAATGCAAAGAATTCAAGTGTTGGGTTATGCGACAAGTAAAAATGGGTCGCTTAACCATAACTGAGAATCCTGGAGATATCACTACCTTAGAGATGGGCATCTGCAACACAATTAATTTAGAAAGTGACTCCGAATATGAAATTTTACCTGCCTATTTATATGATGAGGCGTATACCGCTCAAAACAGTAAACGAATAGATGAGTCCAACCACATGAACCTCAGGAGCAGTAAAGTCATAACAGAGCGAATGACAGACAAAGAAAAAGAAAAGCTCAAAGGCAAGCAAATTGAGACGCAGGAAGTAGATGACGATGCGGTGCCCCCAGTGAAGCTATCTCTTCCTGAGTATAATATATTGTCACATTTGAGGAAAGTCCCCACTCTTCTCAGCATATATGATGCTTTGATGATGTCGCAAGAATTGAGAGATGTCCTTATCTATGCCCTCCAAAACCCTCAGAAATTTCAGGCGTTCTTCCTAGAGGCCGATATAAAAGAGGCGTTACATGCGTATACGACATCATCCATCACCTTTACTGATGATGACATGCTGTTGGGGACTATGCAGCATAATCGACCACTGTATGTGACCGGAGATGTGGAGGGGATGAAAATAAATAGAATCTTGATTAACCTAGGCTCAGTCAATTAATATCATAACATTGCGCACCCTAAAAAGTCTTTCTCTTGATGTTTTTCACTTGTCAACTGAAAAAATCACTATTCAAGGGTTCGACAAGGATAGCCAGAAAGCCCTAGGCTTCATACTCTTGTCACTACAATTTAATGATCTGAAGACTAAAGTCAAGTTCCACGTCATCGACACTGACACCTCATACAAGGCGTTATTTGGGAGGCCTTGGCTGCATAAGAACCATATGGTCCCGTCCACTCTACACCAATGTTTGAAATACTTAAAAGAAAATGGTGAACAACGCATTATGGAGATATTCAGCCTTTTTCGGTGCATGAAGTCAAATACGAAGATGCGCGCTATTTCATAGAATCAACAACGCAACCTTCGAAATCATCACTGCAGAATTCAATCATTCGAAAATTGAAGAAACCAACCCTATCCACATGCCCCCATTTCGGGAGTGATTCTGAATCGGAGACAAGCGATTGCTCAACCTCTGCATGTGACATGGTCGAAACTCATAGAAAAGAGGGCTTATCATAAAGATTTGTATCGTATCGAGATGTGATCGAACACAAAATAGAAGTCTTAAGTGTTCCTCACGGATGTCTTAAAGGTTTTATTCCCCTCAAGACTTCTCAAGTCTTAGAAATGAAAACTTTTATCGTCCCTACAAAGGAGAATAGGCCAAGGGAAGACTTTTTGTTCATAAGCTCATACATTTCTACCAATCAGACGAAATTCACCGTACCAAGATGGACCAAGAGGATGATCCTCTAAATTCAATATCCAACATGCCTTAATGCATTATGATGGAATATTGTTTGGGAGGTGCGTACGTCGATGTTCATCATCGGGGCGTAGTTCCTCAATATGACATTGTGCTGTCAAGGTTGGATATTATCCCAAGTCCAAGCATCCAATAAGTCATCGCAAGACTAAACACTTGACCAAAAACGAATTGCCCAAATTAATAATGGCTCATTTCTTTCATGTATCATGACAAGTCATGTATTTTCATAATATTCATGAATAAAATTATTCAGTCTTGTATTTTATTCCATAATATAGATCTCTTAATCAAAGGTTATCTGACTTCAGGAGTAATTAACAATGAGCGTAAGCCGAATCCCATTAAACAAAAAACCTTATTAATTTAAGGTGAATTTGAAATGGTCATATTATATTTTCACATGTAACACTTTTTGACCTCACAATTTGTTCTAAATTTCTTCTCTCTTATGACTATTTTCTAGTTGAACTTTTGTTTACTTGTTCAATAGTGCAAGAGTGTTTGGGTGTTAGAGGCCACACATGCTTCAATCAATGAAGATTCTGGAAAGTTAGCTTGACGAGGATTCCCCTGTGCACCTAGCGGAATTTTCTTTCATATCATTTTATTAATCAGTTTGTTAAATTGCTTGAAAGTTGATTTGCCCTTAATCCTATGGAGGTTTGACCATTTCCTCTAGACACAAACGTTCTCTATTTATATCTTGCTTAGAGGAATTTAGAGGACTAGTCTCTTCTCTAATTTTAAAAATTATAATGTATTATGTGATTGTATCAATTGTGCATGGTTGTGTGTGTAATTAACATTGCTTTGATGTATGGGCTTATTGACATTGGACCGGTGATGAATAAGAAGTTGATCCTTTATACTCTGAAAGAGTCCAAAGTGAGTTTATAATTTTCACAATTTACAACTTTCTTAGCTTTACTTTCATATTGTGTTTCGGTCAAGGTTTTAAAAACTAGTCCATATTGGATGGTAGGCCGGTTTTATCGGTTTGGGTAGGGGCTAGTACACAGACTTGGTCCATTGGGGCAAAGAGCAAAAGGACTCATAGCGGAGCGGTAGAGGGGTGGATAGAAGGACTTGCCGAGTTCTCCTCCTCGTCCATGAGTGTGAGTGATACGAGGCAGCTTGTAGGAGCATGGATGCCAGCCTCTTCCACTTTCTCCTTCCTCTTTTTCTTTTTCTTCCTCCCTCCTTGCCGCTCTTGCCGCAAGCAGCTTTTCTCAAGCAAGTAGCGATAATTTTGTTGGTTCGGACTGGTCCAAGATAGGTTATGTACTGTATTGTGCCTGAATTGGTATAGGGTTTTGGACTGAGTTTTTGAATCTTAATTTGGGTAGCCCATGGTTTTCTTAATAAATTATTGAAAAATCTATTTTTAAATACCGCTTTGGTTTCATTACTTCCGCTTTGGTATCAAAGCAAACCTTCGATTTAGATTTGAGACTAAAATCTATTTTTTGAAATTTATAGGAGTATAGGACTATCTTAGACCTATAAGTGTTTTTGAAAAAAATCTATTACCTATACTTGTTTTTTTTATCATGTTAACTATTTAGATTATGGCATCCTATACCAAACCATGAACTAGAGGTGGCTAGCGGGATGTGCCGGGCTGGCCTGGTCACGGGGTCGCTTTGGCCCACCTCTACATGTGTTGTGTTAGGTAGGATATAGTTATAAACAGACTGTGCCTGGCATGGCACGGTGAAGATTTTGCTCTGACTCGACAAGACACGTGGCATGACATGACATTTTTTTTGGCTCAGCCTAGTAGGGCACACGGCACAACCCAAAGTTTTAAATAAAATAAATAATAAATAATATTGATAGGAAAATATTAAAAAATAAAAGTAAAGAAAATAATGTTTTTATAAGTAAAAGACAATTATGCCCTTATTTTTAATTTTTAGGATATTTTTGTAAGGGTAAATAGGTAAAAAATTATTTGAAATTCAAATTTTTATGAAAATGTTAAATCTCATGTCCTAGAGTGCCGTGCCTAGGTTGGCTTGGCTTGCATGTTGTGCCTAGCCTGACTTGTTGGTGTGCCATGCTTGGCACGACCCACGTGCCTAAACCTCCCGGCCATGACATAAACTAGTGCCTCGTGACTTGGTCAACTTGCTGTGACTTGGTCAAGTTGCTGTGTTAGGCTGGGCTTGATCTGGGACGTGCCAATTCGGGTTCGGGTTGCAAGCTGCTCGGCTTGTTGGCCACCTCTACCATTATGAATAATTTTTTTTATCTTGATAATTGCACCACAATTGATAGTGTACCCATTTTGGAGTCCACAGCTTACACTAACGCTTGACGGAGCCTCACCTCACGAACGAGAGATTTGATGTAACCACTGCCTCTATAGTTGCGCTCGCAATATCACACCCCGTACACCCGCGTCTAAGTGTCGTGTAGGTGACTCATCAACACTTAACGCTCACAATTACACTCTTAGCCCATGCTCCTTACAATACAAGGCTAAGTATTGAGGCATCGGTGCAGCCTTGCACACAACCACAAGGAGATAGTGCTCAGGCACCATCAAGGGTGCTGGCGCACATGTTCGAGAGTAAACACAATTAAGTTGTGATGCTTGGACACCTTTGGGGGTGTTGGCACGATCACGACCGCAAACATGTCAAAACCAAGGTTTGTAAAACTGGTCCGGTGACTCGGTTTGGTGAGCCGCCAGACTAGTACCGTACATACCGGACGTCAGCAGGGGAGCAGCGGCGGCAGCGGAAGCTTTGATTCCGCCGCCCGTTGCCTGCCTCCGCCGTTCGCTCCGGAGCCGTGCTCCGATGGTCGTCTGGATCGGTACTGTACCGTACACACCATTCGATACAGAATGGTTTTAAAATCCTTGGTCTTAACACAAGTGGCCTACACATAGGCGCACAGTTCACAACAACGCTCTAGTCATGTGCGTGTACAAGAGAACTGATCGAGAGGAAAATCACACCAAGATCTTAGCAGCAGTGATCCTTAGACACAGAGAATCTAGCTATGACAATATGAAGGAATGAGGTATACCTTCGAAGCGTGCCACATTAAAGCCAATGCCATTGTCGCTCGTCATGGTTTATAGAGTCCGCCTGCTAGTTGTTGGTCTCCTTTGCTTGGTCTCGCCTAGGCCGCAGGGGTGCGCATATAACTCGACCTCAGCCGAAGCCAAGGAATGAATCTTATAGCAACCGTGCCTCCGGAAGATCGTCGTCAACATGGCCACCATCGAGGGATTTGCTCTAGAAACACCGAGTCCAGTCGTTGGTCATGGTGCGTAGACAACCCTATAGCCCCACCGAATCCCTCAAGGCTGAAACAAGGAGAGGCTCAAGAAGAGCCTTGCAGCAGCCATAACCCTAAGCCAGGTGATCTCCTCCATGGAAGGCTGGTAATCCCTTGGAATCATGCTTCTACCAAGAACCTAGTGGAAGCCCTTGCATGAGGAACAGGAGAAGAAGATCCTCCCACTCTCGTGCCTAGCAGTTGGCACCAGTGAGGAAGCTTCCTCACATTACCACAGGGCACCAGTGAGCAAGTCCACGATTAAGTCTCGGTGTTGGACTTCACAATTGTCCACCCCCTTTGCTTTCGCTACTGCTGCTAGACCTAGGTCATAAGCAAGGAAGGCTCATTTTTGACCTTGATCTCACAACGTTGAAAAGAAAAGTTTCCCAACACACTGCTCATGCCCGAGTGTTAAAAGCCATTAATCACTTTGAGAAGCATCCACTAGGGGCCAGATTAAAACTAGACCCTAGGCTCGCTCAAGCTGCCAAGTAAGCTTGAGGTCCATGCCTATTTCATTCCCAGCATTTCTTCCAAATCAAAACGCAAGAGGCGCATTCACCAACTCACACTGCACCAAGTTGGGATCGGGTGAATTGACTCTGCATGTGCTTCACATACGAGTGCACAACTCAAGTTCCTCAGGTCAAGCCCTTGCATGCTTACTTTGCGCTCAATGTTCCCTACTTAGGAATGGTAGCGGGTAGGGTATTTGCTTTATTTGTCCTATTTGAACCGGAATAATTACTCTACTATCCGAACCCGAATAACTATCTTACTACCTATACCCGATTATCTATCGGGTTTTTTTTAATCCCTACTTGAACCCAGCCCTAATAAAATTTTAACTACCCGCTAATTGCCTGAATCCTATAAATACCCGACTTGAGTAATTAACTATATTAGATTATATATTATATACTTGATTCCTCGAACAAGATTTGACACTTACGTAAAGAGTTAGGGTATTAGACTATAAATATAAAATATTATTTATAAATTAGTTATTATTATATATGCAAGTTTGCGTAGTGGGTATTTAATCTGTACTACCCAAACCTGGCTCGGGTAGTGTTCATATGATCCATTCCTGAATTGAATCCAATTAATAGATACTCAATTATTTATAATCGAGTTTAAGTAACTTAGGCATCCACTTAAAATAAACCCTGACTGCCCATCTCTATTCTTGCTCGACCCTTGCCTTGTGGGCTTGTGTCAACATCAATGACACTAACACCTCTGAGCCGTCCATAACTCCTGGTGACTAGGGACCACCACCAATTGTCATACTTGGTGTGCAACTTAATTGGGAGCATCATATCTACCATGATCTCAAATCATAACTCCAATGAACAAATCTATGATATATTAGCATGCATATGGAATCAAATCACTCACTAGTTTCAGCCAATGTCTTGATAAAATTGAAAATCAATCAATTAGAAGACATTCATCCAAATAAGATTACTCTTAAATCAAACTTTTTCCATACCTATTTTAAAATTAAAGATAGAGTTTGTAAAGTGGCTATAGATGAATTCTTAGGTATCAATTTTATAACAAAAGTTTAGCTTGACCATGGAATTTCACCAAGTTCTCACTACTTTTAAGTGCTATGATGGAACAGTCGCCGATATTAACTCTAGTTGCCTAGTACCCATTAAGTTTAGTCCTGCCCTATTTGGTATGATGTGATGTTATGCCCTTAGAAGGAACTTATCATGTCCACATAGGAGAATCTTGTCTTTGTGATGTTGATGGATTTTACCACAAGAATCATGAAGCCTTGATTATAGAACATAATGGTCCAAATATTAGAATACTAAGACCACTAAGGTAGATGATCATGCCAATCATTCAATTTCTTTAGAATTTAAATAAGCCTTGGAACCTAAACTACCCCTACAATCTCCTCAAGGCATGCCCCAAGTTGAGTTTGCTTCCACAACAACACTTAAGGAACCATCTCCTAACATATATAAAGGCCATTTTGAGTTAACAAATTGCTAACATGGACTTAGAGGATACTAATGAACAAATTGAGTCCTTAACAACAAACTTTAATGACTTGGAAATTATGCCTCTATAACTTGAACCATGCTTTGATGAAACCTTTGTTAAACATGAAACTAAAAATATAAGTTACGTTGAGCAACCCCTCACACTACCAATTGAACCAGAATTGAATAATCCTAACCTTAGTTAAAACTTAGTTGGATTTTTCTTAGATCTAATGAAACCTATAAGGCATGAAAATGAGGTTGAAGATGATATTGTAGTCTCAACCTTAGAAGTTAGATACTCAACTTGTACCCTTAAACTTTGTTCCTAAAGCTTACCACTATGATTTGATAATTCCAAGTCAGTTATTTTGCTTAGACTTTTAAGGTTAGAACATTTCTTTGTTGAACAAAAGCAACCAACACTATGGCTGTGTTTCCTTGGACGGAAACTACTAGATTCAACATATTTTTCGTTCTTTCCTTCCAGTTTTCGTCCAAGGAAACATAGTGTAAGTATTTTTCCCATGATTCCTCCGCCCTTGGAGGCCTAGTTATTTTGTTAATGAATATTTTGATCTAACCAAACACTTCCTAGAGTCTCATTCAACCTTAGAATCAACTTTGTTTAAGTTTGACTCTACAGGCTTTGATCCTCCCATTTTCCACCCCACCTTACCTCATGATGAACTAGGAGCCGTGACTAGACCATAAACACTCTCTAAAATTTAAGTCTTGTCTAAACTCATCTTTGGTCACATTATGGAAAGTTTTAGCTTCATAGGACGAAGTGAATCAACTCCATGTTTTGAAATTATTAATCAAGACGAAGATTTGATAGAACCATAGAAACTCCACAAAATGGGCTAAACCTAGTCAAGATTTGGAATCTAACATGTTTTTTCTTGAACCATCTTTAGATCCACTTAAGGATCCATTGGAAGAAATTGAACTGAAGAATGCTATTGAACTTTTTCCTTTAAAATAGTTCATGAGCTTGATTTTATTGTTCCAAGATGTTTTCATATACGTAGTGATATTGTTAGTCCTATCTTTGAGCCTAGAACCTCTTATAATGAGTGTACTAATAAGTATGGCCAGAAAGGATATTAAGTGAAGATGTTGAGGAACTAGGCTCATTGAAATTGTAATATGTCTCTTTACAATTAGTATAATCCAAAGTTTATAGACATCAATTTGAAATCTGAATGAGCTATTGGTCACATAATTATAACCTGTTGGCTTAGTGAATAAATGACAACCATAGTAATGACCTATCATTAGTTCTAATTACATCTCTGTCATTCTTGACTGATACTATATTGTTGGCATATTTCTTGTTTTTCTTCAAGATTGGTTATGTACAGGACAATTGCTCCCAAACATAAAAAAATTCTTATTTTATTGTTAATTTCATCTCTGAATTGTGACCATGCAATTCATTTCTATGTCATATTTCTTGATGTTATTTTCAAATGTTTTGTATTTAGTTGACAAGGTTCTTTTTGTTCTTTACATGAATTTATTCAGGTAATAAGAATGGTTTTCCTGTAGTGAAGGCATTTGGATCGTTCATTATGGACATATTTACTTCTAGTAGTGATCTGGATCTGTCCATTAACTTCAGTGATGACATGATTCACTTTCCTCGTCATAAGAAGATTTCCATTCTTAGGAAGCTTTCAAAAGTTTTGTATGCTTATCAAAGTAAGTAGCTTATCTTTTTAAATCCTTGCAACTTTGACATACATGTTTTCTTTGTCTAGAATTTTCTTTTGAATAAAAATATTAAGAAATATTTGGTCCATTCCTAGGTTTAAAAGACCAGTTTGGGCCAGTTCTTGTATTAACTCAAAGCGGTATATAGCTACTTACAATGCGGTGTGGACCATGTATACCTTGTTTGTGTATACTTAGTTAAACATTACATACTTGCTGCAACAAAACATTGAACCGGTAATGAACCAGTATGTGCTAGGCTTGCCAAGCAGATTGAGAACAGTGGACTAATGTAAACAATTTTATATTATTTTTCTTTATCCTGTCAACCATTCAAACGAGAACTTAGATTGCGATCAGTGTTCTTATATTAAGACTTAAAACTAGACAAAAATCATTGTTTTTATGTTATTGAACATTATGTGTCAACTACAGTCCTTTTATCTTTTTTGCTTTTGGCATCGTAGGGAGAGGGCGTGTTACTGGGGTCATGCCAATTTTGACAGCTCGTGTTCCTGTTTTGAAAGCCGTTGACCGTCAAAGCCAAGTGGAATGTGACATTTCAGTTGAAAACAAGGATGGCATTTCAAGATCGATCATTTTTTCAATTATTGCTTCAATTGATGAAAGGTTTCGGATTTTGAGTTTTTTGGTAAGTGTCTTATATTTTTGGCTTCATTGGTGACTATTCTCTAGTCACAATAATTTTTTTAAAGATGTTTCTTGCATACATTCCAATATTTGTATTCCTCTACTGTCAATTTACAATGTCTTTTTTTTGGTTGTAATGAGAATTTATACGTTTTCTCCAGAGTAAATATTGAACTGTTGAGACGTCATAAAATGATATGTATTGCCAACCACGTAGATAACATTATAAATTGTCACTTGATGAGAGGTTTTGGATATTGGGTTATTTGATAATTTTTTATTTGTCTTCATTGTTGACTATTCTCTAACTTACAAAATTTTTTTGGAAGATGTTTGATATTATTCTATGTCTCTTATAACATTGCAGACCTTGTATTCCTATAGCTTTTACGGTTAACATTGTTTATTGGTTCATATTAGAAGTTTATACTATTTTCCCCCAGTAGATATGTAGTAACCATCAGGACGTTATAACATGATGTGCTTCCTTGCAGATGAAGGTTTGGGCAAAAATACATGACATTAACAGCTCAAAAGACCACACTATCAACTCTTTATCCATCATATCATTAGTTGCTTTCCATTTGCAGGTGAATCGACATCTTTTTTCATGAAGGATTTAACTATGAGTTTAGCAAGAAACGTTGCCTATATATTGTTAAAAAAAACACGGGTCATAATTTTTTAAGCTAAATGGTTGCTGAGGATTGATTGAGATCCATGTTCTTGCTAGTCATGCCATTTAATTTTATCCAAGTCCTTTCCACAATATAGATAGGTTATGGTGGCATCATTTAAATCATAATTTTTTTTCTTCAAGCTTCAGTTTATTCCTATTCTGCCTATTTTTTATGGGAATGTTCATAAATTAGTCTTCTCATCAACATTTATACTGAATTTTGAAGGAATTTGTAGAAGCATGACTAAATGATGCAGTGATTCTACACTAAGTTGGCTGATGGATATTGTCATATTGGTACCATTAGGTTGTTTGTGTAGTAATGTTACTAGGTAGATTGATATAAAGATGTGTGGATTTAGGGTGCGTTTAGAAATGCCTTGAGCATTCCAAAAATGCAGTACCATAGGAATTATGTAAAGAAAGAAGGGAGTTGCTATCTGATATAGCTTTGGAGAAACCGCACCTTTATTGTTATTGAGGCTATTTTATGTTAGCTTTTGGCAACCCTATGAGGAAGCTTCAGTTGTAACGGAAAAAGGTAGAGTGTTGTTTGAATTATTGAAATTAGAATCCCTCCCGTCCTCTCCTGCATTATTAAAACTACATATTGCTCGTTCTTTCTTGAACAATTCTCTCTTGAATCATTAAAATGCCCTCTATATGGACCATTTTTACATTATTGACATGCCGAATTTCTCATTCATCAGTTAATGTCATTATTGACATGTTACTGTTTCCATCGTAACAACCTTGATTTAAATTTCAATGATTGCTCTTATTGACATAGCACTTATTTTAATTCATTATCATGTCTTCATTAGCACACCATTTGTCCTCAATCACAATGCTCGCGCCCTATGAACATGCCACTATTGTTAGTTGCAAAGATCATATCCTCATTGAAATAATATTTATTCTCAATCTCAATGCCCATGCCTACATGGATATGCCGTTTATTTCAATTACAATAATCATCTTCTTGACATATGAAATTTTTAAGTCAAATGCCCATGCCCTCATGAACCTGCTACTTGTTTCAATCACCAAAACCTTGTAACATAATAATCAATTGATGTAACAGTTCATACAAGTAATTTAGTTGCAACTACAAGAATATCATGCCAACTCTACTTAATAGTGTTTAATAGCCGTATGTTAATAAATAATTTTTCTTCTGAATCAGTCATTTACTCGCTTTCCTGTTCTACAACCACATTAATAATTCATTTATTCATATTGTTTTTTTTCTGGACAACAATACAATTAAGTACACTCGCTTTCCTGATTGAGACAACTGAGATTTCCACTCTATTTTAACATAAATGAAGGCTTATATGGCCCTCAGATAGGTAGGGGATCTCATCAAAACAACTATTTGGCATAAAAACAAACCCCTTCTGATGCCCAATGAAGGATCGAACTGATATCACTTAAAAATCAAGTACGGAAACTTGTCATTTACCAAAATTAGAACATGAAAGTAAATCTGGAATCTAGCATCTTAGGTTTCCAAGTCTTGTCATTTAACCATGAGAACCTCAAAAATTTAAGTTTGAACCCCCTGCCATTTTGAAGCACCGACTCTAGCCCTCTTCCCTTTCTTAGCCAGAAATCTTATTGGAGTTCTAGTCTAAAAGGGGTTAATTACTCTGGCCTATCCCCCTCCTTCATGGTTCTCCTCTTTTTCTTTGCTGCTGCTGCAAGCCACCCAAAATTGGGTGGGCCTGCTGGCTATGGACAAAAAAAAGGAGTACAAGGTTTAGCGTGGTGACTACCCACTAACTTTATCCATTTGGCTCCTTACCTAAATATCTCTCAATCTAGTCACATTCAAATCAAACAAAAGGCTAAACTTTGTTTCCTGAATTTTGTCTTTCATTTAAGTACCATATTGCTCTAATTTTACTTTAATCTTGAATTTATTTCTATATAGAGCTAAGTTCTTATATTTTTCAATTAGTTGTTACACTTATAAATGCATAAAAACACTTTCAACAAAATATTTGGATCATAACACCATTTCTAAATCTTTTTATGCATATTATTGTTTTATGCTGCTAAATGATATCTGCTAGTTGGGCATTGACAATATGGATAACATGCATCTACTCAAATGTATATCATTCCATATACTACATAACGCCATTTTTTTTAATCTTCTTATCTACATTAATGGTTTATGCTACTAATTGGCATGTCAGGTGTCTCGGCTATCAGCCATTCGCAAGACGAAAAATATGCATCATGCTCGCTTTCTCTATATATATAATGTTAGACTTTTTGATTGATGAACTAGTGTGTCAATCGATACTTCATGTTTTTACTTCTTTTAAACTAAAGCTGTAGAGGAGAGTTGGCCTAGAATTCATTACTGATAATCAAATGTGCATGATAATTGATTTCACTGTCTTGTGTGCTGGTTCTTTTTCTGTATGTTATGCACTTTCATGATTTTAACTCTATCTTCAGTAGCGTAATCCATAAAATTCTGCACACTGCTTTCTAATTTTCTTTTCTTTTGAATCTTTGTGCAGAACAGACCCGGAATCCTCCTATACTTCCTCCTTTTTCTATGCTATTGAAAGGTTTTGATCTTCTAGGTTTACTTTGAAAAAGTTGAGAAAAACATTTTCTGCCGCTGGAATGTGTTTATTGCGATACTTTCGGGAGATATTATTTATATTGAGTATTGATTACAGTATTTTCCCACTTTTCTTCTCCTTGCAAGTACAATTAACAATATTAGCTGTTGGAAATTCTGGGTTCCTTGTCAGAAAGTTAAAATGAAGATAAAAGATGTAAATAAGGATGAAATGAGCCGGCTTAGCTGACAGAGTATTAATACTAGAGACCTAGTTTGGATTTTTTTTATCGTTATAAAATTGCTAGTGTTAATGTCATGTTTTGTAGCTAAGGCTATCACTTCGAAGTTTGAACTAGAGAGAGAGAGAGATCAAGTCTTAATCAAAATTAATCCTGCATGAAAATCCTATATGATTATTCCTTAAACAGCCACTCCGCATCCATGGTGGTCCTTAAATAGAAATTTTATCCTTCTGGAATCCTATCATGCTTGATCTATGTTAGATGTTCAAATCTATTTATTGTGATTACTGTCATGTCCTCATCTGATATTTGTCTAAATTGACAAAAAAATGAATTTTTAATCAGCTGTACCTATTTCCAAAATGTTGTTTTGCCACCCTGTTGTTAATGTCACGTTTTGTACCTAAAGCTATCACTTTGTTGGTGAGAAAGGTTTTAGCCGTTGTCAAACAATTCCCGCTTGAGCATCCAATACAATTAACAGCCATTGCTCTTCCATGGTGGTCCTACTGAGAATTTGTTCTTATGGAATATTATCATGCTTGACCTATATTAGATTTACAGATCTATTTATTTTGATTACCCTTACATCTTCATGTGATGTTTGTCTGAACTACAAAAGTATGATGATTTATTCAGCTATATCTATTTCAGAACTATCAATATGCATTTCCCTATCTCCAGAAAGGAAAAATGAGTTCATTCATATATGCCTAAGTTTTAATCGACTGATCTACTCTGTTTATTATGGCTTTGGTAATTTGGTACAAAGTAATCATGGAACTATAAGATGATCTTGAGAGTTGAGACAATCTGACTAAGGTGAATCGTATTGTTTGCATTTGTTCATAAACTTTGAAAATCATCCTATGGTAGAATCCTTGAAGTCAAGGTGTTATCTAATGTACAACGTCTTATAAAGTGCAACGTAGGTGGTTATTATGTCACTTTTAATTGAGATTCAACCTCAATAGGATAACAGTAGTTGTTTAAAGAGTTTAGATTCCATGTGAACAAAACAACTAGTTGCCCTCCATGCTTAAATCTGGTAAATGTAAGAACAAATTCCCATAGTTGAGTTACTATGTATATATTGATGCGATTGCAATGCTAAATGTAGAACATTGTAATAGGCTATGGAGATTTTGAGTATCTTTGCTAGACTATTTGTTGCTGCATTAATATGCATTATTTATTGTTGTGATGCATTGTCATGAGTCATATCAACATTACTTCAAAGCAAGGTTAAGTACCTTGCCAAGCTGGCGTGCTAGTTATAGCTTGGACAAGTATACTGGTATATTATATTATTTAAGAATTAATCATAATATTTAATAGTGTAACTTAGTATTTAGGTGGTTTGTATACCAAATTATGCTTAGATCAGTAGGATCGGAATTTTGAACAATCTTTGAAGTTATATGAGCTATGTTTCTTATTGATAGCTAAATTAGCATATATTCTTTTTCTTGAATTCGGTTTTTTTATAATCTTCTAGGTTTAAAATGCATAAATTTTTATCTACAGATGGGACAGATGTATCAAGTATAGAAAGCAATGTTGCTGGATTCAAGCAACATGGTAAAAGAAATCAAGAATCTGTAGCTGAATTATTTTTGTCTCTGCTGAATAAGGTAAGCCTTTTCCTTTCAATTAACAAAATCGTGATCAAATAAGAACTGGGCATGACAGCTGGTCAGTGAAGTACTGGAATTTGATCAAATTAAATGTTCATTAGATCTTGCTGATGACGTGGACATCAAGAGGACAATATTCACATAAATTTTTCCACAGATTTTCAAGAACTTCACATGCATTTTATGCACATGTTTTCTATTCATCTTCTGTACCACTAACAATCATTTTATGGAATTAGCTTGTAGCATACTTAATTCGTTTTTAATATTTGTCCCACATATAATGCTGTCTAATTGCACGGTATGTACGTGTTTGGATAATAGTGTGGTCAGTTTATGCTAACATCAGAAAGCAAGTAATATATCGAGTAGCAGATATTTTATCTTATTTGACAGTGTAATTTAGTTGCAATCTAAATTCGTATGGTTGGTCTATAACAGTGATCTCTGCTTGGTTCTTTCGTAGCATATGTTGCATTGTGCACTAATATTTTAGTAAGCATCGTTGCTTAGGAAATTGAGGTATATATTATATATATAAAAGAAGTCTTTATTGGATCACAGCCTTACAGAAAGGGTTGGCCAGTTCAGATGGCCAATTTTCCAACCATGTCATTAGGATTTGTGCATTAATATTCTGGTTGGCTAAAGCATTTTTTTCCTCTATTAGCATGAGAAAAAGCTGATAGCACCATTGTCTTGCAAATATTTGATTTCTCTGATGATTCCCATGATTTCCATCGTTGGGTGCTGAAAACTGTCATTGATGATTTATGTTGCTTCCATGCTATCCATTTCCACTATTATCCTCCGTCCTTGAAGTTCAAAATTGGTGTGTACATAGCTCAGCAGGCATCTGATTGCTATTAGCTCAGCGAAGAGAGCCGAATTGCTCTGGTGGTAGGCCACATCAGTGCCATTCCTTGTCCCTTAATATGAAGCTTATCCCTGCATTCTGTATGCTCATGTCCCATGCTCCGTTTGTGTTAATCTTCAAGTATCCTTTTGGGGGTTTTTCGTGTGCTGTCCCTCATACCACTGGCTCCTGGCTTTCATGCAGCTGCCGTAATCTCTGCTAATTCTGCTATTGCCTCTCTGCTTGGTCTGGCTGGGCTGATAATGTCCCCTAGGTTGAGGAAGATTAGAAACTGAAAAATGTCATTCTAAATTTGGTCATTATTGCATTGGTCTAATTGGATTAAATGTATGCTTAGTTTTCTATATCATCATAGCTCTGATATTTCTCAGACAGGGATACTTGTTAACCAAAGACTAAGTTAATGTTAAGAAGGATCAAAAGTGTACCTCCAAAAACCAAAGAGAACTCCAGTAATTCAAATTACTGACACCTTTATTATAACGTGGCTTTCTCTTGGAAAGCTTCTAATGATGAGAAATTAGATTGTTATTCTTGGTTGTGAGGATCTTTGCATTCTTTTGCAAGCAAATTACTATTGACAATGATAAAATTTCAAGTATGTAGATTCATAGTTTGGGATAATTTAGTCACTTTGAAACATATCCAAGAATTATTATGACTTGTTTAGTGTTAATCTGTAATCATTAGCTTACATGCTTTGAGATCAATATCAGTGGAATTTATATCTTGCATTGTCTTTGTTTTTTTTTTTCTCTCTTTTCAATCCTTTTTCACTTTAGTGTCATAGATAACACATTGGACCAGTGGAAGGGCTTTCTATCACTCAATATATGATGCTGATTACAATTTATTTCATTAAATATAATCATGTAATCTTATGATTGCTCAATTGGAGGGATTCTGATGAGTACAGACAGAAAAATGGATGCATTTTTTCTCCATTTTTCATGAGGAAATAAGAAATTTTTGACATGATTGATAACCAAATTTATGCATATTCACCACTAACTGTAATCACCCCTGCTAATCCAGTCTTCTTAACTTCATTCCCATTTTACCTATTGCAGTTATCATCTGTTGAGAACTTGTGGGAGTGTGGCCTCTGTGCCAGCACTCACGAAGGATCTTGGATCATTAAGAAATGGAAATCTGGTGTTGGCAACATGAGCGTAAGGCTTCTCGGAGCTATATTCTTCCAAATGTGAAATGCGTTTTCATGTATGCAGTTATAGGTTTCTCTTTCTTCAGGTTGAAGATTTTTTTGATCGTTCTGAAAATTTTGCAAGATCTGTTGGGAAAGTTGAGATGCAGAAGATACACAAATGCATTCAAGATTCCCTTAGCAACTTATCACTTTTTGCTGTGGGTCAGATTACAGCACCTAGGTTGAAGGAGCTTTTGTTCGGATTAGTTGAGCTGAAGGGTCCAAATGATAAACATGCCAACAATGAAATTAAGCAACGTAAGAGAAGTAACTATGATTCACCTGCTTCGGCTAAACCTCCAAGTACAAAGAAGCCTAGGCATTCGGAAAGAACAGGAGAGTTAGACCATTCTCTATACAGGAATCCAATTGTTTTGCCTCCTGTTGTCTTGCCTCCTGTTGTCTTCCCTCCAGTTTTGGCTCATCCTCAACCACAAGCTAGTAATGGATTATACAGTTCAGGTTTTAGTATTGTTCCTCTTCAATCAGCCTTTGAGTCACATTACCACCTCGGGCGTCCAGTTGTCTCATATCAGCTTGATTATGGGTTACATAACGGCCGGCAATATTCATTTGTTCCTCAATTAGGCTACTACAATCAGTCATTTCCCCCTACTCAACCTGATCGTAACACTAGGCATTACCCGTGGCATTATTAATTCTCGTTCACTGAGTCATGGGACGGTTGACTTTATCAAATGTTTGTTGACTTGTTCATACATAAATCATTTGGCTATCTATTTAGTGCTACTGTGTTGAGAGGGCTCATAACTTGATACTCCTGTTTCTTGGATAGATTCTGGCGGTATTAAAATGTCCCAAAACACATCCTGTGGTACCAGGAGTATCTTGTAACTAAATTAATATAATTCCGTAGTCTAATATCATGTGTTAGGACTAGGCAGAAACAGACTATCAGCTTTAGCAGAAGCTTGAACACTCGTGCCCTATGTAAGTATAAGATTTTCTATTCATGCTCTCAAAGTGGTTTTTTTAACCATATCTTGACCAATATACCTTCATTTTTCAACGACAGGACACCTTAGAGGCAGGAAAACCGCCTCAAACTTTTCATGAAAAAGTTTTGCCCATAGAAATAGCTAGATGAAGTGATAATTCTGTGAAACTTAAATCTTTTTAGATGTACACGATGTAAGTCAATCCTCGGATAATCTATATTGATCGCTTGTGCGTGTGCAGAAAGAGTGATTTGTTCATAATCCATGGTTCTTTTTCATAACAACTGGGAATGCAATCGACACGATACCTCACTAATTTTACGTGAGCTATGGTTCTTAATGAAAGTCTTGGATTCTTGATAGCAGATTGCTCTCTATTAACAATTTTTGTTCCTATCTTTCATATTGACATTCTAGGCAGTGGGCCAGTCATGTTAGCAAACTTGTGAAATGCCTTTTCGCACAAATGTTCCCCTTTTTGGCTTCCACCTGCTTCAATTGTATTCCATGGGGCACTCACACTCACACTCGGAATCCCGTCCTCACGGTGTGATAATTAGTAGCAATCACAAAACTAAAAAAATTTAAAAATGCATAATAAAATGATATTAGATATATACAATGATTGATGTGACAGTCGACAAATCTAAAACATGTAAGATTGGTGTGACGGTCAACAAATTCGAAATACATTAAGACCGGCGAAACGTTCAACCACTATCAATATGCTGGTCGGTTGGTCGCTGATCAAACTAATAAATCCCCATATAATGGCAGGAAACATAATAAAAATAAGCCCAAACTCATCTGATAGTCATTTACTACTAATTGCCTATTTGCTCCAGGCAAAGCCACATCGTCACCTGGAGGAGAAAATAATAATTGTCAGCTTCTCAAATAGTTATCTCCTTTGTCTGTGAATAGCTCATTGGTAGCTTCCTATATCTAGCTATAGTATAGTGTTTGAGATAACTCATTGGAATGACGTAGCCCTATACTATGACTATAGTTGTGGCTTGCTTGATCACCCCTCAATCCAATCTACAATCGAAATAATCCCACGTCTCTATCTCTAAAATAAACATATAATATGTGGCTACCAAGCCAAAAAAGCTATACTGTATCCAATTGATTTGTATAATAAACAATATATGTAATTTTCATATCTCAAACACAATAATAAAGTGCAATATGGATCAATAATATTTACTGAGGATAATATTATTGGAAGTAAGCAATGAGGTTAAAAAAAAACTTAAGTGCTACTAATCTACACATGCGATTGACATCATATTAAAGGATAGAGAAACAACCCTATTTAACTAATGTAGGTTTGAATATCCTTAATCACACAGTAGGATCATGTATCTCAGTCTCAATATCCACCAATGCATGAAAGTATATGACCGGATAAGGACATACTAGTTCTTCACATTTTGTATGTCAATTGCCACCCTAACGGGCAGACAATTATAGGTTTCCATCTTGAGTGCACACACTGTCGCATTAGGATCAGTGGCGAATTTAGGACCCGGAGAAGAGGGCAATATAAGAAAATACAATAATACAAATGCACAATCATATAATTAAAGGCAAATCAGCAATTGCAACAAACTTATTGTAGCATCTAGTTATTGGTATTTTGACGTCTCGTGTCTAGCTACTAGAGTTTGATGAAAAGAAATAAAATAATGAAATTCTGAATGAAAAAATTAGGAACGATGAGATTAGATAGAACATGAGGTCAGTGAGAATGAGACCGAGAGAAAGAGCCAGGACAGTGAGAAACTTACCAGTTTACTGTAAATCTATGGAGTAATTTAATGAAGTTACTAACTATGGTTCACAAGCTTCTGGCAAACAGGAACAAAGATAGGAAGTTAGGAACTAACAAAAATTGTATGTGGGATGTCGGATGAAAAAAAAAATAGAATGAAAAGACAAATGTTGTGTGAAGCCAAGATGATGTTTGGAAAGTTTAATATAACATTTTTATTGACTTTCTATACGACAAGTGAGCAGTATAAATGAGTTGATCTTTAGTAATTGCTACACCAGTATGACGCTCATTATTATTATTATTTTTTTTTTGTAGAATCACATAATACAATGGCTTAAACAAATATATTCTTAGTTTAAACTTAAAAAAAATAAAAACAAGAGGCAAATGTATGTAACAAAGAGATTAGGATTTATCAAATGGGAGCAAATTAAAGTTTTTTTTATATAATATTATAAATATATACATATATTAGTATTAATGTCCAAATGAGTTTGCCCCTATTGCTTCGGGGGATTAATACTGTACGGTAATATTATTTTTTAAATAATATTTTTATAATTATATTTATTGATTGATACTTAGTAGCTCACGTTGGTTTATATTATACGATTTTGTTAGAAAAAATATGACAAAAGTATGTTGTTAGCACCATATAACTTGACTGTATATGCACATGCTAATGTTGTACTATGATTGTATTTAGAATTGAGATAGTTTTAGATAATTCATATGTATACTAACCTAAAAAAGTTTTTACCGTTGTATTAGATAATTTTAAATTTTACATATACTTTGATATTAAAAAATTATTTTTATTATAAATTATATAAAAATTGTATTTACAAAATTTTTATTTAATAGAATAATATGTACCACACTTCTAAACAGCTCAGTTATTTTATTCAAATAGACTCAATTTTTTTAGACGGCTCTAGTTAAATTAGGACTGATTAAGTCATCAGACTAGCAAAAAAGCCATAAACTTGAGTTGCCCATTGAGCTAGTGTCCTCTATTAAGAGACATATCATTCACTTATATCTGAAATTACTAGAGGACATTATCTCATTTCTAAATACGCACGTCCAAGTAGATCTGGCAAAACAGGTTAGCGGGTCGTGTTCGAGTTGACTCATTTATGACCCGTGACCCGATTAGTTTAACCTGAACACGACCCGTTTAATTAATTGGGTCAGATAATCTAACCCAAACACGACCCATATATATTCGGGTCAACTCGACACGACCCGATTAACCCGTTTAATATTAAATAATTTAAATAACTATTTATAAAAAAATATAATTATATAAATGTAAAAATATTAACCCGATTAACTCGACACGATATGACTCAACCCGAAATGATATATAAATATATGTATGTATATATATATATATATATATATATATATATATATATATATATATATATATATATATATATATATATATATAATAATAATAATAATAATAATAATATATATAATATATAATATAATCGGATTAAGCGGGTCAACCCGATTATTAACCGACACGACCCATTTAATTTCGGGCCATAAATGGGTTGACCTATTTATGACCCGAACACGATTAGATCCAACCCAAATTCGCCTAACTTTGTATCGAGTCGAGTCAGATCAACAAATTGGGTCAGGTTTTTTCAGCCTACGTCCAAGTCATATACATATTGTGCTCAGTGTCAAACAAACATACGAGAATATTACTAAACCAATCCAGTGGAGCGCCGCCCATCCTGATGTGATAGGGCGTTCACTTGGTACGATGCAGAAACCTCTGACCTGTGACTGTCGGAAAAAAAATTCCAGCAGGCGGGCGGCTGAAGTCAACGCTGCATGGGACTCTTAAACTAAATTAAACAAAAATCACAACAGGCCAAAAACGGTGCCGTTGCTTCTTATTTTCTCTCACTAATGATATCTTTTCTTTTAAAAAAACTCAAATTTTTTTCTACCAATGCCCTCTACGATTGTCGCCCATATCCCTTCACACTCCATATTCCTATAAATATATAAATATATAAAAATAAATAAATAAATAAATATATATATATATATAAACATATAAAAATATATATAAATAAATAAAAATTTATAAAATACATAAAATATATAAAAAAAAATGATAGAACTATGAGTGTGAAAATTTTCACACCACCACTGTGAAATGTTGTATAAGTAACAGAATATAAATACGATCATGAAATAAATTACGGCACGGCCGTGAAATATTTTAAAAAATAGAATACAAATTAAGGTAGACCTTCATATAAATAAGGTAGATCTTTCAAAAAATAAGGTAGACCTTCAAGTATATAAGGTAGACTTTTCAATAATTAAAACAGACCTTCAAGTAAATAATGTAGACCTTTCAATAATTAAGGTAGACTTTGGGGTCATTTTTGGCTATATTTTAATGTAAATTGAAATATTAAAAAATAGTGCGACCGTTTCAAATTTACCTTATAAATTATAAGGTTTTTTTGTTTTAGTAGGTTCTAAACCTTATAAATTATAAGGTTTTTTTGTTTTAGTAGGTTTTAGCTTCCAATGAATGCAAGCATCTATTGTTAATTACCCCTAAAGATCTTAAGACAGCTTTGATTAAGAGATCTATAGCATATTACAAAATGAAGACAAGATGATTAAACGAATATAATTTATAACTTCATATCATGACACAGGTTACAATGTGATACCAGAGTACGTCCTCAAATTAACGTTCACAAGCCATGGAGAAAAATTTGAGTTGTGTTGTAACAACGTTGAGGAACTACGCCCCGATACGAAGTATCGACATACGTACCTCCCAAACAACGTCATCGATAACACGCGTCAAAGATTTATTGCCCATAACTATGTTTGAATGGGTTGAGTGTATGGGTTGGGTGGACGAGCTGTGGGGTCAAACATTCGGATTTGGGTGAACAGGCCGATGAGCCAAACGTTTGAAATTTGATAAACGGGTTGATGAGCCAAGCGTTTAAAATTCGGGTGAACGAGCCGATAGGCCAAGCGTTTAAAGTTGGGATGAACAAATCGTGAGACCAAACGTTCAAATTTTAGTTGAGTTGACGAACAAGCCATGTGGCTAAATATTCGGAATTCAAATGAACGGGTCGTGGGACCAAACATTCGAATTAGATTGAATGAGCCAATGGGCCAAATATTCAAAATTTGGATGAATGAGCCGATGGGTCAAACGTTCAAGAGTTGGATGAACGAGCCGATAGGCTAAGCGTTCAAAGTTTGGGCGAACGAGCCGATAGGCCAAGCGTTTAAAGTTTGGGTGAACGAGCTGATGGCCAAGCGTTCAAAGTTGTGTGAATGAGCCGTTGGGCCAAACATTTAGGATTTAAGTTGGTGAACGAACCAATAGGCCAAACATTCAAAATTTGAATGAACGAGCCGATAGGTCAAACGTTCGAGATTGGATGAATGGGTCGATGGACCAAGCGTTCGGATTTTGATGAATGGGTTGAGGGATCAATCATTCATAATTTGGGTTGAATGAGCCGATGGGCCAAACGTTCAAAATTCGGATCAACACATCGTGAAATCAAATATTTAAAATTGATTGAGTTGACGAACGAGCCAGGAGGGCCAAACGTTCGAAAATTGAATTTGGTATTCACATACTTTGTCAAACCTGACGCTTGCTTATGGATTTGATTTTAATTACATTTAGGGAGTATATTCGCACTGGATCTCTATTCATAAAGGGGGCCACCTTAGAAGTGGTCGAAGAGGCTATCATAGCTTACTGGTATCCGAATTAAGGATAAGTTAAAGTGGGTTTGATCAATTTTAACCCGCTTAAGCCATCTGCGGCTGAGTTTTTACTGCGCTAGTTTTACAAATACATGACCCTTGGCTAGACTTCTGCTACGATGCTTGTTAGCCATTGAATTTCTCTTCCCCTCAGTAGCAGCTTTTCTCTTCGTTGAATCAGCTCCATGGACTTGCTTTCTATCGGAGCGATCTCATCTATAGCTCTCTCGTCCGGCTCCAGCCAGAGCTTTCTGCTTGCGTCCGGCACCTGGCTTGAAAGGTGGCGGCTGTTTGGCGGAACATTTTTGGCCATGGGCGGTCGATTTCACGCAGAAGAGGAGGTCTGGCGACAAGGCGATCCAAGCTTGGCGGTTCCGACTCGGCGTCAGGCTGCGGCAAAGCTAAGCGGCGGCAATTTTAGCGGCAGACCTTCAACCTTGAGAATTGGTGGCTCGGCGACGAGTTTTGGAGGCGAGTTCGTTCAGATTTTTCGACAATTTCTGCTTTGGGGGCCGCCTTAGTATGCTTCTGTCCTAGTGAGTTGGGCGAGGAAGGTTTCCAGATTGGCCGGTGTTTAGCGATGGGCTTGGTGACAGAGGATGAGTTTCGGCGAGTTATAGGGGCAATGTCAGTGTTTCGGTAGAGGACCCCTTTTTTTTTACCTGGGCGGTGGCTGCTTGGTGATTGAAACTGACAGCAAACAAGAATTTTGTTTTGGAGACGAATCCCAAGCTGATGAGTTTCTGTCATAAGCTTGACGGCAAATCTTGCGAAGATGAAGGTTTTAGTCGACAATAGCCTCGGCAACAAAGAGGGATTTCTGCCCTGGTGATGGGCTTATAACAGGAACTGGGCTTGGATCAGATCGATAGACCATCATCAGGTATTTAAAATTTGAACCCGAATTCATTTTGTTTTAATTATGATACCTTTTCTTCGCAACCTGATTTCATCCGCACCCCTATGTAAGTCTTATCCTATTTAAATTTAGTCTTCGCAACCTGATTTCATTTTGTTTGAATTATGATACCTCTTCCAAAACAATTATTTTTCATACAGCTTGCAGATTTCCTTGGTTCAAAAAAGGGTGGTACGCCTTCTTTGCTTTTCTTGCCGTCACTTGCTGCAATCTTTCGACGAAAGTTTTAAATTGTTTGCTACAACCTTATTTGTGATCCTCCAGTAACACTTGTTCGTATGCATCAACCTGGGTTTATACATTGACGTTGTTTCATTACAACTTTAATCCTGGATAAGGTCTTACATAAGGATTTTCCTCCCTCGTAAGCCTCTTCATTGTACCTGTGATTCTCTTCAAGGTATGCTTCTACATATGCTGTTGATGCACTTTCATGTATGCTCCTGCGTTCATCTTTCGGATCAAAAACTTATCAAGTGTAGTAGGGATTCTCCTCCAGGATTTCATCTTTTAAACATGATTTTTACTCTCTTTGTTAGCCGAGACCTCTTTCAAATATCAGCAGCGATATTTTGTTTTCATGATTTCCAATTGAGATTATCAAAACAGCAGCAGCTTTTTATTTGTGAAATTTCCAGTCCAGTCTTTTCTTTACCAGTTTTTTTTTTTTGAATTACTTTCTGTAAAACAGCGGCTATACATTTGTTTACATGATTTCCAATCGAGCTCATGAAAACAGGCTTTTTTGTTTGTGAAATTTCCAGCCGAGTTTATACTGAGATCATGACCTTCAATAACTCCAACTCAGTTTCGTCTTTCACTGGATTCTTTTTATGAATATGAGTTCTAGTTTTCCCTTTGAAAATCCTTTCATCGAGATACTCCTCAGCTTCCGGCAGCTTCTGGATTTTCATCGCCGGCAGAATTAAAACATCATACAGTTCTTTGCAAGTTTTTCAGTAAATCCTTAGCGAGGGTTTTATTTCCATCAGGAATTAAACTCCTGCCTCCCTCTACAATATTTCCAGCATCTCGACATCAATATCACTCTTTATTTTTTTTTTCTTTTGAAAATTTCCTGCCGAACCTCCTTCAGCTTGTAATTTTGATTTTTCTTATTTTGCACAGCAGCAGCTGTTTTCTCTCTTCTTTTTTGTTTGTTTTTTTTTTTTTTTTTTTCATTGGAGCCTGGATGTAATTCTGGTATGATTTCTATGCCTAGAAAGGATAGAAACCTATTAAAATTCTGTTGCCAATCCATTTCTCCATCTTGATGGATTTTTTTTACTGAGACCTTCTAGACTAGAAATTGCATCTCGTCACATAAGAAATTTGATATATATATTTTTTTACTAGAGTATCACTCTCTAGGATTTAATCTTGAGTTTACTCTCCATTAAAACAGGTGTTTAATTTAGAGTTAGTCTCTCTATGGTTTATTTCAGAGTTGCCTTCTTTATCAATGAGGTGTTTATTTTAGAGTTGTCTCTCCATAGTTTATTTCGGAGTTACCTTCTCCATCATGGTGGGTGTTTATTTTGAAATTGTCTCTTTGTAGTTTATTTCGGAATTGCTTTCTCTAGGGATATTTATTTTGAAATTATCTCTCTATATTTATTTCGAAATTGTCGCTTCATCGATTCTTTATTTAGAGTTCTTTATTTTGAAATTACCTAATCCATCGATATAGATCAAGGAAGAAAAAAATGATAAAAAATTATACCTGTGTACCAGCAGAATCCCCTGACAATGTCTTTTTTGTCAGCGTCTGGAAGTCTTCAGCGTTTGGATCTCTCACGCTTGATTCTATGGAAGTCTTCAGCCTTGCGTGAGTAGTCGAATATGGTCCTCTTTGCTGATTTGTTTCCTCTTTTCTAGCCCTCTCGTTTCCAAATTATCCTTTGAACGAGGGGCTATATGACCACGATTTGTTATGTGGGTGCCCTGTTTGTTCCAAGAATAGAAGTTCTCTCGTGCATGCCTCTCTTATTTTTATTATTTTATTATTTTTGTTTATATATGGTTTCTTGCCAATTTTATTTATTATTATTTTTTTGAAGGCTCCGCGATCATTTTTTTTTGCCATATTTGTTATGTAAATTGATGGTCAAAATTAGCTATTTTGACTTTAATTTAATTTGCAACTTCGTTTTTTTTATTATTATTTATTTTTTATTTTATTATTTATTTTTTTTATTTAACTTTGCAACTTACGTCATTGTGATAAAAATTGATTGCTTAATTGATAATTAATTATAGTTAATAATTAACTAATTGATAATTGATAATCAATTAATTAATTAATTAATTAATTGATAATCAATAATTAATTGATAATTAATAATTAATTAATTGATAATTAGTTAATAATTAATTGATTTTTGTCACACTACAATGGTCAAAATTTACTTTGATTAGAGCATATTGGTTGAATGAAAAATAAATAAATTAATTAAGGACTAATTAATTAATCAATTATTTTTATTTTATTATTATTTTTCTTACCATCAACATAGATCTTCATGTAATTAAGTAGACCTTCAAGTAAATAGGTAGACTTTCATGTAAATAAGGTAGACCTTTCAATAATTAAGGTAGGCCTTCCAGTAAATAAGGTAGACCACAATGATATTAACATAGACCTCCATGATATTAAGGTAGACCACAATAATATTAAGATAAACTTCCATAATATTAAGGTAGACTTTCATGATATTAAGGTAGGCCACTATGAAATTAAGGTAAACCACAATGAGATTAAGGTAGACCTCCATGATATTAAGGTAGACCTCCATGAAATTAAGGTAGACCACAATGATATCAAGATAGACCTCCATAATATTAAAATAGACCTCCATGATATTAAGATAGACCACTATGAAATTAAGATAGACCACAATAATATTAAAGTAGACCACTATGAAATTATGGTAGACCACAATGATATTAAGGTAGACCACTATAAAATTATGGTAGACCACAATGATATTAAGGTAGACCACTATGAAATTAAGGTAGACTACAATGATATTAAGGTAGACCACAATGATATTAAGGTAGACCTCTATGATATTAAGGTAGACCACAATGATATTAAGGTAGACCTCCATGATATTAAGGTAGACCACTATGAAATTAAGGTAGACCACAATGATATTAAGGTAGACCACTATGAAATTAAGGTAGACTACAATGATATTAAGGTAGACCTCTATGATATTAAGGTAGACCACTATGAAATTAAAGTAAACCACAATGATGTTAAGGTATACTTCCATGATATTAAGGTAGACCACAATGATATTAAGGTATACCTCAATGATATTAAGGTAGACCTCCATGATATTAAGGTAGACCACAATGATATTAAGGTAGATCACAATGATATTAAGGTAGACTTCCATGATATTAAGGTAGACCACTATGAAATTAAGGTAGACCACAATGATATTAAGGTAGACCTCCATGATATTAAGATAAACCACTATGAAATTAAGGTAGACCACAATGATATTAAGGTAGACCACTATGAAATTAAGGTAGACCACAATGATATTAAGGTAGACCACTATGAAATTAAGGTAGACTACAATGATATTAAGGTAGACCACAATGATATTAAGGTAGACTTCCATGATATTAAGGTAGACCTCCATGATATTAAGGTAGACCACTATGAAATTAAGGTAGACGACAATGATATTAAGGTAGTCCACTATGAAATTAAGGAGATATTATTGTGGTCTACTTTAATATCATTGAGGTATACCTTAATATCATTGTGGTTTACCTTAATTTCATAGTGGTCTGCCTTAATATCATTAAGGTAGACCACAATGATATTAAGGTAGACCACTATGAAATTAAGGTAGACTTCCATGATATTAAGGTAGACCACTATAAAATTAAGGTAGACCACAATGATATTAAGGTATACCTCCTTAATTTCATAGTGGAACACAATAATATCATTGTGGTCTACCTTAATTTCATAGTGGTCTACCTTAATATCATGGAGGTCTACCTTAATATCATTGTAGTCTATCTTAATTTCATAGTGGTGTACTTTAATATCATTGTGGTCTACCTTAATTTCATAGTAGTCTACCATAATATCATGAAGGTCTACCTTAATATCATTGTGGTTTACCTTAATATCATAGAGGTCTACCTTAATATCAGTGTGGTCTACCTTAATTTTATAGTGGTCTACCTTAATATCATGGAGGTCTACCTTAATATCATTGTAGTCTACCTTAATTTCATAGTGGTTTACCATAATATCATTATGGTCTACCTTAATTTCATAGTGGTCTAACTTAATATCATAGAGGTCTACCTTAATTTCATAATGGTTTACCTTAATATCATAGAAGTCTACCTTAATATCATGGAGGTCTACCTTAATATCATTGTAGTCTACCTTAATTTCATAGTGGTCTACCTTAATATTATGGAGGTCTACTTTAATATCATGGAGGTCTACCTTAATATCATTGTGGTCTACCTTAATATCATGGAGGTCTACGTTAATATCATTGTGGTCTACCTTAATATTATTGTGGTCTACCTTATTTACTTGAAGGCCTACCTTAATTATTGAAAGGTCTACCTTATTAACCATTGTGGTCTACCTTAATATTATTGTGGTCTACCTTATTTACTTGAAGGCCTACCTTAATTATTGAAAGGTCTACCTTATTTAATTGAAGGTCTACCTTAATTACATGAAAGTCTACCTTATTTACTTGAAGGTCTACCTTAATTATTGAAAGGTGTACCTTATATACTTGAAGGTCTACCTTAATTATTAAAAAGTCTACTTTATATACTTGAAGGTCCACCTTATTTTTTGAAAGGCCTACCTTATTTACATGAAGGTGTACCTTAATTTGCATTCTATTTTTTTAAAACATTTCACGCCGTGCCGTAATTTATTTCACGTATTTGTATTCTATTACTTACACAACATTTCACAGTGGTTGTGTGAAAAATTTCACACCCATAGTTCTATCATATTTTTATATATTTTATGTATTTTTATAAATTTTTATTTATTTATATATATTTTTAGATGTTTATATATATATATATATATATATATATATATTTAATATATTTTTATTTATTCACATATATATTTATATATTTATAGGAATGTGGAGTGTGGAGGGATATGGGCGAGACAATCGTAGAGGGCATTGATGAAAAAAAATTGGGTTTATTTTAAAAGAAAAGACATCATTAGTGAGAGAAAATAAGAAGCAACAGCACCGTTTTGGCCGTTTGTGATTTTTGTTTAATTTACTTTAAGATTCCCATCCAATTTAATCGACGACTGCAGCGTTGCCTGCTGAAGTCCACTTCAGCCGGCCGCCTACTGGAAATTCAATATGTGTGACTGTCTGTCGACGTCCTAAAGTCTGGCACATCCTTGCTCAGCCGGAGCTGCGAGTTAACTGGCGGAGACAATTTTGCCGAAGTTGGAAACACACTTCGCGGGAGCACGCCAACACCAAGCTCGCCGGAAACGCAGGGACAACAGGTGGAGTTACCCGATCGGTCAATGTACGACGAAATCAGGGAAGAAGTTCCCGTCGGTGCTTCGTCACAGTTGCCGGAAGATAAGATGAGCTTGCCAAGTTTCACACGCAGCTCGCCGGGACACAGCCACGAGCGGAGAAGCAAAGACCGAAGCGAGCTAGGGTCGCAATGTCCGTTTGTCCGAGTAGCGACTCTTCGACAAAGCCACGCGCCTCAGTTCCTCGTTCCTCGATGCTATATTGTGTTTTCTTAGACAAAAACTAAAAGGAAAGAATAAAAAACATAATGAATCTAGACGCAAAATACTGCTAGATTCACTTTCTATTTTTTCCTTTTAGTTTTTCGTTCAAGAAAACACAGCATAACGAAGGACGACGCTAAATTCATTGTTAGCCTTGGTCCTTCGGATGTGGGAGGGAGCAAAAGCAGAAGAAGAATTAGACCAAAAATTAGGATACATTATGGGAAAATGAAAGTTCGATGGAAAAGAAGCAAATGAACCGCTTTCATAAAAATTCTCATAGAATCGAGAATGAAGTTTTCATTCTGTACACGCCAGATCATGAATTAGTAACTACATCCAATCTCCGAAAAGTCCCAATTGTTTCGGAGGCAAGGAAGAGAAGAGAACAGGAATGATCTTCTCATTCATTACAATGGTATACTTGAAGCCATACTAAAATTGAAGATATTTTTTCTTCAAAATATCTAAAATAAATTTTATTATACGCATTTGTCATTTAGGCCACTCTCAATTTCTATACTTGAAAAATGCTTATTTTGTCATTTATTTTGTTCATGTGGTATATGGTAACAAAATATTATCTTCGGTTAAAATTCGGGCACTTAGTTAAATTAATTTTAACTAGGTCAACAATATTTAACGGTAACCAAATTAGTAATTGAGAACATGAAATTTAAATTTAAATTTTTTATAAAAAATGAAGAAAGTGATTATATCATATATAATAAAGGAATCCCATGAAGATGCCATAGTGAGATTCTACAACATCAAATTTTTAGAGAAAATGTTTAGTCAGGTCCCTTTTGTTGTTACGATAGGCAAAATCAGAATTAATAGAATAGAGTGCTCACATCATCACCTAAGCACTTCACTTCCTCTTTGAAAGTTTCTGTCTCAGCTATTTGGTAACAGGTTGATAGTGCAGATGTTAAGTCTTAGTATTTAGCTGGTTGGAATTTTCTCTGGTGGCTAAACATATCTTCGAAGATCCTCGGAGCTTTAAGTTGCCCAATCAGAATTATCAGAGTGACATGCATTGTTCTTCTCTTTCTTCAGCCACTGAGAGACCTGAAAGTCCAATGCAAAATGCTCCCGGTTTTGCTTAAGGGATCAAGTCAACTACCAAATTATTTTGCATGGAAATTGAAGTATCTCCTGCAAAAGCATGTTTGACCGAAGATCCACTCACAGAATTGCATATCTCCTCTTTCTTTTATCATTCTTTGTCTGATAGTGCCATCTCAGATGGATCAATGCTTCACATGATCTATTAACAAGAGCTGTGAGATCACCTTTGAGCTTTATATCTTTAAGAATCTGTGTAGTGGCTTGAAGGAAGAACTTCCTCCAATCTCCCATTAGGAATTAGTGGCTGTAGGTTGTAGCGTCAGCAAGTTGAAGCTCTACGTTTTTCTTGAAGGCATATATAGCACACCACCAGCCGATCACAGCACCTTGCATTGTGGACCCTATCAATACACCTAAACATTGAATCAACGGTGAGATGAACTTGGAAAACATCATTGTAAGCTCATCAGATTGAGTATGTGAACTTGAAAATGCATGCAGTAATCATGTTTCTTCTGCGTCAGTGCTTTCTTCTGTCAGTGCAGCCCAACTTACCTGTCGATGAGCTCCTTCACCTGGGGGATCAATATCACCATCTATAATGGACAGTTATGAACTATGAAAGTGCCCCCAACTGTGTCTAATGCCACTTGTTCAAACTTTACACATGGTAATATTGTTATCCATTCAATTCTTCGTCTTCAATGAATGATTAGAGAGTTGAGATACTCTTTTGAATCAACCGAAGTCAATGCTTTTTAAATGTCTTCTTTTTTTATTGTCATCTTTAGTTGGAACTACACAAAATGTACTGACTTCAAGATATGCTCATTTGTCACAAGATAAAAAAGCTTAAATCCCTAGCTAATTTTGTGCTTGAGGCTTTATGTTTGCAGGACAAACAGTTTAAAGTATGAGGAATTATACTAACCTTGTTTTCCTAAAGAAACCTGGATAATGAGTTCTTTTGGGAAGTACAGTATTTTGATTGGCAAATTTCATGTTACTTTTTAACTATTTTGCGGAAGCCCTTTTTCCCCTGCCTGTAGAGGATAATCAATAGGCACAAGAAAAAGGAACTCAATTATATATGTTGTCTGTATGCATAAAAGAATAATCACATTGTTTTTTTAACAACTCTAGTAGCTTCTTGTCTTATACTACAACCATTACTACTGCAAAATCTTGGTTCAACATCAGAGGCAACACTGGATTAGGCAACACAGACATACCACAAAAAAGAGGAAAAGACAAGGAAAGAAAGGGAATGCTCTCTAAACGTTGAGTGCTCACCACAGTGCAAAGTACTCCAGAATATGGAGTGTTCCGTCATGAAAAGATTATGACATTAAACTAAACCTTTGTCATGAATTAGAGCAATAGTTATGCTTTCTTGTAATTGATTCATCTGAGATAAACACTGTTAATTTTTGTATTTAGGCTATTACTCCATTTACCTTTTCAGATGGGTAGAGTAAAAGAGTTTCAATAGCATGAGGAAGAAAGCCTTTGTGCTGCACTAGTGAGAAAGCGGGAGACACCAAGAGCTTCATCAAATCTTACCAAAACTTGCATATCTACTGGATCCCTGTGGGACATTTTATAAATTTTTTTAATTGGATTAGTTTATTGTCAAATTCTTACTTTGAAATCTTTAACCTGTGTTTCAGTATTGTGGGGATTGCAAGGCTTACTGCTTGTGTTGGTCTAGTACATTTTTCTGTTTGCTGAAAAATTTAAATTGTTTTGTCTGGAGATTTACCAAAATGTTTATGAAAAGCAGCAGCCTTCCAAAATGTTGAAGATTGGTTCTTTATTTTTATTTTTTTCCTTTTCTACTTGTATGGTTTGGATCAGCTAAAATATTAATTAAAATAGACGAAAGTATGATAGTTGAATATTTGTATTGATTAAACTCCAGATGTATTTCAGATTTTGTTTATATTTCACACTGACTATTCAGAAAACCTTACATCTTCATAACAGATTATATGTTCTGAACCAAGTGGTTTCCACAAGACCTTTTAGGTAACACAGAAATGATAATGGTAAAGTCTACTGAATTAGCCAAATGCGTCCATGCTTCTATTCAGAAAAAAAGAACACAGCATGACTAATGGCTATGACTTTAAGGAAAATGTCCAACCTTTTTTTTGTACTGCTTTCTGCAATTGCATGCATCATCTTCGCTATGCTGTAGGCCTCTTCTTATTGGTCAATCTTCTATCCTCAGAAATCCATGGTCCACATTGTTGGATTCTTGTCCTTAGTAGATACCTCCTCTTATCTGTAAACCGGCACTGGGCCAACATTTGTCTGTGGAAGTCAACACTCAAATCTTCATATATGGAACTGATGATATTTTGCTGTAGTTGTAGTTTACAAGTTCATGAGCAAACAGGGACAAACTGTTGCTGAGTTCAATAATCCAATTGATTCCTGGATTGAATTATCACCTCTTTCTTTGATCAGGTGACAGAGGACCTCACTGAAGATTTTGCTGACACTACCAAATCTCCAGCACTTTCATCCTAGAGGAGGTAAATGTTCAAAGACTTGTATAGTAAAAGGGGGAAAAGAATAAATGCATACACAATGGAAGCATATATACCTTTTTTTTAATAAAGCATAAATTCATTTCACACTAAAAGTCAGTGGATATCAAAATACAGAAGATTGGCCAATTCAGTTGGCCAAGGATGTGTCCAAGCCTATCTGATTGAAAAATGACCTTTAACTACCGGCTTCCAAGAGTTTGGATGAACAAAGTGCATTGCATTTTTTATACCTTCTAAAGGTTCTTTCTGTCTATTGTTGGATATTCTTTTCTTGAGTGTTCAGGTGAAAGGAGAAAAAAAGCTGGCATGGTTGAGATCATTAAATGCATGGCTGTACATGTAAACTAGAATTTAAAGGAAGATTGAGATTGAAGCATAGTGCATTATTGGACAGGCATGAAATATCACTAAAAGACAGGACAAGTTTTAGAATTTTTAATCAAAAAAAAAAAAACCTCATCTTGGTATTGTGAAAGCAGTGATAAAACAAGTGGTGAAGATACATGAAGAAAAGTTTGATTAAGTTGATCAGTTTAAAATAATCAGATTGGGGTTTCAGTTGGCCAGTTCCAAAGTACTGATTTTAGGGCTTGGACTGGCATTATCTTGAGTTGTATTCTTTTCAACAATGATCTCTTTTTTTATCCAACACTAGTAAAGTTGTAAGGGAAGGTAGCAAGTCAACACATATTACAAAACAAATGCCTCAAAATATGCATAAATGTCCTCTTGTATGCTGCTATTTCTGAATCCTATGTAAAGAAGATATAAATAGTCGGTAATGCCTTCACCTGGTTGGCTCGCTTGTTGCTTTCTCCATCATTGTGCTGATAGAAACAACGAGTTTCCGCGGCTTTCATCTATCTCAATAAAAAAATAGAGCTTCTTTCCTAGTGGTCTCATTTATTAGTCTTCCTAGTTCTCTGTTTCTATAGTTTCATCTCCTTCCTCATGGTGATATCCTATCGATTCTTCCTTCCTCTACTCTTCTGCTCTTTCATCTTTGTTGAGGTGGTTAACGCCATTGGAACTGTAAATGGGTCTGAGCAATGGGGTTATGTAGAAGTCCGTCCAGGTAAACTTTTCTCCTCGTGAATTGAAATGTATGTAGACATCTGTACTATGAAAAATTGTTTATTCTCGCTGTGCAAGTGCAGGAGCTCACATGTTCTGGTGGCTCTATAGAAGCCCGCAAAGAGTAGACAACGCTTCAACTCCATGGCCAACTGTCCTGTGGTTGCAGGGAGGACCTGTAAGTCTCCTCAAACACAGTCATCATCACAATTTAGTCAGCGATACCAGTACAATTTCAAAGATAGAATTGGCATACCATAGTGCGTCTGCTTCATGGTGTCCTTTCATGGCAAGATAGGGTGCTTCTGGCATCGGACTTGGGAACTTCCAAGAGATTGGACCGCTGGACATCAATCTAAGACCTCGGGAGTCGACATGGCTGCGAAAAGTTGATCTCCTTTTTGTGGTAAGTGTTAGTATACAATCTCTCCTTTTCTAACTCAAATCAAATCTGCTAATGGCTGGCTACTTCATCATAGGACAATCCAGTAGGCACAGGATTCAGCTTCGTGACGAATGTGAGCCTCCTTGTGAAGACTGACTGGGAAGCAGCAGCTGACTTGACCACACTTCTGAAGAAGCTCTCCATAAAGTACAAGTCGATGCAGAAGAGCCCACTCTTCATTGTAGGAGAGTCTTATGGAGGAAAGTTTGCTGTGACTGCTGCCTTGTCCATAGTCAACGCTATCAAGAGTGGAGAATTGAAGCTCAAGCTTGGAGGTAATGCTTTCTTTTTTAATCATCGACCTACCTGCTGTTTGCCATTACAAACGCAAGCTCCAGATCGAGCATGTGTGCAGGTGTTGCATTGGGGGATACCTGGATTTCACCAGAAGACTATGTAGTATGTATCTCTAAAACATTTTATGATCTACTAAGAACACATAATCCTATGCTGCTTAATCTGAATCTATGTTTAAGGTTTCGGTCTGTACTTAGTGGTACACATCTTCTGGACTGAAATTGAAAAATTACTCTGAACTATGGTAATTCTGGGATGCAGTTTTCATGGGGACCTCTGCTTCTGGATGTATCAAGGATCGATAGCAACGGTGCAAAGAAATCAAACATGTAGAGCCTCTTCTTTGACTGCAGACTAAGAAGAAATTGGTTGTAAATTACTTTTAAATCTTGTGATCTAATTTGCACATTCCCGACGACAGATTGGCTCAAGAGATCAAAGAAAAGATAGAAAAGGATCGCTACGGTGATGCCAGACTCTTGTGGATGCAGCTGGAAGACATCATTCTTTCCAGCAGCAATGATGTTGTAAGAGTCCTCTGACGTGAGTTCTTGAAGATTAATCTGCTTATAACCTGCAGTAACCATTAGAATGCATGCCTGCAGGATTTTTACAACTTTTTGTTGGATTCAGACATGGATCCAGTTTTTCAAGAAGTTGTTGATGCATCAAATAAGCTAACAATGAGGACATATCCAACATACCTGAGCTCCAAGGTCTCCACCTCTTTTGACCTCTCAAGCTTCATGAATGGTGTGATAAAGAAAAAGTTGAAGATAATTCCGAAAGATGTAAGGTACATGTTTGGTCAATTCCTAAAAGAGCTGACTCATTCAAGGTGAGGTAAATATCTTATAATTTTTCTTGTGCTGACTTTTGCCTTGTTTTTGCAGCTGGGAAGAGCAGTCCGAGCAAGTCTTCGATTCCCTCTCCAGTGACTTCATGAAGCCAAGAATAAAAGAGGCAACCCAGCAAATATAATTTGTCCTCTAGCTTATTCCTTTATGGTGAAATTTGAAATGAATTTTAAGATATCAAAAATTAAAACTTTCTGTCATTCTTTTTTACAGGTTGATGAGCTGCTCTCCCTGGGAATCAATGTCACTATTTATAATGGACAGGTATGAATTCCACACAAATATGTCTGACTTCATTTATCCCTCCCTCTCTAGCCCACAACAAAGGAATTGTCCATGTCCGACACAACTATTGTTCATTGAAGACTATCCACATGTTCAATGCTGAAAATAATCAGGCATGGACCTACTTAGAGTCGATGAAAATGTTTTTGGCATAATCTAGATGCTTTTATGGGCCAAAAGGTCTCTTTTTTCGTGTCTTTAGTTGGAACTACTCTTATACATTCACTATTCTTGTGGTTCTGGCAAGTTGCAATTAAACGCTATGCTCCTTCTGCTTAAAGAGTTTGACTGAGTTTGCCATAAAGTACTTTATTGAGAAATGAGATTCCTTCTTATAATTCATTGAGGTTGACTTATTTCTTTCAAGGTTGATCTGATTTGTGCAACCAAAGGCACTGAAGCATGGGTTCAAAAGCTGAAGTGAGCCCTATTGGCTACCATTACACTTTCCAGTTCAACCCTTCTTTTCTGTCTATTTCCACTTTAGGGAATTCAAACACCATGGTGGTTGTTCGCTTTTCAGATGGAATGGCCTAAAAGGCTTCTTCAACAGCCATCGGAGCCCATTATATTGCAGCACCGAGGATGAAGGAACCACAAAGGGGTTTTTCAAGTCTTACCAGAACTTGCAGTTCTACTGGATCCTGAAAGCAGGGCATTTCGTGAGTAATCTTTGTTGCCCAGAAACATTGAAGAAAATAGAGCCAACATTACTATGCTAGGAAAGTCAACCTTTGACTTGTGCAGGTGCCTGTGGATCAGCCTTGTGTTTCTTTGCAGATGATTGCTAACATCACCCAATCTCCAGCTGCTGCTTCCTCCTAGAAGAGTTCTTGGAGGTTCCTAAAGAAAAATAAGAGCAATGTATCTCGGCTGCAGCTGTTAAATTCTTAATTTCCATGAAAATAATTGTTACTGTGACAACATCGCAAGCCTTATAAATCTTTCTGTTATGGTAGTTCTATAATTTATAAATGTGTTTTAATAATCACTATGAACAGTCCTCAGGAACATGACTAGCACGATACTATTGCCTCTACCTTCAGCCTCTCAGGTCCTCTTCCTCTTAACTAGGCTATTATTCAGTACATATGAAGTAATTCCACTTTTGGTTTATATTTCACCTCATTTATATATTTTGTTGAAAAGAATCAAAGATAGAGATATTGGAAAATATGACTATAGAATTTCATAATCACTATAAGCAAACAAGAGGGAGGATGGCTGATAATAGAAATACCCTTTGCGCCTGTGGCTTTCCATCAAATAACTATAGATGAATTATTCATCTGCTGCTGAATTTTCATCTGTCAATTGCTTAAGATTTAAGAACAAAGTGAATCGTGCATAGAAACAATAACTTCCATTTCATAAAGCATATATCTACAACAGCAAAGCAAAAAGAAATTTCAGCTTCATGCTAGCTGCAAGTCACGTGATTTGAATAATAAACAATGCTTATGTACTTGACCAATATATTCATTTTTCTTGTTTCCTTATCACATACACCCTTTTACCAACGATGCAAAAACAACGCCTTTCCGTATAAACTCCTAGCAATCTGATTGCTAATGGTCATGTATTTGTGTATAGTCGTAAGATAAGAATTTACTAGACAACAAGAAGATATAAACACTAATTACTCCAACTTTGCTATTTCTTTCTCCCATTTGAGCCCAAACATTTGACGGCCAAAGGGTACAATGAGATTGTACCGGAGAACCTGATAACAAGAAAGAAGGAAAAAGATGTCTTGTTAATACAGTCCCATCAAAAGCTAATAACAGTGTCATGAAAATTAATTATGGTTCACCTTGCCATTAATATCACGCATCTGGGCCTTGAGAATCTCAGAATCATCCAGCCATTTTGTATGATCATGATCAGATTTGCTAGCCCAAGCTTTCTTCAAGGCCACCCTCCACTCTGCAATTTTGGAGCGGATTTCCTTGTTCAGCTCCACCCACTCGGGCGCACAACCATTTCTTGAGAGGATCCGGTACAAAGTGTCTTCTGCTGGATCCGCATGTGGGTTCGAGTTGAGGTTAAGAGGTCGGCCCTTTCCTGGAAGATTCTCAAAATGCCCTTCTTCCATGGAGTGCCATATCCTTTGTTCCACGACATTGACTATGTCAGTTTCTGACCTGAAAATTCACAAAATATCAAGAGGAAAAATATATGCGCTTGGAATTATTATGCATCATAAAACCTTTACTTTATCTGTTCATATAGGGCAATATAATAAGAGGTGGTCAATATTACGAGTCCTTGTCTTTTTTATGAATAATGATCGGAAATTTGCGGTGGATTCATTCTCTCTGATGCAAAAACAAAAATTATCAGACGGATGCTTACTAAATCAAAAGAAGATTATTGTTGTGATAAAACACTTACTTTCTTATATCATATTATTGCTAATTAGCTAATAAGTACATCTGAGCATGATGCATCTGAATTGCAAAAAGAAGGTTGTCTCCTCTTTAGATGAATGTAGAGTTCAGATGCTTCAAATTGCAGACTAATACCTACCTGTCAAGACAACACACATCTGATCTGCCCAGGTCCCATAATGGCAGGTAGCCAGTCGTAGGTTGTGGTAATATTCATCAGACTGTACCGATAAACTCATTTAAGGTAATAAAAAATACCTTAATATGCAAATACAAATTGAAACAAAGACATTGTTTTCTTGCATTTGAAGTTTTGAACAGGCACATGAACAGGATAACTATCTGATCCACCTTAAGTTATTATACATAAAAAAAAAAAAAAAAGATGCCATAATGGGAAAAAAGCCAAGGTTTTGAGGTATGATGCAGGTGGATTTAAAATGTCTTCACATTAAACACCCTTATGATCTATAAGTTTGACCTGACATGCCTAGCCTACCAATGAACACTTCACAAAATACTCTAAATGTATTGCTTTCAGAAGATATATGTGGGCACATTACAAACTTACGTCAGTAAATGTCTAACAAATTGCAAATCACATGCAATAGTTATCTTATTTGGCAAAGCCTTTTTGTTTGGTAATAAGATATTATTGATCATGACACATTATATCAGTGCATAACCTAAAAAACAATTGCAGAGGGGCCAATCACTAGACCAGTTGAGTAACTTAATTGACATCCTCTAGGACCTATACTGAATACTACAGCCATTTAATCTAAGAAAATAGGGAACCCAGATATATATTAATTCTTCATCGGGAATCTTAACAATAAAAATTGCTTTAACGAGAAGATTGTGAAAAGGAGTAAATATATAGTTATTTACAATCACTCTTTGGTGTAAACATAGAAGGATAAGACAAGATTATGCTGTGATTAACATTGAGTTATGGACATTAAATGCACCTATTTTGGAATGTAGAAAAGAAAAGAATAATCAAGGATAATAACTCTTTCAGTTGAATTTAATTTTAAATTGTTTTTTGCAAGGTTATTGCAATTAATTAAATAATTAGTCAATAAAAAACAGTTTGAAATCAGATTTGTTGCTTTTTAGTGCTGAGAACAAGGAAAAATAATTATATTAAGAGTTATGTACGTACTAACTCAAATTATACTCTCTTCACATCAATGCACATAAATATTGAAGGCGTGACCATAAACATTGCGCAAATTGGTGTGCTTATGACCTTAAGAAGAGAAACCACAACTTTTTCACCAGAGGAAATAACATTGAGAACAAGCATCGAAAGATTAGACACTCTACTACACCTAGAGATGTTTTCCTAGGTCACATCAATAACCAGTTCCAATCAGAAGTTGACAAATTGCATTGAAGCAGCTGGTAAGGTGAAAAAAATTTGTGGTTTGCGCCACATAATTAGGTAAATATTTCAAGAGCCGCTAAGAACACCTGAAGGCAATATCCTTTCGCGACTAGAAGCAAGCTCTCACAAGCAAAGCAGGAAGGCAACAAATACTAGTGGTAGTCGAATAGCGATAAGATAGATTAAGAAAGTAAGCATTGGTTCGATAACTGAAACCAGCCTTTTGCAGGGCTGGAGGCCGAGTCATGTCTTCAGCCAAAACTTTAGATGACATACTACGTTCTTTAAGCAAAAGAACAAGCACAAATATTTCCTCAAAAGATAGAAATCTGACTACTAATTAATTGTAATAAGGTGCTCGATCATGACCGAAACACCTATGGATTGATCCCTCGAGAGAACCAGACATGATGATATATTTTTTTTCACCTCCTTGAGGTCTTAGGCGGACATAAGATTGGGTCGAGTGCTACAAGGCTGTGACCGATTGTAATGGTTAGCGATACCACGAACCACTAACCAAAAACCGATCGCATGACATATACCGCAACTAGGAACAAAAGCTGAGAGTCGGAAGAAGAAGAGGTAGCAAGACCTGATGGCGTTTCCCCGACCGCGGAGTTCGGGCGGGAGCTTCCGATCATTTACGGCATCGACAACTGATGCTAGACGGTGAGAAGCCTTCTTCGGACAAGGCCGCGAAGACGGTGAAGAAGAGGATGTGGCGGCGGATCCTGCAGAAGAGGGGTCGGGATCGGCCCAGGAGAACGACCAGAAGGGACGGAGAACGACACGGAGGGAAGGAAGACGATAGGTGGAGATCTTCCGGCCACGCGGCGGCGCTGCTAGAGCTCCGAGCATCGTGAATGCATGGCCGTGGCGGTGGATCCCCAATGAGACCTAGATGCCATCGCGACTCGACGCAGACGCAGTCGTGGCCAACAGGCCATCCCAGGCCAGGCACGATTTGGGCCGTCACGCTACTCGGCTTCGCACTACTCTTTATACATTTGAGCCGTGTCGTCCAACTTAAACCGGTACAAATTGGGCATCCGCGAGGCTCACAAGCCCAATAGGCCCAATTACCATGTATAGTTAAACAAAAATAATTCATTAATTTTCATTCTTTAAATAGAAACTATATTTTAAAAATAATTCATTAATTTTCATTATTTAAATAGAAACTATATTTTAAAAATAATTCATTAATTTTCATTATTTAAATAGAAACTATATTTTAAAACTAATTCATTAATTTTTCTCTTTCCCTACTATTAAAAATGAATAAAAATTAACTTTTTTTATTTTAGGAAACATAAAGTAAAGATTAACATGTATAGTTAAATAAAACTTTTTTTGTCCATTCCTCATTGAATAATTATTTGAAAATCAATTTCACTTGCCTCTAAAAGTTTCAATCTCGTACAATTTGCAATTTGTTGAATTTTAAAATTTTAATATATTTTGCTATTGTTCTTTAAAAAGATTGGTGTTTCGTCCATTGTTTAGCATAATTCTATTTTTATTTATCTCAAAATAGTCTAATTTTTTTTATCATAATATAAATGACCACCACTTTGTACAAGTTAGCTAATGTTAAAATGTTTAAACGGCACTTAAGTTAAAGTTAGTTCTTTTAGATTAAAGTGGCCCCATCTCATAATTTATGAAAATAGTGGCCCTATTTTGAAAATTGATGGTACATTTATGTAAAATTGCTAAAACAAATAATTAATAAAAATGACACTATCAAATGCTTATATTTTTGAAATTTACTATTTATTTATAAATATTTTATTAATTTATAATTTTATACTTACCACACAATAATATGAAGCCAAAGTGTATACTGCGAAAATTATTTTAATAAAAAAAAATATTTGATAATAGTTTAATTTAATGACAACAAATGATTTTCTTATTATATATGCATAACAAATGCTTTTCTTAACTAATTAACAATTATTTTTTTTATTAATAAGGAATACTCTTTTTTGAAATCCTATATCTTCATATTTCAAAAGTAAATTCTAAACAAAAATGTACCATATTTTTCAATCTTGTAATGCAACTATGCCTTCATCATTGATACTATTCCTCCTAACTTATGAATTGTACTAATGCCTTGGCAATTCTATTTTTTTCATGTAATATAATGACATTTCCTCAAATCTTATTAGCCACATTGTGATAGTTATTTCAAGAATAATTATTACTTAAAATTTTTTTAATATGGACGTGGTGCTGTTATCCAACTCTTCTCTCGGGTGAGGATGGTTTGTCAGTGCATGTTATCAATTGGTGGTTAATATCTTCATGGCATTTACATTTTTTATCATAATCCTTATTAATTGCTTATAAAACGGAAAGACCATAATGCTGTCCTACCTTTTTAATTAGTAATGATTTTACATCTTGAAGGCTTATAGGCATTTCGGCATTTCTTAATTGATGATCATTCCAGAGTGAATTTTTATTAAGCATTTCAAGCCATCTGTTGAGCAAATATTTGGTGTTAATAAAATTTATCAATATTACCAATACCATCAATAATATTGGTTTGATAAATTTTTAATTAACTCAAGGTGACAAAATATGCTCTCAGAGAGACGGACAATTGAGCACACACTGACAAAAGCTAAGGAAACTGCTTAAATCCATAAATGTTTTCATGACTTCGTCACGACCATGGAATCATTGGTAATATGTTTGTACATAAAGTTGCTCAGATCACAAGAGAAGTCACAGAAGGCTAAGTTTTATTCTTTCTTGTCATGTTGTGTAGCAGATATCTGAGGCTCGACTACCGGCTGTGTCTCGCCTGAAGCCTGCAAGTGGGCCAACGATCGATAAGAATCAGTGGATGGAAGAAAAAAAAGAGAAGATAATACTAAGGCAAGGCGTTAGTTATAAATGACTTGGTTTCATAGTTCAATCATATAAGAGCAGTATCTAATCTACTAATCTATAAAGGGTCCGCAATGGTTAAGCTAATAATGCTTATCATAGATGTCGGCAGCAAAATGCAACTTCAAAGAAAGTGAATGGTCAATATTCCAACCGACACTCACATGTCCACTTTCATAAATATAATGCCAAATTTTATGTTATGCTACATTAAACAAGAATGCTAAAGATATCGACCCAGTAAGGGAGTTGGTACTTCACAGATTACAGCCCTTTGAGGAGAAAAAAATAAAAAAGTTTCGTTAGGATAAGTTGGGAGATAAAAAAGCTGAATCCCACAAATGCAATATCTTGCTGTTTTCATGCCTTGTAGAACTGTAGTAGGCCTTGGTATCACACACATTATAGTTATTTTTTTAAGTGAAGGCATGCCAACGAATTCTGTTCATGAATGGTTAGTTTTTTTCTTTTACACAGCCTAACATCAGAGGTGCCCGATCAAAGAAAAGGGAGATCCCCTTAACGTAGGGGAAAGAAAAAGGAATCCGAGGCTGGAAGCTGATGACTAAGGTCTAGCATTATCTATTCCAATTGCATGAGAAAGGTTTGGAATGCCGTGAAAGTAAAATATACATTTCTAGATCTATTTTGGAGTAACCGATTGTTCGTTTTCTTCCTGAATCCACCACCATCTGCTGCACCCCCCAGGATAGGGCGCTTGAGAGCGCTCCCCCTCCCCTCCCCTCCTCAAGTGAGGGGTCTTGTAAGAAGGGGGGACTAAGAAAAGATGGTTAACAGTGCATGACCAAATAGACCACGTCAGCACCTGAGGATAGGGTAACATGGGAATTTAGCAATTTTAGCAAACAAGAAAGATGGCCTATAGTTGCTATGTAGGATCCACTATGGAGACGATGAGGATGTGTGCCCAATCACTGAAACCTTCACTAACAAAGAACATGCCCCCTGACAATATTAGACAAAATAGATGGAGTACTATCAAGAAGTTCAGAAGCAACACTTCAAGGCCATCATCCAAGAAACAATGAATAAATGGTGTGACAATTATATTTAAAATACATCCTTGAGCATTGACAACTCAACTATAGATGAGGACACTTAGCTTCGAGTAAAATTGAAACAGCAAATGTAGATTATGGAAGTCTGTAAGGAACGGTAGAGAGAGAGTCACCACCACCATTTTGCCATGACACCCAATTGTGTCATTTTGGTTCAACGATTCCTAGCCACCCTTACCTTTAGATCAGCACACATGGTTCCACGGCATCTCATTCACATGCTTAGAACAAAGTCCAATTGTAAGATTTAACCAATCTTATGCAAACGCTTCAAATCCGACATCAGGGTTTGAAATAGACTAAAAAAAGAGGATGAAAGGGTGGCTGAGAGGGCACTATTAAAGAAGGATTCTCTACCCACCATAAAGGAAGTGTCAAACATTCCCTTGAGCAAGTTTAACTTTCCCATCTTCCAAAAAGCAGGACTCGGGTCATGATGTCTAGGTTTCTTGATCCTAGTGAATGACCAAGATAGGTTATGGGAGACGTGACATTTGGAGACTCTTTTTTTTTAACTAGGGGCAAAGTGTATCAGTTGAACTCATCTTTGAGTTTATCTTTGGCCCTGAGTTGAATTCATTTTGAAGTTCAACTTTGGACGTAAAGAGATCTCAGAGAGGAGAATGGAATTCAAGTTGAAAATGAAGAATTTGAAGTCTTCCAAAGATCAGTGTGTCAGTAGATTTGACCACTTCATTCAATAAGGTCATGCATGGCTCATAGAAAGACTGTTCCTTTGTGCATTCGTCAGGGTAGGAATGAAGAGGTTATCCATCAAAAGGAAAAGGTAGAGAGAAGGGGGTTCCTTGATAAACACCTCTTTTGCAACAAAACCATTTATACTCCTATTTAGTTACCGATACAAATAGTACTAGACTATAGGAGAAGATCAATCTAGTAGATCTATCCCGAATCACATCCCATGTGCTTCACGGCAACTAAACCGGAGTCATTTTGGTGCCCAACCTGCCCCAAATGACAATTGAGTCTTGGATCTGCCACAAGAAGATAGCCAATGGCTATCAAATTAATAGTAAGAGGTTGAGTCTATAATGCTTATGAAGGAGACAAAGGAGATTACAATCTCCTATGGTATTTCATGAGACCATTTATCATGTCAATTTAAATTAGCTCTCAGAACCTACAATGGAGCAGTCAAAAGATATGTTCTTAGTTGGTAGTTAAACCATCTCATCTTTGCTCTTTGCTTCCACTACATATTTTCATTGGTAAGCTAGTCATCTAGTGTCTCTTGAATGGATGACTCTTATGCCCTTATAGCATGTGTAAGGGAGCAAGCTTTTACTAAGCAAGCAACGTGAATGATTAAATTAGTAAATGGATTATGAAATCATCTTATGCTCACTGCTTTTAATGATTCCATCTTTTACGCATCACCTGTAGACTCTTACAATATGTTTTCTAGAGGAGAAAACTAAAAAACAATAAATATTTTCCTTCATTTCCTTGGAGTGCTATAGAGGAAAAGACTAAAAAAATCAATAGAAGACTGAGGTGTTTATCCTTGAATTTCATTTTGGACAACATGTAGGAAACTAAGTAAAAACACATGAAAAGATAAAAATATCAAACATTAAACAACTCGTATTTCTAATACCCTAAGTGTTAGGCCCCGGACTCCCCGGTTCAGCCCAAAGCCAATGGACCAAGGTCAGACCCAAGCCCATGAAGCCCACACACGCGGCAACAGACGAGGCAGTTGGTCAACACCCGAATTTGGGTCAACGCCCAAATTCGGATACAGAGGTGGCATGACGAGCGGGGCGGCTTCGTCTTCAGCCACGCAAAACTCGGACGCAGCGTGACGCCTCTCCCGGACGACTCGGATAGGGACGACGGCTTAAAGGGGAAGCGGCCTCAGCGAACTCGTGCTCAGTGGAGAACTCGGGCGGGCGCACTCGAAGAAGTGGCGTCGGATGGCTTCAGCGAGAAGCTCGGACGCGACTGGCGACTGCGAACTATGCGAAGGACGCGGCTCCGTAGGCTTCGAAGTCCTCTGATCTATAAGAGAGCAGAGGAGCTGGCGATCAAGGGGCTGAAACTAGAGAGAGATCCGGGAACGAGTTGGAGACCACGATCGGCGAGCAGATCGAACCTGGAAGCAGAGAGCGCCACCGGAAGCGAAGCAGCGGAGAGCTGTGCGAGCGAGTGACTGTAACCGACAGAGGTCGGTGAGGGAGGGTTAGAGGGGCGTCTAGGGTTGTCGACGCAGGGAGAAGTTTTGTAGCTTGATTAACGAAGGATTAAGAAGCTTTCTTCTCCACCGATTCCCTTCCCCTGTTTCTGTGCTTGGCGACTGTTCGGGGCGGCAGCAGCAACTGAGGAAGGAGGTCGGCGTCGCCCTCTTCCTCCAGACACTTCCCCTCTTTCAGCTCCTTTCCTCTTCGGTGGACGCACGAGCGCAGCGGCGCTCGGCAGACGCAACGACGCGGGCGGCATCGAAACGAAGAAGACGACGCGCGGCGTGAAATCGGAAGCGCGAGGCGGAAATCCTTCGTCGAAATTGATTCGAGCAGCTGACATGTGGTGACGTCAGCACAAACGAAATTCAATTACGAATTTCAATCGAAACAGTGGTTCGGCACGGTGGACGAAAACCTGAGGCTGACGTCACAGTGACGTCAGCAAACCGAATTAAATCGAGTGAAGCGGCGATTTGCGAAGTTGACCAGTCAACGTCGATTTTGACCAAGTTGATCCGTGAGGTAATTTGATTAATTAGGGTTTCCGTTCGGTTTTCTGAATTGGGGATCGATTTCGGCCGGGCTAGGGTTAGGGTTTTTGAATTGGGGGTGATTCTGCACCCGGGGAAAACCTAATCCTGAGCGGCAGTGCACGCTCTGGTGTTCCGCCGGACGGCTCTAGGAAGCGGATAAGCGCCGTTTTTAGACCGGTCCGACTGGGGCGTGACACTAAGTACTTGCTGCTTTATGGTAAAGATCACAGCAAGAGAGAGGTATAAGTGTCTCATCAAAGTTAAAGTTTAACCCAATCTATTTTCTTTCCCTCAAAGGAAATATAATGAAGGAAATTTTTTAGAATTCTCTATTCCAAAGTTACATTTTCTGATTTCATTTTTCTTTTCTCTCTAGGATACATAGTATTAATGTCTAGTCAAGATTGTTAGGATTAAGATCATAACTAGGGTTGGTATAATAGTTGTACATATCAATACTTACCGTGTTGGACTGATACACTAGTATCTGACTGAAATGAAAACCTTGATTTGATACTTAAAATCAAATACTAACATATGTATAATACAGACCTTAGCAATACAATATAGATTCTGGCTTTGCTACTATGGAGTTCTATGCAACGGTATGTTTTTCATATGCAAGCAAGCCACGTGCTGTTCTTCTACACGCAACAAAAGAAAAGACCAAGATGAATCAATTTTAGGGTAGGATTAAGTGCAAAACAACCAAAAAAAATCTTCTCCTGCTCTCATCCTGTCCCCAAAAGCTCCCACTACTTCCACATGTATGTAGCAATCATGGAAGATGACGCCCTTGAAAACTAGTTACAACCCCTCTCTTGACACCTCCTTACCCTCCTCCACCCAATGTTGCCCCTCATTGGCCCATACTCGTTCCTTCCCTCATCTATGTCACCAACACTACCGCTGTAAGCTTCAACTCAGTCAGGACTCGGGAGGGATCCCTCGTTGAAACCTCACCGATGCTTGTGATGTCTTTGAGGAGAGTCATCTGGCTCAAAAGCACCAATAAAAGCTTGTCTAAGAGCTCCACATGAAGTATTGTGCTTGGGTTAAGGCAATCCTTTTCCCACTTTGGCAGAGGAGCAATGACTAGCTTCGGTCCATGATGGTCCACCAGATTCAAAGTCTTTGCAGGATTTAGGCATGGAGGAGATGTCCAAATGAATCTATTAAAATAGTATACTATTTAAAAATGGTGGATTCGAGAATGTTGGAAAGTGCTATAAGAAGGGAGGAATGATTTGGGAGTATTAAAGAATGGGCTTTTAGAGGGTGGGAAAAGTTGGAATGAGGTTTGGTGAGGATCATGTCCAGTTTAAACAATGCAAGGGAGTATCTATTGTGCTTCAGCTTCTAGCAAATTGTTTAAGAAGTGGTAGAGCAATCAATTAAAGTTCTCCAATTAGGTCCTCGGAAGCAGGACTGCTTTATGGAATTCCTTCACATCTCCTTTGACTAAATTATGGTACTTGAATCACATCACACAGTCAATTGCACTGGTTCGCAACTGCTTAATTCCTCCCAAGACCCAATGCTTTGGTCTGTGAGGACCACATACATTTGAAATGGTAGCCGGAATGTTTGTGGGAATGGGAGATTTAGGGTCTGGCAGAAGGAATAACCTCTCATATTAGATTAATTGAGAAAGAACGAATCTAGATATTTCATGAGAAACATACAACAAGGAATCTGATTTTGACAGTATTTAAATTCCATGTTAAGAAAGAAGCGCTGATAACATACTTCAACATTCTTTTGGGCTGTAGGCTTGTATGGACAAGCAGGTGGCACCCTTTCAGGCTTTCGATATTCCCAGCCAAAAAGTTGATATATTTTACCCTGTTTGTTAAGAACACATGATTAGTAAGTTAAAAAAGAACACATCAAAAGAACCAGGTTTAGAAAGAGTAAAGGTACGTAATTATCTGAAGTACTGGAGTGCTACTGAATTGATAAAAACAGTTCAATTATATTTACCTCTAATCATGTCCAACATGGATTTCCCTTATACAAACCACATGCAAGAAATTAAAGAATCATATTATAGACTACTGCATAACAATCAACTAATTAGGGAACCAGAAATAGTTTGATTAGAATGGTGTGCCAGGGAAGATAAAATGAATCTGCAAGTGCATGTGTGGCGATGTTCCCTGGTGCATTCAGCTATCACAGCACAGGTCCCATTGTCCAGAGAAATTCAAAATAAATTCTAATTTGAATATTTATTTTTACATTATCCAAATGTGTATGCCTTTCTAAAATTAACTAAAAGAGAATATTCTGCTAGGGTTGTAGAAAAACATTGTCCTTGCATGCATCTTGTTGGTTATATCTAAAGCAAAGAGAAGATAAAATAACAATAGAAGTATAGATGTACACAAATTTGATAAAACTACAGATTGTTAACATTAAGAATAGGAAAATTGTTTCTTTCTAGATACAGAACTGTAAAAGTAACAACAAAAATATTACCTCTGTTAGGATTCAAGGAATCCTCCTCAAGCCGCCAAAGCGACGAGTTCCTCTCACAAGAGACAAAACAAAACCCTAACTACCCTCCTCCTTCCCTCACACCCCCTCAAGAACCTCTCAACTTTCCCCCTGGGCCTGGGCTAAGGCCCAGTCCGTAACAACCTCATTCTAAAATTTCAAACACTTAGCAAACATCCAAAGAAAACTTCATAAGAATTCATAATTAGTTTCGATCTTTGTTATAAATATGCACCATTCTTTACCTCGGAATTCAAGATAGTACCTATTTTCCATTAATAATAAGTAGCATGTACAAAGTTTTTGACCAGAATGTAATTGTTCCAGTAGTTATTTTCAAGGAAAATTAATAATAACCAAGTATGTAATCGAACATATGGTATAAAAAATTCCTGTCATACGAAGCACAATTTAAAGGATGGATCACGCCGAAGGCTGATATGGGAGTGACATTCATGACATGTGATATGGTATTCTACACCTCAAACATGTTAATTAACGAAGGTAATGTGCCGGGTTGATACAGGAAATAGTTGTAAAGGATACAAGTACTAAAGAAACCAAAATATTAGATAATTGAAGGGGCGAAACTCAATTTACAAGTAAACGCTAAGATAACAGCCCAGCGACGGAGGCTAACTGTTGTTTCCTTTCTTTTTCAGATCAATGAATTAAACAGGTGACATGATTCCAGATTTCCAGAATTAAAAACCTGAACCTTTTTCAAAAAGAAAAAGCCTCTGGGCCGTCGATATGAACATTCATAGGATACCAGAACTGTGTTTTGTAGGGGAATAAGAGACTAATCGAAAGTTGAGAAAAAAAACATAGATAGGATAAACTTGAATAGGACGATGAGACGATCAACGTTGGAAAATTTATATTATTTTTGAAAAAAATACCAAATATTACCACTCGAAAGATTCAAATAAGAAACCCTAACTAGCGAACTTACAAAAGAAAAAAAAACACAAAGTCAGAATATCAGATTTAGTGTTCTGGAAATCTAATAAAGAATCAGCAACACAACTATCACCCACGATCACCAAGAAACATTCCACGGAATCATTAATTAGAAAGAAACACAATCGAATCAAGAAAATTTGGAACATCACCGCCCAGGAACCAAGAATGAAACACGAGATCAGATAACTTACCATGATGAAATAGAAGAGAAGAGGCAACGCGTTGATCACGGGGATCAAGAACAGGGGCAACAAACACGCGACGCACACCTGCAATTCCGATTACGGAGGTGCCAGACCAAATCACAACAAAATAAAGTGAAACTTTAAGAATTTGGACGAGAAAAAAAAAACAATCTGAACAATTCGAACTCACCATTTTCCAAGCGATCCTTTCGGCTCCTCAGCGCTGGATCTCTTCTCTTAGGTGCTCGAAGAATCGAGATTTCGAGAGATTGACTGCTGAAAAGTGAAAGCTTCCACTGAAAGCAAAGAGCTACCGCATATTTATTGTCATATATTAAACTTAAATGCGTACTTTTATATTTAGCTAAAATGATAAAAAAAAAAAATTAAAAATACATAAAATAAAATCTAATTTAATTTATTCCTCTAATTATAAAATTGATAAAATAATATAAGAGATTAAAAATGGTAATATATAGGGTAAATCAAACAAATTAGCCCCTAAATAGGTAAAGTATCCGTATTTTTCATACAGATAATCCTAATCTAGATAATTCTTTTATTATCCATACCTAAATAACTATATTAAAATTTTAACTACTCATCTAATACCTAAACAATATAAATACCTGTCTTAAATATTTATCATATTAAATTTCAACCCAAATATATGATTGTAAAAAAAATTTAGAATTTACATGTACAAAATCTTTTTGTGTTATAATATGCACAAATTGGGGCTAAAAGTCTTCCACCGCAATCCCTCTGTATGACTGCTCTCATGGGATGTAAGTTCATGGGATGTAAGTGAGAACCTATCTCATATATAATAATAGAAACCCTAGACTACTCCTATCAAGTAGAATAGTTTTTGAGTACAGAATTCACAATTTGTTAATGATTATTTAATATGATTCCTTTTAAACTCATAGGCTACAGGCTGTCTTTCATATTCAATAATGAGTGTGTAGCCTTTCATATTCAATAATGAGATGTTATATGCTCATTAATCAATTAACAAATGCACTCACAAATCAATTGATATTAGACCAAAATTTCAATATTCTCTTACTTGGTCAACATTAATTGATTAATTATCTAAAAAATTTATAAAATAATAATTATTTGTAAGATATATATATATATATATATATATATATATATATATATATATATATATATATATATATATATATATATATATATATATATATATATATATTAAAAATAATTTTGAAAGAAAGATGCATTTGTTAATCTTGATAACACCTCATTCATCCTTGTCTAATGCAATTACCAATATTGAATCATGATACAGCCCGTTGACTATTAGGAGGGAGTCTAAGTTGATACTCGATTAAATTGTTATGCCCCGATAAATAACTCCATTTACTTAAATATGACAATTTGGCATGATAAAAAATATACTACAAAAGTTCATCCAAAACTTATAAATTATCATAAGAATTCAAATATCATTAAATCACAAAATTCCCGTAACAAAATCTCAAAACCAAAACCATGTTATTAAAATTATATCTTCTGATGTACTTACAAAATAAGATAAATTAATATCATCCACAATAAAACGATATTATGCAAGTTTATAAAAGCTATCAAAACTCATAACTAAGTATCTGACTATTCAACTATAAAAATAAACATAAACGAGCTATAATCAATGTTTGTCTCAATAAAAAATAGAAAATATGTAGAATCACTAGACACTCTCCTAGAAAGCCTCTAGTCTATCTACCCATTTCTAGATTGCACTTGATATATGCAAATATATAACACAAATCACATACATCATATCTTATCAAAATGGAGCGATTCATGGTCATAAAATTTGCGTTACGGTTCACATTCTAATAAGAGTGGTTCCACCCCCAAGCTCCAAAAGTGGAACGACTGCTATCAAACAGTCTGACAGTGTTGTGTCTAACACTTGGAAACTCCAGCATTACCCAAAGGACAATCTAGTAGTAACCCTAACTAGCAACCATCAATAGTCCACTATACAGTCGGCGCTATGGCGCTATGGTTTAATACGTGACGTCACCGACAAATCTCCAACCTCCACTTACGACGAGTATGCTTAAAGCATATAATATCAAATCTCAACACACTATATAAATATTATGTCTCAAAATATGTATATATAACAACAATAATTTTTTATAACTGGATGCTCACATGTTAAATATAATATTCATTAAAATTCTCTTTTCATGATAACAAATTCAAAAATCAATCACACTACTATATGTATCAATGATCTTAATGAGGGCAAGAAAGGAACAAGAATCAAGTCAATAGTAGAAATAAAAGCTTTAGTGTCTAAGCACGAGGCTTAACACTGTACAAGAAAGAAATAGAATATAGGATCCCTACCTGAAAGTGAAATCCTCTATCACAAAATAATTCATTGATACTCACACCTCAAGCACGTATAGCCCCAAGTCTAGAACTGAGTTACCTTATAATAATGCATGTCAAGAAAAATAATATTTATTACCATCTTTTTCTAACCACCAAGCACATCTGAAAAACATATTTCTACCCTTAATGCTTCTAATCACAATTTCATAAATTCATGATATTCCTATCTTTATCCCCCAAATTATCACATTGATAATATCATCATAATCAAATATACTTAATACCATATGATATTTAACCCTATACCCGATCATCATAAAATTAGGATAAAATACTATATAATCCCTATGAATTTACCAACTATACATCTGGCATTATCATTTAAGTAAAGTTAAAAAATTAGGGTTAATCCACTTACTTGCCCTAACAACCAAATCAACACAAGGAAGAAGAAAGAATTGTTGGCACACACACTACTCATGTCGCCAGAACATTGCTCGTTGGACATTAAGCACTGCCGCCAGCAAGGGAGGAGGCGCTAGGATGACGAGAAAAAGGAGAGGAAAAGAATGGTGGATGCCGTTGCACGCTCTCACCTAATTTTATGGCAACTGTTTTCACGACCATATTCAAACCCCTAGTAGCTCAGGTTCTAACTCCGCAACCTCTACCACGACAACCAAAGGTCTTTCCACCTCTTATTCTAGGAGGCATCCTACAAAGTTAAGAAAACAAAAAGTATAAGAAATACCTATATAATATAAGCATAAAAAAAATCAGATTATTAAATCATAATATAGTCCTAAGTACTTTAAACCTTAATTCCTTAGGGCTTAATCTCACAATCTTAGTATCCTTATAAACCTACACCTCTAATACCTCAGCATGCTAGTCATTTAACATAGCATTTGATCATTCTTCCAAGGGCTAACTTTACCAAAATCATGAAAATCAGAACTAAATTGAAATCACAAATGGCACAAAGAATAATTTCACATAAAGTTAAAGCAATAGGCAAAATATTACAAAGAAAGAAGAAGTACTTGCCTAAGAAGCCAAAATTAATCTATACTTGTTTTCTCCCCTAGGTCTTTCTCTTCTCCTTCCCTAGATGTTCTCTCTGCCAAGTGAGGCACAAGCAAAAGGTGCAATTTCCCTTTTTTTCATATTTATCTACTCATGCATGAAGGATTGAGGTGCATGCATGTGGTAAACTCAAATCTTATGAGGTGGCAAGGTTTTGTCCCTTATGCTATTTTATCTTTAGTTTATTTTCACCTAACTTCACAAGTTATAATGCATCACATATTACTCTCCACCTAACTTCACAGGTTATAATGCATCACATATTACTCTCCACCTAACTTCACAAATCCTCTTCCAATTTTTTTTTCATCACATAGTACTCAAGTTCCTCCACAAGGTAAGTAAAGCACTACAACAAGATCATATTACATAACATTTACTAAAAAAGCACAATGACCATTTTTTTTTTCTTTTATTTTTTTTTTATTTTTGAAGGTATTATAAACTTGATCCATATAAAATGTGCAAAGTTAGACATTCCAATGTAAAAAAGATATATTGGATCTATAAGGTCAAACATAAATTGCATGTCAAGACATGGTAATTTCGTTGAGTTATCTAACACTTGAACCAAATCCACCTAATCAAAATTTCATGTCATCATTTTACTTGTACATAGTTACCTAGAAGGAAATTCAATCATTTTAGTGTTGACAAAGGGGTAGGGATAATTTAGGGCAGTTTAGTCATTTTTTCAAAGTAGATTGGGTTCGAGTTTAGGCTCAAGTTCAAGGTAAGCATCTAAGCAGGATAGAATTATTAGCATTTACAAAAGATTTTATATTTTTAGCGGTGTTCAACTTCTTGAACAGCGATCGGATGACACCTCACTGAGAAAAAAAAACTTAGCATACACCATGAATTAATTCTGTGTAATTGTTCATTAAGAAACAAGGTCGATAAACTCTTCTAAAGGACTCAATATCTGACTCAAAAGAAATATACTTGAGTCTTCTTTACAATGACTTTGATTTCATATGATTTGGGTAAGGGAGTAAAAAGTTATGATAATTTAACTGAAGAAAGGTCAGGTTTACTTCACATAAGGATTCCTAGTCATTTAACATAGCATTTGATCATTCTTCCAAGGGCTAACTTTACCAAAATCATGAAAATCAGAACTAAATTGAAAAAAACTTAGCATACACCATGAATTAATTCTGTGTAATTGTTCATTAAAATATCATCTTCAATGATCGATTTGGATCTCGTTCTTCTGAAATTAATTTCTTATTACAATGCACTAAAAAACAAGTGCAAGTGCCAAATTTGGAGCGATCACTCTAGAAAATTTTGTTTGTTCACCCACATCTGGTACCACAAGAGTGGGAGGTACAGGTGAAACATCTAGAGTAGTAATTGTAGGTGGAGCAGGTGGGATAGGTGGAATAAATGGGGCTTCATAGCTACTTCTTCTCCTAATAGGGACACTATTTATACCCTACCCAGTGGTGGATTTAGGACCCAAAGGTATATGGGGGCAATAGACATATGGAAACAATATTAGTAAGATAAAAAAAAATTAGTGGGGGGGAAATTATAATTTTATGCTTGTAATATTATAAACATACACATATATATTCATAATTCTAAGAATTGAGTGGGTTGCCCCCACTCTCCTCCATCTGGTACCAGATTATTCTAAAATACTACGCAACGGTGATCCTAAAATTATCTCTATAATATTTTGAAACATTACAAATAAATAAATATAGTATAAAAATAGCTTATGAAACTTTAAAAAAAGTCATGCGCAAATAGTCAAAAAAGAAGAACATAAAGGTAGATGATGATACTTTTTAACTCCTGGATAAGGATATTATAGAAAAATATCCTTTTACTAGATTCACTATAGATTGTCTAAAGTTGTAATCTAACCTAGATTGAAATATTATCCATATCTAAGTTTTTCTATCACATAGACCTATTAGACTTAATGTACATGATTGAGCAAAGCTGATCGAACATCTTGCAACTAGATCCACATTCCCTATCATGATTGCAAGGAAATCCATGTAGATGTTGGAGAATTAGAGTTGCTTAAGTCTTGTCGTCTTCATTCCAATAGAATTACAAGAATGATTCGTCAAGAGGCACACATATTCTTCTTTCTAGAACCACTTCCATCCTCGTTGACTACTAAATTATCAAAAATATAAATCAAGTAATTCACCTTCTATCTTTTTCATTATAAAAAAATAGAAAAATTGAATGGCACGCCAGACATGCTTGAGTGCTGGTCTCAGATGCCAATTATGGGAGAGAGATGCCAATTCTGGAGAGAGATAGTAAGAGAGAGGATTGTGGGCCGTACATGAAATCTAAGAGCTGGTCCAAGAGATCCAAGGTTTCGATTGCCAGTCTGATGCGTACGTAAATGGCATGTGTCTCCGACATCGCCCACCCGGGAGCAGCCATTCATGCGCAATGGCGGGATGTCGAGATCTAACCAATGAACGAGGAATCTAAGCCCCCACACAGGCCTCATCTCGTCTGTCTTTCCGCCATGAGTGATCCCAAGTAAGTGGGGCGTGCCGGCCTTTTGCTTCCCATTAATTCCACTGATCGGTGGAGGAGTTGGATGGATGGAGCGCAGCTGCGCAAGCAGGCGCACTAGGGGGGGGTCTAAGTTGCTTCACGATCTTTTTGAACCACCTAGGCACCAGGATCTAGCAGAGATCCTACAACGTAGACCTGGATGTCCAAGCCTAGCAGCCGAGATCTAAGAGAGAGTCGTGAGGGATGACATGCTGCCGGAGCTGAATCTTGCGTTGCGTTGAAAGTTGCGTGCACTTTGGAGTAGTAGATTAGGTGACACTGGACGTGACGTGTCGGGGAGCATGCAGAGGGTGGCGGCCACTTACGTGCGACAGTGCCGCCAGAATCTACTGTGGAGACAGCGTGGATTCGATGGCCATTTGGAGCCGCTTTATTATCGGATGAGTTTTAGGTTTGGCACTGTCGAAACTGTGCTTGTCCATTTCAGTTTGGTTTCTTTTAGGTTTGCTCGAGTGGATGTCGCTGACCGTGTGAGCACTAGCCGAACATATTTGGATAATTTGATTTATGAAGCAATTAATTAAATCATTCTTAGCTAAGATTTCAATATATTGTATGTTCTTGTTTAATTGTGGGAGAATGATAAAATTGATGATCAATTTCAAAGAAAAATGAGATAGAATGATGTTTGTAATAGGATTGATGAAGATGGCTTGGGCATCTATTCATTGCACTTGCACATCAAAATATTTAGTACTATTGTTCAAATGGATTTAGATTTGTCGTAAAACTTTCTTCAAAGGAAATATAATTATTGTATTGGACTTGATTTTAGGTTCCGATCGATTGATATGTAGGCTTGAAAACCCGTTAAGCAGTCTTTTATGAGCAAAAAATAATTATTGCAAATTTAGGGTTTTTATCATGAATTTTGACGACGAGACATTTGCTTTTGTGAGTTTTTTTCCATTATTTTTGTGAAAATTTTATTTGAGTTATATTTGGCTAATTATTTTGAATTTTCATAATAATGAAAGAGTATGTTAATTTTGTAAGCTATTATTAACTTGAACAAGATATTTATAATTAATATGGGGTCTCATTTTTTTTAGGTTTCTTAATTACTTGATTTATTTTGGTTTAACAATTGTGAAAATAATTGTAATTGAATTATATAATTATTTTGTAAGTTTACATGAGTTACATTGTATAAGATACTTTCAATACTAGTGATAAGGTATTTTCAATTACCAATAAGGTGTTTTTATTTTCTATATTTTTTTATTTTAAATAAAATAAATGATCCAAGTGTCCCTAAATAATTCTTTTATATTTTAAGTAGAGAAGTTACCCTTAATATATGTTACATTTTTTAGTGAGCCTGTCTTTCAAAAAATTTAAGAAACCCAAGGAGTTACATGAGATTACCTACACAATTGTCCCTTAGATTAAAAGATTACCTACACAATTGTGCCTTAGATTAAAACAGGCACCATTGTGAACATTAGCATTCTTACTAATGTGCTCCAAAATCTATAGATTAGATTATTCTTCTTTTTATCCTACAGATTGAGAGGTTGGGTTGCCCAAAAATTTATGGAACTATAATGTATTTTTTTTCTTAATTTATAAAGAAGATTTACTAATATGATTGAAATGGTATCCATGATATGTTTTATTTTCAACTAAAAATATGAGTTACATGTCTATAGTATATATTTTTGTTATCTTTTCTAAGATGTTTATAAAATTATCAAAAAAAATTATTTTGGATTAAAAAAAGTGATATAAATTATATCTATGATATTTTTTCCATTTTATAAAAAATATGTTGTCATATTTCCTTTGTTTTCCCAATTTATATTAGCTCTTGGCTAATTTTTCATATGGTATCTCTTTAATAAAAAGTACAAGTTTTACCTATTTAATAGATTTTTAGATTTCCTAAAAGTTAAGTAATTTCATTTAAAAAAAGAGAAGTTAAGTAATTTATTTTTTTAAAAAATAAAACTTAAGTAATATAATTTTTTTCAAAAAATTGAAAAGTTAAGTAATTTTATTTTTTTTTAAAATTGAAAAATTAAGTAATTTTATTTTTTTAAAAAAAAAAATTGATAATGTATGATACCATATATAAGGTATTTTTTTTAAAGAGAAAGTATTATCAGATATCAAAAACTGCCTCATAAGAGGCCAAAATACAAGCAAGTTCATTTGCCCAATCCAATAGCTAATTATTATAGGTCATTGTGCCTCTAACAAATTAGCCTAAATAATTAGCCGATTGGACAATCTATATAAAAAAAATAAGCGACAATTGTCATTCTATGAAGCATAAAAGAATATCTCTAACCATATTTTCTTGGAGGGAATTGACAAGAAAAAGAAAGAAAAATACATTAAATATAGTAGCAAAAGTTGGCTAGATTCAATGGTTGCGTTTGGCATAGCTGAAACTTTTAGTTTTTGCTGATTGAAAAAGTACTAGTTGAAAAGTAGCTTATTGGAAAAGTTAAAAGGTATTTGGCTAAACTGTTATACTGGTCAAATTATTTTTAAAAAATATTTAAAAATAATTTTAAATTTAATATTTTTTATTAAAATAATAATTTTGTTATCGTAAAGACAAACGAATATAGGTGTGGACATGAGATGCAAGAAGAAAAATAGTTAGAAAGTAGCCAAAAGCAGCTCCCTCCCAGCTTTTCCAAACTCATGCTGCTTCTAGGTTTTAAACCTAAAAGCAGCTTGTCAAATACTTTAGCTTTTCAAAATTAGCTGTTTTGACGAGCAAAAGTAGCTAACTAGCTATGTCAAACAGGGTGAATGTGTTTTTCTTTCTTTCTTTCTTTTTTGTCTGTGAGACTGTCTAAGGAAATAGGGCTTAAGTGTGTTGAGGACTATAGTGGGCGGAGGCCTATTCTTGTCTTCAATGAGTTTGATAGCATATTAATAGTTAGATTCAAGAATGAAACCTTAGTGGAGTAATCATCCTTATAGAGTAGTTTTGATGGCAAAGAGCTTCAAATAGTTCAGTGGGGAATCCAACAATAACAATGAAGTAAGATCTATTTGGCTCGCCAATAAGATAGCCAATCCATACTTTCTAAGTGCCAATTTGGTTCTGCTACGCTATAGTAGCTGCGCTGTAACTGTAGAACTTGTTGTTATAGTTTTTTATGAGTGTTTGTTAGAGCTGCTGTGCTGTTACTATTGTTTTAGTATTATTTTATATTTTAAATATTGTAATTAAATAATAATTACACATAAGGGTGTATACATTTTTTATACAAAAATAAATTTTAATAAAATATTTATTTATTTATTTATTTATTTATTTAATAAATTTTAATTAATTAAATTATAATATATAATATAATTTGAAAAATATATTAAAATTATAATTATAATATATATATATATATATAATATTTTTATAATTAAATAAAGTTTATTTTTATTATTTAAAATAATTATTAAAAGTAAAATTATTAATTTTTATAAGATTAATAAATAATTAATTATAATTTATTAAATTTTTTTTCATAATCTTACTTTATTATTTATTTTTTAATAATTTTAATTAATTATTTATTTTAATTAATTAATTTTTAATATTTCTAATTTATTCATTATTTTTAAATTAATTATTAATTTTACAAGATTAATAATCAATTTTAATTTATTAATTATTTTTAAATTAATTAATTTAAAATTATTATATATTATATTAATCAATATATCTTAATATATAAAATTATACTTTTATATTAATCAATATATCTTAATATATAAATCATTATTTTAATTATAATTATAATTTATTTATGTTATTATTTTAATTATTTTTAAGTTATTAGATAAAAATAAATAAATTAATTAACAGCATACCATTTTTATTTTGTTGATTATCTCAATACTTTACCAAATAACTTTTAATATTTTTCAATCTTTAAATCAATAATTTTTCGCAAAAACTAAAAGTTATAGTAGCCCTAAGCTCATTGGCGGAGCCATATATACATGTGTGTGGGAAAATGCCTCACTCAATTTTTAAATTTAGCTAAATATAAATACATATTTATAATACTTTATGTATATAAATTTTGATTTCCCCTACTGAATAAATTTTAATCTTTCTATATTTCCCATAAATATTAATTGCCCTCAATATCCACTAACAACCTGTTTCTTTGGAGAGAATTCACATGAGAGAGAAAAAAAATATAATGAATCTGGTAGCTTTTGCATCTAGATTTATTGTATTTTTTATTCTCCCTCTATGTGGATTGTCTCCAAAGAAACAAGCCATAAACTAGCCCACGAGGGAGTTGATGGGTATTTGTAAGGTATTTTCAACCTTTATAAATTATTTTTTATTTAAATACTTTTTAGTTATTTATTTTTAAAATTTTATTTTAATAAGCAGCGTAGATAATGTAAGATATATTATAAGGCAATTTAAAATTCAATTTTTCTTCCATTTATTTATTTTCAAACATTTTAAATGCCTTTACTCCCTAGAGTAATTAAAAATAGACAATGTGAGCTTTTACCATTTTAATCAATTTAAACCCCAAAAATATGAGTTACTATTACAAGATGAAACAAATTAATAAAGAAAAAAAAGTAATTGAGGTAATAAGAGAAAATCTTATTTCACTTTTGTTTCGGTGATGCAATACAAAAAGAGATGCTCTATTTATAGCATCCCAAAAGATCTATAATTTATGAATTATAATTACCTAAGTTAATTGCTTTACATAGGTTTCAAAATTATAACCAAAGAATATGAAAACCGAAGGTGGATGAATGTACATCCATAATAATATTATTTATAACACTCCCCCTTGGATGTTCATTAAAAAACATGTGCCTGGTTAAAACCTTTACTAGGAAAAATCCTATGAGATAAAAACCAATAAAAGAAAAAGAGTACACTATATTTGTAAATGTCAATTGATATCTTTGAGTCGACGAATCCCAATATGATAAACAAGCTTTTCAAATATTGTAGGAGGAAGTGCCTTGGTAAATAGATCCGCTAGATTATCACATGAACGGACTTGTTGAATACTTATATCACCATTCTTTTGAAGATCATGAGTGAAAAAGAATTTTGGTGAAATATGTTTTGTTCTATCTCCTTTAATATACCCTTCTTTTAATTAGGCAATACATACAGTATTATCCTCATATATGATTGTCTGAATCATTTTTTCTGAAGATAAGCCACAAGTGTTACGTATGTGTTGAATCACAAATCTCAACCAAACACATTCTCGACTTGCCTCATGTAGAGCTAAAATTTCTATATGATTAGAAGATGTGGATGTTATGGTCTGTTTCATAAACCGCTATGATATAGCTGTTCCACCACATGTAAATAAATGACCTGTTTGGGATCGACCATTATGAGGATCAGACAAATAACCTGCATCTGCATAACTAATTAGGTCTTACTTGGGTACTCTTGAGTAAAACAAACCCATATCTATTATTCCTCTAAGATAGCGAAGTATATGCTTAACTCCATTCCAATGCCTTCGCATAGGTGAAGAACTATATCTTGCTAATAAATTAACAGCAAATGATATATCAGGTTGTGTATAATTAGCAAGATACATTAGTGCTCCAATTGCGCTAAGGTATGGTACTTCAGGACCAAGTAGTTCTTCATCTTTTTCTTAAGGTCTAAAAGGATCTTTGTTCACATCTAATGACCGTACAACCATTGGAGTACACAATGGATGTGACGTGTCCATATAAAACCTTTTTAGCACTTTTGCTGAATAAATATTTTGATGTATAAAAATTCCATTACTTAAGTATTCAATTTATAATCTAAGACAAAAATTTGTCCTTCCAAGATCTTTCATCTCGAATTATTTCTTTAAACAAGATATAGCTTTTAGAAGCTCTTCAGGAGTTCCAATAATATTTAATTCATCAACATAAACAACAATTATAGCAAATCTATTTTCAGATCTTTTAATAAAAATACATGGACAAATGGGATTATTTTATATCCTTCTTTTAGCAAATATTCACTAAAGCGATTATACCACACACGTCCAGATTGTTTAAGCCCATAAAGAGATTTATTCAACTTGATTGAATAATCTTCTCGTGAACATAAATTATGTGCTTCAGAAAGATTAAATCCTTCAGGTAGCTTTATATAAATATCATTATCTAGAGAACCGAATAAATAGGCTGTAACAATATCCATCAGATGTAAATCGAGCTCTTCATGTGCTACTAAACTAGTTAAGTACCGAAACGTACTTGCATCAACCACAGGTGAATATGTTTCTTCAAAATCAATGTCGGGTCTTTGTGAAAAACCTTGAGCAATAAGTCATGCTTTATATCTCACAATTTCACCATTCTCATTTCGTTTTCGTACAAAAACCCACTTATATCCAATAGGTTTTACACCTTTAGGTGTATGGACTACAGGTCCAAAAATTTTTCGTTTAGCAAGAGAATTTAATTCCACTTCAATTGCATTTTTCCATTTTGGCCAATCATCTCTTTGTTTGCAATCTGAAATAAATTTTGGTTCATGATCCTCATTATCATTTATTATATCAAGCGCTATATTATATGCAAAAACATCGTCAACGTTGACTTTATGTCGATTCCATTGTAGTCTATTCATGATATAATTTATTGAGATTTCTTTATTTTCACAAATTTTAGTTTCTTGTGTTTCTTCTGGAATTGGAATATTGATTATGTCAGAAGACTCTTTTGGAGTTATTACATCCTCGATTCGGCCATCTTGATTTTTAGCACCTTTTCTTATTCGAGGATTTTTATCTTTGGAACCGATGGGTCTGCTACGCTTTATGCGTACTTGAGACTCATTTGCGATACTAGATTTTCCAATAGGAATATCAATTTTTATTGGAGCATTAACAGCTGGTATATATGACTTAGTTACTCTTTTTGGGTCATTGAATGCATCTGGTAATTGGTAAATGAATTATCTTTTGAACTTCTAATTCGCATTGTTTTGTACGAGGATCAAGATGAGATAATGATAATTCATTCCAACTAATATCTTTTTCCAATTGCTTCTTTTCTCCCCCTAATGCCGGGAAATTTGATTCATCAAAATGACAATCGGTAAATCGAGCCATGAATAAATCTCCTGTTAATGATTCAAGATTAGGGGTGTCAATGGGTACCCGGATTCGCGGGTACCTGACCCGATTACACCGGGTTCAGGTACCCGTTTATTTAAACGGGACAGGTTCGGGTTTGAAATATATTACCCGTCTCGGGTTCGGATTTAAGCCATCGGGTACCCGGTACTCGAACCCAGTTAGTAAAATAAATATTTAATTAAATATTTATAATAAATTAAACTTACCCAAACCGCCAAACCCAAATTGCGTCGCTCTAGCCTGCCATCAACCGTCGCCGCTCTTCCGCAAACCTCTCTCCCTCAACTTCTTCGTCACCGATCTCCTCTCTCCACCTCAATGCTCTCCAGCCATCAGCCTTCGCCGCTCTAGCCTCTCGACGAGGGCGGACGCGAAGGGCGAGCGGGGCGACGGGATCTGAGCCACCTCAACGAAGCTTTATCCGCCCCCTCTGTCCACGCGGCCTCCTCCTTCTGGAGCGTTCATGTCGCCTCCTCCCTTTGGAGCATTCATGCGGCGGAGATCGCCTCCGATCTCGCCACCTCCCACCTGGCATGCATGCTGTCGCCACTCGGTCGGTTGCTTGTGGAAGTAGAAACGTCGGCGTGCTCAGATCTGGCCGCCTACATGATCCCATCGCGAAGGGCGAGCGGGGGTGACTCGACAAGGGCGGCACGAAGGGCGAGCAGGGGTGACTCGACGAGGGCGGCGCGAAGGGCGAGCGGGGGCGATGAGGACGGGCGAGCACCTAGTAGCGAGGTAAGCCCTAAGGTGTAGTCGGGTTCGGGTACCCACGGGTACCCGTTTAGGTAGCCGGGCCGGGTTTGGGATTTGATATAGGTTACTCGACCCAGGTTCGGGTTTAGGGTATCTAAAGTCGTGTCGGGTTCGGGTTTAAGGTAAAACCTCACGTACTCGACCCGTTGATAGCCGGTAAATACACCGTTCCGCAAGTATATGGACTATCGAAGTAATAAATATGTATCGATCCCACATGGACCAAATACCAAGTACCGACTGATTAGATTATCACAAGCTAGACGATCTTTTGCTGATTTTGTAATGACTGCTAAAGTCTAAAGTTAAGCTAAACAAGAACAAAGCAAGGTAATTCAAGAGGAAAGCAATGCAATAGCTCAACTAAGGATCCGAGGATGCAAGGAATCAGGGCTAGGGTCCACCACCTTGAAGTATTATGCATGGATGAAATAACATAAAGCAATCCCTATTTAATATCCTAAGGCGATCCAAGAGTGCGCAAGTCGTCCTCTCTCAAGCGATGCAACTTGCGACTAGGAGCTTTACCCGATTTAACGTCTACCGTCGTAGGACGCAAAATCGAATAAACTCATGGAGTGCCAGATCGTGCATACCATCCCATCATTTGTACATGTTGTCCCCTCTCGGGTGATGCAACAAGATGTTTGCAGGGTTCGACGCATACTCTCGTAATACGCCTACCCAAACAAACCCAAAGAGCACAAAATGGTACGCACTACCCGTACCTAATCAACCACTCTCGTGCGATGATTTAGGTACCCCCACCTAGGCTGTCGAATATCTAGATGTACCTCTCGGCAATACCGGATATCTAAAATGTGAAGGAAATAACAAAGTAAACTTCATTCAAAAGGTGCAACTAGGCAAGGTAAGACAATCTAGGGCTTGCATAATGTCATTCATAATCTACACATAAAACCGTCAAGGGGCTTTCCCAAGCCCTGAAACAAGTTTAAGCTACAATACTCATGACACAAAGTGGAGCATAAATCGTTTCAGTCAATACATCCATGGTACAGAAAATCGGGCGATCGAATAGATAAGGGATGAGAAGACAAGACTCCCTCAAGATGAAAAAGGCCGCTTGGAATGGCTTCCTCTTCCTCTCTCAGGCTATCCTACTCCTTCACGCTCTCGCGTCGAATGGGTCGTCTTCTTATCCAATCGCTCAGCCGCCGCTTGCTTCGTTTGTGTGCGTCCGCCTTGGCCAAAAAATTCCCCATATTCCTTACGTGAATAGGGTTTTTGTCCTCTTCCTCTGTTCTCCTTGCCGAATTCCACTTCTACCCCTGGTTAGCTTTCCATCTGACGTGGATAAGTCGAGAGTTGAAGCCTGGAAAAATCGGCGTCTCGCGACACCAAAGCCACGGGGTCACTAGGTGGACCGTGGTTTTCGCCAAGAATAAAGATTTCGTTGAAAACGGTGGTATTTCCTCGCTCTTTCCCTGAAATGATGCAAAAATACCAAAGAGTGTAGATTCCGAAGATAAAGCAATAATTCCATGCAAATAAGGTGTAAATGCAAGAAAAGTAAAGATATGACAAGGAAAATAGCACGTAAATCTCTATACAGAAATGACTTAACAAATCTCCCCAGACTTAAACTCTTGCTTGTCCTCAAGCAAAGATAAAATGGTACTAAGCTGTAAAGATGATCCATTAGACTTGAATCCAAACCCCTCTAGGATGATGCTAGTACCTATCCGTGTAATGGTCAAGCACCCCACAAATGACAGATTCCTATTAGATATCAAAATGGTAAGCATTGCAACCTAAAGTAAACGTGTTCCACACATAGTTTCCACACCTAATAGTCAATGTTCCGGTTCCTCCCTTACATAGTATGAATCCTTCAAGGTGTTTGAGATGAAAGTAGAAAAGAATGCATTGAAATTTTCCACAAGTGGTGTAAATACATACATACAAATGTTTGGAGTTTTGTGAGAGGATCTTTGTCCTCTTTTTTTTTTCTTTTTTTTTTCTTTTTGCAAAATGTCTCTAGACTTTGCTAGAGAATCTTTTCTATATTTCTCTTTTTTTTTTGTAACAGTCTCTAAACTTTGCTAGAGAATCGTTTCTATTTTGACAAAAGTGGAGGATGTTTCAGTTATAGCAGATAAGTGGGAGGAGGAACCAGTCAATATCACATTGAGTATGGAAAACTAGTAGCATCCCACAATTTAAATAGGTGCACAGCCTGACAATTGTCAATCTTTTAGTTATCTATCACAAGGGGATGAATCGCACTACAATGGATCAATATAAGCAAAAATCGATAGAAATGCAGGATCATGCATATGAATCATACTAACAGCAAAGGATCATGCATATGCATATTCTTCACACTCTTTTCTTTATCAATATTTTTATTATTTTTCCACATCCAGTGAAAAAGAATGTTCTTGGAATTTTTGGATCTAAGATAAATAATTTTTTCCCGTAATGTCAAGTGCAAAAAGATAAATAATTCTTCCGCATAATGTCAAGAGCCACAAACTCAAGTTTTACAAGATTTGATATATTAAATAATATCATAAAAATATAAAACCAAGTTAGATAATATTCAATATTACTTAAATAAAAAAAAGCTAATGATTAAGAAATGAATTAAAGTAGTTGTATCATATCATATGTTAAACACAAAATCAAAAGAATAATAAATAAATAAATATTATACCTGTACGACCTTCTTAGTTAGAGCTTCGTGTTGATAACGTGTTATAAAATAAAATAAAATAATAATAAATAAAATAATAAAGAAATAAAGTAATTGATGTAATAAGAGAAAATCTTATTTCACTTTCGTTTAAGTGATTCAATAAAAAAAAAGATGTTCTATTTATAGCATTCCAAAAGATCTATAACTTATGAATTATAGTTACATAAATTAATTACTTTACATAAATTTTAAAATTATAACCACTTTACATAGGTGTTAAAATTCTAACCAAAGAATATGAAAACTGAAGATAGATGATCATAACAGTTAAAACTTTGTAAAGTATTTTTAAGACGTATTGCGGTAATTTTATTATTTTTCAAATATCGCTTCTTAGTATTTACGGCATTCGACACTCGTGCGTCGATCGAATCCATCTCGCCTCAAGTAGATTTTTCATATTTAGCGGCATGGAGGCAAAGAGATCCGGCAGAGTGGACCCTACTCTCCTCAGCCCCTAGCCCTAGTGCGATCGCCGCTGTCTTGTCGGTCCAATCAATCGCCCCCACAGAGCACCTGCGTCCGAAAATATCAAGTGTTTGTTGTAATGCCTCAACCAAAAGATGTATATAAATTGGCGTGCGAGGGACAATGCCCACAGAACACAAGATCTGACATTACTTGTTCCTAGATCCGAACCGCTAAATTTTATGGGCACGCCACCGCTCCTCCACTCCCTCCCCTAGCCACTTAGCTCGGCCACCGCTATATAAACCCTCCCTTCCCACTGCTCTTCTCTCCTCATTCCTGCGTTTGCGTTCATTTCTTGCCGTGGGTAATCGCTCTCCAACAATGGCGGACCTCGACACTAAGAAGCTGTGTGGCGTGCCGGAGAGGGTGCAGCTGCATGTGGCCATGCTGGCCTTGCAGTTCGGCTACGCCGGGTTCCACGTCGTCTCCCGGGCGGCGCTCAACATGGGAATCAGTAAGGTGGTGTTCCCCGTTTACCGCAACATCATCGCCTTGATCCTCCTCGTCCCATTTGCCTACTTCCTGGAGAAGTAAGAACTAATCAGTGTGAGAATTTGCGAGCTAAATTTTTAGATTATGTGGAGCTAGCGCTTGAGTTGATCGGTTGGTGTTCGTGGGAGTAAATTGCAGGAAGGACAGACCAGCCATGACGCTATCCTTCATGGTCCAGTTCTTCCTCCTCGCTTTGTGTGGGTAAGAAGCGGCAGCTCCACTGTGTGTTTGTCTTCTTCAATCGATCTTTCGATCTGCATCATGTGGTAGATGTTATTAATTTTTCCATGGCAGTATAACAGCAAATCAAGGGTTCTACCTTCTGGGCCTCGAGAACACATCTCCGACGTTCGCCTCCGCCATCCAGAACTCGGTCCCGGCCATCACCTTCCTCATGGCCGCCCTTCTCAGGCAATCTGTCAAACACCTTTAACATGACGCATAACTTTTTGGCCATGTTTAATTTAATAAAGAAAGGAAATTAATTTACCAAGCAGGATAGAGAAGGTGCGGATCGACCGGCGCGACGGCATTGCGAAGCTGGCCGGCACTCTGGCCTGCGTGGGCGGCGCTACCATCATAACCTTATACAAGGGCCCTACCATCTTCGCCCCCTCCCGCTCCTTGACGGCCGACCACTCCACCGTGCCCGTAAGCACATCGCCTGAAGCTACAGCGGTGCTGTGGCTGGCAGACGCGGCGCGGGGGAAGAGCTGGACGCTGGGCTGCGTCTACCTGATCGGGCACTGCCTGTCGTGGTCTGGCTGGTTGGTGCTGCAGGCGCCGGTGCTGAAGAAGTATCCAGCAAGGCTCTCGGTGACCTCGTACACCTGCTTCTTCGGCGTGATACAGTTCCTGGTCATCGCCGCCTTCATCGAGCGCAACGCCGACGCCTGGAAGTTCCACTCCGGCGGCGAGCTCTTCACCATTCTCTATGCGGTACGTACGCACACACGTATATATACGTACGTACTCTTTTCAGTTGACATCTTGACCTGCCTCTCTTTATGCTTACAACCGATCAAGCGTGCGCGCATGCGGCCGCATAATGAATGATCAAGTATTGCTTCTTTTCCATGCATCACATTCTTATTTATTTGGGAATTGGGAGACAAATAAGAACATTTCTTTTAAAAAAATCTTAGGCAGGCATACTAAGATCGTCGGATTTGATAAAAATATGAACTTTAATTTGGCACTTAGATCGTTAATGCTTTAAGATTCACACTTTTGTTAGATTTGATAAAAATACGAACTTTAACTCGGCGCTTAGCTCGTTCTTGATTTAAGATTCACAATTTTTTCAAATCCAAAGCTCAGACAGTAGAAAATTTTCTGCACTTCTGTCTAGCACCGAGGATCATTTGATGAGAGTGACATGTACCCAAATGATGGAAAAGGATCAGTCAGACATTCCTAGAAGGGATAAAAAGCGAGTAGCATGCTTTGAAAGACATCCATTCTTTTTTCCATGCAATTTTCTTGTCTCGTCGATTGCGACTGCCAGTGGAGTTCTAGGTGGCTGCCAATAATCAATCCACTGGGTTTCCCCTTCCCTTTTTCCATTCATTGTTTGACCTGAGTATCTAGTGGAGTTCTTTCAATTATTGTAAGAATCTAGTGGAGTCAATCTGCAAATTAATGAGCGCAGGGATTTGTTGCATCGGGCATCGCCTTCGCAGTCCAAATCTGGTGCATCGATCGCGGCGGCCCCGTCTTCGTCGCCGTCTACCAGCCGGTCCAAACCCTAGTTGTCGCAATCATGGCCTCCGTCGCCCTGGGAGAGGAGTTCTATCTCGGCGGGTACTCAAAATGCATTGGCACATACTGCATATCAATAATCAATCATGTCGTTTTGCTGAGAATATGAACTCCTGATTAATTACCAGGATTATCGGTGCCGTATTCATCATCGCCGGACTGTACCTGGTGTTATGGGGAAAGAGTGAAGAGAGAGGCTTCGCTGCAAAGGAGGCAGCCGCCGCCGCCACCGCCTCCGGTCCTGAGCACGACGCCGCTGTCAGGGCTGCCGCACCTTTCAAGCCTTCGCTCAAGCAGCCACTGCTGCCGACATCGACGTCGTCGGAGAGCAGTGTCTGATAGGAACTTGCTAATTAAGCTTCTCTTGCGCAACTGCGACGACTGATTTGAATGCTGAATTAAGTTGTAAGAGGAGAAAGCTGCAGTACTTGATTAGCAGTGTGCCTAGATATGGAATATTGCTTGAATCTATTAGGGTTTTGATGAATTACTCAGTCAACATCAATTACTCAGCTAGGTTGACTGCTTGAGGTTTGGAAATAGCTATGAGCTGGTTTGACTTCGTGTTTGTTTGCTTCTGCTGTCTGCAACTACTTGTAAACTTGCAAACTAGATTGGCAGCATCTATTTGTCTTTGCGGCTATAAATTTCTTCAGTTGGTGGTAGATATGATTTTTTTTTCACGAAATGATTAATTTGCGCTATATTAAGCCATTTTTCCTTCGAGAGAAAACTGAAAGAGAACCGAAGAGAAAGAAAAAAAAATCATAGGCGGACGAATTTAGATGAAAAAAAAAGAAAAAAATAATCTAGTTTTTCCTCTTTTATCTTTTTCACCAAATTAGGTGGGAAACCCAAGTCCTGTATGTTGCAAATATGATGTAAAATCAGTTAAACATGCTAACAACTATAATTAAGACTGAAGTAAATTAATTGTTTGATAAACACGCACCTGCACCTGCACCCGCACCCACACCCACACCCACACCCACACCCACACCTGCAGCACTCGCACCCGTGACCACGACCCGATAGTTGATTGCCCTTGAATGCCCCAATGGGCTAGGGAAATTTTAACAACTTTTGGGTTTTCAAACTCCGTACATACTCTTGAACGCATCTCACCCTCTCGCTCGCCGCTCTAGTCTCCTCTGACCTTCTTCAATCATTGTCCCACCTTCTCTGGTCGCTGTCTCGCCTCCTCTATTCACTTTATCGCCTACTCCAGTTGCCTTCTTCAATTACCCTCTCGCCCTCTCTCTGGTTGCCACCATGCCAGAGATAACATACCTCTAGTTATTGTTGTATGTGATTTATCACACATAATACTTCTCTTGTTACTTCACGTTGTGCAAAAAATGTTGAGCTCTAGGAAACTGCTTAGATAGTGTAGTCTTGATGTTTGCCAAGCGTAGGACCTCTCTCATACCAGGTTAATCAAGCACACGAGAAAAAGAATACCGTAACACAACCTCAATTTATAAATGATTAGATTCTAATTTTGGTAGACCACTTACCCATGTTTTAATTATTAAATAATATTATTAGAGATGTGATGATATGGATTACACCCCATATTCTAATTATTTAATAATATTTTATTTATTTAATAATAAAATATTAGAGACATGGGTTACAACCCATATTCTAATATTATTATTAAATAATCCTTATTAGTTTCCATGTTGGTAACTATTTATATTCTCCGCTTGGTCCGACCAAAATTAATCATGAATATCATTATTTTATTAAAAAATAAATTACCTGGATCATGACGATATGTCATTTAATAATAAGTATTACCTTCTATTTATCACACTATATTTAATTTCTTAGTTGCAACAACGTGATAAATAAACCTAATATTTATTCTAGGTCTTCAATATTTTGTTGTACTAAATATAAAAAAATGTGCACATAAAATGAGTAAACAATACAGTAAGAGTCTCAATAATATTTCATATTATAAAAACTACATAATAAGATCAAGTCCCATTTGTACTACGTGATCCTTAAAAACCTTTGGTGGTATGTATTTTGTTAAAGGATTGACAATCATCAATTCAGTGCTAATGTGCAAAATAGTTACTTTGTTTTCTTTAACCCGTTCCCGTATGACTAAATACTTGATGTCAATGTGTTTACTTTGACTTTCACTCTTATTGTTTTTAGCTAATAAACCGCAACTGAATTGTCACAATACATCTTTAGAGACTTAGAAAGTGAATCCACAATTCCAAGTCTATGTAGGAAACTCTTCAACCATACACAAAGTGAGGTTGCCTCAAAGCAAAAAACGAATTCATCTTTCATAATAGAAATGACAATCAAAGTCTGCTTTGAACTCCTCCAAGATACAACACCACCAACAAACAAAAATACATATTTGGATGTGGACTTTCTTGAATCTACGCAGCCAGCAAAGTCTGAATTAGAGTAACCAACTACCGCCAAATGGTCAGTTCGTCTATACATACATATAGTCTTTCGTTTTCTTAAGGCATCTCAATACCTTTTTAGTAGCTCTCCGATGGTCCATACTTGGATTACTCTGATATCTTCCCAACGTTCTCATGACAAATGCAATATCAGATCTAATACAAACCTAAGCATACAAAAGGCTTCCTACAATAGAAGCATGAAATATTTTTCATTTGTTCTTTTTTCTAAACTCATTTTTAGGACATTGATTCAGATTAAATCTGTCACCCTTTATAATAGGTGCTACACATGGTGAACAATATTCCATCCAAAATCTTTCTAAGACTTTATTGATGTAGGTTTCTTGTGATAATCCCAAAATACATCGAGATCTATCTCCATGAATCTTAATGCTAATGGCATAATAAGTTTCACTCATATTCTTTATCTCTAAATTCTTAGAAAGAAATTATTTCACCTCATATAACATTCCCCTATCATTAGCGGCAAGTAAAATATTATCTATATATAGAACAAGAAAATAAATTTTACTCCCACTAACTTTGTGGTACATACATTGATCTATGACATTTTTTACAAAACCAAATGAAGAGATAATATCATAAAATTTTAAATACCATTGGCGGGAGGCTTGTTTCAATCTATATATAGGCTTTTAAAGCTTGCACACTAAATGCTCACCTTCGCTAGACGAGAATCCTTTTGGTTATTTCATATAAACAATCTCCTCTAAATCACCATTCAGAAATGCCATTTTTACCTCCATTTGATATAAGTCCAAATGAAAATGTGTAACTAATGTTATAACGATTCGAAAGGAATCCTTTTTAAATACTAGAGAAAAAGTCTTCGTATAGACAATTTCTTCTTGTTGAGTAAATCCTTTGGCTACAAGTCTAGTCTTGTATCTCTCAACATTGCCTAATAGAGTTCTTTTTATTTTAAAGACCCATTTACAATTAATGACTTTTGCATCATTTGACAATATGATAAGATCCTAGACATTGTTAGCTGTACGACACTGTACAACAACATAGATTTATTACAACTCATAGCTTGTGAAACCGTTTCAAGATCATTTTTGGCTCCAATATTGAAATCAGATTCTTGTAGATACACAATATAATCATTATGTAATATTGATCTCCTCTCTCTAGCCGATCTTCTTAATATTGTGCTAAAATTTTTCTGAGGGAGTTTCTTGAGGAGAATGTTGCTAACTGGTTGCTCTACATTATTAGATAATTGTGAAACTATTGGATCGACTAGACTATCATCAAAACTAATTTATGAAATTTCATTAGTTGATTGTTCAATACTCGTTTGACATTGAGGAGTGGCATAAATAATAATCATCCTATCACTTGTAGTAGGAGCTTAATTATTAGAAATGTCTTTCTCATGAACTAAATCATAAGATAGATCACTCCCACTAATCAAGTCACTCTCAAGAAATTTAGCACTCCTTGATTTCACAAACCTAATATTGTTTACTTGATAATAAAAGTTATATCCCTTAGACTTTTCGGCATATCTAATGAAATACCCTTTTATAGTCTTTGGGTCTAGCTTCTTCTCATTTGGATTATAAACTCTTACTTCGAAAAGGCATCCCCAAACGTGTATATGTCTCAAACTTAGTTTCCAACCTTTCCATAATTCAAATGGTGTATTTGAAACAACTTTGGTTAGAACTCGGTTTAATATATACACTGTCATTTTAAGAGCTTCAATCCATAATGATTTAAGAGTTTGGAGCTACTAAGCATACTTCGTACCATATCCAATAATGTCCTATTTCTTCTTTCTACCATACCATTTTGATCAGGTAAACCTGACATGGTGTATTGGGCCACTATCTCATGCTCATGAAGAAACTTAGCAAGTGGACCAGATGCTTATCCATTCTGAGTGCATATATGATGAGTGCTATTTTTATATGATTTAAAGTACCATTCATACTATCATTTTAGGCTTAAGCCTTGTTTTATATCAGGATTTAGTATCTTTTCCTGTAAAGTATGAAATCTTCACTATTCTTTCATTTATTTGTGAAATACAGGTCATTTTATCATATTTTCATTTAGATTTTGAAAATTTGAAGTTACGGGAAGATTTGTCACAATTCAGTGAAGTGATGACTCAAAAATTCATAGTAAATTTTGTATTGATTGTTTAGTCTTTTTGAGTCATATCTATGCTCTTTTGCTTGTTTTCAAACTTAATTTATCAATTATTTCAGAATCTACACCTCTTCTTGTTTTTGATCGATTTCAGGTAGAAAGGACTTAATTTCGATGGATTTTTGAATAATCTGAATGCATGGACGAATTCCAGCCATCAAGAAGCAAATCAGATTTTTCTAGAGAAATTACAGCAGGGCCATAATTATTATTACAGCCGTGGAAAGAACCACAGCACAACCGTGATTAATTTCCCGATCGTGGTTTCTTGGAAATTCTGCATAGAAAAGATTATGGAAGGGCTGTAATTATTATTACGACTGTAATTTCATCAGGATGATACATAGAGAAATTACGATACCATCGTGATAATTATTACAGGTCGTAATGTTTCCAAGGAATTGCACAGAACACATTACGATATTGCCGTAATAATATTCACTGTCGTAATTCTGAATTCATCAGCCGCGGTTGCCCGAGTCGTCCATGAGTTACTGTAGCCAAGATTTGCGAAGCTAATTTTGGAAGATTTAAGACATGATTTCAAAATCGAAAAGAGAAGGAGTGATCTATAAGAGGAGGAGAAAATTTCATGTCCGGGATCCCTAATTCTTATGAACCATAGAGAGAGAATTGATGCGTTGCATTTACACCATGTTTTTGCCTCTGTTTCAGATAATATTTTGGGCTTATTTGCATGATTTTGTGCTAATTTTAGTGTTTTTATTTTACTTTGCACGGAATCTTTATTTTTCTATGTTTTAATGAAAACGTAGGTAAAATAGCGTAAAAATGAAGGATTTCGAGGGATTTGAACCCAAAGCATGATTCCCAAGGACATCGCGAGCCTACACGTCAAATTTGGGGCGAAAACGGTGAAAAATGAGATAATTACGGCCTTGGCCGTAATTATGGATTCAGCCATAAAAGCGACGTCGAGCAAGAGATGAAAATCGGCTGAGTGTCGGAATGAACAGAAACTTTCACGAGTGAAGCTGTAATTCCATCACGGGCCGTGAAATTTTCTGTGACTGAAAGCATTATACACAGAAACATTTACGGCCTCAGCTGTAAACGCATCACGGGCCGTAAAAACTTCCGCCCGACTAGTTTTTTCACGCATTTTTCACCCGATTCAAACCAGATTTGAACCAAACTTCACAGAACCGTTCTCTGATGGATTCTAAACCGGTCCAACTATAAAAGGAAAGATTTTTTGAGGATTTGGGGGGCTTTTGCGGACGAAGACAAAGGGCGGCGATGATAGAGGTGACAACTTAATTTTGAAGCATATTCCAGCGAGATTCCGCTTGAAAGCAATGATTGATCGACTATTCCTCATCTACAGATCGAGGAGAAGACGGTTCTATAGTTCTTTTAGCGATTTCTTACGGATTTTCATGAGTTTTCACTTGTTCATCATAAACTTCATATATTTCCTTAATATCATGAGCGAGTAGATACCTGTTTCGGGATGATTGGGCATAACTCACTGACTTTTATGCATTGATCTATGTTCTTACTATTTTCATAAGAGTTTATCATCGTGATTTAGTTGAAATTGCATATATCTCGTAATCTACCCTAGCCAAGTAAGTTTACGTCTTAGACGTTGCGAGATGGATCGAGAGGTGAATTGCAACGTCTGACCTATTTCAATTGAACCTATAAATCTGATCACTAGAGTAGTTCAGATTTACTTGAAGGATTTAGCCAACTTTTCATAGAACTTAATGAGTTTAATTAGTTTAACTATCACGAGAGTAGGGAGTCAATCTAATTAAATACCTTATTACGCTCCGAGAGGAGGTAATATATACCTTAGGAAGAGTTCCTTTCATGATAGATAAATCTTTGATCTAGTTATCTTTTTACCGAAGCATAACTATTAGTGTGGCGAACCCATGAAATCTCGATCCTTTAGAAACTGAACCTCTTAAAAGCTGCTTTCAAGTTTGTCCGTGCGTAGAAGTTTAGAAAGACCACCGAAATATTCTGCCTAAATTCAAACAAGTCAAGAAGTCAGTACTTAACTACGTAGTCCTCGTTGGGAATGATAATCTTTTTATTACTTCGATAAATCCGTGCACTTGCGGATCGCTATCAAGTTTTTGGCGCCGTTGCTCGGGATTACAGATAGTTAATATTGACTAATTGATAAATTAGGAGATTAGGTATTTTTCTTTTCCTTTGCTTACTAATAGTTTTTATTATTCTTTTCTTTTTATTGTTGACTTACACGTTGTTTGCCCAGAATTCCTCGTGCAGGTGCTTTGACTCTGAAAAAGGAGAGATGGCGGCAAATGCGAACTATCAATCTTTGAGGGACTTCGCTGCACCAAACATACAAGGGTTCAATTCAAGCATCATTCGACCCAATGTGGAGGTTAACAACTTTGAGTTAAAGCCAGCGCTGATGACGATGGTCCAGCAAAATCAGTTTGGGGGATTCCCAAATGAGGACCCAAATATTCATTTAGCTATTTTTCTTGAATATTGCGATACTGTTAAAGTAAACAGAGTTTCATCTGATGCGATAAGACTAAGATTATTTCCATTCTCTCTCAGGGACCGTGCTAAAGCTTGGTTGTATTCAATGCCAGCAGGATCAATCACCACTTGGGAAGAGCTATCTAGAGCATTCTTGAACAAATATTTTCCACCCAGCAAGACTGTTCAACTGCGGAACAGGATTACATCTTTTGCACAGCAAGAGGGATAGTCACTTTATGACGCTTGAGAACATTTCAAAGAGCTCCAACGCATGTGCCCACACCACGAACTTCAAGAATGAGTTTTAATCCATATCTTTTACAATGGATTGGATTACAACACTAGACTGATGGTGGATGCTGCGGCTGGAGGAACGATCATGAGCAAGAACTTGGAAGAAGCACTGCTCTACTTAAGGATATGGCCATGAACCATAACCACTGGTCAGGTGAGCGGAACACTACTTCCACAGGGTTTGGTAAGTACCACAATGATCCCTTGACATCACTTATGGCTAAGGTAGACTCTTTGGTTCAAAAGTTTGATTCTTTATCTTTTGCATCAAGTGCGGTTAATGCAGTTTCTTGTGAGGTGTGTGGTGTAATAGGACACGATTTATTTGAATGCCAAATAATAGCCTCATCACAGGAGGAATCAAATCAGGAGCAAGCCAATGCTATAGGAAATTTCAATCAAAGACCCACGAACGACCCATATTCTGCAACTTACAACCTAGGATGGAGGAATCACCCAAACCTGTCCTACAAGAATAATCAAGGGCAAGTTCCTCCTCAGTATTCTCAGTAGAATAGCAGGGCACCGCCGGGCTTTCAACCAAGGCAATACGAGCAACCCCTGAAGTCGAACTTTGAGTCCATACTAGAGGTTGTTATGAAACAACAAAAGAGAACTGACGACCTTGCTGACTAGATCAAGCAGCTGACATCCTGTGTGGAAGCTCTGACTACCCACAACAAGATGTTGGAGAATCAAATTGCACAGCAAGCTAGTACAGCTAGCAGACCTACAGGGAGACTACCAGGACAGCCTAAGATGAACCCCAGGGAGCACATCAACGCAGTCACTGTAATAAGCGCCGAATACGATGAGACACCTGGAGAGCCCAATGAAGAACCTATTGATCTATCAGCAAGCATTGCTTTCGATCACGAAATTTGTGAGGCGAAAGGGGAAGAAGAGAAATATGTAGGTCCGCCTGCATATGTTCCTCCAATTCCTTTTCCCCAAAGGTTAAAAAAAATAGACCAGAGAAAACCTGAAGGCAGTAAGTTCGATGTAAAGGAAAACCAAGTGAGCAAGAACACGGAAATAACAAAGGTAAGGGACCCTGGAGATATTTCAATTCCATGCCAAGTTGGTGAGTTTACTATTGAAAATGCTTTGTGCGACATAGGAGCTAGTATCAGCTTGATACCTGCGTACTTGATTGCGGAAGTAGGTAGTGGAGAACTTAAACCTACTGAGACTTATATTCAATTTGCTAATGGATTTGATCAGCAACCAATTGGTATCCTAGAGAATGTAACTGTTAAAATTGATAAATTTTCTAACGTTACTGACTTTATGATTGTCAACATGAAGGAAAACACTAAGTTCCCTATCATTCTAGGAAGACCATTCCTAGCAAGCACAGGAGCTAAAATTGACATGTTGCATGAAAAGCTTACATTGAATTTGAATGATAATAAGTTGATCTTTGATTTTTCACCAGAAGCTAAAAGGATTAATTTTGCAGGTCCCGATCAATTGCTCGAAGTAAAGGAGAACAAATATGATGAAGCAAATATTTTTGAAGTGGATAGACGTCTCTTAGAAAATTGGGAAAAAAATAAAAGGGACGAGTTGAAAGAAGCCAAAATATGGGCATTACCTCAAGCTTTAAAGTTAAATCTGTATAATGATCAGCAGAGGCGTGAAGAACAACAATTGCCAATTATTCACTGCACCTCATATCCTCCAGAAGAGTCCTGAACATCGCCTTGGTCGAGCTAAAGACCTTAAAAAAGCGCTACCTGGGAGGCAACTCAGAGGCTCTGAATTTATATTAATTTTAGCATACCTTTCTATTTTAATTTTTGAATTTTTCTTTACAAACCCTAGTGGTAGTTTCCTACTTTTTATTTTAAGCTTTGTCGGTGTTATTTGATAGAGTTTTATATATGAAAATTGATCTAAAATTGATGTCTTATGTGCAGGAATTTTTCAGAGATTGTTGGCAATTTTTCTGACGAAAAGCCAAGTCAAAACGCGAACTTTACGGGTGAAGCCGTAATTAGCGCGCAGCCGTGATTGTGAACATGACCGAGTTTTATGGGACACTGTACGCTAAAGCTAGTTTACGGCCAAAGCCGTAACGCATTTACGAACTGTAAGTTCTCACGGTTTAAACATAACAGGCGGCTTAGGGTTTACGTCTACGCTTGTAATTCGCCGATTCTCGACGATTCCTCCTACCAGCGGCGACTAACCCTTTCCACCTACCTTTTTCCACATTCGAAGAGAAATTTCCAACGTTCTCCCACTAGATTTCCACCAGATTTCGTGAAGAATCACTGTTCGTCCGCCAAGTCGCCAGAGCTCATTTTTCAGCCAATTAGAGCCCGATTCGCGCGCAGATCTGTGAGTTTTCTTTACTATGACTTGTGATTCATCTGTAGAACTCAAATTACATACATTTTACACCGATTTGGAGGCGGTTCGATCAGATTCTTGAGAGATTTTCGCACGCGACTTTCACAACCGACTTTCATAGTTACTGTAGCATCATGATTTTTTAGCTGAATTTGAATATTTTGGATTGACCTTATTGATAGTATGGTACCGAGGAGATCGGTGAGAACCAGACCCTATGGGGCAGTGAGGAAGGAGAGTGTACGAGAACCGTACCCTCCTGTTTATCCTAGGTATAGGATGGTCCATGGAGTACTCCCAAAGAGATTTGAGCTGCATCAGATGTCGGCAGTGGAGTCTCCGATACCTTTTGACTTATTTCCTCCCTCCGACACGCCTTGGGAGTATCCCAGTGTTTCTGACGAGCTTGGTACTGAGAGGACATCATTAGCTCCTAGCACATCTTTTATACCCAGTACATCACAGACGGCAGCGCTAGAGCCTGCTAGTTCTCCAGAGTTGGAGATTATTTCAGAGAGACCTGCTGATAGGCCGGAGAGCCGTGATCAGAGGATTGCGAGACGGTATACTAGGAAGCATACCACACTAGGGATGACTACGTGAGGTAGGAGAGCCGCCCGTCCGTTATCACCAGTTGTGGAGACTGTAGAGACTCCAGTGGTACCTCCAGTGTCAGTATCCGTAGTAGCAGAGATGGAGCGCTTAGAGGAGACATAGATCGATGCCATACCGATGGATGTGGAAGGCCCCGCTACATTAGTGCCATCCACAGATATACCAGAGTCTGCCGTCCCCACTGACATTCACACCATGGAGGTGGACACTCCACATGACACTGTCCAGACTCCAGAGATTCATTCACCCTCCTCAGCCCAGGGAGATCTGCCTGTCCTGTCCCTGAGGCTGCTACGCTAGTACTGCCAGATCAGGAGGAGGGATCGCGTGAGATATTTGCAGATTTGCCAGATCAGTGGACATACCTGAGCTTCGCTCTTTGATGAGTCTTATTTTTATTGGATTTAAAGTCTTATTCTTATGACTTTTTCAGGCTTAATTCTTGTTTTCTGGCTTATTTTGGATTAGTTTCCTTTAAAGTATAGAATCTTCACTATTTTCGATTGTTTGTGAAATGTAGGGTATTTTCCCCATGTTTTTATGAAGAATTTGAAGATTTGAAGTCATGAGAAGATTCCTCACAGTGTTAGAAGGTCACAGGTCAAATTTAAGGCAAATCAGAGCTTTCTGCAGAGAACACGGGCATGCCATGATCATGATCACGGCCATGATTGTCTCTGCAGCAATCTACGAGTCCAGAAGCACGGCCGTGCTTACTTCGTCGCAAGTTCTAGAGCCAAGTACGGCCTGGCCGTGTTTATCATCACACCCGTGATGGCTTCCACGCAGATCGACCTTTCGACGGTTTTTCACCCGATTTGAGTGATTCCGAACTCGGAATTAGCTGAAATTTGGAGGAAAACTTTCTAACTTCCCAAGTAAGAGATAGAACCATAAAATAGGATTTTTAGAGCAGTTTTGGGGGTTGAACTTTGGAGAAAACGTGACTAGGGCGAAAAAGGATGATTTGCTCGTTCGAGGGCTCGATTCGACTAGATTCTTTGGGGCTTTCGAGAGAAGACCGAAGATTCATCGTCTCCTACCCTTGATTAGTAATTTCTCTCACTTTCGAGTTCAATTTCTAAGGTTTTTGTGTGTAAAATGATGTATGCTTTAGAGTAAAACCCTAGTTCGGGACTCGGGCGTAGCCTGTTGAACAAATTCTCACATGTAAACATCTTTTTTGAATCTCAGTGATACTTTTTAGTAAATTTACTTATTTAAATGTGGTGTGCTTGTTGCATATTTATGTTTTGGCCAAACATCGATATGTATGAAGTGTTACGAGATGAACTGAGAGGTGAATCGTAACACTCGACTGCCCATTTAAACTTGTGACTTGGATTACGAGAGTCGTTCAATGTCACTCGAGGATTCACGATCATCATAGAGCCCAATGGGTCTCTTAAGTTAGTTTTGCTATAGAGTAGGAAATTAGCTTAAGTAGGCACCGGATTACGCTTCGAGAGAAGGTAATTCATACCATAGGATAGATTGCCTTAAGTTGTTTACTGTCGGATTGCGTTTCGAGAGAAGGAGATCCATTTTCTATTTCAATCTGATTCAATGTTTTGCATATAAAGCAGTCAACCTGGTAAAACTTAAAGTTTCGAACACTTCTAAAACTGTAACTTTCCCTTATAGTCGTTGATTCTTCAATTCGATAATTTAGTCTTAGCGGAATTCTTTTATTCTGAGTTTGAATTATCTAGCTTTCAATGACACTAAAGGTCGGTACTTGACACCTGCTCCCTGTGGGAACGATATTATTTACTACTTCGATAGACCGTGCACTTGCGGACCCTATCAAGTTTTTGGCGTCGTTGCCGGGGAGCAAGGCGTTGTCAATATCGATTAAACAGTTGAATTGATAGACTAGATACTTTTTGTTTTTGTTTGCATTTTGTTTTTTCTTTTATTTAATTTGTTTATATTTCTTGTCATCTTCCATTCTTCAAGCTTATATTATTATCTGGTTTACTAATCCTGTGTATGCCAAGAACCATTAGAACATGCCACTTAGTACCAGAAGACCCTGAGATTGAACGGACCTTTCGAACTCAAAGGAAAGTTCACGATCAAAAGCTTGAGGAAGCCCATCCGGACCAGCCTACTGCAATGGACCAAAATCGCTCCCTGAGAGATTTTGCTGCACCAAATGTACAGGGCTTGCACTCTAGCATTGCTCGACCGTCGATCGAAGCAAGTAATTTTGAGATCAAGCCGGCCCTTGTGCATATGGTTCAGCAGAACCAATTCAGCGGTTCACCACAGGAAGATCCCAATCTTCATTTGTCCATTTTCCTTGAATATTGTGATACCCTGAAGATAAACGGGGTAATATCTGATGGAATACGCTTACGTCTTTTTCCCTTTTCCCTTAGGGATCGTGCGCGAGCATGGCTATAGTCTCTTCCCCAAGGCTCAATCACAACATGGGGTCAGCTTTCCCATGCGTTCCTCTCCAAGTATTTCCCGCCGAGCAAGACCGCTCAATTGAGGAACCAGATAACGAATTTCAGCCAGAGGGAAGACGAGTCATTATATGAAGCCTGGGACCATTTTAAGGAGTTGCTACGCATGTGCCCGCATCACGGACTGGAAAAATGGGTACTTGTGCATATTTTTTATAATGGTCTCTTGTATCAAACTCGTTTGTCTGTGGATGCAGCCGCAGGGGGTGCGATAATGAAGAAGAATGTAGACGATGCCATGAAATTAATCGAGGACATGGCCCTAAATCATTACCAATGGACGAGCGAGAGAAACGTCCCGGTAAGAGGAGTAGGTAAGCATGACCTTGACATGCTCAGTTCGTTGGTGGCAAAGGTTGATTCCTTGTCGCACCAACTTACTTCAGTGAATTTTAATGCATCGTCTGTTAATACGATTATCTGCGAAATTTGTGGAAATTCTAGACATGGTGCTACTGACTGCCAGATAATGGCACCTTCATCTTCTAATATTTCTGTTGAGCAAGTGAATGCCTTAGGCAATTTCAATCAGAAGCAGCAGAATGATCCATTTTCCAGCACCTATAACCCCGGGTGGAGAAATCATCCCAACTTCTCCTACCGGAACAACCACAGCCAGGCCATTCCCCCGAATTTCAACAATCAGGCTCCCCAGGGAAATATGGGCAATTAGTTTAACCAGCATTCCTTTATGCCACCACCAGGACTTCCACCGCAACAATTCAACCAACAACAGAAGTCTAATTTCGAAATACTTCTTGAGAACTTCGTCACCACCCAGTCAAAGCGAAATGAAGATGTGGACGAGTCTATTAGGCAATTAAATTTTATGGTGGGGAAATTGAGCTCTATGGTGGGGCAATTAAATTCTAAGGTGGATTCATTGATTACTCACTCCAGGATGTTGGAGACCCAGATTGCTCAACAAGCTGCTTCAACATCTACGCCATTAGGGAAGCTTCCTTCTCAACCCGAGGCAAATCCGAGAGAGCACTGCAACGTGATTCTGACGTGCATTGGCTCCCAAATGGAGGCTCCCTATGTGACACCTAGAGAATTAGTTGTTGCAGAGTCTGCAGATGTAAGCACAGATGCACAATATTCAGAGGACTTGCTTTTGGATTCTCCGGTCAAACAAGCACCAGTCCTAGTTCCTTCATCACCTCACACGCCACCTGTGTCTTGTCCTCAGAGATTGGCCAAGGCATTGACAGGACAATACAGCTCACTGATGCCCATGAAGCATCAAGATCCTGGCATTTTTTTCTATTTCTTGTAGTATTAGCAATTTTTCCATTGAGAGAGCTCTCTGTGATTTGGGGGCTAGTGTGAGTATCATGTCTCTCTCCTTGTTCACAAGTTTGGACTTGGGAGGCCTGTAACCCACATCCTTAGCCCTTCAGCTTGCAAATGGCTCTATACATCACCCAGTGGGGATAGTAGAGGACGTGCCGATCAAAGTCGGGGAACTCTTTGTCCCTGTAGACTTTGTAGTCTTGGATATGTCAGAAAATTCAAGATTACCACTTATTTTGGGCCACCCTTTCCTAGCTACCACTGGTGCTGTTATAGATGTCAAGATAGGGAAGCTTTCTCTAAACTTTTGTGATACTATATTAGATTTTCATTTATCTATTGATATGTTAGGTCTTCATTTTTCAGGCTCGTGCTGTAGTGTTGAGACAGTGCCTGCGCCTGCCAATGGTTTTAAGGCCAAGTGGGATTTTCTTGCATCCCACCTTTGCACTGATATGCAAGCAGGTGCCACATTGATGAGGAAGGACTGAACCACTCATGCAGACTTGTTCGATGGGGACCCTAATTTTAGTTGCGCGAGGCTGTTCCATAATGTGGATGAGGAGAACCTTTCATTGGACTGTGGGAAGCAAGACTTTGAATTTAAAACTGTTCCTGTTTTGTATGATTATAAGACATTTTTTACCTTATACCTATTATTATTACTGCTTATCTCTATAGGTGTTAATTTTAGGCGAAGGAAAAAGGGGCATTTATATGCCATTTCTTCGGCCTCTAATCCATTGGATGTGCACTGAAGCATGTTCATTGGTCAAGCTGTTGACCTTAAACCAGCGCTGCTTGGGAGACATCCCAAGTATTTATCTTTTATTATGTTGTGTTGATAGGACAAGCTTGATATTATTTGTTGTGATACTCTGTTATGTTTATTTGTTATTTCTGTTTTGCTAATTTTGTAATATCCCATGGCAGGATTTTTATGATTTTGTACATTGCAAAGCATGTTACTAATATTGGGAATTTTCTGTAATTTTTCAGGAATTTTTACAAGTCGACGAGCTAAACACGGCCTGGCCGTGACCACTGTCACGGTCGTGCTTGACTCGTTGACTTCATAGCAGCTTTGCCGCAGCGACCACGGCGGTGCCGTGTTCATCACCACGGCTGAGGACCACCTAGCGATTCAGGAGATGTGGCGACGCATGAATTCCAAGGGGAGCAAGGCGATCTCCTGTTGTCTTGCCTTGATCCAGCTCACTTTTTGCTGCCTTTATTTCCTTAGTAAGTCGCTTCCTTTTTTACTACTATTCATGTACTCTTTTCAACTGCATAGGAGACTATGCAGTTCTTTGCCGTGGGTAGAGGGTTTTCCTTTTTGTTTGTGTTTGTTGTTAGTGTACTTTTAGTGTGCTATGTTTTATTTCATTATACACTGAGTTTCATGATTATATTAATGCATGTGCTTCAATGATATTAATACTTGTGCTTCTGATCTTGTGATAATGCAAAACTCTAAGACTGTGATGGTTTTTTCAGTTATTTTCACTTTGTTTTCGGTTATTAAGCTATTTAGAGCTATGATGTAGAAAGTCTAGTTTGTTCTTTGTGTTAAAGTAGTTCTTATTATGGCTACTTTTATGCATTCAATTCGCATTTTCAGATTATTATTGAGTATGATTCTACTGTAGCATGAATAATGTTTGACAGGTTAAACCTTATTATCTGATTTATTTTTCTTGGCACGAAGCTATGTTTTTGATTATTCATGGTTATTATATTCCCTGTTGTTAGTTCTACAAACTGGTTGCATTTAGAAAAAATTAGAAAAAAAAAGATTGAGAAGAAAGGGGCAGTGGTACCTAAGTGACGATGAACCAAAAATTCATTCAACTTGGCATTGTCAACAAAAAAAAAGAGAATAAAAGGGTCATGAGAAAAGAAGGGGTTTGGTAAAGGTGAACAACTCCACTTTCTTCTAACTTAGTGTGAAGAAATGAGTTTTGTGTGCATTATGTGGTGTACACACTTTGAGTTTGCTTGCTAACTACGTACCGGGGGTGCATTCATCACAAATGTTTGTCCTTCGCGTCACAAGGTTAAAGGCAAATTCAAAGAAGTAGCTTGAGCCAACCGTTAATAATTCATGATTCAGTTATTGAAATTTGCAATTTGAAAAGCTCATCTAGTGCAACCTATTATATTGACTATCTTCTCGTGGAATTGATGATTATGAATGGTCTTAACATAGTGCTAGTGTTCAATCCTTTTTTAGATTCGAGGTTTAACTTTGACAAATAATTTATATTATCAGTTCTGATTATATCTCAATTTTATTCTTAAATAGTGGATTGAGTATAATAGTTTTCATATTAGACAATACTTTGACCTTAGAACATTCTTCTTTCATTATCATTGATTTTCTAAATGGTTTAATTACTTGAGGACAAACAAGATTTAAGTCTGTGATATTTTGATGAGTCTTATTTTTATTGGATTTAAAGTCTTATTCTTATGACTTTTTCAGGCTTAATTCTTGTTTTCTAGCTTATTTTGGATTAGTTTCCTTTAAAGTATAGAATCTTCACTATTTTCGATTGTTTGTGAAATGTAGGGTATTTTCCCCATGTTTTTATGAAGATTTGAAGTCATGAGAAGATTCCTCACAGTGTTAGAAGGTCACAGGTCAAATTTGAGGCAAATCGGAGCTTTCTGCAAAGAACACGGGCATGCCATGATCATGATCACGGCCATGATTGTCTCTGCAACAATCTGCAAGCCAGACACGGCCTGGCCATGTCCAGAAGCACGGCCGTGCTTACTTCGTCACAAGTTCCAGAGCCAAGCACGGCCTGGCCGTGCTTATCATCACACCCGTGACGGCTTCCGTGCAGATCGACCTTTCGACGGTTTTTCGCCCGATTTGAGTGATTCCGAACTCGGAATTGGCTGAAATTTGGAGGAAAACTTTATAACTTCCCAAGGAAGAGATAGAACTATAAAATAGGATTTTTGGAGTGGTTTTGGGGGTCAAACTTTGGAGAAAACGTGACTAGGGCGAAAAAGGGCGATTTTGCTCGTTCGAGGGCTCGATTCGACCAGATTCTTTGGGGCTTTCGAGAGAAGACCGAAGATTCATCGTATCCTATCCTTGATTAGTAATTTCCCTCGATTTCAAGTTCAATTTCTAAGGTTTTAGTGTGTAAAATGATGTATGCTTTAGAGTAAAACCCTAGTTCGGGACTCGGGCGTAGCCCGTTGAACAAATTCTCACATTTAAACATCTTTTATGAATTTCAGTGATACTTTTTAGTAAATTTACTTATTTAAATGTGGTGTGCTTATTGCGTATTTATGTTTTGGCTAAACATTGATATGTGTGAAGTGTTATGAGATGAAGTGAGAGGTGAATCGTAACACTCGACTGCCCATTTAAACTTGTGACTCGGATTATGAGAGTCGTTCAATGTCACTCAAGGATTCACGATCATCATAGAGCCCAATGGGTCTCTTAAGTTAGTTTTGCTATAGAGTAGGAAATTAGCTTATGTAGGCACCGGATTACGCTTCGAGAGAAGGTAATTCGTACCATAGGATAGATAGCCTTAAGTTGTTTACTGTCGGATTGCGCTTCGAGAGAAGGAGATCCGTTTTCTATTTCAATCTGATTCAATGTTTTGCATATAAAGCAGTCAACGTGGTAAAACTTGAAGTTCCGAACACTTCTAAAACTGTAACTTTCCCTTATAGTCATTGATTCTTCAATTCGATAATTTAGTCTTAGTGAAATTCTTTTATTCTAAGTTTGAATTATCTAGCTTTCAATGACACTAAAGGTCAGTACTTGACACCTGCTCCCTGTGGGAACGATATTATTTACTACTTCGATAGACCGTGCACTTGCGGAACCTATCACTCTTCACCATCGGTTGCACTTGAGTCTTCTACGACTCCTGAGCCAGTTCCACCGCCAGTTTCTGAGATACCGCCGATACACAGCCGGCACCTACGCCAGTAGCATCAGTGCCATCGCCAGAGATTCATTTGCCTTCACTAGAACCATCATCAGGACATTCTCCAGCTGTATCACTAGAGCCATCATCACCTGAGCCCTCTCCTGCTATTCTAGAGCCTATCATTCCAGAGAGGAGACGCGCGCGATCACCACCTCCTGTCCTTACTCCTTACCCATGTCACCCATGTCAGATCTGTCATAGGGGTAGAGAGGTCGAGAGGAGGTACTGAGCCCTGTCCACCCGAGGAGTGATTAGCACACGATATTGGGACGACCAGTGGATGTTCGCGAACATAGGGTGGCAGGATTTCTATCATCAGAGACATTCCACCTATGTACAGCTGACCTTGGAGTTTTTCAGTACTGTTCAGATTACACCGAGGAACCATGATGACAGAGACCCAGGGAGGATGTCATTCTAGTTGGAGAACCGGGAGCATGTACTTACTTTGGACCAGTTGGGTCATATTTTTGGATTCGCCTCGGACGTGACCCGACACCGTTCTCGTGAGTTTTCAGAGAGGACTTTTTGACAGGAGATCACTGGTGAGTAGGGATTTGACCCTAGGACCGCCAGGGCCACATGTCTGTCTAGCCCAGTTTTCAGATATATACACAGAGTTCTGGCATGCACCATTTTTGGACGGGCAGAGAGCGACGGCATGGTCAGGTCTACAGAGCTTTTTTTTTTCTATGGGCCATGCTGAGAGGTTTTAGAGTTAGCACTTCATTTTTTCTGATGAAGCAGATTCAGAAAGCTGCCAGAGCTTGGAGAGGAGTCCTTGTGATGTGAGGTATAGTTACTACGATTGCCCTTGCCCTCAGTGTTGACCCCTCTAGGTTGAACGAGGCAAAGGGTAAACCTAGACTTGATATGGACGCATGTGTTGCCATTGAGATGATTACGAGGCTTGGGAGCTCGTACCATCTTATGTTCAGGCACACAGATATTACCATGAGGTTGCCGAACATGAACCGTACTATGGTTCATGTTCAGCAGAACTGGATCGTGGATCCCACGCTTGGGGGAGGTCCTAGAGAGGCAGCTTCACCTCCATCACCGCCGTGATCTACAGAGCATATTCCTCCCGTCGGGCCATCAGCCAGCTGATCAACCGTCTACATCTGCCAGACCATCCACTTCAGCACGATCGGATCCGTCACTAGAGCAGATGCGAGCTGAGCAGAGGAGGATGCGTGACGACATATCGCATCTTGAGCAGGGACAGTCGAGAGCGCTCGACTCTTTACGCGCGATAGAGGAGCTATTACGGCGTCGTCTACCATCATCATCATCAACTAGACATGCTAGAGACGAGGAGGAGGACTCCGAGCATACCGAGACGGACTGATTGATTTTGTGAGTGTTGTACTTCATTTTTATGCATTCTCGGATTATTATTTGATACTATACATGTGATCTCACAATTACACTATCTATGCACAGGCTGATCTGATGCTGATGTGACCACATAGTTTCTTTTATGTTTTATTTGTGTGTGTGCGTTGTATTGGGATATTATGTGATTCATTTTGGTATTTCTAGATGATATCTGATATTTGACTTGATATTGTATATATTAGACGGTATTGGACTTTGGGTTGCTGAACCCGACTTGAATGTGATGGTTTTGCATATATTTGGTACCCATGATGTGTCTGGTATGTTATGTGATGATTTTAGATGCTGAGTTGATGAGTTTATGCATTTTAGAGTGATTTTACTATGTACTTTGATATTTGAGGTGAATAGTAGCTTGAAATGGTAAACTGTGTTTTAATTGATAAAACTAGACGGTATTTGAACTCTGAAGGTTGATTACCATGTAAAACTTGACTGTCTTCGACTTGGTATATTTTTTGGATTTTTCTGATCTATATTTGATGCTTTTGATATAAATGTACAGGGTTTCGCCAACAAATACAAAGGGGACTATTGCAAAATTTTTTTTGAAATCTATCATTCATTAATTTTAATGTCAATGCATATGCAACAATTTAAGTCTAGGGTGTCCGTCATATATTGCTTTTTCTTCAAAGCTTTATCGGTATGAAGTTTGAATGTATATGATTGTTAAGGATAATCAAATTTGTTTTGTCCTTAATTTTAAACTTAAGAAATATTTTGAGTAATTGATTTGATGACTTAGGGAATTTTTGAAATTTCATATAGACTTAAATTATTGAGTAAATTCAATTCTGGTATTGATAAAATGCATATGTGAATTGTTATGAGTTCATATGACACATGCATGGTATCTTGTTACTTGAAATTTAATTTATCTATTTATGCTTGATGGAAAATTTTTATGAATAGAATTTGGTGATGCATATTTAACTGAGATTTGCTTCAACTCCTCTAGTTGAGAAATCTTAAGTCATGAGTTATATTATACCATCGTTTGGTATACTTTAAATCTGTTGTGATCCAGTAACAAAGGGAGAATTTTTAAATCAAATATTTAACCCTCTTGTAGAAAGATCAACAACGATTTAAATATCATGCCACTAACCGGCTTTCTCCAAAAAAAAGGAAAAAAAAAAGAGAAGAGAATAAAATGGAGAAAAAAGAGAAAACTGTAGGTCAAGTGGACAACTCCGCTGACTTTCATGATTGAGACTATGAGTTAAATTATACCACTCTATAATATACTTTGAACAATGTTATGATGCTGACACGAAAGGGCATATAACCGTTTAAAGACCAAATTGCTTTAAAAATCTCTTATCTTTAACGTCATCGAGATTCTTGAAATAAATTTTTATCTATTGAGTAAGATAGATTTATTAAATTAAAAGTATCTGATATTTAGTGTGTGAAGAATGAATATTATGACATGAATTATGGATTTTATCTTTCTTGGATTGTAACCTCTTGGAAATTTATTTCTATTATGATTTTTTTTTGAATTACTTGAGTTAGAAAGATTGATTGCTTAATTTGTGGACTAAGGATGTTATTAGGGGCAAAAACAAATGAGTGTTCCTTATCTTTACATTCTTTATACATATCGATGTAGTGCTTGAGGACAAGCAAAATTTTAAGTCTAGGGCATTTTGATGTGTTGCATTTACACCATGTTTTTGCCTATGTTTTAGATCATATTTTGGGCTTATTTGCATGATTTTGTGCTAATTTTAGTGTTTTTATCTTACTTTGCACGGAATCTTCACTTTTCTATGTTTTAATAAAAATGTAGGTAAAATGGCATAAAAATGAAGGATTTCGAGGGATTTGAACCCAAAGCATGATTCCCAAGGAGATCGCGAGCCTACACGTCAAATTTGGGGCAAAAACGGTGAAAAACGAGATAATTACGGCCTTGGCCGTAATTATGGATTTAGCCGTAAAAGCAACGTTGAGCGAGAGATGAAAATCGGCTAAGGGTTGGAATGAACAGAAACTTTCACGGGTGAAGTCGTAATTCCATCACGGGCCGTGAAACTTTCTGCGACCGAAAGCATTATACACATAAACATTTACGGCCTCAGCTATAAACGCATCACGGGCCGTAAAAACTTCCGCCTGATGAGTTTTTCACGTGTTTTTCACCCGATTCAAACCGGATTTGAGCCAAACTTCACAGAACCATTCTCTGATGGATTCTAAACTGGTCCAACTATAAAAGGAAAGATTTCTCAAGGATTTGGGGGCTTTTGCGGACGAAGACAAAGGGTGGCGGCGATAGAGGCGACAACTCAATTTTGAAGCATATTCCGGCAAGATTCCGCTTGAAAGCAACGATTGATCGACTATTCCTCATCTACAGATTGAGGAGAAGATAGTTCTATAGTTCTTTTAGTGATTTCTTGCAGATTTTCATGAGTTTTCACTTGTTCATCATAAACTTCATGTATTTCCTTAATATCATGAGCGAGTAGATACCTGTTTCGGGATGATTGGGCATAGCCCATTGACTTTTATGCATTGATCTATGTTCTTACTATTTTCATAAGAGTTTATCATCGTGATTTAGTTGAAATTGCATATATCTCGTAATCTACCCTGGCCAAGTAAGTTTACGTCTTAAACATTGCGAGATGGATCGAGAGGTGAATCGCAACGTCTGACCTATTTCAATTGAACCTTTAAATCTGATCATGAGAGTAGTTCAAATTTACTTGAAGGATTTAGCCAACTTTTCATAGAACTTAATGGGTTTAATTAGCTTTACTGTCACGAGAGTAGGGAGTCAGTCTAATTAAATACCTTATTACGCTCCGCGAGGAGGTAATATGTACCTTAGGAAGAGTTCCTTTCATGATAGATAAATCTTTGATCTAGTTATCTTTTTACGGAAGCATAACTGTCAGTGTGGCGAACCCATAAAATCCCGATCCTTTAGAAACTGAGCCACTTAAAAGCTTCTTTCCAGTTTGTCCGTGCGTACAAGTTTAGAAAGACCACCGAAATATTCTGCCTAAATTCGAACAAGTCAAGAAGTCAGTACTTAACTACGTAGTCCTCGTTGGGAACGATAATCTTTTTATTACTTCGATAAATCGGTGCACTTGCGGATCGCTATCAAGAATTTGAGGAGGCGTCGTCGGGTTAGGGTTCTTCACCGGGAAGCATACAGACCATGTCTGGCGACCAAATTTTCAAGGAAATTGCGCTTAGTGGAGAAGAAGATACACAAAAAGTTTCAGATCAAAAGGAGTTCGACTGAAGGAGGAATCAACAAAATCGTGGACGTTGCTACTGTTCATCATCAGAACAGAAGTTGTTCTTCGCAAAATCACGGGCTGTGAAATTTTTCACACCCCCGTGAATAGTAAAACTAATTTTCCCTTTTTGAATTCTGTTTTTTCTGAGATGTATCATTATTTTTCTCCCATCATGATAGCGTAGAAACCTTTTTGGGACAGGGGGAGTAACCCCTTAATTTCTTAAATGACTAGATAATATCTATTTTGTCAGTTGTTCTTTGAAATCATAATTTTGCTTATGTGAAAATTGTCTTTAATCTTTTCTAGTTTCAGATTATTAGCATATTTTAGAGTTAGTAATTGGATCGAGAAGTGATTCACAGAACTCGGAACCCTTAAATTATGATTTTAGGAACTTATGCTATGAGAATAAGTTTGTTCTTAATTCCTTATTTTGAAGCATATTTACATGTTAATAATTTGAACTAGGGAATTTTATTGATTTAAGACATGATAATATGGATCGAGCGGTGATTTTGATTGCTGGAAACCCTTAAGTAAAACCAGTAAAATTAAGATACGAGAGTATTTAATTTTGCTTGAGAAGTAGACATTGAGAGTTAAGCCACGAGAGTGATTTTAATTCTTTTTGTCTAGTTTACTTTTAATTAAATATTGAGTAGCAAGTCACGAGGGTGAAGGTTATTCTTTGTAAATTGTTATCTGAGAAGATGCAGTTCCATTATAAGTAAACTTTTCTTTATTAAGATTAGAATAACTCACAAACACTTATTTATGTCTAGTTATAGAAATTAAGTGGATGAAACCCTAGTCCCAATTTTCTCTCATCTGATAATCCGTGACAGTTTTTGATCATTTGCATTATCCTCGTATTTTGATTGCTTAGCTAGTGAGAAACCGATTATTTGGTACTTAACACGTAGGTCCCTGTGGGTTTGATATCTTTTATTACTTTGAGTATCCGTGCACTTGCGGACACATCACGAAGTCACAGGTCAAATTCTAGTATTTTTAGAGTATTTTATGGAGATCACGGCCTGGCCGTGACAGCCATCACGGCCGTGATCATATTGGCGTCCTAGTCCTCTTTCAGCGCGGCAGTCACGGCATGCCCATGATGGAGTTCACGGCCGTGACTGCCAAAAATCAGAAAATCAGCGAAGTCTCCACTGCTTGGAGAACAGGCGTGATCACCGTCCAAAATGTTTTCAAGCTCATCACGGCTTAGTCGTGATCATCATCACGGCCGTGACGGACTTCATCATAAATTTTAGCGAGTCATTCACGGGTACGCAGCACGGCGGTGAGCAACCTCCAGGAATTTAGCACGATCTTCACGGCCTGCCCATGAACATCATCATAGGCGTGAAGATGTCATTGCAAATTGTTGAACTCGTCACAGCCTGGCTGTGACGGCCGTCACGCCCGTGACAGCGTTCACAGAACCCGACCATCCAACAGTTTTTCACCAAATCCGATAGTCCTGGAGCCTAGAAATTGAGGAAAACTCACATACAACCTTCCTAACCGCCAGAGGAGTCGATTAAGGTATAAAAGTTGCAATCTTGGACAGTTACAAGGTTCGATTCTTCAAAGGAGACGACTAGGGTAAAAGACGGGTGAAAACTTGCGTTCAAGGGCTTGATTTAACGGATTTCTTTAGGGCTTTTGAGAGAAGACCGAAGATTCATCGTCTTCTACCCTTGATTTGTAATTTCCTTACTTTTGAATTCAATTTCTTGGGTTTTTAAGTGTTAAATGATGTATTTCGTAGAGTAAACCCTATTTCGGGACTCGGGTGTAGCCCGTTGAACAATTCTCCATATGTAAAACACTTTTATGAATTTTAGTAACATTTTCTAGTAAATTGTTTATCTAAATTGGATATGATTAATTGCGTATGTGTATTTTGGCCGAACATTATGTATGTGTTAAGTGTTACGAGAAGTACCGAGAGGTGAATCGTAACACTTGACTGTCCAACTTAGATTTGTGACTTGAATTACGAGAGTCATTCAAAGTCACTCAAGGATCGACGATTGTCATAGAGCCCATTGGGTCTTCCCTAAGCTAATAAGCCACGAGAGTAGGAGATTAGCTTAGGTAGACACCGGATTACGTTTCGAGAGAAGGTAATCTGTATAATAGGATTAATCGCCTTAAATAATTTACTGTCGAATTACGCTTCGAGAGAAGATAATCCGTTTCTCAATTCAATTCATTCATTGTTTTACTTTAAAACATTCAACGTGATGAAACCTGAAGTCCCGAAGCTTTCTTAAACTATAATTCCCAATTAGTCGTTCATTTCTACATTCGATAATTTAGACTTAGCATGATTTTTCAATTCCTATTTTGAACTGTTTAGCTATCAATGACACTAAAAATTGGTACTTGACACTTAGCTCCCTAGAGATGATATTATTACTACTTCAGTAGTAACCATACACTTGCGGTACGCCTATCAATGTACCATAATACTCTTCATCTTTATTTGATATCATAATTTTTATTTGCTTACTGCATTGTTTCTCTACTTCTGCTTTTAATATTTTAAAAGCATGTAGTGTTTCACTTTTGTTATGAAGCAAGTAGAGAGATACACGTATCATGAGTAATCAATCATCTATGAAGGTGATAAATTATTTTTGACCACAAGAATCTATTTCTGAATTACAAGTACATTTCTAATATATCTGAACTCCTCTTGGCATCTTTCTTTTTCTTGTTGGCCTGCTTTCCCCTTATGTAGTCTACACAAATATCAAAATCACTAAAATCTAGAGCATTAAGTATTCTATTATTTATTAATCTTTTAATTCTTTCAATAGAAATATGTCATAATTCTTGGTGTCATAACATAGAGGAATTCTTATTTATAACACATCTTTTAATACCAGTATTACCATACATCACATCGTGAGAAGCCTTATTCTATAAGTCAATTTGAAAAAGATCATCAATCATTGCATCATTCTCAATATGTTCAGATCCATAATATAAACTAAAACATGTATCTAAAAATTTTAAAAAAAATCCAAACGGTAAGTCTTAAAACTTAAATCAAGTTTCTAGAAAAACTTGGAATATAAAATATCTTTTCCAAATTTAATAGAAACTAGAATTTAGAACTAATTGAAATGTTCCAACTACTTCCACATGTGATTGTATCTTATTGCCTGAATAAATACACTACTCACTGCTAAATGGCTTCCTGTGGCTTAATCCATCAAATGTTATAATCTACATCTACCATAATAGATTCATAACAAATAAATGAGATTTAATTACCTTTTTCGTCAAACTTTATACTTGATATAATCCTTTTTTACATGTCTGTTCTTTTTACAGAAAAAATATTTAATTTTTTTTTTGACATTAGATTTAACTGGTATCACACTTTTTCTTTTTCGTTTGACTTATATTTTTTCTTTTTCTTTTACTATCATAGCACTTTCACTCAATTTCTTCACCCGCATCCCTTCCTTTTAACATACATAATTAAAAATTTATTAATTAATCATTTATCTTTATGTATATTATAATCTTTTTTTATTCCCTATTCTCTTTTCTTTCTCACAGCTAGGCTATATTTAACCAGTCAAATTTTAAGTTGTAAATTTTAATTTCCCTCCTTAATTTAAAAATGAATTATACACATTAAGGAAATTAAACACTAGGTTATCATAGTAATTACATACTATTTGAATTGACATTAATATATTAGTTTATTAATTTTTATATCATGTTATCAGCCATTCGATTATCCGAGGCACGCCCAACACATCATAAACATTCCAAATAGGCAAGGGCCATCTCATTCATGAAGTAAAGAAAAAAAGATTACCCTAATCAAGATAAGAATTTTCGTGAACTCAAAGCTTGCCTCTTTTGGTAACAAAAAAGAAAGACTATAAAAGACTTAACATTTGCCAATAAAAAGACTTAGGCAAAATTTTCTTAGAAAAAATTTATGCCGAAAAGAAAGAAAAAATGCTTTAATTATTACTTTAATAAAGTAATAATTAAATCATCTTTTGCTTCTTTCTACTATGAATTCTTTTAAAGTAATAATTAAAGCACATTTTCATATGGATTCCTTTAGGCCTAGTTTACTAGGGGGAACGGGAAAAGAGGATGAATGAGATTGGACGATGGATGGGAAAATACAGAGGATTGAAATCTTCGTCACGTAAAAATCACGTGACTAAGATTTGATTGAAAATCACGTGAAAATCCCTTCCGAGCAAGGTCATCCAGCGTCGAGCATCGAGTTGGGCGAGCTTGGTGAGGCCGTCTATGAGCAACAGTGGCGAGGACGTTTGCGAGCTCGCTCGCTAGGTGAGGACGGCGGTGACATCAGATCCAGCACCAGCAGCAAGCTGCGGCGAGGACGTTGGTGAGCTCGCTTGCTGGGCGAGGACGGCAGTGGCAGTAGCTCCAGCGGCGAGCCGGGTCCACGAGCTCGCTCGCCGAGCGAGGAAGGAGATGATGGGAAGAGGGCCGGGAGCGTGAGGTTCACAAGTGGCAAGCACAGGAAATGCGAGAACAGGGGAAGGAGACGAGCAGGATTCGGAGGAGGTCGAGCACCGATCGGTGCCAGCCATGGCGTCGCTTGGTGATGTGGAGGATGAGGACATGTCGTTGCTTATGTCTTAAGGAAGCCAAGAGTGGCAGACGGTCGCTGAAGCCCCTTAGAGGCGGTGTAGCCAGCTTATGTCGCAAACTGGGGTGGAACAGGGGAGATGAAACCCGAATAGTTCATCTCTATGGTTGTGTCCCCCTGAGCTCGAATGAAACTGCCTGGCCACTCAAAATACAGAGATTGGAAGGGAGAATCATGGGGAGCTTGGTGGAGACGATGGTGTGGGGCAAGAAATCGCTGATGGTTCACGATTGGAAAACACAATGGATGCTGAGAGAAGGGGAATAGGCAACACAAGTGCATGAGGAAGAAGATGGGAGGAGTGGCATCACAAGCACGCGAGGTTAGTAGAGAAGAGAACGTCGTGAGCAATTTTGCCCTCGTCTGCTCCCTTATCCATCCTTCCAACTTTCCCTCTTCGAGATCCGTCCGTCCTGATATATGACGGATTTTTTTAATGCTCATCCCTTCCCTCCTAAAATCCTTCCTGGTAAACAGACCCTTAAAGTAATAATTAAAGCACATTTCTCTGTTAAAGTAATAATTAAAGCACATTTCCCTGTGGATTCCTTTAAAGTAATAATTAAAGCACATTTCCCTTCTTTCCATTGTGGATTCCTTATAAGAAAACATAGCTTGAGAGCTGTTTGGCCCCGCTTTGAAGCTGATTTTAAGCAGCTTCTAAGCAGAAAACACATAAGTTGGGAAAACTACAATTTGATACTTTTATAGCTTCTACTTTTTCAAAAAAGTAATTTACATAATTTTATTTAAAATTTTAGGAATTATTATTTTAAATAATTTAAAATTTTAACACTAAAGAAAAATAAAATATATTATTATTTTAAATAATTTAAAATAATATACTTATTTATTATTTTAAGTTTTGACACTAGTTAAAAAGTTATTAACCAAACATCTTATAAATTTTAACAGTACAGTACAATACAGTACAGTTATAAAGCTATTAACAATTGTGTTAAATAAGCCTTTAGAATTTCTATAAAAACTTCTACGCACCCGAGGTACTTCAAATTTTTTAAGGGTCAAATCGGTTTTGTTCAATCAAACTTTGAGATCCATACAATCGTCAAATTTCAGTTTAGTTCAATTTAATTCCTTGACTTAGAGAATTAGACAACCTACCACTTCTTCACCAAGGATCATTTGTCTCTAATTTCATCTCTTTCGTTCCCTTTTCTATCAACACAAGCAAAGATAACATATATATTACAAAGTATCCTCCTCACAATTGCAGGGTAGTGAAGAAATTGAAAAGTTAATATAAAATGAGAGACACGATGTGTTAGCATTCATAGGTTTCTTAGTTCATCAGAGCTATCTTCACTCTCATGCTGAGCTCTTGATTGGATTATAACCAAAGCTCCAGAAGTAAGCCTGCAATAGCAAATTCACAAACTTGAGGGGCCAAATACTAACAAACACAAGTTTTTTTACAATTTCAGGAGATTGGGTCAAGTATAACTCAACTTTCTTCGATCTTGATCACCTTATCCTTTTCTTCTCTGAAAGACTCTAACCTCCTGGATGATCCTGTGCCTGAAGAACAACCTAAAATTCTTCTGCTTTCGCCATATGATGAACTCTGCGGTGAGTATCTGCAAATATCTGCTCGACCTGAGGTGTTCATTAGGTCTGCAGCCGTTGACTTTGAGTTTTCATTCTGTTCACTCTTGCAATCCTTGCAAGATGTGATTTTGATAGTCTTGGGGCGGCACTGAGTTGACTCCGCTACCTTCTCTTCATCCCTTCTTATGTAAGGCACACTAAGTTATCCAAAATGAGCAATTAAAAAGATACGACTTGCACTTTGTTTGACTTTTTTTTCTTATTCAGAAGTGTAGATTAGTTATTGTATTAGTTCTTACCTGTTCATATTGAAAGGAGATTTTGGTTCTCCTAAGATGTCTTTGTATTTCTGCATCACGCTTCTGCTGATGAGTTCCTTCTTTTTCCGGCCGAAGGCAATCCCTCTTTGGTTCTTTGGCAGGCAGTTGACTTCTCCCTGGAAAATTGAATTGGAAAACAGTGGCGACGTGAGCTTATCAGCTAAGCTCGGCCTGTAGGATGGAGCAAATCCTAAGCCATTTTGATCTTTCACAGAGGTTGACCCGCAAGTAATCAGGTGGATGAGCAGATTAGTGGTGGCTTTGATCTTTGGTTCTGCTGCAAAGTACACTTCCTCCTCCACAATCTCGCAGTTGATTCTTTTGCTTGCTTCGTCTCTGATCAGCGACTCCAAAGTGTTCATCCTCCGGAAAGAAGATGATGAAGAAGAAGCACTTGAAAATGTTGGCGGTGGCGATCGCTCTACTTTAATCACCTCCGGCTCCGCCTTCAGGCCCCTGTTCTGGTTAACATCTTCAATGTTCTTATCGTTCGCGGATTGCCAAGGTCCATCATCAGTTGAGACGCCAACGACTCGGACGTTGGAAGCAGTGGTTGTTCTTCCTCCGCCGTCGGTTTGGCTGGAAGCATTGCACTCTGCGGCGTCCGGGGAAGCGTTTCCCGTCGATGGGGAAGGTTTACCTTCATCCTCAGAGGATAAGTTGGCCGAGGAGACCGATCTTTGAGCTGGCGGGGATTGTTCATCTTCTCGGACAGGAGGAGCTGGAGCTGGAGCTGGCTGCACCGGCGACGGCGAGGCAACTTTGGGCGGCTCATTCACTACACAAGCTACCGAGAATTGGTAACAAGAAGCCTCCTGGCCATTACAACAAACTGATGGCGGATCTTGCAGAGGGTGTTTCTGGTTCTTTGGATTGGTCACGCCATGATTATTTCGATCTAAACGACAGAAAGTTGTCACCAAAAGATATTTTTTGCTTTCGGCATTCGATTTAAAGAAAGATCTAATCAATCCTCCGCAACGTTACCTGGAGGGCTTTGATCCAAGAGCTCTGAACCCTTGAGCACATACTCATTCCCCTGCACCGGCAGGATCAAATCGTCCTCCGCAAGGTCGTGCCAGACGAATCCATTCTTGTAGCTCCTGCATTTAAAAACATGCATGAAATCTCGCTTCTTTCCATCTAAAATCTCTGCGAAGTTACCTCTTGCAGGACCAAGAGTACATGGCCGGCATTTTCCTTCCTCTCAGAACATTGAGCCTTTCAATCACGTCTGCAGAACAAATCACAAAATCAATCAGAGCCACAGATTGAAGAAACAAGCTGCTTCTTTGAAGCTCAGAATCAACGCATTTACCTCTGAGGAAAAGTCCCTGGGGAGCGGAAAGAGCGACCTCGATGAAGTGCGGGTGCTCGAGGTGGCGATTCCTGCACAGATAATACACCACTGGAACCTTTCTCCCTTGCTGCTGATGCTTGGGAGGCGGCTCCGTCCACACTTTGTTCCTCTCTGGACTGGTTTGCGGCGCACATCTCCTCATCCTTGCCTCCATTTCGGCCTCGCTGTTCAATAAAAATCAAATCTTTTTCTCATCATTCTCCTATTCTTGCTGGCATTCCGCCGAGTGATCCAAGGGCAGAGAGAATTCCGTGCAATTTGGGGGAGCAGAAGGTATGTTTGACCACCTGCAGTAACTCGGACAAGCTAATTATACGGGGGGAAGTGCAGTTGTTCTATAATTATGCTACTGTTCAAGAACACAAATCAGAAGTTATCCTTCTTTTGTCCAAAAATATTAGTAGACAAACAAAACAAATTAACATGCTAGATCTGAAAAAAGAAAAAAAAAAAAGATACTTGCAGTGTTTGAACGACTGATCATCAGTGTAAAAATGGCATTTTTATCCTTCTGCTATCGGCATAAACAGTGAAATCCTTGATCTGCCAAACACAAAAAGGGGAAGAAAAGTAAGACCAAAGGACGAGCCGAGCGACGACGTTTAGGCAATTCCTGACTCACGAGTGCTCGATGCGTGGATGATTTGGGTCATTTGGCCCCCCTCGCGTAGGACTCCATGGCCTCTCTCCTTCAAGCTTGTCTTTAGCTCCCGGGTAAGCTGCAATTACAGTACACACTGTCGTGCTTCATTAATGCACAGATTATCTCTTCCTTTGTCTCTTTAGGCTTTAAGCTATCACAGGCTTTATACTTTATCTGCTTTTAATGGCGTTCTAATTTGAAAAGATTTTGGCAGTCAAGCCGCGAGCAAGCACTAGGCAAACTTTCCTTTCTTTCCTCATTACCAATGAGCAGCCATAATTATCTAATCCCCATTAGAAGAATTGGAACTCGAGCTCGATTGAGCAGAACCATTACTGAACACAATTAACGTCCCATTTGGAAAGAATTGGAGCTTCTTCTCTCACTGACTTCACTTTCTGAAAAGAGAAGAGTAGGTGCTTGCTTTCCATGGAACAGACAGAGGCAGCTGCTGCTCGCTGCTGCTTGGTTTTGGTTTTGGACTTTGCAGAGGCATGTTCGCCATGAGCGTGAGCTGTGGCAGGCACTGTGAGCTTCCACTTTTTTTCAGAGGTGATTAGGTATGCAGTGTCTTGTTCTTTGGAAGGTCGAAGGGCAATCGAGGAGAAGGGGAATAAAGTGAGCTCAAGGGTCACAGGTGAGAGGTTGTCTCGAGAAGCAATTGGCAGCACCTAGTGTTGTGTTCCTGCAATGAAAATTAAACGGGAGTGGCGCCCCTTCATGCTTTTGTACTTTCTGGTGTACTTTAGGAGATTGAAGGGTTCATGATCAATTAATTAAAGGAAGTTAATTGAATGCCCTCGCCAGTCGCCAGGTCTCTAGCTTGAGGGTAAAAATTCTTATACAGGGCCATATTTAAGCTAGGGCGTAGGTTCATATTTGTATTACTTTAAGATTCGCGTTTCTTACGAAATAAACGATAAAGATATAACCCTGCTTAAAATTCCTAAGGCAAGAATCTTATCTAGAAATCTTCTCATGAAGAGGAGTAGCTGATGAGAAAAAACAATAGAAGAAGTAATTAGACATTGGATGCAACTTGAGTTAACTTGCTCATGCTCATCCATGGAGATATGCTACTATTCTTGTGTTTCAAGATGTGCTTTATGATTGTTTCATTGAAATTTGTTATGCGGTTCTTCAATGATTTATTTAATTTAATTTAAATATATATCTACTTGAAAAGTAATTCAAAAATGACAAAGGGCTATATAGCACATGAAAATCCGCTACATATACTTTTTATAATTAAATTTTAAAAATTATTAATTTGTACATGTATATAAATATAATAATTAAATATACTACTATATACATCATATTATTATATTAATTAATGTATATACATATATATAATATGACCACTGTATACGCGTGATGCTGTTGTGAGTGCAGCAGAAGCTAGGTGTATAACATTGCTTATGCAAACACCACTATAGTTAGGGTGGCAATTTCACCCAATAGGTTCATATACCCTACCCAATTCGACCTGTTTATGACGGGTTCAGATACTCGATTAGTTAAACGAATTGGGTTTGGGATTAGAGATGCGGATACCTGATATCTGATACTTAATTTTTATACAAAAATATAAATAAAGATTTTTATTATTAGAATATAAATACAAATAAAATAACTATTATATAAATATTTATTATTATTAAAAATATAAAAATAATAATAAATAATTTTTATATAAATATATTTATTTTTATTTTTATTTTTAAAATATATTTTATATAATAAAATAATAAATAATTTATTTTTTTATTTAATCGGGTACCTATTTAAATACCTGACTCAGGTTTGAGTCAGGTTTGGGTAGCAGATTCGAGTTTATGATAAAATCGTGGGTACCTGACTTGTTGCTAGTGCTAAATACAATATGTGCTCGTGTTGTCCTTTCTCAACAAAATTTTAAGCTTGGCATTTAAAAATTTCTAAATGGGTCAAATCTATTCTGTTTGATTATGCTTAAGATTTGTACAGTAGTCAAATATTCTCTTATTTTTTTCACCCTCTTGTTGTGGAAATTTTTTTTTTAGCAAGATAGCCTACTGCACGGCAGCGTCTCACCATCTTCAAAACATGATTCTTGATCTAAGTTAGTATAAACGAAGTCTTAGTCAACATACATGAACATTTGAAGTCAATATATATTATGTTCAGTCAATACATATGAACATCTAAAGTCACTATACATATGTTTAGTCAATATACACAGTATTAAGATTTCATTTTTATTGACTGAACATAATATATATTGATTTTAGATATTTGTGTATATTAACTGAGATTTTGTGCTGGTTAACTTACAGGATTTGTGTTTTGTGTCACAATGTGTCTTGAATATGATAGAACCCGGCTGCTGCGTGCAGCAGAGTTCCTAGCTGCAAAATTTTTTTTTTTCCATTACTTCTCATAAGTGCAAGTCCCAACATAAAGAAGTCATTTTGTTGATGCACTTTGGTTAGATATTTTAGCTTTGAGATTGCTTCGAAGCATACGTTCAATGATGTTCTCAATCTTTGGCCCTTTGCTTAGTTGTGGCTAGACCTACTTTGAATCATTATTTGGGTATGGGACATATACAAATTGACAAGGATAAGAAAGAACATCCCATGATGGAATTAAATAGAAGATAGAGATCAAAGGAAATTAAGTAGATTATACATAACATATCCTCATAAGCTAGCTAGTAGGCGAAGGCAAAAGCGAAAGGCGAAACTACATTAATCCTAGTATTGTTAACTGTCTCTATTCAGATTTATTAAGAGCATATATAATGTATACTATAAAAATCAGACTAAAAGATATGTATTTGTCTCCGCTAACATACGAAAACATATATAAATATAATTTTACTCTTACGGATCTTCAATCTACTACTAAATGAAAGTTATTCCACTGTTAATCATACATGAACCTTGTCAACAAAACTAACCACTACGCAAGAAAAGACAATTTTTTTATTCTTGAACTTATGGAAAAAGTTCACAACCAAGAAGAAAGGAAGAAGACTTAAGGCTTACCAAGAAGTCATGGCAAAATAGTGATCACTACTTTTCAAAAAGATGATAAGGAAAATGAGACCATAATTAACGTTTTCTTCTACTTGCTCCTCTTTAATCCAAGTACACATCTTAATTTTGATTTTGAATTGTTCAAAGCTATAAAGAATTTCAAATAATTTTGTGCTCAATATTAAATTGAGAAGTCTTCAATTTTGTTGCAAGCAAGGAGTGGCTCCAAATTGAATCAGATAAGGCTTTCAGTGACGTCTGAAACAATGTAAGTAACAACAAATCTGCAGCTGGATTGCTTGTACCACTGGAAGTAGTTGACTCAATCCAACCCAGATCTACTCGAAGATACATATGTACCTGGTCAACTATACTTACCTTAGAGAGAGAGAAACACAGCCGTTTATCTTTGCAAAAAGTCATAGATTCACATATCCTAGAAGACAAAACAATGTTAATCCATGAACGCATGCTCACTCTCCGTTGAATTTATGGTCTGAACTGTTAGGCAAGTTAAAAGAACATAAAAATAAACCCCTCTACATCAGAAGACACAAGATACTTGCATTTATGATCTGAACTGAACTTGACTCCTAACTTGCACCACTCAAACCTCTAAATACACTAAAAAAAACTCCATAAAGACTGCCTAAATTAACATTGATAACGTGCACTTCAGTGGCACCTGAAGAGCCTTGCTTGATGGAGTCAGTGAAACTTTAAACTTGTTGGAGTCTCATAAATGTGACTTTTTTACACACCTCACAAGCATTATGACTGGCTGATGAACCTTTTGTTCTTCTTTTGTATTGAAATGATACAAGTGTAGGGTTAAGTTTTGCTCTCTTGTTCAGTGTTTGCTAAAGCTGACAGTGATGTGTTAGGGTTGAGAGTTGGTTATAAATGGAAAAAATTTTCTACGTACTAAGTCAGATCTGGATCGTCTATCTCTCGAAAAGTGTGAATCTTAGAGAGATACTGATGTGATCTGCCTTTAAGATTCGCACATGAACGACTCAGATATGACTCAGGCAAAGTGATGAGTTACCTACTTCACTTCTTTGTCTTCTCCTTCACTCTTCTTTTTGTTCCGCTTGGATTGCATTTAATGAGATGGAGGAGTTAGCTTGCAGACAAATCAATCTCAATTCTCAGTGAGATGAGAACCTGATCCATAACTTTTCCTTGGTGGTGGAGAAACCAAAAGCCACAGGCCAAAGCCAAGCTAACTCCTCCACTCCCACTCCAGGACAAGTTTCTTCTGCGGCATCTTCATTGTTCTAATTAATTGATTTGATAAGTTCTTTCTTGTTCTGAACAATTTCGCCGTAAAGTTTGTGTGTTGCAAGAAGGAAATATGAAGTGAACGAATGCAAAGAATCAAGTGTAGTTCTCTTCAATTGATATATAGGTTACATGATTCAATTTTTTTTTTCTTTTATATGCAAAAAGAAAAACGAAAGTAGCGAATTTGATCAGTAATGGCAATCTACCAAGAAGACAAGAGATTGCTGGGTGTCAAAGGAGAAGGGTACTGCGGGCGCCGGCGCCGGCGGTGGAGAGTTTGGAGATGGTTCCTGCGAGCCATCATCGTGCGGCGCGGGGAGATTGAGATCCAATAGGAAGGCGCTCTTGTCCTTCTTGACTTCTGGATGACTCTCGGCCGGGGTTAGCGGCCGGTGCCGGCGCATGTGGCCGCCGAGTGCCTGACCGGATGCGAACTCCGCCCCGCATATCGAGCACTCGTGCATCCGTGGCTTGCTGCTGCTGTAATTGCTGGATGCCGGCGCCGCCGTCGCCGCCGCTGTTGGCTTTGGAATTGAGGAACACGCGGCGGCGGCAGCGGCTTCGTCTTCGGCGAGTGCCGCCTTGCTTGATTCACCGAGGAGCGAGATCTTCGGCGAGATCTTCGGCTTCTTGTGGCTCGTACGGTGCCCGCCGAGCGCTTGGAAGGAGGGGAAGCACTTGCTGCAGGTCTTGCACTGGTAGACATAGTCCCCGGCCTTGCGTCCCACTGCCGGCTTCTCCACGCCACCGGCTTCCTCCTCCTCCCCCGCACCAGCCTTGGGATTAGCCTCCCGGCCCAACTCCAACCCGCGGCCCTGGGCGAGGAGGATGAGGCAGTGCGCCATGTCCTCCTCCTCCTCAGTGGTACTGCCGGAAATCTCCGCCGACGAGGCAGACGTGGCCGGAGCCACGGCCACCATCCTCAGCCTCTTACTCCTCTTCCCTTTAACGACGGCTCCAAACTGGTCGCTTCTCCTCACCGTGTCGTCCACCGCGTCCTCCATAGCATCCATCGATATCTTCCTCCGATTCAGAGCGAGAAAGAGAGCGGAGTGGAGAGCAGGAAGCAGGAAAACATATAAATAGCAAGCGGAAGGAGTGGATTTAAACCAATCGGAGAATTGGAGAAGAGTAACCGAGAACCATCCGTTTCTTGAGATCACCTGCACAAAGCTCACGTATGCAAGCAAGGAATTGTTTTTCCTTCCAAATAAACCGAGGAATTAATTAATTAGGTTATTAGCAAGATAGCAAATTATCGCATATTGTGCGAGTAATCCAATGACTATCTAACAAATCTACTCGCATAGTCCTCTCCACACATCTCACTATTGAATAATAGGTAAATGTGAGCATCTGCTGCAGCTGCCACAGCTTAAGTAATTGTAATTGCATTGTATATAGAGGGGCTAGTAGTTGACTTGGATTTAAGTTGACTAGGCCGTGCTTAATTAATGTAATTATATCTAGACTTGTGAGCACAAGTCAACGAGGGAGGCATAATTAACATGGGGATTAATTAAGAGTAATTAAAAGATTAGCATGGTTGGATTAGATCTAACTGTAGATGAGTGGAAAGTGGAGTGGATCAACAACACTAAGAGTGTAGAGGGGGCACACCCATCAATTTCTTATAGAAAAATAATTGACAACTTGGTATCACATCTCACATCACGTCTATGTAAGTTGACATCTGAACCACACAATATGACTAATTGAGATATTTAAAATTCTAACAATATTCTTGTCTAAATACGCTTAACTCTAGAACGAGATAGTCATGTGTTAATGTTGATATTTAGGTTTAGATTATTTAAATCATGAGAGGATTAGCTTACATGAAAGTGTCAATTCTATTGATATAATATGCTCTTTTAATGAAATAGAAACTTAGTTTTATTGATTTTATTGACATTTGAAAATTTACTTAAACAATGTTTAGATCTAAAATATTTCAAGTTGATTGGAATGGAGTTAAGTACAAGTTACATCGATGATGGTGAGAGGCCAAGAGGGTGAGGAAAGCTCTATATAAATTTCAATGGGCACTAATTAAATAAACTAGGGTGGTAAATGCCTAAGGGATCATGCATTATTATATATATCTCCCACTTTAGCTTATCTTTGAATTCTATTTATTTTTATTGTTTGGATTTGTTGCAGTTTGCCCCTTTCTAAAATTACAAATGTTCTTAGTTTGCCAAGCCCACTTCTTAGTTTTAGGGGGCATTTGGTATAACTTTTTAGCTTTTTTACTGGTCGTAAAAATAAATTTTTAAAAGTTAGAGTGTTTGGCTGTTAGCTTTTGGGTTTGGAACCCAGAAGTAGCTGCTTCTCTGAGAAGCTACCACCCCCCTACTTATGGCTGGCTGGTTGATCAAAAAAATTTATTTTACTAAATACCTTCAAACTTTTCCAGCCAGCACCTTTTCAACCTGCACTTTTTCAATCAGTAAAAGCTAAAATTTTCAGCTATACCAAACGGACTCTTAGTTTGTTGTCCTATCTCGCCTTATAGACAACAAGTCAAGGCATAATTAATAAAACTCGCTCGAATATTGACATCCTAGCCGTGATCCTTGATCCCATTGATAGATCTGACTGATAACAATTATTTGAGAAGACTTAAAAGAGCATACCAAATTCTATGAGTTGCAACAGAAATAATTTTCACAGTGACCTTCTAATTGACTGTGTTGTTATTCACAAAAGAGATGGGGGATAGAAACCAAATGAAATCTCTTTACCAACTTATATCTCAATTAGGGATCACACCTATTTATAGACAAAATCTAATGGGTACAATCATCAATTAGCCTATTAGAAATCAAATAATTATACCTCTAAGAAATTCTATATATAGTTTAAACCCCTCTATACTATAATTATTTAGATGACACCAATAAATAAATTAGAGATAAAAAATGCTATTAAATATTGCAGCACATGTACGTCTTCATGTACATATAGTTGATAGATTCTATTAATCTCTCGCTTGGACGACATAAACATGTACTTACACAATAATATCTTCAAGCACATACTCTATAAGATAATTTTTATATGCACATAATTGAAGATATGTCAGTTTTATCAATCTTGTCCATTAGCGTTATTAACACAAGGAATAGAATAGCACTCATTGTAATTTTATCTCAAGTAGACCTATAGTGATCACATGTACTAACTCAATTAAACAACATAGATCAAGCATAAATATATAGCATGAAAATAACATAAATATGATATACACACGTTTAGTTCTAACTAGTTCAACTATAACCAAATAAAATCAAAAAGCAGAGTAAATAATAAAAACTAAAATATATTATTACTATCATGACATTAATTATAGTATTAAGCATATAGAACAAAGCATGTACTCCCACTAAATAAAATAACATTAAAATTAAGGATGCTCATATTTTTAATATATTCATGAAAAGTCTTCAATGTTAATGCCTTAGTGAGCGGATTCATAATCATAAAGTTTATTCCTATGAGCCCAATAGTAATGTCACTATTTTGAACTTTTTCTTTTACAATAAAGAACTTAATAATTATATATTTAGATTTAGAAGAGCTTATATTGTTGTTTGAATATAAGATTGTTGTTCTATTGTCACAATATAATTTGAGTGACCTTTCAATACCATTGACTATCTACGGTCTTGAAATGAAGTTACCCAACCATATTGTATGATTGGATGCCTCGTAGCATGTGACAAGTTTAGCCTCAAAGTGAAAGATGTAACAAGTGTTTACTTAGCACTTTTCCAAGATATTGCACCTCTATATATATATATATATATATATATATATACACATATATATATATATATATATATATCCTGATATCGATTGACGACTATTTGGCATCCAATAAAGTCAAAATCAGAAAACTCAATGATCTCAAATTTGTTTGACCTTTTATATATGAGTATATAATCTTTAGTATTTTGTAAATATTTGAAAATCCTTTTGGCAGTAACTCAAAGTTCTCTTACTAAATTATTTTGGTATCTGCCAAGCATTCCAATAATATATGTAAGGTCAAGATGAGTGTTGGCCTGCGTATACATCAAACTCTCTAGTGTTGATGCGTAAGGGATGTTTTCCATAAACTTAAAATCAACTTCAACCTTTGGACATTGTTTGAGATTGAATTTATCTTCTTTGAGCACAAGGTTTCAAGAGGCCTACAATTTTGAATGCCAAAATATTTTTATCAATATAATCCTTTTACAACAATCCTAGTATTCCCGTGAATGAACATGATGAATATGGATTCCTAATACGAAAGATACTTTACCATTTCATTACAAATTGCTTTGAAAGAATTTTTTTTTAGTTTCCTAAAGTAATTGCATATTACTATTAGTAAGCAAAATATCATCTATATATAGAACAAAAAAAATGAATATACTCGTATAGAACTTATGATACACACAATCTTCAGTAGTGTTAATTTCAAAATCAAATGAGAGAACAACCTAATGAAACTTTTGATACCATTGATAAGAAGCTTGTTTGAGCTAATAAATGGATTTCTTAATTTTACAAACCAATTAGACAGTTTCTTTTGAATCTAAACTTCTGATTGTAATATATAAATTATTTCCTCAATGTTACCATTGAGAAAATCTATCTTAACATCCATTTAATGAAGCTTAAGATCAAAATGTACCACAAGTGTTATAATTATCTTAAAGAGTCTTTTGATAAAATCGGAGATAAAGTCTCTTTATAATAAATGGCTTCCCTTTGGGTAAATCTTTTAGCGATAAGACAAGCCTTATATCTTTTTACATTGCTTTATAAATTCTTTTTAGTTTTAAATATTTTTTTACAACTAATAGATCTCATACATTTAGGCAATCGAATACGATCCCAAACGTCTATCTTTCCTTGATTAAATTTTCTCACCCATGACATTGATTCACTTTTGAAAATTAAAACTATTAATTATTTCATGGAAGGTGAGTGAATTATTTCTCACTAAGTAAATATTATCCCAATGTTCTTAGATAAATATAATATAATCACTAGAAATTGGACTTCTCCTTTTACTGGTAGATGTTCTTAATGGCATTGATTTATTTTGAATTTAATATTATTGAGTTTAATTCTCATACTTCTCATGAATAATAAATAGATTGAATGTTTTTTATTGTTAGGAAACTCAATATTATCATGTGTCTGTTGTTAAATCATGTGAGAGAATAAGAACTTGCTCATAATCAACAACAATCATAGGATCTTATTTGATCATATCCAATATATTCAGAAAGGATCTTATTTCATTTTATGATTTGTTCATCTAACTCTAACTATAGGGTCATTGAAGTAAGTAGACTAAAATGACGAAATTAGGTGAAACTTTTTACAGTAGTTACCACGCAATAATATCATTTTGCCATAAAAGATCCTCATTGAACTTAAATCATAGATATAATTAAAATGTTTAATTATCTAATCATACATCCTCGAACCTAGGATTTAGTGATCAAGCTAAACATATGACATACATTATCCAATCATGATTCACATAGATATATAGGATATTTTATTCCGAGGAGTGGTGGTTCACCTATCTACACTCGAACACCTTTATTCAACCATATGAGTTTGCGTACATCAATCAAGGGCTTTGAATATTTATTAACTCAAACAAATTTATGAGCTTTTATCCATAGCTATTTATATTATTATATTTATGTCAACCACATTATCTTGAATAGAAAAGGCATACTTTTTTTTTACTAAGCATACTAATCGTGACTTATTGATTTTCTTTTTCGATCTTGTACTAGGGAATACATGCCGTGCCGCTTCTACAATTGCAAAAGTTTTTAGTTCGGCTCAGGTGGGCCTGTCCTAGTCTTGCCATAAGAAAATAGTACCTCTCGTTTAGATGCACAAATAGGAAAGAATTTAGCTGATCAATGATTAGTCCAGTCAGAATGATCCTCGATAGAGTTGTCAAATAAGCGAATTTATAACTCATTCTAGCTATTAAAAGCTCTTATTACCGTAATAAATTTTTAATCCAAATATATATGAGTCAACATTTGACTCGAGTCCAAACATGCCCACGAAGGGACACCACGGTCAAGACCGTGTGATTGGGTGCGATTGGTGGGGACGGTGCCTCGAACCGACCCCTAGCCGAACCAGGGACTCAGCGGAGATCTTTGCTATCCCAACAAGACTCGAATCAATGCTTGTGATACATCAAAGACCGGTGTCAGCATCCAGCACGACGAAGTCGTCACAGTGTCACGTACGTTACGGGGAATGCATTCATGCGTCACGGGGGATGCTAACAGACGGTCGGACGTCCCGGGGCAAGAGTCCAACACGTCATTGCGTCCACAGGACAGCCGACGAATACCGGCAAAGAGGCCGCCCTCTCATTGGCATCGCACGCCGGAATGGGGAGGACCAAGATGGTCATCACCCGAGGGAGGCACGTTGTCACGATAACAGGGGAACGGAGAGGCCGTTTCGAACACGACGAAGGAGCTGTCAGAGCATTTGATCGCGGACGGGGAGGAAGGCAGGCCGATGAACGAACGTGGTGGAGTCAGCAACGACGCAGCTAACGGTGAGATTCCAGTACGGCGAGAGGGGAGACTCTTTCGCATGCACCAGTGGGAACAGAAACTAAACCAAGGAGGAGGAGACCCAAAGCCAAGCACCAACAGCAGAGGTCCGTCGGGAAGGGGAGAGGTCTGCACGCAGGCGGGAGGCCACGGCCGATCGGCAACTACCTCAAACGATGGTGGCCAAAGGAAAAAAGGAGAGCTAACGAGCAGACGAGCCGAGCCTAGAAGTTTCCGCACGCAGGCGGACCAGCGCTCTTCGAGGGAAAGGAGGGAGGGGCTCACTGAGGAGTAGAAAATGCAGCCAAGCAAGCATGCAGAGAAGGGTATAATAAAGAACGGCGTCGCCGGAGCAGAAACGGGCTGTCGGGACGAAGACCAAGGGGCGCCGGACCTGCGAGAGTGTACCTCAGCACAGAATGCTAGCTCCTTCACGTAGATGAAGCGGATGCAAGCTGCGCCTTCCAAGGCGATCTGACAGTGTGGGCGGCGACGACGATAGCACCGGGTGCGGAGAAGATGACTAGAAGTGGAGGAGGGAGCTCGTCGCGAACCGATCCACCCACCCACACCACCGGTTACGCGAGAGAGAACTTGGGGAGAGGCGTTCAACGAAAGCCGAAGAGGGAAGGCTGGCCAAAGAGGAAGGTGATGAATCAACGTTCGAAACGTTCAACGCAAGTTGTCTAAACGATGTCGCTCCGCTTGTTTTTCTTCTCCTCGCCTCGGTGCCCGCACCCTTCGTGAGTCAGCCACCAGCCCACTCGACGCATCCCATCGCATCTGCTCCACGCCGCCGGCACATCGGACAAAAGCGGGAACCCAACTTTATTTGCCCGTTGCGTCCGAAGTGGAGCCGAGCAGCGCCCGACCCACTTCGGTCACCCGCCGACCCAATCGGCTTAAAGGTTTTGGGCTGGGATTGGGTTTGGGCCACACCCAAATCCAGGCCCACAGGCCTAACACCTATGCCAAAACCCTAGATTGTTTTCGTAGTCTGATTTTGGTCGAAGAGGAGACAAAACACTTGATAGGTGAAATAGTGAATCTTTTTCGCGAGGTGCTAGAGATAAGTGAATTCATTGGGTGGCACCGATAATGTAAATTTAGTGAGGGCTGCACAAAATAATCGAAAACGCAATCAACATATTGACTTCAGTTATTACCAAAAAAAAAATAAAAATGAAATTGATATTTTAGGAATCTGCTATGCAATTACAAGCTTATGTCAGCTATAAATATCCAAATAATTAGAACTAAAGGAGCGACATGCTTCAATGCGGTGAGCAGCAACAACATAGCACGAATATCTCTATTACAACAAATTTCCCTACTCTAATTCTTTTGGGTAGATCCTATGATTTGTCAAGAACCTGAACCTAAAGATTGCTTTTAACTCAAAAATTGCTCAAGAGTAGATCTTTACTGTACATAACAGGCACTTTTATATGTACATAAAAATGAGATGACATAATCTTCCACCGGTACGATCAAGCAAAAATGATAGCAGCGTATATTTCACTGTTGCATCCCGTCTGCTGCTAGCTCTGCGTGACTAGAAATTTGAACTGGAACTGTCTTGTGAAGCATAGATGTTCCGTGGAAGACTGTCGTTCGAGCACCCTTAAGAAGCATCAGCAGCTGCAAGACATCAAAACATCGAAAAACACAACTTTGATATATGTCATATATCCACGTGCTAGTGCAGAAATCAAGCACATACCTGGTCTGAATTTATTTTTGTGAACCCAAATTTTTTAGTCCATATCGATTCCGCTTCCACCGCCGCAGGAAGCAGAAAATGCTTCACATTCAAGGATCCCAGTAATGTCTCGATGCACGAATAGAGTGACTGGAAGTAACCCTAAAGAGAAAATAAGATAAATGGATTTATAGGTTCATAAAATAGCATAGGATTCACGATGTTTTAAACAACTAAATAACAGAAAGGGTTTTCTTCATCCTACAAAAAGACCGTGAAGAACAAGCAAACTATAACATGCATCACAACCAAGTTGCAAACACTGGAGAAGCTACAGTATTAGTTTTGAGATATTTATAGTAAGTGCTAACCTGATAAGCCGAACAAATATTGTTGATTTTTATTCATACTCTGGTTACAATTAGAACAGGCAGTGAGTTGAGTGAAATTTAGTAACAGCAAGTGTGACGGTATTTGCGTGAGTATTTGAAAAGTTAGAAGTAACTATTATAGCTACCGGGACTTGTTTGAACTCGTCATCAACACAAATTACATCATACACCAAAAACCTTCTCAATTGCTCGTCTTAGGTACCCTTTATCAGCCCACCACATGTCGCTCCTTCCTATACGTAAATGCTTCATTATATGAGTCTATTTTATACTACTCTAAGCAAACTGAAGTTCCACCACTACTACAACTTTATCACCAGCATGCCTGTGCTCCTCCTTCAGACACCCCTCCATTTGTGCCACTTGAGTGTAAGGATCTTCCTCTTGCCCTAAGCAACAACTACTTGCAATCTCAGAATCTTACAATATATTAAAGGAGGCAGTAGCAGGAGAAGGTTTCTTTGTTGAAGCCCACACATACGTGATTATGCTCGAAATGTAGATGACATGAAATCAATTTCTGGATTTTTCTCATATGGGTGGAAAAGGAAGAAGCAAAATGTGATCTTCAAGTCAATAATGACACAACACATGTAAAATGTTATGGCTTAAAAGTCTCTTACATAAATTTGATCGATTATGTCTAAGTCATGTGATAACCAATTTGCTATCTTCATTGCCGGTAATCTAGTGTTCATGGAAGAATAAAACATATAAAAGTTGATTGTCATTTTATTTGAGAAGCAATTGTAAAAACCAATAGGTATGCACTCCTTGTACAAAGTCAAAAGAGCAACTGGCAGTTCTCTTCCCGCTTTGGGCCCAATAAGGTTTCATTAATTGTGTAGGGATATCTCTGATATCTTTGCTCCAACTTGAGGGAAAGTGTTGAGAGTGTAAAGAAAGTGCATCTATATATGGCAATTTATAAGTAATGTTATTAGGTTTGTTTGAATCTTAATGGGTCGATTCAATTACTGTTAATTGTATATTTAAATAACAAAATCTAGATAGATTAATGATTTTCTTTTTCCATACCATTCTAACAATATTCATCCTTGATTCAAGCCATATCCAACAACTTATATTGTTGTTTATAAAAGTGACCTCTCTAATCCTTCCTACTTGTAGCTTTCATTCTTCCCCACCACCATTATAAGCCCACGTAAGACTCCATCTCTGAGATGTTTCATGGTTTATCCAATTACTATTGGATTTATATATTTAAATAACAAACTCTAGATAGATTAATGATTTTCTTTTTGCATACCGATTCTAACAATATTCAACCTTGATTCAAGTCATATCCAACAACTTATATTGTTGCTTATAAAAGTGACCTCACTAGTTCCTTCCTTGTAGCCTTCATCTCTTCCCCACCACCATTATAAGCCCACATAGTACTCATCTCTGAGATTTTTGCATTCTGAAACCTAAATGTCAAAACAAAGTATATGTTTCAACTAACACATCATGCCAAACTATACCTAATAATTTGATTTAATCCTCAAAATTAACTAATGACCACTGTCACCACATTTTGAAAGATTAGGACTAATACAGCTTTCCAGCAAAAATAAGATTCAAGACAAGATCTGCAATTCATGAACGAATTGATGCATCTGAATTCAGATCAAGTAAAAAGGTTTAGTTTGCATGTTCAAGTTAGCTAAATTAGCATCCACGTTTTCTTTCCTCATAGATTGTAGCAATCTTCAATTTAAGTTCTATGAGGCGCCATTTGTACAATGTAAATGTCTCCATGTGCATGGTACATGGAAAGGTTATACTTTCAAAATACATAGGAATACCATAAAAATCTGAAAAAAAAAAAGTAGGCTCCATGTATCTAAAGTAATAAAAACTCTAGAAACATGCAATCAAAGAAAAGAGCTCCATGTATATGAGCCATAGTACTTGTAGGCTGGTAGCTCCAAAACAAAATATTTCTTCTAAACAACTCATCCTTCTTGTCCACCAACTTTCTACTCCATAATGTGTAACAAACATAGAATTGCATGCTATGTGCATAACACAGTAACTAAGCTGGCAATACTGGTCAATTCAAATTGTAGCGTTCAATCATGTCAGCTCGTTCAGATGAATATTAAATAATATTTAAAAAATTCAAATAATGATTTTACATAATTTTAAATTATGAGAATTCAATTTTTAGGCCATGTAAATAGTAATTTATTCAATAATCATGTCATGTCGTGTAAATAGTATACAATCAAGTAGTGTCATGTCACATGCCACTTTCTAGTTGTCTCCATAATTTGTATTCTAGGTCGTTCATAATATTGAATCACATCAAATATTTCCACCCTAACAGAAGGCCAAATAACTAAGAAGAGCACGCAACCCTTTTATTCAAATACAATATTTCTCATAATGTTGTATTCTCTTTACATACAAAAGAAACACATATAGAGTTTCTTTAATCACTCCCAATCTAGAAACTATTTGCAAAATAATTGAGAATTTAAGTTTCTGAATAAGATTCTATTGGGATTAGAAAAAATCTAGTAAGAAAGGAATTTTTTCCTAAATCTACTATTTTTTGTGAATTATTTTCTAGTAGTGTATGCAAAATTTGCTACATTGCTTTAAACTTCTTCCCAATTTATAGAGCATTGAAGAAAAACCACATTTAAAATAAGTGCATATGCATTTGAAATAGTAGATCTTCTGTGTTATAACTGCATTGTGATTGGATGTGCTTTAAGATACAAAAAGTATCCAATAGATTCCTAGACATACAAGACAAAAAATTGCATAACTGAATGTTGTTTGAATCCTACATCTCTAATAAATCTTACCCAATCCCCCAGCCCCATCTGAGTGTTTCAGCAATTAATGAGTCAGATGACAATAAAGAACTGAAACCGACTTACCAGCCCTTGGTATTCCCTGCTTGTTGCAACTAATGGTAGTTCAGCAAATTCACTCCCCATAACACGTAAAATACCAGCTGATACAACAGATGACCTGCAGAAAACAAGCAATTTATAAAATAGAATTTTATATAAGAAAAAAATTACGAAGTGACAAATCTTACCCAACAATTAATACTGCACAGATCATTCCCCCAAAATCTTGATCTCTCACTGTTCTCCTACAGTTAGAAACCTGGATAAATTAGCTGAGAACCTCAAACACTAAATCAGATGATATAGAAAAATATTTTTTCCTCACCCATAAACCATAGAAGGAATAAGATCTCGACCAGTTGTGGCATCAACAATTGGGTCAAACGACTCCTGAAGCAAAGTAAATTCAATCATACAACCTTTCAGTAGTTAATTGAGTTCATGTCATGTCTTACCTGATAAAAACAAATAAAAATACAGAAACCCAAAGCAGAAGCAAATGCTAACAGTCACAAAGTTAAAGATATCATAAAAGTCGGACTGTTCATCGATTTAGTTGGATTGGGTTTTGTTCAGGCAAAGACAAAATTGTTGGTTCGCTGATTAAGCAAAAAAGTTCCTACCAACTTGAAACGGGGCAAAACGGGTTGCACAAAATACAGTTTCCACCTAAGCCTATTTCTGTATCCCATTCATTGTCCATCACATAGCAGACCCACTTTCAAGCTGATCCTATTTCAGCAACCCATTCACCACCATCACAGCACTTTATAGTTAAGGACAGAACAAGAAACTGACTCTCAAGTACACATTTTATCAAGCACATAGGATAAAGAGGGAAAAAAAAAAAAACCGTAACCTCAAAGCTCAAAGCAATAAAACTGAGTAGCAATCGTGAGCACCACCAGTCCTGATATTAGTTCCTTGATTTGTCCTACCAAATGTTACATAATTTGTGAGTTGAGAAATTTGATATAGCCTATCGTATGAGTATTAGTGATTTACAACAGGTACGTGTGGTTTGTACTAGTCCAAGCAGAGTAGATGGTCAGTTCTGGTTCTCTCTCTCTCTCTCTCTCTCTCTCTCTCTCTCTCTCTCTCTCTCTCTCTATATATATATATATATATATATATGTATGTCTATATATATAACTGATTTATGCTGCTCTTTCATCCATTATTGTCTTAACTAGCATCTATTATGATATTGACCTCTTCGGCTCGTGAATCTAGGGTATCTTACAATATGACAAGTAATTGAACTCTCTTTTCTATCTTATCTCTAGAAAAATCTTTCCCTCTCGCTCTGTGTAATGACTATCTATGTTTTGTTCATGCTTTAGTATCAAACATGAAATACTTATCCTCATTCATAAGGTGTATTTTCATAGATACTCTTGCATGCAAAACGACTATTGATATTATAATCCCATAACTCATTGTTATCATATCTCTATGGATGTGGCTTTCAAGCATGTCCCTTTTTATTCTGATACTAAGCAGCAACCCAAAGTCTATTCATGTTCGTGCTAATGTTCATCTGTTATATCCTCCCACCACCACTACATCACCATCAATTCCTCCCCTTTACAACAGATGACCATGTTCACCTCAAACACTAACTTTTCACACTACCTTCTAACACAAAACGATCACCGGGTGATCCTCAACATTCGACTATTCTACACAAAAAGTAAGCTATACACCTCCTCTCATTCCATTTCTCGTTGTTATGTAACTCCATCTTTTCATTCCTTGTTATCTATGTATGTTATATTAATTCCTAATATTCTTTAGAAAATTATTCTATACAGTAATAGAAAAAAAAGGCAATGGATGAAGATATAATGACTCTCTTATCTCATGCATTAGGGAGCTTTATCTCCTTTTTGGCGTTCATCCTATGGTTTTGTCATATCATCTAAATGGTTGAATTATGGCTATAAGGCTCATTTGGCTGCTAAAAGATTCACGCATTCAAGGTAGACGTCTATAAGACATTCTCTCTTATAATAAAACGCATTCAAGGTAGACGTCTATAAGACATTCTCTCTTATAATAAAACTTAATTCTACACAAGTAATCCCGCGTAGTCACAATCAAAGGACAAGCAGCTCAAGACAGGTGGAAAGTGTGAAAGCTAAAGAATACTATCAATGGTCTCAAATGAAGTCCTAAAGCACGAATTCAAAATTCTCTCAAATCACTAATGCTAGGTTTCAATTGTAGCAAGGCAAATTATTCTATCTTCAAACGACAAAGTTCCTCTAGTATAATTATCTTCATTGTTTTGATGATATTCTGAACTAAAAAGGTGTTCTGAAAAGCAATTGTTATGAAAGATCTAGGAAAGCCTTCTTGGAAATCGATATTGCTTACAATATCTATGGCCTTCAATGGATATTCTAGAAAGTAGATTATTGAGTTCTAAGTAGGGATGTCTATTCGGTTCGGACCTAACCGAACTGAACCGATTAAGGGATAAACCGAACCGATTTCATTTCGATGGTAACAACCCGAACCTGAACCGAATTACTCTCAAACCGAATAAGAACCGAATTCGGTTCGGTTCAACCCGATTAAAACTGAATAAGCCTTATTTTATAAATTTAATTTTTTTTCTTCGTTAGGGACTTAGGACGAAGGCCAAAGCAAATGGCAAAATCGGAATGGAAGATTAAGGTATAGGGGTTACGGATTACTGGATTAGGGAAAGGCCGAATCCGAATGTGAGTATTCAGTTAGGGGTTCTTTTTTAATTTTTAAAATGGAGTCAACTCTTATTCGGTTTGAACCGAACCGATTAAGGGCAAACCGAAACCGAACCGAATTAAGATCGATTTCACCCATAATGAACCGAACTGATTTAGATTACTCAAAAACCGAACCGAACCGAGTCGGTTCGGTTTATCAGTTTGAACCGATTAACCGACACCCCTAGTTCTAAGCCTACCAATTCTATCTTCTTACATATTCAAAAGCTTAGCCTACTGATTACTTTAAAGTTGCAGATGCCCCTAGATATCATCCACTTGCTAGGATAATTAAGTTATCTCACTGTCATACATCCAGCTATATCATTTGCTATATGAGTGATCAACAAGTTCATGTGAAATCCTAAAATATGTCACTAGAACACTACATTAAGAATTCTCTATTATCTAAAAGGTCCGCTCATGTCTGCACCTTCGCCACTTCCGTCTGCCTTTGTGAGTGCGCTTCGAGAGGGAAGAAGAAGAAAAAAAAAGAAAAAAAAAAGAGAAAAAAAAAGGAAGAAGAAGAGACGGCACCCACCTGCGGCAGAGTTCGCCTCCGCCGCTCACTCCAAACCCTTCTTCTTTTTGTTCTTCTTTTCCTTCTTCTTCCTCTCCTCTTCTCCTTCTTTGCTTGCGCTGCTCTGCATCACTGGAGCATCACTGCACTCCAATGCATTGGGCCCTAGCTTTGTATGGTCCATAACCGGACAGAAAGAAATCAAAACTGGCTAGTTCGGAAGGAATAAGATCTTATAAATACTAACTCTGAAATGCAAGTGACTTGCCCAATGCCCAAATGGAGCTAGGCAGTCCACAAGTTTCAGTCAGTTGCTAAAAACATGGAAGTTGAATTCCTAGACTAGCCTTGGAACCTGGAACTTTTAGGGAAAAGCAGCATCGAATTATAGAGTAAAAATAAAATACCAATGACAACCTCCAACCAAACACAATAAAAATAAAAGCAGCATTGAATTCTAAGAAATGTAGCCAGAAATAAAATGTGTAGTTCAATCAAGAACTTGAACCCTCAAAACTTCAAGAAATCCTGGGAGACCTCACGGCTTGGAGCTAGAGAAAATGAAATGGAATAAGAAAAGAAGTTCCTTTCCTTCCCAATCTGAAACCATATCCACAGTTCAATTAAAGGAGTTGGTTTGGGTTTTTTTTTTCAGATTAATCGACAAGTGGGTTACTTTTTTTTTCTCAAGAGGAAAGCATTTTGGCATTCATTGAGTACGGGAAAGGCACTTGTTACGCTCTCAATGTACATTAGTAGGTAAATCCATATTGAACACCACAAATGACCCCTATATTCTATGTGCACAACATTAATATCGTACATTCACATGTAGCATCAACCGTTTTAAATCTCAAACCAAACTGGGAAGTAAGTCCCCTATATATCCTTCCGCTGGCAACCAGCACAGATCCTACTTGTTTCAGGTAAATATTCACTATGCACATCATTCGTTTAGTTCATTCACATGTAAACCTGCAGGTACGGGTCTGATAGTCAACTGACATACAGATTGTACTTGTGTCAGGGAACCCTTGTGGGCCATGAACACCGGGCAATTTTGGTACACTGCATGGCTACCTATATGACAACACAGCTAATTTATTGGTACTGAACGGTAAACCTACAAAGACTATCCAAGCGGGTTGAAATTTTACTAAACATTCTTCAGTCAGTATGGAACTGGGTTACAGCAATCGACCAAAATGAGTACTCAGACTGATATTTAAAACATTGGCAACTTGGCATAGACCAATATCTACTATCTAGTATGTAAAATGTTGTATCTGATAGAAAACCTATGATAGGAATATCCATCTTAGAATTTGGAAATGAAATTATCTACAGCCATGTCCTGCCCTCAAATTGATTGAATGCAATGCACAAATACGTTGCATAAGACTTTCAGTTTGACTTGTTGAGAAAGGTTTTGATATGCCACTTTCATACTAGTGTTCAATGGTACACCTTAAATGTTTAGACAAGAATACATCAAAAGTTATCACGCAATGACATATACTAGTAAAAGCTGGCCCACTTTTTGTGCAATCATCAATTTGTTGCACCTTGGTATCAAACTTTACCAGTGCAAGAGATTGGTAAGAATGCATTTTTCACATTATCAAAATTTCAAAAGAAGAGACATGATAGAAGAAAAAATTTGCTATGAAATACTAATTTGTAACAGCATATAGACAACTCACGTGAAAAATGGCCACCGCTCTAGATAACAATAATTTGCTATCTGCAGCAGAAGTTTTTCCACTTAGAAGTCTCCATCTCACATCCACAGCAGTGTCCATGTTCACTCCTTTATCTTTCAGTTTACTCTTTATGATATCTGCATTCGGTACTGGAAGCATTTGTTCTCCACGGAGTATTAGCTCTTGCAAAGTAGACCATATCCTACTGCAGTCAGTGCAACAGAACCACTCCCCTTCAGGCAATTCCTACAATTAATGACAAAGGACATTTTTGAATTTGGTCTGTATGAGCTCTTGCCAAGTACACAAAATCCTAACAGTACAACATAACCACTCCCCCTAAGTAATTACTACAATTAATGACAACGGACAAAATTTTTAATATGGTCAGTGTGATTTTCTGATAGCACGTCACCAAGAGTATTCCTTGGGTCTGGACATTTCCATCTCCTAAAACTATTAGAATACATGCCCATAAACACCAAACAATAGCCGAAAGCCCACTACAATCTAACAGCTTACAGTTTATATTACGAGTATACAAATTAATTTTGTTTAACCGTAGAGAACTTGGTGATTACCTTAAGGTCGGCCATTTTTTGCTCCCTCAAACATCCGACATGGTATTCCTTCTCGCACTGGAACATGTGAGTGTTAGTCAAGACTTCATCAAAATGTTGAATTAGTAAAATTAAAATTTGGCAGACAAATAATAGAATAAAATAAAATGAAAACCATACTTGATCACAAATCATAACAGTGCGATCATCAAATCTAGATTTGCTGAAATCGTGGCTCCTGAAATACACAATACTCATTAGCAAGGAAGAAAAACTATGTATCAGAATAACAAATTTTTAACATCAGATCCATGTGTGTCCTCCTAAGCAAAATGCCATCCAACACATAACAGAATTAAATCCAACTGCACCACACTGCTATAGTCTGGAAACAGATTAGCTATTCACAGTTGTTGCACAAAATTTTTTTCTTTAAACAGTCCTATAGTATTTAAGCCAACAAATTTCATAAAATAAAAAGGAGTGGCCAGCTCATCAATGTCCAAAGGAAGCAAACCTGCATATTGCACATCCACCAACATCGCAGAGTGATGTCGTGACTGTCCGTATGGATCTTTGAAATATCTGCTCTATGGGATCAACTCCAGAAACTCTTCCAGCAGCAATTGCATTATCATTACATGCGACACTCCTTTCTCTTTGATGGAGATTCTGACAATACTGACAGTACCAATCACCCACAGGTATGCTAGGCAAACCCACGCAATCTGCAACAAGAATAAACAGAATAAAAACTGCAAGCATGACATGATTATATATATATATATATATATATATATATATTCAACAAATCAAACTACATTAAAAAAACACTATAATAATTTAATTGAAAACAATAAAAATAGAAACAAACAACCAGTCACTGAATCTTTCTCTTATTTTTTTGCAAACAAGTTAATGATAAGTGCAGAAACTTGGAAGTATGTTTCTTATTTAAGTAGGCATGTTCCCTATAAAGAAAATATATATTTTAAAATAGGTACACCAAGGACTTGTGCAAGTTTAACATCATGCTGAGATAAAAAGGCAGCCAATATTATTACACTCAATGAACCTAGATATTATTTAGACTGTTCAGCAATAAATAAGATATCTTTTATTTGACAAAAAAAGATCTACAAGAAATATCCTGTAAGATACCTTGTTGAAATGAGTGAAACCCATAGTTATCCTATCAGGACCCTTGCCACCTACTTGAAATAATTTTTTTTTCTCAAAATTTAGGGCACGGAGATGGCCAAAACATGAATAGGAGCTTGAAAACAGATTAAAAGTTAGATCAGTTGATGAGAAATCAAGTTTTCCTATATTTAATTTTTCGTATTAATTCATTAATTTATTTTCTTCCCTTCACGTATTCGATTCATGTAGAATGATTAACCAGTATCAATTTCAGGACACCTCAGCGCAGCTAAACTAAATTCCCTGATCCACGATCATGGCTCCTGCATATAAGTATATAACAATCTACAAACAGCTCAGTTTGTTTGAACTTGCACAAAAGGTTACTCAAATAAAATTTCAACATCTTAAAATCAACTTTCTCAAAGAAGATTGCACAAGCTCAAGCAGATTGTACCCACCTTACAATCTATCCAATCAGCGTGCAAGTATTAAAATGATTCTCATGTCTTCCTAGTAAAGACAAACCATGTCTCAGGCTGCTAAAAATAGCTAGTATGTGATCAAAAATTGATTTCTAGAAAAATCACCTATTACAAAGACAAGATAACTACAGAAGAGGAGTATAGAACATACTAGTGTCTAATCAATCGAGATACCTTAATTACGACGCAAAGTGCATTATGTCATATCCAAATCAACAAATTGAGTGACATCAAAATGGAATATATCTCAAAAGGTACTCAATTGAACTCTATTTAAAGAAAAAAAATTTGACAGCAACAATCGTCCACCTGAGTGGAAGGCTCTTGGGCACAGGTCACAGAGGATTAGATTTCCACCATCTGCACAAATGCTGCATAGGTCATCATTTTCAGTGGCTGATAGTTTGCGGTCCTTCGATAATGAAACAGATAACTCGTGAAGAGATACTCCATTGGATGTGTATATATTGTTGTAGCTGTAAACCACAAAAATACAAGATGAGCAAAGAGGGATAAATGACTGGACTTAAATCAAATTGTAAGTTTCAATATTTAACCCACGGTTTGCGCCGTGCAGCTCTACCAGCATGGGCTTCAAACTGTGAAGGACTTACCTGCACAATTAGCACTATAAACTTAAAATTCTGAAGTACAGATGTCAAAGAATTTAATCAATCCATTTGAAAAAAAAAACAAATAGTTAACCACGGTGTTGCAGCATCGACAATATATTCCAGAATCTTTTATGTATCCTTCAAGTAGCCTCTGCAAGATATTATTACAGAAAATATCATTAGTAACCAAACATTGACCGCAATAACAAACAGAGAACCGTCCTAGGGTTACAACCATTCCACGGACATAGTAGCCAACTTCAGTTCCCTCTGGTAAGATGCCATTCATGAAGACCAACTTGTGCAGACCCAGATCCCTTGGAAAACAAATAATTTCATCCATACATTAAATTAAGAAATCTTGCAAATGAACAATAAAAACTCTACTACCATAGAGTTGAAGTACTAACTTTCTAGTTAACCTTCCCTGGCCACTTTTCTTATTTGAATTATTTGGAGAAGAGTTCTTTAATGAACTATTTGATTGTTCAAGAAAAGAACTTGTCCTTGTTGAAGCTTCTAGTGTAAAATTTGTCATTGTTGATGGTTCTAGAAAAGAAGTTGACCTTGATGATTCTAGCGTAGAACTTGACCTTGTTGATGGTTCTAGTGTAGAACTTATCCTTGTTAACCTGAACCAGAATAATAGTAATATTAAATGGCTTTTAAAATGTGTTTCTTACAGATAATAAAAACACCAAAGAATTAACTATCATAATAAAAAATATGTTACAAAAAACATATTAAAAAAATCAATATTAACTCAGAGAAGAGATAGCACCTGGCAGAGCTAGCATTCTTAATAATCGGGCTTGGAGTTCGAAGTTGCTTTGATTCAAGACATGAATCACATAACAACGCAAATTTGCCAGTGCGTGAAGTAGAAAACGATACTATAAAAATTCCACGCATGCAACAAAGTCAATAACTTTACACGAGTGTATTTCAGGCAGAAGGTAAGCAAGAAATCTTTACCATTGCAGTTGTGACATGTAAAGCATTTCTTTGGAGGCATTGGGCCTATTGCACCTTGAATTGCAGCTTCCAACATGTTTAAAGGAGCACTACGGCATGCTTTCACTACATCATGGAGGCTATTACCATTTTGCAAGATAATGAAATCAGCTGGGTGCTTCTTAGTGCTGCCAGCATGCAGCTCAAAGATGTAAGCAGAAACAACCTTCATTCACAGTCACAAAAGTAAATACATAAACCAATAAGTCATAAAACAACTTTTGATGAGAGGAAATACTCACAGTGGTGCTATCACAAGTAGCACAAGAACATAATATACCATTGCCTTTAATAACACCGTGAAGCTCACATTGCTGTAATAATAATGTCATAAAGACAATTCCTGATCAAAATCATAGTGTCCATAAAGTGTGTACAGCAAAACAAATGTAAAATGTCTACCATATTAGCAAAAGATAAAATAAGTCCATGTTAGGGAAAACATAGAACAGGACAGAAGAAATCATATAGGCATCAAGGTTTTCTATTTTGAAGATTCAACCAAAACATGTTTTCCATTAAAAAAAAGCATTGGACACGTCTAAGACTAAAGAATGGGATAACTGCAGCAATGAGGCATACCTTTCTGGTAGGTGCAAAATATTTGACCGGAAATCCTTCGAGCAATCCAGTAGAGAGCAATTCTCTTACATTATTTGGTAGTTTTGTCAGAGAAATCTTCTTCGACATCTTCAGTTCCATATTACTCTTAGGATTTGAGGTTAAGGATCCTTTAAGAGAATCTGCCCCGCCAATCATTCTCCCTGATCCAATCGAGTCATTACTTGTGCCAGCACCAACGTCAGGGCTTGCATCTTCCTCCTTAGATTTAATACAAGACCTTGTAAACCTCCGGGGAGGCTGCCCAGAAAACTTTTCGTCATTCTTACGACTGAGTTGACCGTTTTCCACTATAGGCTTTTCTGGAAGGTTATTATCCATCACATATCCATCTTGAACGTCCAATATTGTCGACTTTCCCTCCAAAAGTTCTGTGGCGTCTATTGTTTGTACTGGAGGAGTGCGTTCAAGAAGTAATCCTTCCACTGTATCATCCACTGAAAATGTCATAGATCTCTTGGATGGATTCTCTGATGGCAAGCCATCAAGATTCAGTTCATCATCACAATCAATCATGACAAGGTTCTGCCCCGCATTTCCATTATTCAAGGAAACGCCATTTGATTCGCATGCAGCACTATCGTCGAGAAGAATTGCGGTGTCGATGGTAGACCCTAAAGCGTCAACCCAACGATTAGGAAATTTCATCAAACCACCAACTTTGCCCCGGAGTCGGGATCTAACAAACACTTTGATGGGTTTTGGCTGTCCAGGTGCAACCTCTGCTGCAGATTCACGATAATCAACCGACACGTGGGTTTCAATGACCTCTCGCCTCAGATCAACATTCACCTTAGGCTCCTCATAACAATGAACGAAAATTGTTGCTTCGTCGGGTTTTTCCAATAGAGGAGCATCATCAGCTGCCGATTCACCAGAATTGTCGAACGAAGCAAGGGTTTCTACGGCAGCCATGTTACCGGAAGGAACAACATCCACCAAGGCTCCATCACAAACATCCACGGTAATCGACGTTTTCACAGGATCTATAGATTCACCACGACCGTCGACCATCAAGGGGCCTCCCCCAATGTCCACATTCGACGAAAGAACATCTACCACAGGCTTCTCGTCGCAATCCACAACAACCACGACCTCCGCCGGCAGAACATTGGATGTCCTCCTCTTCTTCTTAACCTCACGATGCGCAGAAGCGGCAAAACCAACGGGGGGCTTAGCGGAGCGGGTACGGCCAAGGGAAGCCGGGAGCTGGGCTTGCGACCTGAGGGCGAAGGCGAACTCCCGCTTCAGCCCCGAACGAACGCCTGAGCGGATCAAGAACTCCCGCGAGTCGGGTGACCCGCCGGCGCCAGACATGACATCCGGCGGACTGGGGGCTACGGGTCAGAGAAGACGCATACACCGTCGGGGGACTTCCACGGCGTCCCCGCCGGAGGGAGGGGGGCCGAGGGGCCTGAATTCCGAGGGATTCAGGGAATTAGGGTACGGCTCAATTCAAACAGTCGATGAGATTGGCGCGGTGGGGGAAGAGGGGAAGAGGGGGCGGCGTGTTCTTGGAAGGGGGAAGAGGGTAAGGAAGAGGAGACGATTAATGAGTAAGGTAATTGTTTTAATTAATAATTATCATATTATAAAAATGGTAATTGAGAGAGAGAGGAGAGATGGTAACTGAATAGGAATTTAGTGGGTTCTATCCAAATCCATTTAGAGGTAACGAGATATAAATTATTCGGGTTTAGATAGAGTATAAATAGTACATATGCTACTTGAGTTAGATTCGAATAACATAAAGCGAATACTCATAACCCGAATTCGATCGTATTTATTTATTTATTTACTAAAAATTATATTTAATTTTATATGTTCGTCGGGTTTATATGTCCTACCTAAAATTTAATTATTATTAGGGTTTTTTATAGGATTGAGTACTTGAATTTTAATCGAGTAACCATCATATAATTTAAAATTTTATAAAGTAAGTATTTATAGGGTACGAGTATTAAATAAGTAGTTAAATTTTTAATATGATAAAATATGGGTAAAGGTTTTAAATAGTTATTTAAATATGGATAATAAAAGAGTTATTCAAATTAAGTAGTAAGGGGACTCATTCGATAAAACAAGAAAGCACATTTATTTTTGGTAGGCAGGTGCGGTGCCTCCACCGAGGAGAATTAATGGTAGTATTGATAAATTAATAATACTATCAATTTTAGCAGTCTTAATAATTTTAATATCTTAGAATTGTTATGTTTTGAATCTCTTCATCCAATCAACTTCATTCCAATACTCATTTTTGACGTCTAATTCATCCTGTAATTTGAAATTGCTTATTTCTTCTATATAATTTTTTTCACTCAAATTTAGTTTAAAAAATTAGTAATCTCACTAATTTTGATAATTACTTAAGTTAATGATACTATTATTGATTATCAAATAATATAAAGAATATCATCACTGACTTCAGTCTTCATGCTTAGTTGTAAGCTAGCAACTGCACATGTTATTACCATCCTCTGATCATTGCCATGTCAGAATTTATTGCCCATGTGTATTTCATGCCCTAGAGGGTTAGGTTTCCCTACGAGTATCCAAGTCTCTAGTTGGGTTGAGTTTGAGATGAGTTTTCTAAAACTCTATGGGGTGGGGTTATGGGGCTAGGATCAAGTCTACGATCGGGTTTGGCAAAACTAGTATAAATAATATAAGTGGGTACATTAGTTTAAATGCAGTAGGTTATATTCATTTAGATATTGAGAATTGAGATATACTCTTAAAGCAAATTGCATCCATTTGTAATAGATCATTAATATATTGATGAAGGGATCACTCCGAGAGACCTAGTTTTGTATTGCAAAATTCTATTATTGCATTAAAGCTACAATGATATTTCTAGGTTTTCTTTTTTGGCAACTTTTAAGTTTTTTTTATGAGGGTACCCTGCACACACTGTTCAGGTTTAAGGCCCACACATGGTTCTTCTAAAGATTCTCAGCTCATTGCTTTTGGCATTCTTTGACATTTTTTTATTTATTCCAACTAAATTTTTAATTTATATGAGAGCATTGTTTGAGGGTTGCATATGTCAATACCCAGGGCACAATGAAATTGAAGATCTAGTTACAATTGGAAATAAACCTTTGTATCTTCATCTATATATTATTCTATTATTCATGCAATTTCATCTTTTTCTAGTGTTGGCTCTTCTTTCGGTAATCTTTTTCTGCACTTAATCATATTTGAACTTGAATTAAATATATCAATGAAAAGTCCTTTTGGAATATCATCTATAGAAACTATTGGTATGAGATTTATAAGAAAACATCATGTAGTATGAGAATTCAAGTTCAAGATGTTTCTAAAAGGAAATGAACTTTGGGGCTATATAAATGACCCTTCTGTTTGTTGTGAACATGAGAAAGAATTTGGTAAATGGGAAACAAATAATGCTCACATTATCTTTTGAATTTAGCATCAATTGAACATCATATAGTAAATAATTTACGTTCATTTGATATAGTTAAGGAAATATACAATTATCTTAGACATATATATCATCAAGATAATATTGTTAGACTATTTCAACTTCAATTTAAGATTAGTAAATTCAGTCAATGTAATATCTCTATTGAGTAATATTATTCTAGATTTTTTAGGGTTTGTTTGGCCCCGCTATTACCTATTGTCATAGCTATGTTGAACTATACTATACTATGTTGTCAAAATTTTTAAGTTGTTTGGTAAACTGCTTTCTCACTATTGTTACCTGTTGTTATAATTTTAGATGTTTGGTAATTTTTTTATTTTAGGTGCACCAAACTACTTACACACATTAGCTTTTTCATTTTTTTCTTTTTTCTTCTTCTTGCTTTTTATCTTCTTTTACTTTTCATAACCAAACACTTTTATTTTATTTATTACTCAAAAACTATTTAAAAGTAAAGCCAAACAGACCCTTAATTTTTAGAGTGAATACTCAAGCATCATCTACTTGATATACCTAAAGAAGCTTTATATAGTTTTCAAAAGCTCCATGATGTCAATATATATGATCCGTTTCTAATGAAACTAAGATCTCAATAAGAATCTTGATTTATTAGATATGGTTTGCACATTACTCCAATCTTGAATGTCACCTAAATTTTGTAGTGAAACTTTGTCAATGGTTGTACACTTAATGAATCATCTCCCTTCTCAACAGTTAAGCATTAATTTGCCTTTTTATTGTTTATTTGGCATGCATCATGATTATTATAAGCTGTATATATTTGAATATATTTGCTTTGTTCACTTACCATCTCATAAGTGACATAAACTTATGGCTCAATCGATTCATTGTGCATATATGAGTTATTGTACTAGTCATAAAAGATATATGTGCTATGATGTTAATACCAACTGTATGCATAATTCCAAATTTTTTTTTCTTTTAATATGAATACTATTTTTAGCAATATAGTACTTCTTCTCTTTATGTTATGTTTCCTAGTTTTGATAAAGATTCACATCCAATTGAGCCTTTTAAACCTGGTATGGTTTATCAACGTCAAAGGAGTCAACATGCATAAATTCATTTTGTTTGATGATATATGACTTGTTGATGCATCCAATCCCTTGTTTCTTCAAAGATCCTTTCATATTATTAAATCTCCGAATAAATATGTTTTCTCGGCTATATTAGCTATTATACTAACTTTCTACTCTTAAGTATTCAGACAAGCACGTTGGATCAAAACTATGTATGAAGTATCTAAGGGCGCATTTGACATAACTTTTTTTTTCTAATTTTTACTTTATAGCTTTTACGGACAGTTTGCTATAGTAACATAAGCTGCATTTTTATCACTTCAACCGAAAGTTGGAAATGGCTACTATAGTAGCTACTGTAGCAAAACGAAAAGCAATATACAGTAAAAATTGCTTGCTTCATCAAATAGAGCCTAAGTTAGATTATGCAAATATATTAAAAAAAAAATTGAGCATTATGACTTTGACTAAGAAATTATGTACCTTGTTCATGTAAAAAATTACCAATATTTTATATACATAAGAATAATCGAGTCTAGAGTTTTAGATTTCATTTAGATTAATTATGTATGGGCTATTGGGCTTGGAGATATCTATATAATCTAATCGCATTATATAGGTGAACCTGCTTAAGACTCAAGCCTATCTAAAGTTAATCAGGCCAAAGATGGATTGACCTGATTATAACACAAATATTATAAGACTTAATCGGAACCGGCCTAATTGGGTCGGGTCAATTTTATCGGATCTAATAAAAATTATGAAAATCACAAGGGCTCAGTAAAATAATCAGCCATATACATACCAAAACGCAAAAGACACTACTTGGTGAAGGAACCTGGCGGATAAAAACAAGAGCTAAACGCCCATTTCAAACTCGACATAATTAACAATCAACTGGAGTTCACGAAGAACAAAATAATTAATTTATGGCCTCCAGGCCGGCAGGGAAATCTCCTTGCTCGGTCTTCCTCGCTGCTCAATCCATCTCCTCACTGCGGTTCGCCAGAGCTCCACTACAGCTGTGCATAGTTTCCTCCTTCAATCCTCCTGAAGAAGATCTCAAGGTCTCACGATCCAGGGGCGCAGCCATGGAAGGTGGAGAAAACAAGTCGAGGGAGCAGCGAGACTCGCCGCCGTCGGCAGAGGAAGCGAGGAAGGAGGAAGTGGACGATGAGGAGTCGGCGGTGCAAGGCAGCGGAGCCGGCCGGTTCTACGAGTGCGTGTTTTGCCGGGGAGGCTTCACGACCGCGCAGGCCTTGGGCGGGCACATGAACATCCACCGCAGGGATCGAGCCAGGATGCGGCTGAGCGATCCGCCAGACCACCGGCATTCCGCCGCTTCTTCTTCCGCCAAGAACGAAGGCCCGGCGCAGCAGGCGACCGCAGGTGATCATGCTCCTGCTTCCTCCCCTTCTTCTTATTACTGTGATCTAAGCCGGGATAAATACCAACCTTACTTGCACCCGCGGGAGCATGTAGCACCGAGCAGCGAAGCATCGCCGGCGATGACGGTGCCGGGCGAGCTGAGCCTTTTTGCTGGTGCAGACTCCAGTCTGCCTTCCCATATAGTTGGAACTAGCCGTCATTCTGTGGATAGTGCAGTCGAGAAGAAGGAAATCGAACAAGATCATGCGGGAGAAGTGGATTTAGAGCTTCGACTTGGCCACAAGCGTTGACTAATGATCAATACCACCCTGCAATTCATATCTAGTTTGCTAAATTTGATCTTAAATTCTCTTTCATAGAGGATGAATGCCATCTATTCAATCAATAATGACATTCTTATATATGCTGGATTTCTTGAAATGAGAATGAATCAAAGGCTTATATTGTTTAGGGTTTCTGCTCAGTATATCTTGCTAGGAGATAGCTTCATGCAAATTTGACACAAATTTTGTGGCATTTACTTTTTTTTTTCTTTTTTTGTTGCGATCATTTCATTGTAAACTTCACCATGGTATGCATTCTTATCATAGAATCAATATGAACTTGGAAATCAAGATTTTAATTTCATGAAATTTTCAAGAATGATTCTCAGTAACTAAGGTTCTTACTAGTTAATCTAATTGACACTTTTATGTATTTTGCTAGAGGGGACTAAAAGTGAGAAGTAAAAATGAGAGGGAAGAAAAATGGGAGGAAAGATATTATAGCCACGTGAATTTCACGTGACCTCGTTTGTGAGAGAAATGAGATGGAGCTCGCGGAGCATGTGGCAGCAATGGCTCACGGCGGCAACAGAGGGGGTGAAGGCAGTGTTGGTTAGGATAAGCTCCTATTCCTATTTTATTTTGAAAGAAGGTAGACAGAAGATGAAAACAAGGCGGCTTCTCTATTCACAAGTTTGCTTAGTACAAATCCCTAATTCTAAAAAAAAAAAAAACATGGTCCAGCTTGGACTATGGTCCACCCAACATTAAGCCCAAACACATAGCACAACATTAATTTTAACACTCTTCCTTAATGCTATTATTCTTCATTCCTAACAAATCTCTAAGATAATTACATTTTATATATGAAAGAGCTTTAGTAAAAATATCTGATCATTTGTGTTGACGTGCTTTACAAGAATTTCTCCATCTTCAATCGCTTCTCGAATATAGTGATGCTTAAGGTTGATGTTCTTTGTTCAGCTATGAAAAACTGAATTCTTTGATATGACAATAGCGGATTTGTCACATAAAAGAATTGTGGCATTCGGTTGTTTCTCACCCATGTCTTCTAAGATCCTTCTCAACTATACAACTTACTTTGTAGCTTTACTTGCCGTTACATATTCGGCTTCAGCGGAAGAATGTGTCACTCTATCTTGCTTCTTTGATACCCAAGAGAATACACTTGAACCAAGTATAAATGCATACCAGATGTACTTTTTAAATCATCAATGCTACCGGCTCAATCACTATCACAAAAACTAATCAACTTAACTTTTTCTTTCTCGTTCTTCTCATACATGAGTCCAAATTCTTTAGTACTTTGGATGTATCGCAATACTCTCTTTGTAACTTCAAAATGCATTTTACTTGATTGATTGATAAGAGGCCTGCAAGTGCACGGTCTATCGCGTAATAAGAAAGTATCAATCCCACTAGGACTAGGGGTCAAGTACTAACTAATCAGTTAATTAATAGCTAGATGATCAAATGGTAGGGAGAGTCACTAATGTCATAATGCGAGAAAATAAATTAAAGTAAGTAAGTAAATCAAGCAAGCGAAAAGCAAACAGAGAGCAAACGGGGTTTAAAGTTCTTGAGAGAAGATCGGGGCTTTAGGTTTCACCACACTGAAGTATAAAGGAAAGATAATGCAAATGTTCAAAATCGTTTAACCTAAGTTCTTAAGGTAATTCTTCCTAAGGTACAGATTCGTTCCCTCTTAGGCCACGGTCCGGTATCTAACTTAACCCAAGTCTCCTACTATCGTGGCTTACTAGGTTAAGCAGATCCAATGGGTTCTATGAATAATTATTACTCCTTGAGTAATTTCGATTTACTCTCGTAGCCGAAATTACCAGTCCAATCCAAGGGGGTTCGATGATATGGTTCACCTCTCAGTCCTTCCCATAACATCTAAAACATATGTATGTATGGCTAGTACACAAATATGAATTAAAACTTCTTAGACATGAATAAGAACAAAGATAAAACTAAGCAATGTATAGATCAAGCAAGCATTAACAATCAATATTCTTACAGCGGGCTACGCTCAAACCCCGAAGAGAAGTTTACACAATAATATGCATTATGAAATACATCAAAATCTCTCAAACAAATTAAATCAAACTAGGGGAAAGACTATATCTGTGTCGTGAGAGGCTAGAGCATGATCTTCAGCGTCGAAACAGGGAGGAAATCACATCGGAATAGCCTTTCGTCGCTAAAATCGCCGTCAAACCCTAGGTTTCACCGTTCGACTTTATTCTCCACAACTGCTCCACAAAATCACGATTCTTCTCCCAAATTGTCCGTTGCTAAGTTAGAAAGGTCTCCACAAAATTTCAGCAAATTTCGCTCTAAAAATAGCAAGAAATTGATTAAAAAAATCAAATAGGTGTCGAACAAGTGGAACCGTTCACGGCCGTGCATGGATGCACGACCATGCTCGTGAACGGTTCGACGATCTTTATTTTCTGGAAAACTAACTCTTCACAGCCATGTATGGGTTCACGGGTGTGCCCGTGAACATCTCGTCGAGTTCTGAAAAAGTCGACCGAGTCTTTCACAGCCGTGCATGGATGCACAAGCATGCCTGTGAACGGCTCAGCGCAGTCTCGGAAAGCAGGCTCATACACAGCTATGCATAGATGCACGGCCATGCCGGTGAAGAGCGTAAAAAACTCCGACGACTCACCCCAACCTTCTGGTCATTTTCCATCAGTTTTCATGCCACCAGCATGTCTCGACGCAAGCAAGTGACCTCCAATCGTCGTGCTTCCTCCTCCAGTGCTGCAGCCAAGCAATAACCTGCTCCTACTGCGCCACCTACGCCTTACGGCATCATCTGCTGTGATCCTGAGCAGTTGGCTAAGCTGAATGCATTGACGCGCTGGCAAGTGATCACCACCAGATATCTTGATCATGCAACGCTGGATACACTGGGCTTTCATGAAGATGTTCAGTGTCTCTTCCAACGTGTGGGGTGGGATCAGTTTTTCACTATCACCTACCCCATGTACATCCCTACCATGCTGGAATTTCTATCATCCATGGAGTTTCACGCCAACATCCACACCAACGACAATGATGACAATTTATCTTTCCGCCTCAACAACATGGAGTTTGTGCTTACTTTATCGGAGCTGAATCAGATATATGGATTTCCTACTGACGGGACACGGCTGATCCCAAATGAGTTCAATGCCAACACTTTCTGGGAGCTTCTCACTGGTGCCCGGCCTTTCGATACCAGGACAGCCAGAGCCACGCTCCTCAACAACCCAGTTCTAAAGTATGTGCATCGAGTTTTTGCACATACTATCTTCAGCCGAGAGGAGTCTGATGGTCTTGTGCGAGCCTCTGAGTTATTATTCCTCTAGGCCATGCTGCATAGAGTCCGCCTCAACACAGCCTTCTACTTTGCTAGGCAACTCCAAAAGTTTCAAGGGCGCCAAAAGGTGCCATTCTCGAGGGACATCTTACCCCACTTGCTCTTGTGGTAGAGATCCAACCCTATCATATGGAGCAAGCTCGTGGGAACTCCTAGCTTGACCTTGACTCCTGCATCTCAATGTGGATGATAGTCAAGGAAGGAGAGCTTACAGTATGCTTTTCCCTGGGAGTGATGTCAAGCTACCATTACCAAATCCTGCACGCACCACAGTCCATGAGCAGTGGAATTGGCGGGTGGAGGCAGTTGAAGATCATGACGTTCCTCTTGAGACTGCACCGCCACCCCCTTCTCAGCGACCTACCACCCAGTTGGACCGAATGGAGGCGATGATCCGGTTTGTCCGGGATGCTCAAGATGATACCCAGCATATTGTTATTGACGCATTAGCACAGCTCCGAGACCTCGAGACTGAAGTAGGACGTTAAGGACGAGTCTAGTCTTCCATACTGGAGTCCGTCCAGGAGCTTCAGCAGCGGCTGCATCGGCGTTGGAGATAGCATCATTGGTTTCACCATCACTTGGTCAGCTACTCTGTTACCCATAGTTTCATTTCAGTTGATAGTTTTCCTTTATCAGCTTTTGTTAGTTTACTTTAGTCAGATTGTCATTTCCCTTTTTGCATGACTTTACTTTTTTAGTAGTTTCAACATCTTAGTTGTCTAACCCACCCCGTATCTATGCTATTTGTTTTGCCTTTGGGATTGATTTGTTCTTTGAATACTTGATTGATTGAGATGAGAATCTTGCATGCTCTAAAGTCTATATTAGTTGTAGTTTGGACACATAGCTTGTTGTTTGATGTCGTTGAAAGATTATGCTAACTCAATTCATTATTGTTCCATTCATGAGAACTGCACTTGTTGTCTTTATCTCAACCCTAACATGAATCACATGTGACATGATTATTAACATCTAGCTTCATAACTCCACTTTTATTTGTACATTTTGTCATGGGAATGAGAAATATCAACAGTGGCACCGAAGTGTTCTTGTACATCGTACTTCCACTTGGCACTGTTCTTAGCATTCAAATAAAACAAAAGGGAATGTTGCACCTAAGTTCATTGTCTATCATGCTTGGCACTATCCCCTGATTTGAAATAATAGCAGTGGTACCGAAGCCATGGTGTTCTCACTCATCTGGATTGGCACTGCTTTATATACTTATTCAAAAAAAAAGGGGGCACCACATAGGTACTATGTGACACCGATGCTATTTTCCCATGATTTGATGTATAATCATTTGATTTGTGAATGCTTGATCAAAGATATCATTTATCTGAGATGTAGTGTAAAGGTTTTTGGTATTGTCAACTTTGCATACCTCAATGAATTGTACTAGTAATATTTGATTTAATCTGCTTTCGACGCTGCACTATAACTTGAGGTTTGCTGTGACTAAACTATAACTTTGCTAGACCTATCAAAGTTGACTAAGATTCTTCATTTTATTTCATCACTGTGTTCTAGACAATTCAATTGCTTGAGGACAAACAAAACTTTAAGTATGATGTATTTGGATATCATGCATATATATGATATATCGTAACTTAGTTTTATTATTATTTTAGAGTAAAATGCATACTTTGTTTCATTTATTTGCCTAAATGTTTTATATTATTCAGAATCTTCACTTTTCCTTAGTTTCATTGAAATATAGGGATTTCGCCCTAAAATTAGTAGAATTTGGAAGATATGAAGATATGGGATGATTCTTCATGATGAGACGAAGCTATATGTCAAATTTTAGCTCAAACAGAGCTTTATACGCTCTTCACGGGCACGGCCGTGCATCAATGCACGACTATGCATGAGCCTGCTTTCCCAAACTACGCCGAGCCGTTCACAGGCATGCCCGTCCATCCTTTCACGACCAGGAAGGATTCGGCCAACTTTTCCAAAACTTAACGAAACATTCACGGGCACACCCGTGAACCCATACACAGCCGTGGAGAGTTATTTTTCTAGAAATTGAAATTCGCCGAGCCGTTCACGGGCATGACCGTGTATCATTCTGCTTGTTCGACACTCATTCAGTTTTTCGCTCGTTTCTTACTATTCTTGGAGTGGAATTTGCTAAAATTTCATAGAGGTCTTCCTAACTTAGTAACCGACAATTTGGAACTGGAATCACGTGATTTGGTGCAGCGGTTGGAGAGAACTTGGACAGACGGTGACAACTAGGGTTTCGGGTGATTTTCTTGACGGTGGGATTGTTTTGGCTCGATTTCCCCCTTGTTTCAATGCTGAATATCGTGCTCTACCCTCTCCCATCAATGATCTAGCGCTCCCTCTGGTTTGATTCAAATTGTTTAAGAGATTTCATATATCTAACAATGAATATTATAACATAAACTTCTTTTTGGGGTATGGGCATAGTCCGCTGTAAGAATATTGAATATTAATGTTTAATCTATACATTGCATAGATTTATCTTTATTCTTATTCATGTCTAAGATGTTTCAACCCATATTTGTGTACCGGCCATACATACATATGTTTTAGACATTGTGGGAAGGACTAAGAAGTGAACCACATCATCAGATCCCCTTAGACTGGACTGGTGATATCGACTATGAGAGTATTCGAAATTACCCGAGGAGTAAATTCTTCATAGAACCCATTGGGTCTGCTTAACCCAGTAAGCCACGAAAGTAGGAGACTTGGGTTAAATTAGACACCGGACCGTGTCCTGAGAGGGAACACGTTTGTACATTAGGAATAATTACCTTAAGAACTTAGGTTAAACAACTTCAGTGTGGTGAAACCCAAAACCCCGATCATCTCTCAAGATCTTTACAACCCGCTTGTTCCTTATTCTGCACTTGATTTGCATTAGTTTACTTTCCTGCATTAGGATTTTAGTGACACTCCTACATTTATTTGATCACCTAGCTATTGGTTAACTGATCAGTTAGTACTTGACCCCTAGTTCCTGTGGGATCGATACTTTCTTATTACGCGATAAACCGTGCACTTGCGGTACGCACCTATCATTTGACTATTGCACTATTTCCCATTGTGATTTGAGTTGTAACCACCATGTCAAGCTTGCAAAAAAATGATCCATCTCCAGTCATGTGGTTACTACATCCACTATCAATATACCATACACCTTCCTTTTGTTCAACCGCCATTTGACATACATAGAATGTGCTTCCTTCTCTACACTTCTCTTCGGTGTAATTGGCTTGTTTATTATTCTTGAATCGACAATGCTTCTCTAAGTGCTCATACTTCTTGCAATGATGACATTGTGGCTTTCCTTTATTTCTATAAAATCTTTCAATATGGCTAGGCATCTTGCAATAGTTGCATGTTCTTACTTTCTCATCTCGAATATTATTTCTACCTCCACCTCTTCCATTTCTTTCTCTACCTCTACCATGTACATGATGACATCGAAATTTATAGTAAATTTTGTGCTATTTGATAGATGTTTTGTGTCATATTTACACTCTTTGCTTATTTTTATGTCTTTTTTACCAAATACTCCGGAATCTACACTCTTTTGGTTTTTGATGATTTTCAGGTAAAAAGGCAAAATTTTCAGGCGTTTTCAAGCAATTCCATATGCATGAATGAACTCCTACCATCAAGAGAAGATTGCATGTCATATTTCATGAAGATTGGAGCTTCATACCAAAATACGGCAGGGCCGTAATTTATATTATGGTACCATATTTTCACAGCTACCGTAATATTAGAGCACTGCCGTAATTTGGGATTTTTTCATCTATAAAGTTTTTTGAAAATTATAGCACTACCGTAAGGAATTTCACGGGCCGTAATTTCAGTCTATTTTTCACCCGAGAGATTTTTAGATTTTACGGCAGGGCCGCAATCATTTCCACGGTGCTGTATTTTGGTGCGTTTTTCGACCCGAGAGATTTGGGGAAAATACGGTACTACCGTAAGTAATTTTACAGTGCCGTAATTCTGGTCAAATCATGTACAGAAAATCTTAAAGAAAATATGGTAGTACCGTAACCAAAACCACGGTCGTAATTCCATTCTGAACACGCAATTTTCACAGACTTTTTGAAGCCTGATTTTTGCACGATCGATTGCGGACGATCCAGGCCATAATTCAAAGATCCGTAAGAAGCAAGAGGGTAGCTTTCAACAAGGCAGACACACACAGACAAGAAGCTCTAATTTTCATCAACTATAGAGGAAGAAATCAAGTTACACGCTGCCGCCCTAGGTTTCACCGCCAGGAAGCGTACAGCGCATCCCCGGCTATGAAATTTGAGGGAAAGCTTCGCTTGGAGGAGGAGAACATACCCCAGAAGTTTCAGAGTGAAAGGAGATCGATAAAAAGGGAAATCAACAAAAGCACGCCTCCGGCACTGTTCACGCGCGGAAATTACGGCTGTAATTTCCATTACAGCCGTGTGGTTATTTGTTTTTCCCCTCTTTCTTTGATTTCTTACACTTAGACTCTATGGAATATTATAATATTTCTACCATGCTAGCATAAACCTTTTATGGGACATGGGAGAGTAATTCCCTTTGATTTCTTAATGACTAGATAAATTTTCCATTACTTCGTCGAGTATAATTTTAGAGTGATAATTCTACTTATGTGACAATTGTCTATAATTCTCCATAGTTTTCTTATTATCATGCATGTTTCTAGAGTTTTCGCACTATGGACTGAAAAGTGATTTGATTGAGAACTTGGAACCCTAAAATTGAATATTAGGAACTCACCGTAAGAAATTAGGTTAGTTCTTATTTCATGATTTTAGAAGAATAATTGCCATGTTTGATAATTTGAATCTAGGATTGAGTTATTTTGTTAAACGTGAAGATCTTGTGTGAAAGTGAGGATCGGAACGTTGGAGAACCTTAAGTAGAACCTATGTTGAGACTCGAAAGCACGAAAGTGACCCTTGAGACTCCACTTGAGTTAATCAACTTAGAATTTGGATGCACGAAAGTGATCCTTGAGTTCTTTGATTGATGACTTACTTATTTTCAGCATGGGATAGATCCTGCGTGAAAGCGAGGATTGGTCCCCTGTATGTTTGTCTGCACGAAAGTGAGACTATCTCTTTATGAAGTAAATCGCATCTTTATCATGATAGAATTAGACTCGACGAACATTTTTTCATATCTAGTCATGGAAATTAAAATGAATGAAACCCTGGTCCCAGATTCTAACTCTGGTATTTTTGTTAGCTTTCTTTAGTTCACTTGCATAGTTTCGATTGCCTAGATAGTAAGAAATCGATTATTCGGTATTTGACAAACGAGGTCTCTGTGGTTCAATATCTTTCTTAATTACTTCGAGTAATCATGCACTTGCAGACACAACAGTACACCATCACGTGTTGCTTCTCTTTTCAATCCATAATGGTTAAATGGCTCTTTGACATTAGCCTTAGATTGAAATTCACTTTCAAGTGATTACTCAACATGCCTACTCAATCATTGCTCATGCATTTCAAGTGAACCCATTAAATCATGAACACTTAAGGTAGAGAGATCTTTAGTTTTTTCAATGATAGCAACTATATTATTGTACTTGGAAGAAAGACTAACAAGTATCTTCTCACATATCTTCTTGTCATTTACATTGTCACCTAAACTTCTTATTTAATTCACCACTTCAATCATTGTAGAGAAATAATCTTTCAAAGATTCATTTTCTTTTATTTGCAAATTTTAAAAATCTTTTTTGAGAGTCAAGAGCTTTACCGTTCTAGCATTTTCGGTGCCTTGAAACTCCTTTTGCAAAATCTCTCATGCTTCTTTAGCACTTGTAGCTCCAATGATTCTTAGAAATAATTTGCCGGAGATGCTTTGTTGGATAAGAAAAAGAGCCTTTGCATTTTTCTTCCTATTTTCCTTCTCTTCTTGTTGGGATGAGGCTTCCATCTTTCCCTTGTCTTTGTCTTTCTATTCTTTCTCTTCAAACCCTTCTCCCACTATCTCCCAAAGATCTTGTGAGATCAAGAGAGTCTTTATTTTGATCCTCCAATAATCATAGTTCTCACCTTCAAAGATGGGATGAGAACTTTGGGGCACTCATGCTCCTCCTTGCATAGCTATGGTGCTCTCCTCTTCTTCTCCTTTTCAAATCCCTCTTGAAATATCACCAAAATCGCTCTGATACCAATTTGTTCGCTAGGATAAGCTCCTATTCTTATTTCATTTTGGAAGAAGGGAGACAGAAGATGAAAACAGGGCGACTGCTCTGTTCACCCAGTCGAGCTCTCACATCTTTTTTTCAATTCTAGAAAGTTGCTTAGTACAAATCCCTAATTCTAACGTGGGCCAGCTTGGACTATGGTCCACCCAATATTAAGGCCAAACACATAGCATAGCATTAATTTTAACAGGTGGGAGCTCATAGTGGTAGCTGCGGCAACTGAGGCGACGAGGACGGGAGCTCAAGGTAGCTCACGGCTGCAACGGAGGGGGCGAGCTCGCAGCAGGGCAGCGACAAAGGCGGGCATGATCAGGCGTGAACTAGCGAGCTAGCATGAGTAGGCAACTGGGCAGGCACATGTGGGGCAGTGGCGAAGGTAGGGTGAAGGTGAAGGCGGCAAGCAAACAGCGGAAGGGTGAGCTTGTGTGGCAGCAACGGGGCAGGGTAGGCTTGCGGCGATAGCAAGGAGGATGCGGGGACATCGGGAAGGGGAGGTAGGCAGGTAAGAGGAGGCGGGGATGTCCGGAAGGGAGGGGCGAGGCGATGAACGCCAATAGCATGGGTTGGAGATTGCAAAGCAGCACGCGTGATTTTTCATTTTCTCTCTGATTTGGAGATAAACAAAAATGAGAGAAAAGTTTTCTATTTTTCTTTCCCTCTGAATCAGTCCACCCAATAAAGCATTGAAAAAATGGGATTTCTTTCCTTTCTCCCCTCTTTTCTCCCTAAAAAATATAGCCTTAAATTTTTTTGATGTACATTGATGAATGAATTACTCTAATATTATGTTTTTTTTGTTGGAATGCTAACATAAGTTTTTAGCTAAATTATACTATTACAGCAAATAGTAATTTTTTCAAATTTGAAATAATTGAAAATGATCTTGTAATAACAATTTATCACTATAGGATAATGAAAACTTATATTTGATGTTGTGGAATAATGTGTAATAAATTGAAACTAAGGAGAATTTTATAGATTAGATAAAATTTGTAAACAATAAAGTTTGAAAAATCTAAGAATTGAGGGTGTCAATTATTTCAACCATAAATAACTTAGTTGTTGATAATAAAGTCTTAAGATTAAACCCCATCTTCATTACATAACTTATCTATGTCAAAACAATTAAAAAAACTTAGAATAAGTGGAGATAGTGTAGGGATGTTTTGAAAGTATAATAATAATGGTGAGTATGAATATATCATAAAAAAGTATTATTGAATAAATTGAAATATAGAAAATGTAATTTGGCATGCTAGAAAAATAGAAGAATAGAAAACACATCAATTAATGTCTCATTAACAAAAAAAAAAATAAGATAAAATTGCAGTCCATATTTAAGTTCTAGTTCTCAAGGAAATATAATTGCAATATAAAAGCTCAAAGAAAAGAACGAAGAAAATGATCAAGCAACAAATTCTTTGGAGAATGGTGTAGAAGGGTCGACATAGGCACTAAAGTTAGGGATGAGAACAATGTGTTACTTAATTATTTTAAATTATAACAAATCTAATATCTGAATTGGAGTTGAATACCTTACTTATATAACCCAAACACAACTTGGTATTTAAAGGAGTACCATATTAATAAATTTTTTAATATTTATTTTTTAACAAATTTTATTTTTTTAATTCTATAATGTATAATAAGACCATATAATTATTATTATTATTATTATTTTATATTTTTAATATAAATAATATACATTTTTAATTATTTTAAAATATGTAACAAGACCCAAACCCAACTCAAATCCACACCTAAACTTGCCATAAATCATTTAGATTGTGTACCCAATTGTCTTAGATTCAATTGTCATCCATACTTAAACTCCAAAGCCCAATCAAAGACCGCCTCTTATGGCAATGGCCAAAATGTAAGATAATTGAGCTAGCCAATTAAATGGTGAATAATGAATAAAGGACCTTACAAGTGAAATATGTTGATAAGTATAGTCAACTTGTATCATCGATCATATATACTTTTTGCTCGACTTATCTACATAAACAATCTCCATAAATCATTAAGATGATACCATCAAAGGCATTATATAACAATAGATGTAGATCATTTATTTTGGGGGATGAAACTATATAGAAATGATTATTGGTTCCCCATATGAATATGGTCCTAAGAATCAAACTCGAGTAATTAACTACTTGAAATAGGCATAATACATGAGACTTCAAGTTCAAAGTGAAAATATTACCCTAGAGGTGTCATCAACTAAGGAAAATCATGAAGTTTAGAATAATAAATAAGTTAGTTCCTTAACCTATTGAGATTTGAACAATTTAAAGTCGGAGGATATGATGATATATAGGTTAGCATTATAGTCATTAGGTTAGCATTAAAGTCTTATAACTTAGTGATATGGAACTAGTTTGTTCAAGTGGTTTGGGACTAATTTCTCTTTTATTGTTCATTTCATTCATGCTCAATTTACTCTTCCCTCTCTTTTAGGAGAGAATTGGAGGAGAAGTTTGAAGTACTCATTATATCTAAATTTTTATTATAATTTTCTTTTGAATACTATAATTACATTAAGCTTCTTGACTTAGTTATTATACATTGTAGACTTCAAGATATAATTGGTGATTCCTAGATTAGGAACTTTGATTATTTTCTTATGATATAGACTTAATTACATGCAATTAAGGCCCTTATTTTCCATCTTTTAGATCATTAATGAATTTATAAATATAATTACAATTATCTCTATAAATTTAAAAGGCTTAGTTTTATGATACTGACATAGTGGTACTACTTACATCATAACTCCTTGTACTCAGCTCCAATAAAATGTATTGCCTTACAAACTAGATTCACAATTTTTTATTTTGACAAGAATATCATGTGAAATAATATTATATAATGTAATAGAAGCTCATGCCAATTAGACTTTAAACTTTTAAATTTTGACTTCAATGATCATATATGTTTGTACTTGTATGGATATCCTACTATTTTATTTCTATTGATATACACATCCTTTGCAATTGGAAATGAACAAATCATCACTTATCATGTTATGTAAACTTCATTGTTCACCTTCCATGAGGTTTTACTACATGTCTCTATGGACTTGTATCATGAATGACAGTTATGTTATTTGCTTGCTAATGTAAATGATGCTAGTTAGGATAGTTTTATGATATTATATAAGGAAAAATAGATGAATTAGAAACTATGTGATAGAGAAAAACAAAGTGTCACATCTAAAAAGCGGGAGACACATTTAGAACCCTATTATCCAAAGATAGATATAGAACTAAGTGCTACATGAAATAAAGTATTGCGCCTAAAAAATGAGGATCACCTCTTGAAATCATCTAGAGATATATGTAGAATTAAATGTTACATGAAGCAAAGCGTCACACCTAAAAAATAGAAGCCAAATCTTGAATCCATGAGATGCACCTTTAGAATCCCACTATCATATGATTGAGGGGCTATGATGAGCTCTAGCTAGTATGCAATTGATCTCACCCTAATGAGACTAGATTATGCTTCTAGATATGGAAGAATCATTTTAGGTGTTATTTCACGCTATTCAAATTAAATGTTATATTTAAATTGGTTGACTTTCTTTTACAGTTATAATGCTCAATCTTTTAAAGCAATGGTATTGTTTGTGTTGGTGTATATGCCCTTGGACTCGTTGTTGGTCCATCTCGTACTACTTGACATTGATATTTAATATATCATTCTGGCATTATCGTTATTATGCTATGTTTACATCTGCGATTATGTACATGGATAATAATGTCCCTAGAGACAAATTGTATCTGTGCTCAAACGGTGTGTCCCCAGTCGAGTACCTGAGTGGATAAGGGACAGCTCTGGTACATGTGAGACTGGTATATGGGCTGTTTAGGCACGGGGTGCTAACACAGACATATGGGTATATCAGTGGTCGATATACTGGACCGACCCGCTGTTAGGCTCTAACTTGGTGTCATGAGTTAAGCTCACAAGTGACAGGAGAAGCATTGATCCCTTGACTTGAGGTCATTGACTCTTCTATATGATTAGGGATATACTTTGATACAACCTAACGCCTCGCCGTAGAAGGGAGGTCATAACGGTTGTCATTGGGTATGTCACGACCCATATGAGAAGATCAATGGACAGACATAGGATTTGCCCCTTCCTGCGGGAAGCTTGATATCCACGGGGCCCCCCTTTGGTTGCATGACTGAAAGTGTATGGCCATACCCAGGTGAAAGCCTGATTTATTCATGACCATGAGATTGGGTGAAAACAAAGTGGTGACGCACTTTGTCCAATCGGATATCAGTCTGGCAAAGAGACTGTAATGCATCGGTTTCTTGTTGCGATGATGGGGATGTCGATGCTGATATCCATTCCGAAGACTTGGGTAGCAGCGATGCACTGCTAGGTGCCACTCACTGCTTGTGATGACCTGAGTTCATCACTGCCAACGTCAGAGGAACTTACAGGGTCGCACAACTTGAAACTCGGGTTCTCGTATTGATCGAGCATCCTAATGATCGAGTTATTGGATAACTCGGATCTTTTTGGGAGAATCTATCAGCGCCATTGTGCCTGATGAGATGGAAGGAACTTATTGGAGCCAACTTCATTTTTGGGCCAAATGGGGCCAACAGGCTAAATGGGCCAAATGGGCCACATAGGCCCAATAGGCTAATTGGACCAAATGGGCCAAATAAAGTCTAGCATGGAGCATGACCCAATGGGCTGAAGCTCAGTTGGGGCGTGAGGCCTAATGGGCCTTGAGGCCCAATGGGCCGTCGGGCCTAATGGGCCATGACAATAAATTGCCTGGGCCCAATAGACATCATGGTGAATTAAATCATGTATTTAATTCTGGGAATTAAATTATGTATTTAATTCTGGGAATTAAATTATGTATTTAATTCTGAGTTTAATGATGAATTTAATTCTAGATTTAATTATGAATTTAATTCTGGATTTAATTCTGAATTTGAAGAGCCATGCTATTAATGGCCATTATGAGACTTTATTTCAAGGTTTTAATGAGTCATTATGAGACTTTAATTCAGGGTATAATTCTGAATTTAATTCTACCATTAATGATGAATTTATTACAGAGATTAATTCTGAATTTATTTCAGAATTCCAGAGGTCGTCATGATTTTTATATAAGGGCTAGGAGGGTTGAGAGGAATGGTTCTGGATGAGGAGAAGTCTCCGAGTGACTCGCGCGGGGAGACTTCATTCGCAAGCTTGGAGCTTGGCGATTTCCCCTTTGAGACTCTCGCTTGGAGACTTCATTCGCAAGCTTGGAACTTGGCGATTTCTCCTTCTTCCTCTCCTCTTGGCATTCGCAAGGTTGGACCTTGGCGAGTTTCCATCATCCCTCTCCTTGGCGCCTTCTACTTGTGAGTGGCGCAAGTTCTAGAGGAGGACTCCCAAGAGGCATGGATCTTCTTCCCGAGGCTAGCACCGGGCGTGGAAGAAGAGAACTCGAGCGTCGGCTGTGTGCGAGACTGCAAAGGGAGAACATTTGGGCGCCTGCATCGTATCTTCTTCTTCGCTGCAAGGTATCATCTCCTACTCACCGTGTCGATTCCCTCGCATGACTCGATCTTCTGGGTTTTTGGGACTGGCCTATTTCGGGGATTGCTTTCACTATGCTTGTTCTAAAATTTTAAAATCCCCGGGGTTTCCCAACAGTGGTATCAAAGCAACTTGCGAACTCGAACGGTGTTTTATGCTTTGATTGTATGCTCACATGCCATCTGAAATTTTTCAAAAAATTTGCATATGCACATGGATTTTTCTAAGTAAGAAAAATTGTAAGTTTTTCGTTCCTAACATCTATTCGATCTCTTTGGTTTTTCGTTTTCTTCACATAGTGGGACAGACCCATATGTGAGAGAATTAATTTCTCCTCACGCATATAGGATAGACCTACTGTGTGGGACTTGTCGAAGATTATGGGCATATGATTGTCCTAATCTTGGCAGGTTAAGGATTGCAAGGGTAGACGGCAAGCGTGCTTGGAGCATGCATGCGTCACTTGTAGACTCCTGAGAGAAACGAAAAATCCTAGATTTGCGAATGGACGTTGAGGTTGAAAAACATGTTTTCTAAGAAACTAAAACTGAAGTTTTATGTTTTCTTGAGCATATAGAAAAGCATGAGATGATTATGCATTGTGTTGTGGTCATAGTCAAGCCCCTTGTATGCCTGTGATGTATTATGTGTGAGGCCTGCGTGCCGCTTTTTCTTTTTGTTTTGTAGAAGCACAAAGAAGATTAGGGGCGCATCCCTCATGGGGCTTACATCTTGGCGCATCAACCATGATAGCGCATCTTGCTTGGTGGCGCAAGTAAGGGCTTGGCCAAACCTAGGGTTCGCGAGCTATCCCTCTTGGCACAAGCATGATGGCGCATCATGCATGGAGGAGCCATCAAGGTCTTGGCCGAACCCTTGGGTTTGTGTGCTATGCCTTGGTGTGGTGGACCTTGGAGCCGCACTTAAAGGTAAAGCTTAGTGGCGGCTAGGTTAGGTCTGGTTGGGGCTTGTCACCTAGGTCAAACATTGAACATCCTTTGGCATGTGATGGTTCAATGTGTTGATTAGGCTATGACCACATCGCTTGTTTACTACTTTTGACATCTGCTAAAGCATGCCCGGATGTGTTTTATCTTGTTGTTATCACTATAGGATTGCATGCCTGTAATGTTAGACAAAAGATAAAACTAAGAGGATGAGACCTCAAAAACCCTCAAAAACAATATCAAGTCTGTGGCCTTCTGACGCGTAGCCCTCGTCAAGCTATCGATCAGTGGTGTTATGAACTGTTTCCCACGCTCGTGGGACACACCCACTTATCTTTAGAAGGCGTGTGGTGGCAATGGTTTCCCCAGTCCGTTTTAACCGGGCGCGCATTCGCAAGGAAATTGTTGGCCTTGGGCATAACGATCAGGATATACTTGACTAGTTTTTCATATGTGGTGGCCACATGATGGAACTCTAGAGGCGGCCTCGAGAGGTTAGGGTTTTGTGTTGTTCCAGCCCTTGCTGGGCACAAAATGCCTAAACTATCTTGAGAAGGGGAATTGCCTGGGTGCAATCGGCCGGCGTGCCAACCTTAGGAAGCATGGGTCACTTTGTGCATCTCATCCCACCCTCGTGGGACGCGAAGCCTCATGTGGAATAAGGATCCCATCTCACTAGGAAATCTCGGATTTCCCGATTGACTTTGTGGGTTGTCAATTCGATTTAAATAGTGGGAGCCATGATCATTTAATGTAAGTCCAGATTAAATGATTCGAAGTAGTACTAATCTGCTATCTTGGTTGTTGTAGATCAATGGCTACGAACAATAGCGGATGGTCACTGCGATCTATCTTGGAAAAGGACAAGTTGGTTGGATCCAACTTGATGGACTGGTATCGAAACTTGAGGATTGTTCTCAAGCTCGAGAGGAAGCTATATGTCCTTGAGCAGCCTATTCTTGAGCCACTTCCATGCTCGGCCTCAGTGGCTGAGAATGATGTTTTTGATAAGCATCAGACAAACGCTTTGGAGGTTGCTAATTTGATGCAAACCAACATATCGCCTAGGGCAATATGATCAGAAGAGTGCTTCTGAGATTATTATTAATCTAAGGTAGTTTTTCGATGAATTGGTTGGGCTCAACCCTCCTAAAGTAGTCATTCAGTGTGGTGAGCCGAAAGGTTTGACCAAGGAGCTGAAACTAAAGATGAAAAGGATCAGGAAAAACAAGTGCTATTCATGTGGAGGGCCACCTCACATGTTGATTGACATAGTGCGACTTCAGAACGAGGAGAAGAGAAGCAGGGCTTCGTCTTCTGGCTCAGGTATTTATGTTACCGAAGTCAACCTTTGTACTTCTATATCATGGGTATTGGATACCGCATGCGGAGCCCATATTTGTACAAATATGCAGGGGCTCAAGAAAAGTAGAGCGGTGCGGCCTGGAGAGATTGACCTACGTGTTGGAAACGGAGCACAGGATGCTGTTGTTGCCGTTGGACTTTTGACGCTCTCCTTACCTTTTGGACTTCAGTTATAGTTAGATCATTGATATTATGTACCTTCCTTTAAACATTATATTTATTCCTTGTTTAGCAAGGAAATTATTTAAATTTGAAATAAAAGAGGACTCTTGTTCTTTTTCATTTGCAAATGTGTTTTATGGGAAGGGTACCTTGTGCAATGGATTATATGTCTTGCACATGGATAACTCTATATGTAACATAAATCACAAAAGGATCAAGCTGAGTAGTTCAGTTGGTGTGTACCTTTGGCATTATCGATTAGCCCATATAAATAAGAATCGCATTCAAGAACTCTATGCAAATGGATTGTTGGGTTCAAGCTCCTTGGAGGAATTTGATATTTGTGAACCTTGTTTATTAGGAAAGATGACAAAAGCGCCCTTCACCAAGATTGGTGAGAGGGCAGGAGCTTTGCTGGATCTCATACACAGTGATGTATGTGGGTCATTCAGTAAACAAGCCAGAGGAGGGTACAACTACTTCATCACATTTACTGATGACTTCAGTAGATATGGTTATGTCTATTTGAGGAGACATAAGTCCGAATCCTTTGAGAAATTTAAGGAGTTCAGACATGAAGTAGAGAACCAGCTTAGTAGATCTATTAAGACTCTTCAATCAGATCATGGTGGAGAGTACCTGAGCGGTGAGTTCTTTGACTATCTTAGAGAGTGTGGGATTCTATCCCAACTCACTCCTCCTGGAACACCTCAATGGAATGGTGTGTCTGAAAGGAGAAATCGAACTTTGTTGGACATGGTTCGATCTATGATAAGTCATGCAACTCTACCTCCCTCGTTTTGGGGCCATGCACTTGAGATAGCTTTTCTCATACTGAATAATGTTCCATCTAAGAGTGTCTCCAAAATTCCGTACGAGGTATGGAGTGGGAGACGACTGAATCTCTCTTTTATTAGAGTCTGGGGATGTGAGGCTTATGTCAAACGTCATTCTAGCAAGCTAGAACCCAGATCTAATAAATGCCTGTTTGTGGGATATCCTAAAGAAACTAAAGGATATTATTTCTATATTCCCAGCGAGAACAAAGTTTTTGTTGCTCGAGGTGCTGTCTTTCTAGAGAAGGAATTTCTCATGAAAGAAGTCAGTGGGAGAAAGTTTGACTTGGACGAGGTCCAAGTGCAATCACAAGACACAGAGATGGAACCTGAGCCACCTGTACCGGTTGCTGGGCAACTGGAGGCTCAGACATAGGCCCTGCGTAGGTCTGGGAGGATTCGTCGTGCACCTGAGAGGTATGGGTCGCTGCCGACACAACACGACGGGATCTTCATCGTTGAGGATGAACCCAGGACCTATGATGAGGCGGTCGCTGGACCGGATTCCGAGAAATGGCTCGAGACCATGAGATCTGATATGGATTCCATGTCGGCTAACCAAGTCTGGGATTTGGTTGAGCTACTTGATGGGGTAAAACTCATAGGGTGTAAATGGGTCTTCAAGAGGAAGACTGACATGGATGGCAACATAGTTACCTATAAGGGTAGACCTCTGGCTAAAGGATTCAGACAAGTTCACGGGGTGGACTATGATGAAACCTTCTCGCCAGTTGCCATGTTCAAATCCATTCGAATCCTGCTTGCTATAGTTGCATATCACAATTATGAAATATGATAGATGGATGTAAAGACAGCATTCCTTAACGGGAAGCTGACAGAGGATGTGTTTATGACACAACCTGATGGTTTCATCCATCCTGCAGAAGCCAATAAGGTATGCAGGCTAAGAAGATCCATTTATGGATTAAAGCAAGCCTCTCGAAGTTGGAATCTTCGATTTGATGAAGCAGTAAGAGATTACGGCTTTGTCAAGAGCGAAGATGACGCCTGTGTATACAGAAAATTCAGTGGGAGCTTGGTGACATTTTTGGTCTTGTATGTCGATGACATACTTCTCATCGGAAACAACATCCCTAGTCTTCAAGCTGTGAAGACATGGTTGGGGAAGTGTTTCAAGATGAAAGACTTGGGGGAGGCCGCCTATATCCTAAGCGTGAGGATCTACCGGGATAGATCCAAGAAGCTCCTAGCCCTTAGTCAGAGTACTTACATTGATAAGGTCCTGGAGAGGTTCAGCTTAGAGCAGTCTAAGAAAGAATACCTTCCAATAAGACATGGGTCTTATTCTCTCCAAGAGCCAGTGTCCCGCCACACAGGCTTAGAGGGACAACATGAGTCGAGTACCCTATGCTTCGGCAGTAGGTTCGATCATGTATTCAATGTTGTGTGCTAGACCAGACGTGGCTTATGCTTGGAGCATAACTAGTAGATACCAATCCAATCCAGGTTTGCAGCACTGGGTGGCTGTAAAGAACATTCTATGTTTCTGATAAGAACATCGGAGTGGTTCTTGGTCTATGGGGACAGGAAGAGCTCAGTGTTCAGGCTACACTGAGGCATCGTTCTAGTCAGACCTTGATGACTTAAGATCGCAGACAAGCTATGTGTTCAAGTTAAGTGGAGGTGCTATGAGCTGAGAGAGCTCTAAGCAGTCCATTATAGTTGATTCTATGACCAAGGTTGAGTATGTAGTTGCTTCTGAGGCAGCCAATGAAGCTGTTTGGATTAGGAAGTTCATTTCTGAACTTCAGGTGGTTCCAATTGCTATGGATCCGATTGAGCTCTATTGTGATAACAATAAAGCGATGACACAGGCAAAGGAACCACGGTCTCATCAAAAATCCAAACACATACTCAGGAGATTTCACCTGATCTTGGAGATCATTGATAGAGGTGATGTCAAGATTAGCAGAGTTGACATAGACAACAATCTGGTAGACCTACTGACCAAGGCTTTGGCGCAGTAGAAGCGTGATGGTCATACAAGGGACATGGGGTTGAATTTTCTCAACAACTAAGTCTAAGTGCAAATGAGAGATTGTTGGTGTATATGCCCTTGGACTCGTTGTTGGTCCATCTTGTACTACTTGACATTGATATTTAATATATCATTCTGGCATTGTCGTTATTATGCTATGTTTACATCTGCGATTATGTACATGGATAATAATGTCCCTAGAGACAGATTGTATCTGTGCTCAAACGGTGTGTCCCCAGTCGAGTACCTGAGTGGATAAGGGACAGCTCTGGTACATGTGAGACTGGTATATGGGCTGGTTAGGCACGGGGTGCTAACGCATACATATGGGTATATCAGTGGTCGATATACTGGACCGACCCGCTGTGAGGCTCTAACTTGGTGTCATGAGTTAAGCTCACAAGTGACAGGAGATGCATTGATCCCTTGACTTGAGGTCATTGACTCTTCTATATGGTTAGAGATATACTTTGATACAACCTAACGTCTCGCCGTAGCAGGGAGGTCAAAACGGTTGTCATTGGGTATGTCATGACCCATATGAGAAGATCAATGGACAGACATAGGATTTGCCCCTTCCTGCGGGAAGCTTGATATCCACGGGGCCCCCCTATGGTTGCATGACTGAAAGTGTATGGCCATACCCAGGTGAAAGTCTGATTTAGTCATGACCATGAGATTGGGTGAAAACAAAGTGGTGACGCACTTTGTCCAATCGGATATCAGTCTGGCAAAGAGACTGTAATGCATCGGTTTCTTGTTGCGATGATGGGGATGTCGATGCTGATATCCATTCCGAAGACTTGGGTAGCAACGACGCACTACTAGGTGCCACTCACTGCTTGTGATGACCTGAGTTCATCACTGCCAACGTCAGAGGAACCTACAGGGTCACACAACTTGAAACTCGGGTTCTCGTATTGATCGAGCATCCTAATGATCGAGTTATTGGATAACTCGAATCTTTTTTGGAGAATCTATCAGCGTCATTGTGCCTGATGAGATGGAAGGAACTTATTGGAGCCAACTTCATTTTTAGGCCAAATGGGCCCAACAGGCTAAATGGGCCACATAGGCCCAATAGGCTAATTGGACCAAATGGGCCAAATGAAGTCTAGCATGGAGCATGGCCCAATGGGCTGAAGCTCAGTTGGGGAGTGAGGCCCAATGGGCCGTCGGGCCTAATGGGCCATGACAATAAGTTGCCTGGGCCCAATAGACATCATGGTGAATTAAATCATGTATTTAATTCTGGGAATTAAATTATGTATTTAATTCTGTAATTAATTCTGAGTTTAATGATGAATTTAATTCTGGATTTAATTATGAATTTAATTCAGAATTTGAAGAGTCATGCTATTAATGGTCATTATGAGACTTTATTTCAAGGTTTTAATGAGTCATTATGAGACTTTAATTTATAGTTTAATTCTATAATTAATTCTGAATTTAATTCTACCATTAATGATGAATTTATTACAGAGATTAATTCTGAATTTATTTCAGAATTCCAAAGGTCATCATGATTTCTATATAAGGGCTAGGAGGGTTGAGAGGAATGGTTCTGGATAAGGAGAAGTCTCTGAGAGACTCACGCGGGGGGACTTCATTCGCAAGCTTGGAGCTTGGCGATTTCTCTTTCTTCCTCTCCTCTTGGCATTCACAAGGTTGGACCTTGGCGAGTTTCCATCATCCCTCTCCTTGGCGCCTTCTACTTGTGAGTGGTGCAAGTTCTAGAGGAGGACTCCCAAGAGGCGTGGATCTTCTTCCCGAGGCTAGCATCGAGCGTGGAAGAAGAGAACTCGAGCGTCGGCTGTGTGCGAGACTGCAGACGGTGAACATTTGGGCGCCTACATCGCATCTTCTTCTTCGCTGCAAGGTATCATCTCCTACTCACCGTGTCGATTCCCTCGCATGACTCGATCTTCTGGGTTTTTGGGACTGGCCTGTTTCGGGGATTGCTTCCGCTGTGCTTGTTCTAAAATTTTAAAATCCCCGGGGTTTCCCAACAGTTTGATCTTATATATGGATATATTCATGGAAGTTAATAATGTTAAAAGACATAGGCCTTGTTTGACACAGTTAGTCAGTTGTCTTTGTTAGTTAAGATGACATATTTAAAAAAAGCTGAAGTATTTGGCAAGCTATTTCTCAGTTTCAAACTCAGAAGCAGCATGAATTTAGAAAAGTTGGAAGAGAGATGCTTTTGGCTACTTTCTAGCTATAGTAATATTTTCTTTTTTGCATCATGCCTACACCTACATTTATACGGCTTTTAAATGACAAAATTATTTTTTAAAATTATTTTAATAAAAATTATTTTCTATTATTATTTAAAATTTTTCCTTTTACAAAAATTTTCGCAAAAAATTAATATTATTTTAATTAAAATTATTAATATTAAATTTATTTATTTTAATTTAAAATTATTTATTATTATTATTTTAGTTCTATTTTTAAAAAATCCTTTAATTTTTTTATTTTTAAAAATATTATTTTTTTAAAAAAATTGACCAACATAACAATTTACCCAAATACCTTTTAATTTTTTCAACCAATTACTTTTCAACCAGTACTTTTCCAACCAGCAAAAGCTAAAAGTTTTAGCTATATCAAACAGAGTCATAAGCTCATAATATAGTTTTTGTAAACTTGAGGTAATCTCCATTGCATTAATATTTGTTTATTTCATGGTTTATTTAGACCTGGCAATTCGGGTCAGCAGGTCATAAACGGGTCGTGTCAGCTGTGACCCATGACCCGATTAAGCCAAACATGACCCGTTTAATTAATTTGGGTCAAACTGTGTAACCTGAACACGATCTGAATATAATCGGGTCAACCCGACACAACCCGAATAACCCGTTTATCATTCATATTTTAAATATAAATAATAAATTGATAAAAATTATATTAAAATTAATAAAAATTTGGGCTTATGAGTGGGCCAAAATCTAGGTTAAAAGATAGTTAGAAGATATTTGGGCTTATGGGCTAGCAATAAGGGTTAGATGAGCCTATATTTAAATTATATATATATAAATATATATTGTAATCGGGTTAAGCGGGTCAACCCGTTTATAACCTGACATGACCCGATTATTTTCGGGTCATAAACGGGTTACCCATTTATGACCCGAACACGATTATGACTGACCCGAACCTACCTAACTTCGTGTCGAGTCGGGTCAAGTCAGCGGGTCATGTCAAATTTTGCTAGGTCTAGTTTATTATCATTGATCCATGATTACCTTTTAGGCATTGTTGCTTATTTTTTTTGTTCTAAATCATATATAATTTAGCTTTGGGATACCTGTCTTGTGGGCAATAGAATGAAAATATGTGTTTTGAAAATTCGTATCTTATATAAAGCAGTGTTTGATATGTGCAGATAATTGCGCAATATTTAGCTTATATATAATGATACAAGAGATATTATCGGTTTAGATATGACATATGAGTTTGTATACTATGAGAAGAATCTTATTGTTAAGATGAAAACTAAAATTGATATATGGATTTTGTTGCCTCCGAAGTGATGATGGTATATTTAATTAAGTTAATCATGTCGAGTAAGTTCTTGTATAATATGTTTGATCTTAGTTACATCAAGCAATTTATTTTTTTCTTCTTCTATGGAGAAGCAAAATTGCGCTAACGATTTTAGTTGTATAATATGTTTGATCTTAGAGTAGTATCAAACAATTTCAAGATGCAGTAGCAATAACACAACGGCAATAGCATAGTTATAATAAACAAAATATGCTAACGATTTTAGTTGTTGATAATAAGGTCTTAGATTGAGTCGTATAATTATTCGGAGAACAGAAAAATTATGTTAACACAATCCATCATGCATTATGCTTAATTAATAGCAAAAGTTCAAATTTTTGGAGAGTGCATACATAATTAGTAGAGATTAATTACTACTACAAGACTACAACTATATGCTAATATTAATCTGAAAATGACTAATTAAGAGCTCAACCTGTGTGTGCTTGCCGCTGCATTAATTCATAATTGCTACATAAATTTGTGGGGGAGAAAGACGCAGCTCCTCCGTGATCCTTGGAAGACGGCGGGCGCCGCTTGGCCTCCGCGAATCCGGCGCTTGTCCTTGCTTAGAATGGCGCCCGTGCGTGCGCCCACGCGTAGGCGTCGTGGGCCACTTGGCCGCCGCCGCCGCCATTGTGCGGCCCCAAATTGCTGTAGATGGGCAGCGCAGAGGGGTCCGGCAGTCCCCCCGCCCCTGGCATCAGCGCCACCACGCCACCCGGCAGCTGCACCGACACGTCGCCCCCGGGGCTCTGCTCCCCCTCCTCCAGCGGCAGCCTCTCGTACGTCGCGTTCGCGAACGTCGACGCCATCACCATCACGGGCCCCGCCGAGAGGAGCGCGCCGACCACGCTCCCCCCCACGACCTGCCCCTGCCCGCCCGCCAGGTACACGGTCAGCCCGGTGGTCCCGGGCGGCGCCGGCCCCGGCAGGAACGTGCCCGCCAGCGACAGGATCTCGAACCGGCCGTGCAGCGCGACGACCGCGCCGGGCGCCGCGGGCTGCCGCAGCGTGACGTTGGCGACCGCGCCCGCGCCGCTCAGCACGCAGACGCCGCGCTGCCGGCGGCGCGCGAACTGCGCTATGGCGTCCGCGACGTCGGCGCCGCTCGCCACCTCCATGACGTGGCTGCGCAGCGCGTTGGGGCTGTCGCGGGTCACGATGATGGGCGGTTTCGGCTTGTTCTTGGACCCCGGCGGGCGGCCGCGGGGGCGCCGGCCGCTCCCTCCCTCCCGCGGCTCACTGTCGTTGTCCTTCTCCTCGTCCGCGGCTGCGGCAGGCTCCGTCTCCTTCGCGGCGCCGCCCATCTCCGGGCTGTGGTCCTTGGGGTCAGAGGGCCCGATCGGCCCCGTCCACCAGGGGTTGGACGCCAGATTGACCTCCCCCTCACAGTCTTCAATTTCAGCAGGAGGCACTGTAGCTGGATGAAATTCTGAAGCAGAGAAGGAGTATAAGCAAGAAGAGTTGGCGGTGGAGACGATGGGGGAGAAGGGGAGGAGTTGAGGAACCCTAAGTTTAGGTGTAGGAGTAAGTCAAGGGAAGGTGGAAGGAAGGAACGAGGTAGGGCATAAAATTGAGGTGGTCTACTTCATGGTGGAGAGAGAGGACTTGATGAATATGAATTGTTTAAGCTCTTATTTGCCATTGGGAGCGGAGAGATTAATTTAATCTCTAGCAAATGAGGTGGAAGGTGCATCCATTGATTTCCATATTACTTTGTTCAAACTTAGGAATGCGAGTGGATGGGCATGCATGACCTAATTAATATATTTATATAAAATCAAGGAAGACTAGAAGGAGAGAAAAACCCATAGGAATTTTAGGCAAGGTCAATCCTAAGTTGTTAGTTTTGTAGAAAATACGAATCTTAAAGCTAAGATCACTACAACTTCGCTTTAAAATTCACACTTCTAGCAAATCCAATAACACATGAGTGACTATGCCTAGGATGCCACATAGGCTACTTTATAACATTTTTTTCCTAGAAGCTTAATTGCTTAGGCATTACTCAATTGGACCAAGTAAGAATAACCAAGGTGATTTATTAGGGTTACTCTTTAGATGTCTCAAATGCTTGGGTCTTATAGTGAATATAAGTGGATCTATGCTTATTCATTTTGTATGTTTAGAACAAATTGCATAAGTATGTAAGAATTGTGATTTTATTAATTGTGAATATGATAACTTCAATCAAGATCTATGGCTCAAGGGCTTATGAATATAGGATAAGTTACAATAAGACTTAATAAGAGCAAGTTTTGCGTAAATATCCATATGTCATATGTAGATGTGATGAGCACACTTAGGATATGTTTAGCTTCGAGATGAGGATACCAAGCTAGGGTTTAAATAGTGCTAGCTTAGTCTAGGGGCATGCATCTAACATGACAATCGCACGCCCGAGAGCTCCACCGAGCTCCCCTCCACCCCTTCTTCTTCGGCGCCGAGCAGACGTCAGCGAACGCAGGCAGCGTTCGCTAATCTCGGCTGAAGACGCGAAGGAATCGAATGCGTTGAGGCGTTCGATTCGAGGCAGCACGCTAATTTTGACTTAGAATTGGGAGCGGGCTATGAAATCAGAGTGGCAGTAGTAAAATTTATAATTTCAGCATGAGTCTCAAACCAATAGGGCAGACATGGAGGCTAAGGGAAAATAGGGTGTGACAATAACCATGACAATTTATTGGACAATCACTATTATAATAGATGGATCTTGTTTCCACATTTTACTAGTGTTATTTTAGAGTTGAAATGTTTCCACTTCACATTCCAGCTATTGATGTTAAGATAATGTAGCATCTTCTAATTGCCTATGAAAGCTTTTTACGTAAATGAATATGCTTTGAAAATTGCATTATGTGCCTATTTAGGTATTTCTTATTTACTTGTCTTTCACCCTTTTATCCTTTTGTACAACATAATGCCAAATCACTAAGCCTTTAGATGAGTTTATTTCACCATGTTGAGATCACCTTTTAAGCAAGCAAAGGTCAAAGTCGAGGTGGGATCATCGACAAAGCCCAGTTGATATCGACAGTTTATACTAGTTTCGTGTACCAAGTCAAAGTTCGACCGGTACATAAAGGTCAGTGTGTACTAATTCTTTTCTTACAATAGTAGCAAATCAAAGTCAAAAGTCAATGGAAGTACTTTCAGATTCTTGACTATGAGAGGAGTTTAAAATGATGTTAGATCTATCAACGTCGTCTATTCAGTACATCCTAACACCTAAATTTGTAAATGATTGACCAAAGTTAATTATTAAATCAAATGAAAATTTTTGAACCAATAGGGTAGAACGCGACAAAATTGGCCAGTGCCATAAACTATTCATGATAATCTCGTTCACACTATACACCTACCTTTCTTCCTAACCTTTCTTTTAAACTAAGGCGGCTTCAGAAAGCCATTTAAATATAAGGCTGTACTTGCTGCTATGATGTCCAAATTAAGAAACATGAATATTGTATCACACGGACAAATGCCTGTCCCCCAACACCTTATAATCCATAACATTTAAAATTTCACCGCATTTTTTTACTGAGAAAACATACCTCAAATCTATAGAGTATGCTACCTAACATGCATGATTTGCTCAACTTTGCGTTTATTCCAGAACAATGAAAAAAATTCCAATGCATCGTGATGGGATTTACGTTACAAGTTCTTGCAGTGTAAAAGGAAATACTCATCAGCATCAGCCAGAGACCAAGATTCGCAACACTAAAATATGAACTCTAAGCAATTTTCCAACCATTGCCTGTACTAGATTGATTTCTGAAAAAACAGAACTACACATTTTAGGGATAGCAGTCACTAAATAATTTGAGTCTTCGGTGTCCAATAAGATAGAAGATGAGTGGCATCGGAATGCAAATAAAAACACACAACTGTGGTGTGATTCCTATGACTTTAATGTGACTCACCAATAATGAGAAGGATTAAGCTCCTTAATCAAGCCAGGAAGTTAGGACCAGAGCATCATGGTTAAAGTAATAGTTTCTGAATGGAGATTCCAACTAGGATGGTCCATGGCACAAGTTGCAAGTACAACGGCTCCCCACCTAATAAAATCCTGTCATCGCATGTTACTAAAATCCAATTGCACTGATGTAGCAATAAAATAATAAACAGTAGGTTGATTAAAGAGTGGCACAACTCTCGTGAATGGATAACCTAAGCTTTGTCAAACGTAAGTGGCGGTGGGAGGCGTGACCCTCCAACCTAAGCCAGTAAGTATTAGTAGTTTAATTGGAGTACAGGCAGGAAGCACATGAAAGGGGGTAAAGCGTGAGCTAGAAGATAATACAAGATTAAAAAATGCGACTCCGCACTTTCTCATTCTCAAATGTTCGACCTGAAGACTTTTTTTTTTACTGTAGATCTATCTAACCAAAAACAAAGGATCCAGATCTATGTATGGTCAATGAGTCAAAGGAGCTCAAAAGAACACATGTTTGCTATTGATAGATCCGGGTCACATGAGCTGCAGTATGGAAAAGGAGATGGACAGCGGTTCGAAAAGAAATAATTTATCCCTGACCTCTTCAGGAAGTTACCCAATGCGTAACAGGTACCTTTGCACGGCTAAACTACACCATGAAGTACAACAATGGATGTAGTGACAGCACACTTGATTGCCTCCGTACAACATCCATTACTTTGGTTGTGCACCTCTACGGGGAACTGATATGACTTGGTGATGCTTCAAAATTTCCTTTAATAAGAGAAAACATGGATTCAATCTGCACACTACAGCGAGCAGCGATTTGGATGCAAAAAAGCAAGTCATCACTCAACTAAGCATACAAAAGTTCAGAAAAGGCTACTACTTGGAAGTTTTGAACAAACCATTTCCTGCAGACGAGCGTATTACGCAAGAGTATAGAACACAAGCTTCATTTTTCACAACTACACCAAACAATAATCCACTGCATGCACTTGAGCACGTTAGATATTATATATTGACATGTCCGCAGAGGAGACGCTGGACCCAAGTATATAATTTTGCACGCATCCCAACAGAGGCAGAATCACATGCATGAGTTTTCTATTAGAATATTCTGGCTGTTACTTAGTCAGGAAATATATGAGCAAGAAGAGAGCCACAAACGATGCCACAAGGGTAGCCATTCTGCGACTTGATTTGGTCTCAAAAACCTGCAAAAAGAAGAATAAGCTTGACATTTTAGATATAAAGGATACACTTAGTATTGAAAATTAAGCTTATTTACCATCTTGAAGCGATCCACTGTTCCTGAAAGGATTCCTCTTGATGAATCCATATCATTGCCCTGAAAACAAATAAAAGAGTTGGGCACTGAACATGATTAAAACAAGGGGTTGGAAAAGAGCAGGGAAAGAGGAAGGGAACTTCCTGTTATCTACATACCATGCGGTCCAACATTCGGTTGTGACCCTCAACTTCTTCATGTATATCACCCGTCAACTGTAAAGAGAATTGAACGATGTTTTTAAGTGGTAGCTAAAAATAAATTTTAATAATCTAAATGCATGTGTGCTATTACTTATCAAAATGGGCGAGGGCTAGAGAAATCCCAAATCAAAGAAAAAAGGCGTTAGGAAGCTATTTTTCATATTTAGTTGTAGAAGGATGGAAGGAGATAAATGCGACAGAGGCACCCAATGTCTACTAGCATTAAGTTCCTTACGTGCACACAAGTATAGGAAGTCTTGGCAATGTACTTCTATCAAGTATCAGAATATTCTGCACAGGCTGAAATATGTGTATTTTATTATGAACAAATAATTTTAACTTACTCTCTTCAGAATATTGACTCTATCTTGCAGCCCTTCAATAGCTAGATCATTGTCATGCTCAGAAATTTCATGAGATGAGTATGGTGTAGCTCGAATCCCACCTTCTTCAATGCCATCAAAAAGGGCAGTTCTATTACTACGATAGTCCCTGAAAGTAATCAAATGCCGGACATATGTAAGCAGCATCATAATTCAAAACATAATGATACTTCAGTATCCAAGTGCATTTTGTGAATGAACAGAATTTATCCAATGCAGAATCCAGCTTACTACTAAGTAAAGACCACATAAGCACGACTGCACGAAAATTTGTTCATCTCGCCAAAAATACCTCTCGACAATCATAAAATACAGAAGCAACTTGCCACCTAAGTTTTGTACCTATACATTGGAAATTCGATCAGTCAAATAGATTAATTTAATCGCATACCTATGAGCATCTTAGGTGCTTGCTACTTCTTAGTTAAGATTAGGATTATAGAAAGAACCATCCAATACAAAAGCTTGCAGCCAGCTTGTCTGTTTCCAGCTATAGAGACACTATTTTAATTACCTTCCAGGCTTCCACCAAATTTAATCAGTTTGATTAAGTGAAAAAAGAAAACACAAGCATATGAATTAAATTGTCAATCAGTCACCTAGGCCAAAGCCATGAATGTAGAAATGTTTCTTTTTATCCTATTGTTTAGGTTAACATGATTTAAAATATTGATTTATGCTAGTTTATTATTTTTATTCGGTATTCGCATCACTTAACTTGTACTTGGATCTGCTTATTGATTAAACTTTAACCTTCAATACCAGAATTTTTAATTTGTTGCACTAACTTATAAGTTCAAGAGCATCACAATGTTTATTCATGGTTCCCTTATCAATCTGAGATGGGTGACATTTTATGCTTAATTAAAAATTCAAATCTCTCAAATGTAATGGCAAAGTAATAAACGAGGATTAAGGTCTTCGTCCAAAAGATGTTGAGATCTGGATGAGGTGGAATCAAACTGTTACAAAGCAACTCCTACCCCTGATGCTTCATCAACTCTGTCATCAATTTGAAGTCCACTCACCATCACTGATTGCACCCGGAAGCTTCACTGGAGGGACAGGAACCTCCACACATAGTCAATCACCACTAAATTCATCAAGGACAAGAAATCAGCAAAAGAAAACCACTTCTTGATATGATTTCCCTATATTTGGTCAAGTGAATTACAAAAACTAGCAGTGAGCACTGAAACAATTAGATGATATCTAAGTTGTTGCGCATGGTAGGTAAGTACAACAATACTATAATTGCAGCCAAGGTTTACAATACCAGTCCGATTGCATTTCCTTAGCCTCCTGGACCAATATTGAAAGAGAAGAGAAGTCTTTATTTCACTCAAGCATTTGGGTAAAACAAAGACATCTCTGTTACACCAACATTTATGGCTCTCAAATTCTCATAGTTAAAACCTTGGGAGGCAAAATTGTTATTTTTTTAACATAACCATTAGGAGAACAAATCCAGAGGTTAAAGTTTGTGTGACAACACAGACATCTCTTCTCTATCAAGTTTCACAGTTCTATCACAATGATCAATGATGAATTTCGTATTTACAGTTTGAATAGGCGTTGTGGGATAGAACCAAAAGGGTGGGCTACTTTCGAAGGTGCTCATGATACACATTTACCCTGAGTTTTCGTGTCAACATGGCACAATACCTGCCAAAGTATGAGTCAATTGTGCCTATGCGATGATGTGGAATTACGATCACCACTCTACAAGCTGAAATGAATATAAATTATATCAATATAAGAGAATTTAGAAGAGTTTGTAATCACTACTAAGTACTAACAACTTAAATTCTTGAATTAATTCTGTATCTTTAATCCAAAGGGCATTGCTAATTCAAACATGGGACCTTTCCCATCCATAATGTCAATAGATTAAGGAGTGCTCTCTGGATAAACTATCATTTTCCAGAGTGCTTGGAAAAAAAATCTACATCCAAGTTATATTGATATTGACACGTGCAATCCACATAATATCTTGCAAGTTGAAAAGTTTAATCATTTAATTACAAATTTTCAAAACTAAATTTACATTAAAATAAAATCTTGCCAACCTTATGATTTTTTTGGCCGGTTGATGTTTCTCCTCTATTATGGATTATATAAACATATTGTTTGTGCTTCAAAGGGATTGACATGGCAATCATTATTTCCTTTTGAACTTCTTAAATTGCATGGGGCCCTTCTCTTATTATTGTTTGTCTTTATGTCGATCTTGTGTAAGAAGATGTAGCGAGGATCCATGACAAGGATGCTATTAGCCATCATGTCCTAGAAATGACTATTCAAAACAATCTTCTCTACATCTTTTTATTTCTTGAAGAGGCACAAGTTGTAAGTCACAAAAATCTCGGCTCAAATACAATGTGGACTTGATAAATATTACTTCAAGATAATTAAATTACACGCAACTCTGTAGCTCTAGGACATAAGATCTCCACTGAAACTCTGCATCTGTACATGCTCTGATGGTGGTTTTAAATGAATTGAGGTTGACATTTACACCATTTTAGATGGGTTTGCAAGCACTTTTAAAGTTGATGTCATTATAAATCATGATCTGAACAAATGTAGGGTTAACTTCTATCACATTCTTTATGAAAGGATATATGCATACCACATCAAGGTGGTGACTTAAGCATCCACTCACTTATAAAAGATCACCTTACAACTGAAGTAGACAAGGAAGTTGATGATGCTCATCTGGGTTGACTTGATCCATGCATCATACATTAGAGCTTTGTTAAAGCCCATTCTTTCGTGCTTAGATCAATGTGTGACATTCTTTAATTTAATCACCAAAATAGTGCCTAAAAATCTCATAAAGCATTGGGGGTTGAATATTGGGCGCACATTCTTGAATCTTGGCATTATTCCAATATCTTTAACTTCCCACATGAGGAAGAAAGTGGTTGAAGTGAAACTATTTGAATTTACCCAATCAATATCCATCTGTCTTCATGTAGGAGTTGATGATACAAGTTTGGTTACTCATATATGAGAGGTCAGCTTTTGGGTTAGGAATGACAATGCTTGAGGACATGAGCTACACGTCAACTAGCATAGTTGTTAAGGATTAAATATCACCACACCACTGTTAATCTCGGCCTTCAAAATAGTCTTTAGAAAGTCTCACTAGTTTTCCATAAGGACTTGTTGAGGCCTTGAAGTTCGCACAAAGGCCTCCATCTTAAAGTTCTCTATGGCAGCATCTCAGTCGCTCTCATGTTCATTTATGTGCTCAAATAGAAATTGCATTTTGATTTTGTATTTGCCTATCTACTCTCTAATTAACATCACAGTTTTTCCTATAGAACTTCAGTGCATTAAGCAACATTAATGCAGCCATCAGTTGTATGTGCTTCACACAAGTGATGCCTCCAAAACAACATCATAATGAATATGTTGTCAACAGTGATAATTGATCATTGTCTTGAGAGTATGTTGCCACGCAAGAATAATATTCTAAGCTTTAGAAGTCATAGAATGATGATTATTAGAATTAGAAAGAATTTAAAAGAATTTGAGTTTGAAAGAGTAAGACAGGCTTTAATAGAATATGTGAAAGGGGTTTAACAGGCTGAAAACCCACAAAAATCTCTAAACAATTAGAATAGAGGACTAGTTACTATTTTTGAAAAGGTTTCAAATAGCTACTAATATATGTTAGGGTCTTACTGATAGGTACATATTAGTGTACTAGTACCAGTAATTATACCAACCTCTAATATCGAGCATCAACTATTATGATTGATTACCAATAAGCTATTAGTTTAAGTGATGCTCTATGGTTTGCTATCACACCGGATTGAAAAGTACAAATTTTATTGCCTCGTATTGTCCAACACACTATTTCTTGATGGCAATGTCAATATCAAAGCATCACAAAAGAAATCAAATCTTGTCAACATGAAGATATTGTAACTCTAATTTGCTACTAATTTACTCTCATATTTTCTAGTAACTTCATTCAACTATTATCAACATTAAGCAAGTCTTTGTTAAAATGCATTATGTATCATCCTTGCAATACAATTATACATTTTTTTTCTTCTATTTCAACTTGGTACAAAGAGATCTAGAAAAGTTTCTCTATTATGTCACCATTGGTGACTTTGCCAATGGCAGGGACTTCTCTTATACTAAAACAATAAGGCATCATGTTGCCTCCTCCAACTCATTCCCATTACTCCTCCGCTCCCTCTGCATGCACCACACCTCATTTTTTTCTTCCTCTCCAAATTACCACCCCTGATCTTCATATGTTGCTCTTTTGGGTGCATTTGGCAGGCCAGCAGATGCTTCTGCTTTGGCTTCTGCTTTTTTATTTTAGGCAGATAATAGATGCTAGAGCGGATAGCAAGCATTTACCTACTTTTCAAATTTTATTTTGGGTTCCTTTGTGTAGCTGTAGGCAAAAAAAAAGGGCAAAAAGCGTTTGGCATGGCTTTTGCTAGAGCAGACAACAGGATGAACAGAAAAGTATGGCAAAAAGCATTTGACAGAGGTATCCACCTTGCTTGGTTGAGCAACAGAGCAGTGCGGACAGCCCTGGCAAAAACACCCTTTGTCCAAGCCCCTTAGCTCACCTACCTTCTACCTAAAATTCTCTCCATGGAGTCACTCTACCTCCAAGCTTGATTAAGCCCTTAAGGCCTCTCCATGATCCTTGAAGCACTATCGACCTCACACATTTGTTTCTTAACTAGTATCTTCACATGCTCTTACACTCTTCACCATCGTCCTATTGTTGCCATAATGAAGAATCAGTGGATATAACCCATAGGCTTTTTCCAACTTTAGTACTTTCACCTCTTGACAAAGCCTCCTATTGTAACATTAGGGCTATATAAAAACCAAGTATTTATGAATAAATTAATATCAGCTAAGCAAAAACTATATATTGTTTGATTGATAAGCTAACAAGCTAAGCATAAACAAAAAAATAAAACTAGATTAGATAAATAAATGCATTAGAAAATAAGTGATTTTGACTCACTAATGTTCATGAACAAAGTTCATAAATTGTTTGTGAATGATGGCTATGAATAACTTGCTTATACACGCATGTTAGTAGTGAATAAGTACAGAGATAATCGAGCTTTATAAGCAATTGGCATAAATACATATTAATCAAATAAGCTTTTAAATGTTAAATTTATTATTGACATAGTAATACATATTATTCAACTCATTGCTACATATCTAATCAATCTATAGGTTAATTAAACACTCAAGGTTAAGTTATTTATAATGATTATACCAAATCTTAAGCATTCTTGACACTTGAGCACTTAAGTACTAACATATTGTTTAAATACAACTACCGTAAATAGCATGTCCTCTCTTTTGCATAATTGGAGACTTCTTCTCTTCTTCTGCATTAAGCTAATATTTCTCATCTACAACTTATCTTTTAAACACTAGGCGTCATCAACTACTCTCTTGAGTTTATTAAGGGACAGGTAGAAGATAAAAAAGTTAGCACATGTGGCATGATAACCATGATGCACCACTATGGCAACACTATTATGAAAAATTACTATCCAAACAAAATCTTACCAATTATGGCATTATTAAATCCAAGGATGTTACAATCAGATTCCTACCAAGGAGTGATGAGACATCCCTAGGATTAAATCATAAGATAGAAAGATCTTACCAAATAGTTAAAAATAGGGTTTATTTAATATATATTTATGTTAGAAGAAAAAGAGGAGAAAAAAGAGAGAATTGAAAGGTAAAATAATAAAACTGTCAACATTGTAGATAGATTTGATGCAAAATACGGGTCATATAGATTCTATATATAGAGAGGCTTTAGGTACAATCATAACAATATTCTAATTATTACTTACAATAAAAGTGATTGCCCAATTTGCCACTTTCCAATACTATTATTTCCAATAGCATACTTTCTAATATGATAAACTTTCCATCACTCCCCTTCAAGTTGGAGCATATATTAAAGTATATCCAATTCAGCATAAAGATATAGTAGTAGTAGAGATGATGATACTAGTTGAAGGAGATGGGAATAAGAGCAACAATGAATGCAATGAAGCTAGTAGAGAACTCACTAAAAGATAATAGCAATGGCTGAGATCTGGCTAAGAAAAGTGGCAAGCAGCGGGCAAGCGCAACAATACTAGCCAATAGCTCGATGTAAAAATGAGAGCAATAACAAAGGTAGCAATGTTGGATGAACGCACACTGTAGAAAAGGGAGCAATGCGAAAGATTGCTATTCTTTTCCATTTTGTCTTTTTTGACAATCAAATGTTTTTCCAAATTTTCTTTTCTTTTGTTGTTTTTCTTTTTTTTGTTTTTTGCTATCCAATCAAAGGCCTTATCTCTTTTATTCAGTCTTGGACTACATCTAGGATGGGAACTTGTTAAAGATCATCTTCTTCCTCTGCAAGTGTTTAGTCCAATGACTGCTCAGAAATTAGAGGTAGCCGGCACTTGGCATCAATACGGGTAATGCCGAGTGGCTAATGATTGCAAGGCTCACCCAAATTGGGCAAAAAGAATGTACTAAAGAAAACACTCAATTCAAACAATCAGCGGATCAAATGACTCAATCCTTAAGGTTGGAGTTTGCCCATGAGAAAGAGAAGAGACTAATAAACTTTGGGCATCATTTGGTAGAGTTCCACTATCACATAGCATCGAACAAAGGAATCAAAGAAGAAATAAGGGCTTATAGATCTATTCCTGTAGTATTAAAGATCTTTCTGTTCCTATGCCTACTAAGTACACGTGCATTCTAGGTAGCTTATGCTAATCTAGGTCATTGGATCGTGAGGTCCTAAGACCTAAACAAGTTCTTGACCTGCACAAGTCCGTAAATCAAAAGAGTAAGAAATAGAGATACTGCCGTTAATATCTTTAATCTATCATAAGCCTAGTCCTCTCAATTGCTAGGATTCTGGACAGACAAAATTATCCTTTACTTCATGATGCTACAAATACGTTATGTTTGAATAACATCAGCACAGTTATCTTATTAGTCTCGCCTTCTAATTTTTGGCTTTTTTTAGACAATAGAAATGAATCAAAGTCAAGTCGAAACACCTGAACTCATTAGATTTCAGCACTAATTATGAAATAAACAAATGCCATAGTTACAGAAAGATTAGGGATAACTTTCTCAAGTTCAATAGAGCTACTGCCTTTAATATCTTTAATCTATCATAAGCCTAGTCCTCTCACTTGCTAGGATTCTGGGCTGACAAAATTATCATTTACTGCATGATGCAGTGATGCTACAAATACGTTATGTTTGAATAACATCAGCACAGCCATCTTATTAATCTGGCCTTCTAACTTTTGGCTTCTTTTAGACAATAGAAATGAATCGAAGTCAAGTCGAAACACCTTAATTCATTAGATTTCAGCATTAATTATGAAGTAAACAAATGCCAAAGTAACAGAGATTAGGGCTAACCTTCTCGAGTTCATGGCTGTACAAACTTCAGAAATTGAATACTTGTATTTCCTCTACCTTTTTTATCGATTATTTTCTGCCCAATTCCAGAATATAGTTCGATTTCAGTCCACTTTAACGAAAGGATTCAAAGAACCTATTGCACAACGAAACCGACAAGTTCACAGCAGGACAAGTGAATCTCATGCACACGCGAAATCGAAATCCAAGCATGGATCTAAAAAAACGCAAAATAGATGTATAGAAAAGCAGTCGAAAGTTTCGGAAATTTATAACATACTGATAAATAACACACCTATCTTGATAAAAAAAATAAAAGTAATAAACATTGCAGAAAACCAAGGATTAAACGCAAAAATGCAGACAAACCGTGTATTCAGATCTATCAGCACCTATCAAAAATCCCAAGATCGACTGTTGACTAAAAATCGTACTAATCATTCAATCGAGAAAAGGAAAACGAACACAAACTAAGAAGACACTTGCTTCGATCGCCTCACTGACCTTGGCGTAAAGAAGGATTTCGGATCGAGATCGAAATTGAAATCGAGATCGGGAAAGAGGGGAACGAACTAGTTTTCCACATTTTAATTAAAGGGGCATTTGGTATTGGAGGATGCAAATCTGACCATCAATTGGGTTGCACGTCAATCTTGACGCAGAATAAGTCGATGCACCGCAGTATATATTTGCGGACCAGATTCGAGCTGTCGATACGGATAGAACTGGATGCATACTTGCGTTTGGCTGACGCGTAATTTACTCAGCATTTTAATTGACCACTAATAGACTAATACTTCTGTAAAATGTAACTAGATCCCTCACAAATTTTATATTTCTTTAAAAATTCCTTATACAAGTACAACCCTTAGGCCATGGTTACTAGAGGGGAAGAGATTTTAGGATTGAAGAAATTTTGAGTGAAAAAGATTTTGGGAAGGAGGGGAATGTTGGACACGTGAAAGCAGCATCTGCGGCGGCGAGTGGCATCTGTGAACGGGCAGCGGTGGCGAGTGGCCTCTGTGGCGTCGAGCAACGTCTACGGCGGCGAGCGACGTTTGTGAATGGGCAGCAGCAACGAGTGGCCTCTGCGGCGTCAAGCAGCATCTACAGCAGCAAGCGGCATCCATGGTGGTGATGTCTGCGAGCAGTTGCACGAGCGAGCGGCGAGTAGGCAAGGGCGAGAGGCGGCGTATGTGAGTGGTTGTGAGGGCGAGGGCGAGAGGCAGCGTTTGCGAGCGGCTGCGAGTGTGAGCGGCGAGCGAGCGGCGAGCAGGCGAGGGCGAGTGACGAGCGGCGAGGAAGGGGAGGGGAGGTCAAGTGGCGGTTGTGATCGATTTGGATGGGAGGTCGTGGAAGGGGAGGTCGAGCGGCGACTACTACGGTGGCTATGAGTGATTTGGACGGGAGGTCAAGGAAGGGGAGGGGAGGGGAGGTCATTTTACGATTTTGTAAATTCGCCCGATTTGGACGGATTGGAAACTAAGGATTTTGTCCTCTTCCATCCATCCAACTTTTCTTCGTTTTAGATCCATCTGTCCTAATAAACGATGAATTTTTGTTTTTAATCCTCATCTCCTTCCTCCTAAAATCTTTCTTAGTAAATAGGCTGTTAAAGTTTTTTTAAAAAAAATTAACTTTTTTTTAAAATTAACCTTATTGCTAAGTGTGAAACTAAATATATTAGCGGCTAATTTAAAATTTAACTTGTCACACCCCAAACTGGGCACCAACCTGATTGTCACACCCACGATTACAGTAATACAAATTTTTAAATTTAAAGCAACAGAAGGAGCCACGCAAGGCTCAAGCAACCAATCCCACGCAGGGAAAAGAGTAGAAGCGAAAGGACGGAAGCACAGAGCAGCAGTTGAACGGGGCGCGACCGGCAGGTGACGAAAGATATCACCTCAGCCTCACGAAGAAAACACAACAACAGAACCCAACAACTACGCCGCACACAGGCAGCGAGAACACGACAACGGGTAGCGGAGACTACACGCAGGTAGTCGAAAGAAAATAATGTGCAAAACAAAGAGCGCGGAAAAGACGAGACCCAGCTGTACGAATACAGCCCGAAGCTACACGACCACGAACACAAGATTCACGTACAGAAGCCCACTCGCCCACACACAGGCGGAAGAAACAGAGCTGCACGCAGGCAGCCGACCAAAACGAAAAGCGTCCACGCGCAGGTGGACGGAAAAACCAAAGTGAGAACACACCTCGTCGGAGTCAAGCCGTTGACTCCGCCACAGACTCGCTGGAACGGACGAAGACCGAGTCTCGTTCGGGAAGAAGATGACCACGGAAGCCTCCGTCGACGTCGCACCGCCACTCAACCACCCACTGGACGTCCGGAGGAGGGCCGGAGTTCGCCGCCGAACACCGGACCGAGAGGGAAAAGGGGAAGTAGGAGCACAGGAGGCTGGAGTTCGTAGGAGCCGAGTCGCACGAGAGCAGCGGAGCCGAAGCGAAGCAAATGCCGCGTACCTTTGCTCACGAACGAGCGTCGCCTAAATGGCATCGCTCCGTCTCCCTTTCGCCAGCTCGACATCCAGGTGGCCGAATCCAAGTTGACCAGCTGGTTCCACATGGGCAGGTGACTCTGACGCGGAGCCAGCCTGTCCGCACGCGCCAAAGACCACCGCCTGAGTCGCCCCTTTGCCAGTCTCCACGCGGTCGACGCCGGCTGGGAGATCGCCCGACCGTTGGAACCGCGTTGCCAGCTTGGCGTCGCCGCCCAACGCCGCCAGCCATCGCGAGCCAAGTGGTCGACATCTCCCCTGAACGAGGACCTCGCGTCCCTCACTCGTCTACTCCCGAGGACGACGTCGCTTCGTCTGCCGGCGTTGCCAACCTTGTCTACGCCATGTGGAGCTTTCGCACGCTGCTACGACTCCACATGGCGCCGTCGCCCTGTCCGAGGTCGCCGCCGACCTTGTTTTCCCCTGCCACAAATGCACACCCTCGAAAACGAGTCGCCCGCCGCTCGTTCCTTGTGCACGCGAGATCTCCGCCGGATCTCGCCCCTCTCCGCGTGCTCCACGCGTCGAACTCGCCGCCGGCCTCCAGCCGCCTGTCGCCGACCGCTGCTGAGCTCGAAGACAAACGGACGCAGCTAACGAACGCCGCCGTCCGCTCCGAAGCTTGCGTCGTCGTCGCTAGCAAAAATCGGAGCCGAGCCCTAATCTTATTTGGGCTTTGATTTGGATTCGATTTTGACCCGGTCAACAGGTCCGTTGACTGGTCCAAATAGGCTCCAATTTTGGGCCTAACACTGACCATAATTGACTAACTACTCACGAGGTATACTAATATAATCTCGTGAACCATTAACTCAGTAAATTTATATAATTCAATAAAATTATACTAAATTATTTAAAAATTATACCACTATAAAACCTCATTTATACATGCTATATAATGATCATAGAAATAACTATACAAATCTATATCATCATAAATTCATTAAACAAATTATTATCATTTAACATTGTAAGTCAGAAACCAAAATAATTTCAAATAATAAAAAAAATCAGCACTTTCAATCAGTCAAAAATATCAAATTCAAAACCGTAACACAATAATATTAATATAATAAATGAAAGCATTAATCCAGTAACCATTTATATCATAATTACACTAAGTTCAACTATCTGTCTATAATATATCACTATAACATTCATAAGATTTAATAGTCTCTACATTTAGCTTCTATTGTCATCAATATAAGCAATCTTTTTTACCTTGAGGTAAAAAAGGAGTGTTATCCCAAAATAGCTAAGTAGGAATCATGCATATGCAACATGGTAAGCTGAACCATAACCAATATTATACTCATAACATAGTAACTTTATATACTGATATACAAACACAAAAATAGAAAAAATTAAAAACTGTCATGCAATGAAGAGTAATGACCATAACTCAGCTCTATTATAAGCCCTTACTTTTTTTTATCGAGAGTGCCTCTAATTTTTCATCATTGCTCACATAATGTAATAGCTGTACGACAAGCCAAAAAGTATTGCTTTCAACACCTAAGTAACCTAAGGACAGTCCCAAAAAGAACCCGAATTAGGCAATTAAATGATTGGCCTCATAGCTACAACACAACCTCGAGCGATGGGAATCCAATGCTGAGTTGCCTATATGAGGGGCAACCCGGTGAGCTCAAAGGAGGAGGAACCGGGGGAGGAAAGGGGAACCAGAGAGGAACCGAAGAGGAATGGCTGGGTGGGGAGGAGAGACGAAGTCGCCTTCGTGTCTCCCTCACCCCAACTCCACCATCCTTGCTCCCCGACCTCGGCACAGAGCTTTCCAACAAAGGACAAGTGGTCGTCCCTCGTTCGCACGTGTTCCGGTGGTGGGCTTGACATAAACGGGACTGATGACAGGATGCGAACAGAAAGGACTAGTTAAGAGACGAAGGAGAGTTGGCGATGAGAGGAGTCCGTGAACGATGCAACCAGGCAATCGGAACTCGCCTCGAACTAATAGCGTCGCCCCTCCCATCCGCTCGTCTCCTGTCCTTGGATTTCGACGTTGAACTCGCCGGCGGGTAAGTGGCTTACCCACTCCGGCATGCTCCGGTGGTGAGGGTGGGCGGTTCGGAGCAACTCCAACGTCGGTTTTCCCCTTGTGCTCCCCAGTCTTCCTTCCCCTCTCTCGCCCGTCTCTGTGCCGAATGGTGTCAGCTCTGCGAGGCTTCGCACATAGTTCGTTGGCCCATAGGGCCCAACACTCTAGCTAAAATCAATAGTCTAAAGATCACAAAGTGTCACTACATTTACTATATAAGCATGTATCAAATGCATTATTTAAGTTATCATAATATTCCATTCTTACTTATCACATACATTACCAACACTATGTCATAATTTGAAAAACAAAAAAACGATTTCTACTTGCTTTAACCAACCTCAATCTAAGTATCACCTCTAGTATCATATAATAGAAAAAAAAAAAAGTTAAGAAAACAACGACAAAAAAGAGAAAAAAAAAAAGAATTTCCTCCCTTTTTCTTTCCCAAAATAAGGAAAAACACTTATTTATTTTCTTTACCCTAGGGTTCATCAGCTTAGAGGTGGCAAACGGGTCAGGCCGGCCCGGCACGGCCTGTGGCCCATTCTAGGCTGGGCTGGGCTGGACCCTTCAGGCACGCAAGCCGAGCCGAGCACGACACATGATTGGGCTGAGCACGACACGCGGACCGGCCCAGGCACATCCCGCTTTTATCACTATTTTATTTATGTTTAAATTTTTTATATTATTATTATTATTTTAATATCTAAATAAATTTTTAATGAATTTTGAGATTTTTTTTAATTTCTTTTTTCTTTTTTTCTTATTTCTCTATATTTTTTAATTTTTTTTATAATTTATATTTTTTAAAAAAAACTTTTATATTTGTAATATTATTTTTAATATATAAATGACATTGGATTAAGAATTTTTGGTTAACTGAACAATATTAGTATTAAGAAAGTAAAGGTTTGAAACTTGGTGAAGTAATTTTACAGCTAGACTTGGAATAGCCCGCGTGCCCAGCCTAGCCCATCGTGTTGAGTTTGGCACGGATCACGTGCCTTGGATGGGCTTGGGCTTGGTTAAGCTGGGCCACGCCCGGCCATGCTTAATCGGTCCATGGGCCGTGCCGGGCCTAGAGAAATTTTCGTCGGCCTGGCCATGCACGACACAATTAGAAACGGGCCAAAGCGGGCCCGTGCCCGGGTCGGCCCGACATGGTCCCCACCTCTAGTTTAGTTTTCGTCTCTTAATATTATTATTTTTATACTTAATATCAGCATTTTCCACTATTTACAGAAGGTTCGTGCCAGGTGTCACGCCCTGTATTATACAAATTACATGAATTAATTTTAATTTGAATATTACAATGTTCAATTGCCACGTAGGGCTAAATGTCTGATTCGTCCAGGTTCAGCGTGACCGGCAGGGGTGCACCCACGTGCGCCTCTCAGCCTCTACGAAGGGTTCTCACTTTCATCCTGTCCAAGAAGGAAGAAGGAGAGAGGAAGCCAAGTCAATACTTGAAAATGAATTAAATAATGAGATCATACCTTATTCGGATTTGCACCCGAATCCGATTGCGAAATCCAGCCGCGCCCGCAACTCAAATTCGGCGCCCGAATTCTTGCGCGCAATCCAAAATTCATCCTCCGCCCGAATTTTGTCCGCACTCGATTTTGGGTCAACGCGTCAACACTGACGTCCACATCAGCAGTTGCATTCGAAGCAGCGAACGCCCACTCGCATGCGTTCCTCGGGTTCGCGTCGGAGCTAGGAAAGGCGCTACACCCTTTCTGGCGAACACATCGTCGCCACGTTCTAGATTTGCGCGGACCGAAGGGACTTCGCCGCCCTCTTCCTGCAGCGTTTGTCGACCTGTCGGAGGACACTGTCCGACTGGAGCCGCCGCCCCAAGCTCAATCAAAACGAGCAGAGGACAGAGGCGGAGAAAGGAGACGGGGAAGTTCACAGAAGAGGTCGACGTCGAGGGTACTCCGAACCACCCACCCTCACCACCGGAGCACCTTGGGCGAGGGCCACCGCTCGCCTTCGCCGGATTCGTCGAGCCGCCGAGTTGTTGGCGGGAGGAGGAGTGAATGGGAGAGGTTGGTAAGGTTTGTTCTCAACCTTACCAACCGAATCTTACCACGTTCCCATCGCCGGCCTAGGGTCCAACCATTCACCTTCGTCGTCTTAGTCTCTCCCCTCACCGACGGTGGATTCTACCTCTATAGTCGTTCGCTCTTTCCTTCTCAAACTAGCCAGCTCCTCTTTATAGGTGATCAACCTCACCTATTCCAGTAGCTCGTCTAGACGCACGCGGGCGTGACAGCGACCGGACGGCAACCTCCCCATGCTACTCAGATGTTTGCCCATGCCGCACACCTCTGGCTGACTGGCTGCTCCCTTCTATCCGCTGGGTTTGAAGGCCGTCGCCCATTGGTCTGCTGATCCAAGCGTCGGCGCCACTTCAGACCGCTGGATCGAGCATTGGCACTTCACTTTGGTCAAGCTCGGCCAAGTCTAGGCGATGACCTTGTCGCCTAATGTCTGACGAGCCCACGCCTCGCATGTCACCCACCATGTCCAGTCGCCATCGTCTCCTCCTGACGTCGGACGACTTCGCCACATTGCCTTCTCTGTCTAGTCTCGTCCGCCTTGTCGACTGCACGTGCCGATGCCGTCTCGCTGGCCGAAAAGTTACCACCTAGTGGCGCGACCATGACCGGCGACCCTTCCTATTGGGGTGGCAGGCCTGACGCTATTGGAAACGGAATCGAGCGCTGCTTGATTCTCCCCCAAATCGCATTCTTCCCGATTTCCCTTTTCGTTTGTGCCAATTTTGACCCAGTCAATGGCCCCAGTTGACTGGGCCAGCTGGGTTGGGCTACAAAATAGGGCTAGGCCTAACATTCTCCCCCTCCTAAGTCGTTCGTCATCCTCGACGAACTTATAGTGGAGTTTGTCTCGAACTCACAATTCAAATCATATTGTAGGAGAGGGTTCATGATCAAACCAGATCGTCTTAATCCCGGTGAGAATCGTTCTCTTTCATCGGATAACATTCATATCCTTATCGGAGGATTTGGTTAATATCACATTTGAGTCACTTTGACTCATGTGTCATGCGGGCTCACGCACCTCCGAATCTATCTTTTTAGGCGCGGTCATTCGTCTTTTTGGTGATGCGCTAATGCATTCACTTACATTTTGTTTTTACCCACTGTAGAGGTTTACAACATACCACAAAAGGGTTCAAAATACAGGACTTCCACTAAGTCCAACACAAAACATCCAGAAAGAACTATCTCACAACAGCTTTGGAATGGCGTTCTCTAGTTCTTCGGCCCCCTCCTTGCCCTTACACTCCTTCGCAACTATAGTAGCATGCTGGCTACGCTTCAGGCAATTCTGCCTAAAGTGGGGCCCCTCGCAAATATAGCATGACGGCATAGCCGGTTGCTTTGATGGTTGCGTAGCTAATCTAGGAGCCCTGATTGATACGCACCGCAAGCGCACGGTGTTATCGAAGTAATATAAAAGATTGTCGATCCCACAGGGAGTTAGGTCAAATATCAACTATTTTGATATTTAGAAGCTAAGCAATCCAATTTTTTGTGTTTTGGTAATAAAGTAAACTAACTCAACTATAAATAAAATACGAAAAGCAATGATAAAATATGAAGGGTGTCTAACTGAGAGATATCAGGACTACGAAATTCACCACATTAACTGATCTATCTGAACTGGAATTTAGTTGTTGCATGAGTTTATCATTTTACATAAGGAATCTTTCCTAAGTTATAGGATGCCCCCTCTCGGTGGTACACCCTGGTGCTTATCCAGAACGGTCTCCTACTCTCGCGGTGGATCATTCCAGATAAACACAATGAGTTATATGAAAAATTATGTTGCCCTCGAGCGAAAACCAAGCACTCTCGTGTCATTGATTCACAAGTTTTACCTAGGGGTTCCACCACTACGATCCTCCTCTTGGTATGAATCGCGTCGGCTAACGCACAACATTACTTGATCAAGGTAATATTATGAAATAAGCACAAATAAAAAAATATGCTCAGATAAGACTCACAACATCAAGAAAGTTTAGTTCATATAATAGATCAAGTCAAAGGGCTTCATCCGAGCCCCAAATAAAGGTTTAAGCTAGAAAAGTCATACAAATCCGCACAAATCTCTTAAACCGACAAAGAAAACTAGAAACAAAGACTAAGGAGAGGTAGGAGAAGATGATGCAAACATTTCCTCCAAGTTTGGTGAAAATCCGTTGCGAAATCGCCCCAAAATCCTCTCCGGAAGCCCTTGTCGTCAGTCCATTCGCCCTAACCATTTCGTCCCTTGATTGCTCTCCAAATATGGCACGAAGTAGAGGGCTTTTATATTCTTTGGATTCACCTCTCTGTTAGCTTTTGAAAACATATTTTTTTTTGCCTTTTTTGGATTTTTCTAGGGCCCGAAATCGAGGAAAAACCGAGTGAAGGTCGGGCTGCTGGGTTATAATCACGGGTGAAAGCCTTCTGTACGTTTTTGTCCAGTAAGAATCACCGGTGAACCCCGCGGGGTTCACCTACCAGCGAAGTGCACTGTATGTTTTTGCACAAACTTCCTCCGAGAGAATCACGGGTGAACCCCGTCGGGTTCACCAAGCGGTGAAGTCTTCTATGAACTTTCGGACATCCGGTGAAAGGAACGGTGAACCCCACGGGGTTCAACTCACCGTATTTTCCAAAGTAGCACGGATTAAGCCAAAATTTGACATGCAACTTCCTCTTCTTGTAAGAAATCACCCCATCACTTTAGAATCTTCAAAAGACTTCAAAATTAGGTGATTTTACCTAAAATTCCATAAACACAAGGAAAAAGTGAAGATTCCGAACAAAGCAAGTAAATAAGCCTGAAAATTACATAAAAACATCAGAATATGTCTTGTTTTGAGATAAAATAATATTATAAAATGCCACCAAAATGCTGATGTGTACTTTATCGTACCACTAACCGCAAGCGTGACGACTTTGTCGTAGTAGTACTTTAGATGTCGATCCCACAGGGACAGTGATCAAGTACCAAAAGATTATGAATTAATAGCTAAACAATCAAATCAAGTGTTTTAAGATCACGAAACGCAAAGCTAATATAACTTAAAGTAAACCGAATCTGGCAAGATAAAGCTTCAAGGAGAAAACAAGGGTTAGAGATATCGGAACGTCGGGTTCGTCTCGTTGATGGATCTCAAATTCAAGCAAGTCAAAATTATAGCAAAGCGATTTTAAAAAGCGCTCAAGGAAGTATCAAAAGGTACAGATTACCCTCTTTTGACGGCGTAATCCAGTATCAATCTAGATCGGCGTCCTACTTTCCTAGCTCACTGTACCTAGATTGATCTAATGGGTTCAGAGATACTATGAAATTCCTCATAAAAATCCTACCCAATTTCTTGACAGGTCAGAGTATGTTCGAACTAGCAGATCTAGCGTCGCAATTCACCTTTCGGTCTTTCTTGCGACGCCCAAGAAAAGAAATTACGTGATCAAGGTAATTCTAGCGATAAAACGGCATAGAACGAATAAACACAGAGTAAAATTTGCATTTGCTTTGAAATAACAAGTTTGAGAATGAGATACAAATAACGAGACTACACCCATAGTTCCGACAAAAGATTTATGCTATCATAGCGTCGTTTAAGTACAAATCTCTACAAGAAGATCGAAATATATGAAAGAATTGAAGATAGAAGACCAAAAACACTTCAAAAAGGGTTGAAATCTTCTTTCTCCAAGCTTTTCATGGATAGAAGCACAAGAGATCTTCTTCTCCCAAAGCTTTCACCAAGAATTCCACACCAAGCCAAGACCCGTCACCATTCCAAGCCAGATTTTGCCCTTTTATAGAACCAATCCCATTTCTGAACACATATCTTAATAGCTCTCTTAATTAGCTGCGTTTTTACACCAAGAACGTTCAAAACGGAGTTATAATGAGAGAGTTATGGCTTTTAAAAGTTTAGGCTGCACAAGTGAGATTATGAGTGTAATGGAGATCACGGGCATGGTTGTAATGTCGGCGTCAATTCTCTTCAGCTCCTGAAACGTCCATGCACTTGTGGGCCATTAAAAGCTCTTCGTAATGACATAAAAAACGCCTAAATCGGAGTTGTAACGGAAAAGTTACGACCTATTTATTGCAGCCCTCCGATACACTTAATGCTACCATTACGGGCGTAATGAGGATTATGGGCATGACGGTAATCTTTGTAGCGAACTCCGTTTCATCTGAAATTTTGTGGGTGATTTGACCTTTGACTTGACTTGCATTCCGACCATAGTATGGTATCAAAGGTTGCCGATGCAAAGATTACAGGTAGGGTGAAATTACGGCTATACCCGTAATGTCTTCTGTCAAACTTTTCGTCCTCTGAAAGGTTTTTTTGAGAAAATTAAGAGCACGCCTTCGGAATATGATTATGCTTGAATGAAAACGAGCTTCTTGGGAATTCAAACTAGAAATTACGGTCATAATGCAGATTATGGTTTCGGCTGTAATTCTGGAAATTAGCTCTGTTTGAAGCGAAACTTCTTGTCAAGGTTCTTGATTCACTCGGGGACGTAAATATACTTCCAAATAGCTCCAAAAGTGAGTGAATTACCCTGTATTTATCAACATGACAAGAAGTGAAGCTTCTGAAGAAAGTCAATGAAATAAGCCGGAAAGAGATATAAAAATACGAAAATAGGTCTCAATTCACTAGTAAATATAAGTCTAAAAGACTATAAAAATACGAGATATCAAAATCTCTCAGACTTAGATCAATGCTTGTCCTCAAGCATATAAAAAGATAAGAGTGGTAATCAGAAAAAGATGAAATCACGTCAAGCTTACAAAATATCCTTGGAATATCATTATGAACAAAGCTCAGCAGGTCAAGGTATCCAAGATAATTATCTTTCATCAGGAATAAAGGCGTGAAGATCCAGAAACCAAAGTCAGATAAGACTTACCTCTGCGAGATGCAGTAATCTTCTGTTTGGTATATGTATGATGACATGCATTGATATAGTATTTTTAGCATACTTTTACCATCAATTATCTCTCTTTTCTATCATAGTTTTTACTCATTTTGGCTTAAATCCTTTTATTTGTTCGGAATCTTCACGTCTCTTCACTTTTGTCATATTTTAGGTGAAAATGATAAAATTTTGATGGATTTTGAAAGATTCGAGTGCACGAATAGATTCCAGACGCCGAGACGAAGTCACCTGCCAAATTTCATGAGAATCGGAGCAAGTTTGAAAAATACACTCCGCCCGTGAAAATAATTACGGTCATAATTTCTGCGGTGCTTTTTGACGTTTTTCACAGAGAGTTTTACGGCCTACCCGTGAAAATTTTCACGGCTGTAATTCCTGCCCGTGAAAATTTTCACAGCCATATTTTTAACCCAGAATTGAACAGAAGAAAATATGGCCGCCTGTGAAAATTTTTATGGCCGTAATTTTGTCTGCCAGTTTCGGTTTTGACTCCGTTTCTCATCCAATTCGACCCAACTTCTTCAAAATTTCTAAAAATTTTCCAAATTGTTTATCCAGCTTCGCCCTAGCCAGTTTTTGAGGGAATGGAATTGGTGGCTTGTATGGCAGTGGTGGAATATAAGCTGGTTCAGTCACATCATCATTTTTCTCCTCACTTGTTCTCTCGGGTTCAGATATATTACTAGTAGATGCGTCAGGACTCAGGTTAGAATCAGGTACTCTCGGTTCCTCCAATTGCTTACCACTACGAGTAGTAATTGCACTACAATTCTCTCGTGGGTTCTGTTCAGGTTGGGAAGGTAACCTACCTGAGGGTCTAACTAAACTGGTGGCTAAGTTTGTCAATTGTATATCTACTTGTTTGTTATGGACTTCAATGGCATCCAGTCTAGTTGTCACCTGACGCAGCATATCATTAACACTCTCGTTGGTCTTGGTTTGAGAAGAGATAAAATTTGATGTTTGAGAGATAAAGTTTTCCATGATAGCTTCAAGTGAGGTCTTTTGAGGTTGTGATGCATATGGTCGAGGTTGGAATCCAGGTGGTAGTCTGTAGTTTAATTGTGTAGCGGAGTTGGGGTTGTTCCTGTAAGAGAAGTTAGGATGATTTCTCCAACCATGATTGTATGTATTTGAGTAGGGATCAAGTTGAGGTCTAGGATTTTGGTTCCCTACATCATTAACATATTCTCAGTGTTATTCAGAGGGTTGAGAAACAACTAACTGGCAATTAGCATGACTGTGACCAAAAATACCACAAATATCACATACAGCAGAATTAGAACTTGAATCAACAGAATTGACATGCATCGAATCCAATTTATGAGATAATAAATCAACCTTGGATGCTAAAGAACTTAAGGAATCTAGTTCATACTTACCTGGCGCGATGGCCCTAGATGATGTACCTCTTTGTTCTCTAGCCCATTGGTTGTGATTTAATGTCATATCCTCCAACAGATTCATTGCATCATCTATCTTTTTGTTCATGAGTGCTCCATCAGCGGCTGCATCTACAGTAAGACGCATATTATAATTAAGACCATGGTAAAATGTATGAACAATTACCCATTTTTCCAATCCGTGGTGTCGGCATAGACGTTGAAGCTCCTTAAATCGCTCCCAAGCTTCATACAGAGATTCCCCATCTTTTTGAGTGAAACTAGTGATCTGGTTTCGTAGTTGGATAGTTTTGCTCGGGGGAAAGTACTTTGAAAGAAACGTCTGGGAAAATTGTTCCCAAGTTGTAAGCGATTCCGGTTGGAGAGAATATAGCCAGTTTTGAGCTCTATCCCATAGAGAGAATGGGAAGAGTCATAGTCGTAGCGCGTCGGCAGAAACTCCATTCATTTTTATCGTGTCGTAGAACTCCAGGGAAATTGAAAGGTGCATGTTCGGATCTTCAGAAGGTAGGCCTTCGAATTGGTTCTGCTGAACCATCGATAAGAGGAAGGGCTTTATCTCAAAATTATTAGCCTCCACTGGAGGTCGAAAAATACTTGAGTGAAGACACTGCGCATTTGTAGCAGCAAAATCCTTCAGAGTTCTATTGTCGTTCGCCATAGATAGATCGATAGGAATAGGTTCAGTAATCCTTGATGATTCTCTAGCACTTAATTCCTTTAATCGTCTTCTGCGATGGAACGTCCTTTCAATTTCTTGATCAAGTTCGTATAGATCTTCAAGTCCACCTGATCGTAAACCTCTATGCATATAACAGTTAAGCGCAAATAACAAAGATAGAGAGAAAAACTAAATCACAATGACAAAGAAACACAAACAAAGAAACAAGAACAAAAAAAAAAAAAAGGAAACAAGAGCAATAGCAAAAGAAATAAAATGTCTAGTCTACCAATTGTTAAATCTCTTTGATATTGGTTGCCTGTCCCCGGCAACGGCGCCAAAACTTGATGTGTACTTTATCATACCACTAACCGCAAGCGTGACGACTTTGTCGTAGTAGTACTTTAGATATCGATCTCATAGGGACAGTGATCAAGTACCAAAAGATTATGAATTAATAGCTAGACAATCAGATCAAGTGTTTTAAGATCACAAAACGCAAAGCTAATATAACTTAAAGTAAACCGAATCTGGCAAGAGAAAGCTTCAAGGAGAAAACAAGGGTTAGAGATATCGGAACGTCGGGTTCGTCTCGTTGATAGATCTCAAATTCAAACAAGTCAAAATTATAGCAAAGCGATTTTAACAAGCGCTCAAGGAAGTATCAAAAGGTACAGATTACCCTCTTTCGACGGCGTAATCCAGTATCAATCTAGATCGGCGTCCTACTTTCGTGGCTCACTATACCTAGATTGATCCAATGGGTTCAGAGATACTATGAAATTCCTCATACAAATCATGCCCAATTTCTTGACAGGTTAGAGTATGTTCGTACTAGTAGATCTAGCGTTGCAATTCACCTTTCGGTCCTTCTTGTGACCCCCGAGAAAAGAAATTACGTGATCAAGGTAATTCTAGCGATAAAACGGCATAGAATGAATAAACACAAAGTAAAATTTGCATTTGCTTTGAAATAACAAGTTTGAGAATGAGATACAAACAACGAGACTACACCCTTAGTTCCGACAAAAGATTTACGCTATCATAGTGTCGTTTAAGTACAAATCTCTACAAGAATATTGAAATATAGGAAAGAATTGAAGATAGAAGACCACAAACACTTCAAAAAGGGTTGAAATCTTCTTCCTCCAAGCCTTTCACGGATATAGGCACAAGAGATCTTCTTCTCCAAAAGCTTTCACCAAGAATTCCACACTAAGCCAAGATCCATCTTCATTCCAAGCCAGATTTCGCCCTTTGTATAGAACCTAATCCCATTTCTGAATGCATATCTTAATAGCTCTCTTAATTAGCTGTGTTTTAACACCAAGAACGTTCAAAACGGAGCTATAATGAGAGAGTTATGGTTCTTTAAAGTTTAGGCTGCGCAAGTGAGATTATGAGTGTAATGGAGAACACGGGCATGGTTCTATGTCAGCGTCGATTCTCTTCAGCTCCTGAAACGTCCATGCAGTTGTGGGCCATTAAAAGCTCTTCATAATGACATAAAAAATGTCCAAATCGGAGCTGTAACGGAAAAGTTACGACCTATTTATTGCAGCCCTCCGATACACTTAATGCTACCATTACAGGCGTAATGAGGATTATGGGCATGGCGGTAATCTTTGTAGCGAACTCCATTTCGTCTGAAATTTTGCGGGTGAGTTGACCTTTGACTTGACTTGCATTCCGACTATAGTATGGTATCAAAGGTTGCCGACACAAAGATTACAGGCAGGGTGAAATTATAGCTATACCCGTAATGTCTTATGTCAAACTTTTCGTCCTCCGAAAGGCTTTTTTTGAGAAAATAAAGAGCACATCTTCAGAATATGATTATGCTTGAATGAAAACGAGCTTCTTGGGAATTCAAACTGGAAATTACGGTCATAATGCAGATTATGGTCTCAGCCGTAATTCTGGAAATTAGCTCTGTTGAAGCGAAACTTCTCGTCAAGGTTCTTGATTCACTCGGGGACGTAAATATACTTCCAAATAGCTCCAAAAGTGAGTGAATTATCCTGTATTTATCAATATGACAAGAAGTGAAGCTTCTGAAGAAAGTCAATGAAATAAGCCGGAAAGAGATATAAAAATACGAAAATAGGTCTCGATTCACTAGTAAATATAAGTCTAAAAGACTATAAAAATACGAGACATCAAAGGCATCATTGATCTCCTTGGAGCCCTTGAAGTTTAGCCTCCGCGCTGCTAAAGGCTACTTTCCTTTCAGATAGGGAGTCCCCCGATTTGCGGTTGGGAGGAGCCGGGACCACATCGTTCAGCATTCGCAGGTCTACCAGAGCGTCTACAGCGAGTATCGCTTCTTTGAGCGTCAGTACTTTCTGTCGCGCACAGCTCCGTTTGTGCCCAATGCTGCAGACCTGCTTGGAAGTGGTAGAGCTTGTCTTGCTCAACCATATCGTCTATCTTCAGCATCAAGGCGATGTAGCTCTTCACGTACTCGTGCACACTCCCCATGTGCTTGAGTTTGAAGAGGGCCTCGCGCGCCACCCAAGACGAGTTCTTGGGTATGAACTGCTTCTCTAGATCCGCCTTGAGGTCTTTCCCATGAGAGCTGGTAGGTCTGGAACTCTCCCAGAAGAGACTGTGTAGCCTGCGTACGCCACCATAGTTTGGTGTCGCTGGATAGGTAGGCTGCGCAGACGAGTGCCTGTTCCTCTGCAGGGACTTGGGCCGACTGAAAGTACATCTCCATGTCCTAGAGGAAGTTTTCCACCTCCTTAGCGCTGCGGACCCTTGAGAAGGATCCGGGCTCCGGGACCCTCCGGCACAGCGCAACCCCCATGTTCGCTTCAGCCGCCCGGCGCTGTGCAGCCACCTCCTGCTTCAGCTCGGCCAGTTCGGTCTTGCAGACCTCCATGTCCCCTAGGACATTCTCCACCTGAGTCTGCAACTCAGTGGTGGAGGCCAGCAGGCTCTTTAGTATCTCCACAAGGGTCTCCTTGGGGAGAGCAGTCAGATCTCCCACAGCTTCCTCAAGCTGGAAAATTCGGTCCGTGCTGGACAGCACCATTCTCTCTCTTTTTGTGTTCTAGACTGGCTCTGATACCAATCCTGTCACACCGTGTATTATACAAATTACATGAATCAATTTTAATTTGATTATTACAAAGTTCAATTACCACGTAGGGCTAAATGTCCGATTCGTCCAGGTTCAGCGTGACCGGCAAGGGTGCACCCGCGCGCTCCCCTCAGCCTTCATGAAGGGTTCTGACCTTCGTCCAGTCCAGGAAGGAAGAAGGAGAGAGGAAGCCACATCAATACTTGAAAATGAATTAAATAATGAGATCATACCTTATTCGGATTTGCACCCGAATCCGATCGCGAAATCTAGCCGCGCCCGCAACTCGAATTCGGTGCCCAAATTCTTACGCACAATCCGAAATTCGGCCTCCACCCGAATTTCATCCACACTTGGTTTTGGGTCAACGCGTCAACGCCGACGTCCACGTCAGCGGCTGCGTTCAAAGCAGCGAACGCCCACTTGCGTGCATTCCTCGGGTTTGTGTCAGAGCTGGGAAAGGCGCTGCGCCCTTTTCGGCGAACGCACCATCGCCGCGTTCTGGATTTGCGCGGGCCGAAGGGACTTCGTCGCCCTCTTCCTGCACCGTTCGTCGACCTGCCGGAGGACACTGTCCAACTGGAGCTGCCGCCCCAAGCTCGATCAAAATGAGCAAAGGACGAAGGCGGAGAAAGGAGACGGGGAGAGTTCACAGAAGAGGTCGACATCGAGGGTACTCCAAACCGCCCACCCTCACCACTGGAGTACCCTAGGCGAGGGCCACCGCTCGCCTTCGCCGGATTCGTCGAGCCGTCGAGTTGTCGGCAGGAGGAGGAGCAAACGGGAGAGGTTGGTAAGGTTCGTTCTCAACCTTACCAACCGAATCTTACCACGTTCCCGTCGTCGGCCTTGGGTTCGGTCGTTCACCTCCGTCATCTTAGTCTCTCCTCTCATCGACGGTGGATTCTACCTCTATAGCCGTTCTCTCTTTTCTTCTCGAACTAGCCGGCTCCTCTTTATAGGCGATCAACCTCGCTTGTTCAAGTAGCTCGTCTGGACGCACGCGAGCGCGATAGCGACCGGATGGCAGCCTCCCCTTTTTGCTTAGATGTTTGCCCATATCGCACGCCTCTGGCTTACTGGTTGCTCCCTTCGATCCGTCGGGTTGAAGGCTGTCGCCCATTGGTCTGCTGATCCAAGCGTCGCTGCCGCTTTAGACTGCTGGATTGAGCATTGGCACTTCGCTTTGGTCAAGCCCGGCCACATTCAGGCGATGACCTTGTCGCCTGATGTCTGATGAGCCCACGGCTCGCACGTCACCCGTCTTGTCTCCTCCTGACGCCTAACGCCGGACGACTTCGCCCCGTTGCCTTCTTTGTCCAGTCGTGTCTGCCTCATCGACTGCACGTGCCACCGCCGTCTCGCCGGTTGGAAAGTTACCACCCAACAGCACGACCATGACCGGCGACCCTTCCTGTTGGGTTGGCCGAGGTCTCCGGCTACCGGCTGGCGGGCCTGACGCTGTCGGATCGATTCTCTCCCAAATCACGTTCTTCCTGATTTCCCTTTTCGTTTGGGCCAATTTTGACCCAGTCAACAGCCTAGTTGACTGGGGCCGTTGACTGAGCCAGCTGGATTGGGCTACAAGGGCTGAGCCTAACACTACGGGACCACATGAATATAACCTAACCTCCTTAGGTCATACAAAAATTTAACTAATTGAATAATTTTCTTGTGAAAGAGAGAACGAGCGCGCGTCGCCTGTTGTTCGGTGCTCTTCTCTTCAGCGGCGTCGCAATGGGTCATGAGAGCGCCTTCGCCTCCTCCCCAGCGATGGAGCGATTCCTCTGCGAGCGGCTTCTCGATCGGAACCAGCCGATTTCGGAGCGATTTAGAGCTCTCTTCTCCCTCCGGAATCTCAGTGGCCCCGGCCCTCTCGAGGCCCTAATTCGAGGTAGCGCTCTGGTCAATGATCGCCTGTTGTTTTCCGTTTTCAAAGTCGTATGTAGGCTTCGTTTTATCTTTGACAATTTTCAATTGGGCGCCATACTTCAATATAATGTTTGTCTTGTTGTCTTTTCTGAAATGATGCTCGTTCAGCTTCGGATATAATTTTTGTTTCAAAATTTTAATTTGGGACCTTGTTGAACTTGTTTATAAGATGTAGGAAGTTGAAATGTTGAGGTTTTGTTTGGGTGTGGTTGAAAGTGACAAAATCCTATAGCTTCGCCATAAGAATTACTGAAGCATAGCTGGTTAGACCGGATTTCATTTTGCTATCGTATATGATTCGAACTTGTCGCTTAAAGCTCCCTCCTATCACTTTCTCTATCAACCTACTATAACTTTATAAGTTATAAACTTATAATCCAGTAGCCCTTTTCCAATTATTTTTCTCAGTCTCTCTATGCCTTCTTCTAGCTAGCGACGGCACCACGTCATGAGCCGAACTTTTTACCTTATAACCGAAGTGAATTTAAAAGTCTGCTATTCAAACCCACTAAATCTCCAAGTAGGGTACCCGTTATATGATTAGCAGGTACCCGACATGATTTGGTGCATGTTGTATGACTTGCACCCAACCTTGATGCTCAAATGAGTACTTGACCTAATTTGGCTATCCAATATATTTGGTATACATACCCACATGAGGATGACAATGCAATGCAGAATACTTCATGCACATTACTGTCCCCCTATGCTATCAAGCTATTGGTTTCTTGTGTGAGCATTTACGTGCCCAGATGATTGTAGAGAATTGGGTGATATTGATGCATATTTGGCAATCCAACAAAACAAACCAAGAAGGATTCGCTAATGAAGTTGTACACTTTGTACACAATGTAGCAATGTTGTCAAAATTGTGAATTGACTCATTTGAGTCAACAAGTTTATGAGTTGGCTGCAGCTTAACAAGTTAATTCAGTTGAATTATTTTTAGGCTAAACTAGGTCCAACTCACGGGTCAACTCGGTGGAATCGGTTGGTTAATTTTGACAAGGTTAACTGAGTTAATTGGTTAACTCAATGATTGATTCTACAATTGCTTTGTCTTTCTCATTTGAGTCAGCACAGAATAGAGACGTCCACAGTTGTGTCCTTGTCATTGCTTTTATTCTTCATGTTAGTCGTTGTCGCCTATGACACTTTTTGCTTTGTTGTTGCTTGTCTAGGGTGTGAAGTTTTCTTTGCCGCTCATTCGTGAAGCTTCGTCACCACTCTGCCCAGAGTGGGAAGGTTTGTCACTACTTGATGCCACTCTTCCCCAAGCATGAAGCATCTTCGATATTTGTCCCAAGGCACAAACGTTTTCACTGCTCTTTGTTGTGACTCAGGAGCAGCTTCATCTTCCTTCTTTTCTCACTTAAGCGAAGCTTCATCTTTGCTTCGCCACTCCACGCTACACAGGGAAAGCTTGTACTTTAATGTCGTACAATGTACACTATTCATATAACATACACGGTACATTTTATTTTTTATATATTTATGAAAATTAAAAATAAAATGTCATTTATATTACTGTACAATACTGTATATTTTAATTTTTATTACTTTTATATATTTTGAAAATTTATATTAATTTATATTATTGTATAGAAAATTTACTAAAGTCTTTATGTGATGTTCATTTTATAAAGACTCTTTACTCTTTATTGTTTTTTAAAACTTATATATTTCTTTTATAATCATTTGTTCAACATAATATTGCATTTTAGAATTGTTCTATTTGTATAGTTTATACTTTAATATATCACATGATATATAAAATATTATTATTTATTATAGTTGTAGGAGCTTACAATCCTAACTCCGATCCTATGGAACCTCTACCGTTCTAAGTAGGATCTCAATGTTGACAACCATGCAATGTAGTTTAACTAAGTGCAGGCAGTTAGCACATGGTTAAGTCAATCACGTTGATGTCAAGATCACTACTTGTTGCTAACATTTGATATTGTCTTGTTCTTTGACATCATTAAATTGGTGAGTTATAGGAGTTGATATAGTGAGCTAACTGGATTATACACATAAACTACTTCAAAGAGACTTTGGTTTGTAGGTGGTGTTAAACATTGATTGCCGGCAAATTCAGCATATTCCACTAGTAAATGTTCTTGCCAGACAAGCTTATTAAAAGACTTCCCAAGCTTAGTTAATAGTCCCAAACTCCTAATTGGTCTATTAGTTTGAGGATTATGTGAAGAAACAAATTGAATATTAGAATCAAGGTTTGTCTATAAATTTTACAAAAATGCCCTCAAATTTAGGACCACAATTGGAGGTGATAATCTTTGGAACTTCCAGTAATCACTTTGAATTATAGGTTGACTATCTGAGCATCTGCTTTTGGTATATATAACAAAGTTTTTATAGAAAAATGATGAATACCAACCACCATAATGATGTGATTCTTTGCATTGGAGTAAGTACAGGATAAAATCATTGCTAATATCCTCCTAAGGAGTGTTGGGACTGACAAAAGGTGAAAAGACTGATGGTTTTAGAATGAGCTTTTTAGACACTAGCATTGTGCAAAAAAGCATGTTGGAATATACCAGACATTATGTTTGAAGAATAACCCATTTGGAAGTAGTACAAATGAGGAGTTGAGGACCCTTGAGAAGAAAATCATCTTGAACATGACAGTGTGTAGAGGGGTCATCCTTACAACATAAGTGTCACGCCCCAACGAGCACCAACCTAACCAAGGTTAGCAAATTACTCGTGAAGCACGATAAATAAAAACCCACGGGACAGTATCTCCTCTATAAACTGATTAAAAATTCACAACATAGTAATAACTCAACTTGTATATCCACAATCACTACAATAAAATAAAACCAGCTGATACGATCAAGATCAAATGGACATCACTAGCAACTATACAGAAAACCAACATCAAACTATCAAAAACAACATCAAAATAAATCTGATTGATCAAAATACCAAACCAAAAGATCGATACACTCAATCAACCAAAAATATGAATAACAATATCAACTCCCAGTATCAAAACATATCAGCACAAACCTCTATAACTAGCTATCAGGTGCTGATATCAACTCCAGGGTCCAATTCAGCTCTAGATCTAACTATCAGCATCAGGAGCAACTTTTTTACCTAAGGCAAAGCAAAGGGAGTTAGCCCAAAAGGCTAAGCAGGAATCAACAAAAATGGTACTGTATCAAGGAACTGTGATAAAACAATCTACCAACTACACAATATAACAAGAAGCCACATCAACAAAATATGAAAACCACTCATGTGTTGTGCAATCAAGAGAAATGACCATTTAATGCTCCATGACGAGCTTGCACTCTAACAACAGTGTTTTCACTGTTGCTCACACGATGGAACAACTGCCTCAATGACAGCTCGGAGGTGTTGCGTCCAACACCTAGGTAACTTTAGAAAATCCTGAAGGACTCCATCTAGAAAACCTACTAGCCGGCCCCATAGCCATGAAACGGCATCTGATGTACTCCTTGGTCCGCTGGTCTATAAGGCACAGCCCTGGCTAATATCAACCAGATAAGATCATAATGTGGCACGACAAGCCATATAACTGCCTAAAGGGCCATTATCATAACTATGCAAATACATGGATCTATGGCTCAATGGCCCATAACAACTCAATCACTAACTCAATAATAATGTCACAACCATGCGACCCATGTAACATCACACAAACATCTGTATGCATGAATAAAGACAACACATAGAGTGCACTGGCTACTAAATCAAAATCAAACAATAGAGCTACAAGATATTAAGGTATTTATCAACTACTCAATATAACACAACTAATACCATGATTGCAAAGATTAAAATAGGATTCTTGCCTGGATCACAGTAGCTCCTAGTGCGTCTAACACTCTCTGTCCGAGGATCTCCCTATTAGGGGTGTTCAAAAAAACCAAAAAACCGATAGACCGTGGTTAACCGACCGAACCGAACCGCTCGAATGGTTCACCGAATTGACCGGTTCGGTTCACGGTCGGTTTTTAGCTTGTAAATTTATGGTTCGGTTACTTTTAGCTTGTAAATTTATGGTTTGGTTACGGTTCGGGGAAAAATTTTTCACCGATTAACCAAACCGACCGAATATATGTATATATATAACATAAGTTTATAAATTAATTGTTCATCTAGTTCAATGGTTAGGTATTACTTTTTAAGATAGTTAGTCATGGGTTCAAAAGCTATTGATTGCAATTTAAAAATTAATTATTTTATATATTTAATTATCAAATAATATATATATATATATTTTATATTTAATATTATTGAAGAAAGATTTTTTTTAATCGGTTAACCAAAACCGGTGGTTAACCGAACCAAAAAACTGGTTAATCGGTTAATCGGTTAGCCAGTTTTTGGTTCAGGAATGGTTTGTAATATAGCCGAACTGTTCTAATCGGTTCGGGACAGGATTTGGGGTCACAGTTCGATTAATCGAACCATGAACACCCCTACTACCTGTCCGACCTCAGTCCGAGTAACACCTATAACAACACAAAAGATAAAATACATCAAACAACTGATACACTAGTCTATTCTATCAAAAGCTAACCTAGTATACAAGTATGCGTACGTATACTCATATATACGTCCATATATGTGTACACACTAAATAATTACACTTATAATTAACCAAATACACACTAGGTTAGCAAGGGTGTGATCTTCACCCGAACCAACAACAAGGAACGGTCAGCGGCTACAAACAGCGGCGAACGGCGGCAAACGACAGTGCAATAACTTCCAACAAGGAAGGAAACATCGTCGGTGCCTGAACACATGCGAGCATGCTACCACTTGTTGCTGGAGGTAAACTCATGCTAATCAACAACAAATGGTGACTCGACGGCGAACGGCAGCGCACAACGAAGCAGTCAACTCCAATAAGGACGAAAGCGTCGTCAGCGCTCGAACACACACGAGCACACCACAAAAACACTACAAAAACACTACTGGAAAGGCCAACCCTCACCTACTGATGAAGGAAGAGAGATAGGAGTTGCCGGACCTTGAACGTCGGCGAGCTCGGCGGTGAAAAACAGGTGAAAACGAGAGAAGCGACTAAATTGGAATGAAGGCGGTGGAATTTCGGTGAAATCGGAAGAGGCGGCGGCGAAATTGGAAAAGGTGGCGAATGACGGAGCGAGAACAAGATTAGGATTGAGATTTAACTTTTAATTTTTCCCTTTTGCAATTTAGTCCTCCAAGCTTCTCATTTTGACAAAGTGGCATGTGGACGTCACAATAGGTGCCTTTTTGGAATGTACAGAGAATTTGCTCGAGCATTGCCGTAAAGGTTCGGTCAATAATTGTTTCAAGAGTTGTTGCATAGCTTTTCCAACCCTGTCAGCAGCAATGTCATGTTTTGAATTTTTAGCTATCTTAGAAGTTAAACAGATTTTATCTGACAAATTTTAGAAATTTTATTTGCATATATTCTTCCTTTTGTTGCTGTACTGGTTGTTCGTTGGATTTTCTTACATGCTAGTTTGGGTTACCGTGCGATTAAAAGCACTGGAGAGTACACCTTCCTCGTTCTTTCTGCTGTTTGAGTCTCCATTGAGACATGGTATGGTGCTGTGTTGACTGTTGCGTGCATTTTTGCTCCAGTTCCTTGAATTTTTGAGCAGTTTGGTCAAAGCGCACAACTTTTACCTGAAACTTTGTCTTTTTCTGGTTTTAGCATGCACATATTACTGGTTTGCTGAAACATAACGAGATGTCTTTCCTTGCTTCCTTTTACCGCCCACTTGTTCTATGTGTTTTCTATGCTGCACAATGCTTGATGTAATTCTTACAACATTTTAAATTTAGAGTGAAATTTTTATGTCCGTTTTTGTTTAAAACTTAGTGGAGGAAAAAAAATGCATTTTGGCTAATTTGTCTTCCTATTATCTTCAGCTACAAGGGATTCTTCAAATTTGCTTGCGCATGAAGCAGCATTTGCTCTAGGTCAGATGCAGGATTTAGAAGCAATTTCTGCTTTAGTGGATGTTCTGAAAGATCTGTCATTGCATCCAATTGTCCGTCATGAGGTCATTCTTTCTTCTATACCTTGTGCATTTTAAGGTTTTTGTTACGTCCTTTATTTTTTTCTTATTGGTTTTCTAACACATAGGCAGCTGAAGCCCTTGGAGCAATTGGCTCAGATGTTGTTATCCCAACTTTAGAGGACAGTTTGAGAAATGACCCAGCCCTGGAGGTGCAAGAAACATGCGAGTTAGCTCTTAGAAGAATTAAGGAACAAAAGATGTTTCAGAATACTGATGGAATATCCAGTATTCAAGTTTCTCCTTTTCTTTCAGTTGATCCAGCCTTGCCTAGTTCCCATGTCTCTTCAGTAGATCAATTGAGGTAAAGAATCTTTAGCTACTGAGGCAGTCTAAATTTGCTTTCATCTTCCTTAGTTTCCATTTCATTTTTTTTTGAAGGGAAGTTCTTCTGAACGAGGACAAGGGAATGTATGAAAGGTATGCTGCTCTATTTGCACTAAGGAACGATGGTGGAGATGCTGCTGTCAATTCTATCATCTCATCATTGGGTGCTCGAAGTGCTCTCCTGCGGCACGAGGTATGTTAGTTATCTACGAATGGAAGCATTTCTCTCTTGATTAATTGCAATTAATTCTTGAGTAAATGGGAGATGCTATCTTCTGATATGTAGGCTGGTTGATCGCAGGTGATAGTAGCAACAATCGTATGTTGCTATTGCTGTAAAATGACTGATTTGAATATGTTTTCTGTTTAGGAAATCATTGATTTTTTCTGAACTAAAATGGATAAAGATGCTACATATGATATAGCTTCCTTTTTTGTGTGATGGAGACAGCTGAATTTTCTTTATGAATTGATCTTGTGTTTGTTTATACTTCCTAGAAGTTTTGGTAATAAATGTAGAAATTAGTAGTGACTTGCACAACAAGGAGTGACTGAGGGCGGTGGGAGGCACAATGTGGTATTATTTCTTACTTTTCTGCCGATTGCATTGATATTCTACCTTTAGGCTTGATGCAGGTTGCATATGTCTTAGGTCAGTTGCAGAATAAATCTGCTTCTGCTACACTTGTTGAAGTTCTGAAAAATGCCGATGAACATCCTATGGTTAGACATGAAGCAGCTGAAGCCCTTGGTTCCATTGCAGGTACACTTAGAATTGAAAGTTAATTTTATTCAATTTATGAAACCAATTTTTGTATGAACCTTGTGATTTCACATATTAGTCCACTTTAGGATTCTTATATTGAAGAGTATGTGCATAGTTGTATTAGTTTCTTTTTTCCCTAGGAAGAATATTTGTCTCCATCATGGATTAACAAGTGTTTGCATCTGTTTTGTTTGATTTGAGAAGGGTAGTATTATACTAATGCTCAGGGTTAACAACTACATTAGTCATGTCATATGATAGCAAACACCGTCAAACTACCTCAGCCGGGTCTCCGGCTAGAAAGAGTTTACAAAATAGATACTTAAAAAGGAAAACGTTAATGCCCTAATTCCTCCCCCTTTGCAACCTTATCTCTTTGGTCCTTCACCGAACTAGTTCTTCCCCTCGAACCGGTTCGGTTCGGCGGGAATAAACCCTCTAAATCGGAGGACGTGAGTCCGGTTCGGTAACAATACCTCCCTCCCAATGAGGGGCAAGGCTGTGAATAAGCTCCAGAAATTGTTTCGTATCGTCGTTACATCCTCTCATGTGGCTTCTTATGTTTTTGAAGTCCAGCGAATGAGCCATTGTTTGACAATCTCGTCGCCGCATGTGATGCTTCTCGTAGCCAAAACCCGCTTTGGTATGCCTTGCGTGGATAGCTCCGACTCCAAATTTGTAGGTAATTTGGCCTCTGCTATATGGGTACCTACAACTTTCTTCAATTGAGATGCATGGAAAACAGGGTGAATGCAAACACCAGGCAAAAGATCCAAGCGATAGGCCATCGTGCCCATACGTTGAGAAATGCTGAAGGGTCCATAGTGGCGCCAGTTTTTGGTTAACTCTATAAGCTACAGAATGTTGGCGATGTGGCTGGAGCTTAACAAACACTAGATCCCCCACCGAGAAATTTACATCCTTCCGGTGAACATTGGCATATTTAACCATGCGTTGTTGTGCTCTCACCATATTGTATTTAAGCTGACATAGCATTTCGTCCCTGTCTAGCAAGTCTTGTTCCACTACATCCACTGTCGACTTACTCAAAACATATCGGTGCAAGGTAGGCGGAGTCATAAAAGCTCAGTCCAAAACCTACTAATAAAAATGGGATCCCAGTTGCTCACAATCGATCTTGAAACTCAATTTAGTCGCACCACTTCCTTCACAAATATTTCAGCTACAAATCTTGCCGAAAAGGGTTGCTCAAGTGCACAGAAGTGTCCATACTTTAATAGTCGATCCACCACCACCAAGATTGCATCAACGCCCTTGGATCGTTGGAGTCCTGTAATAAAGTCCATGGCTATGTCTTCCCATATCATCATATATACTAGAAGAGGTTGCAATAAACCGGCAGGTGACATTGTCTGATACTTTTGTTTTTGGCAAGTTAAACATTTCGCTACCCATCGGTATACATCCTTCTTCATACCGATCCCGTAGATGTTATCCACCATCTAGTGATATGTACGGTATGCTCCAGAGTGTCCCCTAGTGGGATTATCATGACATTCCTAGAGCAGAGTTGTAACCCAACTGGATGCTGCCAGAATTACCATTCGCCCTTTATACAATAGGTAGGGTCTCCAATGTTGAACTACCAATACTAAGGCCATCAACTCCTTTTCATATGTAGATTTAGACAAATTCCCATTAGAGGGGGCCTTGCTGAAATAAGCTAGTGGTTTTCCTTGTTGCATGAGGATAGTGCCAATGCCTTTGCCTAATGCGTCACACTCAATGGTGAATTCTTAAGGATTTCAACACCAATTGTAATTGTTGAGATTGACTCAGATAATTGAGCTTGCTTTGATTCTGATGATGGAATTTCATGTGCCCACAGCACACCCAAAAATTTTGTGTCCGCCGTGCTACTAAGACTCTTGATTGATATTGGTGAGTGAATCAATGCAGAATCCCCATGGATTGTGACCTCTCTCTCGTCATGCTAAAATTTTATATACTTCCGGCCCTAGTATACCCTAATCTCGCCCAATGTTACTAGCCATGCCATGCCTAGCACCAAGTCCACTCCCCCTAGTCCAAAGAGGTATCCTTGCAGCACTGTATTGTAGTAACTAAGTGTCACGGCCAGTTTCTCACACTTTCCCTGTGCAGTGACTTTTCCACCGTCCCTCAAACTAAGGAGTGATCCGCCCACCCTAGTCCTTGACGAGTTGTTCTGACACAAAATTGTGACTTGCTCCGCTGTCAATAAGTATAATGGTCGATATGCCACTAACAATCCCTTTCAATTTTATGGTGCAAGGACCGGAAAACTCACCAGCCGAATAGAGGGATAATTTAATATTTTTTGCACGTAGGCTCCCACAGTTCACCATCTAACTTAGCTTTCCGGTCTATGTCATCGCCCATTGCTTCTTCGATTCCCTCTATAGTGTCATCATCCTCGGCTAATGAAGTGATATGAAGACTTTTGTTTCCACATTGATGCATGGGATGGTACAGCTAGTTGTAACGAAAACATAAGCCTCTCCCTCTTTGTAATATATCCCTAGTAAGTCATGGTGCGTCCCCCTTTTTGTCGATCCCCACTATGTATTCTACTCAATGACGATTGTAGGGTACTTCCTACTCTGGGTACAGTGCGGTGAGTACTCCCTCCTTTCGCTCCTCCTTGTAGGCCACCCAGTGGAAGAAGGTCCAAATACAGCTGGCTATGATGTCAAGCTCCTAGTGGATGAAAAATTACTATTTCCTGAAAAAATTCTACTTAAGTTCTCCAATATAATGTTGCCCCTTGTGATTGCCTCCTCTGGCCACCTTCTTCTCAATGATGCACGTGAGAGTCATAGCTCGGAGAACATTGTCGGGAAAAAATGAACGCACCCTTTCCCTAATCTCAGGTTAGAAGCCCTTGAGAAAGAAACCCACATTGTACTTCTGGTAAATCTGGGATTTGAGAGACAATCTCTTCAACGGCTGTGATATATTCAGTCACCGTCAAATTGTCCTACTCTAACGCCGTCAGTCTTTCGTAAGCAGTAGTAGCTAGATAATCACTATACCGCTGTACCAATTCCTCCTTTAGCCTATTCCAATTAAGATTGGTAATACGCTGCCTCAACTATCAAAACCAATGCCCGGCCGGTGCCTCCATACTAACAAATGCCATGGGTAATTTATATTCCTCCGAGGTGCCTAGAATGTCAAAGTACTGATCAGCCCGTGCAGTTCGACCCTCCTATGCATAATGCGGGGTTCCTCTCCTCCCAATGAGTCACATTCCAGGTCCCCACCGCCTCGATGTCCACTGCCATGTCTTGTCTCGAGATTAGCCCTTGGGGCATGTGGTCCTAGCCGTGATTCCTACGGCGACCAATGTTCCTCGCGTGCTTTAGGGGGGGGGGCGATAGGGTTCGTTTCTCCCATCTGAAACCCCTGAACCATCTTCAGCACGACCGGCACGACCTGAACCACCTGCGGTCGGGCGCATAGGTGGAACCCCCAAACCTTCAAATCGTCGATCCTTAGCGATCTCTGCCAATAAATTACGCATCTTGTCTAGCGCCCCGAAATGACGCTCCATCTCCGCCTGTTGCCGGTTAATATCCAACAAATCTTCACGCTAATGCCGACGCTCCTCACCCGCTTGCCGACACTCCTTTGCGATGGCAAGCATTTCAAGGCGGCGATCCTCGGTAGCAGACTAAGGTCAACCTGCACAGTAGCGACTGTCTGTTGTATCTCCCCAAAGATTGTTCCAACACCTCCAGTTGTGCTTCACTTCGTGTCATAGCCATAGAGATGAGTCAAAGGTCGCCCAGACATATCCTCCACACCATCACTACACCACAAGAACGTCACCGAAAAGGGATGCTCCTTGCGTTGCCGAAAACGACGCTTCTGCATGTCACAAAAAACAACTGTAACGCATGCCTCCTTGCGTCACCGAAAATGACGCCTTTGTGCATCATGAAAAATGACGCCTTTGTGCGTCATGAAAAACGTCCATAGTGCACCCGGAAGTCATGGCCGCATGCCGCATGCCGCCAAAGACGACGCCTGCTCGCGTTGCCAAAAACAACGCCTCCCCGCATCGTTGAAAGCAAAGCTGCCGCGCCATGTGGAAACAACTAGCACCGTCGTCCTGAGTGCAAACTTCGCTGGTTCGAATTCGGCAGTTGGATCAAATGATAGCAAACATTGTCAAACTACCTTAGCTGGGTCTCCGGCGAAAAAGAGTTTACAAAATGGATACTCAAAAGAAAAACGTTTATGCCCTAATTCCTCCCCCTTCACAGCCTTTATCTCTTTGGTCCTTCATTGAAGTGGTCCTTCACCTCGAACTTTGGTCCTTCATTGAAGTGATCCTGCACCTCGAACTGGTCCAGTTTGGTGGGAATAAACCCTCCAAATCAGAGGGCGTGAGTCCGGTACAGTAACATTATACCATATAAAATACTCGCCACAATTTTAGAATGATTTGCATTAAATAAAAATAATGTAGAGTTGAAGTACACTTGGTTTGTGACCATATATAATCCAACATAATAGTTTTGTGTATATAATATATGTATAATTCAACTCCCAAGCCCTGAGATAACATATTGTAATTTAATGTAGGTAGTTTAAATGTAACAATATAAATAGTTGAACATGTCTCTCTATCTACTATAAATATACTAATCCTTATGTCCCTTATTAACATGTTGCAATCTGAAAAAAGAAGGCAAAGAAACAGCAAGAAAAACAAAAAGTAATCATATGTTTTACTTTCCAAACAAGTAATACTTGTATTGAAAACTATATCAAGGCATTTAAATATTTTCCTTGTAACACACTTCTCTTTTCGAGTTAGCAAATCCAAATTTTATTTTGAATTGCTTTAATTCACCTCTAGTGTTGCTATGATGGCTATAACACTAGGTCCTATAATATCTAGTTGATATTCTCTCAATACCACCATTTCACTAGTCACGTCCTTCATGATATGCCTATAATATTCAAATTATGTCCTTGCAACACCATCATATCACTAGATTATGTTTTCCAAGTATCCTCTCAACACCATAATATACTAGGTCATACCCTCTGAGATATTCCCTATATGCTACCTTCATATAGTTTCTCATAGGTAGACTACCATCCTGGAATCCCTCAAAAGTTCCTTTTGAATATTAATTTCTATAACCATTTCATCATATACAATCTAAGTTATGAGTATGACCATAAATACTGGCATCTAGGGTATCAAACTCCTTAATTTATCATGAAAACTAAAGATTTATATCTTCCTTTTTGTTGAAAATTTCATGAAAATTCACTGGAAATCTCTAATCCGCTACCTTGTATTTCAATCTGTCTCCTCTATCTCTCCAATTTTGTTAAAATTTGTTGTTGCAGCCAGCACATTTGCAAACTTGGTCAGCAGCAACTAAAAGATGGGGGGTGGGGATCCCATTTAGTTTATCTCTAAATAAATCAAGATAAATGTAAAATGTTGTTCTCCTAATTGTATTCTTCCATTTGTAATGCTAGTCCAAAATTTTATAGAAGTTACTGACAAGTCCCTACATGTCACAACTAGTTCCTCGCATAAATTAACATATTATCTCATAAAAAGGCTTGTATGATTCCACATTTTCTGGACTATAACAATTTCTCTAGTCCACAATTTTTCAAAAAAAATTACATATTAAGCCCTTATATGTCGTCTAAATCGTCCTTCTTTATTTCATGTTAGTTCCTTCATCTTGAAAATGTTCTTTTCCTATTTCATTTTGAAGCGACTTCAGAATCTTGATTTTTTTCCATTTCGATGGACTTTGATGGTTGGAAAAGATTTTTCATTTTAAAATGGCTTTATGTGTTCACATTTTTTTTTTAAAAAAAGATGCCCTTATGTACATCTTCATGACAGATAGGGAATGTGTGGAACTTCTAAAAGAATTTGTTTCGGACCCTGAACCTATAGTTTCCCAGAGCTGTGAAGTTGCTTTGAGCATGCTCGAGTACGAAAGATCCGGCAAGTCGTTCGAGGTAAATATGCAAATTGACCTTTATTTGTTCAGGCCATAAAGTCTGACTCACTTCTTTTTTCCAGTATCTCTTTTTGCAGAATCCAATGGTTCAGTAAACTCTGATATACAAGGTTTCACTGCAAAGAGTTGGAGTTGTAATGTTGCTATCCATTCAGCCGAAACAATTGGCCCCGGCTGTCCACATGAGATTATTGATTCTATCATTCTTCTGCCCGCAAGCCTGTACGCGTAGGCAACTGATTCACAAATGCACGAATCATGTTTTTTTTGTGTTATATCGTTTTTGGGTTTTGCTTTCGAAGATGCTCGGACGATGGTGGCAAAAATGAAAGAAGGATACTTAAATATCAAGAGTCGGTTTCTTAATTGTAGACACATTATGTTTATGATATATAACCTACACTCTGAATTTTTTTTATTGAAGAATTTGAATACACAAATATTAGTTCATTTAGTTAGGTACATAAATTCTTAAAGCATTTTATCTACTTATCTCTCTGCAGATGATCCAAAAATAATGTTGATACTTATATCTTAATTGGAATTATATTGCTGTATGATTTTATATGTGAAATAGGAGTAGTTCATGCTTAATTATGATTGTTTTATTTTAGAGTTCATATATGTTCAACGCGTTGAGAAAAACTAAGCAACAAATGCCATAAAGCAGAATTCATCTCAGGTGAATGTTGCTCAATATTAATTGTTTCTAGTTTGGCAAACAAGACTTCATTAAAGTGCTTCATTAAAATAAAAAATTAGAATAAGACATAATCAAAATGATAATTGTATGGTTTAAACAATGCTTCGAGTGATTCAGGTGCTTCTCTCATATTTTTTTCTTTTCTTTTTTATCATTTCTAGTCTTGGATGATTGAGTGCAGCTTTTCTCTTTTTTCTTTTTAATCCCTTGTTTGACTGGTACACCATGGCTTATATTCGTTGAATAATAAAGACTCAAAAGCTGGTCAACAAATGATTTTGTCTATCAAGAATTCAAGAACTCTGAAAAGCAAGATCAATAAAAGAAAAGGAAAGAGAAAGAAAACAACAATTAAGAGCCATTATCTTTTCATCACCATCTGTACTTGGAGTAATAAAAAACAGTGCACACTTGCAAGAATATTCCTAGCATTCAAAGTTGTGAATCTATTAATTTTAATTGAGAAAAAAAAAGTGTGGGACCGGACTCCGACAAGTTAGTCCGACGTGCTATTTGTTATTGAGAAAAAAAAAACTATAATTGATTGTAGTGTTCATGTGAGTTAAATTAAAAGGATTGGAACAATGCTTATAATACATGAAAAAATATATTTGTAGAATTCTATAGTGATAAAAAAAATGTATATAAAACATTGGCATTTAAAACCCTAATAAAAAATGATTTAATATAACTCGGTTTAATTTGACTAGACCTATCAAGTAATTTCAAATTATAAAGTTTCCTCAATTAAATTCCTCAATATTAAATTTATAAAAAAGATAAATATTAAAAATGAATCGAGGTGCGACATCTCCACTTCTATCTATTATCCCCAAATCTTAAAATTAATAGAGCAAAGATGTGGTTGTACATACTTATGTTCTCTTTGTTAAATGAATCGTTTATGCATCCTAAAAAGTAAAAAAGAGAGAGGGAATAATAATCCTTTCTCTCTGTTTCATCACCATCAAAGATAGTAATCCTTTGCTTGACCTTTTAATCATAGATAAATGAATGAAGAGTTATAAATAGGAAGATATCAACCAATCTTTTTGCTCAACCAAGTGTAAGAAGAGAGAATTACTCCATTTGCACCGGAAGAAAAATAGAAATAAAAGAAAAAAAAAGGTTGGTTAAACTCAATTTTCGCCGTCAATATCATTGTTGGTTAGTATTAAATAATATCTGTTGTGGCCTCTTAGGTCACTTTATTAGTTGATTGTATTTATTAATAACAATATTATCATCCCCCGAGGCATTTATACTTTTTAATATTGCTTATCTCCAAAACCAATCTTAACTAAAAAAAGAAAAAAAAACATTTAGTGACTCTTCACTTGTTGTAATCTTTCTCTCATCAACTTGCATATTAGTTCTCTCATTAACTATAGTGCTCTTAGCTGATCACACCATACAATATGTTTAATATGGTATGACTCTAAATATATTAGATTAAACATAATATAAAATACTAAAAAGCTTGATATAATTAGTGGCTACAATAGAGATATGCCAATGCTATTATTTGTTAACATGAATCAAAATATGTCTTTGTACTTTGAGTGACTTCAAAGTATATGAATATTTGGCAAAACATACGTGTGTTTGTGTATTTAAAAATAAAAATTTTTGTATTTCTCTTAGCAACATGTCATTTATTACCAAGCTTAAGAAGCTTAATCTTGCTTAGTCATAAATCGAACAATCATAATATATCAATCAATTATCGAACAACGATGACCTAGCTCATGACATGTCATGCTAGTGTGGCGCCATGTGTCATGGGCCAAAATTGATTGGCTAGCTCAAATCTTCCACACATTATGTTTGCAAAGATGAAACTTCACCCCCTACATCCTAGTTCTAGCTAGTCTTTTGCTTGCACGGTGCATTCTTTAATTAATTGGACTCAAATCATGATTCTAATTAATTATGGTGTAAATCCCAAAGTTCACTGCAGAAACAAAACAAATCTTTTGCTACATAGCATCTTACTACTTAAATTTAACCTTTTGTGGATCCCCATATGAATTTATTTAATAATTGGTACATAATCGATTGATTAATTGATTGTTTAATTCAGTCAATATATATAAATTCAGGAGAACCTACTCCTCACCTACTTAATTAACAGCTCACTTTGAACTCTGAGCACTTTTGAAAAACCAATCATCATCGATCCCGAGTTACTAAATAAACTCCCAATGATTTACTAAATTAAACAACGATGTGCACGAAGAACAAGCTTGATTGATTAATCTCGGCTCCCTTATTGTTCCATTTTAGTTGATCATTATGTAAATGTAACACAAGCAAGCCGATCAGCATTCTTTCAACATTCTTAATTTCCAAGAACAAAATCTACGTTCCGTAGTGAGAGTTTTGCTGATTAATTAACAAGATGGCCGAACGCCACAGATTGAAGGTCCTCCAGATCATGGTAGGTTGATCTCCTTGCGTTTGATTGCTGGTCAAGCGAGGCCATGGCGCAGGAAGAAGTGTCGGTGTCGCCGGCGGCGAAGTAGAACTCCCCGGCGTCGTTCATGCTGCATGAATATGAATGCTGGGGCGGGTAGCGCTGGGAGGAAAGGAAGGAGTTGGAGTCCAGAAGCCCATTGATGTCGCCGTGGCAAACCACGTCTCCGGGATTCATGGACATGTGATCGGAAACTGAGGCCTGAGGTCTGGCCGGAAAATAGCTCTCTTCCAGGCCGTAATTGGAGCCTTGAGCTGCTTGAGCCTTCAACGTCGCGAGCTGTGCTTCCAAATTCACAATCTGCAAGCGAGCAAGAGCATGGAGAGTTATTACTAGTTCTGGACTGATCATCAAATGGAAGTGAGTAATCGACTGCTCACTTGCTGCTGCAGAGCGAAGATGTGGGCGACGCAGCCGTAGATGGGGTCCTGGAGCCTGGCCTGAGCCTCGTAGGAGATGGTCAGCGCCGCCTCGGGGCGGTCGGAGACCGGCAGGTGCATGAGGAGCTTGGAGGCGTTGCTGGCGCCGAAGACCTTGTGGATGGCGGCGAAATGGGCGGCGCCCTGGTCGTGGCAGAAGTAGGGGGCGAAGACGCAACCTCTGACGCACTTCCTCCTCAGGAACTTGCACGCGCCGCAGGGGGAGCCGGAGCCGGCGCCGGCCATCTTGGATACCAAATTGAATGCTTCTCTGGTTCGGTGCCCCGCCGCTGCTTGATCTTAATTAGGCTATGCGATGAATGAATCAGCAGGTGATTATAAACACTGGGGTGGAGAGGAGCAGACCATGCTCTGCTGAATAGTTTAATCGAGTTGGTCTCGTTAATGGCCGACATTACCCAGTTTTTTTATTATTATTGTTCTTCATGGAGCTCCATTGCAACTCGCCCCCCGAATTCTACAATCCTTTCCCTTTGGGTTTCCAAATCACAGAGACGGGGAGGAAGACGACGATCCATGCTTGTAGCTGAGTTAATTTGCTTGAGCATGAACATCTGATTAATTTCCCTTTCTTCTGCAATGTTTACTTGTGATCTCAATGAAGAAATACTGCTGACATTGATGAATTGTTAAGTGTTTCAGTTCAGTAACTCTTTGATCATGCATGGCAGAGAAATCAGCATAGTTCATTAGTTTGGACAACTAGTGTGATACCTAGCGATCCGACAAGGAGAATTGCGAAAGAATTATCTATTACATTATAAGGCTTGAGTTTTAGTAATATTAATTTAATTTTAATATTTTAATATTTTAATTAGATAATATTATTTTAGATCTATCTAAACTTTAAATAAAAGGGAAATGAAAGAAAAATTGATTTTTCGTTGTTGCCTTACAAGAAAAGAAAACAAAACAAAGATAAATTTTTTATAAAAAATCTTATCGCCCGAATTGAAAGTAAACTCATATTCACACATATGTCTCTTTGCCATCTCTCCTCCCTGTGCCGCCGCCTCTCATTATTTTGTTGTTGCCTCTCCTCCTCTCCTCAACCTGCCCTTCCTCCTCTCCTCTTCCCGTCGAAAGCCCTTGGCCTTGCCACCGCTCCCCTGTTCCCATTGCCACCATCCTCTCTTCTCCTTGCTGCTCTCCTCTTCCTCCGCCCCTACACACACTCTCTCTCGTTCACTAACTAAATACGTGACAAGATTTCTTTTGTTTTATTTTTTTACTTTTTTTCTTTTTTTTCTCTATTTTTTATTCCTTTCAAGAAAACACAATCTTAATCCAAAACAGATGAAACTTGCTTCAGCAAACAATGATCATTTAATGTTATACCTAATAAATGAAAAAATAACACTAACTATAGATGAAGTTAGTGAAGCTCTATCTCAATCTTACTCACCTACTAGGCAAGAATTTTTTATTACTATATATGCTTAATATTTGTCAACTACTAATGCATTAGGTTTATTGTTAAAAATACAAATTCATAATTTTAATTATTATCTGATCATTGATCATAGTTGACTATATCCCAATTTTTTTTAGAGTGTGATTGAAAAATTCTTAGGCATGAACCGTGTCTAAGATTTTTAAGTTAGGTCACATCTAAGTCATTTATCTCGAAAAGCAATGCAGATGTGATTCTACCTAGTAATCCTATACAAGATACATGCCTAAATTTTTCTCATGGCATAATAGTTATCATGGTATATTGATCATTTACCTGAGAAAAAAACAACATAAAAAATTGATCCTTGCCATTTTTCAGATCATCTATGCATATTTTCCATTGAGACAATGGAGCTATGCCCTGCAGAGAACCAACAAAAGCTATTTCTTTTAATTGGAGACAGAAGCCATTTTGACCAAGCAATAAAAGAGTGGATGCTGTGGGAGTAAAACAAATAGCGGGAGCATACCGAAAGCACTTGAAAAAAGAGTTTTGTTTCTTTTCCAAATGCCCGCTACAGAGAAAGACAAAGGAGCCAATTAATCTGCCCCCACCTTAAATTGTCTTTATTGTTGGGCCAGGGGACGATATTCCTTATTCATCTCACTAATAGCCAACGCCAAACCTTGAGCAACAAGATATGTCCAACATGTTTCAAGTGTAAGGTTGCTTTTGTATAAGTTTTTTTTTCTTTCTATTTCATGTATTTGAACTTCAATGATCTTAGCCTTTTTTTTCCATTTCATATATTTGAACTTCAATGATCTTAACTAATTTGATCAACATGGTGATATCACCTCAAAATCATTTGAATTTTTTTTCATAGTTATTGTGGTGTTTGACATATGTTAATTAATATTAACATAATCCCCTTATGAAGTAGTGTGTTAAAAAAAATGCCAAATGAATTTTGAATAGATGTGATAACTTATAGCATCTATATACTACATAAGGTAATGAATTACATCTTATATATGTTTCCATGGATGGTGAACCGCTTCATGTTGAGAATATTATATAAGATAACTGATATAAACATGAAGAGATCAAAGATAAGAAGAAAAACACACGAGAACTAGTAGTATAAAAATATTAAGATAAAACTAGTGTGCAAATGGATTCCAAAATCATATCAATAAGCTAATCTCATAGCCATAGAATATGGACACAACTCTAGCATCAACTATGATGAAACATTTAGCCCAATCATTTAAATAGTAAACCATTAGATTGATTGTTTCTTGTACTACATAAAATAGTTAGTCAATCTACCAAAATAATGTGAAATTACTATTTTTTAAATGATTTCTATGAATACTAAATATTGAACAACCAATATGATAAAGAGTGTGAAGAAAATGCTTAAGTTGTATGCATCTTTGTTTGGCCTAAAGCAAGCTCAAAGCTTGGAATGCTACATATAATTGATACTATAAAATTTATTCTTACTCACATCTTTAGTTCAATATACTCTTATCATTTCCTAAACAAATCATGGAATTAGCATGTTCAATACTAGGTCTAGTTTTTGAGCAAAAGATTGAATGTGAAGTAAGTCCTACTCTAATCATTGCTGTCTTACTTTTCCTCCCTGAGATAGATTAAAAACCATTCCTTGAAATGACGGGTGCCAGGTTTTTCAAACCCACGCAATTCCCATCAAAAGCATGGACATCAGCTAAAAGTTCCACTATCGCTGCAGCTCTTTTTTTTCCTTTCTTTTAAATAAAGCCCCTCTTCTTGGGCATTAACGTTGCTCTTCATGTTTTATTCTTCCAGCTCCAAGAAAACTAGGAAATTTCTTCTCAAACTTTCATGCCTGTGTGCAGTAAACTCACGACTTGACGGATGAGGTGACATTGTGCCCTCAATTCCAGCAGATTGCTTTGTCCTTGCCTGAAGTTCATATCCATTGGCTGCAGAACAAACAGGTCAGAAAAAGACAGACTAAGGGCCACAGTAGTGTTGTAGTAGTTCCTGGGGATTCATCTCCACGTGCCCTCAGCCCCAAGCACACAAGCATAAGATGATAAGACCACCCCTACCCTATCAAATCAAAGCCCCCACATGGCCGTCCAGCGGAAGGGTGCCGCAATGGAGTGGAGCGCAGTGAGTTATGCGAGGAGCAAAAGGGGGTGTTACTGTTAAGGGGAAGCGTAATTGCCCAATATAAATAGGGTAGTCCATGCAAGGATGCAGTGGCTGAGTACTGAGCTCCTGCCCCTGTTGTAAGAATCCCAACTTCCAAGGATGTGAGTGGGATGGGTTGAAAAGTAGGCAGATAGAACAGTTAAGATGTGACGTTCATTTAATTGTACCCTTGATAGTTGATACAATAATCACAAACTTTAATCTTTCAAAATTGAAAGATTAAAAATTAAGCAATCCTTGTTTGGCAGTGTCACGAAGCAAGATAATTTATTGGCAAGCTTCTAGGTTTGCAAGATTCGAATTCAAAATATATAAATTAAGATCATAAACGTCCCAAAGAAAACAAAAATGTCTTTCCTGGGAACAATAGCAGCAGAGCATTCACAAAGAACCTTGATTTAGATGGTCAAATTTGTCAGGCTAAAGGAAACTAATTGCAGTAACTTGTGGAGTAGCCCACACTCTAAAAGTACAGCTGTTACTAATTGTGTTCAAGTCTCCCAAGACTGGTCAAGCCGACACATAAACTCTAAAATTTTCAGTCATAATTTTGTCCTTTTCTAACAACCCCCTCCATTGTCATCAATATCTCCGAGCAATATTAACCTAGTTTTTGGAAGTCCTCACAGATCACATACTGACAATATGATGTACAGTCTTCGGAGTTTTTTGTGTCAAAAGGCCCTTAACTTGCTTTATAAATAACAAAATTGAGATAACAATCTATAGTTTTAGAGAACTGAATAAAACAAAAGAAAATGTGAACTTACACAGTGCAAACTAGTCAGGTTCACGTGCTGATACTGTATACAAAATATATCACCTCCGACTTCCAAATAGTCAGTCAAACACAGTAGGTTAAATTAGCTACTTTAAGATTGCTTCATGATCAGAGGGGTACAGTGCAGAGGTCACATGACCATCATTGGAAGGTTTGACCCTGACATGACTTCCAGCTTTTATGATGCTAGTAGTAATAGTAGTAGTTCTAGAGTGCCTATCAGTCCTACTCAGGAACTGGAGGCAGTTGCATTGTCCCGTTTCATCTATTTGATGATCTCCTATAATCAACCAAGGGGACAATGATGGGCACACGGCTACATTTGTGCCTGATGGTTACAGGACAAGACCAGATTGGTCTGCTTTCAGGTCTTTTCCGAGAAGAAAGTTTTCTAGTGTGACAAGGTTTTGAAGTTTATATTTGGGTTGGATGTGGACGTAGTGTTTTTATTTGGAGACAGATCTTCCAAGCCTAACAAGTATTGACCAAGTATGATGTATTGATAGTTATATTTAAAGGTGGTGGAGTGATGCTTGATAGGGATGTTTGTCATCGTTTGCTTTCTTGAAGAAGGAAAAGTTGGGGAAGAGACAAAAGGTGAAGGTTGTGAGTCTTTGATCGACTCGGAGGGGCAAAGAATTCGAGTCTCCCTGCACGTGGAGACCAGGAGAGGGTAAAAGGAAGAGATGTGATCCATGCATTAAATATGGATGGTGAGCGGCTCAAGTAAAGCGTAGAAGAAACGTCGGATGAGAGTAAAAAGGCCTTCACAATGCATGCATCATTCTGTTCTGCAACCTGAAAGTTGAAATTTATAATTAATTCGAGTTGTTGACATATTGTCTGGGTAAGGGAAATGACAGAAGTGAGAAAAAGATAAGTTCTTACATACACATCAATTCCATAATGCAACAAAATCTTTTCTTTTCTTTGCGTCCATATACTCCAAATTTTACAAAGACTGGTCTTTGTCTGCATCTCAACTTTCGCAGACAAGCTGATATGATTATATTCCTCTTTTCTCCAATTAGGGGCAATGGTTGCCGCAACATGATATTGATTCAACAAAATCATTTCATCCACAATTGCAGCCTGAAACAAAAGTGCAGTATACGTCAGAAATGCAGATTAAGCCTAGTTAAACAATCATCGATCGAAAGCGGAACATTTCTACCTTCAGTAGAGTAATGAAGTGATTGTTTTGCGATTGTATGAAGCAGGAATTCTCGACAGAGACCTCTGTCAGTTAACTTCAATTTGAGAATATTTCCAACGAGATTTTTCTTTCTACACCAAACCCAATGAAAATTTTAAGAGAAACATTTACAGCGAAGGGTTTTTCACCCAACTTCTAAATTAGTGAGATAAATAGTCAGTTATATTAAAGATGGTGGTGTACGAGGTCTTGATGATATATGATAACACAAAACTAGGCGTATGGCATGGAAGCAATTTTTTTTCTAATATTTATTTCTGCTGTGTATACATGAGTACATGACAACAATGATGGTTTATACTAACGTCAAAACGTTCCATACATCTAAAAATCAGTATGGAGAATAAATATCTATGTTACATGAAGATAACAAAAAATTGAATGTGTAGTTGATGTCTACGCATGCATCCTTGTGTGCTAGTGGTCTTGCCCAATCATTCTTTCAGATTTCAGCCAATTCTCAAACTGAAGGCCGATCGTCAGCGATTGGCAAGGTTTTGAGCACATCCCTTAAAGCATAATAATGGCTATCACATCTGTGATCAGAGATGAAGTTGCCAGATACCACTATCCTGCGGAAATTTTGATCCGGATTCCGCTTCCAGAGTGTATATGATTCTCCGTTTTTGTGACCGTCAGTATCTTCAACATTGCGCCTAAGGTAGTAAACTGTTCCTGGTACGAAGAGCTCCTCTGGAGGGGCTTCCTCTTGTTTAGCAATGGCACGATTTGAGTTGGGCTTCCTTGCGGTAATAGAATCTTTTCCTTTGTTTTCTCCTACAACAAACACAAGTCCGTTCACATATTCATAGAATTCAAAAAATATGCTCTCAACTGTCTCACCATCAAGATTATAAAGGATAATATGTATGTTCTTGCAAAAACAAATTATAGAAAATGATCTCATATAAGAAACACAGAGTCGGATATACAGACAAATACTGTAACTCAAAAAATTGCTTGAGATAATGTAGATGACTGAACTATGCAGAACCATACAGAGCTGAATCATGAAAATACCATATGAACAGACAAGTTGAATATTTTAAGCAGATACAAGGATCACCAATCATTTATCTACAGAATGTTGCAATATTTAGTCGGGAATTATGCAAACTAACTGAAAATCTGAGTCAGATAGGGCAAACCAAGTTAACCAAACAAAAATTAACAAGTTCGGATCAAATCAAGTTGATTAATGGCAAGATTGTTGAGTGTTATGTTCTAATATTAGTGGTCCTATTGGATAGTCGTATTTTCAAGTATTATGCAATAAGACACAAAATCGTAAGTGGTCTTATTGGATAGTCGTATTTTCAGATATTATTAAATAAGATACAAAATCATATGAAACATGCAATAGCTCCTTTCCTAATAAATTGAATTTTGAACCTTTTCTTCTAAGGTGGAATTAGAGTAACACTAATTTTTTTTGCCTTTCCTCCTATTTCCGCTCGACACCAACACAACTGCTTCTACCCGCCAACTTTATACTTCTCTTCTCTCCTTACTCTCCCCAATCATTACGCCACATCCCGATAAATTCTTTTTGACCATTAGCTCTTTGTAGTTCTCGGTGGCCCTCTATCTTGTAGAGGTGTGCAAAAGAACCAAACTGAACCAAAATCGGTTGAACCGAACCGACGGTTAATTGAACGGTTCGGTTTTTCCTATTTTAATCAGTTCTCAGTCAATTTCGGTTCAGAAAATTTCTGAACCGCGGTTAATCAAACCAAACCGTATATATATATATATATATATATATATAATTTTTATATATAAGTTAAATGTTAATAATAATAATAACTCATTATTTGTTATTAAATATTAATAATTTAATAGTTAACTAATTAAGTAATTATACAGGGCGGGTTTTGTAATTCTTAAAATTTATAATTTAATTTTTTTTATAAAAAAAATGGTTAACCATAAACCAGTGATTAACCGGTAGAATAGGTTCGGAATCGGTTCAGGATTTCTCCAAACTGATCCTTCTGGTTCGGTTGGCATACCATTCGATTAAGTCCACACCTCTACTATCTTGTATCTTTTCTTCTCTTTCCCCTCTCAAAAACAGGGTCTTTTACAGTGGAATAGGGTTATAGTGTAACTTTTTGATTTTTTTTTTCAAAGAGCTAAGTGATAGGAAGAAAGGACCGCTATATATAGCATAATTTTCTAACACAGTCATTCACCACTTAATCTCTCAAACTCTCTCTTTATGATTAACATTTTCAAAAATGAAAGTGTCACCCGAGTTAAGCAAAAATCTTGCCAGCATCTATCTTGAGGTCTCTAAATCTATATAAGTGTTACACAAGATCCAAAAAGTCATACCTAAAAATTTGGAGTCCTGAAAAGGAACATATAGTTGAGAAGAGTCAGGAGTTCGAAAAGCAACATATAAAGCTCATCTTGTATGATCGGTATTAAGGACTTGGAGATAAAACCGCTGAAGACGGAGAAGAAGGGAACTATTTGGATAGCTCATACCTCTTGTATAGGACATCCAATTTGCTTATTTGTAGTTCACCAAATAATTTCGATTTGTGTTAGTAGTAGTAGTTGCGCATCAAATAAGCCAAAGCTGAAGTATACCTAAAGGCACTAGAAGTGTGCCGCCGCCGATATATATGGGCCACTGCTCATTGCATTAATTGATGATGGATATTGGGAAGATAAGGTGAAAAATTCAATGCACACTACACAAGTTATCACCTAGTTCATATAGAACAAATCCAGATTTTTTAGAAGAATGAGATATATAAATTAGATCTACGAGATTTAATATATATTTTATTACTTTAAAACATTTACTTTTGAAGGAGGCTTAAAGATAATATTCACAAGCGAATAATGGTATAACCCTCCTCAACTTCATGGTAGGGAAGTGGAGTGCACCATTTTCAACATGTGCATATGGGGCAACATTATCGATATATACCGTGGTTGATTCTCTGTATATGACCCTCTAAAAAGTTAATATAGATAAGGAACCAATGATACGAGAAATATACCACATGATCCAAGAATAAAGGCAAATTAATAAAGCAAATGGTGATAAGGCTTCTCCCTAATTCAACATTATATGTTCAAAGATTCAAACGGATCAAGGCATTAATATAAAGGAGAACAATACCTAAAGAGAAGAGAAAAACTATGCATTAGTATATAAAAGTCCAGGTAGGAACCAACTAGTACAGGCAGTATTTCAAACTTGCTACAAAGTAGAAAATTCATTGGTCTCATATGGCACATTACATCAACGATGTCATATCTGTGACATGCATACCAAGAAACTTGAGGAAGATCTTTTTAGCTGATCACAAAACCAAATAAACAAGGACTATGTACATGTTCTTGTTGCTATTAGCAGTATTCGCTCTGGAGCACGTTGGAGGTTGCACCAACTAAAGCACCGAACTTGGTGCCAGTGGAGGTGAGGCATGCTGCTTCGACAGTCTAGTGACGAGTTCGAGAGCATGCTGAGTTTCCTAATAGTAGAAGCACAAGGGGCATAGAAAACTCCTAAGATGTTGAGCACTATTTCTAGATTGCCAATGTCTCATAGAAGGAGAGCATCTCCATGTACGCCTCCTTGGCCAACAAGGTGAAGCTGTGGTGGCACATTCATGTGGCACCAATAGTTAATGCAACATAGCTAGACACCCTTATGTGGGAGGGGTTGCAGGCTTTAGTGGCATTTCATGCCAAACAATGCAGGTTGACAAGCCTAGCGAGCTCTCCTCAACCTGAACTACAAAAGCGCTATAGGGTAGTATGTCAAGGTGTTCAACTCCCCCATGCTCGAGATCAATGGGATGAGCAAAGATAATCACTTCTTCTATTTTGTGAAGGGCCTCCAACCCTAGGAGCTGGCAGAGCTGCACCAATGAGAGGTGCGCAATTTACAGACAACAAGGTAGCTAGCACTTTGATGGATTGGAAGGCAGGGTGAAAGGATAAAGAAGGGAGAAGCTGATTGAGACCTTGGGATGCTGACAAAGGATGATCTCTAGGGAGGAAGCGATGCTTAGATGAGAGAAGAGGAGTCATTACTCGTGCTCAAAGCTGGACATTGACGATCGCCTTTGTTTCATTTGTCGTGGCCCCCATGATAGACTATCCAAGGAGAGAATTACAACAATGGTTGCCAAGGAAGTAGAGGAGCCTGTGAGGCTCAACCCCATGGTGTTGATGTAAGGCTCTCCAACGCGGCTCAGTGCATTGAGATACACCAATGACAAGGGAGTCTGGTGTTAAGGCTAGAGTCAACCACTTTTGGGGTGATATTTTGTAATTAAGTTTTGGTTCCAAGAAGTCTCCATGTGTAGGATTCAGAACAAGAAGGTTCATTGACGGTTGAATGTTGGAGAACTGGCTACGAGTCCTTAGAACAGGGGAATAGCAAGCAGCAAAACAACATCGTTCAATACGTGGAGAACATATTGTTCATGCGCCATTGTTTCTAACTAGAGTTTGTAAAGTCAATACTGCTAGAGAAAGTTGACCATCGGGTCAACAACTTTGCGGCCAACCCATTGCTACAGTGTGCTGATGGGGTAGTGAGCTGAGAAACTTGGCCAATTATTTCCAACTTCACAAGGCTGAAGTGGTGGACTTGGACATGAGGCGACGCACATAGAACGGAATAGGCTACATAAAGATAATTATTTATCACTAACTTTGACACACAAAGTGATGACTTGGGGCACGAGGGTGTGCACTAAGTGGAGTTGGCCACATGAAGTGTATGGTTGCTGCGAGTGCAAGGCAAGACAACAATATTTGTTGCATAGAACCCACCCGTCCGGGCCAAATGGAGGAGCTAGTTGTGCACAATAACCGTGGGCCAGCTGGTTCAGGCCATGGGCCTACTAGGAGATGAAATTATGTAGTTGACCCAATTTGGAAAGAATTTAGAAGGTTTGTCAAGACTTGTAGCTCTTTTCTTATTATGATTTATTCATTTTATTGGAGCCTAATCCCGTTTGTGAATGGGCTACAATGTTAGCTAATGTGGGCTAACCACACATGAGGCCACAGGAAAATTACATGTAAGCTTATGTTGTGTTAGAAGTAGGGTTGATCTATGAATGTGTAAATTCACTACTTAATTATAGTGATGAGAGTATGTAGTGAGTAACCTGAGATTTATGTCGTTGAGGGATGACTTGCTTGGGCGAGGAGAATATGATGGCCCCACATGCCTAACTATGCAGCATGCTCTAGTTTAGAGCAAACCCAATGTGCTATGACGTAGGCTTGGGCACAAGGGACTAGGCGGGGTGCCAAGATGGACATATTATGACAAGCCAAGTCAGATGGAGTGTTGGTGAACCAATGCACTATGACGTGAACTTGTGTACGGCAAGTTGGGCGGAGGGTTTGTGTATGACGTGAACTTGGTCGTACTAAGTTGAGTGGAATCCTGGGGTAATGTGGCATGTTGACATAAGCTAGATAGGTGGAGTGCCAAGACTAGTGCGATAGGACATGAGCCTGAACACGTCGAGCCGAGCGGAGTGCCAAAGTCCATGCAAGTTTGGATCATATGGACGTGTATGGCCTAGAGTTTGCATAGTAGTCGTGTGATTTTTGGGACGAGTTAGAGTCAACCTATGTCCGGGGAGCAATTATGGATGCGACACGACTTACACAACCTGTGTGCTGCACAATATTGATGATGGACCATCGGATGTAGGCATTTAGTCTGGGCCACATACATTGGTTGTACTTGTGAATTTGTGTGCGTGGTGTGCTTGAATGCAGGCTCAGCCCCATTTGCTGTGCAATTTGACACCAAACCAGCAAGGTGCACGAGGTAGGATGCTTTTTGGGGCTACATGTAGAAACTTCAGATTGGATCAAGTAGGTCAGTTGGGCATAGTATGTCCCCCATATGGTAGGAGCGTCTAGGGAGCATGAGTTTTGGAAAAAGCACTCCTTTCTTATAGGTGCATAGGTCAAGAGGAATAGCTTTTGGCTTGGGTCATCTTCCCTATGGGAGTGGAACTAAGGCAAATGTAAGAGTGGGTTGCAGTAGGCTACTTCTTCCTCTTAGGAAAAAAATTTGGTTGAGGAGAAAGATCGCTATGGTGGAGGTAGAAACCTAGGAACAGACACCTTCTAGAGCAGGCTAGGACAAACAAGTGCCAATGGCAACGCACACTCTAGACGATGCCCAAAAGTCGTGGACTGCTAAGCTCATCACAAGGATAGAGGCAATGCTGGGTGATGTTGAGCGCACCACATGACGCTAGTATTACTAGTACTTGCAACAAGCTATTGGCATATATGCCAAGTAAAACTACTATTACACAAGCAGATCTCATATAATTTAGAGAAAATGACCAAGTGGCGAGAGTAAATTTTCCTTGAGAGGCATACCAGACAGTTCTGAAGTGTTGTTACTAAGCTTAGCATAATGAGTGACTTTCCGAGCCACTTCCTGAATTGAGGAGACCACTTGCTTAGCATTTGACAACAAGTCAAACATTCCCTTCCAATCTTCCTTGCCAAGAACGCTCATCCTGTGTTCGTCAAATAGCAAAATTGTTGGATAACATAAGTTAGATAATAAAGAGTTCAAGAGATATTCATATAGGAATCAACAACAAATAAGATTCCATTTTAATATAATAAAATATTAAAAAAAACACTGTTTCTGTTTCATTATTTTCACTTGCCACTATATGATAACAAATAATGAACATGCAAGCAATTTAGAATATTTTAATAGCGTTGCTGCCAAATGACAGAACAAGGGGATTTCAACCAGCTCACTTGAAATAATATTAAAAAAGAAAGAAAAAGATATCTGAGTAGATTCATAAATTAGAAAAAGAGATATACGCAGATTTGTAAAGAATGGTGATAATCAAGAGTTGCATGCAAAAACCCATCCAGTCCACCACTATGCCAATTGGAGCACTCCTGCCCCATCGCATTTCAATCGCATAACGGGATGAGGAAGGACACTTTTTTCAACAACTTTGCAGTGATGAATTCAACCCACGCCTTGTGTCACATAAAACTCAGCGTCTTACTCTCCCATTTGTCTTGCATATTTTGTAATTTACCATATTTCAACCATCCTGCCACACTATATCATAGAAGTAGGGAAAGCAAGTTCTTTCTCGTGCCTCATTAAAGGTGTCCACATGAAAAACTGAACATAAATTTTTAGTTTCTTCGGGCTAGTTTCAGTTCATAAATTAGACGCAAAAAAATTGGTTCAATTTCATATCTTAAAATTTCCAGTCAGTTCAAACCATAAAACCAAAGTTGTATATTTTTTATTAAAATTATTAAAATAATATACTTAGGGTACGTTTGGCAAAGCTGAAAGCCCTACTTCCCTGCCCAGCAAAGCTGCAAAACCCATTTTTGATTTTGGGAAAGCCGGAAAAACCACATCTGCTTTCCGCCTTCATGTGGGAGATGGTGAGGGTTCAAATCCCACCCATTATATTTTCATCCCATCATTCTACCATCCTTCTCTACACACACTACTTTATAAATGATTTTATAACAAATTATCTTTATAAATCAAAACTTTATAAAATCAAAACTTTATCAAATCAAACTTTTATAAAATCAAAATCTTATAAAATCAAAACTTCATCATATCAAAATTTTATAAAAACAAAACTTTATAAAGTCAAAATTTTATAAATCAAAATAAAAAATTTATTAATAATATATATTATTATATTTATAATTAATATATAGTTCTGTAATATTATAATTTTTGTAATATGCCATACATTTTTTCACTTAAAGCACTATCTCAAGTAGCACTTCCCATTTCAGCTGAATCCTGAAAGCACTTCTCATTTCAGATCTACCAAATGGAGCCATAGTAATTATATATTTTTAATTTTTATATTATCATTTAAAGCATTATTACTTTAGTAGTATATGAACTTGGAAGAAATTGAAAATTCAGTATATACAAATCAAACTGAAAGACATCAGTTCAAATTTTGAATATTTTATAAACATATAAATTTAATTTGCTTCACTTTGAACTATTTGAGGACAAATCTACGTCATCCTGCTCCCATTGCCAAAGCATGTTGAGGATAGAAAATGTGGAACATAATGCATCAGCAATTGCCAATTTGCCATCAATAACTACCAAAGTCTTTGTTGAAATTAGGGTTTTTAATATTAGTCTAAACTAGTGTATTAGTATTTTTGCACTATTATATTTTAGCACAAAAGCATGTTGAGGATAGAAAATGTAGAACATAATGCATTAGCTATTGCCAATTTGCCATCAATAACTACGAAAGTCATTGTTGAAATTAGGGTTTTTAATATTAGTCTAAACTAGTGTACTAGTTTTTTTTCCCTAGTATATTGTAGCACATACACACATAGCAAAAGCATACGCATATATATATATATATATATATATATATAGGCAATATAAAAAATAAATATAATTATACAAATACATGATCATTCAATCAAAGGCAAGTTAACGATTGTGAGTAACTTAACGTAGCATTTGGAGAAAAAGAATAAAATAATAAAACACCAAAATGGGAAGTTAGGAATGATGAGACTAGAGAGCAACCAAAAGCCAGCAAGGGCAAGAGCCAAGATGGCGGAGAACTTACCTATTTATAGGGAGCAGTCTAACAAAGCTGCTTTCTGCAGTCCACAAGATGCAATACTGGTGCACAAAAGCTAGGACAGAAAGTCAAGGAGAACCGAAATCAAATGCAGGATGTTAAATGGATGATGAAACTTGGAAATATGAAAGAATTTTGAATCCGGAATACTCGAATTGGCATTAATGAATAGAAAGGGCAGAAAGAGAAGACAAGTGTTGAGTGAAGTCGAGAAGACAATTGAAAAGTTTAATATAAAATTTTAATCAACTTTCTATATACGGCAAGTTAGGAACATAAATGACTTGAGTACTTGCCTGTCACAATAGTGTGTGGCTGATTAAAATTTTTTCATGAGAATCATTTTAAAAAAAATAAAAACAAGGGGTAAATGTACAAAATGGAGAGATTAAGATTTATGAACGGGTAAATCAAAGTTTATATGTATAATATTATAAATATATGTATACACTTAGTGTTAATGATCTAGATTAGTGGGAGTATTTTCTGAGAGTGGCTTGGATGATGAAGCATGCCATATAAGTTGTTTGTTGTAGAACACCTCATTAGATGATATGGTCCGGAGGCAAGAACATGATTGAATCTAAATTATGTGAGGTTATGGTCAACCAAGTATGGCTAGATCAAGTTTAGCCGAAATCATGTTCAACCAAGCATTGACCGAAACATAAAAAATAAAGGCCAAACTTCGATCCAACCTAGATTAAGGTTGATGATAAAAGTTGAAATTTGCTCATCATGTTCAAATCTTATCACAAATCATATTCTTCTTCCTTCATCTATTCTTCTTTTGAAGCCAATGTTGGGTTGTGGCCAAGTATTTATCTGAAGTGAAGGTTGACAACCTTCATTTCTCATGTCATTTTTATAATCCAAACTTAGTACAAATCAGCTGTTAACCTCTCTTCTCCCTCATCATTCATGAAGCAATGATCTACGTGGTGGTTTCCATCACCTTAACCTTTGCCAACAACTTTGTTTAGCCATCTCCCCTTCCTCTTGTAGGGGTTAGGGTGTATCTCTTTGGTCGGATCACCATGTACAGTGGATTAAAAGGAAACATGGAACCACTTTTTCTTCCCTCTTTTCATCTAATGGATGATTGTGTAGAGCGGAGGCTATTTCTTTCAACTAATTTCTTTGACCAAATAATTGCACCTCTGTATTTTTCATTATTCATATAGTGATACATAGGTGACAAATGTGGAGCTATGCTATAGCAAATTCAAGTGATGGGAACGCACCATATTATACAAACGATTTATACCAAATGTCTATAGCTATTATCCTTTATCCAATAATAACCAAAAATGGAGCATGATGTGCTGTTGCAACTTTGGTTTCATAAGATTAAGTTGTTAATATCTTTGTAACACTCACCAGTCTGTTTCAAGAATTTCATTCCGCAATCTTGTCAATGAAACAATACTTAACCTGGGAATTATATCATCCTGCAGAAACAATGAGAGACGAAAAGCGGTGAATGGGATATACAACAGAATGAACCTGCAAAATCATCATTATCAGATGCTAACCTGTAGCACAACTGTTCTGACATAATTGGCACAGTTCTCAGCCAGCTCTTTTGAGACACAAGGTGGAGTTCCAAATCCAACAGCAGATACAATGTCAGGATCAAAGCCCAACTTGTCCTGAGATTGTTTGCGTAGCATTATTGCAAGTAAAGCAGCTGCAGCACCACCAAGGGAATGCCCTACTAACCTTAGCTTATAATCCTGTATAAACAAATATTTTGCCACAAATTAAAGGAGAAACTAATAAATGATGTTAAACTGTAGTATACATTTCCCCACCTTGTGCTTTTCCAGGCACTTCCTAATAGTTCCTAACTCATGATGAAGATACCAACGTGCAGCTTCAGCTGTTCCAAAATGGGTCGAAAAGCCTTCAAATGACACTTCTTCATTACTAGAAGAAACCATATCAGTGATAATGTCATAGACATTATGTGTTCCACGTATCCCAAAAATAACTAGCTTATTTCGTGTATCAATTCCGATGTAGTAACCAGGCCTAAGAAGACTTGAATTTTTAATGAATTTCAAAATGTTACTTTCCCGAAGCATGCTATTTCGTGAAAGAACAGTTGCATTGTCTTTATAAGCCCCCTTTGCTAGCTCAAGATAGTATATGAGTTCTTGGACCTGGAAATTTTACATAATGGAAATTAGCAACAGAAAAAATTGCTGTTAAGTATAAATTAAACCTATAAAAAAGAGCTATTAACAAATCAATCGTAAGAAAACAGAAATGTTTACTCAAGTTTTTTGAGATCTATTATAGAATAATTGGCTTCAGTTAAGATAAGAAATTATAGTTCGACAAGAAAATGAGAACTTACACAAGTTCTATTTAGCAACAGAAAGATTACTGCAGTCAAAAATATATGTGGGTCATAGCCACAAAAACATATGGAGAATAGCATCCACTGATAATGGCAAAATAGAACAGAAGATGAGCATCTCTATGGGCGGATATGCAACATAATACTCCAAATAATTATGATTTAGATCCATCAAACATATCTCAACAAGAGACATAATGGGAAGTAAATTACTAGAGCATCTGAAAAGATCTGAACACCATCGACCTCCTCAACCTTTGCTGAAGCTTGACTAAGATAAATAAGATACAGACCAACTGTTAAGTCACTAAGACTCCAATCTTGGATGCCAATTTTACTTCTCTGGATACTCGTAAGAATCTCAGTGAAAGATCTGCTGCTAAAAGGAGTATTATTCTTCTCATCGCTGCCTGCAGCAAGTTGGGAATCAATAAAACCAAGGCATTGTTCTAACAGGAAGAAGAATATATGAATATCACATATCAGTTCACACTGTATTTTATCGCCTGGGATGTCATTACCATTTTGCTCTAGTTTTTAGAAACAAAAAGAATTAGTTTCACGTGCATATTAGATCAACCAAGTAAATTAAAAGTCTTAGAAGTCAAACAGAATAAATGGAACATGTAGAAATCAAGTAAAGCAGTCAAGTAAAGAATGACCTGCAGATGATGCCCACTTAAACAACTGCAATGCTGGCTCAAGAGCTTTGGAAAGCCAAGCTAATTCAAGCTTCTGCTTCCATCCATCATCAACAGAACTATTTCTACCATTATCATAAGTGCCTGGATCCAGTTTCCCATCCCTAATACGAAGTGAAGTATCAATTTTACTCAAATTAGTACTCTGAACTTTCTCCTCTTTCTCCACTTCAGGGTGATGCGTAAGGCACCGGTTCATAAGACCAGTTACAAGTTGTAGGTAAGAGTCTTGTCCTCTCATAATCCGGAAACGAGTATCTGAATGGGAGAAGATATATGGGTAAAGGAGTTACACAAAAGAAACAATTTAACAGGAACGAGTTGAAGCTGCTAAAAGGCTGTAGTTTGAAGGAATTTTTTCCCACATTAGCTTTTTTTTCCTCTGCTGTTATTAAAGAGATTCTACTAGAAGGCAAAGTATCAGAAGCTTATGACGGAGTCATGCTATCTAATGAACGTGAATACTGTAGGCTTTCAATTCAAAGCAACCTACAATTCATGCCCTAAGTGTCAGTATATCGGTTGCGGGGTAAAACCATAAAAAGGCCCGACCAGGGAAAAGCTGTCGACTTAAATACCATGGAATAACGAAAGAGAAGCATCAGAACCACTTGGCATCAGCTCAAATGCTGTCCAAAGAGGAAGCGACCAGGGTTCGAATGTGACGACAGCACTACCCTTTTTCCGTTGCTTGGATTATAAGCGCAATTGGCTAGTAAACCATATCAATCAGTGAACGCGTAGGCTTCCAAGAACAACGGAAGCAATTGCTAATTGGGAAAGATAATCCCCGACAACAATGAAACCCTATTCATGTTCTTGGGATTTGGGAAACAAGGAAACAGAATGAGAGAAGAACATACTGAGTCGGAAGAGGAGCCGCTTCGCCATTTCTATTGCGGTGCCGGGCGCGGCATGTGGCAATTTTTAGGGCGATATTGATATAGAGCACGGGAGGCGGTTCTGGAAGCAGGAAAGTGCGGCCATCGCACTTCTGTTTGGCTGTTATACCGTGCGGGGAAGACGGTGCGACGAAATGGACGACATAGATAGGGGAAGCAAAAAAATTTCCAAAGCATTAAGTTCAACGTATCGGATATTCGGATATTCGGATATTCATTTTTTTTTCCGATATTTGAATTTCAATTTATTGTACAAACTCGATTTCTTAATGATCTTAACCTGAGTCTACCCCTTAATTCACAAATAGCCACAAGTTGAAGTAGCGGTTTATATAAAAATCTTTAATTTTATTTTTTCTATAAAATACGATTGTATAAATTAATTTTATATATTTATATAGTAATTATTTTTGCAAATGATTTTAGATAATATTATAATTTTACTTATATTTTTAATAAATATCAAATTTTAAATATCGACCTCAACTTATATATATATAATCATAAGCGGAGGGGGGCGCTCTGAGTGGAGGCTCTATCTGCCATTAATCATGTATCGGGATGTGTACATGCATAGATCTTAATGTATTTGAACGGCGGATGGGCCCTAGCTTAGAGCGCCCCCCTCCACTTATAAATTTTGTTCCGCCATCCACCACTCAAGTGATTATTTACTCATATCGGGATTTGTGCATACACAAATCCCAAATAATCTAGGTAGTGGATGGTGCCATCGCTTGGAGCGGTGACACCGCTTAAAACGTTTTTCCCAATATATGCCTCCATGATAGCACGAGTTTTATACTCTAATTATATTATCATCTTGGAGGCATATAATTAGAATATAAAATTTGTGCTATCGTGGAGGCATATATTGGGAAAAACATTTTAAGCGGCGTCATGGATCCAAGTGATGGCACCATCCACTACCTATATTATTTAGGATTTGTGTATGCACAAATCCCGATATGAGTAAATAATCACTTGAGTGGTGGATGGAGGAACAAAATTTATAAGTGGAGGGGGCGCTCTAAGCTGGGGCTCATCCGCCGTTCAAATACATTAAGATTTATGCATGTACACATCCCGATACGTGATTAATGGCAAATAGAGGCCTTGTTTGGCCTAGCTTCTAGGTCTGCTTATGGCTTTACAACCAGCAGAAATCAAGAAGCTGAGGCGTTTGGCCCTTCAGCTTCTCTGTTTCAACCCATAAATTAGCTACTTCTTTAAGAAGCAGGGGTGAAGCTGCTTCTCTAGCCCCCACCTGCTTATGCTCAATAACCCTTATATAGCCCCGTTTGGCCTAGCTTTTGGGGCTGCTTATGGTGTTGCGACTAGCAAAAATCAAGAAGTTAAGGTGGTTGGCCCTTCAGCTTCTCTGTTCCAACCCACAAATAGCTACTTCTCTGAGAAGCAAAGGTGAAGCTGCTTCTCTGGCCCTCCACCTGCTTATACTTAATAACCCTTATATATAATAATAATTTTTAATAGTACAACTTATAATATTTTTAATAAATATTTTAATTATAGTTAACTATAAATTTAATTATATAATTTTTATTTTAGTAATTTTTTTAATAAAAACTTATTTATTATAAATAGAATAACCTAGCCCTATGCATCCAAACACTCTCAAACTTCTTCAGCCAACATTTTTTCAACCAGCACTTCTTCAACCAGCAAAAGCTAGAAGCAGAAGCTAGGCCAAACGGAGCCTATGTAATAATAATTTTTTAATATTATAACTCATAATGTTTTTAATAAATATTTTAATTATTATTAACTACAAATTTAATCATATAATTTTTATCTTAGTAATTTTTTTAATAAGTATTTTTTCAACCAGCACAGCATAAGCGGTTCACAAGCTGCGCATTCCAAACACTTTTAAACTTTTTCAGCCAGTATCTTTTTAACAAGCGCTTCTTCAACCAGCAGAAGTCATAACAAGCGCTTCTTCAATCAACAGAAACCAAAAGTATAAGCTGGGCCAAACACACCCAGAGCGGCCCAAACACACCCAGAGCCCCCCTATGATTTTTTTTGTGGATGGAGCACCGGCACCGCTTAAACTTTTTTCCCGTATATTAGCAGTAGATTACGAAAACGTATAGAGCAGTCTAGTTTTATATACAACAGATACACCAGCCAGTACAGGCCTAGATAGGAAACACCGGTTTAACTCCGCAAATAGAATCTGTCGCATACTATACACTACTGTTCATACACTGACATCAGCACCTCAAAACCAGGCGGTCCGGTCCAAATATAGACCAGCCTGACGCAAATACACCATCATCGAAAAAGGCTACGCCAGAAGAGAACATGTAAAATAACAAACCAAAATCCAATGCTGCCCAAATTTGCTCAGCTGATACACGAAACATGAAACCCGCAGGCACAGAATGATCAAGCGCAAGTGTGAGAAAAGTTCCCGTATCTCCAAAATATGTGGCGATCATTGGCACTGAAAATGTATTTGATCAAAACTACTTAAAACTACCATGAAAAGAATCAGCAATAAGCAAAAAGCAAAAATTATGTGATGTTTCAATATCCTGTCTGAGACAAAAAAAAAACCTAAATCAAAAGCATGTTTATGGCTAACTCTCTGGAATTAAAAAAAAAAACTGACAGTTACAAAATGGTATCCTTGCAGTGGCTTCAGCGATCAAATCTTTTGAAAAATAACAAACTTTTACAAGTAGGTTCTGATGCTACGCGGCTTCTAAAGAACAACTTCGCTAAGCTGTCTTTGGTTTTGGCGCCCTCCTCTTGGCCTGCCTCCTTGGAATTGAAATTTTCATACCAAGGAAGAAAAGTATAGCACCAAAGAGAGCCAAATTCTGCAGCAAGAATGTAATCATACTTTGATGAAAACTTCAACAAATGTTTGATCATCATATGCTATAAATCTGACGGAATGATGAGAAAACAAACCTGTGTGAACTTGACAAAAAGTTCCGCAAATTCTGGCGTTTGAATATCGTAGTTGTAGAAGTCGAACAAGAGAGGAGTTGACAATGCCAAGTAAACAATCTACAAGGGAGAAAATACACCTTTCAAGGTCATCCTTTTCACAGAATTTACTTAATCAAGTAGCGTTTAATACTCGAGCTAGAAAAAAAATACTCGCCGTTAACAAGCATCAGGGACAAAAAATAGGAGCCAAGAATTACATACCAGGAGATAAGCACCAAAAGAACTGCTGAAAATAAACAGAAGACCTCCAATCCCCTTTAGGACTATGAAGAGAGTAATTAAATGTTTCATCTGGTAGAAATGACTTGCTATGAATACAAATGAAATTTGGAGGCTTGCTACCAAGTGAAACGAGACAGGGAAATACATGCTTTTCTTACCTCAACTTCAGGGACATTTACTGCCAAGCGTGAAGTGAGATGATTAACAAGAGTATTATATTTTGGAGCAACGAACTTGGCTGCTGGCCCACCATCAACTCCAAATTCAATAATCCTGGAAATATAAAACAGTATATATCACATTAGCACCCTGGTTACTCACACTGATGAGAGCAGGGGTGCAAGTGGGTTGTGTCAAGTTTAACGGTTTATTAAAGGTGCAGGCTGAGATGCAGAAGTCCACATGGACCTTTATTTATAAAATGAATGGCTGATTAGACTCTTGAGCTCTTGTCATATAAAGAATAACGATTGTGATTGTATTATAACTCACAGAAATCATGGTAACATCCTAAACACCAATAAATAGTAATTAGAAACCTCTATTTACACAATAATAAAAAAAATTAATAAATTGAAAATAGACAAGATTAATTAAACTACAATTGAACACCAAACATGCGCCATATATATATATATATATATATATATATATATATATATATATATAGATATATTATGCCTCTAGAATACCCACATGTACATAATATCTATTAGTAGGGGAAATCTATATTGGGTTAGGTTTTAAGGTTATAGATAAAACCTGGAATACTATCAAGTCTTGGTCCGGCTATGGGTTGGCTAAAATTTATGAGATTTCTGCAACAAAACGTAAATCTAGCATTCAAAACTGTGTTCGCTCATGCCCGACAGCTAAAAGTAAAACCCGCCACATTTATAAGTTATATCACCTAAAAATTGTTCATCACCTATTTAAATTCTTTTTAGCACTAGCTGGACTCCAGACTTTGAACATTACATGCAAAAACAGAAGGTTAAGTTTTGACGCATAAAAGAATGAAGGTTCCTTCAAATTCAGTATTCATGAAATGCAGCATATGATAAGAATGCATATGCACCTTAACGTTCATTACACAACTACCAATGCTCTATGGGAGAAACTCGTTTTATACATTCTTCAAGATGCCTAAAATCTAACCTATAAAATAGAATTTTATGATTAGAAATCATACCAACAAGCACACGATAACACATGAAACCTTCACATCTTTGCAAAAGCATTCAGATTTTACAGCTCACCAAAACTTGAATTTTTATTCATGTCATATGAAGTATCTAAAGCTTTAGTCCTTTCTGGACAGTTACGAAAATATCTTTTGTTTCCTGTTCAAGAGACGAGCACCCATCGACAAAAAAGTCTAATATGGAAAAAAAACATGCATACATAAAAAAAAAAGACAGATTAGTTAACTTATTATATAGTTGAACTTGAACATAAGATTTATTGAACAGATGCGACAAACGTGTGATTTGATATGAATTTCATGACAACCACCTTCAATTGTGTTATGCTTAATGTAATCATATTATGCATTCTATCGGTTTAACAAGCTGTCACCAATACAAGGAGGTTATTTATTTCATAAAAATTACGTCACTTGTAGAACAATGTAGTGTACAGAACGGATCTTTTTGTAAGATCCCATTAACATCCAACACTATAATAAGAAAAAGAATGCTATCTTAAAGTAAAACACGTAAGAGCCAATAATAATAGAATATACCCAACACGAATGTGAAGATACTTGTACATTAAAAGAGTATTATTTATTGCTAAATATCAAAATACGCTATAAGAATGTACTTGTCATGGATGTGAAGGAACAATGAGAACATTCTGCTGATAATCATAATACAAACTTCCTACCATGAAAATAAGAAACGTCATTTGTTTACTTGTGTGCCAAACAAGTAAAATATATGTTAATTAATATGAATTGATATTGCCAGCTCAATTAATTCTAACATCACCCTATTATTTAGGATATAAATAATTATTGTTGGACATGACAATGGTGTTGTTAAATAGCAATTATAGCGGCACTATAATATTTTTGCATTGCAAATTTTGAGCATTCCATGATACAATGCTTATAGCGGAAACATTATAAAACTGTATGAGTATTACGGGTGGTTAGTTATGAAGATAGACATTGATGAAGATGATGTTGGGAATGAAAGGGTAATTGAGGATAAAAATAATAATGTAGTTTATTTTTATTTGAATATAGCTCAATTTTTATGCATATAATATATGTTATATGACTTCTATTATATTCAATTGCAAATTTTTGGCTTTCTGCTATTGATAACACTTACCAACGTACCAAAAGAGAAACTAAAGAAAAGAAAATCCCACAAACACAATTGCATATGTATCATAAAAGTTTCCAACTTTGCTATCAAACTAATGGATTTGTAAAATAATAAAACAAACAATTTATCAACTGCCCAAAACAAAGACAAATTGTAGTTCACAAGATGGGTAACAGTGTTGAAAAGAGAATGGTCTTCAAAATAATCCTACAAAAATATGCAATAGTAATTTATCTTTTACACAACGATTCAATGAGAGTAAATAGGGGTGAAGGGTATTACATTGTAAATTTTGAGCTTATCAGGCATTTAGTTGTTTCACCTGTAAGCAAGTCTTTGATATGTGCTCAGTGCTTATCGCACAAATATACAAGACCCTATGTTTAAGCCACTACAAGAAGAAAGTAGAATTGTATAACTGTGAGATTAGATAAGATGCAGATCAGTTGCATGTAGATACCTTAAAGGGCATTTAGTCCAAAATTCCCAAGATTATTTTATGGAAGCAATTACAGTAATATAGTTTTACTACAACCTTGCACAACATTATTTTACCATAATAAAAATATCAGGATACTAGCAAATGTGATCTATTAGAAATAGTTTACAATGAGGTCATTTAATTTTCCTCCAACCTGGAGGCCAATAGCTAGATATTAGCATGAGGCCAATAGCCGGCAGAGCAAGGGGAGCAAAAGATCCCGAGATTTGCTGCAGGGGTAACGGGAATCATTTGGCTCATTAGTGATCTGGATGGCATTGTCGCATCTCAAGTTGGTAAGGCAGGAGCTCCACCATCTTGCATTAATGCCGAATTTGTAGGTTTGTGCTATGTGATGACAGACCATCCTGCAAACTCTTGAAGATCACCTTCAACATCATAGATGGGGTTGCTGACAAGGCAATAGATAGTACTACAGTAGTCCTCATCGCCAGAGTTCATTTTGCCTCAAACAATTGAGAGATCACCAAAGTTTGTTTCATATCATCATCAAGACCATCATGGGAACTTACTAAGCCCTTCAACAAGTTCTTTTCATCTCAAACAATTGAGAGATCTCTCGCAAGGTCAAAGCTCGAAGCTCAAAGGTTGAAGCAAAGGTGGGGTCATTGGTAAGGCATTGGTATCAACAGTTTATACCAGCTCCCTGTACCGGTCCAAGATCGAAATTGTACTAGCCATACCACCTAGTACAAACTGATTTTGCAATCCTTGGTCGAAAGCTTGTTGGCTTATGTTGCATGTGTGCTTGATGCAGAAAGCATGCCCTTGTTATGGTTAATGATAATTGTAATTTAAGAGGTAGTTGAGAACTATGTAATTAATTTATGTGCTACAAAACAGCTTTATATCCCACTCAGCACTTTCGTTAAACTTCCATTTCTTTTTTGCATCTGAGGAAGGTGCTCCTGGTGGAAGAGCAGAGAGGTTCTCTTTAGATGGACTGAGATATATAAACAAGAAGTGAGTTACTCTAATGGTGAATCATGCTTTGTGTATAGTTGCTTTTGTTGTCTTTTTGTCTCTTTATGAAGTGAAAAACTTTTGGAAATGATATAACAATGTAGGAAGAATTTTTGGGTTTTGAACTTGTTGATACTTAATTATAAATTGAACTGAATGTATAAGACTTATGATTGTTTTGTAACTCAACATTTGTTTTCACCTCTCGGGTGTTCATGGAACTTTGTTCTCTTAAATTTATGTTTTATGACATTTATATAGGAGTTTGATATTTGGTAGTATTTCATTAAATTTTATGAACTTCAATTGCTACCTTTGTTGCCAACATTGAATTGCCAGGGTATGTCAAAGTTGACACACAAATCTTGGTATGGGAAATCAAGTTACTAACACATGAAAATGAAGCTCCAAACAAATTAAAATATCGGTCTCTTACACATTGTATAAAAGTGGACATTAGTCATACACATATAAATTTCCCGATATTAGAACAAGATAACATGTTATTTTACTCTTTGTACACTAAAAGAAGCAAAATTATCATATATTAATATGAGAAGATTGAATTAGAACCAGTCAAGTTCAGTAATGTGCAACTGTTATTTTGCAACTAATTGATAGGTATCATATTATCAGAATACCATGCGAATATATAACATATCTTACATACTCTGGCAATTATTTTATTTATGTGTAATCTTTGGACAGATATTTTGCATTATAATAACTAAACAATTTATCCACTAGTTAATCCAAGACATAGATATCAAATCGTATGTTTTCTTCAACTGCATCATTAAAAAGAATAGGAACCAGAATCTACCTCACAGTATTCCAAGTAGCCAGTATTGATAGGAAGTGAATGGTCCATATGTCGGCATTCAACACATATTAACTCATATACGAATAAAGATAGTAATCCACAAACTAGACAACAACCAGATTGCATTTTAACATGATCAACATTTCAATCAGTGAACTCAGAACCACCAAAGAACAGATTCATACCATACAAAACTAGGTTAGCCACAACAATTTACCAGACAAACTTTCTCTAAAATTCCATAGGAAGAAAAACACATGGTCAATTTGAAAAATATGAGGCTACAAGCTCGAATTCGCCTCATCGAACGGAAGTGATCTTTGCAAATAACAAGCTGATGGAACAAAAGAAGGAAAATGACCCATAAAGGATTGAAAAGCTATACGGGTTCAAAAAGTGGAAGCAACTTGATTCAAGAACAACCAAACCCAGATCTGAATAAACCAAGTATCAATCCAATGAAAATCAGGTTACAGCAAATTAGACCGAAGTAACGTATTGAAAGAACTTCGATGCTAGAGTTTCAATGAAATAGGCAAATCAAACATGGTTTGCGCATAACCGAGCACATACACGTCGAAACCCTATTTGCGGAGTTCAAAACCAAGCCAAAGTGAGCATCCACATAGTTCTTGCACGAGAACCACAATCACAAAGGAAGGCAAAAATAAAAGGAAAAGCAGATCCGGAAAAAGTAATTGGAGGGAACAAGGACGAGACTCACTCCTGGTAAGCCGAGATGAGGAAGACGGAGGCGAAGAGAACTCTCCCGAAGAACGACACGAAGCCCATCGAGCTCTTCCGTACCCGGCCACCGACCGACGACGATCCCAACTTGATGCGGAGTGAGATAGAGAGAGGAAGCGAGGAGAATGGAGATCTCTCGTTCGATCCGCTTCTGCAGGCCCTTGAGCGACCCCCCGCGTAAATATGGGATCACTTCGTCAGCGCTCCTAGTGGATACAGGCTCCACAGGATTCGAGCAATCAAATTGTTCAGTGAACCAACAACTGTATAATCCACAGGCAACGAATCGGGGATTGCGTTTCTACCCTGCACCCGAATTCGACATATTCGACTATTCGAGCACTAACCCAAATTCGGTTCGGATACCTTACTATATAATCCAAACTCGGATTGAATATTTAAATAGGTATTTAATTAATTAAAAAATAAATTATTTATTATTTATATTTTATAATATATAATTAAAAATTATAATAATAATAAATATTTATTATTATTAATTTTATTTTTAATAGTAATAAATATTTATATAATAGTTTTTTATTATTATTTATATTTTAATAATAAAAAATTATATTTATATTTATTATTAATATTGGGTATCGGGTATCGGGTACTGAGTACTCATATCTCTAAACTCGAACCCAACCCGAACCTGATTAAAATTTGATCTACCAAACTTGAACCCATTTCGTTTAGCTAATCAGATATTCGAACGAACCCATCCCGATTAAACGGGTTGAGTCAGGTTAAGTACTCGTCTAAATCGGGTTATATTGCCACCCCTACATCTCTATTGCTTATGTTGCTCTCAAACATGTAGAGAAAAGGAAACAATTTTTAGCAACACTGATTGTGATATCTATGATTTATCTTCTATGATCATACAAATCAAGAGTCACATTTTTGAGTCTACATTCTAATAAATTAAGTTTTATGCCATTTTGACAAGTACTCGAAAAGATAAGGGTTGAAGTGCCAAAAGTTTCAACTACCCTGTTTCCTGAATTTCAAAAGTGTTAAGCTAAAGTTTAAAGTCTGTTTGAGGGTATGAAATGACTAATATATATGCAATTTATCATGCATTGGAAAAGTATTTAGGTCTTCTTTTATTCAACATAAATTTTATTTATAAGCCAATTCGTATATAAAAATATACAAATAAGATACCACCCAAATGTCAGCCTAGAGTTTTTCAAAAAATGTGTGTCAAAATTTGCTATTTTATTCATACTTATTATGATTAACTATATAAAATATATGATGCATTAGAAAGCTTTTTAAGTCATCTTTACACAAAATAAATTTCATCTTAAAATCCTTTGTCCATCAGTTTGAGGATGATAAACAATGCTAAATTTTATTTTTATGTCAAATGACTCTTGTAGTCTTTTCTATAATCTAGAAAGAAATCTGGGATCTTTATTTGATATAATTTTATTTAGAACTCTATGAAGTCTTACAATATCATCAATGTACAATTTCATAAGTTTGTCAAAGGAATATACCATATTAATGGGCAATAAGTGTGCTGACGTAGTTAACCTATCAACAAGTACCCAAATAGCATCATGCTTCTTTTTTGTTCTTGGCAAGCCTGAAACAAAATACATAGTAACATTTTCCTATTTCCACTATGGTACTTCTGATGGTTGTAATGGTCCTCCTGGCTTTTGATGTTATACTTTTATGAGTTGATAAGTTAAACATTTACTCCCTATTTACTAGAGGGGAAAAGGGAGAGAAATTTTTTTTCGTTTACTAGGAAGAAAAGGAAAATTGATTGAAGGAAAAACACCTTTTTTTTCCTTCCAATTGCTATCTGGCCAAATTGGGCAAAAAACAAGCGAAGACGCATTGCCTCCTTCACGCTTCGCCACCCCCACGAGCCCGCACCGCCTCCCCACCTTGCCACCCCACGAGCCCACCCCGTGCTTTCTACCCCACCAGCATGCCGGCCTCGCCGTCTGGTTAGCCATCCACTGCTTCGCTGTCCGGTGTCGGCATGCTTCATCATTTGCCTTACTTTCTGCCTTGCTTGCCTGCCTCGCCGTCCGCCTCACCTGCCCGCCTTGCCTGCCCACCTTGCCGTTTGCCTCACCGTTCGCCCACTTGCCTCGCATCCATCCTACTTTGCTCGTCTTCCTAGCTCATCGGCCCTGCTCGCTGTGCCTGTTCACCCCTCCACCTTGTCGCCCACCTGCCTCGCTTAGCGTGCCCCATCTCGCCGCCCGACGGCCTCAACTCCAGCTTCGACGTCCATCACCTGTGGCTTGTCATCGACGCCCATCTCCCGCACCCTGCCGTCAACGCTTGCCGCCTGCCATCCATGCCCGCCTCAATGCCTGACGCACATGAAAATCAATTTTTTTTTCTTATCCGAATCACATGAAAATCACATGACTCTTTTTTCTTTCTTCTTTCTTTTTTCTTTTCCCTCTCTTTTCCTTTCTTCTCCAGTAAACACAGCCTTAGATACATAATTTGTAATATTCCTCTTCATGTCATTCCACCAGTAATTACATTCCAAGTCCTTATATATTTTGGTATCACCTAGGTGTAAAGAATATTTAGATTTGTGAGCTTCTTCCAATATCTTATTCTCTGGATCATTTGGTATGCATAATCTACTTTGAAATTTTAAACTCCAATCTTGAGTAATTCGGAAATCAAGAATTCGAGCTTTCCCAACTTTGCTTTTAATGGATGATAATATTGGATCTTCTAATTGCTTCTTTAGTATTTGTTGATGAAAATTAGATTGGACTTTAAATGAAGCAAGCAACATCTTGGGCTTTTGAATCTTTACATCAATGATAAGATTTCAAAACTCTTCTAATAAGTTCCACTGTTTTACCATCAAATTTGCTAACATACCACTTGATTATCGGCTAGGTACATCAACCACAATATTAGCTTTACCTGCTTGATAATGAATAGTACAATCATAATCTTTTAGTAATTCTATCCATCTCTTTTGCCTCAATTCAATTCCTTTTGAGTAAATATAGATTTCAAACTTTTGTGATAAGTATAAATTTCAAATGTTTGTCCATACAAATAATGCCTCCATATCTTTAATGTATAAATGATTGCTGCCAACTCTAAATCATAAGTGGAATAATTCTATTCATACGTTTTCAATTGTCTTAAAGCATATGCAATTACTTGCCCACTTTGCATTAGAACACAACCAAGACCTTTATTAGAGGCATCACTATAAACTGCAAAATCATTTTTATCATATAGAATTGACTAGTTAATCTTTTCTTCAATTCTTGGAAGTCATTTTCACATTCTTCATTCCATTCAAATTTAATATCTTTCCTAGTTAATATAGTAAGAGGACTTGAAATTTTAGAAAATCCTTCAATAAATCTTCTGTAGTAACCTACTAGGCCTAAGAAACTTCTAATCTCTGCCACATTTATAGGTTGACTCCATTTTACAATAACTTCCACTTTCTTAGGATCCATAATAATATCATCTTTTGAAACCACATGTCCTAGGAAATCAATTTAGCCAAAATTCACATTTACTAAATTTAGCATACAACTTCTTTCCTCTTAATATTCCTAGCACCTTTCTCAAATGTTCTCCATGTTCATGATTACTCCTTGAATAAATGAGTATATCATCAATAAAGACAATAACACATGTGTCCAATAAAGGCTAAAAAACTATATTCATTAAAGCTATAAATACTGTTTGAGCATTAGTCAAACCAAATGGTATCACTAAAAACTCATAATGGTCATATCGAGTTCTAAAAGTGGTTTTTAGAATATCATCCCTCTTAATCTTTAATTGGTAGTAGCCATACCTCAAATCAATTTTGGATAAAGACTTGTGCCCCCGCAATTGATAAAATAAATCATATATTTTGGGAAGTGGATACTTATTCTTCATAGTCATCTGATTCAATTGTCTATAATTAATGCAAAGTCTCAATGTTCCATCTTTCTTTTTTACAAATAATACAGGTACTCCCTAAGGTGAAACACAAGATCGAATGAAACCTTTATCCAATAATTCATGCAATTGATTCTTTAGCTCTAATAATTTTGATGGTGTCATTCTATAAAGTGCTTTAGATATGGGTGTTGTACCATATATGAGATCAATACCAAAATCTACTTCTCTATCAGGTGGAAACCCAGGTAAATCATCAGGAAATGCTTGTACAACTAGTATTTCATTCATATTCATTACCTTATATTGACAATCCTTGATATAAGTTAAGTAACATATACAACTTTTTTGAAGTAATTGATGAACATGCATAAAAGGTATGAGATGGGGATGTGATTCTTGTACTATTCCCATAAAATGAAATGATGGTTGATCTAGCAGATTAAAAGTCACTACTTTTTTTATAACAATCTACAGTAGCATAATAAGAGAAAAGTCAATCCATATCAAGCAGAATATCATAGTCTTGCATATCTAAATAAATCAAATTTGCAGGAAGCTCATACTCTCCAATTGAGATCAAACAACAAAAATAAACAAGATAAGCAGTCATATAATCTCTAATTGGTGTTGTCACATGCAATATAGATGGCAATGACTTTGGTTGCTTATTGAAATGTTGAGCAAAATGATGAGAGATAAAAGATAGATTGGAATCAGGGTCAAATATGACGTTTGTAATTCTTTTAGAAACATAAACAATACCTTCTACAACTGATTTGGATGCTTTATCATCTAGTTTCTTTGTGATAACATAGACTCATGTATGACTTATAGGCTTTTGAGGCATTGGTGCTTTCCTTCTATTATCGGGGCAATCTCTCACTTGATGTCCAAATTTTTCACAAGTAAAACAGGCTCCTGTTCGTCCTATAACATTGCTTGGTATCATGTTTCCCTCCATAGTTACCACATGATGGATATTTGTCTACTTGTCTCTTCATTTCACTTTTTTGCAACTTTGCTCTTTATTGTCAATTTCAATCCCAAACTCTCTCTTTTGCTTTTGAAAATTAGGTTTGAACTTATCTCTTTTGTTTCTTAGCTCTTGCATCTCCTCCATATCCATCTCAATAATGCCTGCTCAATCAACAATTTCATCATATGTTCTAAGCTTTAAGGCTGAAATTTTATCTTGAATACTTGGTCTTAACTCTCTTTCAAACCTCTTTGCCCTTCTAACTTCATTTTCAACTAGATGTGGAGCAAATCTAGACAATTCAGAAAATTTTGCATCATACTGTGCAACCGAAAGATTTCCTTCTATTAAGTTTATAAATTCTCTCTTTTTGGTCTCTCACACATTCTGGAAAATATTTTTCATGGAATTTGTTTTGAAAGACTTCCCAAGTTATTGTTTCTTGCTTGGCTTCTGCTACTCTCTTAATCATTTTCCACCAGTGCTCAGCTTCTCCTTCCAACATAAAAGAGGCATAAGAAACTTTTTGTATGTCTGAACAATGGAACACATCAAATATCTTTTGTATTTGCATATGTCACTTTTTAGCTATCATTGGATTTGGATCAGCAACAAAAGGAGGATTCATTTTCTTGAACTTCTCAATCCCTATATTCTCTAAATTATTTTGATATGATGTTCCAATATCTGTAGTCCTTTCTCCTCTAGTCATTTGTTGTTGCATTAGAGTTATCATGGTATCCAAAGCTTTCAAGATACCACTCATTTGACTTGGAGAATCAACTGGAGATTGAGAAGACCTCATCATTTTGTATACCCTAAATCATCCAAAATAAACTCCCATTAATCATCAGCAATATAATAAATTAATTCCTAAACTTAACACATTCTCAAACTATGCTCTAATACCACCACTTGTCACACCCCTAGAAATAATATATTTATTTTTCTTTCATGTTTAACAAATACTTCTAAAGAGCTAAAATCAAATCTAACAAAATTTTAGAACAACCTTCATAAAATATTAACACGGTCCTAGGTGAATGACAAATCACTTAATAAAATCAATAACCCATCAATCGACCACAAAGATAGATTAAACATCAAACTTCATTTACACAACTATTTCACAAGCACAATATGATGCCATATCAAAAAATTGCTTTTCCTCTATACAACACAAAATAATATATACATGAGCATATCATCATATGCATCACATAACTATATCAACTAAACAGGAGCTTAATAGCAAATTTCCTTTCAACACCTCCTCCATTGCCCTAAGGAAAAGCAACCAAAACTAACCTGAATTATATAAAGTTAAAAGAGTGAGCTACTAAACTTAGCAAGATCTATTTTGCCCATGCAACAAAATACATTTTTGTTTAATATTAAGTTTTAAAACAAGTTATATCATATGCAAAAGAAGCATCACTACCAAGTTTATCAAATGGATATCTAAACATCTTACCATAATAACAACCTAAACATATAGCACAGGGATGATATCAAGAATCCAAGTATATCAATGACATGAAACAATAATATCTCTAACTTATGAGTATCAAAAGCATCAAGGAAATAAAAAGATGTACTCATCTGATTACCAAAGCATCATAATGGAACTAGTGGGAACAAAACAAAACAAAGTCTTTCACATCTTGAAGCATGACTAACACACGTCTGACTTATAACTTTGTCCATATAAAGGATTTTAAGATGAAATTTATTTTGTGTAAAGATGACTTAAAAAGCTTTCTATTATATCATATATTATATATAGTTAATCATAATAAGTATCAATGAAATAGCAAATTTTGACACACATTTTCTTAAAAACCTTAAGTTGACCTTTGGGTGGTATTTTATTTGTACATTTTGATATATGAATTGAATATGAATAAAATTTATGTTGAATAAAAGAAGACTCAAATATCTTTCCAACATATCATAAATTGCATGTAAATTAGTCATTTCATACCCTCAAACAGATTACACAAGGATCATGATAATTACACCATAAGGGTTCTATTGCAAAGGATAGAACATGTCAAACTTGATCAATTCAATTTATTCAAATGATTCAAAGGTAAATACTATAACTAACCATACAAATCATGAGTCATTGGAAGCATTTTTTTAGTTTATATTCTAATAAATCAAGTTTTATGCCATTTTGACAAGTACTCAAAACAATATAAGAGTTAGAGTGCTAAGAGGTTCAACTGCCCTGTTTCCATCACACTTCTTGCCAATTAATATGACATATTTCCTAGACAAACATGTGAAATTGTACATTGATGATATTGTAAGACTTCATGGAGTTTCAAATGAAATTATATCAAATAGAGATCCCATATTTCTTTCTAGATTATGGAAAAGACTTCCAGAGTCATTGGGCACTAAACTAAAATCTAGCACTGCTTATCATACTCAAACTGATGGGCAATCCGAAAGAACAATTCAAACACTTGAAGACCTTAGAGCATATATTATGGATTGGAAAGGTGAATGGGATGGTGACTTGTCCCTCATTGAGTTCACTTATAACAATAGTTTTCACTCAAGTATACAAATGGTACCATATAAAGCATTATATGGAAGAAAATGTAGGACTTTAATTTGTTAGGAAGAAGTTGGTGATAGAAAAATACTGACCTCAGATGAAGTGCAAAAAACTACAGAAAAAAGTCAATTGATAAGAAAGAAATTGAAAACTACTTAGAATCACCAAAAAGGTTATTCTAATAATAGAAGAAGAGACATTCAATTCCAAGTTGGAGACCATGTGTTTTTAAAGCTATATCCATATAAATGAGTGATAAGATTTGGTAAGAAGGGAAAGCTAAGCCCAAGGTTTATTGGTATTTTTGAGATACTTGAAAGAATTGAGTTGTTGCTTATAGGATTGAACTTCCACCAGTCTTAACCAATGTTCATGATGTTTTTTTCATATATCTTTATTGAGAAAGTATAATCTAGATCCCTCCCACATTATTGAGCATGAACACTTGGAGATTGATAAAGATTTGTTTTACTCTGAGCAACCTAAACAAATTGTGGATAAAAAGGATAAGATTTTGAGCAATCTATCATTATGGTCGGTTGATGGTTATTAGTTTTATTAGGTGATTTGTCATTCACCTCGGCTTGTGTTAAGATGTTATGAAGGTTGTTTGAAAATTTTGTTGGATTTGATTTTGGATCTTGGGAATTATTTATTAAATAGAAAAGAAAAATAAATATATTATTTCTAGGGGTGTGACATAGATTCTCCCAAAATTTTTAGGTACTCTTTCTTTTTAGAATCAGACTTATAGATTTTAGTGTATATTAGTGACACTATCCGCAAGTGCACAAAAATGTTGAAGTAATACAAAAGATATCGAATCCCACAGGGAACAAGGTGAGTACTAGAAAATCTAATTCTTGGAATCTAAGCTGATATAATTGTGGTTTTTGGAACTTTTAAAAACTAAAATTAAGCGAAATCGTAAGCAAGAAATCAAACAACTATGACAGGGAAAAATATATGAGAGAGAAAATCAGGGCTTGGGTTTCCACCAGTCTGACGATTTCAATTGTGCTAAGAAATAAATATCAGTTACATGGATTTACAAATGTGCATAAGGAATCTACCCTATGTTACAAGGTGCCCTCTTTCGAGTGTACACCCCGGCATTTGCCCAGAACGTCTCCTACTTTCGCGGTGGATCATTCTAGACAAACCCAATGGGTTCCGTGGTAGATTATGGACCCTTGAGCGAAGAACAAGCACTTTCGTGTTGAGCCTTCGCAAGATTCACAAGGAGGTTCCGTCGTTACAATCCTACTTTCGTTATGAACTGTAATAACTGTGACATGATAATACTTGGCCAGAGTAAATATCAAGAAATAAATACTTCAAGTGAAATATGCTGAGAGTATGATCCAAATAACAAAGTTAATACATGAATTGCAAATAGAAATCGTTAGAGGGCTTCATCCTAGCCCTGAAATAAAGTTTACGCTACAACCATCGTCAAAACGTTAAAAGATCTCTCTTTGTACATAGAAAAATCACAGGAAAAGGTTTCTAAGAGGGAGTAGATGATGAACCGAATGAAATAACCAAGGATTGCTGAGTTCCGACGCTCGAATCTCCAAAAATCACCCCAAAGTTGCCTGTTCACCCTAGCCACTTTATCGCAAGATTCCTCCTCTCTTAGGTTACGAAATTTAGGGCTTTTATATTCTATCTATTCGCCTTCGAGTAAGCTTTCCAAAAAGTCCTCACTTGCTAAATTTGGACTTGAATCGGGCCCAAAATCGACGAAAAACCGAGTGAAGGTCGGGTTGTTGCGATAGTATCTACCAGTGAAGTTCACGGTATATTTCTGCCCAGGTTTTATCAGGCGGAATCACGGGTGAACCCCATGGGGTTCACCTGTCAGTGAAATGTGCGGCGACTTTCGGATACCCTGACATCATCGGTGAACCCCGCCGGGTTCACCTACCAGTGAAATGCACGGTGAGTTTCGTCCTTCGGCAAGATCACCGGGCCGTGAAGTCTAGAAAAAGCTCCGATTGAGCTCAAATTTTATGGGCAGCTTCGTCTTCTCATAAGGAATCACCCCATGCTCTCAGATTCTTCAAAAAGACTTTAGAATTGGGTGATTTTACCTGAAATTCAATAAGACAGACGAAAAGTGAAGATTCTGAAGTTTTTAACTAAATAAGCCTTAAAGGAGTGTAAAAATATTCAAATAGGCTCAAATTCATCATGAAATATCAGTAAAAATCACTACTAAAATGTAAGACATCAAATACTCCTCGACTTAAATCTTTGCTTGTCCTTAAGTAATAAAATAAGTTAAAATACATGCTTGATATAAGAATAATCTTTTGTGTTGAAGTTCGCACCTAAGTTCAGAAAAATACTATTTAGTAATCCAAGATCTAATCAGAAGAAATCAACTAAAGGAATGTCTCAAGCATTCACCAGTTTGGTCCCGCAGTTTTTAGATGTCAACCAATTTAGAAAGCAGTAAACATGGGATTCAATCAAAACATACACAACACTCATCTCATTCCTATCCTTCCAATTCATAATGTTGGGGTTAACTCAAATATTTTTATTCAGGATACAAAACACTAATCATTACATTAGACTTCAACTCATGTCCTTAGGTACCATTGCCAATTTTTCGCAATACCAAGTAGAGGAGTCTTTTTATTTCAATTTCAATTCACATTTCTTAGATTTCAACTCGTATCCTTCGGCACCACTGCCCATTTTTCGCAGTGCCAAGTAGAAGAATCTAAGTGTGATTTTTTTTAAAAAAAAAATAACAGAAATCAACATATCCCGGCTTTTAACAAATGCAGTGTTTCCCCAATATTAGAAAGGAATTCAAAGTTTAAAAAGAGATTATGTATCCTGATATGTATCGAATGTAAATTGCAAACTAAAATCAATTGAAAAATCATGAAAACGCTTGAGCCACTAAATGAATAGCCTAAAATCAATCCAATTAGAAAATTTCTAATTCATAGAATATATGGACATGACTATTGAGTAAATTTCCAACAAGTACTACATTCAACATGTCTTGATAAATTTCAACCAATCATGCATTTAACTTTAAGAGTTTTGCAAAATTATCATTAGACAAGACTAGCGATATATACCTTAAAACAATTTCATGAAAACACATAGATCCACACATCATGTAACATGTAAAGAGGGTTATAGCATAGTATCAAAGCTGAAAAACAAGTGGTTCAAATATGTGTTATACATTGCAGAGAGTGGGGCCTGTAGATGTGGACCAGGCCCACGAATAGTGGCATATAATGTACAATGCCAATATCATAATAACATCCATCAGAAAGTATCATAACAAAATCATGAAGAGAAAAATAGAAAATCAGGACAACCACAACCAAACAGAAGCTAGAGTCAAGACAGCTCACCCGCTCTAAAATGTTACATAGTCCTCTATGCAACGTTGTATATGTGAGAGGAGAGGGTGGGAACGTCGGGTCGGGATGGAGCTAGCGCCTCTTGCGTGAATGGGAGCCAGAAGCTCGGGAGCTCTTGCCCTTGCCGCGCGAAGTGTGACCTGGTGCTTCCTCCTCATCTGAAGAGACCGGTATTTTCCTTATGTTTTCTTCATTAAGCAAGGCGAACCGGTCATCTATAACATATAGTTTCACCCAAATCGAACCCAGCATCTTATGCTGTCGCTGCATCCCAGCCTCATTAGCTTCCCAACGGGAAGCTTGCTCCTGGCGTATAAAGGAGATGGAGGAATCCATCTAATCAATGAGCTCGCGCTACTGAAGCTGCTCCTCCCTCATCTCCTGAAGAATGCTCAACATAGAATCGGAGGAGGAGCCACCAAAGAAGAACGCGCCTAGGGCTGGTGGTGAGGAGTCTACAGGGTCGGGCTGAGGGTCAGCAATTGGCTTGATTCGCCAGTTCTCTCGAACTCGCACAGTGGTGCGCTCTGGATTAGGCAATGGCATGCAGAACTGGCTATCTTTAAACGTCATACAGTAAGCATCACCCCGGCGGACAATGAGTTTCATGGAAACGCATGACTCGATCTCGAGCCGGTTGTTTCCACTAGCCTCAGCCGTACCGTAAGGAACGACCCCAAGAGAGACTGCAAGAGGAGTGCTGAGACTGCCAATGACTATCGCGCCCTTGCGGCAATGCGCGATGCGGCTGAATTATTTGGCTAGGTAGAATCCAGAATTGACCCTGAAAGAATGAAGCATACACCATAAGTAAAATAACTCTGACTGACGTACCATGCCATCGCTCTCCCCACGACCGAAGATGGTATGGGCGAGTACGCGATGGACGTATCTGATGGTGGGATTGCAGATGCTAGAGGCCCTAGCGACTCTGGCGGAATAGAAGTGCTCATTCGTAATTGACGCCCAAAAAGCCTGCTCGTTGAACTCCACCGGGACTTTGCACGTGCAAGGTTCCGAGAAACCATAAATCTAGCGAAGCTGAGAAAGGGATAAGCTATGCTCAATATTCCCCATCCGAAAGGAGATGCGCTCTGGGTCTTCATCGACTACTGCGGCGACTTTCACGTCTAAAGAGCTGAGGAACTCCAATGTTACTCCGACGTACGTGGGGGAGGCGAGCCTTAGGGCATTAAAAATCCAACAAAAATCTCCTATTCGCATAGCGCATCTGCATCACAAGAATAAAACTCCAGTCAGTGTATATCAAGATCAAGATTTCCTACAATAAACTAGATAAGCAAGAGAGAGTGGTACTCAACGATGATAAACTTAAAACTAAATGACAACCGATGTAAATAAATAAAAAAAAATGAAAACAACAATAAAACTTGGGTTGCCTCCCAAGAGCGCTAGTTTTAGGTCAATAGCTCGACCATAGAAGTATCAAGTTATCACATCAGTGGGGTCGAAAAGGGCGAGAATTTCCCCTTGTTTGACCCGTTCATCTTGAAAATATTGTTTAAGGCGGTGCCCATTGACCACAAAACTTCCAGTGTGCTCAGCCCATATCGTGATTGCGCCATAAGGCTAAACGTGTTGAACTATGAATGGTCCAGACCATCTCGTGCGGAGCTTCCCTGGGAAGAGGCGAAGTCTCGAATTGAAGAGCAGCACTTTGTCTCCTTCGTAAAACTCCTTTTTGAGTATGCGCTTGTCATGCCAATGCTTGGTACGAGCTTTGTAAATCTTGGCATTTTCATAAGCGTAGAGGCGCATCTCATCCAGTTCGTCTAGTTGCAGTCTTCTCCTTTCGCCGGCACTTTTAAAGTCATAATTGATTTGCTTGATGGCCCAGTGTGCCCTGTGCTCAAGATCAACAGGTAAGTGGCAAGATTTTCCATAAATAAGTTGGAAAGGAGACATACCTAGGGGTGTCTTAAATGCAGTCCTGTAAGCCCATAGAGTATCGGGTAACTTCAATGCTCAATCCTTCCGTGATCGAGATACAGTCTTTTCCAATATCTGCTTGATTTCCCTGTTGGAGACTTCTACCCGACCACTCGTCTGAGGGTGGTACGGTGTGGCAATCCTGTGCCTTATCCCATACTTCTTCAATAACGCTCCAAACCTTTGCTCAATGAAGTGGGACCCTCCGTCACTTATCAGTATGCGCGGGACTCCAAACCGGGGGAAGATTACTCGCTTCATGAACTTCATGACCACCCTGGAGTCATTGCTAGCTTCGGCAGATGCCTCAATCCACTTCGACACATAGTCAACGGCAACAATGATGTACCGCTTGCCGCATGAGGATGGGAAGGGTCCCATAAAATCTATACCCCATACATCGAAGACCTCCACTTCTAACATGTCATTCAGAGGCAACTCGTTCCTTCTTGAAATATTCCCGGTTCGTTGCCAGCTGTCACAAGTTGAAACAAATTGTTTAGCGTCATGAAACAGAGAGGGCCAATACAAACCTGACTGTAGGACTTTGAATGCCGTTTTCGAAGCCGCGGCGTGTCCTCCATAGGGCGATGCATGGCAATGAGTCAGCATGTCATGCATCTCCCCATTTGGCACACACCGTCTATACATCCCGTCAGCGCATCTCCGGTACAAGTACGGCTCATCCCAATAATATGACTTCACATCATGCAGGAACCTCTTCTTCTTCTGAAAGGAAAGATCAAGGGGAAATATGTTAGAAACTATATAATTAACAAAATCTGCATACCACGGCACTTGTTGTTCGAGCAGAGCGTATAAGTGTTCTTCAGGGAACGTGTCATTAATTTCCAACTCGTGGTCAGTCCTTGTGTCAACATCTCGTTCCAGCCTAGAAAGGTGGTCGGCTACAAGATTTTCACTCCCCTTCTTGTCTCTAATTTCCACATCAAATTCTTGTAAAAGAAGGATCCATCGAATTAGCCTTGGCTTGGCGTCCTTTTTGTTAATTAAATATTTAATGGCTGCATGGTCAGTAAAAATAATTACTTTTGAATTAACTAAATATGAATGGAATTTATCAAAAGCGAAGACTATTGCTAGCAGCTCTTTCTCTGTGGTAGCATAGTTTATCTGGGCATCGTCGAGCGTTCGACTGGCATAATAAATGACGTGAAGCTTCTTGTCCTTCCTTTGCCCTAACACCGCCCCCACTGCCTGGTCACTGGTGTCGCACATCAATTCAAAAGGAAGAGACCAGTCTGGAGATTGAATTATCGGAGCGGTAGTTAATGCTTCTTTGAGCTTCACGAAAGCTTCCTCGCAATCCCTGTCAAAGCGAAAGATGGAATATTTAGCAAGTAAATTAGTCAAGGGGCGAGCTATCTTAGAGAAGTCTTTAATAAAGTGTCGGTAGAAGCCAGTATGTCCCAGAAAGCTTCTAATCCCTTTTATAGATGTTGGCGGCATGAGGTTCTCAATGATTTCGGTTTTTGCTCTGTCCACCTCTATCCCTCGCTCTGAGACTAGATGACCAAGGACAATGTCTTCTTTTACCATGAAGTGACACTTCTCCCAATTTAGCACCAGATTCACCTCTTCACATCTCTGCAAGACCTTAGATAAGTTAGATAAACAATGATGAAAGGAAGCACCATACACAGAAAAATCATCCATAAATATATATATGAAATCTTCATTAAAATCAGAAAATATGGCCATCATTGCTCTCTGGAAGGTCGCAGGGGCATTGCAGAGGCCAAACGGCATCCTCCTATATGCGTATGTGCCGTAGGGGCATGTGAAGGTGGTTCGCTCCTGATCGTCTGGGTGGATGGGGATTTGAAAGAAACATGAAAATCCATTCAAGAAACAAAAGTAAGAATTATGAGCTAATCTATCAAGCATCTGGTCAATGAAAGGAAGAGGAAAATGGTCTTTTCTCGTCGCAGAGTTCAACTTCCTGTAATCAATGCACATCCTGTGTCCTGTAATTGTGCGTGTCGTTATTAACTCGTCTGTGTCAGTCTTAACAACCGTGATGCCTCCCTTTTTGGGAACCACATGTACCAGGCTCACCCATGAACTATCTGAAATCGGGTAGATCACGCCAGCATCTAGCAATTTAAGCACCTCCTTCTTCACTATCTCTTTTAAGTGCGGGTTGAGTCGGCGTTGGAATTCCACAGAGGGCTTACTATTCTCCTCCAACAGGATCCTGTGCATGCAAATAGATGGGTTAATACCTTTAATATCATCAAGAGAGTACCCAATTACCTTCCTGTGTAAATGAAGTTCTCCATATCCAACTCAACGCTAACTATTACAGGGCAAGTAAAATCTTCACCCAGGAACTCATATCTCAGGTTGTTGGGCAAACTTTTGAGCTCAATTTTCTTTTGTCCTCCTTCTTCTCGATTTTCTTCGTGTTCTGCTTTCAAACCTGGGTCCGCATCAAGTAAGGCAACATAGTTTTCAATCTCCCCTTTACTATCTTCACCAACAGCGCCGGTAAGGGCGAGCTCCAATGGATCGCTCTCTTTCCTGGGGGTCTTGGATTGCTGGACGATCTTTTCAATTATATTCATGCTGTGACATGCACTTGCAAGAGATGGTTTTTTGAGAGAGTTAGACAGATCAAATTGAATAACATTGCCATCGATGTTTAAATCTAGTTTCCCATTTTTAACATCGATGACAACACCAGCTGTAGCAAGAAAAGGTCTTCCTAAAATAATAGGAAGTCTGTCATCCTCATTAATGTCTAACACAGCAAAGTCAATAGGAATAAAATAATCCCCTACTTTAATAAGTACATCCTCTAAGATACCCACTGGACTTCGAACTGATCTATCAGCAAGCTGCAGAGAAATACTAGTTGATTTTAAGTTACCCAAATCCAACTTTTTACACAATGATAGCGGCATGATGCTGACACTCGCTCCTAAATCGCACAGTGCTCTCTGAAAGGTCATCTCTCCTATCTGGCACGGTATGGAAAAGCTGCCAGGGTCCTTGAGTTTTTGTAGAAGCTTGTTCTGCAAAATCGCACTGCACTCCTCAGTGAGTGTCACGGTCTCTTGATCTTCTAGCTTCCGTTTATTTGAGAGGATATCCTTCAAGAACTTCGCATAGGTCGGCATTTGCGAAAAGGGCATCAACAAAGGGAATATTAATATATAGTTTTTTCAATATTTCTAAAAACTTACTGAATTACTTGTCTAGCTTGGCTTTGACAAGCCTCTGAGGGAAAGGTATCGGCGGCTTGTAAGCTGGCGGCCCAACATAGGGTCGCTCTTCTTCTGTTCTTTCAGGTTCTGCAGGTGTTGAATCTACGTGTGGCTCCTCAGGATTCTGTGTCACTTCGTCCCTTGTTTCAGTGGTCGGCATCTGAGAGTCTTCGAGTTGCTTGTCGCTCCGAGTGGAGATTGCATTGCACTGCTCCATCGGGTTAACTTCTGGTTGTGATGGAAGCTTCTCTGGCGCTCTAGAGGATGAGCTAGCTTGCTGGGCAAGCTGGCTCTCCAACATTAAGTTATGTGTCTCCAAGGAGTCCATCCTCGTCATCATCAATTTCATCATGTCAGTCAGCCCTTCTATCTGCTTACTCAGTTGAGAGTCTTGGGCTGGTCGTGAGGGAGGATTGTAATTCGCTTGTTGAGGGGGGGGGGATTGTAGTTTCTCTGTTGGAACCCAGGTGGCTGCTTGTAATTTTCTTGTTGTGGCGGCTTGAATTTCCCTTGCTGAGGTTGAACTTGTGGTGGCACTTGCCCTGGTTGTATAGGCTACGTGGTCCGGTAGGAGAAGTTCGGGTGGTTGCGCTAGCCAGGGTTGTAATAGTTGGAATAGGGGTTGTTCATGGGGTTCATATTTCCAACTGCATTAAGATGTTCAGGCTGACTTGGGACCACTTGTCCATCTCCCACTCGGCACTCAGCACCTACATGTCCTGCAACGCCACACAGCTCACAAGATAATGAATTAGTGTCTAAAGAGTTAATAGACCATAAATCAAATTTCTTAGTCAGATTGTCTACCTTTGCAGTGAGAGCAGTTAATGAATCAAGATCGAATTTACCTACTTTTCTGAAAGGTGTACCTCGCTCAGGATTCCATTGATGATAGTTCAGTGCCATGTCCTCCAGGAGGCTTATAGCATCTTCAGGTACTTTGCTCATTATGCCCTATCCTCCAGCAGCGGCATCGACTGTGAGTCTAGTATTATATTCCAATCCCATGTAGAATGTGTGTACTAGGACCCAAGTCTCAATCCCATGGTGCGGACATAATCTTTGAAGCTCTTTAAATCTTTCCCAGGCTTCGTACAAAGACTCTCCATCCTTTTGCATGAAGCTCGTTATCTGGTTTCTGAGATGGATTGTCTTCGAGGGAGGGAAATACTTCGAGAGGAAAACTTGAGACAGTTCATCCTATGTCTGTATTGAAGCTGAGGGGATCGTGTGGAGCCATGCCCTTGCTCTGCCCCTTAAGGAGAAGGGAAACAAATGCAACCTGATAGCATCAGAAGTAGCTCTATTAATCTTTAACATATCACAATATTCCAAAAATATAGACAAATGCATATTGGGGTCCTCAAGAGGAGAACCACCAAATTGATTTTGTTGTATCATGGAAAATAGAGCAGGTTTAATTTCGAAATTATTGGCCTCGACACTAGGCCTAACGATTCCTGATTGAAACCCATGTGAAAAAGGCGCTGCATATTCTCGCAGTGTTCTGGCATTGTTGTTGTTCGCAGGTTGAGGCGTTGGTTCGTTCTCCATGTCAATGTGAAGGCGTTCCATATTCTCGCTGCATATTCTTGCTTAAATTTCCTTCTTTGTCTGAAGGTTCGTTCTATTTCGAGATCGATTTCCAAGAGTGCTCCTGCCCTGGAACTTCTTTGCATAAAAATTTGTCAGACTCAATTATGAAGTTCAAAGCAATTAACACAAGCAGAAAGCAGCGTGAAACAGAATAAAGAAATAAAAGAAAACTAACTAAAGCTTAGTCTACCAGTCCTTAGAAGTATACTGATATCAACCGTTGTTCCCCGGCAACGGCGCCAAAAACTTGATACTATCCGCAAGTGCACGGAAATGTCGAAGTAATACAAAAGATATCGAATCCCACTGGGAACAAGGTGAATACCAGAAAATCTAATTCTTGGAATCTAAGCTGATCTAATCGTGGTTTTTGGAACTTTTAAAAACTAAAACTAAGCGAAATCGTAAGTAAGAAATCAAACAACTAGGGCAGGGAAAATATATGAGAGAGAATATCAGGTCTTGGGTTTCCACCACTCTGACGATTTCAATTGTGATAAGAAATAAATATCAGTTACATGGATTTACAAATGTGCATAAGGAATCTACCCTATGGTACAAGGTGCCCTCTTTCGAGTGTACATCCCAGGTATTTGTCCAGAACGTCTCCTACATTCGCGGTGGATCGTTCTAGACAAACCTAATGGGTTCCGTGGTAGATTATGGACTCTCGAGCGAAGAACAAGCACTTTCGTGTCGAGCCTTCGCAAGATTCACAAAGAGGTTCCGTCGTTACAATCCTACTTTCGTTATGAACTGTAATAACTGTGACATGATAATACTTGGCCAGAGTAAATATCAAGAAATAAATACTTTAAGTGAAATATGCTGAGAGTATGATCCAAATAACAAAGTTAATACATGAATTGCAAATAGAAATCGTCAGAGGGCCTCATCCTAGCCTTGAAATAAAGTTTACGCTACAACCATCGTTGAAATGTTAAAAGATCTCTCTTTGTACATAGGAAAATCACAGAAAAAGGTTTCTAAGAGGGAGGAGATGATGAACCGAACGAAATAACCAAGGATTGCTGAGTTCCGACGCTCGAATCTCCAAAAATCACCCCAAAGTCGCTTGTTCGCCGTGTCCGTCCGCCCTAGCCAGTTCGTCGCAAGATTCCTCCTCTCCTAGGTCACAAAATTTAGGGCTTTTATATTCTATCTGTTCGTCTTTGAGTAAGCTTTCCAAAAAGTCCTCACTTGCTAAATTTGGACTTGAATCGGGCCCAAAATAGACGAAAAACCGAGTGAAGGTCGGGCTGCTGCGATAGTATCATGGGTGAACCCCGCTGGGTTCACCTACCAGTGAAGTGTTCTGTGCAGTTCCGTTGCGAAATAATCACAGGTGAACCCGACAGGGTTCACCTACCAGTGAAGTCCACGGTATATTTCTGCCCAGGTTTTATCAGACGGAATCACGGATGAACCCCACGGGGTTCACCTGGCCGTGAAGTCCAGAAAAAGCTCCAATTGAGCCCAAATTTTACGGGCAGCTTCGTCTTCTCATAAGGAATCACCCCATGCTCTAAGATTCTTCAAAAAGACTTCAGAATTGGATGATTTTACCGGAAATTCAATAAGACAGACGAAAAGTGAAGATTCTGAAGTTCCAAATTCATCATGGAATATCAGTAAAAATTACTACTAAAATATAAGACATCAATTAGTAAAAATATTAAAGTGCACTATAGTGCGCGCTACAATGCTTTAGATTTTTTTAAAATTTTTAGGAAGCTAGTTTCTTTAAAAATGCAATTTAGAGAAAAACAACCTATAATGAGCCTATACTAGCCAACATAAACTCATATAATTTTTTTTTAAAAAAATATATTATCTCTAACATAAATATTAGTTGATAATTAAAATATGCAAAGTAATTAATTTTATGAACTTCAGATTTTTACTTATACATGAACCTAATTTGGATATTTTTACTAGAGTTGACAACTTAAATTAGAGGGCATCCACAGTACGGTTAGATGAACTAGTGCCCAAATTTCTTTCTTGAACCATATGATTCAGTAAAATTAATATTAGTTTAACTGGTAAGGATCTTATTTATTGATGATAAGATTTTGGGGGTCAAATTCTGCTCTCATTACTTAACTTGTCTTTGTCAAAAAAAAAAAACACTAACCATTTAAATAACCGTTGATTCGGTTAATCGAACTTTTAGTTTGATTTGAATTTTTACTTATTGATTTTTGATTTTTTTTTTAATTTTTTTTCACACACCTAACACGAATGAGAGAGTCATAAATGGATTGTATCAACTCTTAACCTTTTTAAGACTAATCCAAATCAACCTAGATGAAATGTTGGGCCACATATTAATGACATGCTCATCAAAATTTGACCTTTCAAGCAACACTAAATGACTTGGCCTCAACCCCTTTAAATGTTAGTTTGGCATGATGATGAGGAAGTTCTTGGATGTCTGATTCACTATTAATGAACCAATGCCAACTCAAACCAAGTGCTATCATCCTATCCAAATTAGTGAAAAGGTGTCTCCCCTTCTTCAAAGCACTCAAAATCCCAAGAATTCTAGTTGATAAAAGCAAGCTACTAGGTGTCAGGCCTGGGTCAAGCCGGTTCGGCCCAAGCCCAAAGCCAAGCCCAACCCACGCGCGATCAAACAGAAGCCGCCCGTGGAGCGAAATCGCCCGGTCAACGCGGGATGTTGACCAGGGCTCGTCTTCGACTGCCGCGCACAACGCGAGCTCTCCGCCGCCACGAGATGCGGTCGACAACGCGTTGGACGCGGACGCTGGCAACACCAGAAGAGGTAGAGGCGCGAGCTCGTCCACGGGAGAATCGGGATAGCTACCCGATTTGGAGGAGGTGGACGCGGCTCACGAAGGCGGGGGCGGCGCCTTCTCTATAAAGTTGGAGGGCGACGTCGGTGAAGGGGATCTCGGGGCGAAGGTTTTGAGGTTCGAGAAGAACGAGCGAGCGATACCGGTGAGAGAACTGTAACCATCGACAAGGGTCGACGGTGAGGGAGGGAAGTGGGAGCCGGCGACGGGGTCGTCGGAGTAAGGAAAGGTTTTGTAAGTTTCAACGGTGAAATACAAGCTTTCTTCTACGATCTTCTTCTTCCTCTGTGATTGGGGGCGGTTCCCGGTCGGCAAACTAAGGTCGGAAGAAGAGACGCAGGCGGCGTCTCCAACCTGTTTGCACATCCATCTCTCGGCGTCGGCAGCACACGCGAGCGCGGCGGCGCTCAGCTGAAGAAAACGGACGATCGGCTTCGGACGAACGGAGAAGACGACACGAGTTTCGAACGCGTCGGGCGTTCGAAACGAGGAGGTCAACGAATCGAAACGGTCAACGGCAAATTGAGTTTCGATTTCGAACGCGAAATCGGAAGCGCTGACGCAAGCAGACATCAGCAGGGCAAAGTCAAAATCGGCGGCGCGAATTCGATTTCGCGATTTCGGCACGGCTGACGCAAGCCGACGTCATCCAGAAACCGATTTCGCCGCGAGGGAATTAATCGGTGGCTGACGTCAGCGTGACGTCAGCGTGACGTCAGCGTGAACGATTCGGCAACCGAGTTACACAGTGAAATTCGATTTAATTTGGGGTTAATTTTGACTTCAGTCAAAATTAGAAGAAGAGGTATTTTGATTTCCTGATTTGGGAATTAGGGTTAGGGTTTTCTCCGTGTGAATTATATTTTGGGGGATAAAAATTATCCGGGGAGATTAGGGTTTCTAATTTCGGGCCGGAAACCCTAGGGAGAGTTACGTTCTGGTATTCCGCCGGACGGCTCTAGGAAGCGGATAAGCGCTAATTCTAGACCGATCCGACCGGGGCGTGACACTAGGCATACCAAGAGTAAAAAATGTTATCTTGGTTCTTTAACCTAACTCAATTAGCTGAGTTAAGGAGAGGAGTCATAGCTTTATCTAGCCATAATGATAGAGGATATGGAAGTAGCACTCACCTAAGAGGAGAATGAAGAGAACTACCAACTTACCTTGTCAATCTAATGTTGAATGGGACCAGACTCAACTATTGAATAATTTAGGAGTTAGCCTACATATATATGGTTAGCGCCTCAAGGAAACTTCACATATATTTTAAGGACACTCTATCAAATGATAATGAACCAATCACTTTGATAGGTTTTGATAAAGCCAAACATCATTGAAAAACTCATGAAGTGGGAAGTTGAGCATGAGTGATTTGATATCACTAACACCCCCTCAAACCACTATCAAGGCTTAAATGCTCACTTACTCCTTATTACAATCCACTTCCATATGATACATGACACAACTTGAATAAAGCTAAATACACACACACACACACAATTCTATGGTTCTCCAGGTTGTGTTGGTAATAAGTAACTTAGATCTTGACTTAACAAATTCAATTTTAATATGGTTCTCTAGGTTGTGTTGGTAATAAGTAACTTAGATCTAGATTGTATTGATATAGTCGCTTCTTAAGAAATTTGTATAGTCCAATTTATTCTTTGACTAAGACTTTCACGTTTTTTTCACGTTTTAGCTAAATCATGAACTCACATGTCAAGATATTTTCAACATGATAATGACACACAACAAATCATAAACATAGAAGTCTCACATTCGATCTATTATGTTATATTACTCACACTTATCATGGAATAATGTTGTATATAGTTGTGACAACAAGAAAAATCAACTTAGTCCCACATTAAGAATACTTGGAAGCATATATATATGCTTATATACTTGGAAAACAGTAACTCGAGATTGAAGAAAAAAAAAAGGAAAGAAATGAACAGATGTGGCAAGTCCAAAATTTCGGCTACTCTTGAAATTTATAAAGTTGAGCGCACTAAATCAATCATATTCAAAGTTTATTTGTCTTTATTTATGATATTACATAAATTATTTAGTTTAATTAATTATTTAGTTTTAATATTAATTTTTTTAGGCTGCTCTATCTCATTGGCCTTTGTTTCATTCTTTTTTATTCTGAAGAAGCTTCCAAATTGTCTGGATTAGTTGACGACCTAATTGCCTCTCAATAAAGACGCGCGCGCTGAGACTTCAAACCGCCAGTGTTGACTTCCGAGGCACGCTGCGGACTCTTTACCCCGCGGGCCCACTCGAATCAGGCAACCACGTCGTCCCACGTCGCGTCAACGAACGATTAACGAGATTGATTAAATGGACGGTCGAGATGATCCCGCTGGCCCACAGCCTCACCGCTCGCCAGCTCGGGACGCAACGCCCCGGCTCCGTTAAGGGGACGGGCGTCTCCGTTAATCTCGTTCATTACATCGGACGGACAGATATTCGCCACGTAGGACGCTCTAACGGAGAAGACTCGGCACCTCCCCCCCGGGCCATTATTCGTTACGTCGATATACACAGTTGCTTTCACTTCTCTCTCTCTCCTTCGGCGGTTGATAAAAGAAAGGCAACAGCTGTCAATCTTGGACTTCGCCCCCAGTGCCGGTCTTGGATCGCAGCGGTTCGAGTTCGACCTCGCTCCTCAACAACCGCCCTGCCTTGGGGGATCCCCAATTCCCTTGGGAATCGTTTGGCTTCATTTATGTCGGCTTATTGATTTGGTGGTCGAACTGGAGGTGAGCCTCATTTTATAGCAATCTCTTTGCGAAGTGGAATTTTGAGCTTTTCTTTCGGCTAATAGCTTCTTTTTTACTCTGGGAGTGTCAATTGTATTACCTGTTTCGATCGTCCTGCAATGGTTTATGGAGGTTCCTGTATTTTTGGGGAAAACGAGCAGGATTATTTAGGTGTTGATTTTGATTCGGTGATGAGATTTTAGCTTCTAGTTGTATGAAGTAAGAGATATTTTAGTCTTAAGGTTGACAGTTTTCTTATTCATATGTGAAGCTGTTGATTCCTTGTTCCTCTGTGTCGTACTTTTAGTGGTAGATAGGTAGACGAAGGTATTTGTTCTTTAGAAGAATTCTTTTGAACGAGAGCCAAAATTTACTGCAAATTGAATCATTCAATAATTTGCAAGGGCTAGAAAAAGACATTTTTTTAGTTAACGAGGATCTGTATTTATTTTCTTGCTTTAGTACAGTTGCCAGAGAGTCATGCGATGGGGATTGTGTAGTTATTTTGTTATGGGGAAATTTCACTCCCTGTAGTTTGTAAAGAAGCCTTTTTATTTTTCTCCCTATGGTTTAAAAATATTAGTTTCGCATTTAAATATATTGATGAAATACTTTATCCCCTTACAACTTTAGTTTCTGAAATTCTGATGACAATATTTTGTACATTTCATGGTAATTAGGCTGATCAGGACAAACTGAAATAAAACCTTTTATTATATGTTAATTTAATTTTCAGTTATTTATTTAGGTTTTTTTTTTGTTTAGCTGTTCTTGATTGCAAATAGTGTCCCAAGGCTTCAAATACTCTTTTGGCTAATGTGAAGATATCTAAAGAAACAAGTTTAGCTTCTTACTGTGAGGCATGAAGTGTTTCCATTTCCGTAATGGAACAAACAAGGGGGAGATCCAAGCAAGAGTGTCTGCGTCAGGTCGGTCTAATAGCACTACATCAACTGAGCGTGACATGAGAAGATCAGGGTCAGAGTTCAACTCAGGCGATGTTACTGATACTGGTTCTAATTCAATGGGAAGGTCGCAGTTCCCTAACTTTTCGAAGAAACCAGACAATCTCAGGGTATTCACCTTTTCAGAACTGAGAAATGCAACAAAAAACTTCAGCAGGTCACTAATGGTTGGGGAAGGTGGCTTTGGCTGTGTTTATCGGGGAATAATTAAGAGCCTTGAAGAACCAACTACAAAGATTGAGATTGCTGTTAAACAACTAAATCGCAAGGGAGCACAGGCAAGGCTCACTGCGCATGCTATCTTTCCTTCTTGGACATCTTGTACTATGCATTTAATAGTTTTCTTGATATATTGAAATGATAAGTGTAATTAGGGACGTCATATAGAGTTAATGACATTTGATAATCCTTAGCTAAGTAGCTATACTATATTCGTTTGTTGATGAAAAATTACCTAAATTTTATTGTTATTCATGTATTTTCTTTAAACCATGTTTTAGGATCAGAACCTCCCCTTTAAGATGACTTGACGTCCTTGTCAACCCTAAAGCTTAACAACATATGCCCAGAAATCATTCTTTAGTCAGCAACATGTGAGATTAATCCAATGGCGGCTCTGCCATCCTCGGTAACCCTTTTCTATTGGTCTCTCACTATACTTAGGACTAAGTTTTGCTCTGATACCATTTGTTATGATTCGCTTAATGAGCAAACTAACCTAATAACTTGGAGAGTCAAATGACAACATGTCTCAATTTATTAAAATGTTTAAGCCTAAGTTAACAGTAACAAATCTACTAAGTCTTATATACTACATGATTTTTCTCCCACTTCCAATGAGAGACTAAACTAAGGTATAACAATCAATTGAATTAAGAAAACTTTAAGGATAATTGTGATGCCTTCATTAGCAATTATATGTTAATTAAAATGCATTATCTTCCATAAATCAAATTTTATTTAAAGAAAGATTTTTGAATTCATATTTAGCATTTTTTAATGTTTATCTCTATCCTTGGGAGTAAGATGCTAGTTAGATATTACATACATTGCTAGACTGAACCCAAATCTCAATGTTATAAATAGTTCATGGCGCGAATGTACTTAGCATTTTCCTCGACAAAGTGAACTATTTTTTGGCTATTTCTTTCTAATCATTTCTTCTAGATAAATGAGCTTTTCCTAAGATAACATGTTTTTGGCTGTGTATCTAACTAAATATTCTGACATGGGACTTCGTATATGACAAAAGAAAAGGTCTCGATCATCATATGGAAGAACTGATATTTCTCCATTTATATATTATGGATCATTTTGGTTTTAGTCTTTGAACTTAGTTTTGAACTACTTGTTTATATACATGCCATAAAATGGAGTTTGAATTCATTATCTACTCTTTGTAGGGGCACAAAGAATGGTTGACAGAAGTAAATGTTCTTGGGGTGCTCAATCATCCGAATCTTGTCAAACTAGTAGGTTACTGTGCTGAAGACGATGAAAGGGGAATTCAACGGCTTCTTGTTTATGAATTTATGCCAAATAGAAGTGTGGAGGATTATCTATCAATTCGATCAAGGACAACTCTTTCCTGGCCCATGAGACTAAGGGTAGCTCTTGACGCTGCCCGTGGATTGAAGTACCTTCATGAAGAAATGGAATTTCAGGTTTCTGCACAGCTAAAAAATTTCTTATTTTACTATAGCATCTGAGTTTACTCTGTATATTCATGATGTTTGTTTTTTTTTTAACTGGATATCGTGGCAAAAGATTGTTTCATCTAAAATTGGTTGTTTCAACAATGTTATATGACGCTGTCATGTTTGGTTGTCAATTAAAACTAACAATCACAATGTTAACAACATTACACCATTAAACATAATATTGAAAATACATACAATAATTAACAAAATATTTGAGAATAATAAACCAATTTATTGCAATAGTTAACTAAAGAGTATAATATTATATGTAATTAAACAGTTAAACAATAATAATGAAAATAATCAACATAATATTTAAAATACTAAACTAATTAAAATTTTAATTAACTTGAAAAAAAATAAAATATTAAAAAAAAGAAGAAGTTACAAGAAACGAGATTTGATTATTTTGAAGTTACAAGAAATCCTTCACTGTTCTGCTTTTCCATCTAATTTTTAGAATTTGCTACTATCAATTCCTACCGGTTTGTTTTTGTTGTTAATGTTTGGGGTTAGATGCACATTGCCTGTTGTACTGCTAGTGTATGAAAATTTATTGATAGTGTATAAAGTAACAATGTGCTTGAAAATCAGGTGCCAGAGTTTCCCATTAAACTGAGAATAGTTTTATGGAGAATGGATCTTCTGAGTTCTTGGGGATTGAAGGAAGTTATTGCTTGATTCTGTTAATTGCCAAAAAGTGAAAACGATTTTAACTGTTTTGGTTTACTGATCATTCTTGTGTAAATGCATAACTGATAAGTAATGCCTAATTTCAATAGTCAAGAAATTGTATTGATGATTAATTTTCATTTGGCAGATTATTTTCCGTGATTTCAAAACTTCCAATATTCTCTTGGATAAGGATTGGAATGCAAAATTATCTGATTTTGGTTTGGCTAGACAAGGACCGACGGAAGGAATAAGTCATGTTACAACAGCTGTAAGTGATGTTCAAAACTTTCTTGCAACTTATGGTATAGCTATATCTCTCCGGTATTCAAGTGCATCATTATTACTTCCTAACAGCATTTACAATAAAAAATAGAAAAGATTAAGTTAATTACTAAAAGATCTAGAAAATAGTAGTTTCATCCTACTGCTGTTAGAAGTACATTTCACAACATAATTTTAAAACTTGGTTTGTACTGCTAAATACGAGATATATATTGGTCCAAAAAGTATATTGTGTCGGTATGATGGTACATTATATTTATCAGTCTGAGATTAGATTGTTACACTGATGTAGACCAAGATTTTCATGCATCTATTTGTACTGACTCCAAATCTTCCACTTTGGAGAGCATTCTTGACCCCTTTTGTTACACTTGCACAATGATAGAAAGTTCAATCGATGTAAAAATCAGCCTTAAAAGGGAATATGGATGGAGGAAAGAATGGACTATTGCTTGAACTCCAGTTATAAGAAATTGAACCAGATTCTTATCTAACCGAATAAATTTCCATTGTCTTATATAATTAACTAAATACTTTCCAAAACTGTTCTTTGATACCATAATGGCATTTAAACAGGTTGTAGGAACTTTAGGTTATGCAGCTCCTGAATACATACAGAGTGGGCGCCTGACCTCAAAGAGTGATGTATGGAGCTATGGAGTTGTCCTATATGAACTTATCACTGGCCGCCGACCAATCGATAGAAACCGACCAAAAGGGGAACAAAAGCTCTTAGAATGGGTGAAACCTTATATAACTGATGCCAAGAAGCTCCGTTTGATCATGGATCCAAAGCTACAAGGTGAATTCTCTTTAAAATCTGCAACAAAACTTGTTTCTGTGGCAAATAGATGCCTAGTACGGCTGCCAAGGTCTAGACTCAAGATGAGTGAGGTGGTGGAGTTAGTGCAGCAGATTGTTGAAAATGCAGAAACCGGAGCACCACAAGCCCCTTTAAAGAGCTTTTCAGATGAAGCAAACCCGGGAACATCGGAAAAGAAATCCCTAAAGAGAGCCATTGGTGACTGGAAAATGGGCGAAAGTGTTCGAGGACTGTGGGAAGCATGGAAACCAAAGCTTGTAAAGACTTGTTGAATATAATAATAACAACAATGTTGAATTTACAATAGGATTTGGAAGTTACACAATAATATTAATTTCTCGTAGTTGGAAAAGGGGGTTAGAATTAAGTGCCAGAGTTTGTTGGATGCCAAAATGTTCATCCTTACCAATATATATTTTGTTCTTTTTTTCCCCAATTAAAGTTGAAATCCTAGTCAGAATGTTGAGCTGTATAACTCATGTTGTAAAATTTTGACTCTGACTAAATAAGCTATGTTCAGATAGCGACTCTCCTCACGTTGGCGTCTAGTTTGATCACATTATTGCTACATTTTTCTAAAGAATTGCTTGATCTTCATCACTGAATATCTGCTGCTAGTCTTAGATAATAGTTGAAAGCCTGATTGTGATTGGGGCCTCATCAACATAAATATGGACTTGCGTTGCTGGTGGAGATGGAACTCCTTTAAATGGAACTAGGTAGTCACCAACCCGCCCGAGACCTGAAAGATGAGAAAATTAATGGATATACAGAGAGACAGATTATTTAGTCATTCAACGCCAATGGAAAAGGGTAGGATTTTTACAGTAAGTAAACAAGCTCTTTAGATTCTAGATGATGATCCTATACCACTCCCTAAGTCCTACTAGGCAGACTAATAAACAAGTTTACTATCTTTCAAGCAGATTGATTTATTTTGATTTGTTTTGGAGAGACCTTGAATTGCTTTGATTTGGTGTTCAAGCATAGATTGATTTATTTAGGAGTTTACTATCTTTCAAGCATAGATTAATTTATTTTAGAGTTATTTTCCTTCAAACAAAGATTATTTCAGAGTTTACTCTCATTCAAACATAAATTGATTTATTTAGGCTCCTTAAAGCATAAATTGATTTATTTCCAAATCTATTCTCAATCATAAAGAAAAAATATATTAAAAAAATAATTAGCTTATTTATTATTTGTGTCATACCCCTTCTTCTCCTTTTATAAGGATTTAACATGAATTTTTAAATGATTATTATTAATAATATTATTATTGTTATTATTGTTTCTGCTACTTGTTTGAGTATAAGGTCATCAACATATTGTAATAAAAAGTCATATCAACTCTATATTATACCTTTTTAAGTCCTAATAATATTTGATGATTCGCCCTCATCACAATTTATAATATAGTTCTTCATCCTAAGGCAAGAGCTTGGATCAACTTAGGAATTCTGTGGTTATCATCTCCCATCTATATTGGGTGCAATTGAGAGGGGCCGGTAGATATCAAGACAACTAAAGTCAAACTTTCTATCCTTAACTAATAAATGTTCCCTAGAATATATTGATTCATTTGGGTTTGACATCTTCCTAGCTCTATCTTCCTCTGAGATTTCTTATTTCTTCACTTAAAGATCATCTAAATAGAGATGTATTGGTCAATCTTCTCCTATAATTTCTCACTAGGTAATAGGAAGAACTTGGTTAGCTTCAAGCCTTGTATAAAATTATAGATGAGGAGAGAGACATGTAAGTCAGACAAGTTTTGCAACCCCCACTCCCTCCTTAAGTACTTGCTCACATATTAGGGGTAAGGCCTCACTCTTTTCTTGATTGGTGAGTAACTAACCAAGATATTCTTTTAGAATATCTATTTCCAGTGAATCATCTCAAAGATGTATAATGGATCCATCGTTAAGTTAAATAAATTATCTCTAGATTTTGCCTCCAACCCACATGATGGCACTAGTGAAGGAGGCTGGGACACTGGCGATGGAGGGGCCAGGGAGGGAGATGAGAGGCAAGCGGCTGGATGGGAGAGGGAGGTTAGGACGCTGGCAAGGGAGAGGGTCGGGCAAGAGAATACAGAGATGGGCGAAGTAAGCGGTGAGCTAGCGGCACATGGTTAAACTTGTTTTTTGGCGCGTTTTCTAAACGGAGGGGGTCGGTTAATTTCATCTGAGCGGACACCTTTGAATGCTTGACACGTGGTAGAAAATATATCCAACGGCAGCAAAAAGCTGAGGAGCTTGCTCGAACGATTAGAGAAGGGAAGCTGAGGAGCCTCTCCTCGCCCGCCCCCACTTTCGTCGCCCGGAGAAGGGACGCCTCCTCAGCTTCCCTTCAGCTACCCCGATCGCCTTCCCCAACCCCGGGTGCCTCTCCTCGCCCGCCCCCACTTCCGTCGCAAAGTACCGATCCAGCTCCACCACCATGCCTGCCGCTAGCATCTCCTCCACCCGATGGTCGAGCTGCTCCGCCAGCATGGCCGCCTCCACATCCACCCAAAGGAAGCAGCAGGGGTACGGCAGCACCGCCTCCTCCTCTCTCCTTGCCCTCCGCCACCACCCCGCCTCGAACAGGTCCCAGCATCCGCCGACGCCAACCCTTGCAGGTCACCTCGTCCCTCACTTTGTTGTCGTGTTCACCGAGAGGAGGAGAGGGTAGTTGGGGAGATCTCGCCCAGAAGTCCGCCATCGTCTGTGATGACGGCGAAGCTCGCGGAAGCGGACGTCGCCGGAGCTAAAAAGTTGCTCGAACAATTAGAGAAGGGAAGCTGAGGCGCTTGCTCGCAAGAAAATAGAGTGCGCTCGTCTGGGCCGTTGGATTTTTTTCTTAGTCACATGTCGTACACCATCCCTACCCGTTCGTATGTAATTAACGGACTCCTCCGCTTAGAAAACGTGCCCTTTTGTTTTATGTTTTCTTTTCAAATTGGGTGGAACAAAAATTAAGGAAAAAATGTATTTTTTGTGTGTGTGCTTCCTTCGAAGTAATTCATAGCGGAAAGAAAAAAAAAAAACTAGTTTGTCTTGTTTCTTTGAAAAGATAGAAATGAAGTCGAACACCGTTGTCTTCACCCACGGCGCGTAGGTGAAATCCTTAGAATTTAAACTTATAACTCCTTATCATCAATAAGAGGTAAGACCAACATACTAAGAAATGAAGTTAGCATGCTTGATATCCTTGGGAAGAATAGGGTCAATTCTCCGTGTTTAAGAGAATATAACAATTGTATAAGTCAAATCCTTGGAATTTGAACTTGTAACTCCAATTTGATGAGGTAGATTTTAGTCATTTTAATCACTTGATAATCAAAGACAACTAACTTCTAATTTGGTCACGATACATTCTATGGTCTTCATCCACACGCCACCATCTTCACCTACGCACTGTGGGTGAAGACGACAACATTCCACTTTATTTCTATCTTTTCAAAAAAATAATAATAATATTTTTTTTCTTTTTTCCACTGTGGATTCCTGCCAAAGAAAATTTTTTTTCCTTTTATTTTCTTCCTTTCACCCTTTTTTTTCCTCCAAAAAAATACAACATTAGAGTTTCACTCTCAACAAATCTCATGACTATACAACATTAGACTTTCACTCTCAACAAATTTCATGAACCTTCTAGAACCAAACTATGGTAAACCTATTTTAAGGAATCTACCCTAAGTGAGTTTAAGGGAATTGAATTACAATGCTCCCATGTGAGTTACCTTTACAACTACTAACCTAGTTGTGTATAGAGTTGTTATTATGGATTGGCACAAGTTGGATTCTTTGCTTGAGATAGGTTAATAGGGCATAGAGATCTTTAGAGGAAACTGTGACATAGCATAATACTAAGTTAAACTTATTGGAGCTTTAGTTGATAAGCATCAATAGGAGGTAAGACCAACATACTTAGAAATGAAGTTAGGATATGCTTGATATCCTTGGGAAAGAACAGGGTCAACTCTCCATGTTTGAGAGATTATAATAATTGTATAAGTCAAATCCTTAGAATTTAAACTTGTAACTCCTTATCATCAATAGGAGGTAAGACAACATACTAAGAAATGAAGTTAGCATGCTTGATATTCTTGGGAAGAATAGGGTCAATTCTCCATGTTTGAGAGAATATAACAATTGTATAAGTCAAATCCTTGGAATTTGAACTTGTAGCTCCAATTTGATGAGGTAGATTTTAGTCATTTTAATCACTTGATAATCAAAGACAACTAACTTCTAAACATTCTATGACCTCTACAAGTCTTAATTTTGTGTTAGACATGATTGTATGCTCCAATTTGGTCATGATACATTCTATGACCTCTACAAGTCTGCTCTTAAAAACAGCTGAGTTAAATGAGGATCCCGTAAGATTCTTTTCGTGAATCCTAAAGTAATGCTCCAACATGAATCCTTAGGGCCTCTCTAGAATAACAAAGGACCTCCCTGGTAGAACAGAAGATCTCCCTCAAATAATGTAAGACCTATGTTTTTTAAGTGAGTTCTATGTAATTTAAAGGAGTCCCTCAAATACCAAAGGGGTCCTACATTATTCTAGAGAGTTCTATGTAATTTAATGTAGGTCCTATATTATTCAGAGGTATTACATTATTTTGAGAGAGGTTCTATTTATTTGTTGCTTGTTGCTTTAAGATATCAATGCAGTTGTACCTTGCCCATCCCCGCACTTAAAAAACACACCTAGACATGACTCTAGTTGATTAGTAGTAGAAGAGAGCACCTTGGAGGCAGAGTATAGACAATTTTTCATATTTCAGGGAATAGAGCGATTGTCAGTCAAATCCTTGGAAATCAAACTTGTAGCTCCAATTTGATTAGGTATTTTTGGCCACTTAAAACACTTGATGCTGAAGCCAACCTAGGTCTAATTTGGTCACGATGGATTCTATGACTATGGTATTTATATCTAGCTCAATTGATTAACTATAACACTCTATTTTGGCAAGTTGGCGGGTGGCTAATTCGGGGAGCTGGCAAGTCGACAGGTGGGCGAGTGGGTTGCATCTTTCTCGTCTCTGGTCATCGCACGCACGTTGGGGGCGGCGGCCTCTATAACATCTCCGATCACTCTGAGGCCAGCGGCAGCACATAGCATTAGAGAGGTGGTGTGAGCAGCCGAGCGAGGGCGGGCAACATGAGGGGTTGGCAAGGCGTGAGTTTTTTTTTTCTGCTGTGTTTCACCCAAATTGGGCGGAAGACATTTGGAAGGAAAAGTCAATTTTTTTTTCTTCCTTTCTTATTTTTTACGGTCTAAGAAAATGAAAAAAAAAAAAAAGTCTTTCCACCGTCCCTGGAAACATGTGTAAAAGAGTACACCTGGGAGGGTTTGAGGCCTCTTGATTTGATTATGAAGTTTGCCAAAAAATCATAGGGTTGAACAAAATTAAATGGAACCTCTTTAGTGCTAGATAGAATTCACATTTTCATCCTTTGCAATCAAAAAATCATGATATGTCCATCACTTAAACTACTTCTTGCTTTTTGATGATGATCTACGTTATGAAATGGAGTAAAAACAAATCAAGTGTTAGAACACCCAAGAACAATTTATTACTTCCAAAAATACGGTCTCTTGTTCATCAACAATATTACAAAGGAAAAAAGTAGTATCCCCTCTCCAGCCATGTTGGACCATCTAATCCCCGGAGAGGAGGCAGACATCTACATCTAAGTGGGAAAATTTTACTTTTAAAGAACTCAACTACTTTCCATATTCATGTAGCACATTCACCCCTTACAAAATAGATAAGGAGCTAAAGATTAAAGAGCTTAATTATGCCCCAAGATGAAGTGGTTCTATGTGGTTCATGAACCAAGCTTTGTTGAAAAACGTAGCATTACATGACCACATCTGCACAAAGAGAGATTTGTTTGAAATGAGATTTCACTAGCAATAACAAAGTCTAGCAAAGCAGACAAATCTCATTGACCTCGAAGAGTTTCCAACTGGCCTTATAATTAAAGTTATTGCAAGCCATACAACCCACACCAAGGAAATGATGCGAAATATACTGAAAGTCAGTCAATCACATTGTTGACCAACTCAAATCTTCCACCTGGAGGAATCCTATTTTCCAATTTGCAAGCCTACGCTTTATCTTATTCAGGCGCAATGGCCGCTGAGTGAGAACAAGATATTACTCACAAAGGAGTCTCAACATCATATCAAAGAATTTTTGCACATTGTCTCACATCTAAAGTTGTTGATAGAGCACAGATAATTTGCATCCGCATAAGTCTCAATTGAAGGCTCAACATATCTACCACTTGAAATCTTCCTAACGTCAAACGGAAATCCACTATTTTAACTATAAACTGCAAAACAGAGGATTCTGCGGAACGAAGGAAATTCTTTGTGGTAATTGACTGAAGGCCAACAATAAAATTATTTCATAATAATTTCCAGAAAACTGCTACTTTGATATCATTAATATCATTTAATGATATCAAAGCCATAAAGTTCTCAACCAAAGTTGTGATCTACAGAACAGTCTAAATTATTAACAAGAAATATCCACTACATCGATCTAACCATCTAAACATAGACGATAAATTACGGGGGGCAATCAAACGGCGAGCCCTTTGGCTTGTGCCGTGGCAGTAGACTTTTTCTTGGGCTTCTCCACCACAATTGCTTGTGTTGTGAGGACCATTCCTGCTACCGATGCAGCATTCTGAAGTGCACACCTAGTAACCTTTGCAGGGTCAATAACTCCAGCTTCCACCAAATTCTCGTATTGGTCTGCCATTGCATTGTAACCGATCTCCCAGTCACTATCCCTGATCTTCTCCACCACAACTTCTCCCTCAACTCCGGCATTTCGAGCTATCAAAGCTGCAGGTGCGACCAAGGCCTACTTGTTCCAAGTTCAAGGAATAAGATTTCATCAGCAAATATTTAAGGAAATGAATGCTCATTTTAATCCTAGATATACAACTGCTAACGTAAAAGAGCAGACGAAATTAGGAGTAATATCAGAAACTAGAATCCAACAGAGAGAATGCTTTAGTCATGGAACCAAGACACTGAAATTGACACCAGAACACAGTGAGCTGGCTATCTGTGGATCGCAACAATATCTTAATCTTTCATACTAATGGGTGTCAAAATTGAAACAAATACTAAAAGATGACAATCATATTTGGGAAGCATTGATAGAGGAAAATGGTGGATAATAGATATATTCTGGTAGATAGATATCCAAAAATTATCTAGGGCACAAGATAAATCAGATTAACAGATATGAATGCTCAGTTGCACCCTAATCTAATAAAAGGGGCAATATACGTGAATTTGTTGGAATTACAGGGGAGAAGCACCTCGTTTTCATTCAGTGGTTCAAGGGGTCAACGGATTCAACTTGAGTTGCATATCTATTCAATTGAGACGTAAAGCCAAATGAAAATATATGGGAATCTGAATCATATTGTAAGGGTGATTCTAATGTAACGGGATATTATGCAAATGTTTCAAAAGAATGCTTTATCCAGTAAAAAAAATAAAGTTCTTTCCCAGCCAACTATTCAATTGTATCACAACACAAATTAAATACGAGGATGGTTGTAAAGTAGGAGAGTAAAAAAAATTAACAAAATCATCAAAGTGCTCCGTTATGTAACCTGTACAATTACTTGACTATTATACATGGATATTACAGTAATAGTCTCAAAATACTGAACTAATATCCCATCACTTTAATAGAGAAGTAACCCTTCAAAAACTTAATACTCAAGAGAAATTGAAATTTTCTTGAACAAAATAGTCGCGTCATCTTCTAACTAATATTCCTATTTATATGGCAGATCCTTCAAATAAACTCATTAGGGAAGTAACTGCAGTGTGTAAACTGGGACAGCTATTCAAATCTGAAGGATAGACTTAATGACAGCCTTAAGTATGAATTGGTCATAGAACATCTCACCTTCTGTACAATGTCAGCACCAAGACGCTCATCATGGTCTTCCAGCTTGTCCTTGATGGAAGGAACACTAGTAGAGAGGTGAACATAGGCAGCGCCACCACCTGGTACAATACCTTCCTCTATAGCTGCAAAAGTGGCATTCTTAGCATCTTCTATCCTAAGTTTGCGGTCCTCAAGCTCAGTCTCTGTTGCAGCACCTACTTTTATAACCGCAACTCCTCCGGATAACTTTGCAATTCTTTCAGCTATCTTCTCAGAATCATAAACAGAATCTGTCTCAGCAAGCTCCTTTTTCAACTGAGCAATTCTTGCCTGGATTGCATCTTTAGTTGCAGCATCAGAAATTATTGTTGCAGAGTTCTGAGAAATAGTTACTTTCCTAGCTGTGCCAAGCTGCTCAACAGATACATCCTCTATTGATAAGCCAAGATCTTTGGCTTGGAATTCAGCTCCTACACAAGCAATTAAGAGCCTTCAGATAGTGGCAAGCCACGGAAAATGCTGCGTTGAACAATTTTTCTTCAATTTGTAACCAAATTAATGAAAAAGAGATAGAATTATTATTCAGACACATTTTGTGTGCAAATAATTCCTTATAAGCAGGAGCGAAGATTCAAACACATCAGGCAAGCCAATGAATCCACTACCACTGGCTGCAAAAAAGAACATAGGCTTTATACCATATTTTTGGAGGTAGACAAAGTTTTGAAGGATACAAGTCCTGTTATTTGCTCCTCATAGAAAGGCCCATCGAAAACTTGCAAGAAAAAGGAACACAGTGATGAATCATCATGAGGTCTCCTTAACTACAGAAAAAAATTTCAATACATTTTATGCGCAAATAATTCCTTATAAGCAGGAGCGAAGGTTCAAACACGTTAACACATCAGGCAAGCCAGTGAGTCCACTACCACTGGCAAGCAAGAGAAAACAAAAAGGTAAACGAAGTTTTTAAGGATATAAGTCCTGTTATTTGCACCTAATGGAAAGGAATCCCACAGAAAACTTGCAACAAAAAGAAACACTGACGAATCTCATGAGAGCTCGTTAACTACAGAAAAAAATTCATCCCCCTCTTTTAAACTTTAAATTGTCAAGAATACAACTCATAACTCAATATATCTCATTGCATAAAGGTTGTCAAACGTGTTTTCCTAGCTAGGAACAATAATAGAGGGTGCATGGACTCGAATCTTAAGACCAAAACATAGAATTGTAAGATCCTATTATTTATTTATAAAAATAACAGAGAATATTTTAAAAGCACAAGCATCCAAATTAATATATTACAACCAAATAAAAATAATAGGTCATATCACATCCAAATGCAACAAATAGTACAATTATAGTAAGTTTACTAATTGTTATTACTAAAATACCATGTAGACCAAATATTAGCAAACAAGGATTGTTGATAATATATATGAAACAAGTCAAGCAAAAGAATTTTTTTTTTTTTTTTTAAAAAAAGGTAGAATCATTCACTAGGATGGAAGATTCTTCAAATATTGGAAAACTCAGATGTTTCTTTCGCGTAAGAATAGAAAAAGAGACCAAAGAGACCAATGACAATGCTAATGTGGAGCAAGTGTAGAGTGGAAGGGCAAAAGGTGCGCAAGGAGAAACAAGAATGTACAAACCACGATGAATGCCAATGAGCAATGTTGTGAGTGATACATATATGGTTTTTTATTCCTGCTAAAATCCTAAATCAGTAAATGATTAGTGACTAATAAACTTTGCTTAAGTCACATAAAGTCAACTGATCCTACTCAGTTAGACTCGCGAGTTTAGCTAAGTTTACCCAAAAGCAATCTCAGATCCAAGTCAACTCACTGAGACTAATTTAAATCTTAAAATCGTCAGAACATGTAAGTTAACTCCCCAGTGTGAAAACCATGCACTGAATTGCCACATAAAACTGGAAGGAAAATTTTCTCATTTTAAATTTCTTTTGCAGTGAGCCTGTTAGTATCTTTCATTCTAGTGACGAATTTACAAATTTTCCTGAAAACTGAAATTAGTAATTGAAATTTAGTACCTCACGTCCTATTCTTAGTAATAAGTCTTCCAATATTTTCATTTTACTCAATTTAATGAAGAACTTTTTTAGAAGAAAAGCAGGAACTTAAGTTTAGTATGTGTACCATGTGGCATCAAGGTTTTACATACCAACTCGTACAAGGCTCTACAGAACAATTCTTAATCCTGTGTGGCATGCAATGGAATAACCAGTATGAACATCGAATCCTCCACCACATTGGTGTTTGGGGGCTTAGAGACAATAACATCAGCATCTCCAATGAACGATGATGCTTGAGAAGCTTTATCAGCGTGAGAGTAGGGATGCCAGTTCAACACAAAGTGATGGCTTCATGTTCATGACTATACACCAACTCAGATTATTCAACGCCTGATTGTGATACATACTGGAAGTTTCAAGAAAGATAGTTATTTCTGACATTGAATCAAGAGAAGAAGCCAGAGAATATGATGGAGTCACAGATGCATGGGGGTGTGACCAAACACTTTTAGAAGACACTTGGAAAGACTCCACAGGGTCTGAGAAAGCTCCATAGAAAATTTCAGTCAAACGGATCCCTGCACTAGTTTTCACACCCAGGCCGTGAAGGAGGTCACGGCCGTGAATGACTCGGCCCCATCAGGCACGCCCGTGCCTCCACTCACAGCCCCAGCTGTGAAGCGCTGGGCGCGAAACCAGGCGCCAGACGCAGAAGCCATCACGGCCGTGATAGGCACAAACACGGCCGAGACAGTCCCTGCCCCACGTGAACAAAAGCACAGCCGTGAAGCCCTTCACGGCTTCCGAAGCTCCGCCCATGACCGCATCGTCGAAATCAGCGCAGTCCATCACGCCCGTGATCGGACGCACGGCCAGGCCGTGATCAACCAGACGAAAATCACCACTCCAGCGCACGCCCGTGATCCACCCGTGAAGATCTTGGAGGAATTGGCAACTGCCGATCACGCCCGTGACAAGATGCACGGCCTGGCCTTGACAGCTTCGACACACTCCCCAGATCCCATTCACGCCCATGATAAGATGCACGGCCAGGCCGTGAAGGACTCAAAAGCACATATGGGTCTAGTTCTCCATGTGGTTCAACGCTCGCAATGGTCCTCCCATCCTCCAGACCATTTTGTGGGGTATTGTGAGCCCATCCTCTGCCTCAACGGAGTCCATCCACCCCATCAACATGTCAACCCTCCCTCGAGGACCACCACAAGATCAACCAATGGAATGTTACCACAATCGGGTCCTCAACACCGCCCAGGAGACGGCTAATACCATGCAGAAGCAGCCCACGATCAGCAAGTTATGTTGCTTCATGGTGGCCTACTCCGAGATGGTTTAGCATGCCTCGACAGCCTGGACAACGGCCCAAAGCTCAGCCCATGAGCCAGCCTTCCCCCCCCCCCCCCCCCCCCCCCCCGCGGGAAGATTCCGCTGTCATAGTTGGTATCCTTGCTTTTAGTTTGTTAGAGGGCATCTTGACCCCTTTTAGGGAGTTAGAGAGTGGTTGGCTTATCCAACAACCCCCATGTGATTGTCATGTGTCTCCCCCTCCCTCTTGATCTATAAAAGAGGGCTGAGGGCTAGTTCATCTTTAGTTTTGTTGTAGTAGTCGCCTTCTCCCACATGAAGGCCTAGGCCAGTAAGCTCCGAGAGACTCGGCTAAGAGTTTCTCTCGCATCTTATAATCTCATTTTCATTCAATCAAAGGCGCCAACGCGATACCAACTCGCACTGGGCTCCTCTTCCTTTTACTCATTGTGCCTCAAGCTTTGAGGACTCCATTTTTGACCCGGCCGCCTATCCAGGTTCGGAGGATGTTCGGTGTAAAACTATGTTACCCGACCCTGACAATGTGTGTTTTTGTCATGACCATGGGTATTTGGGTAGATCCTTGTAAAAATAGGGTTTGGCACTTGTGTGCCATGTGTTTTGGTCATCAGGGGTAGCGATGCACTCGGGGGACTGTCCTGGGGCATGTACACGCGCGTGGGGATTATGTTTTCACAAGTACTCCAGGATGGGGGACTCAAATGTGTAAAATTAGCCTACCCAACACTTGTGAAGCCTTCTACTCACACCCCTTAGTTTGTGTGCTTGGGTTAATATTGAGAGGGGTGGTGGTGCTTGGTTAAATGCAGTCTTGTGATCCCATGCAAGTATAAAATTGCAAGGTTTCATACACCTGCTGTCACACCCCAATTTTTCGCTGTGTAAATTGAGGGTGATGGCACAACTTACACAATGTGTAACTCTGGTATCACGAGTTACATAATGCGCAACCCGTCAGCCAACGCTCAATGCACACGCGCTATGCGGAAGTCCCAAGGTATCACAATACCCTGCGCCAAACGTAGTGTCTGCGCCCTCAACCAAAATGCACGATCCCCAAATGGGATAACCTCGCGCTCTGATCAACTGTCCCTGTGCTCTCTGTGGATCACTGTGCTCCCGGGCTGAGCTCTGAAGGAACTGAGCTCCGATGGCTGATCTCAGGTGATCTGATACCAATTGTCACGCCCCAATTTCTGTGCTAAATTTTTGCCTTAGAATCTAGGGCGTGATGGCGCAATCACACACCCTCCGTGTGGATTGCCAGCCAACACTCAATCTGCGGAAGCTATCCAAGATCGTCTCCCAAGCAAGATCAGACTCCTCTGGATCCTCTGCGCTCTCAGGGCTGAGCTCTGATGGAACTGAGCTCCAAGGCTGTGCTGATGGAACTGAGTCCTAGCCTTCTCCTAGCCCTAGACCTAGGTCAATAAGGGGCGGGTGGCAAGCACATGTTGCTTCTCAACCCCATATGCACCCTTACCAACAATCTTAAACCTAAGCGCCCTGCAAATGACAATTCACACAATCGCTGGCAGTTCACAGAATACGGGCACTAGACATATGCCCAAACCCTAATACAAGTATCGACAACTACACAGCGATAATCACACCGATCGATAAAAGCAAACCCTATCAACTACTCAAGATAGCACAAAGTTCATACAAGGGTTCTACACAAGTTCTTACACAATACTAGTGCAATGTAAATAACACAAGGTAAGTGTAGGGATATACCACTCCTACGCAATGCAATGTGAGGGTGGAAATCGGCCTCCTCTCCTCCAAGGTGGCCGGTCCTCTCCTCCAAGCTCCAAGAACACTCCTCAAGTGCAAGCACTTGAGGCACCACCCTAGAGTCGCCCCTCTAGGTGGTTTATGCTCCAATTGCTCCAATGGACACCTTCAGCCCCCTTAGTGGACAGCAAATATCCACTCTCAATGAAGATGGTGGATGATGATCAACTCAGCCCCTTCTTCCCCACATCAGCCCCCTTTCCTCCAAAGGGGCAATGTGTCAAACACAAGGTGTGCACTCTCGCCCCCAAGCTCAAGAACAAGGACAATGTGGCTGAATGCTTCAGCCCCTCCAATGCAGTCCCCACAATGTGGCTGAATGCTTCAGCCCCTACAATGCAGTCCCCTTCCTCCAAGGGAACCAAAGCCGAGAGTCCCTCCAAATGTGCAGCTTTCGTCCAAGGGTAGTGGATGATGAACCGAGAGCTCCCTCAAGCTCTCTCCAAGGTCAGCGAGCTCCCCTTCCTCAAGAAGCAACAAGGGCGAGAGTTCCCTCAAGCTCTCCCCTACAATGGTGGCCGGTTGAGAGTCCTCCCTCAAACAACTCGCCACCAAGCTGAACCAAGTGGAAATGGAGTGGAAGATGGTGATGAAGCTTCCCCCAAGCTCTCACCAAGCTCCTCCAACCGCCCAAGGAAGAAGATGGACGAAATCCCCTTTCTCCAAATCGTCTTCCTCCTTGCAAGTCTCGGTCCCCCTTTTTCCAATCCGATTTCTTTTCCTAATGAGATCCCCAATTCGTCTTGCCTTTTGACAAATTTGCCCTTTTGCATTTTTAAGTCTTTAAGTGGAAAGCGCTCCATCTTCTTTCAGCTAATGACCCATGCTTGGGTTGGTTACCTCATGAAACATAAGGCTTTGCTCTCTCCTAGGTCTTGGGTTCAAGTCTTGTCAATGACATATTTTTTTGCTAGGCTTGTACACCTCCATACAAGCTCAAATTTTGCACTAAGGTTCATGTAGTCCCCCTACATTGACCCAAACCTTTTGCATGTGTAAACTCCATCAATTTTACCCCCTTCATCCCTACTCATAACCTCTATGAGTCCATGGGAAAGGCGGGGTATAACCCCAGGATACCCAGGGTCTCACAATTCTCCCCCAACTGAATTGGCGCTCGCCCTCGAGGCCAACAGCTGGTCATATCCCCTGGCTAACTCCTCAAACTGGGTGATGTCCTCCATCTTCTCCCAGGTTGCATCCTCTTCTAGTTCATTCTCCCACTGAACTAAAAATTCCATCTTTCGACCTCCAGGTGGTCCCGAACCATAGACTCTATGGTCTAAAAATTTTACGGGCTTCTTAGCAAACTCAACTCTGCCCCTCGCAGGTTGTCTTCTCACCTGTCCCCGGTCTGGATGCCTATCATCAGTATGATATTTCTTCAATAGGCTGACATGAAAAGTAGGGTAAAACTGAAGCCATCGTGGTAAGTCCAACTTGTATGCTACTGGGCCTACCCTTTTGATAATCCTGAAAGGACCCTCATATCTCCTAATCAGGCCTCTGTGATATCTCCTTGCCTCAGTCTTCCTCCACATCTGAGGTGTGAGTTTCAGAAGGACCAACTCTCCAACTGTAAACTCAACATGTCGCCTATCCCTATCAGCATAGAGCTTCATTCTGTTCCTGGCCTCATTCAGGCTGTCACGAGCTTCATCCCACAGCTCGGACCTATCCTCTACAAAGTCAACTGCCGCCTGACATTCTCCCCCTGCGCCCCTGTTCAGTGTATCCATGGGTGTCAAAGGTTGCCACCCTAACACATGCTCGAATGGGCTCTTCTCAGTAGCAGACGATGTCTGGATATTATATGCAAACTGAGCAGTGTCTAATAAGTTCAACCAGTTCTTCTGTATAGAAGAAACAAAGTGTCTCAAATACTCCTCCAGTAATGCATTAATTCTTTCAGTTTGACCATCAGTCTGGGGATGGTATGCTGTTGACATCTTCAAATCTGTACCCAATCTTTTGAATAAGGAAGTCCAGAATCTCCATGTGAATCTAGGATCCCTATCACTGATAATCTCCTTGGGTAACCCAAAATGTTTTACCACATTTGTCAAAAACAGGTTAGCAGTAACCTCAGCTGTGCAAACCTCGGGTGCAGCAGCAAATACAGCATACTTGCTACATCTGTCCACTACCACAAAGACAGATGCCATCCCTTCTACTTTGGGGAAGTGGGTGATGAAATCCATAGATATAGATGTGAAAGGTCTATCAGGAATAGGTAATGGTTGCAAAAGCCCTGCTTCTTTCCTCCTTTCTACCTTGTCCTGCTGACACACATGACAAGTCTTTGTGTAATGCTCACTATCCTCCTTCATCCCCGGCCAATACCACGCTCTGCTGATCAAGGCATACATTCTTTTGCCTCCTGGATGACCCGCCCACACGGTGTCATGGTATTCTCTCATCAAGCCGAACCTAATATTCCCTGAGGAAGGGACATATGGTCGGTCTCCTTTTGCCATGATCAGACCTTCACCACTAATGTAATATCTCCGGATGACCCCCATCCTAATCTGAGATAACAGCTTCTCATAGGTCTGATCCGCTAGTGCTGAATCTCTAATAAGTCCAATTATCTTACTCTGGGCATAGGACACTGCACAACAAAAAGTCACCACTGCAATCCGGCTGAGTGCATCAGGCACCTGATGAATGCGCCCTGGTTTGTGTTCCCACCCAAAATCAAACTCGGCTAGCTGCTCCTGCCACCTAGCCTGTCTCGCTGATAACTTCTTTTGGGTCTGGAAGAATGTATTGGCTACATTATCAGTTTTAACAGTGAACTTGCTCCCCAGCAAGTACACTCTCCAAGTTCTCAAGCAATGCACAACAGCAAGCATTTCCTTCTCGTGTGCAGAATAATTCATTTCAGCACTCTTCAGCTTCCTGCTCTCATAAGCAATAGGTCTACCCTCCTGGCCTAGGACTCCACCCAAAGCCCTATCCGATGCATCTGTATGTACCTCGAAGGGTAAAGTAAAATCAGGAAGTCTCAAAATCGGCTCTGAAGTAACCCTCTCCTTCAGATCATAAAATGCCCTCTGGTGTCTCTCCTCCCAACACCAGGAAACATCTTTCCTCAGCAGGTCGGTCAAAGGAGCAACAACCTTAGAGTAGTCCTTTATGAACCGCCTATAAAAATTAGCTAACCCTAGAAAAGATCTCAGGGTGCTAACAGAAGTAGGGACCGGCCAATCCACAATGGCCGCCACCTTCCTTTCATCCATTCGCACTTGCCCTCCTCCAACGATGTGTCCCAGAAATTCTACCTCCTTCTGGGCAAATTCACACTTCTCCAGTTTCAAATATAACTGGTTCTGCCTCAAGACTGACAACACCTGCCTCAGGTGCTCTATGTGCTCCTCCAGGCTATCAGAGTAAATCACAATATCATCCAAATACACCACTACAAACTTATCCAGAAAAGTATGTAGGATGTTGTTCATCAGATTGCAAAATGTAGCTGGAGCGTTGGTTAGCCCAAATGGCATAACCAAAAACTCATAAGACCCATATCTTGTCACACAAGTGGTCTTGGATTCATCTCCTTCTGCTATTCTGACCTGCCAATATCCGGAACGAAGGTCTAGTTTACTAAAGACCTTTGCATGAACCAAACGGTCTATCAAATCCTGGATCAAAGGTATAGGATAGGAGTTCTTAACAGTCACCTTGTTAAGAGCCCTATAGTCTACACACATCCTCATTGATCCATCCTTCTTCCTCTGGAAAAGTACAGGTGCTCCATAAGGTGCTTTTGAAGGTTGGATGTACCCAGACTCTAGCAACTCATCCAACTGTTTCCTGAATTCCTCTAACTCAGCAGGAGGCATCATGTAAGGTGCCTGGGCTGGTGGAACAGCCCCTGGAATCAACTCAATGGTATGGTCAATGTCACGCCTAGGTGGTAACACCTTCGGCATCTCTGGCGGTACTACATCCTGGTACTCCTGTAACAAACCCCCTATAGCTGCAGGTAACTGTCTGATACGATCATCCAAAGTCATCTCCGCCGCTCCCATAATGGTCTCAACCTCTCGGCTCCTACTAGAACTAGGAAGGCTGGCCGGACCTCCCCTGTGTCCTCTCGGCTGCTCAAGTGATGAAACTCTCTGAGGAAGATCCTCCACTACCCTAACATATGCTAGGTAAGTGGTCTCTCCACGTCGAAGACCTTTGGCTACAATAGATGCTGCCACCACCTCTTTGCCCTTGTTATTACTTTCAACCTTTGCCGCAGTGTGGCAAGGAAGAAAACAAGGTGATCGCTCGTCAACTATCTGCAATCCGTTCAAGTGAGGCATTGGGACTGCCTTCGCGCGCCGAAGCAATTCCATACCCACTATCACATCAAAATCATCTAGGGCTGTCACCATAGCATGTACACGCCCTGACCAAGAACCAAGTCTAACTGGCACGTCGTATGATACTCCGGATGCTTTCCTTGGGTCTGCATTCACAGTCTTGACATTATTGGTACACGGCATAGTCTTTAATCTCAATTTGTCCTTCACTCTATCTGACACAAACAGATGAGTGGCGCCCGTGTCTACCATAGCAGTAATCTGAACATCGTTGAGGCTTATATCAACATACATCAGGGGACTAGACCTCACACAAACATTTGCAATAACCATCGGGTTAACAGATACACCCGCACATCCAAGGTCGTCCTTGCCCTCCTGTGTACCTCCAAGTGCTAAGGAAGCAACCCCCTGCTTCCTAGGACAGTCTCTCATCATGTGAGGACCGTTGCAGATATAGCATCCTGGCCTAGCTCTGCTAGTACTAGCACCAGATGTTGAAGCTTTCCCCTGCTGTGGTTGGGGTCTATGTTGCACTGGCTGTGGCTTTCTCTGTTGAGCCTGTGGCTGATGTGCCACGCCCTTTCCTTTTTTCCAGTTGGGCACCCACTTCTTTGTCTGAGCCTGCCCTGTAGGCCTCCTAGGTGGTGAAGAAGTGGTCTTAGGTGCAGTAGTCCTGAATCCTCCCATATCTACTAATGCATCTGCTGCAGCTACAGCCTCTCTATATGTAGAGACTCCCTTCCTCTGGAGCTCTCTATATGCCCAATCTTGCAAGCCACCTATGAAATCATGAAATTTCTCCTCTTCATTCTTGTTTGGCACCTCTAGCAGTAGAGTGCCAAATTGCTTCACATATTCTCTGATGTTGCCAGTGTGCTTCAAGTACCTCAGTGCCATCCTCGCACTGTGTAAAGTATCTGCAGGCCTGAAATGTGCCCTCATTTCAGCCTTTAGAGCATCCCAATCTGGGATCTCTGGAGCGTCCCCCTCAGTCCGTGGGGCAATGTGGGTCCTCCACCACAACTTTGCGTCGCCTCTCAGATAGGCCGCGCAAACCTCTATACGCTCCGCCGCAGTGATACCTGCTGCTCTGAAGTAGTGTTCCATATCAAATAGGAAGTTCTCCACTTCCTTCGCTACCCGCGCCCCCGCAAAGGTAGTGGGCTCTGGAACATGGCGTCTGGTAGTCTGAACTGGTGCTGGCGCTGTGGGTGTAGGTGGGTGAGCCGTCACATGCGCCAGACCCAACTTCACCAAGTTCAGGTCTACCATGAGATTCTCCATCCCCTGAGACATCTCCGCCATCTGACTCTCGAAAGCCTGAGTCATCTCAGCAACATGAGCTTCAGTCTCCTGCTGGACATGATGGATAATGCCATGCAGTGCTGCTATACGCTCACCAAGAGGGTCTCTGCGCAACTCATCATCCTCTAATCCAATGGAGTGCTGTATCCTCTCTACAGCTGCCTCTAGGCTAGATAACCTCTCCTCGAGCTGTGCATGAGCCGTCATACTAGGAGTAACTGGTGCCATCTCTGAATCACGGTGTGAACTGTGGAACTGAAGGAAATACTGGGGATAGTCTCAGAATGGTCGGAACTGACCGATTAGCAAGTTACTGAGGAATTACGCCCCGGGCACTAGGCTCCGACGTACGCAACCCCCAAACAGTAACCGTACTAACGTCGATATCCCTGACTCACTCGTCCCAACTCAGAAAATCCCAGTAAACCTTGCTGATCTGTGCTGGAAGTGGCCTCTGATACCAGTTGTCACGCCCCAATTTCTGTGCTAAATTTTTGCCTTAGAATCTAGGGCGTGATGGCGCAATACACACCCTCCGTGTGGATTGCCAGCCAACACTCAATCTGCGGAAGCTATCCAAGATCGTCTCCCAAGCAAGATCAGACTCCTCTGGATCCTCTGCGCTCTCAGGGCTGAGCTCTGATGGAACTGAGCTCCAAGGCTGTGCTGATGGAACTGAGTCCTAGCCTTCTCCTAGCCCTAGACCTAGGTCAATAAGGGGCAGGTGGCAAGCACATGTTGCTTCTCAACCCCATATGCACCCTTACCAACAATCTTAAACCTAAGCGCCCTGCAAATGACAATTCACACAATCGCTGGCAGTTCACAGAATACGGGCACTAGACATATGCCCAAACCCTAATACAAGTATCGACAACTACACAGCGATAATCACACCGATCGATAAAAGCAAACCCTATCAACTACTCAAGATAGCACAAAGTTCATACAAGGGTTCTACACAAGTTCTTACACAATACTAGTGCAATGTAAATAACACAAGGTAAGTGTAGGGATATACCACTCCTACGCAATGCAATGTGAGGGTGGAAATCGGCCTCCTCTCCTCCAAGGTGGCCGGTCCTCTCCTCCAAGCTCCAAGAACACTCCTCAAGTGCAAGCACTTGAGGCACCACCCTAGAGTCGCCCCTCTAGGTGGTTTATGCTCCAATTGCTCCAATGGACACCTTCAGCCCCCTTAGTGGACAGCAAGTATCCACTCTCAATGAAGATGGTGGATGATGATCAACTCAGCCCCTTCTTCCCCACATCAGCCCCCTTTCCTCCAAAGGGGCAATGTGTCAAACACAAGGTGTGCACTCTCGCCCCCAAGCTCAAGAACAAGGACAATGTGGCTGAATGCTTCAGCCCCTCCAATGCAGTCCCCACAATGTGGCTGAATGCTTCAGCCCCTACAATGCAGTCCCCTTCCTCCAAGGGAACCAAAGCCGAGAGTCCCTCCAAATGTGCAGCTTTCGTCCAAGGGTAGTGGATGATGAACCGAGAGCTCCCTCAAGCTCTCTCCAAGGTCAGCGAGCTCCCCTTCCTCAAGAAGCAACAAGGGCGAGAGTTCCCTCAAGCTCTCCCCTACAATGGTGGCCGGTTGAGAGTCCTCCCTCAAACAACTCGCCACCAAGCTGAACCAAGTGGAAATGGAGTGGAAGATGGTGATGAAGCTTCCCCCAAGCTCTCACCAAGCTCCTCCAACCGCCCAAGGAAGAAGATGGACGAAATCCCCTTTCTCCAAATCGTCTTCCTCCTTGCAAGTCTCGGTTCCCCTTTTTCCAATCCGATTTCTTTTCCTAATGAGATCCCCAATTCGTCTTGCCTTTTGACAAATTTGCCCTTTTGCATTTTTAAGTCTTTAAGTGGAAAGCGCTCCATCTTCTTTCAGCTAATGACCCATGCTTGGGTTGGTTACCTCATAAAACATAAGGCTTTGCTCTCTCCTAGGTCTTGGGTTCAAGTCTTGTCAATGACATATTTTTTTGCTAGGCTTGTACACCTCCATACAAGCTCAAATTTTGCACTAAGGTTCATGTAGTCCCCCTACATTGACCCAAACCTTTTGCATGTGTAAACTCCATCAATTTTACCCCCTTCATCCCTACTCATAACCTCTATGAGTCCATGGGAAAGGCGGGGTATAACCCCAGGATACCCAGGGTCTCACACCAATGATATATCAATGTGAGGAAAACCCCTTCAACCCCAATGTGGGCTAAGGGATAAAAAACCTCACATAATCTACTACTTGAACTCAATTATCAACTACACAATGTTCATATAGAGTTCTTACAAGGTAATAATACAAGTAAAGTAGAATTATCAGCCCCAAGTGGACAGCAAGCTTCCTCCAAGTGCCGAACACCTCCAATGCCCTCAATGGGGAAGCCCTTGAGGTTAGGACCTAGGGTCGCCCCCCCAGGTGGTTTTGATGATGAAATCGTGTCCCTTGCCTCCAAGGAACACCTCCAACTCCAAGTGGGCAAAATGCAGCCGCCCCAAAGTGGATGAATGGAGAAGAGGGTGGCGCCACCAAAGATGGATGGCCGCCGGTAGCTCCTCTTCCCCCAAAGCCGCCCCTTCCTCCAAGAAGAAGCTAGGGCCGAGAGCTCCTCTCTCTCGCCCAAACAATGGTAGTGGCGTGAGCTCCTCTCACACTCGCCTCCAATGGAACCGGATGAGTGGAAGGGAAGTGGAGGATGGTGATGAAGCTCCCTCAAGCTCTCACCAATGTCTCCTCCAACAATCGGCCAACGAGAATGAAGGTGGATGAAGATGTCGCCCCCTTTCTCCAAAGTCGCCACTCCAATGTTCGGTTCCTCCAAATCGGCTTGAGATCCCCAAATGTGAGATCCCCAATTCGATTAAGTGCAGCCCCTCCATATGGCGAATGAAGTCTTCAATAGGATCGCACTTCCTTTCTTTTCAGCAATCACCCTGATGCTGGGTTGGTTCTCCCATACATCATAAGCTTTGGCATTCCTCTAGGTCATGGGTTCGAGACTCACCCATGCCCCATTTTTTTTTCTAATGCTTGTACCCTCCTGTACAAGATCTGAAGGTGTGCCAAGGGTCATGTAGCCCCCTACATGTGCCCATATATTTTTGCCAGCGCCAAGCTCCTCGCAAGGTACCTGCAAAACATCATAACACAATGATTAGTTATTTTGCCCCCTTCTGCTTCAGGCCTCACCAAGATAAGGGTCTCTCCCTGCTCACTGACCTCCAATGAGTACACAGAGGGGTCCGGGTGCGTACCCCACACACCTGGGTCGTCACACCTGCCTTCTCAACCAAGTCATAGGTCTAGGGTCTACTTAATATTTGCTTAATGTCCTGTATTATTATCTTGTATTGTTGTTTTTTATCAATATATAACGGCGGGGTGAGCATTTTACTCGCCGTCCTGTGCAAATCACTTGTGCCTTCGATTGTTGTGTTGCCCTCGAACTACTTTGTTGCCTCGGGTTTATAGTGACGCTTCCAGATTTAGTGCGTACGTGCACACGGGATTAAGGCTGAGACTACCTAAAGTAGTTTGCCGCACGGACATTAGGCATTAAGGAAACTGCGTCCATAACAAGTGGTATCAGAGCCCAACGATCCATAGATCAGGCTCTCAAGAATGTCTACTTACGAGGGAACCGATGTGGAAACACTTGTGGGTAATGCTCCCGAATTGGATAGGGAAGAAAGGCGAAGAAGGCACCGTGAACGCCAAGAAACGCGTTTCACTGATATTGAAGACCGACTAGACTTGATCGATGCCAAACATGCTAGCTTGGCAACAGAAATGGAGGGGCACGAAGATAATACTCGTGAGTCCGTCAAGTTTCTGAGGGCTCAGATAGCCGTCCTCACTATGGCAATACACACAGGAAGGGGAAATGTGCAACCCCAGCGTACACAAATGAGGGTCCCTGAACCCCAAAGTTATAATGGTACTCGAGACGCCAAAGAACTCGAGAACTTCTTGTTTGACATGGAACAATATTTCTTTGTCACATATCCCGACTCATTGGGAATCAAAGTGGCCACGGCAACATGGTACCTAACTGGTGACGCAAAGTTATGGTGACGCACCAGGGTGCAAGATGGCACTGACACCATGAAGAGTTGGGAGGAACTAAAATAGACACTAAAGACCCAGTTCCGTCCCGAGAACATGGGATTGATGGTCAGGAAAAAGCTGTCGAACCTCCGTCACACGGTTGACATCCGTGATTTTGTTAGGAAGTTCGCATCTACCTCCCTCGACAGCAAGATGGCAGATGAAGAAAAGTTATTTTTCTTCATGAATGGTTTGCAACCTTGGGCACAACAAGAGTTGCAAAGGAGGAATGTCCAAGATTTTGCATCCGCACAAGCTGCAGTGGAGCAACTGACAGACTTCAAGCTTGTGGAAAGGCGTCGTCCTTCACCACCGCAGCGATCCCATCAAGGGAATGAGAATAGACAAAGTGACAATCATAGGAGTCATCCACACCATAATGGGAATCAATATAGGAGGAGTCCACCGCACAGTCCGCGGGATAACAGAACCCAGCATCAGAACAAATCCTAGCGGCCCCACAACGGTGGCAACCAAAGAAGCCCACCGTACAACCGGTCATACATATGTTATCTATGTGGCAGCAACCACCACATACATGATTGCCAAGATGTTGAACGCAATGTTGGTTGAGAAGACTTCAACCAACAACAAGCGGAAAGGGAAAGCCCCGATGCCATCATCCAGCTCAAGTGACTCAGATGGCACCATTGTTATTTCGGGCAAGTCTTCCTCTTCAAAGACGCTGAGGATAGGCGCACTTAGGATGATCAACCCGAGCAATGCTCAAGTGGGAGAGCAACAACCTAAGAGACGACCAAGCCGACAGCATTGGCATCCCAAAAAGACATGGGATTGCTTTATATGTGGAGGAAAACACCAACCCTGGACTTGCCCCTAGAAGAAGATATTGCACGCCTTGGTAGCCGAGGAGGCCGCATCCATGAAGCCAACAAAAGAGAATGTCACATTCTCTCTAAGTTCCGATTGCGACACTGACGAAGGCAGGAGTATTCCTTCACCGCAGCCCAATGATCATGAAGCTTCTACCTCGAAGGCCAGCTACAAGGATGTTTTGTGTCGATGAGGGCATCGACCGTTCAAGTGGGGGAGAATGTCAGGGTTCAGAGGATGTTCGGTGTAAAACTATGTTATCCGACCCTGACAATGTGTGTTTTTGTCATGACCATGGGTATTTGGGTAGATCCTTGTAAAAATAGGGTTTGACACTTGTGTGCCATGTGTTTTGGTCATCAGGGGTAGCGATGCACTCGGGGGACTGTCCCGAGGCATGTACACGCGCGTGGGGGATCATGTTTTCACAAGTACTGCAGGATGAGGGGCTCAAATGTGTAAAATTAGCCTACCCAACCCTTGTGAAGCCTTCTACTCACACCCCTTAGTTTGTGTGCTTGGGTTAGTATTGAGAGGGGTGGTGGTGCTTGGTTAAATGCAGTCTTGTGATCCCATGCAAGTATAAAATTGCAAGGTTCCACCCACCTGCCCTCTTCACCAACTGAATACTCACATTTAGATTTGGCCTTTCCCTAATCCAGTAATCCGTAACCCTTATACCTTAATCTTTCATTCCGATTTTGCCATTCGCTTTGGCCTTCGTCCTAAGTCCCTAACGAAGAAAAAAAAATAAATTTATAAAATAAGGCTTATTCGGTTTTAATCGGGTTGAACCGACGGTTTCGGTTTGAGAGTAATTCGGTTCGGGTTCGGGTTGTTACCATCGAAATAAAATCGGTTCGGTTTATCCCTTAATCGGTTCAATTTGGTTCGGTCCAAACCGAATAGACAGCCCCAATCACCGCATCCAGGTATTCTCAAGCCCGGTAAACTGGCACCTCAATAGATACTTAAAGCTCCTCCATTGTTAACAAATGTTGTACCATAAAGATTTCATCCATATTAATAAGACTTCAAACTTGGCCTAAAGTTCATTTCCAAACATCTGTTCATATGTAAAACCATTACACCTACATTTCCCTTTATTCATAGTCATGCAAAGTCACACTGTCACTTACCATAAAATTGAATCAATCAAATATTGTCAGAAAATCAACAACCAAATTTCCCATGTGCAGCAAAGAAAATATGCAATACCTATTTAGATCATATCAGACAAATTCTGAAAATGTATACTGCGCAGATGATCTAAATAGTGGAAATTTCAATGCCTGGTTAGACTTATATTCAGTCAAATCTCGTTTCCAACTAATTGCAATTTTATAAAAACAGTATTTTGCCTGTTTAAGCTATTGTATGGTGTATGAGTGGATTTTATTATGATATGCATGAAGGTAACTTTAATGATTTCGCAAGATGTATGCCGTCTGGAGTCTAACAGCTCATAGATATCGAAGTCCTTGTTATCAGAATTCTGAATTCTGAATGTGACCAGAAAATTCATAATTCTGAATCCAATAAGATTCATGGGTTGTTTTTTTCCTAAAATATTGATCTCATGCAAGGTTTTAATACCCGACTATACTCGTGTATTGGTCAAATAGTTAAAAAAAGATCTTTTAAATAATATTTATTCAAATACTAAATGCAAATTGACTGAACATACTTTCATAATAATATGACCTCCGATACTCTCCGACGGCCTCCGACACTCTCCGACGACCTCCGATTATGTGTTGACGACCTCCTATTATGTACTGACGACCTCCGACAGCCTCCGAGTTCCTTTCCTTATATGAACTATTGGTTGGCCCGACCCCTAATCTTGTTTTCTTTTGTGCAGACTCCAAGGTTCCAACGACTACCATTGATAAATTTGCGGGAATAATCCGACGACTTCCAAGCATCTTTTAATTCTACTGAAATTTACCAAAATTTAAGTGCGGTAAGGTCTCCCATTCTAATTTCAGCATTTTTGCATACTAGTTTTACTTAGAATGGTAAAAGTTTACTTTTTCTAATTTCAGCATATTTGCATGCTAGTTTTACTTATAATGGTAGCCATTAGTTTGGTATAATATCAGAGTTGTTTTGTATAATGGTAGTTATCAAGAGATTATAGGTGGAATCATTTCCGTATTATAGCCAAAGTTTTGGTTTAATGTCAATAATTTATTGTATAATTATAGTGATTTAATAACAATAATTAAGAGATTATAGGTAAAAATTATCGTATATTACCAAAATATTTTGGATTATTGTTAATAATTTACTATATAAAGGTTGTGATATATCGTATAATGACTTATTCTTTATCGTATACTAAATTATATTTATCGTATAATGGCTATTGTTTATCATATAATAGTTATAATTTTTTATATAATAGGAGTAATTAATCGTGTAATATGTGTAATTTATCGTATAATAACTTAGTTTTTTCGTATAATATCATTTTCTTTTGTATTAAAGACATTTTGGTTTCATATAATAATAATCTATTTTCGTATAATGATGGTGTATTTAATGTGTAGTTATTACATTTAAATTATTTATGTTAATCTAGTTCTAACATATTGTGCATTTTGTTATATACAATGAGTTCCTCACGCTCATCTACATCTACGAATTAAAGAGATTCTAGTAGATCTACGGATAAAAGGGAAGTTAGTGATCACAACAGCAAACCACATCGAGGATTGAGCATATGCTCATTGAGCCGAATTTATAATTTTGTTAAAAAAATGCAAGGGGGTGAGGGTATTAAAGAACAACTCCTATAGACCCCCTTTGGACATTTGCTGCAAGGGGTATCGATTGCCATGGATATAATTGTCAGTGGAGTTTTGGCAATCTACATGGAACTTGAGAAAAGGGGATTCAACATTAATGAAAATTTTGTGTCCTTAGTCAAGGATGTATCAATCATCTTTGGTCTCCCACGGGTTAAGGAGTTGGTCAGATGAGACACTAATCGACCAACTACTACATTTTGCTCAGAAGAATTTGATAGTAAATTAATTAATAGAAATGTCATTCAAAAAAAATTAAGAAGTCTATACTCACAAGCCTAGACAGGCAATGAGGAAAGGATCAAAAGATTGGTCATTTTGTATGTCTTTTGTTGTTTTTTGTTCAACCACCTAACATTCAACTTGGATGCGAGACTTGTTTTATACGTAGAAGACCTCCCAAAATTGGCTTATTACAATTGGCCAGAAGCTATGCATATTTTTTTTTGCTCGGAATTGACTTCTAACTCAAATAAGAAGGAACGTGAATTTGCCGGTTGTGTCATAGTTCTTTGTGTAAGTATTTTTAATATATGAAGTTGTATTTCAATGCATTCATTTACCTGTAGATTAATTATAAGAATTTTTGTTCTTTTTTCCAAATTTGGTTATATGAGCATAGCAAATTATATATAAATAATAAGGTGGAGAGTGTATACCCTCAGTTGGACGTACACTACATTTCAAAAATTATGCAAAATTAAATGAAGAATCGGTATAGATTTTATTGTAAAGTAGTAATTTGTATGTGTTTAAGGTTTCTAATACTATTTACTATTGCAGATTATTTTTCAACTTAAAACTAATAAAGTGGAGCATGGAATTATAAATACTTCACTTATGGAAGAGGCAGCTTGTGATATCCATGATTTATATATCATTATGACGAGTATCAAGTAATGATAGATAAATACACATATTAACTCAAGAGGAATAATGCATAAAAAAAAGACTAAAGAGTAAATTCAATTATTTAGGATGCATATTGATCACTTAATTGGGAATTTGAATAAGTGATTTCTCATGATTTTGTAAAGTCAAAACAAATAAGAGAGAAAGAATATAATTACTTAAGTGAATGAATAAAGTGAAAAACACCTCATGCTTGTCTTGCAAGCCACCTCAAGCTTGCATGAGGTAAAGATGAATAAGGTGAAGACACCTCATTCTTGGGGATGACTAATGAATGAGGTAAAAATGAGGGGAAAAAAGGGAAAAGAGGTGTTTTCACCTGCCTTTCACGTTTAGGTTGGGAGAGCAAAGTAGGGTGGTGAATTTGGAAAAGAATAAATTGGAGAAAGCAAAATTGTGCATAAGGCAAGTTTCTACCCTATGCCCTACATTCATGATTTCATAAATATGATAATTTGATACAAAAATGATGTTTAAATCCTAAATAGCTAGTTCATACTCTGATTTGTTGAACTCAAAATGAATTTTGAAGTTGATGCTAAACTAATGTGGAGAATTTTCAAAGAATGGTTAAGGTGATGTGAGTATACAATTCTGACCTTGTTAGGGTTCTTATTCTATATCTTCGTACACACAAGTGGTTTATTAGTGATAATTGATTTGTGTGAAAGAAGACTTAGACAACTTTTTCAACACATCCAATATTGTATATAGTTAATCAGAGCTAGGGCATCAATTATGCAGCAACATCTAGTATACGTTATCTATCATACCAGACTGACCTACCTGTATTGTTTTGCTCAGAACTTCCGATTTAAAACTCCGTTTTGAGTAATTCTTGTTTTGTACGAAAGTAGATTCAAAGAGCTTTCCAACGGACCATATATTGAATATCTTTCGTATGCATTGTACACTTAAACCTATTGGATTTGCGAGATCAATGCCCTGGAATTTCTGGAAACAGGGCAGCTTGACCTTTTGTTACCATAACTCTTATATCTTTTTGTGTACTTTACCAAATGGACTCAAACCAAGCTTATTGGAAAGTAGACTCAAATATGCTTTCAATGAGTCCTATATTGTATGGCTTTATGCCGTATATCCTTATGATTCATGTGAATGAAGTGAGCTGAGCAAATTGATATTGTCTATTGAACTCTTATGGTAGAATTTGTAGTTATTCTTATGTACCTTCCATGCATATGATTTTGATGAATGGATCAATGTCCTTTTCTGGCATTACGATTATTAGTTGATGCATGAGGTTTGTCATTGTACATTTTTGATACTTTTAGCCATGATCATGTTATAAGGGCAATTGTATGAAGGCAATAATGTCATTTCGTTACTTTGACTTTGTTATGAACCATTGTTCTTTGGCCCTTACATCTTATAGTGGGAAAATGATTTGATCTCATTTATGGGAATTAAGTGATGGATGTGGAGCTAAGTGCTACATGGAGCAAAGTGCCACATTAAAAATAATGGGGGCCACCTCTTGAGTCCATGGGAGCCCACCTCTAGAGTCCCTCCATTCACATTTGATTGGGCCATGGTGAGCCTTTGCCGGCTTTTGTTTTGTGGGCTTTCCCAGACATGGATTAGTCTTGCTTTCAGATGTGGAGGATTTTGTTTTGCTTTGTTCCCACTACTCTGTCTATGATACTGTAATATTCATCAGTTAATAATGCTATCACTAGTTCCATTGTGACATTTTGGTACTCATGGGATTACTTGAGTTCTTGAGATCATCCTTATGCTCTATGTTTAGAATGTTATAATGGTATGAGTTTCGACATCCATTTGATAAATTCCATATTGATGCTTCTCTTTTGCATACTATAATGTATTTTGCTGCAGGGGAAAAGTAGATCTTGTTGAGTTTTATAGCTCACACTTTTGGCTTTATATACTACAGGCTAGCTTTGGTTGTTTTTCCTTGAGGCAATGAAGGAGGTGTTGAGAGGAAATTTTGCTGCTACGCTCTTGTTCAGTTGATGTAGTAATGTAAAGCATAGCATGTTATGCTCATATATGTATATATGTTGTGTATATAAGATGTTGGAGCAAGTTTGGATATGATATCACACTATACATATGAACTAGTTGTGTAAATGAAGTTTGATGGTTAATCTATCTTTGTGGTTGGTTGATGATTAATTATTTGATTACATGAATTGTCATTCACCTAAGCCTATGTTTACGAAGTTGTTCTCAAATTTTGTTTTGGTTTAATTTTGGATCTTGGGAATTTCGTGCTAACAGAACAGATAATAAGTATTATTCCTAGGGGTGTGACACAGCTCGCCCATGACATAGTACACCAGACCCTATACATAATACCCCATCATCCGATGTTTATAAGAATGTTAAAATATTAAGTTGTTATACGATAATAGTCACATGTTATACAAAAATATTTAAGCATTCTATGGTAATAGTCACATGTTATACGAAAAATATTTAGGAGTTATACGGTAATAGTCATATGTTATACGAAAATATTTAAGTGGTACACGATAATAGTCACATGTTATACGAAAATATTTAGGTATTATGCGGTAATAGCCTTATGGGATTGTGTTCATTTTGTGTGTAGAGCCATGAAAACAATATGACAGAATCGGCCAGTGGACATCTTGTTCTGGTAGAAGAAGTGCATAGCTTGAAGAGAGAATTAATGCTTATTTTAAAGGAAAATAATAAGTTAAAGATTGAAATATTTCAGTCAGAAAATAAAAAATATTTATTGAAAGATAAAAATATCGAGAAAGATGCTGAGATTAAGAGCATCAAGACAGGGTTAAACTTGGAGACGGCTGAATTATAAAAAAAAATTGATGAGTTGATCAAGAAAAATAAAAATCTAAAAGTAGAGATTGAGATTCTGCAAAATAAGAATGATGAAGAGTTAAGTTGGAGTGAAGAAGAGGGGATGAGAGATGATGTTCAGCAAAAGAAAATTAAAAGAATAAGAAAGTCTTTATGGGCAATAATCAGCCCATACACATAAGAAAAGAAGACTATAGTACCACACATAAGGTCATCAAAATTTGAATGAGTTCTTTTAAACATATATTTATACATAGTTTTTAACATAGGAATATCTTCTCTTATATTAGCTAGTGGAGGTAGATGAGAAAGCTGAAGATCAGCCCCGGGTGAAGATCAGCCCCGGGTGAATAAGGTAAGGTGGCAAAACTTTTATTTTTTATGAAGCTTCTTCTATTAATAAGTTGATATATACATAGTTATGATAAAATTAAGTTGCACTTTTAGTTTCTAAATAGGACAGACTACTGCAGGCGAGATGTAATACCTGAAGACGTAAAAACACAACTGGAGTTTTATATATCTTTGGAGCTATCATGGTTTTCTAAGGGGGCTCCATGACAAATTGAGAAAGCCTATGTATGTGACATTTTCTTTGGAGGCCTAATTAGTGAAAGAGGTAAACATATATTGAGCATTAGGTGAAAATCTATGTGACATTCCCTTTGTATGTGGATTAGTTGATCATAATGGAGTGCATTTATTAATTATAAGCTTTAGAAGTATATGCATCACTCCTCGTCCGTACATCTCAGACTAATAAAAAAAATTCAAGCCCTTTACTTATATTCGGCCATCAGTTCTAAATTATTATTTAGGTGACCTCTTTGGTGCATCTTTTACAGGATTAAAACATTTGAATAATAGAACAATAAGATATGTGCACAAAATAATGGCCCTCGTATGCCATACAAACCACTGGTTTTTACTTTTCTTCGATTTTGATGGGAAACACTTTATATGCTACAATTCACTGTCCCCATCAAAGGCAATTAAGGCGACAGTAGCAAAATATGTGAGAATTTATTATCTCATGTAGTTTTCTTACATTTTTCCTTTGTTAATTCCCATAATTCTTCAAGTAATTTTATTGTTTTTACATATTAAACAGATTGATATACTACGATTTCATATCTGATTCCAAAGTGGTGAAAGGACAGATATTGCTAACTGGTCATTTACATGGGAAGTCTGCCCGCATAAACAAGTGATATTGGCCACGTTTTTGCAGCGGGGTACCCTTTCACAAATTTTGCAATAGGTGCCTTATTCTGCCTTTCACAAATCTTGGTGCTAATGAGCTCGAATCTCAATGCAACTTTTCCTCAACGCATCCTTATACGATTTCTAGCTTTTATTATATAATATTTCTATTATAACCTAATTGTTATACTCAACCAATTAACGTGCCCTGTTATATATTATCCTAACCATGGTTGTAATTTAATTTTCACTACCCGCCCACTCAACACGCCATAAGATTCGCCAAAGCCGCGAAAGCTTTATTGTGACGAAAAAAATCACCCGCAATCGCTGATGCTCTTCGACAATCAAAGACGGCCGCCAACGCTCTACATAGTCTACAGTCGCACCCTGCTACGGGCAAACTTCCCATGTAAATGGCCAGTTAGTAATATCCTTCCTCCCACCATTTTGTAATCGGACATGAAACCGCAGTATATCAATTTGTTTAACATGTAAAAATAATAAAATTACTTGAAAAATTATGTGAATTAAGAAAAAACGTAAGAAAATTACATGAGACAATAAATTCTCACATATTTAGCTACTGTGCGCTCAACTGCCTTCGACGGGGACAGTGAAGTGTAGCCTAGAATGTGTTTTTCATCAAAATCCAAAAGAAGCAAAAAAACTAGTGGTTTGTATGGCATATGGGGGCATTATTTTGTGCACATATCTCATTGTTCTATTATTCAAATGTTCTAATCCTGTGAAAGATGTGCCAAAGAGGCCACCTAAATAATAATTTAGAACTAACGGTTGAATATAAGCAAAGGGCTTGAATTTTTTTCTTATTAGTCTGGAATCTACGGACGAGAAGTGATGCATATACATCTAAAGCCTATAATTGATAAATAGGCTCCATTAGGGTCAACTAATCTATATACAAAGAGAATGTCACATAAATTTTTACCTAATGCTCAATATATACTTACCTCTTCACTAATTAGGTCTCCAAAGAAAATGTCACATACATGGACTTTCTAAATTTGTCATGGAGCCCCCTCAGAAAGGCATGATAGCTCTAAAGATATATAAAACTCCAGTTGCGTTTTTACTTCTTCAGGTATTACATCCCGCCTGCAGTAGTCTGTCCTATTTAGAAACTAAAAGTGCAACTCAATTTTATCATAACTATGTATATATCAATTTATTAATAGAAGAAGCTTTATAGAAAATAAAAATTATGCCACCTTATCTTATCCACCCGGGGCTAATCTTCAGCTTTCTCATCTACCTCTACTAGCTGATACAAAAGAAGATATTCCTATTTTAAAAACTATGTATAGTTATGTTTAAAAGAACTCATTCAAATTTTAATGGCCTTAACTGTGGTACTATAACTTTCTTCTTTTTCTTGTGTGACTATTGCCTAATAAGATTTTCTTAATTTTTTTAATTTTCTCTTGCTAAATATCATTTCTCATCCCTTCTTCTTCATTCCAATTTAACTCTTCATCATTTTTATTTTGCAGAATCTAAATCTCTACTTTCAATTTTTATTTTCCACGACCAGCTCATCAATTCTTTTTTGTAATTCAGTCGTCTCCAAATTTAACCTTGTCTTGATGCTATTAATCTCAGCATCCTTCTCGATACTTTCATCTTTCAACAAATATTTTTTATTTTCCAACTGAATTATTTCAATCTTCAACTTATTATTTTCCTCTAAAATAAGCATTAATTATCTCTTTAAGCTATGCACTTTTTCTACCAGAACAAGATGTCCACTAGCAGATTCTGTTATATTGTCTTCATGGCTCTACAAACAAAATGAACACAATCCCGCTATTATCGTATAACACCTAAATATTTTCGTATAATATGTGACTATTACCTATAACACCTAAATCTTTTCGTATAACACGTGACTATTATCGTATAAGACCTGTATATTTTGGTATAACATGTAACTATTATCGTATAACACCTAAATATTTTCGTATAATATGTGACTACTATCGTATAATAACTTAATATTTTAACATACTTACGAGGTAAACATCGGCTGATTGGGTACCATGTATAGGGTCTTGTGTACTATATAATAGACCAACATCGGGAGCTTCCTCAGAAGCTACCTCTTCCATAAGTGGAGTATTTACAACCCCACGATCTACTTCATCAACTTCAAGTTGAAAAATAATCTGCAATAGTAAATAGTATTAAAAATTCTAAACATATATAAATTACTACTCTTATAATAAAATCGATATCGGTTCTTTATTTAATTTTACATAATTCTTAAAATATAATGTGCGTCGACTTAGTCTCACTTTGGCCAAACGGAACAACCGAGAATATACACCCTCCACTTTACTATTTATATAGAATTTGCTATACTCATATAACCAAATTTGCAAAAAAGAATAAAAATTATTATGATTAATCTATAGGTAAATAAAGACATTAAAATATAATTTTATATATTAAAAATACTTACACAAAGAACTATGGCACAACTAGCAAATCCACGTCCCTTTTTTGAACTAGAAGTCAATTCCGAGCACAAAAAATTATGTACGACCAATTGTAATCAACCAATTGTGGGAGGTCTTCTACGTATAAAACAAATCCTGCATCCAAGTTGAAAGTCAGACAGCTAAACAAAAAACAAAAGGAAAACATACAAAATGATCTTCTCCTCATTTTTCATCTAGCCTTGTGAGCAGAGACTTCAATTTTTCTTCAATGATATTTCTATTAATTAATTTACCATCAAATTCTTTGGAGCAAAATGCACTAGTTGGTCGATTAATGTCCAATCTAACCAACTCCCAAACCCGTAGGAAACTAAAGATGATTGATACATCCTTGACCGAGAAGGGCACAAAATTCCCATTAATATTGAATCTCATTCTCTTAGGTTCTCATATAGATTGCAAAAACTCCACTGCAATCATATCGAGGGCAATCGATGCCCCTTTAGCAAATATCCAAATGGGGTATATAGGAGTTGTTCTTTTATAGCCTCACCCCCTTGTACTTTTTTCACAAAATTATAAATCCGACTCAATGAGCATTTGCTCAGTACTCGACGTGATTTGCTACTGTGATCACTAACTTCCCTTTCATCCGTAGATCTACTAGAATCCCTTTCAGCCGTAAATGTAGATGAGCATGAGAAACTCATTCTATATAACAAAATGCTCAATATGTTAGAACTAGATTAACATAAAGAACTCAAATGTAATAGCTACACATTAAATATATAGTCGTTATACGAAAATAGATTACTATTATACGAAACCAAAGTGTCATTAATATAAAAAAAATGATATTATATGAAAAAAATAGGTCATTATACAATAAATTATACCTATTACACAATCAATTACTCCTATTATACAAAAAATTACAACCATTATACGATAAATATCATTCATTATACAATAAATAAAAGTCATTATACGATAAAGAATAAGTCATTACACGATATATCACAACCATTATACAGTAAATTATTAATAATAACCCAAAATATTTTAGTAATATACGATAATTTGTACCTATCTCTTAATTATTGTCATTAAATCACTATAATTATACAATAAATTATTGACATTAAACTAAAATTTTGGCTATTATACGAAAATGATTCTACCTATAATTTCTTATAACTACCCTTATATGATAGCTCTGACATTATGCCAAACTCACACTTACCATTATAAGTAAAACTAGCATGTGAATATGCTAAAATTAGAAAAGTAAACTTTATATTTTTAGCATTATAAGTAAAACTAGTGTGCAAATATCTTGAAATTAGAAAGAGACACATTACCTTACTTAAATTTTAGTAAATTTCAGTAGAATTAAAAGATGCTTAGAAGTCGTCGGATTATTGCCGCAAATTTATCAATGGTAGTCGTCGGAACCTTAGAGTCTGCACAAAATAAAACAAGTTTAGAGCTTGGGCCAACCAATAGTTTGTATAAGGAGAGAAGCTCAAAGGTCGTCAGCATAGAATATGAGGTCATCCTAGGTCGTCCCCACAAAAAAAACTAAATTAGAGGGCGGGCCAACTAATCATTCATAAAGGATAGGAACTCGGCGGCCGTTGGAGGTCGTCAACACATAATCGGAGGTCATCAGAGAGTGTCGGGCGTTGGAGGCCATCGGAGAGTGTTGGGCAAAATTTTCGTCGAGCAAGGGTTTTTGTCCCAGCAAGGGTTGGAGAGAGAGTGAAGGCAGGTTAGGCGGGTTAATGGAAAAGTTTTAACCAGATTTGAGTTAAAACTTGTTGTAATGGTTTTAATGTAACGGTAATATCCTATAACAAAAGCTAGAAATTGTATAAGAGTGCGTTGAGGTAAAATTGCGTTGAGATTCGAGCTCGCCCAAGCCAGGATTCGCGCAAGCCATCACAGGGCACCCGCTGCAAAATTTGCAGAAGGGTGCTCTGCTTCGAAAATTTTTCCTGTTTATTCACATGCGACAGAATATAATTTACATCTGTCTACATGCAAACAGTAAGAGTACTTGCATTTGTCACAAATGGGAAGAAATGCTGCTTGCACACTGAAGGTAAATCTGTGTGTGTGAGAGAGATAACGAGAGAATTAGCTAGAACTAGAGGTGGAATAGAGCGAGAGTGAAAATCATGTAAATTCTGTGATCAGGTGAAGATTTAGATATGTGCAAGGCATGCCCTTTCATACTTCTTTTTATTCATGCCTAAGGGGAGTCACTGAATAAAAGCGCAACAGTGCGGTGATGAGCTTGACCTGGAAACAAAAACGGTGGTGTGGGCAAAGACATCACAACAAGAGATCTGAGCGTCTATTTACACAGTAAGGCAAGTCCTAGGGGATGTTGAATACGGTAAGTGAATAAGTTAAAGATGGACAAACTATCAATAGACTATCAAAGAGAGAAGGGAGATTTAATGAAGTGTGCGTGGTTGAGCCAATCTCATCCTTGCATTTTTCTGTCTCGACCTCCTCACCACAGCATTGCAGAAAATGTTGTCACCATCATAAACATAAAAAAAATGCAGAAATTTGAGGAGAGCAAATTGCATGAACTCCTAGAGTTTCCTTCACTTGTTGTAGAAGCATTTCTATGAAAGAGGGAGAAAAGAAAGTAGGTCTCATTTGCACTTTAAGGTGTCGCTTGTAGAAAGGGAAGTGAGGCAGTTTTCTTTTATGAAGAGAGACATTGGAGCAAGAAAAATGCAGAAGCTAAAATAATAACAAAAAAAGAACGTACATTAGCTCACACACTGAATAGGGGAAAGAAGAAAAAGAAAGAAACCTTTATTGGTTGTTCTATTACTTACAATGTGTTTGGCACCGGTGTGCTCTTGCAGCTGTGCTGGTTGGAAAATTAATTTATGGGGAAAGTGCTTTTGGGTAAAAGCAAACTGTTTAGATAGATTGTTGTATTACGCAATGCTACTAAGTAAAATATTACCATTCAATATACATTTAAATTTCACTCACAAATATATTATACTAAGTAGATTATTTAATTAAAATTCTAGTTAATTTTTTGAAAATTTCATTAAAATATGATTGTTTAATTTATATATTAATCATCATTTAATAAAATATTTAAATTACAATATTTTTATTGCCAATAATTTTTATTTTTATTTTTATTTATAAAGGTAATTTTTAATTATTTCACTATAAGATAATGATATGTCATTATATATTTTTAAATATAATAATGAAAATATATTATATATTTTTATTTTGCTGTAGAATATATTATAAATATTTTTATATTTTGTTGGGCCTCGAGCATCAATAGTGAAAATTTTCATTGTTCGCTAGGCCACACTAGTAATGGCAATGGGTCTAGTATTAGTTTTTTACCCAATACTTGAATCCGGCTCGATTATATAAACCCGATACTAGATCCCTAGTCGAGTACCCTATTACATAACCTAAACTCAACTCAGAGTACTTAAACAAGTACCTAATTAAATAAAAAAATACATAATTTTTATTTTTTAAGTATTATATACAATATAATTTTCTAATTAAATTAATAGTAAATATATTTTTATAACACTTATTTTATTATTATTTTACACTTTTAATAATATAAATATATTTTAAATTTAATTTTAAAATCAAGTATCAAGTAGTCATTACCTATCCACATAAACCTAAACCTAAACTGAATCCAATTAAAACCCAAACATGTCTTATTTAGCTAATCAAGTACGCAATTAGATCGAGTTAAATTGTCAACCCTAGACTGCACACACCTGTTTTTGTGCTACAACACTGCACTAGGGTAACCGAACGTGGCCTAAGTTGGGAGGAACAAACAAATAGATTAGTTATGTATAATCTATTAGATGATAGGAATACTTATAGTCAGGAGGAAGTAATTATCAACTAATATTAAACAAACTAAAAATTAACTACCTATGAAGGACAACAAAGGAAAAACTAGTACGCCAACTAGTTGCATACAATAGAACATTCTAGCTTTTCTAACTAGAAGACTGATATTGTCTAGCAGCTAAATTAAAAATCCCATCTCCCGTAAAAAGTCCCCACATTCTTGCCACTAGCCAAAGCTTACTTTATATAATAAATGAAAATTTTCCATTTTGATAACCAGTATAACTTCAAAGAAATGAACATCAAATTGTTTTTAGCAACTATCACATTCAATATGTTGACACATGCATAAGCTTTTCTAGCAAAGGGTAAGGTCTACTAATTTTGACGTTGAATAAAGATCTTCTAGAGATGGATTAAAATGTTGCTTTAAATCTTTAGTACTTGCTTTTAATCAATTCTCAAATTATAATCAGTCTACACTCTAAAACAATGCAGGCGTTCACGATGAAGAATATTAAGCAAATCTTCTACTCTGTTTTAGCGGCTCCTGAAGCAAAAGGATGCATACGGAGTGAAAGGCAGAGCATCTTAACACCTTAAGCTCGGGTGCTGTATTTAGTTTTAATACTAAACTTATATAGTCATTAAAGGATTAATGCCAAGCATTTAATTGTCATTCATGGAAAAGAGGGAATTGCATTTAATGCTTTAAATAACAGAAGCCCGCAAGCAACAGGTTATTAGTAGTCTACCTGTCAAAATTGCAATGTCCTGAAGGATAGCCTTTCTTCTCTCACCAAAAGCAGGTGCTTTTATTGCTGCAACATTAAGAATACCCCGCAACTTGTTCACAACAAGAGTTGCCAAAGCCTCACCACTTACATCCTCAGCAATAATGAGAAGAGGAGCTCTCAGCTGTGCTGCCTTCTCTAACAAAGGAATGATTTCCTTTATTGTTGAGATCTTCTGATCAGTAACAAGAACCGTTGCATTTTCAAACTCAACGATCAACTTCTCCTGATTTGTCACAAATTGAGGGGAGATATAACCTTTGTCGATCTGCATATGTTGACAGAAGTTACATAAAAATTTTAGGCGTTCACGGAAAGGACAAGCAACAAAAGTTTGAAAGAAGTGGAGATGACAAAACCTCCATCCCTTCTTCAACTTCAACTGTCGTCTCAAATGATGATGAAGATTCAATAGACAGAACTCCATCGGGACCAACTTTATCAATAGCATCAGCAATCATGTCACCCACAAACTCATCATTGCCTGCTGAAATGGTGGCAACAGCTGCAATAAAGACGACATACTTATAGCCCAAGTTAGTTCTTGAATAACAGTAAGTGTAAAACTCAGCAATTGCATCAACTGCTCAATTGTTTCTTCTTTGGTCAATGCTCATATCATTTGATACTCAATCATGTCCCGATTGAAGAATATTATATATAATAAATAAATACTTCACCTTTAATATCACCACGCCCCTTTACTGGCCTTGACTTTTTCTCGAGCTCTTCAACTAGCTTCTGCACAGTTTTATCAATTCCCTTCTTGATAGAAACAGGATTTGCTCCAGATGTAACACTCAACAAACCCAACTTGATTATCTCACGAGCAAGAACCGATGCAGTAGTCGTGCCATCACCTGCTGAGTCATTGGTCTTGCTAGCCACCTTCAACATGGCACAGCTCATACAGTCGTGACATATGAAATTGAACTAACAACACCATCTAAAATGAAGTGCTTAATAGGAAAGATATGATCCAGAGAAGTTGCATTACCTCCCGTATGAGAGCTGCGCCAGCATTCTCCATCGGATCAGCCAGCTCAATAGCCCGAGCAATTGTAACACCATCATTAACTACTTTAGGATTCCCAAACTCGTCCAAAACAACATTCCTCCCTTGATTTCAACACAGCAAAACAATAAGGTAGCACAATTACGTTCAGATCTCAAGTTTACAACTAATGCTAAATAGAAAGTTCACTTATGGCTAAAATGTAGAACATTATGACTGTAAAAAAAAAGAAAAATAAAAAAAGAAACGAACACAACGCTACTAAAAGTACAAGCTTAAAAAAGTATCTAAGGCATGAAAAAAAAAACGAGAGATAACACTATAGGCAGAAGAGGCAGAGGAAGACAAATGAAACAGACCCAACAAAACTCCAAATGAAAGACAGTGGAAAAAACCAAATCAGAAGTACCTCTAGGACCAAGGGTAACTCCCACGGCGTCGGCGAGCTTCTCGACCCCAGCCTGGATGGAAGACCTGGACACCTGATCAAAAGCAATCTCTTTGGCCGTCGCCCGAATCACCACCGGCTTGTAGCTGCCACCTCTCACTCTCCTCATACCCGATCGCTGCACCATCCAAGATCACAAACCCATCAAAAAACGGCCATCACTTAACATAACGAGTGACGAGACAAGGGCTCCGGAGCGAGAAGCCCGATCACCGCCGACAGCAGATTCATGATACGATAAGAAGAGAAGCATCAACACGGAAGGTGGGGCGAGTGACCTGGGCAGGAGAGCCAACGAAGGAAGCGATCGAGATCGCATTAGTCGCCGCCATTTCGCCGGAGGAGAGAACGTTCTGGGTATCGTCGCGCGATCGAGAGGGAGGGAAGGTGACCTGGCTGAGGCCTCCACAAGGGCGCGGAAGCTTCCAGAAGCTGGCCGAGATGGCACGTTAGGGTTTGGCCACGGAGGAGGTGATGCGAGGGAGTGAAGCTAACGTGCGCTGGGAAAATGAAAACGTAGGATGTCAATTTTCCACGCGGAGGCGTCGTCACTTGTGTGATGCTACCTTTCTATTGGACCGGGCCTGAGGATTGGACTGGGCGGCGGACCAGGTCCACTGCCCAAATCCACCCAGGCGGAAGCCACGCGTGGACGACGCGTTCCAGCGTCATCTTCGCCAACTCCAGCAAAGCGTCGTCAGCGCCCCTTCTCCGGCGGGATCTTCGGCGACGTCTCCGGCTAGATCGACGGCGCCTGCTCCGGCAAGGACGGAGGCAAGGTCTAGGACGAGACGAGCGGAATCAGCGGAGCTTGTCGGCAGCAAATGCGGATGAATGGCAGACGCGATTCGGTAAGGCTCGGCTGGCGATGACGGCTGGCGGATGAAAAAGGAAACGAATCACGCGCGGAGGCGTGATTCGCGGACGGCGACGACGAGGAGGATGATGCTGGCACTGGCTGGCGAGGGATATCCTTTCCAAACGTGGCGTCGCCTCCTCCTTAAGATCGGGCGCGGACGAGCAAAAGGGGGGAGGAAGGAGGGAAGCAAAGGCTCCCCTGTTCCGAGAGACGCAAGACAGGCGGTCTTTACCGGCTCCGACCTAGAGGAAGAGGAGGGGGAGGCGGGACCGGAGCCGGCGGTGTGCTCCTCCGCCTCCCCCGACGATGGCAGCGGCGACATTCACCTCTTCTCCTCCGTTCCAGGGCGCTGCCCTGATGCCGTCGTCAGAGGGTGACGACGAAGGGAGACCAGCGAGGTCTCTTCCCGGAGCTGCAGCTCCGATGCCGTCGCAGAGGGTGCGACGAAGAAGTTTCTCTGACGAGTGAACTTGTAAGTCGACGGCGAGGTGCTGTCGACGTCAGGGAGCGAGAGAGAGGTGAGGAAGAGGGTTTATGTAGGTTGTTTGACGAATCAACGTAAATTTCCCTTACTCCCGTGTTCTCTTCTCCGGCTCCGACGAGCCTATGTGGTTTTCGGTGTATTTCTGAGTTCTCCGGCGAAAGCTCTCTTCTTCTCCACCATTCTGGTAACGTGGGCTTCCGGCGAGATGGCTGAGGCCGGACACAGGTTCCGGCCTGCCGCACTCCTCTGAGCTCCGTCCACCCTCCCTCTCTGGCGGCGAGCAGACGTTGACAAATGCAGGCTGTGTTTGTTGCTTGGCCAAAGACGCGAAGGTGAAGACGCGTTTCGAACGCCTTCGAAACGAGGTAGTCCACGGCTCGGTTTTGGTCAAAATCGATTTCGAAACCAAAAATCGAAATCGCAGCGCCAAATTCGTTTTCGTTGGCACACAGTAAGAGGTAAATGCTGACGTGGACGGGTTTAAAATGGCTGGGCGTGACAGTGGTATCAGAGGAAAGATTCTGCCGGTAAAATGGTGACACAAGAAGATGGCGGTGTATAGGCGACACACCAACAGAGACAAGGCTTCGGCCTTGATGCCGTCACCAGAGGGTGACGAGGGACCGGCATCTGCAAGGTGTCGATGAGGGTTTGAGAGACTCTTTCCCGGGCTTCGAGTTGGTGATATGGTTACTGACTAACATGATGATTCGGTGCGATAGGATGTGAACTCAATCACTACAGGTTGAGCGAAGCATCTTGGGATGATGCGTTATGGACGTGACCCTGATAGCATTGAGTTGGGCGGAGAACAAGAGCATGATAAGATGTCGGCTGGATCACATGAGGTTGGGCGGAGTACAAGAGGGTGGTGCACTAGTACGTGAACCTGGTTGTGTTAAGTTGGACGGAGTGTCGAATCCATGCAAGGTTGGTTCAGCAACATACATCATCAGATTGGAGCACAGGCGGTGCTCCGACAGTGGACCCTGAAGAGGACGTCGAGGGCGATGTCCGAATTGGTGGGGGAGAATGTGACGCCTACCTTTCTATTGGATCGGGCTTGAGGATTGGACTGGGCAGCGGCCCAGGTCCACTGCCCAAATCCACCCAGGCGGAAGCCACACGTGGACAACGCGTTCCAGCTTCATCTTCGCCAACTCCAGCAAAGCGTCGTCAGCGCCCCTTCTCCGGCGGGATCTTCGGCGACGTCTCCGGCTAGATCGACGGTGCCTGCTCCGGCAAGGACAGAGGCAAGGTCTAGGACGAGACGAGCGGAATCAGCGGAGCTTGTCAGCTGCAAATGCGGATGAATGGCAGACGCGATTCGGTAAGGCTCAGCTGGCGATGACGGCTAGCGGATGAAAAAGGAAACGAATCACGCGCTGAGGCGTGATTCGCAGACGGCGACGACGAGGAGGATGATGCTGGCACTGGTTGGTGAGGGATATCCTTTCCAAACATGGCGTCGCCTCCTCCTTAAGATCGGGCGCGAACAAGCAAAAGGGAGGAGGAAGGAGGGAAGCAAAGGCGGCTTTCCCCTATTCCGAGAGACGCAAGACAGGCAGTCCTTACCAGCTCCTCTGTTCCAGGGCGCTGGCCCTGATGCCGTCGTCAGAGGGTGACGACGAAGGGAGACCAGCGAGGTCTCTTCCCGGAGCGGCAGCTCCGATGCCGTCGCAGAGGGTGCGACGAAGAAGTTTCTCCGACAAGTGAACTTGTAAGTCGACGGCGAGGTGCCGTCGACGTCAAGGAGCGAGAGAGAGTTGAGGAAGAGGGTTTATGTAGGTTGTTTGACGAATCAACGTAAATTTCCCTTACTCCCGTGTTCTCTTCTCCGGCTCCGACGAGCCTATGTGGTTTCCGGTGTATTTCAGAGTTCTCCGGCGAAAGCTCTCTTCTTCTCCACCATTCCGGTAACGTGGGCTTCCAACGAGATGGCTGAGGCCGGACACAGGGTTCGGCACGCCTCTGAGCTCAGTCCACCCTCCCTCTCCGGCGGCGAGCAGACGTTGACAAATGCAGGCTGCGTATGTTGCTCGGCCAAAGACGCGAAGGTGGAGATGCGTTTCGAACGCCTTCGAAACGAGGTAGTCCACGGTGCAGTTTTGGTCAAAATCGATTTCGAAACCAAAAATCGAAATCGCAGCGCCAAATTCGTTTTCGTTGGCACACAGTAAGAGGTAAATGCTGATGTGGACGGGCTTAAAATGGCTGGGCGTGACAACTTGTACATAACGTGTCACGCCTGGTTCATGCTGATTCGGCCCAAGCCCAAACACAAGCCCAAAGAAGGAAGGAGCTCGGTCAACTCTAAAGGTTGACCCCAAATCGAACGAAGCCTTGGCTTCGTCCTCACCGCGTGCAACGGATGCGGAAATGAGTGTGGCGGCTTCAAGGCGACGTGGACGGGCGAGGATCTCGATAGCATACTTGGAGGCGGAGGCTGAAATTAGGGACGAAGCTTGTGGCGCGAAGGAGTCAGCGACATCTTCCGCTCCGATCTTCACGGACGGAGGGAGGCTTCGAGCTTCCAGGCAAAGGAATCGAGCTCGGATGCTCAAATTAGAGGCGACGGACGCGGATGGGAGGCAGCGGCTTTCCCTTAAAGAGGTGACGAAGTGAAGCGATCCGGGGGGCAGAGTATCTAGCGAGCGCACCATCAGCAGCGGCGACTACCATTGCAGAGTGAGCTTTGAGGGAGAGATTGTAACCAGTGATCGGTGGATCACCGGTGAGGGAGGGGAGAGAGACGCCGACGACCACGGGGTCGTCTGCAACGGAGGAGAGTGAGAGCTGTAAGTTTTCTATGCCAATAAAGCTTCCTTCCTTCACCTCCCCTGTTTCCAAGTTCTATTTTGGTGGCGACGATTTCAATGTTCCCGGTGGCAGGAATCCATCCGGACGAGAGTCTGAGGGAGGTCGGTGTCCATCTCTACCGGCACGACTTTCCTGGCGAATTGACGAGCGCAACGGTGCTCAGCAAAAGAGGTGACATGAATGAATGGCGTTCGCTTGTCCAAACGAGAAAGACGATTTGGAGTTCAGATTTTGACTGGGTCAAAATCGAAATCAATTCGCGTGCTACAAAGAAATTCGGTGGTTGGCGTAAGCGGACGTCAGCGAACGCGATTTGACGAGCGACGCACGGGCGAAAGTCAAAATTGGCGGCGGAAATCTGAAAATTGAAATCGGGTGGCGAATTGAAGGGCTGACGTCAGCGTGACATCAGCCAGGCGAGATTAATTGAAAAGTGGGTTAAAATTGGGTTGACCGAGAGGTACTTCTAATTTATGGTTCCGATTCTTTTTGGTTTCTCTGAATTAGGGTTAGGGTTTTCATGCGATTTGTAATTTGAGAACAAAATTTAATCGGGGAGAATTAGGGTTTTCTATTTGCGTGAGATTTTGTCCGGAAACCCTAGGGAGTTCACGCTCCGGTGTTCCGCCTGACAACCCTAAGACACCAGTTTATGGCTAGTTTAGCGCTGATCCGACCGGGGCATGACAATTAGTATCAAAGTGAGGTTTTCTGTGGGCCCATACCCACAGGTCAGTGGCATAGGATAACAATCTGGTTCCACCAACACGGCTGGTTCACCCACGAAGGTGAAGGTTGGTTGGAAGTTCCAAAAGATCACCCACACTGCCAGAGGAGCGTCAGAGGACGTTTGGCCTAAACAGGAGAAAGGTAAAGCCAAGGTAGAGGCTAAACCTAAAGACATGGCGAACCAGGGAGAACGCATAGCACACATCGAGCAGACGCTCGGATTGACGGGGGATAGAGACACCGCGATTATTCCTCAGATGGAACTTCTTCGGGAGACAGTAGAGCATCAAAGGTTGCAAATTGAATTCACGTAGCAGACTATAGACAGTCTGATCACCTTGCCAGGGCAGATGGCACGCATGAGAGAGGAGCTGCAGGCAGAGACAGTACGCATGAGAGAGGAGCTGAAGGCAGAAAACGTGGTACTGCATTTGGCCCTAGCGCAGGTGTCAGGATTGACAGCACCGGCGGAGCAGGACGCTCTCAAGCCAGAATACGCGTGCCTGAGCCAGCGACGTTGGGGGGGGGGGGGTGCTCGGTCGTCGATTGAGGTAGAAAATTTTATTTGGGATATGGAACAATTGTTTTCTGCTAACTATGTTCTAGAGGAATATCGGGTGCGGGTATGCATCGCATATCTCACAGCCAATGCGAAGCTTTTGTGGCGGACCAAAGTTAGCTCGACGTCGAAGGCTTCTAGTTGGCTTTGGGAGACCTTCGTGAGGAACTGCGACGGCAGTTTCTTCCCGGAAACTCGACGGATCAAGCGCACAGTAAAGTGGATCAGCTGAGGCATATCGGATCGATCCGAGAGTACGTCAGGGCTTTCTCCGCATTGATGCTGGAGCTTCCAGGCATGGCAGAGGATGACAGGAGGTATCTCTTCCTCCGGAACCTTGAGCCATGGGCAGAGATGGAGGTCCGACGGCACTCACCAGTTGATTAGAGGGCAGCTGCGGCAGTGGCCGAATCCCTGATGGATAATCAGAGTTCCTGATCAACACCAACAAAGAAACAGTAGTCACCACCGAAGCGCGGCTCCCTACGGACCCCACCGAATGCTAGAGTTCCATAAAGGGGTAGACCCTTGTTCCGGCAGGACAGAGGTTCACCAGTACGACAGGAGACAAATCGTCCTGTGGGAAGGACGAACGCAGAGCGCAAGCCACAGGGTTGCTTCTTGTGCAGCGGTCCTCACTGGCTGAGGAAGTGCCCCACAAGGCAGAAAATAATGGGTATCGTAACGCAGGAATCAGCCGAGGAAGCTGAAGATCACACCGAAGAGGTGAGGATTGGTGGACTATAGCTAGTTCCACACACTACCACGAGAGCGCATCAGTGTCGGATTGGAGCGATGGTGGCCAAAGATTTGCCCATGATGGACATCGAGGGCGATGACCAAATTGGGCAGGGGAGAATTGTCGGGGCTGGTTCAGGCGGGTTCGGCCTAAGCCCAAACACAGGCCCAAATCAAAGCCCAAAGAAAGGAGGAGCTCGGTCAACTCTAAAGGTTAACCCCAAATCAAACGAAGCCTCGGTTTCGTCCTTACCATGTGCGACGGATGCGGAAACGAGCGTGGCGGCTTTAAGGGGACGCGAACGGGCGAGGATCTCGGCAGCATACTCGGAGGTGGAGGCTGAAATTAGGGACGAAGCTTGCGATGCAACGGAGTCAGCGACATCTTCCGCTCCGATCTTCACGGACGGAGGAGTCTTTGAGCTTCCAGGCAAAGGAATCGGGCTCAGATGCTCAAATTAGAGGCGATGGATGCAGATGGGAGGCGGCGGCTTTCCCTTAAAGAGGTGACAAAGTGAAGCGATCCGGGGGGCAGAGTATCGAGCAAGCGCACCATCAGCAGTGGCGACTACCATTGCAGAGTGAGCTTTGAGGGATAGATTGTAACCGGTGATCGGTGGATCACTGGTGAGGGAGGGGAGAGGGACGCCGACGACCAGGGGGTCATCTGCAACGGAGGAGAGTGAGAGCTGTAGGTTTGCTGTGCCAATAAAGCTTCCTTCCTTCACCTCCCCTGTTTCCGAGTTCTGTTTTGGCGGCGACGATTTCAGTGTTCCCGGCGGCAGGAGTCCATCCGGACGAGAGTCTGAGGGAGGTCGGTGTCCATCTCTGCTGGCACGACTTTCCCAGTGAATTGACGAGCGCGGTGGCGCTCAACAGAACAGGCGATGCGAACGAACGGCTTTCGCTTGTCCAAACGAGGAAAACGATTTGGAGTTCCAATTTTGACTGGGTTAAAATCGGAATCAATTCGCGTGCAGCGAAGAAATTCAGTGGCTGGCATAAGCGGATGTCAGCGAATGCGATTCGACGAGCGACGCACGGGCGAAAGTGAAAATTGTCGGCGAAAATCTGAAAATCAAAATCGGGTGGCGAATTGAAGGGCTAACGTCGGCGTGACGTCAGCCAGGCGAGATTAATCGAAAAGTGGGTGAAAATTGGGTTGACCGAGAGGTGCTTCTAATTTAGGGTTCTGATTCTTTTTGGTTTCTCTGAATTAGGGTTAGGGTTTTCGTGCGATTTGTAATTTGGGGATAAAATTTAATCGGGGAGAATTAGGGATTTCTATTTACGTAAGATTTTATCCGGAAATCCTAGGGAATTCACGCTCTGGTGTACCGCTGGACAACCCTAAGACACCAGTTTAGGGCTAGTTTAGGGCTTATCCGACCGGGGCGTGACACAACGTATCACACCCCGGCCTAAGGTCCTCCGGCGGAGCACTAGACCAGCATAAAACCCTAATTTTTTGGGTGCAAAATCACCCCCAAATTAAAAAAAAAATCAAAAAACTCTAACCCTAATTTCATAAATTATCTCAATCTTATGTTTTTCCCAAATCTGGATTTTGATCGAAATCAAAATAAGTCAAAATCCACGCTCGCGCCGCTTGCTCGGATTTTCTTCGGCGGCTGACATCACGCTGACGTAGGCATGCGAATTCGATTTTGATTTCGATTTCGTGCGTTGACCCCTTTGATCCGTTGACTTCCTCGAAGCGAACGTCGTGCTTCATCTTCGTCTCGCCTTCGAACGAACACCGCATTCCTTTGTTCATCGGCGGTCGCTGCTGCTCACCGGAGAACAGGGGTGTCGGCAGGAGAAGCCACTCACCTCGCCCTCAGCTTCCTTGTCGTCGTCATCGCCGGAGACGACGGGAAACAACATCGGAGAAACCCAAAAACAGGGGAAGATAGGTGGAGAGGAAAACAGCCTTTATTCACCATTGGAAAGCTACAAAACCTCTCGGATCTTACCGATGACCCCCTGGCCGCCAACCCCTCTTCCCCTCCCTCACGGACGGCACACCCTCCGTCGGTTATAGTCTCTCCAAGCTGCTCACCAGAATCACTCGCCCGCCTTCGTACGTCGTCGGAAATTCTTACAGAAGCTACCCTAAGCTCTCAGTGGTGTCGATGAAGCTCACCACTCAGTCCTCCTTTTTCCTCCCTCCGTCCGCCATCGAACGATCTTATAGGGAAGAAGGGCGCCGCTGATCCTTGCGTCCGCTTCCTTCGTTCCCCGCTGCGCATCCGCTTCCGCCGCGCACGACCGTGTCCTCCTTCCTAAATCGGGAAGGCGGCGCTCGATTCTCCACTAGGTCGCCACGCCGTCCACCCGCGCCCGTCGCGATCAGGGAGGGAAGGAGGTGATGAAGATGCAGCTGAGTCAGCCGCTCTGTGGTTAACATTCGCGGTTGATCGATGGGCTGGGTTGCCATATGGGCTTGGGCTTGGGCTTGTGTTTGGCCCAATGTTCCAAGGCCTAACACAAGGGGATCAGAATGAAATTGAGGCGAATCAATCTAGGATTTTCTGCAAGCTCATCTCACCATGATGTGTGACAGAGCAAAGACGCAAATATTGAATAGATCGAACAGATGATTCCCGATTAGTTCGGTTTAATTTTATTGGTCTAGCCGGTTTAGTTGTATTGATATTTTAATTTTTTTGTATAATATAATTATAATTTATAAAGTACTTATAATCAATCTAGGCCTAACACAAGGGGATCGGAATGAAATTGAGGCGAATCAATCTAGGATTTTCTGCAAGCTCATCTTACCATGATGTGTGACAGAGCAAAGATGCAAATATTGAATAGATCGAACAGATGATTCCCGATTAGTTCGGTTTAATTTTATTGGTCTAGCTGGTTTAGTTGTATTGATATTTTAATTTTTTTGTATAATATAATTATAATTTATAAAGTACTTATAAAAATATAAATCAGTCCAATTTTAAATAATAAAGTTTTTTAAAATAAAACTTTTTAAGTTTTTATAGGGCCCACAAAACTAACATGACTAGCCAACTCATCTCGACCTGACACGAAATTAGCTAGATTTGGTTAGACATAATTTTGTTTTGACCCAAAATATTTGAGTCGTATTGGGTCATAAACGGGTTGGCCTGCTCGACCCATTTATTTTATATATTTAGAATCACACCCCAAATACAAATAACTAATCTAATCTCGACCTTTTAAATTTGAAATTAATGGTAAGATCAAGTTAACTTACTTTTTCTTATCTAAAGTTTTTTTTTTTTGACTTTCTTCCCCACTACAGCCGCCCGACCACTTGACACGCCTCAATGCTATAGCAGTTTTCTCCCCTGTTCCATCGCCTCCGGATAGAACTTGTAAGCGGGGTACCTGTTGAAGTGAAAAAAGCGGTGTCTCACAGTAAGGTAAAACTTTCCACAAGAGGGAAAAGTTCTATAGGAGGGAAAAGTTATTAAGGTAGAACTTTCCACTCTACGTTATTTGTGAGACACCGCTTAAGTGAGATAAACGGGTACCCCGCTTAGGATGTTTACTCATTGTCTCCTACTACCGTTCATCGGTTCCACCTAACTTAAGGTAGAACTTTTCCCTCATGTGGAAAGTTCTATGTTATCTGTGAGACACCGCTTAAGTGTGATAAGCGAGTACCCGCTTAGGATGTTTACTCAATGCCTCCTACTACCGTTCATCGCTTCCACCTACCGTTCACCGCCTCAACACTACAGCCACTTTCTCCTTGCCATTTGCTACATATTCCACCGCCTCCTATCGTTCGTTGCTTGTTTCCACTGAGTGCTACTCGCCCTTCCTCACTTGTTCCGCCACCCACCTGATACACAAATCCCCTTCAAGCCTCTCTTATTCTGCCTTGCTCTCTACCATTCTATCATTCTGTCGCCTGACATACATCTGCCTCTTATTCTGCCGCTTGCAGTCTACTGTTCTTCCCTACTTGAAATTTTTTAAGCTTGAAATACTCATTATCCTACAATTGACCCATTTGCTAACACTAAATTTGTATGTATGAAACTCTAATTTTGCTTTTGTTTGTTTAAAATGAATCTTCTTAACTAAATGTATTTTTTATTTATTACAAGATTTTTTTAACATTGAAATTTAGATGTTATTTATAAGTGACTCATTTACTAAATATATTATTTGGGTTATGTCAAGTTAGATTTATAAGTGACATATATAATAAAACAGATTATTTTGGTTATGTCAAATCATAACTTAATACTTAACCCATTTGTTAAATGGGTTACTTGGGCCGTGTCGAATTGACCCGTTTAAATGCGTGTCGTGTATGAGTTATATCTCTTGACCCAATTAATTAAAACGAGTCGTGTTTGGATTAGTCTATTCGAGTCACGGGTCACAACAAATATAGTCCATTTATGACTTAATCGAATGAGCACCCCTAGGTTTTTGATTCAATACCAAACTTTATTTTATTTTTAAATAAGTTTTTGATATATTAAGTAATAGTCCCACATAGAAAATTTAGGAAAAGTTGCCTCGTCATTAGACAATAAAATGAAGTAATGGTTTTGCGAACGCTGCTGCAATCCATCATTGTCTGTCCGATATCTACACACATGCACGTAAAACACTCGCAATTTGCCGAGCAATCAAAGTGGCCTTTAATTTTGCCTACTACTTTCCGCACGCTGCTAATCCTTACATGGCCAGTACCGAGCTATGTCCTGCTCTCTTCGCGCGTCCTGTCATTCGGTGTGTGCCTCCATTTTGCCAAACACGCATGCTTTCAGTGGCGATCAGTCATGTGCGCGTGGCTCCAACTTAACTTGAGGTCATCATCGTCAATGGAAAGCTAAGGAAGATATCTGGGCAGATTTCGCGTGGTCCAAGGCTGGAGTTAATTATTGGTAGGTAGTGGACACGGTGAGGGCGGCAGCGGGCGGAGGCGGCCTGAGCTTGTGGCTGGGAGGGCGTTGGCGGCTGTGGCACGCCGATGTTGCGGTGGAAAATGCTGGTGGCGAGGTCGGCGACCCATGGGCACAAAACTCTGTGTACTTTTTGTTGAAATATGGTGTGTACCGTGGGAATATGGGTATGCGTTTGGAAATTGGGTACTTGTTCCGAGTTCCGACACCAAAGTTTTGATACTATCCTCCTGAATTATTAATTTTAGGTATCGCACTGCTAAAGTTTTCATCTGATTATGAAATCTTAGAAATTGGTTAAAGTGTTTGTGCATATCCTATATAACTATTAGTATAAAATAATATTATTTGATATTTTAAAATTTTGAAAGAATATTTTGATATCGATATTGGTACCGCATTTTCATATTAAAATTTAATATTGGTACCAGAATACTGAATATTAAAAATTTTAATATGGTATAATGTCAAAGAAAAAAAAAACTTCAACTAAGTGATATTTTTATCATATACAAACTAAGTTTTATGTAAATTTTACTCCCTTTCGTGATTATTTTATGCAATAATTCTTAAATAAAATGTATAATTTTTATTTAAAATATTAAAAATAATGTATATATATATATATTCATAATACATCATACCACAACGAGACATAGCCCTGTTCGGTCCTCTCCAAGAGAGTTGCATTTATGTCGCTGTTGGCTCTAACTCAGCTCTGACGTGATATTTTCCATAAGTCCTCACCATTTCCCTCCTGTTCTGCCCGCCTGCAACCTCGTTATCTCCAGCACCGCTGACCAAAACTTTCTACTGTCAAGCGTCAACCCCTCATCATTCATGTCCTGCCTGGCCATTCTCCTCCTCATTCAATCGCAACAGGCCAGAACTCAAACCCAACAGAGAACATGCACAGATTCCAAGTGAGAAGGACGTGGCATCAGCATTTGGGGGCCTCGCCCTCCAATCCCTCCCCTCACTGACTTGGATGTGCCCTCCACCTCCAACCCAAGTTAGGCATGTCAATAAAGCAAAGCCTGTACCTTCCAGGAACAAAAAGTGAGGCCGGAAACCTCCCGCCACTGCAGCGCAGATATCTCCGCCGCTTTATGTTGCTATATAATCTTCCTCCAGCGGGAAGCCAAGCGGAGCAGGGAGCAGGGAGGGAGCTGGGCGCCATGGGGAAGGCCAAGTCCGCAAGGAGCAACGGCGGCGTCCTCAGGACAGCGGCGAAGGCGCTGCAGAGGAGGCGGATCCCGTTGTCCCCCAGGGCGCCCGTGCCGGACGACGTGAAGGAGGGCCAGTTCGCGGTGGTGGCCGTGTGGAACGACGAGGCGACGAGGTTCGTGGCGTCGCTGAGCTGCCTCTCCAACCCGCTGTTCCTGAGGCTGCTGAAGCGGGCGGAGGAGGAGTTCGGGTTCGAGCACGAGGGGGCGATCGCCGTGCCCTGCAGGCCGGCGGAGCTGGAAAGGATCATCAGTGATATTGCCGCGTGAGGAGAAGGTTTAATTTGATTCCGGCGAGCTAAGCTTCGCCTGTGCCCCGCGAATTTGATGAGCTGGTTCAGATTTGATTAGGATTGACCAATCATTTTAGAGTGTAATTAGTGTGTATATTGGCTGGAGTTGTGCTTGATTAGTGGTGATTAGGAGATAATTAGAGAAGTTTTGAGCAACATGTTGTTCTCTCTTCTTTTTTTTTTCATTCACAACTCCATACAATGATATCTCAACATAAATAAGAGAATTCCTTCTCTTTTCTTTTTCAGTTCCTTACTACATGATTGTCACTTGTTCTCAATTTGCTTAGTGATGTGATAATTGTTATTCTTAATCAACCATGACTACTTCATGTTTTCAACTATTGCTAAGCATATCATAGGGTGCTTTTGTTAGGATATTTCTATGTGTGCCACCTCACACTATCGTCGACTCTGTTGTGCTCTGTTGCCTTCGAGTTCTAATAAGTATCATCGTAATATGTCTAATTTGAAAAGACTACTGTTGTATTTTTGAGTGTTCAATCAAAGTTTAACTTATGCTAAAGACCAAATTTTTTTGTCTAGAAACATTAATTGTGCTTTTAGTTTTTTATTTAAAATTTTTATATTTTTCTATATGATTTATTTTTAAATTTAAATAATATAATTATTTTTATTAAAATGACTAAAATAATTTTAACACAATAGCTTCCACATTCCTAACCAAAATAAAATTCATGATTGAATAAGAAGTCATTTTTACTTAAAAAGAAACACAAAAATTCCCTAAAATTAGTCAAAATTGATAAAGTAGAATAAGTAGGCGTGGCTTCAGAGTTCAGATAATTGGGTTTGGGTGTAATCTGAATTCAACTCAAACCCAGCACACATATGGGTCGAACTAAGCTAGGCCAAGTTGGGCTTGGACTTAGTGAGCCTACTTGTAAGTATAGGTTCTACGTGGGATAGATTTTTAATTTTTCACTCTTTTATTATTTTAGCCTAAAATTATTTATTTATTTATTTTTAATTAAGGGACATGCCTATTCATTTTTAATATTTATTTTTATGTCTTTATTTTTAAATTTCTTTAGTTATCATGATGAAGTTGCCTCCCTCGTAAAAAAGAGTTTGGTTCGTACACTTTGTAATTATATCTCCTCCTTCTCCCTCTTAGTATTCTCTCTCACGTGTTGAAGCTCTCTTTTTTATGAATGAATCCAAATTGAACCAAAATAGTTCAAATAAAACTCAAATTTTTTATCAAAATATTTTAGACCAAAGTCAAATCAATTTTTAGCAGAAATAAAATTTAACCGAACCGAAATTCTGGTTGGGTTCAAACTAATACCTCTCACCACTTGTCCATTGCCTCGCATTTGTCGCCTCATGACTTGTAACTCATATAGCTCATGTCCGGCAGGTAAAAAATAGTTAAGTTTAAAATACATTATGATAGTTTCAAATTTACCTTGTAATATTTTTGTTTATGAATTCTGACTTTCAATAAATACAAACACTTATTGTTAATTATTCGTTAAGTAGCTTAGGATACATTTGATTAATAGATAGATTATAATATAACAAGAGTATTACAAAAGAGGCAATTGCCTTTTGTCATAAGGTGACTATTTGTCACGCCCCCAATGAGCTCCAACCTAAACACGGTTAGCAAATTACTTGTAAAGCTTGACAAATATAATCTACAGGACAACATCTCCTCTGTAAACTGATCAAAATTTTATAAAATAACCAGTATATCCACAAACGCTACTTGAAAACAAAATCAACTGATAGTATCAAAATATCAAATATACATCATTGGTCGCTATACAAAAAAACCAAAATTAGACGATCAGAAACTAAATCAAAAGGAATATGATCGAGCAAAATACCAAACCAAAAGATTGATACACTCGATCAACCAAAAATACCAATAACAATATTAACTCCCTGTATCAAAACATATCAGCACAAACAATTCTAACTATATAGCAAGTGCTGATATCAACTCCAGGGTCCAGGACATCTCTAGATCTACCTATCAGTATCAGGAGCAACATCCTTACCTGGAGGCAAAACAAAGGGAGTTAGCCCAAAAGGCTAAGCAGGAATCAACAGATATGGTACTGCATCAAATAACTGTGATCACCAACGACTAAACATACGATGTAACTGAACATGATAAGAAGCAACAACAACCAAAATATGAAACCCACACATGCATCGTGCAATCAAGAGCAATGACCATATAATGTTCCATAACGAGCCCACACTCTTATAAAGAGTGTTTCCACCGTTGCTCACACGATGGAACAACTGCCTCAATGACAGCTCGGAGGTGTTGCGTCCAATACCCAAGTAACTCTGAAAAATCCTGAAGGACTCCATCTAGGAAACCTACCAGCCGGCCCCATAGGCGTGAAATGACATCTGGTATACTCCCTGGTCCGCTGTCCTATAAGGCACAGCCCTGGCTAATATCAGCTAGAAAAGATCACAAAATAGCGTGATAAGTCATGCAACTGCTCGATGGGCCAAATATCACAACTGTACAATATATGGATCCACGGCTCAATAGCCCATAATAACACAATCACTAACTCACTCATAATGTAGCTATTATGCGACCCATGTAATAGTATCACATCACAAGCATCTGTATGCATGAATAAAAAATAACACATAAAGTGCAATGGATACTGAATCAAAAGCAAACAATAGAGCTACAAGATATCATGGTATTTATTAACTGCACAATATAACACAACTCATACCATGATTGCAAAGATTAGGATAGAATTCCTACTTGTATCACAGTAGCTCCTAGTGCGTCTAACGCTCTCTGTTCGAGGATCTCCCTGTCTGACCTCGGTCCGAGTAACACCTATAGCAACACAAAATATAAAATACATCACATAACTATGAATTAATTGATACACTAGTCTAATTCTATAAACTCTAACTAGTATACATGTATGCATACGTATATCTCATCAACTTCTAACGTCAATCCATCCAACACCTGTTCTATCTTTTCAAGTCCTTTTCTAGATAATAAACTCCTATTTTCAATGCTTGATGCCTTCTGACAGATGTGAGTATATATCGAGCTCAAGCATTCCTCTCCATCTGCATCTAAATTGGAATGGCAAATATTTGAACCATATCCGTTCCATGCATATTTGGTATTAAAATACTCATCCGAAATATTCATCACATTGTGGGCTGCAAGTACTTTCAAGGAATGCATATATAGGATTCCACTACATTCAAACTTCTTGCATATGCAAGTAACAACTGCAGTCGATGAGTTGTATGTGACTACTTCATCTCTACCTCCAGCAGGACTTATGACGTAATTCATCTCTATCTCATCAGCACTTTTCAGGACAATTCAACATTCTAGTTGCCCCATGATAGGGGCTCACAAGTGCACGGTCTATCGCGTAATAAAAAAGTATCGATCCTACGAGGACTAGGGGTCAAGTACTAACTGATCAGATAACTAATAACTAGGCGATCAAATAAGTGTAGGAGTATTACTAAATTCCTAATGCAAGAAAGTAAACTAAAGCAAGTTAAAAAAAACAGACAGAAATGCAAATGGGTTGTGAAGATCTTGAAAGAGAATCGGAGTTTTGGGTTTTACCATACTGAAGCATGAAAGAAGGTTAATGTTGATATTTTAAACATGTTTTACCTATGCTCTCAAGGTAATCCTTCCTAAGGTGTAGACACGCTCCCTCTTAGGACACGATCCGGTATCTAACTTAACCCAAGTCTCCTACTCTCGTGGCTTACTGGGTTAAGTAGACCCAATGGGTTCTATGAAGAATTAGGGTTTCTCAGATGATTTCGATAACTCTCGTGGCCGAAAATCACCAGTCCAGTCTAAGGGGATCCAACATTATGGTTCACCTCTCAATCCTTTCTACAACGTCTAAAACATAAATATGTATGGCCAGTACATAATCATGAATTAAAACTTCCTAAACATGAATAAGAATAAAGATAAATTTGAGCAAAATATGAATCAAGCATTAAAGATCAACATTCTTATAGTGGGCTACGCCCAAACCCCGAAAAGAAGTTTACGCTATATGATACATCGTTAAACACATAAAATCTCTCATACAAATCAAATCAAACTAGGAGGAAAACTAGATCCTTGATGGGAGAGGGTAGAGCACGATCCTCAACGTCGAAACGAGGAGGAAATCGAGCCGCAATAGCCTTTCATCGCCGAACATCGCCTAAAACCCTAGGTATCGTCCCTTTCGCATCTTCTCCCCAACTGCCACACCAAATCCGATTATTCCTATCCCCAATTGTCGCTTGCCAAGTTGGGAAGGTCTCCATAAAATTTCAACGAAATCCGCTCCAAAAATAGCAAGATATGGGTGAAAAATCGAATGGGTGTCGAATAGGGCGGAAGCATTTACAGCCATGCATGGATGCACGGCCATGCCCGTGAAGAGCTCGATGAAGTTTATTTTCTAGAAAAATAACTCATCACGGCCATGTATGCATTCATGGGTGTGCTTGTGAATATTTCGTCAAATTCTAAAACTTTTGCAAATCTTCGTAGTCATGCATTTCTTCACACTCTAAGCCATGAACTCTATAGAGAGCTCCGTTTGATCTGAAATTTGCATGTACCTTCGTCTCATCATGAGGAGTCATCCCATATCTTCAAATCTTTCAAATTATATCAATTTTAGGGCGAAATCCCTACATTTAAATAAAAAATAAGGAAAAGTAAAGATTCTGAAGAATATGAAATATTTAAGTAAATAAATGAGACAAAGCATGCATTTTGCTCTAAAATAATAATAAAATTAAGCCACGATATATCATATATATGCATGTTATCACCCCATAAACTCGTTCTCAAACTCTTTGTACATGGTTGTTGTGTATTGTCCGCTTGCTTGTTTTAGCATACGGAAATTACCATATTGTAGAGCTGGAGTAGAGTTCCTAGACTTAAAATCTGCCTGTGTCTCTTTCTCATAGAAGAAGTTGGTGGCTTTATCATATTGTTCTAAAAAATCAAACATGGATAATTTTCTCTTAAAAAACTATTTAAAATGATAATTCATGCTTTCACTTCTTTGTGTTGTTGTCATATCCATACAAAAAGTCTCAGTTCGGTAACAGGCAGCCCATTTAGAACGCAATCTGTAGAAGTTTACCATCCAAGAATGTTCATGCAAATCATACTTATTCAATAGGTTTTGCCATAACCTTTCAAAAGTTTATACACTGCACCGCTCATAAATACAATGCTTGAAATCATGGGCAAATAATGAAAAATTATGAAGGACATGTGATAGATGTGTGGCGGCATTTTGAAAATATGCCACACACATAGTCGATGTGCGCTACTTAGCAAAACAATTTATATGGCTTTGGCAATAGCAGTAGACTGATATGTAAAAATATTTACAAGCTGCTTTCCAAACATTGCTTATAAAAATATTAAAAATAACTAAGTAAATGATTCTGCTAACTCATCATACAATAGTGCAGCCCCAAAAATAATAGGCTGCTTGTGGTGATTCACCCCAACAATGAGCGCAAAGGACATATCATACTTGTTGGTTTGGAATGTGGTTTCAAAACAGATAACGTTCCCAAAATAGGTATAATCTATAATAGCTTTACCATCCGCCCAAAAAAAATTAGCTATTTCTCTTGTTTCCTAAACTTCGATCGCATAAAAAAAATGATGGATCAACAGCTCGCTTGTCCTGCAAGAACTTCATAATACCCCGAGCTTCTTTACCATCCAATAATTTTTTTTCTATGTTTCTGGATATACTTAACGCTATCATCTCTTATGAAACCTACTTTATTATTGCTTATCCTTGATTGGAAAAAATCATAGATATTATGTGCTTTCATCCCAGCATCTGTCATTTTGTCAATTAGAGCTTGTTGAAATGGTAAAATTTTCCTGTGAGATCTCAGCAAGTGGACCTTATTTGGACTTGTCATTGGATGATTATGGTTTAACTTAACTCTACTTAATGTCCAAACTTTATGGAGGTCAATCTTAAATTCCACCCAGGCCATGCAGTTTGTTCTTGTCTCCGGTTGTGGTTTCTTTGTGATATGACCTTTATGAACTTGTCTTAACCCTTGCTTACTACAGGTAAACTTTTTCATTTTCAAACTATCATCTTTTCTCCTATCAACCTAAAACTTCTTTATACTAAAACCTACCCTTTTAGCATAATCATTATAAAATTTGTGGGTGTCATCCTCATTATTGAAGGTCATACCAACCATGGTAATTGCAGATGAGCAGGCAGTCGCTCTTCATTAATATCTGATGCACCAAGGTAAATTGCCTCCTCTTCCTCTTGTACAGGTGAAAAATGATTAATTTCCTCTAATTCCTCTTCCACATTCACATTCTTTGGGTCATTCTCTTGTTCAAGTTCAAGCTGAAACTCTTCACTGAATGCCCACTCGATATCTTCATTACATGTTTGCCCAGTTTTTGATTTATCCATGATGTCAAAATAGTTGTCTATTTTCAAAAAAACATTTTTGGCAAATATAAGAAAGTTTAAAGTCTATCCACAATAAAATGTGGGCTATCTATGTTCAATGAAGACAATAGTGAATAGAATAGACTATAGCAGTAGTCTATCCACGCTAGCTTAAGCTATATCCACGATAAAAAATATTACAATACTAGCCTATCCACCATAGCAGTAGCTTTATCCAGGATAGATAGCTTCAGCTCTATCCACGGTAGGAATAGATTATCTTCTATAAAATAGAGTCTATCCATGAAGATTAAGCTCTATTCACGGTAGGGTTAGACTCTATCTCATGTAAAACAGAGTATATCCACGCTAGCTCACGCTAGCTTAAGCTATATCCACGATAAAAAATATTACAATACTAGCCTATCCACCATAGCAGTAGCTTTATCCACGATAGATAGCTTCAGCTCTATCCACGGTAGGAATAGACTATCTTCTGTAAAATAGAGTCTATCTATGAAGATTAAGCTCTATCCACGGTAGAGTTAGACTCTATCTCATGTAAGACAGAATTTATCCATGCTAGCTTAGATTTAACCACGATGAAAATATTACAACACTAGTCTATCCACCATAGCAGTATCTCTATCCACGATAGATGTAGCTGATCCACGGTAATCATAGACTATATCCACGATGAAAATATTACAATACTAGTCTATCCACCATAGCAGTAGCTCTATCCACGATATATGTAGCTGATCCACGGTAAGGATAGACTATCTTCTGTAAAATAGAGCCTATCCACAATAGGGATGGACTCCATCTCATATAAAACAGAGTCCAACCATCCATGATAGCTTACGCTTTATCCACGATAAAAATATTACACACAATATATGAGTTTAGCCATACCACTAAGTAATTTCTTCGATAATAACTTAGAAGACCTTCTTGATTAGACTGCACCCTCTAGCTTCAACTGCAAAGCTGGAAGGAGACGTGGTTAACTTTCTGTAAGCAACTAACGAAGAGCTGCACATAAGTCATCAACCTGTTATCTGCTAGGATACCACGGAGAAGAATGCCCTCGTGGTATCAATGCACAAGGGAGAAGGGGAAGATGGAATAGAAGAAACTTCTTAGGGTTCAAATACCAAGTACCGACTGATTCAATTATCACAAGCTAGACGATCGTTTAATTGGTGTAAGTAAGTTACTAAGTTAAAGCTAAAGAAAGAAAGCAAGGTAAATGCACGACGAAAGATCTAAGGATGCTCGGGATCAGGGCTAGGGTCCACTGCCTTGACGCGTTATGAATGGTTGGATAACAATATAAAACTCCCTTTTTAAGTCATAGGGTAATCCATAAATGTACAAGTTGTCCTCTCTCGAGGATGCAACAAGGTGCTTACCCGGCTGAGCGTCTACCGTCGTAGCACGCTTAACCGAATAAACCCAATGAGTGGCGGATTATGTATATCATCTCATCATTTGTACAAGTTGTCCCCTCTCGAGGATGCAACGAGGTGTTTATACGGTTAAACGTCTACCGTCGTAGTACGCATAACCGAATAAACCCAAAGAGTGCAAAATGGTACACACTACCCGTACTCAATCAACTACTCTCGTATGATGATTGAGACACTCCTGCCTAGGGTTTCCAACATCCAGACGTGCCTCTCGGCCATACCAGATATCTAAGAGCATGAAGATATCGTAATGAAATACTCCATTCATAAGGTGCAACTAGCCAAAATAGAACAATCTAGGGTTTATGAAATAAAGTTATCATCCACACATAGAACATTCAAGGGGCTTTCCCTAGCCCTGAAACAAAATTTAAGCTACAACATCCATAGACAACAAGGAAAGCGGAATAGATGAGGAAAGGGAAACAAGACTCCCTCAAAGGAGGAAGAAGCCGCCTGTAGAAGCCTTCCTCTCCCTCTGATCGGTCGTCCGCCTCCCCCTTCACGCTCTCGCTGCGAAGGATCTCTTCCTCCCCTCTTTTCTCAGCCGCCACCTCTCTTCTTTACATCCGTGCATGTGTGTGTGTGTAAAACTTGCCCTTACGTGAATAGGGTTTTTTTGTTTTTGTCCTCCTCAGCAGTGTCGAATTCCCTATTTGCCCCTTTGAGAACTTCTATCTGACATAGGGAAGGTGAGGGGTAAAATCTGGAAAATCAGTATCAGGCGACACAGATAGGGATGTCAACGGGTTGGGTACCTGCACTTTTTGGCCAAATCCGAACCCGACCCAAACCCAAACCCGACTAATACCTGTTTAAATTAAAATATTTATTTTTAAATAGTTTTTTAAATTATTTTTATAAAATATAATTATAAAATAATAATAATAATAAATATATTTATTAAAAATTATTTTATTATATATTATATATATTTAAATGGGTACCTGTGGATACCTGTGGGGGTAAACCCGAACTTGACCCGATTAGCTAATCGGGTACCCGAACCCACCATAAATGGGTCGGGTCGGGTCGGGTACCCGTTGACACCCCTAGACACAGAAGCCACGGGGCGTGATTCTGGTCGCTGGGTAGGTCGTGATTCTTGCCGAGAACACTGATCCAGCTGAAAACGGTCGCATTCCCTCGCTTTTTCCCTGAAATGAGGTAAAAGCACCAACGAGTGTAGATTCTGAAGATATTGCAATAATTCCATGTATAATCAGGTGTAAATGCGAGAATATTGAAGATATAACAGCGGAAATCGCATATAATTCCCTATATAAAAATGACTTAACAAATCTCCCTAGACTTAAACTCTTACTTGTCCTCAAGCAAAGATAAAATGAAGCTAAGTTGTATGGATGATCCATAAGGCTTGAATCCAAACCCCTCTAAGATAATGCTAACACCGATCCATGCAATGGTCAAACATCCCACAAGTGGTAAACTCCTATCAGATATCAAAGTGGTAAGCATTGCAACCGAAAGTAAATGCGTTCCACACATAGCTGCCACACCTCATAATCAACATCCTAGTTTCTCTTTATACAAAGTTTGAAGCCTCCAAGTGGTTTGAGATAGAAGTGGAAAGGGATGTAAAGATATACATATATTTAGAGAATTGTGAGAGGATCTTTGTCCTAATTTCTTTTGAGAGGATCTTTGTCATCTTTTTTTTTTTAGAGGATCTTTGTCCTCTTTTTTTTTAAGGCAAAATGTCTCTAGACTTTGCTAGAGAATCTTTTCTCGTTCTCCCTTTTTGTTTGAAATGGATATTGGCTAAAATGGGGTGACCAAAATGGAGATATTTCGGCTATAATAGGTGAGGAGGAGGAACCAGACAGTATCAAATTAAGTGTAAAAAACTAGTGGCGTCCCACAATTTAAGTAGGAGCGCATCTTACCAAGAGTCTATCCTTAAGTTATCTACCATGAGGGGATTAATCGCAACGTAATAGATCTATGTAAGCAAAAATCGGTAGAGAGGCAGAATCGTGCGAATGAATCATACTAACAGCAAAGAACAACATCAAAACATGCCAAAAGACAAGCAAGAATATACTTTCAGGTTCTAGAGTAAGGGGAGACCAAAACCCAGGTTAACAGAGTGAATACCAGACGGTAAAAACTTTTAACGGTAAAACCAAGTCTTATCAAAAGCTAGTTATATCAAAAATGCAAAAGTACCCCACCCACATGGTAAAATGAGGCATCGTCCCCAATGCCAAAAAAGAAAAACAATGCGGAGTACAAAAATGGCGGGGGATTGCAGAGAACTCACAACTCTAGTCGCGGGGGTCATCCCCCACGTCGCTGAGATCGTCGGAAGAAGCGTCAGAAGAGTTCGAAGAAGTCACATCAGTGGCCGCCTGGCGTTGATAAGGGGTGGTGCTCCGAAAACCAGGGAAACGCGAACGGAGGAAGGCGTACATGCACTGTACGTTTTCCATCAAAGTGTTAATATGGTGCCCCTGGGTTTGAAGCTGTTAGAGTATTGTTTGCAAGAGTTCATGGGTCGAGGGCTCATGAGGAGCTTGCGGCGGGGGTCTAGATGTGAAAGGCGCTGGGGCACTCATGGATTGAGTAGGATCATCAGCATCTGCAGCAGTGAGGTTCTAGTTCTCGCGGTAGCGAATAGAGGTACGCGCTGTGTTGGGCAGCGGTATGGTTTGAAGGCTCCCTCGCAGAGTGAGATGATACACATCGCCTCAGTGGAAGATCATTTTCATCGCGATGCAAGCCTCGATGTCGAGGCGCTAGCTGACGGTGGCTTCGGGAGTGCCGTGGGGGTTATGCCCCAAGTGAAGAGCTAACGGAGTAAGCAAGCCGTCGATAGTGATGGTTCCTTTAGTTACCCGCCCCACATGCTCCAAATGTTTAGCTAAATGATATCCGGAATTGAGGGGGAATTGGTTTAGCATAGCTGATAGCGCCCACAGATATAGTAGGCTTTTTCCCACAAGTGCACGGGTCTATCAAAGTAATAAAATATCGATCCCACAGGGACTAATGGACAAGTACTAACAGATCTTGAAATTGCTAGCTAGACTACGTCAGAATTGATGAAGATTTAAGACAACGAAACGATTAAAAGTACAAGAATGTAAACGGAGGAAATCACACGAGAGGATTTAAATGAGATGAAATATCAGGATGTGGATTCACCGCCTTGACTTCTTTTAGTTGAATAGTCTAAACTCTATTGCCGTTATCCTATTTTAGTTCAAGGGGTTCAGCTTCCCTGTCACGTAGGTTGCTCCCCTCCGATACCACGTCCATTCCCACAGATCCTGGTATCGGTCAAACACGTGAGGTTCTAACGGTCAGTCGGACTTTCGTCTCCCCGACGCATCCGATCTCCTAATACTTTCCAGATGGATACAAGTTTAAACAAAAGGGGTCCTCCTCAAGAATTCATGGCTTATAAACTTTCCCAGCGTTACCCCTGGCTCAAGCGCACCCTCTCGGGCTGCGCAGGCGAAGCGTCTCTTATGTGATCCGATGCCCCGACACGCTTTCATGTCGCCAGGCGCATCTAAAGCCTAGAAGAACTAACAAGGAGAGCGCAGTTCACATCAAGCGGATTCTCCCCAGCCCCTGATTTAATAATCCCACTCGAGAAGCTAATAGGTTCCAACGCACCCTCTCGGATTACGTGGGCAAAGAGTACAAACGGATTTGATAAACCCCCGACCTAATGCTTCCGACGTGCGGTCGGACTCTCGTCTTCCCAACACGTCTAGGATCCTAAACAACACCTTGGGTGAGTACGGGCAATCAGCGAGTCTCCTCGTGATTCCCTGATTTACAAACCTCAGTCCAAGGTGAGGAGGTTCAAATGCATTCTCACGAATAACATAGGCATAGCACTCGCATAAGGTCAGGTAAGGATTTTAGCAATAGAACAAAACTACTACAACTAACGAGTTATCAAGGGGCTACTCCCACATCCTGAATTAGGAGTTTAGCCTAACATATTCATAATGATAGCGCAAATAATATTCATAGGTAGCATGCACATATGCAGGTTCTTGCAGGAATTACAAGACAAGGGTAAGACCATATGATATTTTGCTAAAGTTATACAACTAGTGCAGTAAACTAAAGGTAATTGCAAGTCTTCCTTACACCCTTTGTTTCTGAGGTGCTCGCACAAAAGAATCTCCAACAGATGCAGGCGCGCAGCTTCCTTCTTCTTGGTGTCGCCTAACTCTCCACAAGCGTCTCCCCTTGTTCCTCCCGTTCCAATCCTCCTCTTTTCCTCTTCTCAAGTCTCTTTTATCTCCTCTCGTTAGTGGGCTGCTGTCCCTTCCCCATGCCCTGCAAAAGCTGCCTCAGTCGCTACAGTTTTCCAGCAAAACAAGTCTTCGCTGCCAGCCTCCATATCCTGCAAAGTTTCAGCCGCCCATCCCTTAGGAAATGATGATTTCGTAACCAAAATCTCCCCTAAAAGCTGCTCCACACCCCCTTTGTCAACGGGGGAGAATAGTCCTTAGTGCCCTTCAGCCTCCCTTTAGGTTAGATCAAAGAAATATGGAAGAAAACGATGATTTCGTAATAGGCGGGTCCGCGATCTCGGGCGAGAATTTGGTCGTGACCCGATCGTGATTTGTCAGTTTCAGCTTCAGGTATAACGACTATCATGAGCGTGATTCTGATCGGGACCCGGTCGTGATTTCCAACAAAGGCTTCAATGAATCCAAAAACTTCTGGTTAGGATCATCTTGAGTTAGAATGAGCTCCTCTGCTACCAAAGTGTCAGAATCTACCCTCTATGTGGTCAATTTGACCTGAAAACGTGAAAGTACCGAAACAGGTGTAGATTCCATAGATATATCCAAATAAAGGCAATTGTAAGGCTTAAAGTCGTGAAATAGACATGATTCCATAAGTAGATTGACATGTAAAACTCCATATAAATTTGTGTCAACAAAATATCTACGACTTAAACCTTTGCTTGTCCTCAAGCAAAAAGAAAGAAATGAAGTCCATGAGGGTTGCTTTTACCACATGAAGTTATACTCCCTTTAATCTATAAATACTTAACAATTAGTGCTAGTCACAAGATGCACAAATCACTGTAGTCTTTAAGGGTGTTAAGATGAATAGAAGAGCATCTAGGTCAAATCTATGGGCAACAGTTCTACGATGATATTGGATAAAAGTAGTTCCTTACTGCATGAGACACTAATACACTCAAAGCACCAAAAGTACATAGCGAAGGTCTTACTCATAACCTCGGTACCACCACACTTTTTTCTTCTTTTCTGCAGTGCCAAGCCTAAGTGTGTCAAGTGGTTGACACTGTCCGCAAGTGCACGGAAATGTCGCAGTAATATAAAAGATATCGTCTCCCACAGGGAACAAGGTGAGTACTAGAAAATCTAATTCTTGGAATCTAAGCTAATCAAATCGTGGTTTTTTAGAGCTTGAAAACTAAAATTAAGCAGGACAATAAACAAGAAATCAAACAACTGCGACAGGGAAAATATATGAGAGAGAATATCAGGGCAAAGGTTTTCACCACTCTGACGATTTCACTTGTGCTAGAAATAAATGTTAATTACTTGGATTTACAGATATGCATAAGGAATCGACCCTATGGTACAAGGTGCCCTCTTTCGAGTGTACACCCCGGTATTTGCCTAGAACGTCTCCTACTTTCGCGGTGGACCGTTCTAGACAAACCCACTGGGTTCCGTGGTAGATTATCAACCCTCGAGCAAAGAACACGCACTTTCGCGTCGCGTCTTCACAAGATTCACATAGAGGTTCGGTCGTTACGGTCGAACTTTCGTTATGGACCGTTACAACTATGACATGACGATACTTGGCCAAAGTAAAGATCAAGAAATAAATACATCTAGTGAAATATGCTCAGAATATGATCCAAATAACAAGATTAAAACAAGAGTTGCAAACAGAAATCGTCAGAGGGTTTCAACCTAGCCCCGATACAAAGTTTACGCTACAACCATCGTTGAATCGCTAAAAATCCTCTCTGTAAACATAGGAAAATTATAGGAAAAAGTTTCTAGGAGGGAGAAGAAGATAAACTGAACGAAATAACCCAGGGTTGCAAGGTTCCGATGATCAATTCTTCAAAAATCCGCACGAAGTCGCCGAATCGCCGTGTTCTTCCGCCCTAGCCGCTTCGTCACCCGATTGTCTCCCTCCTTAGGTCACTAAATTTAGGGATTTTATATTATTTCTCTTCGCCTCAAAGTAAGCTTTCTAAAAAGTCCTCACTTGCTAAATTTGGACTTGAATCGAGTTCAAAATCGCCAAAATACTAAATGGGTGTCGGTCAACTCGCCCTAACTCGCCTTTTCCTCGATTTCTCCTCAAATATGGCATGAGAATTAGGGCTTTTATGTTCTTTGCCCTCTCCTTTGAATCAGCTTTCCATAGAATCATCACTTGCTATATTTGGAGTTGAATCGGACCGGGAATCAGCGAAAGACCGAGTGGAGGTCGTGCTGTTCCGCCGCCTTCACGGGTGAACCCCGCGGGGTTCACCAGGTGGTAAAGTGCTCGGAGCTGTTTTGTTGCGAAATAATCACAGGTGAACCCCGTGGGGTTCACCTACCAGTGAAATTCTCGGCGTACTTATGTGCAGGTATTTTCAGATGAGATCATGGGTGAACCCCATGGGGTTCACCTGGGAGTGAAGTGTGCGACATCTTTCAGGAATCTCGACTCATCGGTGAACCCCGCCGGGTTCACCAGGCAGTGACGCACGCGCTGAAATCCTTCCTTCGGCAAGATCACGGGTGAACCCTGTGGGGTTCACCTAGCCGTGAAGTCCAGAGAAGGCTCCGATTGAGCCCAAATTTTACGGGCAGCTTCGTCTTCTCATAAGGAATCACCCCATGCTTTTAGATTCTTCAAAAAAGGCTTCAAAATTGAGTGATTTTACCTGAATTCAATAAGACAAATGAAAAGTGAAGATTCTGAAGTTTTTAACTAAATAAGTCTTAAATGAGTGTGAAATCATTAAAATAGGCCTAAATTCATCATGGAATAACAGTAAAAATCATTACTAAAATGCAAGGTGTCAGTGGTTTCATCTATAGTCATCCAAACACATAATACTCATGTTGAGATGCAAATACTGCCTAGATTCAAAGCTTATCAAAGTGCAATCCATAAGTTTCCAGTGTACAAGGAATCAAGTGACTAGACTAATCGCTTAGCATGAAAGGCATCCTTAAAGTGGTGTGGGAATACACATCAATCGCAAATCAGGTAGAGGAACAAGAATTAATCATGAATGGGGAAATATCAATAAATGAAAATAAGAATTTACAGCTGAGATCTACGACTTAGGCTTTTACGTGTTTGGGAAGCAATTATCAACAAGGTCCCAAGCTTATCAATGAAATCATAAAATCACATCGGATAGATACAGCATGTTCTCAAAGCGTCTAAGTCTACTGGCAAGGCATGAAGAAAATCATTATGATGGTGTCTTTTGTAAAATTGAAACATTATAAAAGCAAGACGCATGTCATGAAATATGTCATCAAAGTTCGTATCATTTGGTGTACGACTAGCAGTGAAAAAGTTAAAAGTTGGCCTGTTTGGTGTAACAGCACATCACAAGAGACATTTTGCCACAGCATAAGAGTTTACCATCACAATGCATACAAGATCGTGTCACAAAATGCATTAAAGTTAAGACGACTCATCAAAATGTGTAAGTCTTCCCCCAAAGCAAAAAGTTGCATATACCTAGATGCATACGGCATAGATAAGTATCAAAATAGATGGGGGAAAACTTACTAGTGTGCAGTCCTACTCACTGCACTCAGCCGGGTCGTCATCGTCGTCGTCGTCAGCTGGCTCGGAGGAATCAGAGACATGGATGGTATCGTCGGCGTCCTCGTCTTTGTCCCGCGGTGGTGGTGGAGCCATGTTACTATGGAGGAAGATCTCAATGCATTTTACCGTGTCTACCAAGGTTGTTAGCTGCTTCCCTTGGTTTAACTGCTCTTGCCAGGGAAGATGAAGCATATCGTCCGTAGAAGGGTGCGCGGCAGTCCGAGGCTGTCCACCGATAGAGGAGCCGGGGTCCATGTCGAGTGGTGTAGTCTAGTCTTCCGGTACAGCAAAGTCGGGATGAAGGCGCCAGTTGCCGCTATCTCTGATATTAGTCCGCGCGGTATTCGGTAAAGCCATGGTGGTACTGGTATTTGTGAAAGTGAGATGGTAGATGTCCCCTCGCCTGATGATCATCTTCATCGAAAGTAGGTGCTCAAGGTCTAGTCGTCTGCTGCCCACTACCTCCGGCTGTCCATAAGGATTGTGCCCCAGGGATAGATCGATAATAGTGATCATGCCACCAATACATATATTCCCTTTTTGCGCGTGGGCGACACGAAGGAACTGCCGAGCTAAGTGGTAGCCGGCATTGATTTGGAATTGATGCAGAAGTCCTCATAAGCAAAGTAATTCGGGCTGGCGCACTATCCCATCTCCATCTCGTGCGAAGATCGAGTGTGCTAGCAGACGATGGGCATAACGAATACATGGGTTTGAAATGGTTGAAGCTTTGGCATTTCTCAGCGAGTAAGTGGTCATGGAGGAGATACATTTCCAAAAGATGTCTTCATTGAAGTTGGGAGGACCAAGTCAAGATGCGTATGCCGGAAATCCAAATATATCATTGAGGTCAGCGATGGTCAGCCGATATTTAGTATTGGCGAGTCGAAATGTAACCAGGCCAGGGTTTGTCTCTAGAGCTGAGACCTTGACTTTAATTGAGTTGAGGAATTCGAGCGTGAAGGGGATGTAGGTAGGTTGTGCATACTGAAGAAATCGCCCCTAGCCAAACTGCCTAAACATCCAGAGCAGGTCATCAAAGATCCCCAACGCGGCTAGTGAGGGAGGATCGATGTACCGGGTGTTTATTATGCGGCGGTTGGAGAGCACCTGATACCTAGCAGCTTGATGATTATCCCTCATTTGGAGCTCAGGCGGAGCAGATTGCTGTCGTGTCTCAGGTCGAGGGCTTGAGGTTCCCGCCAGTCGTTTGTTGGCATTCTTCTTCCTTGGCGGCATGATGACTCGAATGCTGGTCGAAGAACAGAGTTTGAGTGAAGGCAAAGTATGCGACGAGAAAAGGATTAAAAACCTGGAGTGAGAGCTCGCCGGTGGTGATCGGAAAAGTCACCGGAGAGTCGGTGGTCGGCGGTGAAGCAAACATCGGCGACTGGTGGGGCAGAGAGTGGGGTCGGCGACTCGTACGGAAGAGGAAAAATTGGAACCCTAGCGGGAATAGATCGGGTGAGCTGCTTAAGTGGCTGGTCTTAACGGGTCGGGCTGGCCAGGCGAACCCGTTAAGTCGCCAATGTTGAATAATCTCGCCTGAGATTTCCGTCAGGACCTATTCATGAAATCTGTGGAAACTGCTGTTGAGAAGTCACGGTCGAGATTTTCGTCGGGACCCAGGTGTGATCTTCGCGCATATTTTTGATGCAAGTTTTTTCGGCCGTGACTTCAATCACGGGGCAGCCATGACGTCCTCGTCAAATTTATGTCCATTGTTCTTTCTGAGGAAATCTTGCCTGTGATTTTCATCGTTACCCACCTGTGATTGTCTTCTGTATGATCGTGCACGAATTTCACGGTTGTGCCTTTAGTTATCGGTCTGCCGTGAGCCTTTCGACGGGTAATTTTCGTATTGCCTCTTCGAAAAAATCTCGGTCACGACTTTCAGCATTCCCTGGTCATAATCTTCTCGTAAAATCCTTTATTACTGATTACGGCCGTGGCTTCAGTGTCTTTCTTGTCGTAATGCTCTCGGCGAATTTTCTGATGTTTGAGCTGAGTGAGAATCACGATTGAGATTTCTGTTGGAACCCGCCTGTGATTTTGGAAAAACCAGCAGAAAATGCCCCTTTCTACCGCAGAAAATGCCTCTTCCAAATTTATAGCAGAGAAGGTTCAAAGTATTCTAAGGCTGGATTGGTGTGTCCTAGCATGAGATTACTAAGGTTCTAACACTAATCATCAAAAGAGCTTATAAGAATATGCAAACTAAACTGAAGCTTTAACAAAACATGAAAACGAAAAGAATCTGAAAATAAATTTAACTAAAGTAAGACGCTTGGGTTGCCTCCTAAGAAGCAATGATTTAATGGTCCATCAGCTTGACCATAGTCTGTGTCATTCCGGTGAAGGAGGATCCGTGAGGAGCAGTGCAGTCCCCTCTAGTATTGGTTTATGGGGAATATAGCGCTTGAGTCTTTGTCCATTTACTTTGAATGTGCCAGTTGATTCCCGGAAAATGTCTATAGCACCGTGAGGGTAAACTTTTTGTACTACGTATGGTCCCGTCCATTTAGTTCGAAGCTTACCAGGGAAAAGCTTGATCCTAGAGTTGAACAAAAGTACCATATCGCCCTCACGGAATTCTTTCCTTATAATCTTTTGATCATGCCATCTTTTGGCGTGTTCTTTATAGATCCTGGCACTTTCATAAGCCTCTTGTCGAAACGCATCGAGTTCGTTCAGTTGCAGCTTTCTAGCTTCTCCGGCTTGTTTTCCATCAAAATTCAGCTGTCTTATTGCCCAATAGGCTTTGTGTTCGATCTCAACTGGTAAGTGGCATGATTTATCATATATCAACTAGAATAGTGACATGCCTATAGGGGTTTTTTACGCTGTGTGGTATGCCCATAGAGTATCGTCAAGTTTGAGCGACCAATTTGTCCATGTGTGTGATACGGTTTTTTCAAGAATATTCTTTATCTCCCGGTTTGATATTTCGACTTGTCCACTAGTCTGAGGATGGTAAGCCGTGGCTACTTTGTGTAATACTCCATATCTTTTGAGGAGTGATTCAAACCTTCGTTCAATAAAATGAGATCCGCCATCGCTAATTACCACGCGAGGCATTCCAAATCGCGGAAATATCAACTTCTTGAAGAATTTGAGAACTACCTTGGAGTCATTTGTTGGGGAAGCCAAGGCCTCAACCCATTTGGAAACATAATCAACCCCAACTAAGATGAATCTGTTACCACAGGAGGGTGGAAATGGACCCATAAAATCGATACCCCATACGTCGAAAATCTCTATTTCAAGAATGGCATTAAGAGGCATCTCGTCTCTTCGTGATATTCCTCCGGTTCATTGGCAACGATCACAAGACCACACAAAATCTCTAACGTCCTTAAATAGGGTCGGCCAAAAGAATCCACATTGGAGGATCTTATATGTTGTTTTCTTTTCACTACAATGTCCTCCATAGGGCGACGAGTGACATTGGAATAGGACGTCCGGAACTTCTTCCTTTGGCAGACATCTTCGAACGATGCAATCAGCGCAACGCTTAAACAAGAGTGGTTCGTTCCAATAATAATACTTCGCAATTGATACGAATTTTTTTCGTTGCTGATATGTAAGGTTCGGGGGCATAATACCGAGTGCCAAGAAATTCACCAAATCGGCGTACCAGGGTGTCTTTACCGTGGCCGCAGCTACTAGGTTCTCATCCAAGAACACATCCTCTATCTTTTCTTCCGATTCTCCCTTGGGAGTGGCTGTCAAGCGGGACAGATGGTCTACTACTAAATTATCAGTCCCTTTCTTGTCTTTGATCTGAATATCGAATTCTTGCAATAACAGTATGCACCTAATTAGCCGCGGCTTCGCGTCTTTCTTGTCTATGAAATATCGAATCTCCGCATGATCTGTATAGACAATGACACGTGAGTTAACCAAATATGATCGAAACTTATCAAAGGCGAAAACTACAGCTAGAAATTCTTTTTCTGTGGTGGCATAGTTGCTCTGCGCTCCATCCAGTGTTCAGCTGGCGTAATAAATGGCATGTGTTCGGTTGTTTTTTCGTTGTCCCAGTACAGCTCCCACTGCATAGTCGCTAGCATCGCACGTAATTTCAAAGGGCAGCGACCAATCCGGAGGTTGCATTATCGGCACAAAAATCAATGCATTCTTCAGTTGCTGAAAAGCGTCCATGCAATCCTGGTCAAAATCAAATGATGTATCCTTAGCAAGCAGAGATGTCAAAGGTCTAGCAATTTTAGAAAAATTCTTAATGAAACGCCTATAAAAGCCTGAATGGCCCAAGAAACTTCTTATTCCTCTGACAGAGTTTGGAGGCGGCATTCTCTCTAGCACACTGATTTTTACTTTATCAACTTCGATACCGCGCTCCGATATCAAATGACCAAGAACGATTCCTTCTTTTACCATAAAGTGACATTTCTCCCAATTTAACACTAGGCTCGTCTCTTCACAACGCTGCCAAACACGGGTCAAATTAGATAGACAAGAGTCAAAACTAGACCCATATACCGAAAAGTCATCCATGAAGACGTCCATGATGTTTTCAATGAAATCGGAGAAGATAGCCGTCATGCATCGCTGGAATGTAGCTGGTGCATTACATAAGCCAAACGGCATACGACGGTAAGCGAAAGTGCCGAAGGGACATGTGAACGTGGTCTTCTCTTGGTCGTCTGGATGTATCAGTATATGGAAAAATCCTGAGTATCCATCCAAGAAACAAAAATAAGAGTTAGTGGCTAATCTTTCAAGCATTTGATCAATAAAGGGGAGAGGAAAATGGTCCTTGCGGGTGGCTTTGTTCAATTTCCGATAATCGATGCACATGCGCCACCCGGTGATGGTTCTTTGCGGGATCAATTCGTTATCTTCATCTTTTACTTCCGTTACTCCCCCTTTCTTCGGCACCACATGTATCGGACTTACCCATTGACTATCCGAAATGGGGTAGATGACCCCAGCATCTAATAGCTTCAAAATTTCTTTCTTAACCACCTCTTTCAAATTCGGGTTCAAACGTCTCTGATATTTGATAGATGGTTTGCTGTCCTCTTCGAGGTGTATTCTGTACATGCATAAAGAAGGGTTAATACCTTTTATATCATCCTAAGTGTACCCAATTACCTTCTTATATTGTCGAAGCTTATCTAGGAGAAGGCTTGTTTGCTCTGAATCAAGATGGTTTGCTATGATGACAGGATAAGTAGAATTTTCACCCAAAAATTTATACCTGAGATTGCTCGGTAAGGATTTGAGCTCTAAGTTAAGTTGTTTACAGACCACGGATGTCGGCGCAGATGGTTCCTCGAGCTTTTCTTCTTCTGGTTCAATTGCTGTGCTCGAGTCTAGAATATCGGTAGAAGCACGGACTTCTTCCTCTTATTCTTCGTCATAATCACCCAGTAAGCATAATTCGAGAGGGTCGGCACTTTTTCGAGGAATGTATGACGAATTAAGCTCGTCGTCAACGACTCCGATACTATAGCAGGAATCTGCAAGAATAGTCTTTTTCAGGCTATTTGCAATATTAAATTCAACTGTATCCTCACCTACATGCAGTGTCAACTTCCCATTTTTAACGTCGATTATAGCACCGACAGTGGCCAAAAATGGTCTGCCCAGTATGATAGGAAGTTTGGAGTCTTCCTCCATTTCAAGTACAACGAAATCAGCTGGAATAAAAAATTTACCGACCTTTATTAGCACGTCTTCTAGAATTCCTACCGGATGTTGTACAGAACGGTCTGCCAATTGCAGAGAGATGTTTGTCGGCTTCAAGTCTCCGATGTCCAGTTTCTTGCAAAGAGAGAGTGGCATCAGACTTACACTAGCTCCAAGATCGCATAAAGCACGGTCGAAAGGAGTGTCTCCGATCAGGCATTGAATGGTAAAGCTGCCTGGATCTTTTAACTTTGGCGGTAACTTATTTTGGATGATTGTGCTGCATTCCTCAGTTAACGCCATTGTGCCGTGTTCTTCTATTTTTCTTTTATTGGATAGGATCTCCTTCAAAAACTTAGCATATGATGGCATTTGCGACAAAGCATCGGTAAATGGTATGTTAATATACAGTTTCTTCAAAATTTCTAAAAATTTACTGAATTGATGATCGAGTTTTGCTTTTGCCAACCTCTAGGGAAATGGAATGGGCGGTTTGTAAGGTGGTGGAGGCACATAAACAGGTTCTGTCTCTTTCGTTTGTGGTTCACTCTCAACAGGTTCATTCGGTTCTTCAGATTCAGGGGTTCTGGTCTCATTCTCACAATGGTCATCCTTGGGCATTTCGGGTTCTTCAAGTTGCTTGCCACTACGTGTGGTAATGGCATTGCAATGTTCTTTAGGGTTCGTTTTGGGCTGTCTGGGCAATCTGCCCGGCGGTCTAGTAGATGTACTAGCCTGTTGGGCTATTTGATTTTCCATTATCTTCTGGTTTGTGGTTAAGTTTTTGATTGCCTCTAACACAGAGTCCATTGCTTTTGTTTGCGCTGACACGAAGCTGTCAAAGCGCAATTCGAAAGTTTGTTCCTGTGGTATTGTGTTGGTGCTTGGTTGTGGTGGCTGGTCAAATTGTTTAGGCTGATACCCGGTAATGGACGAATGAAATCCAGGGGGCTGCCTAAAGTTTGAAGGTTGAGCTGCATTGTTGTTTCTATAGGAAAAGTTGGGATGACTTTTCCAACCAGGGTTGTAGGTGTTGGAATAAGGGTTGTTTTGGACCCTTGAGTTAAAGTTCCCTACAGCATTTACCAAAGCAGGTGGGGTGTCTTGTGATACCATATTTCCTAATTGACAAGTGTCAGAAAGATGACCTTCCACTCCACAAATTTCACACATAGCAGAATTAGAAACACTATGACGCATTAGGGATGGCAATATAACCCATCCCCGACCTGACCCGACCCGAAGTCAATGGGGAAAACCCGTGTCGGGTCGGGTTCGGGTAAAACCCGACTTATATAGGTCGGGTAGGGGTTGGGTATGGGATTTCTACTACCCGCCCCGCCCAATTAATTTACAAAATTGCCCCTAAACCCTAAGTCAGCCAAATAAGTTACTAAGTTGCCCTAAGCGCCGCAGTCCACTCACTCGTCGCCTAAGTTGCCCCCCTCGCTGCTGAATTGCCCTAAGTTGCCCTAAAGTGTCGCTGTTGCCTCCAACTCACTCGTAGTCGCCGACTCTTCTCATCGTCGCCGACTCTTCTAGTTTTCTCGTCGTTGCTGCCGTCATTCGTTGCCGACTCTTCTCATCGCTGCTGCTGCCGTCATTCGTCGCCGACTCTTCTCATCGCCGCTGCTACCGTCATTCATTGCCGACTCGCTGCCGTTGTCGCCTCGAACCTCGGGTGGTCTACTGGTCTCTCGTAGTCGCCGACATTTTGAGGTACATATAGTACTGGTCTCTCGATTTAGTTCTGAATACAAATGTGCTTGGCATTACTACTTGTCAAGATCCTATTATGCATGCTTGATATCAATTTTTCTTCTTACACATAATACTAGTTCATGCTTGATATCAATTTCTGCTTGTCAAGATCCTATCCAGCGTTTGTTATTACTTTCATTTAACTTACCACATATGAACACAGTTTAATTAGGAACCATCAAATAGCAGCCCATTAGCTTTCTTTGCATTTGCTTTGATAGGCTCGCATTTGCTTTGATTAGTGATGGAATTGTTTTTGTTTTCATTTAACTTGCCATCAAATAGCAGCGTTTGTTATTGTTTTCATTTAACTTACCACATATTAACCATCAAATAGCAGCCTATTTTATATATAGATGGCAGATAATAATATTTCACAGTCACAACAATTAGCATCGGACCAAGTAGAAAATTTGGTACAATCAAATGATGTTGTAAGCTGTAATCCTCGAGTTTCTACTTCGAATGACAATATCATTGAAGAAGACACAAGTCACGCATTAGATAATATAGACTTAACTACACATGAGAAACTTAAAAGCATTGTATGGAATCATTTTAAGAAGACTCAGGTTAATGGGGAGGATAAGGCTCAGTGTAATTATTGTAGAAAGTTACTTGGTGGAAAATCAAAAAATGGAACAAAGCATTTGCACCAACACATGGAAACTTGTATTCAACGAAAGATTACTATGAGAGGCCAAAAAGTTCTCACATCAAAGATTACTATGACTAAAAATAAACCAGAAATGACTTCAAGTATTTATGATCCAGAAATTGTAAAAAAAGAGTTAGCAAGTGAAATAATCATTCACGAATATCCACTTTCAATAGTGGATCATATTGGTTTCAAGAGGTTTATAAGTACACTCCAATCTTTATTTAAAGTGCCTTGTCGAAACTCTATTAAGAAGGAGGTATTGAAAATCTATGATGTTGAGAAAGCAATGACAATGAAGTTGTTGGACAATATTGATGGAAGAATAGCAATTACATCAGACATGTGGACATCAGGTAACCAAAAGAGGGGTTACATGGCAATCACAGCTCATTATATTGATTCTTCGTGGACTTTACAAAATCACATTTCGAGGTACATATATTAATTCATCTACACATTAGTTTTTTTTTATTACCATTTGTTTCTTCTAATACTGTGTATTATTTTTTTATATTAGGTTTGCATATGTACCAGCTCCTCACACTAGTGATAGACTTAGTACAGTGTTAGTTAATTGTTTATTGGATTGGAACATTGATACTAAATTATCTACTATCACTTTAGATAATTGTAGTACCAATGATGCTATGATTGAAAAGATCAAAGCTAAACTGAATTTGAGTACTTTGTTAAAGGATGGTTCTCTACTTCACATGCGTTGTTGTGCACATATCCTAAACTTAATTGTAAAGGATGGATTGGATGTGGTAAAAGACGGAGTTGAAAATATTCGTGATAGTGTAGTTTACTGGACAACAACTCCTAAAAGAATGAAAAAATTTAAAGAAATAGCTTGACAGCTTCGCTTGACTTGCACTATCATATAAGGAAGTATAAGATGCTTGATAGTGCCATATCATATAAGGAAGTATTTTATAGGTTGAAACAACGTGATGACAAATACAATTGTCTACCTACATCTACACAATGGGAATTTGCAAGTGAAGTTTGTGGGAAATTAAAAATTTTTAATAGTATTACAGAATTATTTTCTGGTACTAATTATCCCACTGCCAATCTTTTTTTTCCAAAAATTTGTGAGATTAATCTTACAATATTAAGTTGGACGAATTCTCCTAATTTAGTGATACAACATATGGCATTGAGAATGCTTGATAAGTTTAAGTGTCATTCATGACATTATGGGTGTTGCCACAGTGTTAGATCCAAGATACAAGATGAGTTTGCTGGAATATTATTATGACAAGCTATATGATGTTGATGCAGCAGTTAAAGTTAATAGAATCCAGGATCTTTGTTATGAGCTAGTTTCATATTACAATCAAATGGATAAAGGGGCTAATAATTCTAATCAAGATGAGGTTAACAGCTCTCCCCCTAATGATTCATTGAATGAATTTGATGCATTTTTGACAAGGAAAAAGAGAACAAGAAATTTTGCGTTTACTTATTAATGTTTTAATAATATATTAATGTTTTTGATATAATAAATTTTGCGTTTACTTATTAATGTTTTATTTTGATGCAGATGAGTTATTGCCAAGTGGAATTACTGGGTTAGAAGATGATTAATGTTGTTTGATGTGTTATTTGAAGAAGTATCAAGTATGTGCTACTCTTCCTCAATTGTTTCATTTTGCATATCATTTTGATACGGATACAGTTTGAAATTACTAGTCTGGTTCTTTGATTGTTGATTCATTTGCATATGCTCTTTACTCATAGAAAAGATATTTCATTCTAAATAGCCGAAGATGCTGAAAGATATATGAATGCACTTTGCAGCTAGCATTCTGCTGAAAGATGTTGAGTACATATGTTACTTTTTCATAAGTGTGCTTTCATATTTATAGTTGTATTTGGCGTATCCTGCTTTGTTTTTGTCTTTTCCACTTATTTGTCTGGCATCTTTGCAGCTAGAATCTACTGATGGTCGATGGACTATTGGAACTTGGAAGACAATGTGTCAATGTCAATGTTCTTGTTGTAATGTTCTTGGAAGACAATGTGTCAATGTATCTCTTTAATTAGTTGTATTGTTGGATCATTGGTGTTGCTGTATTTTGAACTTGTAATGTTGGGTCATTGGTGTTGCCGGATGTGATGTACAAACTTTATCATGGATGTCATTGATTGTATTGGCAATATTTTTGTAACTTAATGTTGGGGGTTATCTATTTTGTTTAATATTAGGTACATATTTATTTTGTTGAATGTTGGGTAACTTAATATGGGATATTATTTATTTTGTTGAATGTTGATTGTTTATATTAGATTGAGTTGATTAATAAATTGCTATGTAAATTGCAATATTTGATTTTAGATAGGTCGGGTTTTTTTCCCCATGGGGTCGGGATTTTTGTGGGTACCCGATTCCCCAACAGGGTCGGGTTTTCCCCACGGGTACCCGATCCCAAGCGGGGTCGGGTTTTCCCCGTGGGTACCCGATCCCCAGCGGGGTCGGGGTTGGGATTAGATTTTTCAAACCCGGTCGGGTCGGGGTCGGGGTCGGGTATTAGGTACGGGGGTCGGGTTCGGGGTCGGGGTTGGCACTACCTGCCCCGCCCCGACCCGATGCCATCCCTATGACGCATGTTCATGGAATCAAGCTTATAAGATAGTGAATCTACTTTTGCAGCAAGAGAACTAAGAGCGTCAAGTTCATACTTACCGGCTTGTCGAGATGAAGTACCTCTTTCGCCCGACCATTGGTAGTGGTTGAGCGCCATTTCTTCGATCAAATTGTAGGCTTCATCGACAGCCTTGTTCATAAGAGCTCCTCCAGCGGCTGCATCAACGGTAAAACAAGTGTTATAAAGCAAGCCATTATAAAATGTATGTACCAGTACCCATTTCTCGAGGCCTTGGTGAAGACACATCCGCTGCAATTCCTTGAAGCGGTCCCATGCCTCATATAGCGATTCGCCTTCCTTTTGAGAGAAATTGGTAATCTGGTTTCTTAGCTGCGCGATTTTGTTCGGAGGAAAGTATTTTGCAAGGAAAGCATGTGAGAGTTGTTCCCATGTGGTAATGGATCTAGATGGTAATGAATGTAACCAAGCTCGCGCCCTATCTCTAAGTGAAAAAGGAAAAAGTCGTAGCCGCAGAGCGTTAGTGGTCACACCATTCATTTTAAGAGTGTCACAGTATTCAAGAAAAACAGATAAATGCATGTTCAGATCTTCAGTTGGTGATCCACCGAATTGGTTTTATTGTAACATTGATAGAAGTGACGGTTTTATCTCAAAATTGTTCGCTTCTATTGGTGGACGTGCAATGCTAGAATGCAGTCCTTGAACATTCGGTGCAGCGAAGTCTCAGAGTGACTTGTTACCGTCCATGATTGATGTTTGTGAATTCTTTTTTGGTTGATATTTCTGAATATTTTTGCGACAACGGAACGTTCTTTCGATTTCCGAATCAAATGGTATTGCAGATTCCGATCGCGAAGTTTTACGCATAAACTAAAATGCTAACAGACAAATGTATCGTTAAATCAAGAGAAGTGTAAAATGAAGTAAAAGAAATAATACTGAGCTAAAAATGTCTAGTCTATTAACTTCTAAATCTTATCAATATTGCCAAAATTAGTCCCTGGCAACGGCGCCAAAAACTTGATAGCGCCCATAGATATAGTAGGCTTTTTTTCGCAAGTGCACGGATCTATCGAAGTAATAAAATATCGATCCCACAGGGACTAATGGACAAGTACTGACAGATCTTGAAATTGCTAGCTAGACTACGTCAGAATTGATGAAGATTTAAGACAACAAAACAATTAGAAGTACAAGAATGTAAACGGAGGAAATCACACGAGAGGATTTAAATGAGATTAAATATCAGGATGTGGATTCACCGCCTTGACTTCTTTTAGTTGAATAGTCTAAACTCTATTGTCGTTATCCTATTTTAGTTCAAGGGGTTCAGCTTTCGTGTCACGTAGGTTGCTCCCCTCCGATACCACGCTCATTCCCACAGATCCTGGTATCGGTCAAACACGTGAGGTTCTAACGGTCAGTCGGACTTTCGTCTCCCCGACGCGTCCGATCTCCTAATACCTTCTAGGTGGGTACAGGTTTAAACAAAAGGGGTCCTCCTCAAGAATTCCTGGCTCATAAACTTTCCCAGCGTTACCCCTGGCTCAAGCGCACCCTCTCAGGCTGCACAGGCGAAGCGTCTCTTATGTGATCCGACACCCCAACACGCTTTTGTGTCGCCAGGCGCGTCTAAAGCCTAGAAGAACTAACAAGGAGAGCGCAGTTCACATCAAGCGGATTCTCCCTAGCCCCTGATTTAATAACCCCACTCGAGAAGCTAATAGGTTCCAACGCACCCTCTCGGATTACGTGGGCAAAGAGTACAAACGGATTTGATAAACCCCCGGCCTAATGCTTCTGACGTGCGGTCGGACTCTCATCTTCCCAACACGTCTAGGATCCTAAACAACACCTTGGGTGAGTACGGGCAATCAGCGAGTCTCCTCGTGATTCCCCGATTTACAAACCTCAGTCCAAGGTGAGGAGGTTCAAATGCATTCTCACGAATAACATAGGCATAGTACTCGCATAAGGTTAGATAAGGATTTTAGCAATAGAACAAAACTACTACAACTAACGAGTTATCAAGGGGCTACTCTCACATCCTGAATTAGGAGTTTAGCCTAACATATTCATAATGATAGTGCAAATAATATTCATAGGCAGCATGCACGTATGTAGGTTCTTGCAGGAATTACAAGACAAGGGTAAGACCATATGATATTTTGCTAAAGTTATACAACTAGTGCAGCAAACTAAATGTAATTGCAAGTCTTCCTTACACCCTTTGTTTCTGAGGTGCTCGCACAAAAGAATCTCCAACAGATGCAGGCGCGCAGCTTCCTTCTTCCTGGTGTCGCCTAACTCTCCACAAGCGTCTCCCCTTGTTCCTCCCGTGCCAATCCTCCTCTTTTCCTCTTCTCAAGGCTCTTTTATCTCCTCTCGTTAGTGGGCTGCTATCCCTTCCCCATGCCCTGCAAAAGCTGCCTCAGCTGCTGCAGTTTTCCAACAAAATAGGTCTTCGCTGCCAGCCTCCATATCCTGCAAAGTTTCAGCCGCCCATCCCTTAGGAAATGATGATTTCGTAACCAAAATCTCCCCTAAAAGCTGCTTTACGCCCCCTTTGTCAACGGGGGAGAATAGTCCTTAGTGCCCTTCAGCCTCCCTTTAGGTTAGATCAAAGAAATATGGAAGAAAATGATGATTTCGTAATAGGCGGGTCCGCGATCTCGGGCGAGAATTTGGTCGTGACCCAGTCGTGATTTGTCAGTTTCAGCTTTAGGTATAATGACTATAATGGGCGTGATTCTGACCGGGACCCGGTCATGATTTCCAACAAAGACTTCAATGAATCTGAAAACTTCTGGTTAGGATCATCTTGAGTTAGGATGAGTTTTTCTTCTACCAAAGTGTCAGAATCTACCCTCTATGTGGTCAATTTGACCTGAAAATGTGAAAATATCGAAACAGGTGTAGATTCCATAGATATATCCAAATAAAGGGAATTGTAAGGCTTAAAGTCGTGAAATAGGCATGATTCCATAAGTAGATTGACATGTAAAACTCTATATAAATCTGTGTCAACAATAGCCCACAAGTAAATCAGCTCAATATGCCGCAGCATGCAGTCACTGTCCCTTCACGCGAAGATGGTGTGGGAGAGCAGGCGATGTGCGTAGCGGAGACAGGAGTTAGAGATCGCGCTGGCGCGTGTGTTCTTGGAAGTGAAATGTTCCTCGGAGGAGATGGAGTTCCAGAATGCATCCTCCCAGTTGCTGCTGGGCTTGTGGAACTCGACATCAGGGGGAAAAACGTAGATTGAATTGAACTCCTCAAGTGGAAGACGATACTCAATGTTGTTCAATCGAAAACAGACCAGAAATACCTCATTGTTAGGTCCTGAGCGGCTGGTTGAGAACGAGCTTAACACTTCCAGGGTGAGACCAATATGTGTGGGGGATGCTTGATTTAGAAATTTCTCCTAGCCCAGGTTCCGGAAGAGCCATAGAATGTCATCAAAGAGACCCAGCTGCACCAGTGTAGGAGCGTCCATATATTGGAGGTTGAGTAGCCGTCGCTTGGAGAGGGCGAAATAGTGGGCTTCGTGCTCTGCGTTACAGAATCAAATGGAAGTGCGTTCAGTAGTAGGATGGAAGGCTGGGTTATGTGGCGGAGGAGGGGTTGAAGAGCGAGCAGGCTGCTTCCCTGCCCGACGCCGGCGCTAAGTGGCGGTGGGCGTAGGTGCGCTTGGGGGAGTCGGTGTGGGAGCAGGGGCAGAGGGCGCCGGTTTGCGCGGACGCTTGCTAGAGGAGGCCTTGCTGGCGCACACCTTGCGAGGAGCCATGGAGAGGTGGGAGGCGTCGGCGAAGTGGTGGCAGAGAAGGAGGCGACGAAGAGAGGCGAAAGGGGGCGAAAGCGGAGTTAGGGTTTTCTACGGGGTGTGTAAGGTTTATGGGTAGTGTAATGAAACGGCGCGGGCAACGGTAGGGTATAAGCAGAGGAAATTTTGAAGTTAAGTGGAGGGCCCCGCCGAAAGCCTCGGGGCGAGGATGTCATCGCTGGGCGGCCCGAGATACATTCTGTACCGAACTGAAACTCTAAAGGCTTGTACTGCAAAACTGCCTCCGGAACCCACGGGCTGAGGTTTCGGTCACTGGGTGCCCCGAGGAAGTTTCTGTGCAAAAACTGGGATTTCATGTTTTCCTCTATGAGATTTGCCTCCCAGAACCGCGGCCAGAGGTTTAAATCGCATGGTCCCCTAAGGAACTTTCTCTGGAGAACTTTATTTGTGCTGAAGAGTCACCTCCAGGGTCCGAAATTCCGCGGGCTGAGGTTTTAATCGCTGGAAGGCCCGAGGAACTTTCTGTGGAGAACGGAACTCGTAACATAGAATGCAGCTGTAGGAACCTCGGGTCACAGGTGTGACTATTATCGTCATGTCGACTGTGGAATTCTAGAAATGATGCGATTGTCCCCCAATTGCACCCAGATCAGCAATGATACACACGTAATTATGCTCCACAAAATAATCAAAATAGAGCAAGAGCAAATACCATCACAATGCCATCTCAACACCATCAAGGGACAAAGCAAGTGTAAATATCATGGAATAAACCTCCTAAAGCATCAGCAAAGTAGACACATAGCTAATTAAACCACATAAAGAGAATAAAAACTGGTAAGTGGTCCGCAGCTCATAATCAAGAGGTATATCAGCCCTACAAATTAAGCAAAGGAGAGTGAAAACTGGTAAGTGAGCAGCAAATGTAATCAACAAATGTAATCAGAATACCGCCACACACCACCTAAGCGCGACAAATATAAGCAACAAACGAAAATACCACTGAGTAAGCTATTAGATGGCTGAGTAAAATGAACACACTACTGGTAGACTACTTAGAGAGAGTGAAAACAGGGCAAGTGATCAATAAATCTAAATAGTGGCTCAATACCAGCTCAATATAAGAAGATGAAAGCAGCAAGTGAAAATACCATGGTATTAGCTATAGGGAGGACTAGCAAAGTAGATACACAGCTAAGCAAACTTACATAAAAAGAGTACAAGCAAGAAAATGGTCAACAAAATCATGATAGAGTAGAATTAAGCAGGTGGTCTGTAAGTCAAAATACCACTACAGCCTAGCAAATGAAGATACCAATAAGCTAACTACTAACAAATGAAAATACCAATAAGCAAACTACTAAAAGAACAAGCAAGATATAGAAGAGAGCTTGGGTTGCCTCCCAAGAAGCGTCATTTTAAGGTCTTTGGCTTGACCCTTGTGCCATGTCAAGGTGGTTTGAGCCAATCCTTGTCATCCATTTGTTGATCTGCTCGAGAATCGCATAATGGTCTGTCTATAGTCCTCCCAGGACCAAGATATGATAATCTTCTTACACAAACGGTAAACAGTGAATCAGGTACATTTGGACCAATCTCACACCCCACTGGGAGTTGCATGAATTGCTGTGTGAGCATCTTGAGAAAGTCTTTAGAGTATTTTTTTTGACCAGTAGTTCCTAAATCATCGTCATCAGGATGCTCAGTTGTTCCAATGCCATGCTGTCCATTCCCTGATATTTTTGATTTTGGAGTTGAGACATCTGTTGCATTTTCCCAGTCATCTAACTCCATTTTGTTCACCCCAGCTTCCTCATTTGTGACATCCTTACTCGGAACATCTTCTAGAATGGTATTTTCTAACTTACCAATGTTTCCATGCTTGATCTACGAGGCTCTGTATGCATTATAGAGTTCAGATGCATCAACAGCATCAGCTATGGAAAAATAATTCTTTTTATATTCTTCCTTTTAGATGTGATCTTAGGCTTCCAAGTGTCAAATGAAGGCTTCCCCTTCTTACCATTGTCGATATGTATCACACTGGAATCATTTGATCCAACAACCTTGCTGGCTGCCCATTCACATTTCACAGCGACATCACTTGCAGAAGGAGGGTCACTAGTAGTAGCAATTTTAGACTTTGCTAAGCCCAAAGATGCATAATCTTGCTCGTTTACCATGGTATTACCTTCCTGCACCTCATGATTGGCAACATAGTTGGATCTATTAAGCAATTCGTTGTCAGCTTCACCGTACTCACTAGATTTTACTTCTCCACAGATTTCTGCTCTCTCATCTTGCTCCTGTACAGCTGTAAAAGATGGGTGTACTTCAGCATTATAAGAATCTCGTGGTGAATCCTCTATGACGTCTATGCCATAGCAATCTCCTGCAAAAGAAGGACACTTTAGACATCTAGAAATCCCAAAGTTGATAACTTTGCCACCGATATTCAATTTGAGCTTTCCATTCCGAACGTCAATTATGGCACCAGCGGCGGCCAAGAAGGGTCGGCCAAGGATTATGAGAAGTTGGGCATCTTCCTCCATGTCCAACACAACGAAGTCCTCCGGGATAGAGAATTTACCGACTTTGATCGGTATATCTTTCAATATGCCCACTGGGTGCCGAATCGAGCAATCAGCAAGTTGCAATGTGATACTTGTTCCCTTTAATTCCCCCATATCCAACTTTTTGCAAATTGAGAGCGGTATGAGAGTTACGCTGGCCCCAAGGTCACATAGGGCGCGATCAAAGCTCATGGTCCCAATCTGACATGGCATTAAGAAACTGCTAGGGTCTTTCTCCTTATCTAGATTCGTGTTGGACTCGTCTAGTTCCTCCCCATTGCATGTACTGATAGCGTTGCACTGTTCTCTAGGGTTGGCTTCGGGTTGTCCAGGAAGTCTCCCGGGAGGTCTAGATGATGATGAGGCTTGTTGCGCGATTTGATTTTCAAGCATCTTGCTGTATGTGGTTAAAGCATCAACTTGAGAAGCTAGATGCCGCATAGTCTCATTTACCCGTTTGTTCTGTTTAGATTACTGCTGGATAGTCTTGTTCATGTGCTCATTCAGTTTAGCTTGACTAGCCATAAAACTTTCAAACATGGATTCAAACTCGACTTTGCTGGTTGAGGTGGAGGTGGCTGCCTTTGTTGTTGGAATCCCGTGGGTTGTCTATACTCGGGTTGTTGTGCTACATTGTTGTTGCGGTAAGAGAAGTTTGGGTGGCTCTTCCACCCAGGAGTATACGTGTTGGAATACGGATCGTGTTGCGGCCTTGATGGGAAGCTATTAAGTGCATTCACTTGATCCGATGCTGAGTCCCCAAAAGGATGAAGTCCCATTTGATAATCGGTTGAAGCGTGCCCTGATGTACCACCATTTTCACTAGAAACACTATTGACTGTGGTGGTGGAGGAGTTCAGCCCCATCGTATCGAGCTTATGAGCTAGGGAATAAACTTTGGCTGCTATGGAGGTCAATGTATCCAATTCAAATTTTCCACTTACTTTAGATGGTCCTGCCCTCTCGGTTGACCACTGGTGGTGGTTCATTGCCATATCTTCTATCAGATTAAAGGCTTCATCAATTTCCTTGCTCATTAATGCACCACCAGTTGCCGCATCAATGGTAAGTCTGGTATTGTAGTTGAGACCACTGTAGAAGGTGTGGATGAGAAACCACTTCTCCATACCGTGGTGAGGGCACATCATTTGATATTCTTTGAAGCGATCCCACGTTTCACATAGCGATTCGCTGTCCCTTTGAGCAAAATTAATGATTTGAGCTCTTAATTGGGCCGTCTTGCTTGGTAGAAAATATTTCGAAAGGAAAGTAGTAGAGAGCTGCCCCCATGTCGAGATAGACCTAGAAGAAAGTGAGTGCAACCAAGCACGAGCACGGTCCCGCAATGAAAATGGGAACAGTCTCAATCATAATGCATCATCCGAGACGCCATTCATCTTCAACGTGTCACATACTTCAAGGAAGATTGACAGATGCAGATTCGGGTCTTCAAGCGGCAAACCTCCGAATTGATGTTGAGTCACCATGTTCACAAGCGCCGGCATGATTTCAAAATTATTTGCCTCGATCGGAGGCCGAGTAATGCTAGTATGTAGCTCTTGTGCGTTCGGTGAAGCAAAGTCTCTAAGTGTTAGGCGGTTATCCATCTTGAGCTTTTCAATAAGTTCTTCGAAGTGAGTTGCCTTGGACTTAGCTCTTCTATGATGTCGGAATATCTTTTCAATTTCAGGATCTGTAGGTACTAGTTCTCCCTACCCTAGAGTTCTACGCATAAACCAAGTGAGTTTAAAGGCAACTTTCCAAATAATCAAAAAAATATGCAGTGATTATCAAATATAATAAAGAGCTTATCACTAAATAACTAAAAACAAATAAACTAAAAGAAAGAAAAATGTCTAGTCTAGCAATAACCTAACCGTGTTGATATTGATAGATTTGGTCCCCGGCAACGGCGCCAAAAACTTGATAGATTCCGCAAGTATACGGACTATCGAAGTAATATAAATGTATCGATCCCACAGGGACCAAATACCAAGTACCGACTGATTCAATTATCACAAGCTAGACGATCGTTTAATTGGTGTCAGTTACTAAGTTAAAGCTAAAGAAAGAAAGCAAGGTAAATGCACGACGAAAGGTCTAAGGATGCTCGGGATCAGGGCTAGGGTCTACCGCCTTGACGCGTTATGAATGGATGGATAACAATATAAAACTCCCTTTTTAAGTCCTAGGGTAATCCATAAATGTACAAGTTGTCCTCTCTCGAGGATGCAACAAGGTGCTTACCCGGCTGAGCGTCTACCGTCGTAGCACACTTAACCAAATAAACCCAATGAGCGCTGGATTATGCATACCATCCCATCATTTGTACAAGTTGTCCCCTCTCGAGGATGCAACGAAGTGTTTATATGGTTAAACGTCTACCGTCGTAGTACGCATAACCGAATAAACCCAAAAAGTGCAAAATGGTATACATTACCCGTACTCAATCAACTATTCTCGTATGATGATTGAGACACTCCTGCCTAGGGTTTCCAACATCCAATCGTGCTTCTCGGCCATACCAGATATCTAAGAGCATGAAGATATTGAAATGAAATACTCCATTCATAAGATGCAACTAGGCAAAATAGAACAATCTAGGGTTTATGAAATAAAGTTATCATCCACACATAGAACATTCAAGGGTCTTTCCCTAGCCCTGAAATAAGATTTAAGCTACAACATCCATGTTCCAAGGTAAGGCATGAGATAATCCAAACTTAACATCCATAGACAACAAGGAAAGCGGAATAGATGAGGAAAGGGAAACAAGACTCCCTCAAAGGAGGAAGAAGCCACCTGCAGAAGCCTTCCTCTCCCTCTGATCGGTCGTCCGCCTCCCCCTTCACGCTCTCGCTGCGAAGGATCTCTTCCTCCCCTCTTTTCTCAACTGCTGCCTCTCTTCTTTACATCCGTGTGTGTGTGTGTAAAACTTGCCCTTACGTGAATAGGGCTTTTTGTTTTTGTCCTCCTCAGCAGTGTCGAATTCCCTATTTGCCGCTTCGAGATCTTCTATCTGACGTAGGGAAGGTGAGGGGTAAAATCTGAAAAATCAGTATCATGCGACATAGAAGCCACGGGGCATGATTCTGGTCGCTGGGTAGGTCGTGATTCTTGCTGAGAACACTGATCCAGCTGAAAACGGTCGCATTCCCTCGCTTTTTCCCTGAAATGAGGTAAAAGCACCAACGAGTGTAGATTCTGAAGATATTGCAATAATTCCATGTATAATCAGGTGTAAATGCCAGAATAGTGAAGATATAACAGCGAAAATCGCATATAATTCCCTATATAAAAATGACTTAACAGCCGTACGCTTCTCAGTGGTTCCTTTGGCTATCGTGGGGTCTCAGGCCTTCAACTCGCTATCGGCCGCGCCGCAAAGCCTGTCTTCTACTTTCTTGTCCACTAGTTCCTCCGGGTTTGGATACCCGCGGAGATCAACTGAGTTGGTCCCCGCTTCGGCAGCAATGATGGCTGGCCCAGTCACAGAGATGAGGTCGTCCGAATTGATGCGGGACTAGCTCCAAGAGTTGGAGCGGTAGCTATTTTGGACGAGGGCGATGAGAATGAGTCCAGTGCGTCAGGATTTGCCGTAACATATGCCGAGTTTGGCGATTCAATTCAGCCGCCACAATTGGCGGTGACGGCCTAACTGACGGCTGTAACGGTGGTGGCGGCGGTGAATCACTAATCGAGCACCCGCCGATGCTAGTTCTCGCCAGTGCCTGCTCGAAGCTCCCGCACCCTTTCTAGTGCTGATTGTCACCGACGCTGACGATAGCCCTCATTTCCAACTTGGATTTTCTAGGTGAAGATATTCATGTTTGGTTTATTTTTAAAATTGAGTGAGAGCATTTGCCTACACTCACATATATGTGGCTCCAACATTGTCTTGTGGCCAGTAACTCAAGATCGTCACCCTGCAACTTACGTTAATTAGCCTGTGACCATCACCTCGTGTCTCACTACTTGCATCTAGTAGCGGAGCCACGTTGTGCCTAGTGTGGGCAAATGCCCTCATTAAGTTTTTTAAATCAATAAAATATATATACATATTTGATATATTATATGTATAAAAATTAAACTTGGCCCCATTAAAAAATTTTTAATCTTTATAATTTTACTCCTATATACCTATTGCCCCCACATACTTTTGGTTCAGAGATCCGCTACTGCTTGCATCGTCGCCTCACTCCGTACTGTCGGTGGTTCGTGTATATCGCCTCGCGCCTCTCGGCTAGCAGCTCCCATTCGCCGCCTTGCACCACAAGACCGAAGGCTCACATCTGTCGCCTTGTGCCTCACATCCATCGGTTTAGTTGTCACCTCGCAGCTTGCATCCATCAACTTTGTTGCTTACAGTTGTGCACTAAACACGTAGCACTATTGACCATTCGACGTAGTAGAAATATTTAAGATTTTTACTACATTAGAAGTATGCTCGAGACCAATTTTCAATGTTACAAAGAATCTATGCGAGGGAAATCAAACGAATGTGTTAAAATAATACCTTTGATTCATGCTTAGGGGATGTGATGACAGCAACGTAGATGCTAAGTGTGCATCCTCTATATGTGAACACACATGGCTCCTTGATATCTCTTCTACTCCATGCCTAGTTCTAACCTTGGGGAGCGAAGACCCACTCCTTAGGGACAATCACATTCCTTGAGCCAACTAGAAGGAAGAGGCCCCAAGGCGAGAGCGGACAGTGGCAAGAGCAAGGGAGTTAGAGATGTGGGTGACTAGGGTATGCAAGAGCATACAAAGCATGAACATCTGTGATGTAGGGTGAAAATATGGGAGGTGTTATAACTCCTACAATAAGGTATAAAGATGAAATTCGTTACTGATTTCAAGCACCGGCAAAATCTCAGGAGGCAATCACAAGAAATTATAACGCAAATAACTAAATAGATATGCTCTCAATTAACTAAATATACTCTCAATTTTAAGTGGTATGCTCTCAAGTTTAAGAGGAGATTCTATCAAGTATGCATGCATCGAAATATAGAGCAGATACGTTCAATGATAACAAGTGAAATAGCCTAAATTAGGATGCAAAGAAAAATTAAGGAATTGTACCTCTTTTCTTAGTAGTCGATCTCTTACTGTACGCTTGTATCCGGAACTGCTGGGTTGAGAACTCAGCAAAATTGGAATCTCCACAATCTTGGACGAATCAGCCAATTCACGCGTACTCGAACAGAGAAGACCAGCGTCGAATCTGGGAGAGGCGTTATGCCGAAACAAGAAGCAGGCGTCGTCGGCGGCTGAATTCACTGGAATAGGCACTGTTGTTATCCGAGGCTACGAGTGTCGACAGTCAGGCGACAGATAGGCTGTCGTCGTAGAGACGAGGTGGTCGGCAGGCGCTTCGCTGAAGGAACCAGGGATGGCGGTGCAGGGCGAACGAGATGATGGTGGCAAGGAAGGAAGGGGCTTGGCTGAATTTTGGCAGGGAGGAGCAGATGTTGGAAGCGGCGGGCTCTCGTCCGAAGAAGGTTGGCGACGTCAGCTTTGGAATTGGACTCTCGTCCAAGTTGGCGGCGATGGGCTTGCGGAAGAAAGGCAGCGATGTTTGCCTGCAACGATGTCCGGATGATCTGGACAGAGAAGGGATAGCTGTTGATGGGGTTGACGATTTGAAGCAGGGATTGAGGCGGCGACTGTGGGGAGGGAAGGTCGTTGGAGACACCGGCTTCAGCGATGGATGAAAGGGGCCTGCGGTGATTCTGGCGAGCAGATTATTGGTGGCAGCGGGCTCATCAACAGAGGTGGCAGCGGCTCCTACCACAGAAGTGATGGCGGAAGGTGGGGCTGTGATTGGAAGTGGCGACGGAAAGGGAGGAGGTGGTGACGGGTTTTCAATGGCGTGGAGGTCTGAACGAGGAAGGGATGAAGATGTGGCGGACGTTAGGGTTTGGCAGCGTGGATGACTTGGACGAGAAAGCGGAAGATGGTGTAGGCGGCGACTGACGTTGATGGCGGAAGGAATCACAAAGGAAAGGTGGATTTGGGGCTCGTCGTTGAAGGAAAGTAGCGGCGTGTTCACGAGTGAATGATGGTGGCGGGGACAGAAATTTTAGCCCTCACGACGAGTACCAAAGGTGCAAAAATAAGCCCTCACGGCCAACACCAAAGGTGTGAAAATAATAGTATAAAATTTGATTAAGCCAAAAGTTATCTTCCCTTTGGAAATTATAAGGTTTAAATAGAAACTTATCATAGCTAAATTTGGCTAATTGAAATCCTGCTAGGAATTGCTAAAAATTTAAAATAAAAATATAAAATAATGTCCTAATACAAATATCTAATAAAAGAAAATAAAAATAATGTCAATCACTTATGTGATAGCGGACCGGCTTTCGATGGGCCCTTTTGGATCTTCTGGGTTTGTCTTCGGGCCTGTCTTTTATGTCCCCATCAATCTCCTTGCTTATTTTTAATAAGCAATAAAGCAAGACTCATAAGGATTTTATTTAATTAAAATAGCTTTAAAATAAACAATTTGACCAAGTAAAATAGGCGCTTAGTATCATGAGTCATATGGATATTTTTCTTATTTATTTTAAATTCTAGATCAAGTCAACTAGGCACCAAGTCATATTGGCACCTTTGTCCTTTGTTTGAACCGTGACTAGGATGCATTGTGTGCCCTAGTCAACCTTGGTCCACACATGGTCAAGAACTAATCCACTGGTCCAAGTATGGTCTCACCCAAAATAACACTAATGTGACATTTATTTTTTCTAAAAACCCATCAATGTAATTCAGATCATCGTGATCAAGGCATCCCCTTAATCGCCCATAGATCAATTGATGTAAACGTTGGTTCTATCAATTATGATCCTAGTTTGATGTATATCCCTAGCCAGCAACAAAGTCCCTAATCTCTTTACCTACTGATATTCTAATTAAATAAAGTGTCACACTTTGTTTAATCCAATGCGGTGAGCATGACCTAATCATTTTAACACCTAGGTATGACCATATGGTTTTAGTCATGCATACATAAGAGAGCATATGGATATCATACATCCTTAAGGAATAGACAAATCCTTTATTGGTCACTTGTACCTCTCATATGATTTATAATATAACCAATGACAATTGTTATAACCTTTCAGCTACTGTGAGACGTTAGATTGTATTAAAACATATTACTTATCATATAAAGATGTCAATGACCTTAAATCAAATAATCAAAACATCATTGTCATATGTGAGATTAACTTGTGACACTTAAGTCAAGTCTCTCAGCTAGTATACCCATCGCTTATACATCTATGTGTGTCTATGTTTAGACCATGTGCCTAATTGAGACACATATTAGTCTCATATGTATTAAAGTTGTTCCTTATCTACTAGGGCACTCTACTAGAGATAAACTTTTGAGAATCAATAAAATCGATCTCTTATGGCATCATTATGCAATTACACACAAACGCAGATGTAATGAAAAAAATAATAATGACAATATCAATATCATATAAAGTCTGAACATAGTACGACACATGATAAAACAACGGTTCATTATGGCATATACACCAACAATTACTTCCTGTATTAAAATTTTACCTTGAAGCAGATAGCGGCTGATTTGAACCAAGGATAACAAGTTATTATGGTTTAATCCTAATTTAGGCTTACTGCGTATGAGTTATAAAAAGTTCGGTATGGTTCAATATAATTTTATTTTTATTAAGTCGGATCTGAATTGTAATTTACTTACTTAAACCCAACCAATTCGATTTGGTTTGGACATTTGGACCGTTCTACTCTTTCATTGCTTAGCATTAAACGCTATTGGACTAGACAGACTGTAAGTTATTTTCTTAATTTAAATGACACATTATTTTTTATTTATAAATTTATTCAAATCTAATAATATTTATTTATCATTGCCAATAATTCAACCTAAAATGATAATAGGGTCTATTACTTAACTTGCCTATGGGTGCGTTTGGGTTTGTAGGTAAAGCTATAGGTCAAGCTGGTCAAAAACAGGCGAAACCCTCGTCAAGCCACTTTTTATAGCAATTTTAGAAAGAGCTTGTATACCTAATTTTATCCTATGAGAATATGTCTTGAATTAACCGATTTGATTGGATCAACTCTATATTTGTAATAATTTGAATACAAGGCTGATTCACCATTGAATATGGTGAGTCCATGGTTAAATTTAGAAATTCACACATTTTTGCAGCGAGTGCACTTATAATTGGATTGATCCCTAAGTATCACATTGGACTACACTTTTATCTAGATTAATCTAACATGAATTTGATTTATGTGCTTATTTTAGCAAGTCTAATTATCTTGGTGGTATTTGGCTAAATTATTGTATTGACGTTTGAAGCGATTTAATACTCACCAACAATTGCTTCGTGCATTAAAATTTTACCTTGAAGTAGATAGCGACTGATTTAAATGATAACAAGTTATTACAATCTAGCGACTGATTTGAACCAAGGATAATAAGGTATTACAATTTAACCCTAATTTAGGTTTATTGCTTATGAGTTATAATGGTTCAGTTTGGTTCAATGTAATTTTATTTTTATTAAATCGAACTTGAACTGAAATTTACTTAATTTATCTTAAATACATAAATTTATTTAATTTGTTTGGACTGTTCTACTCTTTTCATTGCTTAGCATTTAAATTTATTGGACGTACAACAACTTTTGCTTGCATCTTGAGACAAACGATCAGATTTAACATGTGGCAATGTCTAGCTTTTCACCTTAGATCTTGACTCTATCATCTCTTGGTTCTATTTTCTAATTTTTTTTATATTTACATTATTTGATATTTAATTTGGATTTAATATGTATATATGAATTTATAAATTTTATTATGATTTAATAAATTCAATCTAATAGTATAATAATAAAAATTATATTTCCGTAAAATCTAAATCCGATAAGGGATCACTCAATGCCATTGAAAAGCCAACAAAATGACAATATAGGCACTAAGATGATCTAATTGTAGTTTTCATGATTCACCCTTTAAAGTGGGTGCCTAATTGGAGCATAGAGTGGGCGCATGGAGTGGGCGCATAGGGCAAGGAAGTTTGGAAACAATTCTAAGCTTAGGAGTTCTATCTTATCTGTGAGAGGTTCTACCTTATTATGGAAGACCTCACCGAGAAGTTTTTTCATAAGAAGTTGGCGAGGGCATAGAGGAACGTAGAGTAGGAGAAAATTTTCTGGTCAGAGTGACTGTCTAAGAAATTAAAAAAGTATGATAATCTCACTATATTGTGTGATGTCAGTCTCAACTTTAAAATTCATACAGATCGATCTCACAGCAAAATGAAGGGTGAAATACAATGGATAATGATAAATGGGAAAATAGACTATATTATTTCTCAGTCATTGATGGATACAAGCATTTATTAATACATTAAATTCGATAACAGAGGAGCACAATATAAACGATAATATTCCTACGATCAAATCAATCATATCTATATGATTATGATTTAACTATAATTTATTGATTGATTCTGTCTTGTTGACTTTATTTGAATTCTGCTGATAAGCTTTCACACTTTTTGATCCTACGCCATTATGGTTTTGCAAGGAGAACTGGTTGGTCTCGATAGCTGAGCTAGAACCCAACTAATATACTTCACAGGATGGAGCAGGGGCAGGGGTAGGCGTTCGGGTTCTCATCGCTGAATTGGAAGATGAACATCTGAGGCGCAGGCGCGTGCTGCGGCATCATTCCGAAGAGGGGATCGTACACCTGTTGATGAAATCCCCCCCCATTGTTCTCCGACGCCGCCACCTCCGGCGGCTGTACCACCTCCTCCGGCAAATGCAGCTTCTCCTTCGGGACCCCCGGCAGCGCCTTCGCGTCCATGGTTCCCATGACGGTCACCTCGCCCCTCTCCACGTCCAGAGCAACATGCTCCACACCTAGCCGATATCATGATTACCTGAGACTTGGCGGCGGTGCAAACTGAAAGCTTATGTTGATTAATATTTAGTTCAACCTACCTTTGATTCCCCAAATGGTCTTGAGGATGCTCCCACCGTTGCAGTGTAAGGAAATCCTCAGCACCACCGTCAAGCGCTTCTTGTCGTCGGGCTTGGTTTTCTTATGAGGCTTCGTCGTGAGGGAGACGAGGTCAACCTTCTTTCGCATCTTGGCTGCCACGCGATCCCGGAGCTTCCATGGATCCACGTCCTTCCTGACTACCAGCTTCAGCTTGTTGCTCGCCATGTCTGCCTCCTTTTCTTCGACACCTAATTAATTGAATAAACCGCGCACGGACGCATCAAGAACAAATTCTAATTAACTAATGGCGGCTGTGGTTTGAGAACGACATATCATTATTACTATAATTAATAAAAGTAGTCCACCTGTGAAGCCCTTGACCGCTTTTTCGGCCTGGTTGGCGCAGGCGTGGCAGTGCATGCCCATTTTGAGGACTACGATCACCTTTCCGCCCTCCATTCCTGTCTCTTTCTTCTGCAGCAGATCACGAGGGAGAGCGAGAACTAAATCCACAAGTAACATTGAAGTAACATAGCACTGAACGTTGAATCAGACTGATACCTGGCTCATTTTCCCACTAGATTTCTTTAGTCCTGGTCCTGGATCTAGATCGTTGACGAGAAGTTGCACTGGAATGAAAGTGAGGGGGAGGGGGATGGGCAATAAATAGAAGGCATAAGGGGAAAATGAGAGTGGGAAGGACATCCGACGCATGCACGCTGAGGTATGCACGCTGACGACGCATGTACAGTGATCTCACTGTACATCGAACGAACACGAGGCTGCTAAGATGTCGGCGTGGAAGACTTCTCGTCCACGAACTTTCAATGATTCACTAGGTTGCCTTGGTTGAAGCGTCGGATTTATAAGAAATGGTAGAAATTTACTCGCGTGCCCATGAAGTACACAGGACAGTTCTATTTAATTTGACCCAAATCAATTCAATTAGAACCAATTTGACTCAAAAGTGTTTCTTATGACCTATGGATTGGACTCAAGCAAGAGTGTCGTGGCTAGTTTGAACTCAAAAGTGTGCCCTACATCGAACCTTGCATGGCCCAACAAGCAAGAGTGTCGTGGCCAATTTGGACATCAAACCAACTAATCCCACTTGTGTAGCCTGCGTGTTCTTTACCGCGATAGCGTCGACTTGACTTCCATGAGGAAGGACAGAAGTAGCAGTGTCTCTCCTGGTCTATTGATTAGTCAATGAGTCATGTCATATTATGGCAGGTTGTCTTCTTTGTTACCACCTCTATTCTTCTCCACTACGACTGGAATGACCTTCCAGTCAACTACGTATTCTTATGTTACCTTCCAGCACCTACAGTGAGTAGGGATGATGGACACTCGAACTCAAAATTATTTGATTTGACCCGATTTATTTATGACGAATTTGGATTTACTTTCATAGGTTTAGGTATCCGATATTCAATACTCAATTAATATATAATAAAAAATAAATTTATATATTTATATATATTTATATAATAAAATAATTTTTAATAAATATATTTATTATTATTAATATTATTTTATAATTATATTTTATAAAAATAATTTAAAAATAAATATTTTAATTTAAATGGGTATTTGTGGGTACCCGTTTAAATACTCGACTCGAGTTTAATCGAGTTTGGATTTGGGTTGGGTCAAATTTGAATTTGGCTAAAATTCATATGTATTCGACCCGTTGACATCTCTAATGGTGAAAATGAGAGATCCATAACTCTCGATCAAGTTTTAAATAACCCTATAGTCTTTACATGTATATATCTGATTGATTTTTAAATAACCATAGTAATTTATTAGGCAATTACTGCTTTATCCATATTATTTTCAAACAAAACTTAACAAAGTCAAGAAAAGAGTGTTACGCCTTGCTGGATAATGAGAAGAGGCACGAAGCGGCGGAGCGAATTGTCGGCAGCGAAGAGTCTTCCCCTCCACGTCGCACCAATAAATTGACTCCGTTGACTTGCGGCTTTACCCGGGTTTCGAGTCTTTCGACAGCTGCAACAGTACACAGGTCAATTCACTTGATTTAATTTCGACCCCTTTTTGACCAAAATCGGTTCAATCGGATCAATTTGACTCAAAACGGTTCGAATAAAATTTTCCATCCAAGCTCAAACCCAGCACTATGAGATGGAACCACAACTAAACAAAAGATTTTATATTCGGTTCAGTTAACATTGAACCGTGATTTGAGATTATTATATGTATATGTATATATAAACAAATATACATTATTTTAAAATTATAGAGGACAATATATTAAAGTAAATAATAAAATAAACTACTAATCAAAACATAAAAATTTAAGTCTTTTTTAATTTGTATAATAGGCTAAAAACGGTAACAGATTAATGATAAGTTGATTATTGATGTTATAAATTTATAGTGTATTTTTCTCATTGCATGCAGGTAAGGATGACAGCTGGATAATAATAGTAGGTTCCCGAATCCCCCTTACTTGAACCCAATTAAAGGTAATTAGGTGTATATAATTTGAGTTCAGATAGAGTATAGATAGTGCATATGCTACTCGAGTTAAATTCGAGTAGAGTTCGAGTATCATAAGACGGATACTCACTACTCGAATTGGGTTATATTTATTTATTTATTTGTATACTAAAAATTATATATATTTTTTAATATATTAGTCGGATTTGCGAGTACCCATTTTATCCTACCTGAAATTTAATCATTATTAGAGTTTTTATAGAGCCGAGTACCTAAATTATATATATTTTATAGGATAAATATTTAAGTATGGTATTTATAAGATTCAGGTACATGTAGGGATTCTAAAAAATAAATATGTAGTTATTTGAGTATAAATAGTAGAAGAGTTATTCAAATTAAGATAAAAGTAGTATAAAAAATGTAGGTACCTTACTCACTGCCATCCCTACATAGAGATTGTGATTATGTGAAACGAACAGTTAATTAAAAATCTAATGTTAACCATATAAAAATACAGCTTAACTAGTTTTTTGATTAAGAACAATATGATATTTTTTTCAAACCTATAGATACGATTTAGAATAAAACCAGAGCTCATAGTTTATTTACGCATCGTGAATATCCCTGGTTGAATTCAAATTAAACTAAATTTGTCTTTTATATATTTTACATCACTATTTGTTATTTTAAAGTAAATTTATATTATAATATAGTTAATTTTTATAGAATAACAAATTAAAATTTTAATTTGTTCAATTCCACCTAAAATTTGATGTTGAATTAAAATCTAAACTGCTGCTTTAAAAATTTGAAACCAACTAGAAACAACCTAATTTAGGTAAAAAATCAAATGAAATAATTTTTTTTTAATTTGGTTTAGTTTGTTTTTTGAGTTGACCCAAAATTTTGACGTCTCTAGGTATATTACTCGTGGAAGAAAAAAATTGATTTTTTTTTTAATTTTCAGGTTTTTATAAAAGAGAAAATAACATAAAAGTGAAGAAAATTAAGGGGGCGTAATGGTACTCGATTTGCGGCGATGGATTATCATCTTGTCATTCAACTATACATTAAAATTTTATTAATAAATATATTAACTAAATAAACTATACTATAAATTTGTAATTACATTTTTTAAATGTTATATTCAAGTAGAATTCGTTGATTTACATATCAAATAGTAGTACTATTTACGAGCACATTAAAATGATGTATTACTAGATATTAAATATTTTTGACTTTCACTTTATTATTAAATAGTAATTTATTTCTTAATTTAAAATGACATATTTTTAAATTTAATCAAATTACTATTTTATATTCTAATAACTTTATGGCTAATAATATTTATTTATCATTGCCAATAATTCATTATAAAATAATATATGTTTTTATATTATATATAATTTTTAATATTAACATGTGTCATTTAGAGCTCCACTAAACTCACCTTAATATATTCGCTCTACTTGCTAATACCATTTGTGAGAAATATCATTTGTGTTGTATAAGATAATTATTGTTGAAATATTTATTTTTGTTAAAAATTTCTACTTAATATAATAGCATAACATATTTTTTCTACTGACTAATACTTATAGTTTCTTAAACAGCTTCCTGCTTCACAGGCACTATCTTTTAACTAGCAATTCTTTAGTCAGCAAAAGCTAGAAACATAGGTTCCGTTTGGCCTAGCTTCTGCTTGTAGCTTTTACTGGTTGAAGAAGTGCTGGTTGAAGAAGTGCTGGCTGAAGAAGTTTGAGAGTGTTTGGATGCATAGCTTATGGCTAGGTTATTTTATTTATGATAAATAAGTTTTTATTAAAAAAATTACTAAGATAAAAATTATATGATTAAATTTATTGTTAACTATAATTAAAATATTTATTAGAAATATTATAAGTTATACTATTAAAAAATTATTATTATAATTAAGCATAAATAGGTGGGGGCCAGAGAAGCAGCTTCACCCTTGCTTCTCAGAGAAACAGCTATTTGTGATTTGGAACAGAGAAACTACAGGGCCAAACACCTCAGCTTCTTGATTTCTGCTGGCCTCAACATCATAAGCAGCTCCAAAAGCTAGGCCAAACGGGGCCATAATTAGTCTCAAACTGGCGCATTGTAAATAGGTTGGTACAATATCAAATATAATTGAGTGTCGAATACCAATAATTATTAAGTCTTCTCCACCAAGAAAATATCCTAGCTAGGGTCATACCCACAATATTAGGAAGGGTGATGATCACACCCTTGATTTTACTTTGAGATAGATGTCATTTGTGATCCCTTGATTTTACTTTGAAATTTGTGCGACATGTGATCATGAGAGTGGAAACTGAATAGCACATATCTCAAAATAAATTAAGGGTAATATCACCATACTTCCACAATATCCTCTCTCCTTCCGCGTTCATTCTTAAGATTGTGTTTAGTAGGAAGGAAAAAAAAAAAGCAAGAAGGAAAAAAAAAAATTAACACTGTATTTAATAGAATGGATGGAAAGTGAAAAGAATGACAAAATAAGAAGGAAAGAAAATTAAGAATGAAAGACAAATAAAAAGCAATTTTCTCTTTGTTCAGCGGAAGAAAAATTAAGAAGATTGATATAAATACCTTTTTTTTATTTTTATACTCCTATTCTCTCTTAACGCATTTGAGCTTTTGAAAGAAAACAAAAGCTTTACTTTGCTGGTAATATTTCCTTGGAACATCTCTTATCATTTCTATAGCATGATTCAATACAATTTTGTTGAAGATGAAATTAGCAAAAAAAAAAGCTGTGGCGGAAGATGAATGGCCAGTTTGGTAAAGTTGAAATTTATAGTTTTTGCTGTTTGAAAAAATGCTAGTTGAAAAATAATTTTTCAAAAAAGTTTATAGGTATTTAAGGTAAATAGTTTTGCTAGTCAGCAGCAAATTATTTAAAAAAACTTTATAAAAATTTATTTAATATTTACTGCACCATGTGTACAACATACTAAAATGAAACTAAAGTCATACACTTATAATTATATCATCTAATTAAAAAAATAAATTATAAATTACATTTAAAAATTTTTTTATTCATCACAGAAATATCTATTTTAATAATAAACTATTTAAAATATATTTGAATCATAACTAAAATTCTAACTTAAGTTTCATTAATAGTAAATAATATCCTAGTAAAAATTCTTTGCTGAAAGCTTTTCTACTTGACCTGCTGAAGTGTGCACTGTGCATGGAGGAAGAAGGAGAAAATTCTTTGTTGTTAACTCGTTCGCTTTCTTCTTGCTTCCATCACCACTCTTTTCCACATTGGCCATTCGACTTCGATGTTCCATCATCCACTGGGGAAGCCGCAACCATTTCCTGTCTACCTTCAAAGCTAAAATTCTCATCTTCGATCTTGGCTTTTATCCGAGACAACCTGAAATCGTAGAGCTTCGTTTGGAAATCGGAGTCGAGGAGCACATTACTTGGCATGACTAGAGGATCGTCCTGCAAATGGAGAAAGGCAAGGAGGGCTTGAGCAACATCGATGATGATTGAGAAGCAGCGACAACAGCTGAGAGGAGAGGCGGAGGCAAAAAGGGCTTCTTGGAGGCTCCCATTTGGGATATGCTCATATACGAGAAGATTGCGTCGACGGCCCTCGAGGCAGTACCCAAGGAGGGAGATGACGAAGGTTGAGGGTCGGAGGGCGATGAGGATTTGGAGCCCATTCTGGAACTCACGGTTGGAGGCGACGGCGCGGGTGGGGGAAGAAGGGGAGGAGACAAGGTAATTGACGGCGACAGTTTTACAATCAGGAAAAATCCCACAGAAGACGACGGCAGAAGCACCATGGCCGATGGTGCAGGAGGGGTCGAAGGCCGTAGTGACCGAGCGGATGGCGCTGTAGGAGAAGCGGCAAAGGTGAAGGGGGTAGGCGATGGCAACGACGGAGGAGGAGGAGGAAGACGATGCGCTGGGGAGAGTTTGGGTGCGGCGAAGTGAAAGATATAGGTAGAAGAAGAGAAGGAGACCGAGGATGATGAGGGAGACCAAAAATCAGCGGTGAGAGAGGTATTTTCAGCGGTGAGAGAAGAAGAGCAATGGCGTCGTTGCTCCGGTGGAAGGAAAGCGTCGCGTGCGAGGATCGAGTCGTGCAGGAGAGAAAAGTTTTTCTGTGCAGCGGTTTCCAGAAGTAGGCAAATGACAGCTTCTTCCCAACGTAGCAGCTTCTGGGTTTGGAACCCAGATGTTGTTAGCCAAATGCAACAACTTTTAATTTTCTACCGTTTTGACCAGCATAAGTCATTGACAAGCTGCGCCAAATGCAGCCGAAATCAATAAGGGCAGCAGCGATGAAAATTAGAGGTGGCGATGATGGAAGATGAAATCGGCAAGGGCAGCGGTGACTAAAATTAGACGTGGCGGCGACAAAAGATAAAATCGGCAAGGGCAGCAATGACGAAAATCAGAGGCGGCGACCAAGATAAGTGACAACGGTGACGAAAATCATAGGCGGCAACGAAGATCGGTGGCCACAGCGATGAAAATCATAGGCAGCGATGACGGATGATGAAATCGGCAAGGGCAGCAGCGATGAAAATCAGAGGCGACAATGACGGAAAATGAAATCGGCAAGGGCAGCAATGACGAAAATCAAAGGCAGTGACGAAGATCGGTGGTAGCAGTGATGAAAATCGGAGGCAGCGACAAAGATCGGTGGCAGCGGCCACGAAGATTTGCAACGGGCGAAAAAGAGTCTTGTGAGTGTGAGAATACACTCGCAATGTGACACGTATTTCCACCCAAATCAGGCGGATCAATTTTCTGTGCACGTTCTGCATTTGACCCCGCATTTAGGCGCATGTGGTCCCGTGCTTCTCCGGCGTTCTCCCTTGCTCGTCCTAGCAATGCGGATTCTCCCCTGTTCTCGGTGTGTGTGACCCTGTCACTTATGTTTATTTGTGCTGTGCTGTGATTGGTATTTTATCGCTTGTGTGCAACTGACCCTATTCTGACACTCTCGTCTGTACAAAAAAACACAGGATTAGGGTTTGGCTTGAACCCTAATCATTCGTAAACAGATAGGAACTCAGAGGCCGTCGGAAGTCATAAACACAGAATCCAAGGTCGTCGGAGGTAGTCGGTGAGTATCAGAGGTTAGCGAAGAGTATCTGACAAAAAAACTTTCTTCGGAGAGCAAGGGTTTTCGTCGTAGGTTGCGGAGAGAGAGTAAAGACGGGTTATGCGGGTAAATGGAAAACCTTAACCAGAGTTGAGTTAGGTTGAGTGTAACGGCTAGTTTATATGTTTATATCAAGAATTTCGTATAACAAAGGTTGGATAGCGTATAAAGGTTCGCTATTCTATATTTGCGTGGAGATTGGTGCGCCCCGGATGCGCCAAGATTAATGCTTTACAGATCGGGTCACTCCGCTGTAAAGTTTGCATAAGGGTAACCCGCTGCAAAAACGCAGCCTCCCCCAGCCAAGGAATGTCAAATGAGACTTAATTCATCTAGACGAATAGATTGTTAAAAGGCTTTCATTGAGAGATAGTAAGATGAATGATAATATGTTGAGAAGGTTGACTTTGAAACCTGATTTAACGTGTATAGACCTGGTCAAAGTTTGGTCAGCGGTCCGAGTGGCTAAATCACGCATGTCGGATTGGAAGCCCCACTACAGTTTCTTCCCCTCTTCTTCTCAGCTTCCAAATCCACTCTATAAATACGCACCACAAATTAAGATCAAGGATCAAAGCAACATCAGACTACTGTTTTCGCGCGCGATGGAGTGGGCCGCAACTACCATAGAGATCACCATCATCTCCGCTGAGGAGCTCCGCGTGAAAGGCCGCCCCCTCAGCAAGGGCGCCTTCGTGGCGGTCCGGTCCGGCGACGACAACCGCAGCCAAGCGTCGACCCACGTCGACCTTGACGGCGGAAGCTACCCCTGCTGGAACGAGAAGCTGACGCTGCCGCTGCCGCCGTCGGCGCGGTCAATATCGGTGGAAGTCTGCTGCAGGGCGGGCGGGGGCGTGCGGTCAGTGGCGGCGGCGGAGGTTCCGGTGTCCGATTTCTTGTGGCTGGAGGACTACTTGCACTTGCTGAGCTATAGGTTGAAGGAGAGCGATTGGAAACGCAACGGCATCATCAATTTCTCTGTTAGGGTTGTCAAAAGCGGAAGATTTTCTAGCTATCTAACTTGTTGATTTCTTTATTTATTTGTTTTGTGATTACATAATTCTTTTAATATTTTATTGATGCATGTACACAACTTTACTCGCATTTACACTAATTTATTTATTTGTAAGTAATTGATGAAGAAGGGATATTCTAATTTGATCATAGTGTGACCCAATAAGTTCTTATGACGTTAGTATATAATGTTACAACAATGAGTAGTGTCTAGCAACATATTAAGACTATCTAAGTTATACGAATGTCATGATTCAACATAACTTTTATGTTATAATATTTTATGTAATTTAATCATTTTGTCCTTGGTATCTAGATTAAACATATGTCATATAACATCATGTGATACTTGTGTTGTTCAATTATTATGTTTCTTAATTTCCAAATAGATTAATATAACAAATGCAATTGATATTTTATGTTAATTCATTTAAGTATGACTATGGATTAGTCTCACTTGATCAAGAAGCTCATACCAATAATCTCATTACATAGGAGGACAAATCTTATCTTGATCAAGGCATATCCAATTATAACCTTTTTTATATCACTAGTTACGAATGATGTTTAACTATATCAAAATATACTACTAGTTATATAGGAATTCATAGAGACCTTAAGTCAAAGGATCACATATACTATTATCATTATAAGAATGCATATGATAAACATATGACTATCCACATAACATTATCATAGCGGGTTCGTCCAACACACTATTATCTAACATGTACTCGTATGTTTGATTTGATATATCACATCATGACATCTCCTTATTATCAATCACAACATATACTGGTCTTAATGTATTATTGTTATCTCTATGCACAATAATATTTGACCGGGGATATTTAAGAATAATCACATTATTCTATGGATATTACTCTAAATACTTATATTATACATTTATCAAGTAAATATACTAATTATAATGTCTTTATTCAATATAATTATGAAAATGACAAAAAAAAATGCAAAAACCATTATCTTCTAATTAGTCTTTATGATATAATCTAACAACCTCTCACTTGCACTAAGATCAATCTCTCATATATCTAATATCATTTAGGTTCATATAATATCTTTTTCAATCTAATTGTGATCATGAGCTATCTTAGTTGGTTTTGAGGCTAGTATTCGTTAACCACTTATACTAAGCTACTCAATAAATCATTAGTTCTTCTTAAATACTTAAAAAGATTTTCTTGATTGCAATCTACTAATCTTAAATTAGTATCATACTAAAAGACGATTATGCTCCCACTAGCCTTCTTGTAAACAAAGATCTATCTTATATATGATACAAATTTAAGATCTAATTTTCTTTCACTAATATCTCTTGTATAAGACTCTTTCTAAAGAAATACATTTGTTTAAACAATAAACACTTTATCTCAGTGGGATTATATAAAGAAATAATTTAAGATTCGTGCTCCAACTTGTTGGAGTTTGACTTATGCCTTTTAAGTGCCCCAAAATCTTAATAAAAAACATACTAGGAGTCTGTTACGCCTAGAATTAATACTAAAATTTTTCTTAAAAATAAGTAGAGCCACGTAGAACACTGAAAGAAAAATTGTTCCACACAGGGGCCAAAAATAGCACACGAGCGCGACCGATGGACATGACCACTCACGTACAGCCTAACCCAATAAACAGGCAATACCATATGTAGATGGTGGTGCATGGAATAGATTTTTTTTAGTTTTTCATCTTTCAATTTTCATCCATCTTATTTAATACAAAATTTATTAAATTTATATCCTTTTCATTTTCCGTCTGTCCTATTAAACACAGTGTAAAAGAAAGAAAATAAAATAAAAAAAAAATTTCTCCAATATAGAAGAAAAGAAAATATAAATGATTGATATATTCACTTTATCTTTCTATTTTTACATTGCCATATGATGCTCGAATTTGGGAAACTATAAAAATCGTCAAATTCAGCACGAGAGGGGCATGGGAGGAGCATGAGACGTCGGCATAGCATTAGCATGAGAGGGGCAAAGAGGGGCGTGAAGAGGGTGAGTTTTGTTAATATTAATATTAATATTTTATACTAAATATAGACTAAGACGTAATTTTTTATGTTTAACATGGTATCAGGCAACTCTTCGAAGCCGCCGCTACTAGCGTTTTATCCCCTGCGTACAACTCTCGGAAGCCGGCACTGACGTCAGCGTGCATTAACGTTGAATCTCGTCTCCATCTCGAGGGATGCGCAGGCGCAATAAGTAGAAGCGCTTCATCCGCGTGTTCGCTTCATTCGCGTCGACGACATCAACAGAGGAGGTTATCTCTTTCATTAACGTCGCCATCCTCTCACGGATATTTCTCGTCGACGACGTTGCTGCTGTTGTCGTCGACCTCACTCTGGCAAATCCTCACCAAGGCTGGATTTCCAGTTTTCTTCGTGATCGGCATAGAAATCTATCTTGCCGAAATTTTCGAAGCTGTCCGTAGGCTTCATCGCCGTCTGATTCCTGAAGGAGAAGGCGATCTCTTGATCCATCCGCCTGTCCGTGCAGTATCGCCGCTGGACTTATCTCGTCGCCGCTGATTATTCGTTGGTGCCGAGCGATGGTTCCTGCGGAATCAAGTTTGTGATTCGTGGGACGTCCGACAAATTCAGCGCAAGACCCGCTTGCTCCGCTTCCTTCGTCGTCCGCTGCAGCACCGCCCGATCCGCTCACCGATCTTCTCTTTGATTTCTTATGGTGTCAAATCGATCTGACTCCGGCCGCCTGTTTTCCCTTGATCCAGAGTCCGTGTGAAGCCGTGACTCCGCCTCCTTCGAGAAGTCACTGCTGCTGCTCCCCGCGACAACGGCGTGCGTGCACTGAAAGCAGGTGGATTGTCCCCTTCAGTCACCGGCTCTGCCCAAGATTCATCGTCCTCTGCACACGACGAACAGGAGAACCTGTCCTCTGGTCGCCGTCGCCCAGTCTTCGACTTCGGTTTCGTTGCAGACAGCAGTGGCGCTGAGAAGCTCATCGATCGTCGCCTGCGTTCTCTTCATCTCCTTCATCAGTCGATCCTTCTTCGCTTGCAATATTGACCGTGGCTTGTGCTGCCGCCGCCGCCGTTTCCTTCTTCAGAGCCGAAGCCGCTTCTTCGCTTCTTCGGAGCGTGGCAGTTAAATTCTGTGCGCGGTGTTCGATTGGGCCACCTCTTCAAGTTCTTTGATAAGGTAGCGCTGCGTTTTATCTGTAAACGCATCAAACATATTGACTCAGCACGCTTACCTTATCAAGCCGACTGCCACCGTATACACATCGAGGATATTACAGACTCAGCAACAAATATTACAGACTCAGCAACAAATAAACAGCCACCATTGTTTCCCAATAAAGATGATCTACCTTCCAAGCAAACACCATTGTTTCCCAATAAAGATGATCTACCTTCCAAGCAAAACTAGTCGGAGATCAAATCAAATCAAATCAAATCAAATCAAATCACATATTGATTTGCAAATCAATTGTAAATATTGACATTTATGTATCATAGCTCTCTATATATACGCCTGTATGATTCTTTTGTAAAGACAAGGAGAAATAAAAATATTTCACTCCACATATCTGCTGTGCCCATACAAGTTCTTGGTTGCTCGACATCAACGCCATCTTACATGGTATCAGAGGCAATTCCTGTTCTCTCTATCACTCTCTGACGAGATCTCTTCATCGACGTTCAACCTCCAAAATCAAGGTGGATCTTTCTCTCACGTGGTCTCTCTGATTAAGCACTGAGGCCTACCCTGCCCCACGTCTCCACCTTTGTTTACGACTTCATCTGCGACTGGTGAGAGATTCCAAGCTTTCTTTTCGCACGCTAACTCTGGTGACCTTTTGTACGTAATACTTGTTATGGATTCTGAGCTCAATTCCGCATCCTCACAACACTCAACTGGTTCAACGAACTCATCTATTTCTCTTAGTGGAGTTCCCATCTTACCACTCAAATTAACAAATGATAACTATTTGCTGTGGAAAACTCAGTTTATTCCTCTCTTCCGAGTTCATAGATTACTTGGTATTGTTGACGGCACCGACCCCATACCATCACCGACTGATCCAAACTTCCATGACTGGATCACCAAGGACCAACTTATCCTCACCTGGATCAACGCTACACTTACCGAAAGTGTCTTCCCCATGGTGGTTGGCCTCAACTCTGCTCACGAGGTATGGACTGCACTTGCTAGAGCTTTTCAATCAAATTCCAGAGCTCGTGTGCTACAACTTAAAAATCAATTACATATGATTCAACGGGGGAGCGACTCTGTTCATGAATATATGCAAAGGATAAAATCTGTTGCAAACAGCTTAGCTGCAATTGGAAATCCGATTCCTGACGCGGACCTGATTATGCATGTTCTTAATGGGCTAGGTCCTATATACGACAATCTTATACCTACCATTACTACACGTGTTGATGATTTCACCTTAGAAGAAGTTCACGGCATGCTCTCCTCTCATGAGCGCCTTCTTCAAATGCGGCACACTGATTTTCTTGCTCCTTCCGTCCACATCGCCAGCCACCAGGACAATTCGTCCAACCGCCACGACAATATCAGTAGCCAAGGTAGAGGCTTAAACATCAGCTATAATACCAATAGCCAAGGCAGAGGCCACAACACCGGCAATCGTGGCCGTGGACGATCCCGTGGCCGAGGCAGAGGTAGATGTCAAATATGCTTTATTCCTGGACACTATGCTCATGAATGTCGCAAAAGGTATGACACAAATTTCGTTGGGGGGTTCTCTCAACAACAAACAAGATTTCATTCTCATCCACGGGCCTACTCAATGACTGCGGCATCACCTAATCCAATTGAGTCACTACCTCCTCATGCATCAGCTTCATGGTATCCTGACTCAGGCGCAACTCATCATGTCACGCCGAACCTTCAGACCTTACAAGGGGCTGCACCTTATGATGGTCTTGATGAAGTCCACATTGGCAATGGTACAGGTTTGTATATTACTCATGTTGGAAACACATTACTCCCCTCTTATGCTCACAATCTTACCATGCGCAATGTCCTTTGTGTACCATCTATAACAAAAAACCTTCTTTCTGTTCGTCAATTTACTCATGATAACAATGTCCTTTTTGAATTTCATCCTAATGAGTGCTTTGTGAAGGATCGCACAACGGGGAGCACTCTTCTGCAAGGAACAATTAAGCATGGTCTCTATCACATTTCTTCACCGTCCAAAGCTACCTTCCTTGGAGAACGCGTCAGCCCATCACCTTGGCATGCCCGACTTGGCCATCCATCCCTTCGCATCGTTCGACAAATAACAAGCCACTACGGCCTTCCTACTCATCGCTCTACTTCTTCTACTTTATGTGATGCATGTATGAAATCAAAATGTCATAAGCTTCCATTTTCTCCAACTCGCAATAAAACTTTGGCTCCTTTGGAAATTATTTATTCTGACATTTGGGGCCCTGCTCCTATTCTATCAAATACTGGCTATTCCTATTATGTCTCGTTTATTGATCATCATAGCAGGTACACGTGGCTCTTCCTAATGAAGCGAAAGTCCGATCTATTAGATATTTTCTGCCATTTTCAGAAACACGTGGAACGTTTTTTCAATAAAAAAATTCTAAACGTCCATTCCGATTGGGGTGGGGAGTATCAAGCACTGCATCGGCATCTCATCAATTCTGGCATTGCTCATCGCCTCTCCTGCCCACACACTCCTCAACAAAATGGCACTGCTGAACGTAAGCATCGCCATATAATTGAAACTGCACTTGCCTTACTGAATCATGCATCAATTCCCCTCAAATTTTGGGATGCTGCCGTCACCACTGCTGTCTACCTCATCAACCGCCTTCCCACTCCTCTTCTTCAAAATAACACGCCATTAGGTAAACTTTACAATTGCGCTCCCAATTACAAGTTTCTTCGAACCTTTGGTTGCGCGTGTTATCCTCTTCTACGGCCTTACAACAAACACAAACTTCAACCTCGCTCGGACTTGTGTGTTTTCATTGGCTACAGTAATATGCATCTTGGCTACCGTTGTCTCCATGTTCCCACTGGGCGAATATATATCTCTCGACATGTTATTTTTGATGAAACTTCCTTTCCTTTTGCAACAGCCACACAACTAGGCTCGGCCTCCGCCTCGCCATCTCCGCTCACTTTACCCGGTCTCCTTGGCGCGGCTCCACGCATGCCTGTGCCTGGTATACGGATCCAACCTCCGGTCCAGGCTGACGACAACTCTCTTGCTGCTGCTAATTGCGGTCCATCCACTGCACAGCACGACTCAACCTCCTCGACACCAAGTTGTGTTGGCACATCTCCACGCCTGCCAGATCATCATATACGCCTCCCGCGTCCACTGTCGGCTGGCGACGAACCCCTTGCCGATGACTGCACGTCTTCCCCGCCTCTTGCCAATTCTCCGGGCTCATCTGCTGCTCTGTCATTGGCGACCGGGCCTTCTCCCGACTCTGCTACACCACCTCGACGCACTCGGCCTCTTACAGATATTTACAGGGACTCTGCTCCCATCGTTCTTCACACAAAATTTCGGTGTAAACATCCTCTACCTTCGATCCTTATCAACTCAGTCACAGCAGATGAACCCAGCTGTTTCTCTCAAGCTTCCAAGGATCCAGCCTGGCGGGCAGCTATGGCGTCAGAATTTGACGCCCTCCTTCGCAATGGTACCTGGACCTTGGTCCCGCGGCGCACCTCTATGAATGTCATCGGCTGCAAATGGATTTTTCGCTTAAAGCGTCATGCGGATGGTTCTATTGAACGGCACAAGGCTCGCCTCGTTGCGAAAGGTTATCGTCAAATTCCAGGTATCGACTTTACAGATACCTTCAGTCCTGTTGTTAAAATCACAACCGTGCGATTACTACTGGCCATCGCCATAAGCTCCAACTGGACTCTACGTCAATTGGATGTCTCCAACGCATTCTTACATGGTCATCTCAATGAAACTGTCTTTATGGATCAACCACCAGGATTTGCTCATCCTCAATTTCCTCACCATGTGTGTCATCTTAAAAAGTCACTCTACGGCCTTCGTCAGGCCCCTCGTGCATGGTTTCAGCGTCTAGGTGGTTGGTTACAACAACACGGCTTCGTTGGCTCGAAAACTGATACCTCTCTGTTCTATCACTGCACTTCCTCCTCCAATGTCTATATTTTGGTCTATGTTGATGATATCCTCATAACTGGCGATAACTCTACATTCATTGATGACTTGATCAAGGTGCTTGGCACTGAATTTGCACTCAGAGATCTTGGTCCGGCACATTACTTTCTTGGCATTCAATTATCTGACCACTCATCCGGCTGTCATCTCAGCCAAAGCAAATATATCATGGATCTTCTTACTCGCGCAAAGATGGACAGCTCGCGGCCTATTTCGACGCCCCTGGCTATTGAGTCTAAACTTGTCTCCTCCTCTCCTATGGAGGATGCCACACTCTATAGAAGCACCGTTGGAGCCTTGCATTATGCCACTATCACACGACCCGATATTACTTATGCTGTCAATCGTGCATGTCAGGCCATGCATGCACCTACTATCCAGCATTGGGAGGATGTCAAGCGTATACTCCGTTACTTAAAGGGTACCATTCTTCATGGCCTTCTTGTTCATCGAAGCTCTTCTCGCGAGCTACATGCTTATAGCGACGCTGATTGGGCTGGCTCCCTCACCGATCGGCGCTCCACAAGCGGTTTTGCTATATTTCTCGGCCCAAACCTAATCTCCTGGTCCTCTAAGAAGCAGGCTACGGTCTCACGCTCCAGCACCGAGGCTGAGTACAAAGCTCTTGCAAACGCCACAGCTGAAGTCATCTGGCTCCAATCTCTCCTTTCCGAACTTAACTTATCTTCCACCATAACTCCAACTCTCTGGTGCGACAACATTAGCGCTACATACCTCGCGGCCAATCCTGTGTTTCATGCGCGGACAAAACATATTGAGATTGATTTTCATTTTGTCCGGGAACGAGTCGCGGCTAAACAACTCAATATATCATTCATTTCCACACGGGATCAGCTTGCAGATATATTCACCAAACCTCTATCTCGTGTTCGTTTTTTATACTTAAAGACCAAGCTCAACGTTGTACCTACTACCGATGAGCTTGTGGGGGAGTGTAAACGCATCAAACATATTGACTCAGCACGCTTACCTTATCAAGCCGACTGCCACCGTATACACATCGAGGATATTACAGACTCAGCAACAAATATTACAGACTCAGCAACAAATAAACAGCCACCATTGTTTCCCAATAAAGGTGATCTACCTTCCAAGCAAACACCATTGTTTCCCAATAAAGATGATCTACCTTCCAAGCAAAACTAGTCGGAGATCAAATCAAATCAAATCAAATCACATATTGATTTGCAAATCAATTGTAAATATTGACATTTATGTATCATAGCTCTCTATATATACGCATGTATGATTCTTTTGTAAAGACAAGGAGAAATAAAAATATTTCACTCCACATATCTGCTGTGCCCATACAAGTTCTTGGTTGCTCGACATCAACGCCATCTTACATTGTCAACGTCTTCACTAGATCCTAATCCATCGGAAAATCCCCGTGAGAATCCGCCGCTCCACGTGCCAACACGATCCGTAGCGGGAATCCAGTCGGACGACATCGTCTGATAGAAAGAAAGAGATCTTTCTCTTTCTTCCGCTGGTGAACACCGTCGTCTGGCAAGGGTGGTGGGGAAGGTTAGGAAGGTCGCCTCCGTCGTCTAGTCTATACTACGCCCTGTTTTAGCTGCTGACAGAAAGAGATCTTTCTCTATTGGCTTGTTCACTGGGGTGGTCATCAGGAGTCCTACTGCACGATCTGCTTCCTGCGGGTGAACCAGAATAGGACCTTTCCCGGTGCACTTACATTCGACGAACAGAAGAACACAGAAGCTCTGCATCTGTCATGCAAGATCCGGCGTCTACTCGACGCTCATTTATTCGGTGGCAGTTTCATCTGCAAATTGTTATCGAAATTACTAATCTCTACTATATATTTAGATATTACTCTTCGAGGCTTGAGTAGATAACGCCCGTTGAGCATCTTACCACTTAAGTTAACCTATAAAGGAGTGATATAGAGATATATAGTATTTAAAACAACGGCAACAGTCACTAATTTAAGTTCTACATATGAAACACTTACTGTTGAAGCTGTTCAGGAAATGATTAAATAAACTCTTGCAATTGGTAATTTTTCTAACATAGTTGCTACTTCAACCCACTCAGGTAATACATCTCATATGACTTGGTTTTTTTATTATAGAGCATCAAATCATATGACTTTTAATTCCTCCATGTTTGAAAAAGTATCTCACTTTCAATCACATTCTCAAATTCAAACTGCAAATGGTAGTATAATTACCACACCTAGCATAGGTAACATAAACTCCACTAGTCTAGAAATATATATCTCTAATGCTCTATTTGTTTCTAAAATTTCTATGAATCTAATTTCTGTTGGACAACTTGTTGAAAAAGATCTAACTATCATCTTTTCCTCTTTTGGATGTATTGTGCAAGACTGCTCAACGGGGAAGCTCATTGGGACAGAACGTAAGGTTAGATGACTATTTACTATTGATAAACTAATTGAAGATCTCAAATCGTATCATGCTGCATCAGTAATTTGTGATAATTTTCTATTTTTTTGTTGGCATAAACGTTTGGCACATGTTTCATTTTCTCAATTATCCTTCTTGATCAATAAAAGTTTATTAGGTGTTGTATCCTCAATAAAAGATCCAAGTTGTTTACGCTGTAAACTTTCAAAACAAACAGCATTACCATTTTCTTTAAGTAATACTACCTCAGCAGCACCTTTTGATATAATACATTCTGATATATGGGGTCCTGCAACAATACCTTCAATGGGTGGTGCAAAATACTATATAATTTTTGTTGATGATTTCACAAGATATACTTGGATATATTTTCTTCATTCTCAATCTGATTTTCTTTCAATATACATTGAATTTTCTACCATGATCAAAACTCAGTTCAATTCTACGATAAAAATTTTACGTACTGATTCTGGTGGTAAATATATTTCTAATGATCTACATTAGTATCTTGTTTCCGAAGGTATTTTATCTCAATTATCTTGTGTTGAAACTCTACAACACAATGGTGTCTCTGAGCGAAAATATAGGCATATTGTTGAAACTACTCGAACTATTCTTAATTTTTTATCTGTTCTTAAGAAATTTTGGGGAGAAACTATGAATACAGTAGTGTATATTATCAATCGTCTTCCATCTCCTACTATTAATCAAATAACTCCTTTTACATGATTGTACCATCTTCCACCAAACTATCATCATTTACATATTTTTGAAGCACTTATTTTGTTTGTTTGAATAAAAGAGAACATGACAAGCTATCTCCAAAAAATGTTATTTGTGTCTTTTTAGGGTATGGTACTGGTCAAAAAGGTTATCGTTGCTATGATCCTTAATCTCAAAAACTTCGTATCTCATGACATATTACCTTGTGGGAACAAATACCATTTTTTACTCTCCCACAAAACCAACACCAAAACATCTTTAGTCCTATAATTGATCCATTCCCTAATGATGATCCAAGTGCAACATCAGATTCTTATGCGACTTCTATTTAGTTATCTGAAAACCAAAGACTTCATGCATCTCATATTTCTACAAATATAATACTAAACTCTCCTACAATTCCTGTTCAACCGGTTGACGTTCTTGTTTTCAATGAAGCTTCCCCTCAAGGCAGTTTAGTGCAAAACATCATTCCACTTCGTTTTCCTATACGAAATAGTAGAGGTAAACTTCTTAAATATCGCAATGATTATCAATGACATTTGTCTACCATTTTATCTTATCATGAACCACAATCATATCGAGAAGCTTTATCCAAACTTGAGTGGCAGCAAGCTACGATTGAAGAACTTGATTCTCTTTAAAGAACTAATACATGTGATCTTGTACCTCTTCCTATTAAAAAAATTGCTATTGGCTCCAAATGGGTGTATAAAATCAAAACAAAAGCTGATGGAACTCTTGAAAGGTATAAAGCTCGTCTTGTAGCTAAAAGATTTACACAAGAATATGATATTAATTATGAAGAAACATTCGCTCCTTTGCTCGAATGACATATATCAGAACTCTTATTGCTGCTGCTTGTTGTCGACAATGGCCTCTTTATCAACTAGATGTGAAAAATTTTTTTCTTCATGGAGATCTTGAGGAAAAAGTTTATATGAAACCACCTCCAGGAGTTATTCAAAATTCAAATCAAGTTTGTAAATTAAATAAATCCTTATATGGTCTCAAACAAGCTCCAAGGTCATGGTTTGCAAAATTCCATACTATCATATGCAAATTTGGATTTTACCTGAGCAATCATGATTCTGCTTTATTCGTCAAGAATTCTTTACAAGGTATTGTTCTTCTTATTCTCTATGTCGATGATATGGTGATTACTAAAAGTGATCTTCAAGGAATTCAAGACACAAAAGATTATCTTCATATTTCATTTGAAATGAAGACTTTGGTCAACTTCGGTATTTCCTTGGCATGAAAGTAAATTACCCATCAGATGGAATATTTTTATCTCAATCTAAATATGCTTCAGAGTTATTACTTCAAGCTGAACTAACTAATAATAAAGTTGTTGACACTCTATTAGAGCCTAATATAAAGCTTTTGGCAACTGAAGGAACTATTTTAACTAATGCTACTCGATATAGACAGTTAGTCGACAATCTTAACTATCTTACGATTACTCGTCCAGATATAAGCTATATGTTGTTCATCTCGTAAGTCAATTTATGGCTTCTCCAAGATCAACACACTATTCTGCTGTCCTTAGAATATTGAGGTACATCAAAGAAACTCTACATCATGGTTTGAAATATGCATCATCAACTCCAATCTTTAAGCCTTTACTAATGCAAATTGGGTAGGCAATGCTTTTGATCGAAAATCTACCACAGGATTTTGTATTTTCTCGGGTAATTTACTTATATCTTGAAAGAGTAAAAAAGCAACCTATTGTTTTAAGATCTAGTGCTGAAGCAGAATATCGAGCTCTTGCTCATACTACAGCAGAAATAGTTTAACTCCGTTGGTTGCTCGCTGATATGGGTATTAATATTTCTAATTCTACATCTATATTTTGTGATAGTAAAAGTGTCATTCAAATTGCAAAGAATGATGTCTTTTATGAGAGAACTAAACACATTGAGATAGATAGTCATTTTACTCGACATCACTATAAACCGCAGAATATCTCCTTATCTCATGTCTCTACAAAAGATCAGATTGTAGATCTTCTTACAAAATCACTTGCTGTGGATCGTTTCCAATATCTTCGTTTCAAACTGTATCTACTTATAGCATCTCCATTTTGAGAGAGGGTGTTAATATTAATATTAATATTATGTACTAAATATATGATTGTAAATATATCATTAAGTTAATAAAGATATAATTCTTTATGTTTAACAAGTTTATGAGATACAACTAAATTAATAACTTTCCACCCAATTTGAAAGAAAAACAAATCAATAAATTTTACTTATACTTTCTCTTGTTTTTTTTTTTTTAATCCTCCCACTAAACACGCTTATAAAGTGATTCTTCAAACTTTTCTACCCTTTCTTCTTATTTTTTTTCTTATCCCTGGTCGAAAAGATACTTTTCAGACTGTATGCAACTTGGCCACATAGACTTTTTAGTGAGTCCGCACGCGATTCGTAGGTATCTGATTCATGCGCCAGTGAAGTCACGCACATCCCGACTTCTCATCCACCACGCCACACGACGACCTTCCAGTCAACCATTCATTCTTTTCTTACCTTCCAGCACCCATGGTGAGAATTAGAGACCGATAACTCTCGATCAATTTTTAAATAACCATAGAGTGTATATGTATTTCACAATGAATGAGATTGAACCGTTGAACGGTGATTTGAGATTGTAACTGTAGATTAACGAATCAAACCATATATATATATATATATATATATATATATATATATATATATATATATATATATAATTTTAAAATTATAGACGCACCATATATTAAAGTAATTAATAAAATAAACTACTAATAAAAACATAAAAATTCATGTCTTTTTAATTTCTATAATGGGCCTGAAAACGGTAATAGATTAATATGTTTGATTGTTGTTATTATAAATTTATAATATAATTTTATCATCCATATAAGCAGGGTTGACAATTGGGTAATAATTTAGAGGATACTTGTCTATCTAAATTCGTTTAAAGGTAATCAAGTACATATTATTTGGATTCGGATAGGATATAGGTAGTGCGTATGCTATCAGAGTCGGGTTCGAGTATCATAAGGCGAATATTCACTATCTAAACTCGGTTATATTTATTTACTTGTATACTAAAAATTATTAGACGGGTTTGCACGCATTCGTTTTAAATATCTTAAATTTAACCATTATTAGAGTTTTTAAAGGATAGGGTACTTGACTTTTAATCAGGTAACTATATATATATTGAAATTTTATAGGGTAGACATTTAAGTGGTGTATTTATAGGGTAGACATTTAAGTGGAGTATTTATAGGGTTCGGATATTAAAAGATTAGTTAATTTTTAATAAGGTAAAGTACGAGTAGAGGTTCCAACAAATAAATGGGTAGTTATTTAGGTATGAGTAATATAAGAGTTATTCGGGTTAGAATATGAGTATTATAAAAAATGTGGGTAGCAATCCCTACATATAGGTAGTGATTATGTGAAACTAATAATTAATTAAAAATCTAATGCTAACCATATAAAAATATCACTTAACCAGTTTTTTTATTAAGAACCTTATGATATTTTTTTCAAACCTATAGATACGATTTAGAATAAAAAAGTGCTCATAGTTTACTTACGCACCGTGAATACCCTAGTTGAATTCTAAGTTAAACTAAATTTGTCATTTATATATTTGACATCACTATTTGACTTTTTAAAGTAAATTTATATTATAATATAATTAATTTTATAGAATAACAAATTAAAATTTTATTTTGTTCAATTCCACCTAAAATTTGATATTGAATTAAAAACTAAACTGCTGTTTTAATAATTTGAAACCAAATAGATACAACCTAATTTATGTAAATATCAAATAAAATAAAATTTGCTAATTTGTTTTAGTTTGGTTTTTGATTTGGATATAATGTGTTATAGATTTTTCTTCTTACTTGAAAAGAAAAAAAGTTTAAAGTATTGATTTATTCATCTAGATTTTTATTTTTTTACTCATATTATATAAATACTATTAATATTATAAAATTATTAAATATTAAATATTAAATACAAGCAACAGCGGAGAGAACGAGCAGTGGCGGCAAGCTAGAATAGCGAAGGCAAGGACGAATAGTCGAGGAAAGATTGTAGTGAGCGAGGACGAGTAGGGTGCGGTGAAAAGCGGGGTGTGAAGTTAGTGAAATTAAAGCATAGTTTCAGCTTTTTGCTCTATTCGGGCTGAAAATAAATAGAAAGATTAATGCACAAGTTTTTCTCTTACTTTCCCTCCTAAACTATTCGTCCGCCCAAGTAAATAAGTATAATATATATATATATATATATATATTCTATTTTCTCTCATTTCCTTCTAATTTTCTCCTTCAAGTAAATTAGAAGAGAAAAATAATAATTTTTTAATTTTCAAATTTTTATAAAAGAGAAAATAATATAAAAGTGAAGAAAATTAATGGGGGCGTTGGGTAATGGTGCTCGAATTGCGGCGCTGGATTATCATATTGTCATTCAACTATACATTAAAATTTTATTAATAAATATATTAACTAATTAAACTATACTATTATTTGTAATTACATTTTAAAAATGTTATATTCAAGTAGAATTCGTTGATTTACATATCAAATATTACGAGAACATTAAATGATGTATTACTGGATATCAAATATTTTTGAATTTAACTTTATTATTAAATAGTAATTTATTTCTTAATTTAAAATGACATCTTATTTTTTATTTATAAATTTAATCAAATTACTATTTTATATTCTAATAACTTTATGGCTAATAATATTTATTTATCATTGTCAATAATTCAGTATAAAATAATATATATTTTTGTATTACATATAATTTTTCATATCAACATGTGTTGTCTAGAGTTCCTCTAAACACACCTTAATATATATCCGCACTACTTGCTAATACCATATCCAAATACATAGTAAATGGGTTTGTGCCACATCGAGGACAACTGAGTGTTGAACACCAATAATTGTTAATAGCACATGTACGGTCTGTTTCAAACGAGGAAAATTAGAAGAGAAAGAAAGGAAATGAAATTCTTTCCTTTTATTTTCCTGGTTTCAAAGGAGGGAATGAGTGAAAGGAAAGGAAAAAAATTCATTTCTTTTCTCTTGAAAATGTTTCCCTCAAATCAGACGGAAATCCATTTCCGTCCTACGCCTCTCGCCCGTGACTTGCCCTCTCGCCCAAAATAGAAAACAGAACTTCGCCCGAGCTTGCCGGTTCCTCCCCTCTCGTCCGAGCTCGCCGCTTCCTCTGCTCTCGCTCGACCTCGCCGCTTCCTCCCCTCTTGCCCGACCTTGCCGTCCCCTCGCCCTCGCAGCCCTCTTGCCGCCCTCTCGCCAAAACTAAGCTGCCACCGCATCGCCGCATCCAAGCTGCTACCGCTCGCAGCTGCACTGATGCCCCAATCTGCTATGAGCCCTAATCTAATTTGGGTGAGATTTGTGCTGATTTTGACCCAGTCAACAGCTCAGTGGACCGGTCAAAATATTTCTTTCCTTCCATCGAAACACGAGGCCTAAAGGAGAAAATAATTATTTTTTTCCTCTATTATTTCCTTTCTATCATTATTTCTTTTTCTTCCTTATTTTTATCCTTCCACTGAAACATAGTGTTAGAGATAGAAAACTGAATGGAAAAAAAAAATAATGAAATAGAAAAATAAAAGAAAAGAAGGCCTTCTCTTTTTTTGGAAAAAATTTTAAAAAATTATTATTATTTTAAAAAGCTAAAATAAATTAAAAAAAACAAAGACAAAATATTTGTTGGGTTTTTCGCTCAAATCGGGAAAAAAAAAAGAGGGAAAAATCTAAGTTTTCATCCTTCCATTTTTTTTTCCTCTTCACTTTTCCATGCAAAGAAAGAACTGGAAGTCTTCTTCACCAACAAAATATCCTAGCCAAGGTTATACCTAAGATATTAGGAAGGGGGATGATCACACCCTTAACTTTACGTTGAGATATATGTCATTTGTGATCCCTTGATTTTACTTTGAGATTTGTGCTATATGTGATCATAAAAGTGGAAACTGAATAGCACGTATCTCAAAATAAATTAAGGGCAATATCACCGCACTTCCATAACATCCTCCGAATAAATATTATATACGGGGCGGTTGCAGGTTGGTTTGGGGCTGCTGGCTGCCCGCTTTTGCAGGTGCGGCCAGTTGATTCTACACAAACGCGATTGTTTGGGTGGCTGGCCGTTGAGCGCACCAGTGTTTACCTGCTGGCCGAAAGAAGCACCTTCGTCTGTGACGCCCTCATCCAACACGACACTCCATCCTCCTCCCGAATCAACTTCTCGCCGGCTCCACGCCTTGCCGGAACTACGCCCGCCGACGTCCATCGCCTTGTTGAGCTCGTTCAGCTGCTCCGCTGACCTCCAGATCCAGATCCAGCTCATGCCGACCCTGCTCCAACGTCTAGATCCAGCCTCTGTCAGCTCTTTGCCGCCTTCTAGCTCCAGGTAAGCTCTAGCCTCCTCCAGCTCCACCCTCGTCCAACTCTCCAGTGCCTCGTCGAGCTCTAGCCTCGCTGACCTCTAGCACCTCGTCAAACTTGATTAGTTGCGTCTAGATCTCCAGCCTCGCCGACCTCCAGCACCTCCTCCTCCGATATCGAACCTCCCCGCCTGCTCCTTCCTCACTCTCTCATTCGATCTCACCCTCGACTCTCGACTGCCCTCGACTCAATCCTCGTCGAGCTCGATATCGAACCTCCCCGCCTGCTCCTACCGACGCTCGAGCTCTCGGTTCCCCGCTTGCTCCTGCTCCCAGCCGACGCAGATCACCGCCGACGCTCGAGCTCCCAGGTCCCCGCCTGCTCCCGGCCGACGCTCGATCACCCGCCGGCCCCTGCTTCGAATCTTGTATCAGCATTTGTATAATAGTAATTGAGGTTAGAATTTGTAAATTGATGTTGCAATTTAATAAAAAAAATTGATGTTGCAATTTAATAATTGAGGTTCGAATGGCATTTGTAAGAAATTGGTAATTGATGTTGCAATTTGCATTTTGTAATCATCAATTTATCTTTACTCTTTCTTTAATTAGTATACTAATTTTGATGCTAACTAATCTTATATCAAATTATATTTATTAGACTTAAATATTATTTTATATGTGAGAAGCATTATTTGTGTTGTATGAGACAATTATTCTTAAAATATTTTATTTTAATTAAACATTACATTATTTTTATTTTATTGACCAGTATTTATAGTTTCCCAAATAATTTCTACTTCTTCTTCTCTTATAACTTATCTTTCAATCAGTAATTCTCTAATTAACAAAAGCGATTGAAATTCTCTAATTAACAAAAGCTAAAAATAGAATCAGCGTCAAATTGACATGCATGCGTGACTTATCCCCGTATATAACTTTTTCTATATCCTCCTTCCCTTCGGCGTTCATTCTTAATTGTTCCTGGTCGAAAAGATACTTTTCAGCATTCGACTTGGCCACTTGGCCACAAAGACTTTGTAGTGGGTCCGCACGCGATTTGTAGGTATCTGATTCATGCGCCTGTGAAGTCACGCACATCCCGATTTCTCATCCACCACACCACACGACGACCTTCTCGTCAACCATGCATTCTTTTCTTACCCTCCAGCACCGGTGGTGAGAATTAGAGACCGATAACTCTCGATCAATTTTTAAATAACCATAGAGCGTATATGTATATGTCCATATTAATTTATTGGACAATCACTGCTACGGCCATATTCATTTCAAACAAAAACTAACGCAGTCATTTATATTAAAAGCAAGAAAAAAGACAACTTCTTGGCCTCATTAACTACGATAGTAGCAACTGTTTATTTGTGCTCATATTTCACATGATGGCACAGGCAGCGTTGGGGTTCTCGTCGCTGAAGATCTGAGGCGCAGGCGCGTACTGTGGCATCATACCGAGGCGGTAACTGTTCCACTCGCTGTATACATCCATCATCCTAATATTCTCCGCTACCGCCGTAGCCACCATATTCTTCTCCAGCTGCTGCTTCCCCTGGCCGCCGTCACCCTTCATCTTATTCTTCTTCCCTCCGTCTGCGGCGCCGTTGTCCTTTTCCGGCTGCACCACCTCCACCGCCCGATTCAACTTCTCCTTCAGGATCCGCGGCAGCGCCTTCGCGTCCATGGTTCCCTTGACGGTCACCTCGTCCCTCTCCGCGTCCACAGCGACATGCTCCACTCCTGGCCGATATCATGATGGCTTGAGACTTGGCGGGGGCACTTGCTGAAAGCTTAAGTTGATGAATATTTATTTCTACATACCTTTGATTCCCCTAATGGTCTTGCGGATTTTGCTGATGCAACCGTGGCAGTATAAGGAAATCTTCAGCACCACCGTCGAGCTCTTCTTGTCGTCGGGCTTGGCTTGCTTGACTGGAGGCTGCTTCTCGGTGGGGGAGACCAGGCCCACCTTCTTGTGCATCTTGGCCGCCAAGCGATCCCGGAGCTTCCATGGATCCACGTCCTTCCCGACCACCAGCCTCAGCTCGTTGCTCTCCACGTCGGCCTTCGCTGCTTCGACTCCTAATTAATTAAATAAACCAAGCACGGGCGGATCAAGAACAAACTAATAAACTTATGGCGGCTATGGAGTGGAGAAAGGATATATTATTATTGCTATAATTAGTAAAGGTAGTCCACCTGTGAAGCCCTTGACCGATTTGATGACCTTGTCGGCGCAGCCGTCGCAGTGCATGCTCACTGTCAGGACTACGGTCATATTTCCACCACCCTCCTTTCCTTTCTCTTGCTTTCCTCCTGAAGCCTCCGCTCCGCCATTATTTTTCTTCTGCAGCAGATCACAGTTGTGATCGATAAATAAATCCACAAGTAATAATAAAGTACACACCACTGAAAGTTGTATCAGACTGATACCTTGCTCATTTTTCTACTATATTTCTTCTCCTTGAGTTGAGATCGTTGACGTCTTGACGAGCAGTCGCAGTCGCAGTCGCACTGGAATGAAAGTGGGGAGAAAAGGAGGGGTATAAATAGAAGGGTGAAGGGAGAACGCGGGCTGAAAGGGATCAGTCATCCGACTCACGCTGCGGTACGAACGGCGAGATCTTGGCCGAAGTGGCGCCAAGTTGCAGATAGGCTTGGCTTCCATGACCATATGAGGAAGGACCGGTGATCTCAGTATATCAATTGGGGACGTGGCGGGGGAGAGGTCGGTGGCGAAGAGACTTCTCCGCCGCGTCGTGCCAATGACGTTGACTCGGGTTGACTTGGAACTTCGCCGAAACTTCGGACCTCTACCTTGAGCTGCAAGAAAGGAATGGAAATTTACTCGGCTGCTCAGTCGATTTAACTCGATCCAATTGACCTAATTCGGTTCAGTTTGAACCAGCAATGCTTGACTCAATCGGTTCGGATAAATTATTTTCAATCCAAGCTCAAACCCAGTATTTTAAAAACTGAACAAAAACAATTTTTAGGTTTGTTTTTATATGTTTTACACAATTATTTGCTATTTTAAGTAAATTTATACAATATTATAAAATTAATAACAAATCTAAAATTTTAACTTATCCGAATCAAAATTAAATATTGAAGGTAAAAATCGAATTAATTTAACTTAGTTGCTTAAATGAACGAAACTAAATCAACACCAATATAGTAATTAATGATAATTTTGTTTTTGCTACATAAATTATGTTGTTTTAAGAAATAAAATTATTTTGTATATTATACATGAAATCCATTCTTTCTAAAATATTTAATTTATTCAATTGACAAATGGATATGATCTTTCAATTTTAAGAACTAAAATAAAGAAACATTTAGTACTTGAGTGCAAATATACTTTTAGGGATCTATCACCCTGCTCAAGTATCACCATTACAGAAGTAATGGTGATCTTACTGTAGATCGGACGGGCACGAGACTGGGAAGATGTCGGTGTGGAAGTGTCTTCTCCTCCGCGACCTTCCAAAGATTCACAACGTTGACTTGGTTGAAGCATCGGATCTGTAAGAAAAGGTGGATCAGTCGATTGAATTTGACCTAATTTGACCCACATCGATTCAATTAGAACCAATTTGACTCAAAACGGTTCAAATAAAATTTTTCATCGAAACTCAAATCAAGTATTAAAAAAAATCAAAAGATTTTAGATTTGATTTAGTGATAATAGGGTAATTTATAGAGATTAATTGGGTTTAAATTTATTTTTTATTTTATATTATTAAAGAGGGGAAATGATATTATAATCAAAAGACATTTATATCTCTATTTTTGAATTCCCAAGATACTTTATAACAGCATCTTTGTAATAAATCTATTTAAAATTCAAATTTGTGTCAAAGTTTAATAAAAATAAATATTTAAAAATATATCGTACCGTGCATGACCCAACAAGCAAGAGCGTCCTGGCTAGTTTGGACTAGGGATGGCAGCGAAAAAGGTACCAGCATTTTTTATATTACCTGTACCTTAATTCGAATAATTATTCTACTATCCATACTCGAATAACTACCTATTTATTTTTTATAACCTCTACCCATACCCTACCCTATTAAAAATTTAACTACCCATTTAGTACCCGAACCCTATAAATACCCGACTTAAATATCTATCATATTAAATTTCAACCTATATATATATTGTTACCCGATTAATATTCGAGTACCCGACCCTATAATACCCTAATAATAATCAAATTTCTGGTAAGATAAAACGGGTACTCGTAAACCCGAATAATATATTAAAAAAATATAATAAATAAATAAAAAATATATATTTATATACATATATATAACTGGGTTCGGATAGTGGGTATCCATCCTATGCTACCCGAACCCGACTTGGGTAGCATATGCACTATCCATACCATACCCAAATCCGAATAATAATTATCCGTTTATCTTTAATTGGGTTTGGATAGAACAGGTATTTGCTAAATTGGTATCCAATTGTCATTCCTGTCCTAGTGTGGATTCATCAAACCACCTAGTACCACTTGTGTGTCTTATGTCCTTTATGAGTCATGTCATGCCAAGTTGCCTTGCCCGTTAGCACCTCTATTCTTTTCCACCACCGTACTGCGACTTTCCGGTGATCCGGTCGACCACGTATTCTTATCTTACCTTCCAGCACCTATGGTGAGAATTAGAGATCCATAACTCTCGTTCAAGTTTTAAATAACCCTATAGTCTTTACATGTATATATCTGATTGATTTTTAAATAACCATAGTAATTTATTGGGCAATTACTACTTTATCCATATTATTTTCAAACAAAATTTATCACAGTCGCTTAAAATAATCATAGTAATTTTGTACTGTTCATCTTATTTTTGCTACAGTATTTCTCTTCCTATTTTCTTTCTTTTTTTTATCTCCTTTATTAAACAATTAATTTTTTTTTATTTTACTTTTCTTTCCTTTCCACTCTCTATTCGCTTAATTAAACACAGTATAAAAGAAAAAAATGTTACGCCTCTGCTGGATAATGAGAAGAGGCACGAGACGGCGGAGCGAGTTGTAAGTGTCCAAGAGTCTTCGCCTCCACGTCGTGCCAATAAATTGACTCGGTTGACTTGCTGAAGCTACCCGCGTTTCGAGTTTCGACAGCTACAAGACCTTTTTGACCTAAATCGGTTCAATCGGATCAATTTGACTCAAAACGGTTCGAATAAAGTTTTCCATCCAAACTTAAACCCAGCACTATGAGATGGAACCAAAACTAAACAAAAGATTTTTATATTCGGTACAGTTGACATTGAACCGTTGAACCGTAATTTGAGATTGGCTGGACCGTAAATTAATCAATTAAATTATATGTGAATATGTATATATATATGTATATATATATATATGTATATATATATATATATATATGTATATATATATATATTTATACGAATATACATAATTTTAAAATTATAGATAGACTATATATTAAAGTAAAGAAAATTAAGGGGACCTGGGTAATGGTGCTTGAATTGCGGCGCTGCATTATCATATTGTCATTCAACTATACATTAAAATTTTGTTAATAAATGTATTAACTAAATAAACTATACTATTAATGTTTAAAATGTTATATTCAAGTAGAATTCGTTGATTTACATATCAAATTGTTGTACTATTTACAAGCACATTACTATTACTAGATATCAAATATTTTTGAATTTAACTTTATTATTAAATAGTAATTTATTTCTTAATTTAAAATAACATATTAATTTTTATTTATAAATTTAATCAAATTACTATTTTATATTCTAATAACTTTATGGCTAATAATAGTAATTTATATAAAATGCTATATGTTTTTATATTATATATAATTTTTAATATTAACATGTGTTGGCTAGAGCTCCTCTAAACACATCTTATAAATTATAATATATATCCGCACAACTTGCTAATGTCATATCCAAATACATAGTAAATGGGTTGGTACCACATCGAGTACAACTGGAGTGTCGATTGTCAAACACCGATAATTATTAACAGCGCGTTTCATTTGAGAGATAGAAAACTGAAAAAGAAAATAAAATGATAAAATAGAAAAATAAGAAAAAACTTTTCAGGCCCTTTTCTTTTTTAGAAAAAAAAATATTATTATTATTTAAAAAAGTTATAATAAATTAAAAAACGAAGACAAAATAAAATAAAAGAAAATCTAAGTTTTGATCCTCTATGTTTTGACTTTGTAGTGGGTCCGCAGGCGCTTCGTAGGTGTCAGGCCTGGGTCAGGCCGGTTCGGCCCAGGCCCGAACCCAAAAGCCCAAAGATCAGAAGAAGGGAACGGTGGCCCATTGAACCACAGCGGAATCGAGGCGCGATGGAGCTGCGACCTCGTCTTCTGCTTCAAATCGCCGAACGCGACAGACGCAGCAAGCAACCTCGCGGAAAACTTGGACGCGGTCGATGACTTCGCTGCGGCGTGCGCAGGCGACGACTGGAGCGGCATCTTCTTCAGGCGGGCGACGCGAAAGACGTGGTCGACACCGGACGATTCGGATGCGAACTAGGACGCGGAGACTGGCGGCGTATGCTTCGGACGGAAACAAGCGATGGAGTTCGGAGCGAATCGATCGGGGCGCAGACTCCAGCGGAAGACTCGGACTCTGGAGTGGAGGCGGCGAGGTTTTCGGAGGTCTTGGCGACGGGCACGAGAGACGCATGGCTTCGAGTCTGCAGGCGGAAGACGCGGGCGCAGAAGACGCGGACCGCGTCCAAATCCAGCGGCAGAGGCGAGCGACGCCTCTGCCCTATAAAACGAGCAACAGAGAACGAAGCGAGGGGAGTGCGCAACGAAGGGCGACTCCACCCGGTGCGCGGGTACGCCACCACCGGCGACGGCGAGGCGCGCCGTCGCCCCGTCCAAACCCACAGACGGAACAAGGATAGTCTGTGAGCTTGAGGGAGCCGGCGACGACGAGCGTCGAGGCGAGAGAAAGGTGAACGAGTGAATGTAACCGGCAGCGCCGGCGAGGGAGGGAGAGGGGCACCGGCGACGGTGGTCGTCGGCGTTGAGAGAGGAGGCTTGTAAGTATTCTTCAAGGAATAAACGAAGCTTTACCTTCCTTCTCCTTCCCCTGTTCTACGACGACGGAAGGCGGCGGCCTTCCTTCTCCGGCGACGGCAGCGTCGAACGCAGACGCGCGTTCGACGCGTGAAGACGACGGCTTCGAACGCGTCGAGCGTTCGAAACGAGAAGAGTCAAGCGGTCAACGGCATATTTCGAGGACGGCTGACGCAAGCGGACGTCAGCAAAGGAAAGTCAAAATTGGCGGCGGAAATCGAATTCGAAATTCGATTTCGCGTGCGACGTCAGCGTGACGTCACCTGAAGAACGATTCCGCGGCGACGGAATTAATCGTCGGCTGACGTCAGCGTGACGTCAGCGAGAGCGATTCGATCGGCGAGTTTGCACAGTAAACATGATTTTGACCAGGTCAAAATCAGGAGAGGTATTTTGATTTTCTGATTTGGGATTTTCGATTCTTTCTCGATTTCTCAAATTAGGGTTAGGGTTTTCCAATCCTTTCCTTGAGTGAATTGTAATTTGAGGGGTAAAAAGTAAGCGTGAACTAGGGTTTTGAATTCGGGGACGAAATTCGGTCCGGAAACCCTGGCGCGATCACGTTCCGGTGTTCCGCCGGACGGCTCCGAGACAACGGATAAGCGTTGTTTTTGGACCGTTCCGACCGGGGCGTGACAGTAGGTATCTGATTCATGCGCCAGTGAAGTCACGCACATCTAGGCAACCACGACGCCACACGACCACCTTGTAGGCAACCATGCATTCTTTTCCTACCTTCCAGCGCCCGCCGTGAGAATTAGAGACCGATAACTCTCGATCAATTTTTAAATAACCATAGTGTATATGTGTTAGGCCATTGGGCCTGAATTTAGGCACGGCCCAAATAACAACCCAAAATAGCACCCAGCCCATATTGCTATAGCCAACCGGGTCGGCGAATTAGCGGATCGGACCGGGCGCAGCCCGGATCCGAATCCCAAAAGTCACCCAACGGGCGACTCGCTGACGTGATGGAGCAGGCCTCGGGCCGCGTGCATGGGGAGCGGGGGAAAAAGCAGTCATCTTCGACGACGCGCGACAAAGGGGGTGATCGCGTCGGAAGAATTTTGAACCCATGCTTGCTCCCTCTCCGATCTTCGACCTTCGTCGGACATCCGTCGGCGATGCCTCCAGGCAGTTCCGGTGGTGTGGGAGGGTGGAGGAACGCCAGGGGAGGCTTCGCCCCACTTCCACCGCCTTCGTCCTCGATCTCGTCATCACCGTCATTGTTACTTCCGCCGTCCGCGTCGTCGGCGTCGCCGGCCTCACTGTCAGACCGCCTTGGAAGGCGCAGCGGGTAGAGGCTTCATCGGAAAGAAGGAGCCGGCGCTTGGCGCCGAGGTACTCCTCTCCCCTTCTGGTGCTTGTTTCCGGCCGAATCCTCGGTCCGGCGAACCCCCTCGCTTCCTGCCTGAATGGCCGTTTCTCTCTTGTCTCCGTTTTCCCGTCCGGTGCCGGCCGCCTGCGTGTGTGAACTTCCGGCCCGGATCCGCCTGTGTGCGGCTACGCGTGGTGCTCGTCGGATGAGCTCTCTCCACCTGTGCGCGGAGTCCTCTCCTCTCCTCCTGTTCGCCTGCGTGCGAACCTTCACTCTTCCGCTCCGGCCGTCGCCTATGTGCGACAGAAGCTGTGCTTCCTCTGCCGCTGTTCGAGGGTAGCTTCGGTGAGGCGTCGGCTTTCTTCGTATCAACTTCTTCCTCTGCATGCGAGGAGACGGACGCGCGTGGTCCTCCAGCCACCATCCGCCGGTTTCCCTTCAGCCGCTTGTCGCCGGAGGCGACGCCTTCCATTCCTCACGAGGATTCTAGTGCGAAGGAGAGGGAGGGCCCTTCGCCTGCCAGCAAACGCACGCGAGCCGTGCTCCGCGCTCATGAACGGGGACGGCTCACCCGTCCACCGGCTTCACATGGTCGCCCGTCGGAGACGCGTACGTACACATGTGAGGCGTGCCTGGACGCGAGCGACCCCGAATGGTGGTTCGCTGGTCGGATTTCCCTCCTCGTCACCGTGTGAGTGAGGTGCCGACCAGTTCTTCCTTCGTCACCGGAGTGTGACGCTGTGTAAACGACCGTTCGTGATCACCGGGTGCCGGCTTGATCTGATGAACGCAGGAGTAAATCCTGTTTGGGTTCGGGTGAACTCGGTCCAGTTCAGCTATTCCAGTTCTTGGTAAATCGTGAGTGTTGATCAAGACCATGTTGGAACGGCAGCGATTCTAGTTGAGTCCTTCGTCAGGCCCGGGGTCGGTTCGAGGAACCTTCCCCGCCAGTCGCGCCAAATCCAGCGGTTTCGACCGTTGCGATAGCTGCATTGACGCATTTGGAGTTGAGTCTGCGTTGACTCACGGGTAAAATAATTAAAAAAATATTACCGTAAATGTGGGCGTGACAGCTTAGTATCAGAGACCAGGTTTTATTGCACTTTCCAACTCGTACGAGCGTCGTACTTGGGTCTTGTTACACTTAACTGATAGTGCGCAGATGAGATCTATGTCGAACCCCGGACTATTGTCCCTCGAGGACATAATCAGAGATGGGGTTTTTGGATCTTTACATCTCAGTGGAGATTATCTCCACGCGGCTCGTCTCGGGCGAGCATCTCGTAACTCGAGTGACTCGGCACACCGGGAGCTAGAGGCATCTCAGGCAGAGGTTGCGATGCTGAAGCGCGCTACGGCGGCTTCGATAGCATCGACCACGGTTGATCACGGCCAGTGGACCATCGTGCGACGACTCATCCTGGAGCTTGCCCTTTCGGAAGGGTGCATTGCTCCACGATACTTAAGGAAAGGTTGGCAGACCTTAAAACTGCTACCCAGGGAGACACAAAATGAGGATGAGTTAGCAGACTCTAAAACTGCTATTTGGGGACAAGAAGAGTGGACAGTCCAACTAAAACAAAAGTGGTCCCTCTTCTTGGTCCGACTGAGCCAACTTTGCATATAGGGACGCCTTATATGAGGAAAGCTTGGGAGGACAACAAGGAAAAATCCTTGAAACCTGTCCGGGGTTCCTCGGCATATGGGGACGCCTATATGAGTGGAGAGGAGACCCAGGGACAAAAAAAGGTAATTGGGGCGAGCTGAGTAGTCTTCGACGGAGGTGGTATGGGACACCTTCGAAGGGGATGAGACTTGGGCACACCAAGTTACCGTTGGACGAGTCTCCCGGGAACATAGGCAATCCGATTTGATCGCGGGTGTTGTAGGACCCCCCCCCCCACACACACACACAATTCCGTGGAAATTTCGTGTGTGAGTTAGGTCACACAAAGTGGTTCGTCGAGAGCAGCTAAGAGTGTTGGACTTAAAACGTCCTCAGCATAGGACCGAGTGAGGTCGGTCGGTGCAGTGGACCCCGAGAGTTTCGGGGTATCAAACGATATGGATATCATAATCGGCAGTTGGCAAGGCCGCTGCCATCCGAAGATTCTGAATCTTCTAGACTACAAAGCAATCTTTGGCCTCGAACTTTTAGTCAAGGCAGAGATAGCTATAAGGTCTTATCTGTGTGAGATACAGATATACGATGAGGATTTCCCTTGCCTCGAGCCATGCATTGAGAGCAAGAAGTCAAGGAATGGAAGGAAGTGGGACTCCTAGGGAGTGCTCTTGTTGGCGAACGCCTTAGCTGCAAGGTTGCGGCAAGGAGATCCGACACTTCAGATCAAACGATAGGTGATGTGTTGATACAGGATGGGTATCCTATAGCTTTCGATAGTCGAAAGTTAAGTGGGGTGGAGCAGAGATACTCTTCATATGAAAAAGAGATGGTGGCAGTGTTGCACTGCCTCCGGGTATGGAGAGTCCTTCTCCTAAGTATCGCCTTCGTGGCGAAAGTGGATAGGGTGGTGAATACCTATTTCACCACTCGGAAGAGATTGTCGGCCAAACTAGTCGGCCAGAGGGCAGGAATTCCTAGCAGAATTCCAATTCCGATGGGAACACAAGTCTGAAAAGGCTAATGTAGTGCTTGATGCACTGAATAGGCTTAACGCCTTAGTTCACTTTGCGATCTCCAGAGTGGAAGGAGATCTCCTTACGAGGATAAAAGCGGCAGTTGGGATCGATAAGGAATATCGAAAGTCTGTTGGACAGACCAAGTCGGGTACGACCTGATGTTTGTATTTGGGCAGACGGAGTGGGTTAATGTCTACCTTCGTCATTTTGGTGACTGCGAGTCAAAAGACTGGGTGAAGTGGATTGATTCGGCAAAATTTGCCTATAATCTCCACAGATCGCCGTCTACGGGGCACGGCCCATTTGAGCTTGTGTTAGGGAGACAATCCCTAACTTTGGTTGGTATTGCGATAAGGACCTCCGAAGGGAGATGTCCTGCTATCCTACGGATAGCTAGTGAGCGAGTGAAGTCACTCCAGGAGGCTAGAGATAGCCTTGAGGTAGCCAGGAGACGAATGCAACAATACGCAAATCGTCGATATCAGAATGGAATGGCATCTGAGTTTCCATGTGAGCTTCCTAATGAGGTTTCATAAGGATCCGGAGGATCTAACTCGATCTCAGTCGCTTCGTGCGCCTCCGACGGTTCGAACGGAGTTCGACCAAAGGATCGGAAGGATCCTAGATCATCGAGTTTTGTGACATAGTGGGATGAACTGACGAATAGAATTTCTTGTTCGAGGGTAAGGTTCTCCATTGGAAGAAGCTACATGGTATAAGGCGTCCGAACTGCGGTAGTTCAATGATGAGATCCGATGTTACTTTGAGTCGTTGAGGGTGACGACTCGCTCTGGAGGGGGAGAAAGTTAGGCCATTGGGCCTGAATTTAGCCGCGGCCCAAATAACAACCCAAATAGCACCCAGCCCATATTGCTATAGCCGACAGGGTCGGCGAATTAGCGGATCGGACCGGGCGCCGCCCGGATCCGAATCCCAAAAGTCACCCAACGGGTGACTCGCACGTTGCGTCGCGTGCACGCGAACGCTGATGAGGCGTGCGTTGACGTGATGGAGCAGGCCTCGGGCCGCGTGCCTGGGGAGCGGGGGAAAAAGCAGTCATCTTCGACGACGCGCGGCAAAGGGGGTGATCGCGTCGAAAGAATTTTGAACCCATGCTCGCTCCATCTCCGATCTCCGACCTTCGTCGGACATCCGTCGGCGAAGCCTCCAGGCAATTCCGATGGTGTGAGAGGGTGGAAGAACGCCAGGGGAGACTTCGCCCCACTTCCGCCGCCTTCGTCCTCGATCTCGTCGTCGTCGTCATTGTTGCTTCTGCCGTCCGCGTCGTCGGCGTCGCCGGCCTCACTGTCAGACCGCCTTGGAAGGCGCGGCGGGCAGAGGCTTCATTGGAAAGAAGGAGCCGACGCTTGGCGACGAGGTACTCCTCTCCCCTTCTGGTGCTTGTTTCTGGCCGAATCCTCGGTTCGGCGAACCCCCTTGCTTCTTGCCTGAATGGTCGTTTCTCTCTCGTCTCCGTTTTCCCGTCCGGTGCCGGCCGCCTGCGTGCGTGAACTTCCGGCCCGGATCTGCCTACGTGCAGCTACGCGTGGTGCTCGTCGGATGAGCACTCTCCACCTGCGCGCGGAGTCCTCTCCTCTCCTCCTGTTCGCCTGCGTGCGAACCTTCACTCTTCCGCTCCGGCCGTCGCCTATGTGCGACAGAAGCTGTGCTTCCTCTGCCGCTGTTCGTGGGTAGCTTCGGTGAGGAGTCGGCTTTCTTCGTATCAACTTCTTCCTCTGCATGCGAGGACACGGACATGCGTGGTCCTCCAGCCACCGTCCACCGGTTTCCCTTCAGCCGCCTGTCGCCGGAGGCGACTCCTTCCATTCCTCACCAGGATTCCAGCGCCGAGGAGAGGGCGGGCCCTTCGCCTACCAGCAAACGCACGCGAGCCGTGCTCCGCGCTCATGAACGGGGACGGCTCGCCCGTCCACCGGCTTCACATGGTTGCCCGTCGGAGACGCGTACATACACATGTGAGGCGTGCCTGGACGCGAGCGACCCCGAATGGTGGTTCGCCGGTCGGATTTCCCTCCTCGTCACCGTGTGAGTGAGGTGCCGACCAGTTCTTCCTTCATCACCGGAGTGTGACGCTGTGTAAACGACCGTTCGTGATCACTGGGTGCCGGCTTGATCTGATGAACGCAGGAGTAAATCCTGTTTGGGTTCGGGTGAACCCGGTCCAGTTCAGCGATTCCGGTTCTTGGTAAATCGCGAGTGTTGATCAAGACCATATTGGAACGGCTGCGATTCTAGTTGAGTCCTTTGTCGGGCTGGGGGTCAGTTCGAGGAACCTTCCCCGCCAGTCGCGCCAAATTCAGCGGTTTCGACTGTTGTGATAGCTGCGTTGACGCATTTGGACTCGAGTCAGCGTTGACTCACGGGTAAAATAATTAAAAAAATATTACCGTAAACGTGGGCGTGACAATATGTATATGTCCACATTAATTTATTGGACAATCACTGCTACGCCCATATTAATTTCAAACAAAACTAACGCAGTCATTTATAATAAAAGCATGAAAAAAGACAACTTATTCGCCTCATTAAATAAGATAGTAGCAACTTTTTATTTGTGTTCATATTTCCCATGATGGAACAGCAGCGTTGGGGTTCTCGTCGCTGAAGATCTGAGGCGCAGGCGCAGGCGCGTACTGTGGCATCATCCCAATTTGGTAACCGTTCCACCCGCTGTATACACCCATCCTAATATTCTCTGCCGCCGCCGTATGTACCCGTGGTGATGACACGGAATCTAAAAAAACGCTCTGAGAAGCTCCGATTTAGAGCTTTTGGTTTTTTCTCTACAAAAACTGCCTCGACTTCCGTGTATGTGCAGTGCCAAACAGGCCCTATATTCTTCTCCAGCTCCTGCTGTATGTTCTTAATTTCGACATCATAAAATTAACTATCATAAATTGACATCATAAAAGTTTGGATCTTCGAATAAATAATCGTCACAATAAAACTATAATATAAATATGTACCTGATGCGGAAGACATCATGAACGATGAGAAAAAAAATACCAAAGGTTGAGGAACTTGGTTTCTCTCACTTGATCTCTGTTTCAATACACGTCTTAATGGAAGAGACCCCTTTCATGTATATATTGAGATAGAGAGAGGACCAAATTACTATATCCGTGTTTCCTTATGTGAAAGGTCCATCAAGCTTCCATTAATTGATTATTGATGCGATTTAATTTTGATTCCACTATTAAGGATAGAATTTGTACCGGAAAGGAAGGTAAATATCAAACCATTAAATTTACTATTAAAGAAATATAGCCACTAATTTGGGCCATAATTCTTACATTCTCCCACTTGGGCCAATATTCCAAAACTTAATTTAATAGTGAAAACATTAAGTGCGCATAAATCAAAATCAAATCCTCATCATCAATATAATTTACCTGAACTTACTAAATTCCCATAATGCAGGTTATGGTGGTTGTACACTGTAACATCGCATACTTCCTTCCATATACCACAACATTAGTAATCTAATAAGTTAGGTATCATAAGAGATATGAAATTCATAATGGTCCACATTAGTGTCTTATAGACATTTTATTTTCTTATTCAATGTCAATTAGGTGTACACAAACATAATGAACAAGAAAATTAACAATAAGGTTAGAAACATTTATTAAGCTCAAGAGTGTTAAAGCATCATTACAATCAATCATCATTATTACAACCAAGACCCATTCTTTGAACATGTTCTTTAAATGTCTTTGGTTATAATCCTTTAGTTAAAGGATCTGCAATCATAAGTTCTGTCTTAATGTGTTCAATATACACTCTTTGTTTCTGAACTTCTTCTTTCACAGCAAAATATTTCAACTCCATATGTTTTGCACCTCTAGAGTATTTATTATTCTTGGAGAAGAAAACTGCTGCTGAATTATCACAATAAATTTTCAGTGGCTTAGAAATCGTATCAACAATCTCTAGCTCTGAAATAAAGTTTCTCAGCCATAATGCATGAATTGTAACCTCAAAGCAAGCTACAAACTCTGCCTCCATAGTGGATGAAGCAATAACAGATTGTTTGGCACTTTTTCATGAAATTGCTCCTTCTGCTAGTAGGAACAAATAGCCAAAAGTTGACTTTCTACTGTCAATGCATCCAGCAAAGTCTGAATCCGAATATCCAATCACTTCTAATGGCTTATATCTTCTATAAATGAGCATATAGTCTTTCGTTCCTTAAAGATATCTCATCACTTTCTTTGCAGCTTTCCAATAGTCAATACCAGGATTACTTTGATATCTCCCAAGCATTCAAACTGCAAAGCTGATGTCTGGTGTTGTGCATGTTTGCAAATACATTAAACTGCCAATAACTGAAGAATATGGAATAGATTCAATTTCCTTTCATTCTACATCATTATTTGGACATTGCATAAGACTAAATTTGTCTCCCTTCTGAATTGGAACAATTCCAGGAGAACATTTATCCATATGAAATCTCTCAAGAATTTTCTCGATATAGTCTTTCTGAGACAATCCTACCAATCCTTGTGATCTATTCCGGAATATTGAAATTCCAATCATATAGGATGCCTCACCCATATCTTTCATTTCAAAATTCTTAGAGAGAAAATCTTTAGTCTTATACAATAATCCTAAATCATTAGCAGCAAGCAAAATGTCATCAACATACAGAACTAAAAATACAAACTTACTCCCACTAATCTTTCGATATATACACCGGTCAACAGTGTTCTCTTGAAAACCGAAAGATGTTATGATATCATTAAACTTAATATACCATTGTCGAGAAGCTTGTTTTAGTCCATATATTGATTTCTTAAGTTTACACACCATGTGACATTTTCCTTCTATGGTAAAACCTTCAGGTTGATCCATGTAAACTTCTTTTTCAAGATCCTCATTTAGAAAGGTTGTTTTCACATCCATTTGGTGTAACTTTAAATCAAACTAAGCTACAAGTTCCATAATTATTTTTAATGAGTCTTTCTTTGAGATAGAGAAAAATGTCTCAACATAATCTATACCATTCTTTTGAGTATAACCTTTCGCAACAAGTCTGGCTTTATATCGTTCTATATTGCCATTCGAGTCATGATTGGTCTTAAAGACCCATTTACATCCAACTCGTTTACAACCTTCTGGCAAATCAACGAGATCCCAGACATTATTTTGTACCATTGAGTTTAACTCATCTTTCATGGCATTAATCTATTTATCAGACTCTTTACTTTCTATGGCTTGTGAAAATGAAACAGGATCTTTATAAATGCCACAATCAAATTCTGACTCCTGCAAATAAACCACATAGTTATCAGGAATAGCCGACCTTCTTATTCTTACAAGTTTATTTAAGGCTATCCCATGTGGTTCATTGATGTCAGTTGGATGTAAGTTAGTTACTTCATGAGGTGCTGTTTCATTCAAATGCTGTTCAACATCATTTTGTTCCTCCAATGTTGGGACAACATTTGATGTAGATATGGATATTGGAACATTTATGGGCAATGGAACATCAACCCTAATTTCATTAATATCCATAATTTATTTTTCAACACTCCCACTAACTTCTCCATTTTCAATAAATTTGGCATTAGCTGTTTTAACAATTCTTGAACTATGGTTTGGACAATAAAACCTATACCCTTTATATTTCTCTGGGTAACCAATAAAGTAACCACTAACAGTTTGAGAATTTAATTTTCTTTCATGTGGATTATAAACTCGTGCTTCCGCTGAGCATCCCCAAATATGAAGGTGCCTCATACTAGGTTTCCTACCAGTCCACAACTCAAAAGGAGTTTTAGGAACTGCCTTACTAGGAATCCTATTCAGCAAATACATAGCAGTTTTAAGTGCATGCATCCACAAAGTTTTGGGTAATGAGGAATTACTCATCATACTCCTAACCATGTCCATTAAAGTTCTATTGCGCCTTTCTGCAACACCATTTTGTTGAGGTGTTCCTGGCATAGTGTATTGAGCACATATGCCATGCTTTTCAAGAAGTTTAACAAATGGACCAGGACATTGTCCTGACTCATCATATTTACCATAATACTCACCACCTCTATTAGACTTAATGATTTTCACTTTCTTATCTAGTTGTCTTTCAACCTCATTTATAAATACCTCAAGGGCATTTATAGCTTGAGATTTTTCATTAAGCAAATAGATATATCCATATCGTGAAAAATCATCTATAAAGGTGATAAAGTATTTCTCTCCACTAAAGGATGGAGTATCAAAAGGTCCACATATATCAGTGTGTATAATTTCAAGGAGCTGAGTTTTGTTTTCCCTTAATGCAATCCACACATATATCAAGATCAGTAAAATCTAAATTTGGAAGAATTTTATCTTTTACTAATCTTTCTAATCTTTTTTTGGATACATGACCCAAACGCTTATGCCACAAGAAAGCAGAATTTTCTTTCATCATGCTACGTTTACATCCAATAGAATGATTAACACAAAATAGGGATTCAGAAAAATTGACATCCAGTTTTAATTTATATAAACCATCAATAAGAATTCCAGAACAAATACAGGAATCATGTATAAATAAATTGAAACATCCATGTCCAAACTTAAAAACAAACCCACATTCATCAAGTTTTGAAACTGAAATTAAGTTTTTACAAATTGAAGGTACATAGAGAGTTTGCATTAGATCCAACTGATAGCTAGAATCTAACACTAATCTATAAGTCCTCATGCCTTCAATTGAGACCTTCTTTCGATTTCCCACAAGTAAGAAGTTCTCAGTTGGGTTTGTGGTTTGGATTGTAAGGAATCTCTGCATCATATTGGAAACATGAGTTGTCGCACTAGAATCAAGCCACAAAGAATTAGAAGGAACTTCAGTTAAGTTTAGTTCAGAACATACAAAAAGGCCAGAAGTACATTTCTTTTCGAACCAAGCCTTACGTTTCAGACAATCTTTCTGATAATGTCCCTCCTTTTTACAGAAGTGACATTTATCTATCTTTTGTTCCTTCCTATTTACATTAGCAACCTATGATACTTTAGCAGGTGCTTTATTCTTAAATTTCTTGGCCTTTGGCTTACTTGCTTCTTGACCCATAAGGTTAATTGAATGAACTCCTTGCTTCTTAAGTCTTGTTTCTTCTTGAGTAAGCATACTGGCCAATTCATTAACATTCCACTTGTCCTTTATAGTGTTATAGTTAATTTGAAAAGGCCCATACTCAGAAGGTAGTGAGTTTATAATGAACTGCACTAAAAAGGAGTCATCAACTGTCATACCCAGGGTCCTTAATTTTGCTGCAATATTTGTCATCTCTAGGATATGTTGCTGCATACTACGCGACCCATCATACTTCATGGTTGTGAGTTCAGCCATTAATGTTCTTGCAAGAGATTTGTCTGCAGAACGAAAGCGTTCTTCCACAAGCTTAAGATACTCTTTAGCAGTTTCAGTTTGTGGAATTGTAGTCTTAATGTTGTTAGCAATTGTCATTCGCATGAAGCTAAGACATAATCTGTTTGATCTTTCCCATGCTTTATAGTTTGACTTTTCTTCCTCACTGCTCCTATCAGTAATGGCAATAGGCTTCTCTTCCAATAGTGCTAAGTCAAGATCCAAAATACCTAAGTGGAAATTGACTTGTTCGCACCATTCAGAAAAGTTCAAACCATTGAACACAGTAACAGAAGAAGCATGCGAATGATGAGAAATAGCTGCACAAACATAATGCTCAATCAATTATGGATTAAGATATTTATTACATCAAAGTATATCATAGGTTTCCTTTGGGTAAACCTAACAATATATTTATCATCATTAAATGCTTTGAAACTTTCACATAAACATTGTCAAATATAATTAGCATCTTTAGATACATAATTATATTTAACAATTAACCAATAATCTTCCTTAATTATATTTATTAGCCACATAATATTGATTTACCTTTGGGTAAAATCAAAATCCACACTAATAAATATATTTACAATAATGATTTATATAAATAAACCAAAACTTATTATCTTTAATAATAAATGGTCACTTTGGTGACTAACATTTATTATTACAAGACGTTAACATCATATTTTAATAATAAATGACCACTTTGGTGGTTAACATTTATTATTAAAAGAGATGCACATTAATATTTAATAATAAATAACCACTTTGGTGATTAATATTTATTATTAAAAAAATTTAATTTAATAGTTTAATCACTTTGGTGATAAAAATTATTATCCATAATTTTATTCACTGATGCGTGAATAATATAGATCTATGGCATAGATCTATATACATAAATAAGTGAACAATAAATTATTCATATTAACATTAATTTTCATTCAATGTAGAAAAGAATTCTACGTGAACAAACAAGTAATCATGCTTTGTCATCATATCTCTTTCCCTTTACAAAATTACCATAAAGCATTAAATCAAAACGTTAAAGCAATTCATACGTTTTGACATAAAAAAAGTTCTCTTTATTTACTTGAATGCCATCAAGCGTTAAATCATTAAAAAATATATATATTTTTTATCATTGTGCCGAGTAGGGGTGTGCAAAAAAAACCGCCGAACCGTTGAACCGCGGTTAACCGACCGAACCGAACCGATTTTGCGGTTAACCGAACCGACGGTTCTTTGAACGGTCGGTTTTTTTTCATAGAGGTAACGGTTCACGGTTCGGGAACGGTTCAGAAAATTTCTGAACCGCGGTTAACCGAACCGAACCGGTATTAATAAAAAAAATTAATTTATATTTTTATTTCTATATTGATAAATGTATATTTTTTCTAAATTTCCTCTTTAGCCCTAATGCCCTATCGAGTATCGACTATCGTTCCCTTCCCGAGTTGGCGAGTTCCCGTTCGTCCCACACCGGCACACCCGCAGGCCGCAGTCCGCCCTACCGCTGCCTGCCGCCGACTCTTCTACCCATCGATGATCGATCTTCCCCTCCCTCTACCGCCGCCGACTCTTCTGCCCATCGATCTTCCCCTCTTCTGCCCATCGATCTTCCCCTTCCTCTTTACGTATTTAGCCCTATCGTGATCGTCCCACACCCGCAGTCCGCCCTACCGCCGCCCGCCGCCCGCCGCCGAATCTTCTGCCCATCGATCTTCCCCTCCCTGGCTCCCTCTACCGCCGCCGACTCTGCTGTCCTGCTCATCTCCTCGGCTGATCATCTGATCTGGCAATCTGCGCATCTTCAAGACTTCAGCCGATCTGCTCATCTCCTTACCTGCTGGTTGCTGTCCTGCTAATCTCCTCGGCTGATCTGCGCATCTTCAAGCTTCAACAAATCTGGTGAGGTCATGGTTGGCTGTTGGCACTGCTTAAATTTCTTTAAGAAATGGTTAGCTGTTGGTACTGCTTAAGTTTATTGTCGTTCCAAAAGTAGTTGTAGAGTTAAGATCATGGTTTATGGAAGAAAGATCCATGACAAGAAATGTTTCTTATGGTGAACGAATGTTTATGTTTTAGAGTTAAGTTTATTGTCGTTCCAAAAGTAGTTGTAGAGTTGTAGAGTTAGAGTTTGGAGATGCCTGCTTTATAATGTGAGACTAATACAATTTAGGTGAACGAATGTTTCTTATGGTTCACTAATACAAGAGGTAAGCACACATGTAGATACCTAGTCACAAAAGTTTTAGAGATAGATAATGTGAGACTAAACTTGTGGCAATCATTCTAGCATATAACACTAAACTTGTGGACCTTGTGGTTGTTGTTGATTATTTGGGTAGATTGTATTTGCTTTGTAGACAATTGACCTTGCTACTTTGCTATTTTGTTTGACAAAAGTGTTGTAACTTAACTTGACTAGATTGTATTTGTATTTTGTAGACATTGCCAGACATTGCCTTAACTAAGAGATTCTGATTCCGTTTCCTCTAGTTGTTGTCGACTGATACGCTATTTACATCCTTTTTAGATGGGTTGTTGAGCATCTGATTTGCATCTGATTGGAAAATCAGACTTGGTTATTGATGATTGTGATTATGAACAGACTGTACATGTATATGGGTGCATGGATTCCGTTTTACAAATCAAAGGTAGTTTTGATGAAGTATTTGGTTTCTCCAAAAACAATTACTATTTAGTATGTTAATTGTTACCTGCAGAAAACATAGAAAATTGTTTATTTTGTTTGTTTTACGCAGGAAAAGTGAACAACATAATTGTTGATAAGTGTGTCAAGACGGGTGTTGTTTTTAATTTTTATAGTAAGTGCCAAAATAAATGACTTGGAAAATGTCTCTTATCATGTGCAGTGGTCAATGAATAACAATTCCTCTTTATGCTTATGACCAGGATGTAGTAGCAGGCTAGCAGCTTGTGAAATTGTGAATTGCAATGGTGTTGAAGTGCACTGTCAGGTATCAGACCCGTCTAGCAACTTAATAAACTCAGAAAGATATGTTGGCTGAGCTACTAGGAATCTGGACAAAGCTGGTTTCTCTCAAACATGTTTTGATGGAAGACATATTAAATTTTTAATGAAAATATAGCTAAGAATATGTGCAATTTTTTTTTATATAATTACTGGTTAACCGAAAACCGTGGTTAACCGAACCGAAAAATCGGTTAACCGGTTCACCGGTTAACCGATTTTTCGGTTCGGGAACGGTTATAATTTACCCTGAACCGGTCGGTTCGGTTCGGGGCAAAAAAATGCTGAGCCCTAGTGCCGAGAAACACAAACAGTAAAATCCTTAATAAAATTTGCATGCGATAGGATTTAAGTGATATGATGCGTTAAACGTTAATAAAAAAATTTATAAACATGATGCAATTAAAATTTTTGCAATAACCTTTACGCATTCAATAAATCTCAAACACATGCGCAAGAATTTCTTAATTATCATAATAACTATTAAACAGACAGATTATTTATTCTATAATCATGCTCTGATACCATATGTAAGTTCTTAATTTCGACATCATAAAATTAACTATCATAAATTGACATCATAAAAGTTTGGATCTTCGAATAAATAATCGTTACAATAAAACTATAATATAAATATGTACATGATGCAGAAGACATCATGAACGATGAGAAAAAAAATACCAAAGGTTGAGGAACTTGGTTTCTCTTATTTGATCTCCGTTTCAATACACGTCTTGATGGAAGAGACCCCTTTTATGTATATATTGAGATAGAGAGAGGACTAAATTACTATATTCATATTTCTTTATGTGAAACGTTCATCAAGTTTCTATTAATTAATTATTGATGCGATTTAATTTTGATTCCACCGTTAAGAATAGAATTTATACTGAAAAATAAGATAAATATCAAATTATTAAATTTACCATTAAAAAAATATAACCACTAATTTGAACCATAATTCTTATGTCACCCTTCTATCTTATTCTTCTTCTCTCCGTCTGCGGGCGCTACCTCCACCGCCGGATTCAACTTCTCCTTCAGGATCCGTGGCAGCGCCTTCGCGTCCATGGTTCCCTTGACGGTCACCTTGTCCCTCTCCGCGTCCACAGTGACATGCTCCACTCCTGGCCGATATCATGATGGCTTGAGACTTGGCGGGGGTACTTACTGAAAGCTTAAGTTGAATATTTATTTCTACATACCATTGATTCCCAAAATGGTCTTGCGGATTTTGCTGATGCAATCGTGGCGCTGTAAGGAAATCTTCAGCACCACCGTCGCCGCCGTCGAGCTCTTCTTGTCGTCGGGCTTGGCTTTCTTAACTTGAGGCTGCTTCTCGGTGGGGGAGACCAGGCCAACCTTCTTTTGCATCTTGTACTCAGCTCAATGGTTAAAGGGTCATGACTTGTGAGGGTCATGGACAGGGGTCGAATCCTGCTACAGACGTGAATTGTTTGGGGTAACGGGGATCCAAACCGGGATTCGTGAGGTCGGAGGGACCTAGCCCGCTGGGCCTGGACCTGTTACGGGTGGGGTGACCCTAACAAAAAAGGCGCCTTTTTTGTTAGGGTCACCCCACCCGTAACAGGTCCAGGCCCAGCGGGCTAGGTCCCTCCGACCTCACGAATCCCGGTTTGGATCCCCGTTACCCCAAACAATTCACGTCTGTAGCAGGATTCGACCCCTGTCCATGATCCTCACAAGTCATGACCCTTTAACCATTGAGCTGCAGTGTTCCCGGAGCTTCCATGGATCCACGTCCTTCGCCTTCCCTGCTTCGACTCCTAATTAATTAAATAAACCAAGCACGGGCGGATCAAGAACAAACTAATAAACAAATGGCGGTTGGAATGGAGAAGGATATATTATTATTACTATAATTAGTAAAAGTAGTCCACCTGTGAAGCCCTTAACCGATTTGATGTCCTTGTCGGCGGCGCCGTCGCAGTGCATGCTCACTGTGAGGACTACGGTCATTTTTCCATCCTCCTCCTTTCCTTTCTCTTGCTTGCCTCCTGCAGCCTCCGCTCCGCCATTGTTTTTCTTCTGCAGCAGCTCACAGGGAAGATCGATAACTAAATCCACAAGTAATATTAAAGTAACACACCACTGAAAGTTGTATCAGACTGATACCTTGCTCATTTTTCTACTATATTTCCTCTCCTTGAGTTGAGATCGTTGACGAGCACTCGCAGTCGCACCGGAATGAAAGTAAGGGGAGAAAAGGAAGGGTATAAATAGAAGAGGTAAAGGGACAACGCGGGCTGAAAGGGATCAGTCATCCGACTCAGCTGCGCTACGAACGGCCAGATCTTGCCTGCGGTACGAACGGTGATCTCAGTATATCAAATGGACACGTGGCGGCGGAGAGGTCTGTGACCAAGAGTCTTCTCCGCTGCGTCGTGCCAATGACGTTGACTCCGGTTGACTTGGAACTTCGCCGAAACTTCGGACCTCTTTCCTATCTTGACCTGCAAGAAAGGAGTGGAAATTTACTCGTGCGCCCATTGAGCACTGATAATGCACATTTAGGGGTGTTCAGTTGATTTAACTTAGATCTAATTCGACCTTAATCGGTTCAGTTTGAACCTGACTCAAATCGGTTCGGATAAATTGTTTTCGATCCAAGCTCAAACCCAGTATTTCAAAAACTGAACAAAACAATTTTTAGGTTTGTTTTTTATATGTTTTACACAATTATTTGCTATTTTAAATAAATTTATACAATATTATAAAATTAATAACAAATCTAAATTTTAACTTATCCGAATCAAAATCAAATTTTGAAGGTAAAAATCGAATTAATTTAACTTAGTTGCTTGAATGAACGAAACTAAATCAACACCAATATAGTAATTAATGTTAATTTTGTTTTTGCTACATAAATTATGTTGTTTTAAGAAATAAAATTATTTTGTGTATTATACATGAAATACATTCTTTCTAAAATATTTAATTTATTCAATTGACAAATGGATATGATCTTTGAATTTTAGGGACTAAAATAAAGGAACATTTAGGACTTGAGTGCAAATATATTTAGGGATCAAATTGTAAAAAGTAGCACGCTGCTCAAGTTCAAAACCCTTCTAGGGTTTCTATTTTCTTTGCGCCGCCGGCTCTCGACGCCCCCTTCGAGTAAGAGAAAGGAGAGAAGAAGAGGGAGAGATGGGAGGTAAGTGCCCGCACAGGAAGGTGAAGAAGCGCAGGTTCTCCCACAAAACCGCTCGCCGCTCCAAATTCCTCCTCAAGGATATCCTTTTTCTTCATTGATTCATCCCTGTATTGGCTTCTCAATCCCTTATCCAAGGTGTCCGTTCATTAGGTATTAGTTGTATCCTTGACTGAGTTGGTTTTCGATGATTACGTGATGATGAAGTCTACAGCGAGCTCATGAAGCAGGCGGAGGAGGCGGTGGCGGCGAAATCTTTGCCGGTCGATGAGGACCTCCCTGGGATGGGACAGTTCTACTGCCTCCATTGCGAGTAATCTACAAAGGAATTTTTTAAAGCTGTTTTTGTTTCCTCTAGTGTTTGTTTTCGGTTTATGTTGTTATTTTGTCTTCGCAGTCGATACTTCGCAAATGAGGATGTTCTCAACGAGCATGAACGCTCAAAGCGCCACAAGAAACGGTACGCCCTTACTCTTGCTCTCAATGTTTACGTTTATGCTTGTAAGTAGTTTTGTCTTTTATTTCTTTAAATTTTTCAATGGTCGAGAGTCCAGGCTAAAGTTTGTTTTGGCATCTAGTTGAATGTTATTCTCTAACAAACAATTGACACCTACGAACGCAACAAACTACTGGTTATCAGCATTGACTTGCTCATTGCTGAGGATCTCAGCCTATCTCTTTTGAGATGAAGTTATAAGGATGATTCTTGCATAGTTACACGTTGCTGTGGACAATAAAAACTGGAAATTTGAATCTAATGGATAAGCAACGTATTTAATTTCACTTCCATAATCCAAGAGATTTTTTTGAGCATGCTTTGGTGCGTTCCATGATATGGTGACATGCTTCTTTGCCACATTTTTTTAGAAACAATCTCTGATGGAGGAGATTTGTTTTGAATTCCAAATATGTGTTAAACATAGTTTATAGATCCTAAATAGCAATCAGGATTATCATTAGCAGAAACACTCAATATCAGCTGAAATATATGCCAGATTGGTTTGATCAATTGACTTGGGAAAATTATCTTTAATACATGCATAGAAATAGATAATGAAATCATCAAGGGGTAGATGATGATTATTAAGAACATTTTAGTTAATATAAAAGTACATGATAATTATTACATCCTTACTCAATATAATTTATCAAAAGAAGATCCAAAATAGTTGGAGAGGATAATATCATTAGAGGATACTCAATATATAAATATTGAACGAGTGAAACCATTAACAGAAATTCATTATTCATTATTAATCAATACAACACAGCAACTAATGCTCCCCTCAAATTGTAGCAACAAAATTATACATGCCCCAACTGGTTCATGAAAAATAAAAATCACATAGATGAAGAGTCTTAGTGAAGATATCAACAAGCTGATCTTTAGATTTAGTGACTATGCTTGGAGTATATTATTGAAGGAGCACTTGGCCTCCCTGCTCTGGGATGCTTAACGTGAGTCAACTTGTGATACTATGCCCTTAACTTGAACAGAAGGACTATCGTGCTTGAAACAAAATCTTATTCTTATATGATATGAAGATCCATAATCTAAGATCTATGGGGTCCTAAAGGAGACCAAGGAGTCGATGCTAGATCTAGGGAAGCTTAAGGTAATAAATGCATTAGAGAGGCGTTGGGCTGCAACAATATTTATTCTCAGCAGGGAAATTAGTGGAATTGGAAGTAGGATTACATTTATAGGCAAAGCATGGATGCTATGATCAGTAATGGCAGGTATCATGGCCACTTGGATATGAAGTGGATCATCAAACCTCTACTAACATCCGCCAAGTGTCTGGTTTAATCACCTACAATCACGAACTGAAGATGAAGAACAAGGGAAACAATCTCAGTATAACTTATTACATAGTTGGTGTAGTTATAGTGTAAGATTCTTAGAGTAAGAGCAAAGAGAATTTCCAGTTGGGAACAGTGGAATCCACCAATGCTGGGTACAAGCATAGGCATACCCATTTTCTTAGCTAGAAAGAAACTTTGCCATATGAAATCTTCACGTTGCTTCAAGGTATGAGATATCACTGTGTTTGGTGGATGATACTCAATTTATTATTGCTTTTGAGAAGGGCATAATAATAAAAAATGGCTTAACATCTTGTTTGAAATTGATGTTCTCATAGACTTCATACACATTGTATAAGATATTGTCAGGAGTATGTGGTGGATAGAGCCTCAAAACCTCCTTAGTAATTTTAAGGAGCATGACAGTGGAAATAATGTTCAGTTCCATGCTGTTAAGTAGATAAAGACAACGAAAGTTGTTCACTGTCATAGATTGTATATGTTAAAGAAATTTGATGGGAGTTAATTAATATATTTAAACTCCTTGTAACCCAATGAGCAACGAAGAGATTGGATTCAAAAAGATTTTTGGTACTATGAAGTTTTATACAGTAATTTAAATGTTAGTGGCCTAGAGTTCATGGCTAGAAAATGAGAGATTTATATGAGGAAAAAAAACTAAAGTTCACGTAAAGAAATAGAAGTACTTAGAAGACCAGGATTAGGGATTAAAAAGGATTTAAATGTCCACAACCTTGGAAAGAAAAGAAGAACATCGGAGAAGGGTGTGAGGAAAAGTGCTTGTGCTTTACCAGCGTGAACAAGAGAAGATCAGATACGATGGAATCAACTTAGAGTGTGAGGTGGTAACAGGGAAAACATATGCTAGGGTGACTGTAGGTGGTAAGGCAGGATGGTGTGTGATGGCAGATGAGAGGATAGGAGGGATTTGAGTTGTTCTGCGGGCACTCGAAGTGGAGATAACCTCATTTACTGGAAAGTCAATACAAAACACGTTGAGAGAAATATTTTCACATGGCTAAGCAATAATACCGTCTAAAAACCATGGCCTTACGTGATGTGCTGCTGATAACCACCAGCAGAGCATTTGTGAATGCCATCTATGTCAAAACATGTGATGCAATTCAATCAATCATGTATGGTGTCTCATAGAAAATTTTGTTTGTTCAGACATTCGTCTTCAAAATATTTTAAGCACTTTCTAACTTCTAAAAAATATTAGGTTTGATGATTGTGAATATTTTTGTACTTACAAGATTTATCTTTGTGCTATTATTTGTTATTTATTACTATGTTAACCTTTCGTTTCCAATAAGCTGCAGCTGTTAATTGCCAGAGTTTGGGTCTGGTAAAGGGATCAGTGGGAATATGCCAACTTGTTAATTTTACTAAAGTTGTGGTTTTCTCTAACCAAGTCATTGACTCGTTCAATTCATTTCGTCTGATCAGGATCACCATAGGCTAATGCTGGGATTAACTTTGACCCAACCAATAATAGAGATCAAGAAACCTGATGAATAAAATTTCTTGTTTTTACTGTGAACTGAAAAGTGCTTTTCTCGATTCCGACAAGGAAAAATAGCGAACTGCTCATTTCAAAAGGAAAGTCAATGTTAGGAATGTAATCATGGGTTGAATACTTGAATGCAATGTAATACACAGTTATCTTTCTTCTTCATCTATTAAGTGCGTCAGTAGGTTCTTAAACTCCAAAAGACTGGTAGATATTGGATGATGTTTCTGTTGCTCTTATTTGGTAAATAAGGGTGTCACATTTTCTGAACTTTCAAGTATCACCTCTGATACATAGTTTGTTTATGATCTAGTATGAAGCAAATGGCGGGATCTGCACCACACACTCAACTGGATGCTGAGTTAGCTGCGGGGATGGGAATGCCAGATAATGGCCCTAAGCTCATGTCCATGTGAGCCATGCAGTTCTATGTCTCTCTCTTCATCCTTAACAAGTTCACTAAATATTTATGCTTGGTTGGATCATATTAGATTCTTTTATCAAAGTGTAACTTCTCTTAACGTCGAAGGGAAAATTTTAAATTTGTTTTTTTTTCCAAAGTTGTACCCATATACCACATTTATTTATTGTAGGCGTCATTTTGGTTAACTGGAGAAAATTTCATCAAGTAGATTTTATTGTGTCAATGGTTTATATTGACATTGATATTTTAGATTAAGGTAGTATCGTGTAAATTAAAACTGTTAAATTATTTATTATAGACTTAATCGACTAATTTAAGTACATGTTTAATAAATGTAAGCATAATAACATAATAGATTTCTCTAATCATTTCTCTCATTTATGATAAATGGTGACCTTTTACTTGCGTCTTAGAGCGATGTTAGGAGTTAATAGTCTCCCATTTGACTTAACGGATTATGTGCCACACTTTCCCATTCTTACATTTTTATCCACGTTGATTTTATAAGATGACAAATAGAGGTTCCACAATGATTGTGATCCGATGGATAGATTACTACAATGGCCATTATGAATAATTTTTTTTAGTCTCATGCCCATAGAGGTATATCATGAGGTATTTGGAATCATAAAAATATTTTTTGCATGACTTCTTATAGGCACTTCAAGGTGTGGAAGTGCATCAAAATCGTAGTTGCCTTTAGTCATGAAATGTTCCTTTATGCATGAAGGTTTCCATTGAGGAATACACCTAACTATGATCGTAGATGAAGTGGATGAAGTAGATGATAGATTGTGCCCCCTTAATATCTTCTTCAACGATACCAAGTCACTAATTTCTTCCATCATAAGATCAACTTGGCATCATATGAAAGTAGACTTGTTTACTTGCTTTAGTAAGAAAAACTCTTGCAACAAGATCAACAATACTTAAGATTGACCTTTGTTGAGTGGAGAAAAAAAGACTTGGATGTCATCGTAGGACTAAATATTGTCTCGTTGAACTTTTTTTCATTGCTAGCAATCTAATTCTAGACATTTGAAACGAAGGTTGATATGAGAAAACTTTCACCATCATTTCTTGCCCCAGAAGTTAGGTCATTCAACATAGTATTAATAGCTAACAATCATTTTAAAAAAGAAATAATGATTAGGAATTCAATTATTGAAGGTGTTTTCGAAAGATGCATGCATACCATATGTATCAACATATGATAAAAGGCCTTTGTATTAGGACAATCATGTCTGTTTCAAACTAGGCTGTGTTTCCTTGTGAAGAAGGAAAATAAGGAAAAAAAAAGGAAAGAGAGAAGGGAAAAAATGGAGGAAAGAAAAGAAAATCACGTGCAATCCACGTGATTATGTGCGCGATCAAAATAGGAAAAAAGGGGAGGGAGGTATGAGCGGTTGGGGCTGGCGTTCGAGGAGTGGCGGTGAGCGCTAGCATTGGGGCAAAAGTGAGTGGCAAACCCTGAGGGAGGGAGGAGCAATAGATAAAGCGGCAAGCGACAAGGAATAGTGAATGAGAGTCAGGCAAGTGGGGGCAGGAGCTAGCAAATGGTGAGCGGTGAGTGACGGGGGTGGTAGTCGACGAGTGACAGGGGCAAAGGCATACTTTTTTTTTCTTTCAAGCTTTCCGTCTGATTTGAGCAAAAAACAAAGCAAAACTAGGGGAAATAGTCCCCTTTTTCCTTTTCTTCTTATTTTTTTTCCCTCTAAGGAAATAGAGAAAAAGTTAGTTTTCTTTCATTTATATCCTATTTTTCCTCTAAGAAAACTAGAACCGTGCAGCATTTTTTTGCCCTGAATCGAATCGACCGGTTCAGGGTAAATTATAACCGTTCCCGAACTGAAAAATCGGTTAACCGATGAACCGGTTAACCGGTTTTTCGGTTCGGTTAACCAGTAATTATATAAAAAAAAAATTGCACATATTCATAGCTATATTTTCATTAAAAATCAAATATGTCTTCACAAAAAATAAATCCAATAATAAAACAGCATTATACTTGCATCAAATTAAAATTTTCAATGTTTTTTCCTTCAAAAATAGGGTATTTACTCTTTGCTCTTCCTCTTTTCCTTATTTTTAGTTTACTATTGGATGCTTGATTTTTTTTCCAGGAAATTAATGTGGAAGGGGCAGATTCTTAGTGTGAAGACATGAATGCTCTGAGACATTTTTGTCAATACTCAATCGTGTGCTTCTGCCTTCGGATGTGATGCAACAATGCAACATGAAAGAAGCTCAGGAGACCGGAATGGTGATTCTGAAGCTACTCATCTCTATGGATTATGGAAGCAATTTAAATGTCAGAATTAGTTAGTTGGGATTTACAACAATGCAACATGCTAGTTCCTTGTGCAAGTCCGCAGGATAACTCATTCAAGAAAATGTAGCTGCTTAACTCATTAAAAAAACACAATTGCACCAATTGTAGCTGCTTAACTCATTCAAGAAAATGTAGGACTCAGAATTGGAATAACCGAATAAATTCAGCAATGTATCCAAGAAAGAAAATTCAAACAATGTGTCCAAAAAACAAAATTAAAGTGAGAAATATATCTGGAATAGAAACAACAATAAATAGCAAACTAGCAAAGTAGCAAATAGAAACCAGTTAATATAAACCAGCAAGGCAACAATGCCAGGTTCTAAAATTCAGCAATGCTAGGCTTTAAAACTCACCAAACAGAAACGAACGACAGCTTTAGAGGGACTAATTAGTTACATTCAGTGTTCAACATAAATGTCAGAATTCAGAAAACCACAACACTTTTGTCTACAAAATACAAATACAATCCAGTCAAGTTAAGTTACAGCATTTTTGTCAAACAAAATAGCAAAGTAGCAAGGTCAATTGTCTACAAAGCAAATACAATCCACCCAAATAATCAACAACAACCACAACACTTTCAAGTTTTAGCTTCTGCCAGGCAGCAGGCACCATCCCATCAGAATCATTCGACATCAATTTAAGTTGGGGATAATGTCATATCTGCAACAAAATAAATTCAATAATCAATACCAACATTAGAACTTCAAAATCATGTATATTGTATGGAACAATACAAATTCAATAATTAATACTAAGATTAGAATGTGTTCAACCCATCATAATCATTCGACATCAATTTGAGTTGTATAGGATAATGTCATGTCTGCAACAAAACAAATTCATGTATCAATATCAATATTAGAAAATAATGTCATGTATGGAACAATACAAATTCAATAATTAATACTAAGATTAGAAAATTTGAACACATCTGACTCTAGTTTCTCAAGCTCATCTAAAGCCTCTTCAAGAATAAAAAGAGTTTCAGATCTCCGAAGCCAATCTTGAGCACAAATCAAGGCTTCTACAATTCTTGGGGTAAGAGAACTTCGAAATGAATCAAGCACTCGACCACCCGTGCTAAAAGCTAATTCAGAAGCCACTGTAGAAACAGGAAAAGCTAGAACATCCCTAGCCATCAATGAAAGAATAGGATATCGAGGCGCATTTACTTTCCACCAGCATAAGATATCAAAAGATGTGCATGTAGGATCTTCACAATCTTCTTTTAAATATTTGTCTAACTCAGTTTTTTTCTCCAAAGCTTCTTGGCCACCTTTTTGCTTTTTGTACATCAAATTCATGTAATCAACACAAACCAAAGTATCAACATCCATTTCACTTGGAATTTCAGAAGCTTGGCTTTGAGTAGATGTTGCTGATGGAATACTTGCAGCATAAGAATTAAACAAAGCAGTTAAAACATTAACAACTTTATCTTTCAAGACAATTGCTTCTTCCATGCCATATGACTCATCTATAATCCAAGACACATAATCATGTTTACATGTTGGGTCAAGTATTATAGCAATGAATATCATCACATTAATAGTCTCAACATTACCCCAATATTTCTTGTGCTTTCTTAGCATATTTGAAGCCATTATTCTCAAGCTTAAATTATCACTATTGCAATATTTGGTGATAATCATTCCAAGGCCAAAAATTTCTTGTCCATACAAGTTGCTGGTTGCATACAATGATCCAAACAATTTGGTTGTGGCATCATAAAAAATTTTCAAAAAAGGCATTAAACCACAAGCATAATTCTAATTAGTTTCAGTTGGCACACCTTTCTTTGAGTTAAGATCATCACCAAATTTATTGTCTTGGATATCTAACAATTCAAAAGCTTTTTGATACTTAATTGCTGAATCCAACATCAAATAGGTGGAGTTCCACCTTGTCTCAACATCTAAGCAAACATTATTATTGCACTTAATCTTTTCCTTTTCAACACATGACTTAAACCTTTGCAATCTTGCCGGAGAAGATCGCACATATCTCACAGCTCAACGGATTCTAGCAATAGAATCATCAATTTCTTTTAACCCCTCTTTAACTGTGAGACTCATAACATGGGCGGCACACCTCATATGCAAATATTTTTCATTTAAAACACTGCCTTTCCAACTGTTTAGTCTTTTCCTTAAGTAGTCAATGCACAAGTCATTAGAGCTTGCATTATCTACTGTTACACTGAAAACTCTATCTATACCCCATTCAAGCAAGCATTTTTCTATTGCTTTACCAATAACTTCACCAACATGACTTGGAATTGGACAAAAATTAATAATTTTTTTGTGCAATTGCCAATTATCATCAATGAAATGAGCAGTAAGAAACATATAATTCAAGTTTTGGCATGATGTCCAAGTGTCAGATGTGAGACAAACACGGGAAGGCAGCTTGCTAAATAATGACTTCAATTCTTTTTTTTTTCTCAACAAATAATTCATAACAATCTCTAGTGATAGTCGTACGTGAAGGAATGAGAAATCTAGGTTGCATTTTTGCACAATATTCATGAAATCCCTCTCGTTCAACAAATTTGAAAGGTAACTCATCAACAATAATCATTTTCACAAGTGCTTTCCTACATTCTTCTTGACTAAAAGAATATGGAACAATAGTAGCTTTGCCCTTACCCTTATCACCATGTTCTATTATTGTTTCTAATGTTTTTTGCCTCTTGTCCACAGAATTTGCATTATATATTTTGCATCTTTTCAGATGATTAATCATGCCACTAGTACCATTAGCTGAAATACAACTAATTAAAGATGCACAGTAGTTGCATTTTGCTTTTGGTTCACTACTATGCTCAGAATCTACCTTAGTGAAGTGATCCCATATCCAAGATGCTTTTTTTGTAATCTTAGTTTTGCTGACCTTGGAATTATTGGAAGAATTAGGTCGCTGTTCTTCATTACTCCCAGTTATTGGAGAAATATCAGTTGAATTTGTAGCGTTATCTCCACCGCTATCCATCTGCAAAACAATAAAAATTAACTAAATAAGGAGATCAGTTGATTAATCATAGAGTGTTTAAGTTGCTAGCATCAGAAGTAAGTCTTAGAATCATAATAGTCGTATGTGATTAATCATACGAGTTTACAAGTGCTACTTTCCATTGATTAATCATAGTGTTTTCAATAAACTGCGTTTAAGAGTAAGTTGCAAACCATGATTATTGACAAGAAGATCCACAAATTTGTGGTATTGAAGATCCAGAAAGTGTTACCTCACTAGATTTGTTGAAGCTTGAAGATGCGCAGATCAGCCGAGGAGATGAGCAGGACAGCAACCAGCAGGTAAGGAGATGAGCAGATCGGCTGAAGTCTTGAAGATGCGCAGATCAGACGATCAGCCGAGGAGATGAGCAGGACAGCACACAGCACGTAGCCACGTAAGGAGATGAGCAGGACAGCAAGCAAGGAGATCAGGAGACTCAAGGAAGATAGGTAGGCCAGAGGGGAAGATCGGCAGGTTAGAGGGTAGGGGAAGATCTATGGGCAGAAGAGTTGGTGGCGGTAGGCGGACTGCGGGTGCGGGACGAACGGAAACGATAGGGCATTAGGGCTAAAGAGGAACTCGGGAAGAGACACAAATACGAATTAGAAATCCGGTTTAGTGTTTACAGTTTTAGATTTAAGAATTTTTTTATTAATACCATATACATTTACCAATTTAGAAAAAAAATATAAATTAATTTTTTTTATTAATACCGGTTCGGTTCGGTTAACCGCAGTTCAGAAATTTTTTGAACCGTTCCCGAACCGTGAATCGTTTACCTCTATGAAAAAACCGACCGATCAAAGAACCGTCGGTTCGGTTAACCGCAAAATCGGTTCGGTTCGGTCGGTTAACCGCGGTTCAACGGTTCGGCGATTTTTTTGCACACCCCTAAAGAAAACAGTGTCTTAAAGTTTGGCTTGAGACAATCCTAGTTTGTACCTCCAAATAATACTTTAAACACCAAGGCCAATGTTTTCTTCTCTATTTATGCATCACTATTTCCTTCTCTCATAGTAGTGTTTAGTAAGTCATCTAGTTGTATTTCACTGTTTGCATCAATAATTAAGGAATAAATTAAGATTGATGTGATAGATCTCCTAGCTCAGGTATTGGTCAATCATTTTGTTTGATGTGGATAAAGGGTTAGAATATTGCTCTGCCCTTCTTCCATTACGACTTTTCAACCATTTGTGCATGTTCTATGGATAGATTTATTGAGCTAAAGGTGAAAGAAACAATTATTTGGTTTAATGTGTACAGGGACTAATTTTAATTATGATGGACATCATATTAAAAAATTGTACGAGTATTTCCTAGATTCATAGAATATTTAAAAATGTCAAAGTTAAACCAAAGCCCATGTATGAACTAAGGATCTATCCCTACACAAAATGTAACATTCAGAGTGCTTGAAGCATGCCATCTTATACCAAATAATTACTTACAAACAAGATGGAGTTCCACACTCATATGGTTCTCTTGTTTGCTATTCATTATGTCCAAATGACGCTTGTGCTTAAAAGAGCTTAGCAAGATGCTATAGAGTTAAAGCTGCTTTTATATATTGCATGTAGATTTTTCTTGCCAGTAGTTTCTTGTCCATGCCCTCAAAGTATCTAACAACTGGATATCATCTTGACTTGCCAGTAGTTTCTTGTCCATGCCCTCAATAAGTATCTAGGTTACCGCAGGATCGGTGACATTTAAGATTGACTGTTTGTTGCGTTCTAAAATGCTCCAAATCACTAGTTCAACCATCTCAAGCACCCATACTTTTTATTTTTGATGTTGGCACCAAAGTTGTCATGTTGCTCAAATGGCATGTTGAGTCACAGGAAAACACCTTACAGCTTGAGGTATTCAATGCCACATTGTTGTATTCTTCATATTCTTCTCAACTAGAGCACTAGGATGCGTCGTCCATTAAACTGTGTTCTTTAAACTTTTTATACCTTCCTCATTTTTTGGGCATAAGTTGCCAACCAAAAATGTTTTTTTTTTCAGTGCTTGGGTAACCACTAGTAAACAGTAAACTATTATTTTAGACAGATAATTCCAACACGTTCAGAAACGGTAATTATACAGTTTAAAACTGATACAGAATTAATACTGATTTAAAATCAGAGGAAAATTAGACATAGTAAGAACAAAAATTAAGAGAGTTGAAACTAATTATGTTAACAAGATAAGGTGAATATTTAGATACGGCACATCAAGCTAACAAATATAAGTCAAATGGCCAAAAAATCTTAATTTTTGCAAAAGGCATTCTATTGCCTGGTAGAAAAGCAATTTACAAGACGGGTTATTCCATATGCCATCTAGAGATCACCAATTTATAAGATTATCATACAAAATTGGTAATACCATTTTGCATCCAAATTCAATGTATTTTTTATTTTTTACTTTCAATTTTTCGTTCAAGGAAACATAGGATAAAAGATCATGAAACCTTAATGCAAAATAAATTCACACCAGAATCCAAAGATAAATGGACATTTCTTTAAATTTTGGGTTAAACTTTATCATTATTAATTAAAATCGTACAAAAGAACACTTATTCTGGACAGGATGGTTATCGTCGTCACTAAAGTGTAAGAAAAATAATTGTTGCAGATATTAAGGCCAAACGAGGACCGAGTGATGAGCTGCCATGATGAAGATAAACAATCAACTTCGCAAGTTTTGATGTGGTATACATAGTGGTCATATGCTAGAGAGCCGGATATCTTACTATTTTCCAGTATTAATCTTTCCACTTTTAATCAAACAGAGTTCTGGTTGCCGCACTATATATATTTGATCTCCTTTTCTACTTTCCTTGTATGTATCTTGATTCCGATGCCAGGTCCATAAGGCATAAGTTGAATTTATAATCTGTAGAAGGCAAAGCAGATGTCAGCACGTAAAAAAAAATTCAAGAAGCAACTTGCCATGACCGCAGTTATTCAGGCTCTAAAATAAAAACCAATAGCACCTGGTAGAATTACTAAAGATAGGCATATAAAATTTTGAAGTGGCGTATCAAGTCAAACCTCCAAAATACCATGACCGAAGCTACTTTCTCTGAATGCACTCCACTCTGGCTGTGTTTGCCAGCAGAACTTGCCCTTTGCAGGGCCTGTGGTAAAATTTATATGGCAGACACCTCCAAACTCTGGAATATTGTCGCTCATTGAAGGACATTTTCCAGCATCATCTGCAAAGTCAACGTCAACTTTCTCAATGTTGCCTCCATCACCAACAGTTATATAGACTGGTCCACATGGATCCAATGTATAGTTAAATACTCTATTCATCCTTTCATAAGCATGTACCTGTTGGCACGAAGAAAGGTCAATAATTCTTACATATGTTTCATTTTCATTAATTCACTCTTGGACAAACAATAATTTTTTTATTGATAAGAGCAACCTAAATAGCCCTTTTTTGATAAAACATGAAGGTACCATCATGCTGACGACTCAAATAGGTTCTCATCATTTTTGCTATTTGCGATGTCAGAGGACCAAAAGTAAACAACTGGAAAGCTCAACTTGAAAAACCAAACAAAAGTAAAATGCGAGGCCAAATTCAATCTTCCTGAATTCCATTCAAGCATCAATCTCTCTTTGCCATTTAGTTAAGCAGCATATGTTTGACTTTAAAAGTTATCCTGGATCCATTTTGAACATTAAGCATTTAAAAGAGATGATTTAATTACTAATTCAAGTTTGACTTTAAAAGTTAAATCCAATGCCGCCTGAGCCACCAACAAACAAATTCAAATTCAAATTCCAGCCAAAAGACAAAAGTATCAACTGAATTGCTTAGCAATAAAATCCAAGTTAACGTCAAAGGACACAAGATCAATTGAGTTACATAGCAATCAAATCCAAGTGCAAGCAAAAGGACGTGAGGTTCAACTGTCATTGGGAAATCAAATTCAAATTCAAAATATGCATCGTAAAATTAAGTTGCCTAACATCTAAGTCATTTGCTTTCGAACCAATAGAGTCCAAAGGCTCTCAATCCTCTCAAATTCAAAGGACATTGAGTCACTCAAATTCACGGCGCTCAACCACTAGTCACTCGACTCAAATTGCACTTAATCGCTCAATTTGAAGGGTGTTTGATTAGATTCATCACAAATTATTGATCATAATTTCACAAGTCAAATGAATTTAAAGATCGATTTCTCTACAAGTCATTGACTAAGTCTCCAAAAGCTACCAAATCCAAAGGACAAATTCATTATAAGTTATTAACTAGAGTCTTCTCAAACCACAGTTCTAGGATTGAGGCACTATTGAGTTTGATCCCTTCCAGCTTTGTTTAAGCTAGGTGGGATAGGAAGCCATGAGCATCCACTAGCATATTGATGACGAACCCACCAACAAGCCATTTGAGAGCACATTTCCCAACTTTGAAATAAAAATCTGGACAGACCTAGTAAATTGCTTCCAACAAATCTTTGGGTGTTGAATTCCTATTAAGACCTCCAATGCAAAATTTTTCCAATATTGGTGATCTGCTTTCTAGTAATTTCAAGGGAAATGCCTGCATTGTAATTAAAATCCAAGTTGAATCAGTAGTTCACTGTCAACATGTTGTTAGACCAAATCCATAGGCAATAAACTAACAAGAAAAACCGACATTAATATTGATGATCAGCTTTCGAACTGTACCTACCTGGCTTAGAACCCCATACATGTAAAAGTTAACATGCTTTATCATTTTGCATGTCACCCAAAAACCACAAAGTATTTTATCTATGTAGCTTAGAACCCCATATAGTCAAGCGTCAAGAAATGCTTTCATCATTTGAAAGAAAATAAAAGGGTAAAAAGAAAAAAGAACAAAAAAGAGCTTATGAGAAAAGATAAAAGAAGTTTTTATCCTCGTGTACATCAGGAATAGAAGGTTCAAGAAAGTTGTCCGTTGCAATACTCAAAGGCCTCGTAATAGAAGGTTCCCTATCAATCCCAGGCATAAATAACGTCTAGGGCTTAAACTCACTGAGAGTCTTGACCAACGATCAAAATGTCCCATCTTTAGATAGGATAAATACTTATATTGAACAGTACGTTTTAAAAACTAAGCTCACATAACTTATTAACAAAAGAAAATCGATCAAATAGATGAGTGCACTTGCTTATTGTGGCTTCTATCGTTTTAACAAAAAGATAAAACAATCATTGATGAAAAACCATATGATAATAGATATGCTTTCCCCCTTGATTCCCACCATGTTCTATTAAATTGTGTTCTCAGATAATTTAGGATGCTAGGAATGGGCCTATATATAAGCACCTCCATAGTATCAAAACGTTGAACTTAGCTTACGTTGATGGTCGTCATACACAGTATAATGTCTCTAAAGTTTTATTTGTCCTTGTGAAGGTTAGCTACCTTTTGTTTTGTTTTTGTACTTTTCAATTTGTTTAAAGCCAGACGGTCATTTTTTTGTGGTGCCTTGAATTTTTTTGCAATTAATGGTTCTAATAAATGTTTCACTTTGTTAATCCATTTATAAGATACAGGATTCGTAGAAACTACAACTAAAGTAGAAAAGATACTTGCATTGATATCACATAAATTAGACTGAATACATAGTCTAAATAGATCTAGCAAATTACTCACATGTCCAGAAAACACTATATCAACACCATACTCGTATAGAAGTCCTTCCATTTCTTGCCTCATGCATTCAAATTCTTGATAGTGTGACGAGTAACTATTATACCAAGGAGGGTGCCAAGCAGCAATGATCCAGGGTGTGATTTGGCGATTGACCTGATGTAGGTCCGTTTTAAGCCAAGCAAATTGAGCACCTGTACTAGCTCGGTGTTATAAAATGATTTTGTAACAAAGAAAGACTTGAACAATCTCCATCAATGAATTGAATGAAGATTTAACAGAAAAAGGAAACATAAAAAAAACCATCTGTGTTAACTAGGGATCAAATAAAAATTCAAACACCTGTGTGAGTGTAGTCAACATAAGCACCCAGCATGATAATATGAGCACCGCCCGCATTGAATGAATAATAAAAGTTGCTGTTGGAGCCACATTCTTGTGATGGAACAGAAAATCGAGCCAAGTAAGATTTGAAAGTCATCCCTTGTGCTTGTGGTTCAATTTCATGATTGCCTTCAATCACCATCATTGGAACCTTCGATGTAATTGGCTCCATAAATCTACACAAACATGAATTATAACGACGTATGATTAGGAGGCTTAGTTTGACCACATAGCATGAATAACTACCACAAGGGATAGGGATATAGTTGTTTCAGACAAAATTCATCTAATTTTATTTCTTAAGCACTAAAGTTTATTACCAAGTTCATAGTATTTCCCACTAAAAGGAAGTAAACAATAGATATTTTGGAGATTGGGCTTAGTAGTTGGAAAACTATTGACACCTCATTCATGTCAGGATGCAAAAACAGAACTATGGAAACCTTACTATAGGTTGATCTTACTAAACATTGTCAGTTGCTGGGAAAGGTTATCTATCTTATTGTCATTGAACTAGACATTTCCTATTTTATTGCAAAAGCCAGGAAAAATTTATTGGAAAGTTTGTTTTGCATATTCTTGATTATTTAAAGGTGCTCTTGGATAGAGACTATTTGATATGAGGGTACCCTTCTTTTTTTTATGTTGATTTATGCAGGAGACAACTCTAATAGGGCTATTTTAGGGTTTTCCATCTATGTTGGTGGAAACTTAGTAAGCTGAAGATGAAACGACGTTGGGTAGCAAGATTGTGTTGTGAAGGGTAATATAAATTCAGAGCCCACACTACCTCTGAGTTTATACAAGTTCCACATCTTTAAAGATTTTAGATTCTCTTACTGCCTACAACTATACAAGTCCATGGTGCCACCTACCTGTGAATTCATATAGCTTCCTTCTTGAAAGATTTTGAACTCTCTCACTATATGCTTGTAACTATGCATTGTGACAACTAGTCAATAATCAACATTACTGGTAATCACATTTTTCATTAGAGAACTAAATACATTGAAGTTGATTGCCACTTTCTATGAAATATTATTATGTCAAAGTAGAACATTACTTCCTATACAAGCTTGCAAATGTTTTCATGAAAGCTCTTTCACATTCTTGCTTTAATTTATCATGTAAAAGATTGGTATGTGTAATATATATGCTCCAATTTGGATAGAAGTGTTGGATAGTGGGCTTGTGAGTTCAGTCTTATTGATTTTTTTTTAGTGAATTTTTATTTTATATATATACATGTCTAATCTACTTTGTTTAGTGCAATGAAAATTTCTCTCTTTTACGATATCAACTACTGTATTAATTTTGTACACATATAAAAGATCTTTTATCAATACTAATGCAGTGAGTATTTTGTTTATGTAGATGGTAAACGTGATAAAAATTCATGGTTGCAATAAAAATTGAAATATTTAACACCATAATAGAAGCATAAAATTGGTGAGATCATGCTCTACACATTTTTTTTTATATATTGCGAATATTATTCATAACCATTTTTTCATAGTGCATTTGCTTCATCTTAGCCCATAAATATGCAGTAGATGCTAATTATGTGGTAAAGAAATATGATTATAAAAAGATTTGAATTGGTGAAGGAAAATCGAGCAGCTGGAAAATAAAAACTAAACACAATCAACTTATCAGTTACCTCCCCCATGCATCCCAACGTGGTTGGTATGTTTCTCTAATGGGTGCATCAGGGAATGAACATGAGAAGCAAGGAGCTCCTTTGCCTCCTGTTGTCAAGTATTGATTTGCATAACTCATATCTCCTACCATTAAAATCATCGAAGGATCATTCTCAGACAAATGATCTATAGTACTTGTTGAGTTGCTTGTCAGACCCAAATCTCCAACTACTGCTATTCGATTAGGATATAAATTTGGGCCAGATGAGGGTAATGTTACAAAAGAGTGCTCTTCACTCAAGGCCATCAAGGAGCTGTCACCACATTTATAATAGTACCTTGTTGCTTCTTTGAGACCTACAAGAGAGATGAGCTCCTAACCTTATTAAGAAGCTTAAAGTCATCAATCAAATTTTTCCCAGTAATTTTGGTAGATTAGATTACAAGTAGATTAAAGGAAAATATATCCATCTAAAAAGAATCAACGAGTATAGAATCTTCAATTGATATTTACTGTAAAGGTACAGGGTAATTCTTGTCCACCAAGAATAACTTTTTTTTGGTATTCCACCATTTGGTTGACAAATGGACTAAAATAATTATCTTGATGGAATAGGAAATAACTATGTCATACTTGAGACCAAAAAATAGGCCGTCCTTGTCCACCAAGATAACTTAAAAATTATTTTTAAAATTTATAATTTTATCAGTATTTTTGGTGCTGCTTCTCTCAACTGCATATTGAAAATTGAAAAGGTGATTCCTTTTGTATTTCCTGTTGATTCTTATGTCTAAGACAAACAATCAAAATCTCTATTTATATTTTATTTTCTGCACGTGTGTTCCCTATTTTTTCTAGTTATATAGTGTCACTCTATCTAATAAAACTAGCCGTTGCTTCTATCAGCAAATGTAATTGCCAGAAGAAAAACGCAGTGTTATGCTTCATGTTGTCAAGTTATACAAGAGATCTCCTAACTAAGGTGACAGATTCAAGGTCGAAAATTCATAAGAAATGGCAAACTGTTGTACGAACGATTTCCAGATGATTTGACGTGTTCTACCGCACTACTCAGTAGCATATGTTGAAGCCTTTAAGAATTATAGCACTATCAATGCCGTCAGATCGCAACGGGAGATATAAGTGGTAGTAAGTTCACCTTGAAGCCTCACATGGTGGATAACACCGGAAGTGTAGTTCAATAGCCCCTTGAAGGGATACAGCTGGCTGTAGACGGTGGCCGCTCCTCTCTCGACGAACTCATACTTCCCGCTTTCCACCCCGTACCACACCTCGCTCCCCACAGCCGACGGATCCGCCGGCGTCACGTTCGCGCCAATCTTGGCGTCCCCTGCGCCCCCAAAATACGACCCAGAGCATCAGCCGAGCCACAATTCAGCCGACCGATCAACCAAGCAGTGAGATAAATAGGGTTTGTTTAAACCGGTGATCCACGAGATCCAGACGGAGGAGGCGGAGAAGGAGGCAGCGAGGGCGATCTGCTCCGGAAAGGGGGGTTTGACCTTCTTGGCGAGGCGGGGGTTGTCGATGGGGAGGTCATCGCTGCCTCGGCGGAGGGAGTGGTCGAATCGCCGAGTGGCCGGGGGGAAGGGACCATCGAGGGTGGAGGGTATGCATCCCTCTCCCGTCTTCGCGGGATCCGCCGCCGGGAGCGAGGCGGCAGCGTGGAGGAGGAGGAGGGTGATGGTGGTGTGAGAATGCATGCGGAGGCGGAGGTACATTGCTGTCCACTAACAATGGGGTGAAGTTTGAAGCAAATAAGCTGCTAGTTAAGCAGTTAATTGTTTATTAGAGCTGAGCATTCGAGGGAATCAATCCGTGCGGGGAATATGCGCGGGAGGAGGTTTTATTATACTATTAGTGGAAATGTCGGATGGCGATTCTGTAACGTAAGCCTCCGTCTGTATGAGTTGATTGTAGAGCTGTCCATTTGAGTCAACTCAAGTTAAACCAAATTAAACCGATTCGGATGACATTTGTTATAGTAAATAATAATAATAATAATAATAATAATAATAGCTAGAGAGGACTCCCAAAGCCGAGCAATCCAGAGCACTCTGGAACAGAGATGCCAGTTGATGCCCACCTCTTCGTCAACTCCTCGTACTCTTGCTTCTCCAGGAGAGCTGCCGCAGCTCTCCTCTTCCATAAGTCCGCCCCCTTTTTGAGCTCCATCTCCGCCTCCTTTATCAGCGCTTCCAAGTCCAGTTGGGGACCCAAATCCAAGCTCAAGCTCAAGTTCCGCCCATCTTTGGCCTTGCTGCAGCACTTCTCCTCCAACATTCTGAGAAACTCATCCTCCACTCCGGCGCCGTCGAGCTCCTCGTTGAGCTCCACCACAAGGCACGGTTTCTCGTCTTCGGCTTCGCCGCTTTCGTCGTCGTCGGTGTTGGCTAAATGATCTGAGGAAGGAGGTTTCCCTGTCCGGGAACAGATGGTGCTCTTTTCTATTGTTATGAAGCCACAATCTTCGTCCGGGGGAGGGGCGTAGTCTGCGATCGAGTTCTCGATGGTAATGAAGCCATGGTCGGATCGGAGGGAGGGAATTCTCCGGGCGCAGAAGGTTACTGGCGAGCTCCTGCGGCAGCCCAGATCGGGAAGGCAGGAGAAGCATTTGTTCTTCCCCTGATTTTGCCCTACATTTCTCGCAGAAGACGATTTGGTTCGTCAAACAAGATGAGGTTGCTAAAACACCGTAACAAATGTGAGCGCCGTGATACATACCAATGAGATGATTGAAATCATGGCTTTCCTCCTCCATCATCCGGCAGTAGACACTCAACCTGAGAGCACCGCCGCTGGCCAGACCTCCGAGAACGTAGCTCACCGTTTTCCCTCCCAATAACGAATTTGAACCCTCAGCGGCTGCTAACTCAGTCAAATCCACACGAAAAGTGCCCAGATCGCAGTCTGCGGCATCAACCAAGGAGGCCCAAATGGTGAAGCTCCTCAGCGCCGACTCCACATCTCTGCTACAATAATGCAAGAAGATCTCATTAAAGCTGGCGTTTCCTTGGCACACATGGACCGGGAGAGTGTGCTCCCCTTTGCACCCCTTGGTCTTCCAACCCACGACCAAAACCTGGCCATCCATCACCGGGGGCAAGCCGTCGATCTGGTGGATCTGGATGCAGATGACACAGTGTGATCTCCGCCGCCGGATGCCGTCGAGAAACCGGACCAGTTTCCACTTCCAGTGGCACAGCATACTCCGCCGCCTCGGCTTGGACTGAACTGGAGCCTTGGGCCTCTGGAGGAGATCAAGCTCTTCCAGAAGCTCGGATGCAGGAAGAGTCTGCTCCATTCGGTGAATCAATCCATACGGATTTGGGGCTTATGAGGAGCATGAAGAGAGCAGGATAGTGGTGGTGATCATTTGCCTTGCACATGTCTGGTGCTTCTGCTACTGTTGCATTGGCTGGAATGGCATCTTGAGATGAAAAGGTACAGCCAAGAGTAGAGAAAGCCATTTTTTTTTTTCAAAAAAAAATCTATAAAGGAGAAGTTTACAGTTTACCATCTGAAGGTTTAGTATGAGCAGTCTACTTGGAATTTTTTTTTACGAAACAAATAATATATTATATTAAGCACAAAAGATGCCTCTTTAGTTAGAAGCTATGATACACATTTGGGAGACCCTTCAGATAGCCAACATTGACTTGAAGCGATGATCTATGCAAAATTTGTCAACCAATTTACAGGTGATGATTCTCCAAAGTAGGAAATTTATCTCAAATTCAATCATAAAGTGATCAGGATGATCTTGAGCTTCCTTATCTTCAATTAGACTGATTGCCGCTTGATAGTCAATGTCAACAATCTAGTGTTGAGAAGTTACTTCAGTAGTGTAGTAGATGAACTAGAGAGCCGATTTGATAGCAAGAAGTTTGGCCACTGAGTGCTCACTACCCAATGAAGTATGTAGCAACTGCTAAGAAGCAGCTTCCAACCAAGTCGCAAATAAGGTAGCTCAGTTCACTTCTGTTTGTGATGGCGCACCTGAGCCGTCAACATTTAAGGCAGTGCAAAAGATGGTTAGATCTTTGGTACCAAGGCCCCATGATGCTTAGGCCTGATGATAATATTGGAATCAATGAGGTAGATGCATGCCCTTCGAGAAACGATTCTAAGTAATCCATGCCGCCAAATTTAAATGGAGGAAATGAAAGAGGACGGTTTAGTACCAGGTCCATTTGTGATGTGATGGAAGGATTTCAATCTCGGCCTAGAGTTTATAATTTTATTTATCAGATTGATCCAATTTATTGTTGTTCTCAATTTGATCCATAGAACTTTATTTTCGTTAATGCTTTTTACTAATTGGAGTAAAATATAGTTCCTTTTCAGCCAAAATATTGCTTCCAAGGATAAAAAATATATGTGAGAGATGACAACTAGTATTGTAAGTGAGAAAAAAAAAAGAAGAGAAAGGGTTCTTTTTATTAAAAAAAAGAAATTTTTTCCTTTATTGTCTTAGAGAATAAGACAGGAAAGAAAATTAGAAATAAAAGATGGCATCTTTTATTTAGGGTCATTTCATTTAAACAAAAAAAACCAAAAAGCACGTGCTCACTTTTGCCAGTTGTGTGTTGGCATTCTTTCCTTGCTCATCTCCACTCTCTTCTGCTCATGCTCTTTTGCACTTTCTTTTTCATTTTCCTTCTCCCAAAAAATATAACTAAAAAAAATAATTATTTTTTAATTATCCTATATTTTTATTCAAAATTTATATTCTTTCTCACTTTACATGCAAAGCAAGAGAACATGCTGCAGAACATGGCCTACTTTTGCTTCTGGATTGATCAAAGGGGGAAAGAAAAGGAGCTGCAGAATAATATGATCACAGGGTATAAGGTCGCCTTGCAACTTTGGCAAGCGACAACCTATGACAACTACCAAGCTATAACTATCAACCTTTAAAAGCATTCTCATGTGAAAGCTACTAAGTCTGGCATGATTTAACAGCACAGAATCCAGTTATCATTAAACATGGCATGTCCAATGAGTTGTTGGCCCTTTTTAGGGTGATCATTATCTTTCCCTTCCTAAACATGCTAGAGATTAGCATAACCACTCTTTAGGAATTACTTTTCTAGAGGGATTATTCCTCTTTACTCCCTAAAGGGGCAATTTTTAATTACAGATACAGAGAACATGGACCGACAACAGCAATCAGAAAAAAAAAGGATATTCTGATTGCTGTCGAAGATAATTTATTCACCATTACTATTTCCTGGCATCTGAAATTTCACATTGGTGAATAAAAAATTGAGAAAATAATCTTGATATTGTTTTCAAAGAAACAAAGAAATCCTTGTTCTAGCTTATAACTACTGTATTATGTACTACAAGACATCAGCCAATTGCTGATGGCTTATCAACACACAAAAAAGAGCATTTCATTTTTGTGTGCCAAAGAATCCTCCAAATGAGCTAATTTTCCTCTTTTTTTTTTATTGCCTGCATTGATAAACCACAACAATCGCAGTGCAGCCTTGGATAACAAAAATCATTTTAAAGAAATATGACTCATACAAACTCCACCAAATACTCATAATTACTTGTATAGAACTTTACCTTGTCATGAATTTTTACAGCTCGAGTTAATTTTCAGCATTTTGCTTTTGTTTCATCTGTCTCATCTATTTCACAGCAAGGGAAATCATCAGAAGCCAGAAATAAAAAAGTTGGAACATAGTTATGCTGCAGACTAACAAATATGAATTATGTTTCCGAACTTTGAAAACATGAAATTTTCCTAATTTATGGTTCACCTTCAGATTGAGTTCTCTAGGTTTGGTACCGTAATTCACTTCAATGATCTAAAGGGAAAGTGATCAGAGAGCACTGAAGTTGATAGTTTTTCAAGCCACAACAATGGAAATCTTTTAACACTATGCCCTCACTTTCTTGTAAGTGGCATTTTCTTGTAACTCCATGGTAAGTTCATCATAGGCGTCAAGTGTCTTATTTTGACATGTGTAAATAAGGTCAGCTTTTATAAGGATATATGGATATAAACTAAGTAAAAAATCTTGTGTCTAGTACATTTTCTGTGAAAAGAAAGGACAGGACAAGAAAATTGGCCACCCATATGCTGCAGATATTAAAGTTCATAAGAAAAACCATGTATAAATGACTAGTTTTATAGCCAATTTCTTATAATAATCAATACCTCCTTATCAATCATCTGGTATCCTCTGAGGATGTATCACTATCAGCCACAATCAAGTTACTTGTTCCAATTGAACCAGAAGTTTTAACGTTCAAGTCTACTGCATCATTTGAACTTCTGGTCAAATCAATTGATGCAGGTCTCTGAAAACTCAATCCTACATTGGGAAACAGGCATAACCTCTTTCTCAACAACACTTCATCCACACATGATGCATCCCCAGAAAACTTTGTGCTGCCCCCAGCGTTACCAGAGTCCATGTTCTTCCTCTTCAGAACTCCACGTCCATGGAAACCCATAGGTGGAGCAGGTGGATCCCCAGAGTTGGAAAAAGAAGAACTCTGACCTTTATTATTAAGCCTACACTGGAAAAAGTTTTGTGCAGGGGATCCTGAACTCTTGTGGTTTCTCCTGTTAAATTCTTCACTGAGCCAATGAGGAAGGGTACTTATTGCAGGCTGTTGGTTTCCATGAATGGGAGTTTGAACTGAATTTTGACACGAACTAGATGGCTCAAAATGATACTTTGGGTTGTGTATCTTAAAATTATTCAGCTGTCTCATTCCTGTCACTGGATAAGATCTCATAGTGGTGTTGCCAAAAAAAGGACCTGGAGAAGGAGCCCTAACTGAAATAGGAGTGGCGATTGTCACACCCGATAAATTTGGGAGAGTACTCCTGAAATTGTTCTCTTTCTGACGGAATAAATCTACAAATGGTCTTTTCGTTTCTGCTCTGGATGATTTAAGTGTTGAGTCTGCCGGAAACAAAGCATCCCTAGGATACTGAAAGTATGTTGCATGTTTTGCCACAAAAGGAGAAGGTGAAATATCCGATCTAGCCAGCCTTGTAGGTTCACAAAATATAACATTTAGAATCTTTTTCAGCTCTCGAGCCCATTGCCTCGTCATGTCTTCTGCAACCTTTGATTCTGAGAAGTGAAATCTTGAATCTGTTAAGATAGCATCCCAATTGTGCCCATGTCTTCTCACGCCAAGCCATAGAAAATCCAGTTCTTCTTCCGTCCATTCAGGTGAAATACTCTTAGATTCACCAAATGAAGTTTGTTGTCTTTCTCTTGACGTCTCTGGGCCTATTGGAAAATTCACAGATGCCTGCTTACATGGTATGGATGCATTCTCACTGAGGCCAGGATGTTGAATATTCATGTCATACTGGTAATCAGTATTCTTAAAATTCGAACTTGGTGGTGGTCGTCTGCTTTGGAAATCCTTGAAGGAGACTTCACGGCCTTTAGAATTCAATGACCCAGTTGCGTCTAGAACATTGGTAGAATCAAAAGAGGTACTTGATGCCCCATCAGGTCGTCGATCTTCACAAGCGGAGACTCCTGAATTTTTATATGGTAATTTTTCCTTTGCTCTGCTTATCTGATTAATGTATTCTCTAGATGGAAACTGAAATTAAGGAAAAGGATCATCATTTAATGATAATATTTAATAACACAAATGATATCAGTCATGATTATGCAACATTCTTAGCAAATGATACTGCACTGTAACTTGATAAGAATCATAGAAAGATGATTTTATCGAGAACACTGAAAATTGAGATACTTCATGCACAAAAATGAGGCAGATATATGAATGGAACGAAGTTTATGTTCATCTCTCATGCAAAATTGAGGATCTTATTGAGAATACTAACTACTGGATGGCATGATGAACAGAGATTTGGCAGATATATGAATGAAACCAAATTTCTGTTCATTTCTTATGAAAGAGTTTACCTGATTGAGTTGACTTTGCACAGATGAATTTTCTGGATACGACGAAGCCATCCTATTTGATGCCACCATAAAATTAATACCACATTTCTCCTTATTAGAGGACAGAATTCTATCTTCTTTCTTCCTCCGCAGCACTTCATCAAGATTCTCCAGCCACTCCATTCCTTTGGGCTTACCTCCAGAATTTTCATCCAGCAAACAATTTTGAATTGAAGTTTTAGATTCTACAATATTTCCATGTTTATCATACAATGTTTGACTGTTTGACTTGGTGCAAGTTAAGCATGTAGATGAAACCATGGCAGCAGATAGCTCCACCTCACTCAGAGAACTTCTCTCCTCCTGTAACTTTGGTCCTGACTCCTCTCTGGTCAACGTCTCAAATTTGGCCATATCTGACTGCAAGCTCTGAAATGTAGAATACTCTTTAACTATATCATTTGTATGTAAGTCCATAGATTTCCTGTGGTAACATGGAGATTGTCAATCTTCAACTTCAAAATATCTCAGTCACCATTTATTAAAACAATGAAGAAAGTAAATTCACCCCTTCACTTGAGGAAAGCCTTTAGAAGGTTCATGCTTAGGTAAAGATTCTTTTCCATCCTCAGGCACCTGTACAGCATGTTTAAAACTAGGTAGTTAGCAATAATAACAGAGCTTTCAAGAAATTCATTCCTATGAAAAGTTTTGAGCGTAAGCCCATGAAAAGTTTTGTACATACTACATAGTGTCCCATATTTGTTATGGTTGTTATTTTATTGAATTATCAAAAACATTACTCATGCAAGACACGAACTTGCTCTGCACATACTTGATTGATTCGAAGTTTCAAACCACGCAATATAGTCACACTTATGGCATGTCTAAACAATAACAAAGTGAAGGTTAATGCGTATGCTAGCATGTATATTTGATTAAAAAAAATTTCATATTACATATGGTATCAATTTGTAGCACCTCAATAACTCAGCAATACAGATCGCTGCCATCAATTTACAGAAAACCCTCTATCAATTTTAGGAAGTCAGATGTCAAGCATAGCGTCAGTACCAAATTGACTTACCTAGCCTAACCCACACATTCTACTATGGTCTGTATGCATATTGATACATCTTTAAATGGGTTTCCTATTTTATTTTCAACCAGAACCACTAGATTCATTCAAAATGTGTATGTTTTTGTTCAGTCTTTTCTAGAAACCCTGCATGTTAGACGTAGGACGTCCAGTTCAAATTGATGATCACAAATTAATAAACTTTACTATCCCATATGCTACAATGCACCAGGGGTGAAGAGCACCAAGTGGATGGACCATATATCTACAAATGTTTCTAGAATACTAGTTGGACCTACTATTGCTGATCTAACACAATATTAAAATCATGGTTTTAAATTTTAGTGCACACTCTATTGATCTATTGTCAGATCTATATTATATATATATATATATATATATATATATAGATAGATAGATATAGATATAGATATAAAATCCTATATTGTGCATCAGTACAAGGTCAAATTAGTACATGTTGCCAATACTTATCGACTAATTTTTAAAACCCAGACTAACAAAGTCATCACTTGTTAGACTACAATCTCAAGAAAGGTTTTAGATACTCTCTGTTGCTGGTCTTGACATTTATTCATACTAGGACATTATAGCGTATGGGGTCTACCTAGCTGTGATATCTTGAATTATTTGAATCAGTGAAATGTCAATACCTATTACCTATTGATACAATATCATGTGGCCCTACTAGTTTAATTGACTGATACCTTAAAACATGATATTAGGAGTTAGATGTGAGTAAACAACTAATTACCAAGTATATTACTATTGGACCAATCTAAAGTAAACCCATATTGGATTGGTGTTCAAAACCTTAAGATATACTTGATCAAGGCAAGCAACAGAAAGTTGATTGATTTGGAACAAAAATATGCATAACATGCAATATTTGTTAAGATTTGAATGGATAACCATTGTCATAAAAGATATGACTCACCCCTTGCTATTAAACTAATGACTTTGAATTATGAATAGGACATACGTTTTGGCTCGTCTTAAATAGGTCAAAACAAAACTTAGAACTCTGACTCTAACTTTGACCATGGTTTCAGCTTTTAGGTACATACTAACCAGTAAACCTAGTATACATTAGTCTGAAATATGACTAGGATCAAATATCAATAACTATTTGTTATTATGACTAGTATAAGTATGAATATGTGTTCACACTAGACTAGTATACTAGCATGGATCAAGGTTGAAGATGTTGACTCTTATACCATGTCATGTATTGATTCAATTACCATTATACCAAAAGCTTAAGCTATTTAGAAATAATATAATTTTATGTTTTTATAGTGGAACAATGCTAAACCGAGAAAAAACACATAGATTGTTAGCTATAATACAAACTATTACAAAGTATAACCTAATCTAGAATTTAGTTGCATGTTGATGGTCAAACCAATACGACAAAGGTGTAGCAAAACTTATCACCAAATGTCTCCAAAATGACATATAATGAGTTGCGACTAGCATCTTCTATATTCATCGTACTAGATCTTACCAATACAATGGATGATGCATTGATAGTGAAATTACTACCTACTTAAATTTACTTGCCACACAACATATGTATTCGAGGACTTTTTTTTTATTCTTATCAAATTCTACCTAACTTCTACCTTTAATTTATTTTGTATGTCCGTTGTTCATACATTATTTAGTAGAAATGACCTCATTTAGACTTCAACGCCTTATATGTTGCCCACAATGTCTAGCATCATGTATTGATTAAATTGAATAATGTTTCTAAAATTGAAGAACTTTAAACTCTTATTTTCCTCATTCACAAATTGGAATAATGTTATAGCCCAAGCCCCGCAGCCTACGTGGAGGGCCTACACCAAGCGAGTCTAGCCCTAGCTCATCTAGAATATGGAATGTGAGTCATCTAGAATATGGAATGTGAGAATAGAATAGGGGATGAGGGATTGGGGAGGTTTAGGTTTTATTTGCGTCACTAACATCACTATTTGATTGAGAGGGGATTTACCACCTTATTTTGGAACTCGCCCGAATCATCGGCTTGAGGGACAACGACAGTTGTATCAAATAACCGCTAAGAAATAAATGCATTCCTTTGTAGCATAAAAAAAATGCGATGCATGCATGGTACAATAAGTCAAAAGATTTATTAACAAGAAAATTTATACATGGTCTCACATTTGGCAAGGTTTATATTCTACAAATAAAATTTTAGTTCTATTATGTATAATATAGGCTAAAGATAAAATGCATGTTCCAAGATGAAAAAAATGGCATTTTTCATATAGTCTCTAAAGGAAGCTTTGACATATTTAAGTAATATTTCCATGAGATATGATTTGAGCATTGTCTGCTTCCTATTATAGGAATGCCTCAATGTGGTCTTTTTCCTAAGGTTTAAAATATGGGTATGGTGCTGATTTTGGTATGTGAATGGACGAAGAGGAACACGGTGTTGAAACTATTCTTTGAAGTGAATGATATCAAAGTTATAATGATTACAAGTTAAATTTGTCAACTTTTTAATTTCTTTCATCCTAGTGGAAACAAATGTTTCAAGACCATTATTTATTCAAATAGATAACTTATTCATAGATGATAAATTCATCTACAACTAATTATGCTAGTGAATGGTCTCGATCTACTATTTGACCAATATGCCACAAATGTCTAAGCTGACACAAAGTGAGACCTTAAACCATAGTTTATTCCTTCCAGTAAGTTGATTATTCAAGTTATTTACTTGGAGCTGATAGTTCTACTAAAACAAAGGCACTATGTTATACATGCTTAGGTGCATTAAATGCTGAATCATTTATTAGATTCTTTTTAATGATGGTAGAAGGGACTTTTGGACCAATATGGCGTACATAGATTCTTCATCTCTAAAGATGGTAAACTCTCAACTAAATCTTCTCTTTGTAAAAAGGAATGACTTTGGGCTTATGTGGCACTACACAAAAGAGATAATACTTATTTGATCACTGTATGGAGGTGCAAAAGAGATGAAATAGTTTTTACATTGGTTAGAAATGGACTTATTTTTTCCACTAATTGGTAGACGAATGCCTCAATGAAAATCTATCTCAAATAAAGCTCTAACTAGGCATTTCTAACCAATGCCTATGTAAAAAGGCATTAAATCTTCTCTTTGTAAAAAAGGAATGACTTTAGGCTTATGTGGCACTACAAAAAGAGATAATACTTGTTTGATCACTGTATAGAGGTGCAAAAGAGAGGAAATAGTTTTTACATTGGTTAGAAATGGATTTATTTTTTACTATTGCCACTAATTGGTAGAGGAATGCCTCATTGACAATCTATCTCAAATAAAGCTCTAACTAGGCATGTCGTGACATCTTCGAGGGTGAAACTTTCCATCATGAAAATCTTGTTACTTCCTTTGTGGCTCATCTATTGCATTTTGTTGGGTTAAACTTTTCTTATCTTTGAGGTTTTTTTGGGTTGCATGAGCCAAATTGAAAATAATTCAACCATGTCATTATTGAAGTCAAGTCATATAGCAATGGTAGTCCTTTGTGTTTTGGAAATGAATCACAAAAGATATATATTTTCTATTAAATAATTCAATTAGATACAATGTCCATGCTAATTTGCTCACTCGTGGGGTCCTAATGGACCAACAAATTTATTTTGCCTCAAACATATAGAAATATATAAAGCTTTCCTCAAACATTTAACCTCAAAATTAATAAATCCAAGGACTTAATTGATGACAAATTGGATTTGTTTTATTCCTAGTGAAGAACGATTGAGCAAGTGGTGATGCAAACATGATCCTTTATAGAAGTCCTCCTAGGCTTGGTGAAAGTATTAACTTTTCATGGTGGCACCTTTAGAAGCAAAATGCTTGGAGGCCTCATACTGGTGCTAAGCTCAAGTGGACTCATTTTAGTCTTTCGCTCTATTAGCTTTTTTTATAAATATGTAATGAGATAGCCATTTATAGTAAGAATCATGCATGTTGAAAAGTGTTTTCTCAAGCATCAAAATCATGAATACAATTTCAATAATTCATTAGACTAGACCAAACTTTAGTCTTGACATTGCTCATCTTAATAATGTTAGTCAAGATGACACTAGTGTACAACTGACTGGCATATAGCAAGGCTTCAAAATTCAATCCGAGACCTAGTGCTGGTCCACATAATTGAGAAGAAGAGAAGAAGAGAAGAAGAGAAGAAGAGAAGAAAAAGAAGAAGAAGTAGATGCATCTGTCTCTACTCTCCACTTGCTTCTGCCTTTGCTTGCCCATGCGTTTGCCTCCTGCTCAACTTACGGCAGAAGTTCACGAGCAACTTCCTCCTCCTCCTTCTTCGACTGTAAACCAATTTTTAAGACGTTGGAATACCGTTGTTGTGCTGATGGGCAAGGATTAAGATGTAATCATTGATAATAACCTAGCAATACTACAATTTAAGTAGTACTAATTCACAATAATATTTATGGTAGAGTAGTTGAACTATTAAGTGCCTTCATCACAATAAAGTTATCTATTAGCTAGGATTAAAGTCTAGATATAAACCAAGCGATGAAACAAATATGTACTAGTTTGACAAGAGAGTGAATCATATACCACCTTCAAATCAAGCATAGCATGGTTACTGATCATTGGTAGAAGGTAACAAAGGTTGGTGTCATGTATTGTTATGGCTCATACATCGATATGTATTGATCAGTATAATCCAATATGCATTGATCAGTATAATCCAACTGGGCAAGTTTTCTATTTGTTTGGAACCTTTGGTACTGTGTGTCTGTGTCTACATTTTTCTTCCTATGTTTTCCTCCTCAAATAAGTCACTAAATCATGAGAATGAGTTAAAATGTCAGCTGAACATGATACGAGATATCATGGGGACGATAAATTGGCCGTGTGCATTCTTTAACACATACTCATGCAGAAATACACACACAAACATATTTATGTCACTCCACATTCATTCAATGAAAATTCATTGCATGTTTGGCAGTAACCATATTAAAAGGTTGAAGTTGACAGCTCAAGTGAGAGATTATATGGCAAATACTTCTAAGACAGTAATTTATCCTTGTTGAACTTCAAAATGAAGCAGCCTTGTTAAAGTGCACAGATACATGAGATACGAAACTTTCCATTTGCATATATATCATGATTTAACTAAAAGTTGTCATAAAATACTAACAAATCATACCAAAAATGCAAACAATATTCAAGGTAGCCACAAGATAGTAAAGAAATGAAGTGATATTCTTGCCCTATTAAACTATCAGACTGAATCAGAAGATTTTACCTTGCTAAAGCAAGTGTTAGTGACCTTATATACAATAGCAAATCAAATGAGTTATGTAAAGTACATCCTAGTTTTATAAATAGATATTACAACATAAACGGGGTTGATTTCCTCACCACAATATCTTCGTTCATCTTTTCATCCTGAACATCATGTTCAGCTCTTGGAAGTAAGCATTTCGAAGACGCTTCCTTCTCGGTCTCGGCATATGAACCATCTTTGGCAACTTCAGCATGAATCAATTTTGCAGAGAAACGCTTTCTCTTGTACGTTATAAGTGCCTTCTCGCTCATCGTTTTAACCTAAAAAAGAATCAATTTTGCAATTAATCATCGCCATTCTCCAAGGTCAAACAATAGAAGACAAGAAATGCAAGCAGATAGGTACAATCATATAAACCCCAATCTGCACACGATGGCCAAAAATGCGTACTACAATTGTGGACATTGTGTTCCTTATCTTGTACCATCCTCACCACGACAAATTAACGGACATGCTAAACACACCAACTTTCTAGCCATTTTCATCGGAACAAAACACGACAATCCACGAAAACCAATCATCGCGATTACCTACTTCAACACAAATACTCAGTTAACGAACGTATTAGAAACCCAAAGACATCAACTTCCAATTTCTTCCTTCGCAAAACCCAGCGAGGAAACAGAAATTACGACCGAACCAGCGGATAAAGCACGTTTCTTTTGCCATCCCAATGGCCAACGAAAGAAACAGAACTTGGAACCGAGTGACAAGGCAAGAAATTGATTGGACTTAGCACGATGGAAGTTACAAGCAGAGAGAGAGGGAAGAGCTGCAAGCCGGATTCCCCAGCCGTATCCCGACGGAGGGATGCGTTAAAAATTCGACACGGTGCTGGTGGTTGAAACGGGAGAGAGAGAGAGAGCGGAAGAGGAGGAGGAGGAGGAGGGGGGAGGCGCTTCTGACAATTTATTCCCTCTCCCTCTCTTTAGGGAGCGGGCGGAACGGAAATTGCCAAAATGCCACCGTCAGGTTCGCCAACGGCGCGCGTCCGAGCGCGGGTTTGAAGTCGTCTCCGGAGACGCCGTTTCGCTCGAGGGTGGTCATGCTCGTGGCCCTCTCTCTCTCTCTCCCCACCCCAATCTGCTGTCAAATCCAAGACTCGCTACAGGGACTTTCTCTCTTTTCCTAAAGTTCGGGTGGGACACGGGCCAAATCCTGCGCGAAACTTACGAGGAGAGTTTCCTGGCTGCTGGTTCGAGCGGAACACGGAGGCAGGGGTGGTGAACCCTGGCGCCAGTTACTGCAGACTCGAGCGGAACATCGCCTCGCGGCCTCCCAAGTGTCGAAGCATCTCTGCTCGTTTGTCCACCAGTGAAGGAAGGCCCTTTTTTTTTCTCTTTTAGCTGCCATTCATTGATAGATGAATAAATTAAATTCAGGAAATTGAGGGAGGAAAAGTCATGGATTTTTCACTTTCATAATTCAGGTAAAATGATCCGATTATGTTCATCGTTTTTACAAGGAATTATGCCTTTTTTTAAAAAAAAAAATTCAAACAGGAAAGATTTAAGTTGGTGCATTGAATTTAATTATTTACTTTTTGTCTATAATGAATGCATTCACTTGCATCTTTAACCTTCAATTCTTCATTGTAGATAATCGCTGCAAATCTATTTATAGCAAGCAAGTGCATTTATTGTCAGTGTTTGACTGCCTGCAAATAATGTGTACCAAGAACTTAAAATATTAATCCATATTTCGGCACATACAAGTTCGGAATGGTACCAATATTAATACTATAGTATCCAGCATTCGTACCATCTACTCTCGGTATAAGCCGTATATATTGATTTGAACTAGGATCAAGATTTCAAACCTTGCATTAAAAGCCCTCGATGCTGTACTGTTATTTAGCATCAGAAATAGTGCAACTGATTTAGTGCGATGTTACATAGGTTGGCAGTGTTAACGCAAGCAATAGTGTTCTAGATTTTCTCTGCAATTATGCAGGCAGCTGCAGGACGAAAAAGAATAGCAATAATAAATCATAAGCTGTTACATCTGCTTTTGCAGAACTGCTGGCGTGGACAATATAGAAATGCTCAAATTTGGGAGACCATGCAAGTACTTTTGAGGAATCAGTAATATAGCTGCAAGGCTGATCGACCAAAACAGGAACAAGGATAATTCTTCTTAGTGGTGTATGCTATTATGCAAGATTATAACTTGTCGTAAACTGAACAAAATCATGATTCACACTATTCTATACATTGATAAAGAAAAGACAAGGAGAGGAAGAGTTCATTCCCTCTCACAAGCCACAAAAATTTGCTGAATCTCGTTTTTTTTTTTTTTGGTTAAAAACCAGCCCTATAAACAAAAACTATCAAAAGTTTAAAGAGTCAACTGTCCCACAGGACAAAAAGAATGTTGAACCAAAGAATGATGTAGAACTCCATCTTCAACAGCTTCATTATAGCAAAAAATGGAAGACTGGGTTCTCTAGAAGCTCGCCTGCTGGTCTGACATCCATAAATTCCTTCAATTGCAAAGAACTAGATATGTCTTCAACTGAGAAGGGAATGCTGCACCAAGTAGCAAATGATAATGTGCAACTCTATATTATAGTCTGCTTTCTTGCTAGTCATAAAACAAACATCTGATGCACAAGAACAGGAATGATTTAATACCTGGTGTTATCTTCGAGCAGGAAGGATCTTTCTGCATTATTAGAGTCCTCGGTCATTAATACCCGCATATTAGATAGGACCTTTTTAATATAGCAAACAAGGAGAGGTCACTTTTTCCAGAAACCAAGTTATGGATATTATAAAGCAATTCAGCAGACAAGTGGATATATGTTGTATGAACTGCTACAATGACATTTTTTTACTTCAGTGTATCAATAGACAACTTTTCAGGCAGTCCTTGAAATCACAGTACAAACAAGGTCTCAGATGTATTATGAACGAGAATTGATTGTTCATGGAACGCCAAGCAGACACTGGTAAATTGTACAAGAGGATTCTTTTCCTTAAACTTACATCTGTTGACACACTTTTAGTGTTGTACTTGTCATCCCAATACTGAATGCAGATTCTATAAAGCTGCTGGACACTGAGAATCTGCAGAAAAATAAAGAATCAGCGTTTTCTCATGGCTGTTCATCTACTACTTCACTCATCTTTGAGACCTTGACCATTTACAGCAACAACTACAAAGTCAAGAGAAAAAAAATGCAGTAGTAATCTTACTGGGCAGAGATCACTGACAATATCATCGTATGATATCCTATATTTCTGAAATATTACCTGCATGTGTGATGAAAAGAATATTAAAAGGGAATATTATGGAGCACCAATATCAGTAACCTGACAAACTATTTGTTTCATATTCTTTAGATGAATTCAATGAACCAAAGATGAAAAACTTACTAAGCAGAAGTATTCGGAGGTCAACAATTCAATTAACCTCAAAAAGTGGTAAAATTATTTGAGTTCATCAACCAAACTCATAGGAATATGGTATGATAAACTTCAAGGACACTCCTAAAACAAGATATCTAAGACAGAAATTAGAACATGTAAATTATTATCAATAAAAAATTTTCAGTATAGATGAAGCAAAAACAAAACTAAGAACTGATTTCTTTATTTTCTTCCTTTCTTGCTGTAGGAACATTAATGCACTAGTTTTGCAGTGTCTCTACTAGCATTATGAAAATAAAGGCTTACACTTGACTACCAACATCTAAATTATTCAAATAATTTTGCAATGATTTTCTTTTAAAATAGTGAAGATTAGAGGCAAGTGACTAGATATTGCAATGAATTGCAATGAATTTGAAACCTCTGAATATAAATAATCCACTAACATTGTAGATTTGTAGGCTTAAATTATGTTGTCTAAATTTAGGTTAATGATATAAGACTAATTAAATTTTATGCCTCAATAATTATCCATATCAAATGCAATCCCTACCAAATAAGGCTTGACCTCCTCGTCAAAGCCCGATGTCAAAATAAGAGCCTAAAAATATCATTAGATAATACACTGAGAGGTTTAATCCAATAACATTTCCATAATCTACTATAATGTTTTTTATTTAAATCAGTAATCAGGTAGTATGACCAATATATACTAATTCAAGTATGAACTAGTATATAGACTAAGTGTAAGCCAGTGTCCGGTTGTTGCAACCCTCGCTGGCCCCAAAGCTGTGCTACTGTGGAGGTGGACAAAGCTACAGATGGAACTCTAAAGCATGAGAAATTAGTGGAGTGCTGCTCATATCAGTACAGAGCTGGTTTTGCCTGGTACGAAGGTACGAATTGGTTTGAGCTTGGACCAAAACATCGGTCTAGATCGATTTTACAAACCTTGAACCCAGCAAGTGATTATAGGTCTAAACCAATATGTTATGACTTGAAATGTTGCCTTTATGATAATATGGTAGTCAAAGATAATAAAAATTATTATTGATTTGAAACGAGTTTGGTTTAAGAATAGCATTATTTAGACTAGATCAAGTGGAAGTAAGTGAGTGGGCAGTAACCTGCTCAGCCCATTAGCGCTCTCTCTTTCTCTCTCTCGCTCTTAATGTTGTTTTGGTCGGCATACTTACTATCTTCTTTGTCTTCGACAAGGACAAGGTTAGGAGGCACAAATATTAGAGACGAAGGCAGCCACCTTAGGTTAGAATTATGACAAAGACAAGACGAGGAGAAAAAGGTCATGGATATTCTCTAAGGAGGAAAATTATTCTACTTGTTTGCCCACTCATTTTCCATGATAAAAAAGGACAAATGTATGAATTTAGGGTTGAATTATGACTTCCTTATAGAGATGAGCAAACACCAGGCTCTAACTCCCGAATTTCAAATCATAGGTACCGAATTCTAATTCGGAGCCGGTACCAAACTCCCGAAATATTTTTGAAAAATTCTCGAAATCCCAAAAATTTAAATTTCTAAATTCCTTTTCAAGTATTTTAAGTGTTTAAATTAGTAAATAATATATAAATAAATATAAATTATTTCTGAGAAATTCTCAAAATTTTAAAATTTAAAATTCTTAAATTTTTTTCAAGTATTTAAGTGTCTAAATTAGTAAATAGTATAGATAAATAAATATATGAATTAATTAATAATATATAATATTTAGTACTTTGGGAACATCTAAAAATCCCAATTTTTTTTTCAAGTACCGATACCGGTACTGAAACCCCAATCTAAAATTTGGTACCGGTTCCAAAATCTCGAAATCCCAAAATACCGGTACCTTATGCTCACTCCTAGTTCCTTTGGTTGTTATAGTCTTAATGTAGCTGAACTAGTTCTATGCTATCCGGGTGTTTGAATGATGATTTGATCGATGAGTTTTGTTCTTAATTTAGTTTTGAGGTTAAGGTTTCAATTCAATGTTGATTTGGATGCCAAAACATGAATTTAGACATCGACATAGACTTGAATTAGGGACAAAACTTGCTAACTAAGTAGCAAATTCAGCATGTATTTTGGATAATATAGGCACTGTATGGTGTTGGTTTTGTGCTTAAAAAAGAGGTAACTTATAGAAAAGTGAGTTAGGTTGTCTGGTGGTGCCAATAAAAGGCTTTTCCACAATATCAGCTAATACCCTCATGAAGAGTTGTTGCTGAACTGGTTGTTTGGTATAGATTTTCATCTCTTCGGCGTGCTGATGAATGGAAAGTTGTTAAACTTGTACTAGTGCTTAAGAGCACTAGGAATGGTAGGTGTTATATTTGAACCTGGAGAGTAATATTGGAGAGGAGTGTTCATAGTTTTAGAATCAACATATGACATTTTGGTTTTAGGATGATCTTGGATCGAAGTTAATCTTATTCACTATAGATGTTCATTTTTTAGTTGTTACTTCTGTTGGTTGATAACTTTACTAAAAGTAACCATCATCTTTAATTGATAATTTGTTAATCATGTGACAAGAATTCAGAAGTTGTGCATTATTGGAATATAGTAGGTTAGATATTACTTAAATTGATACTTTGCAATTGAACCACGATTTTCCAAGCCAAGTCTAGCAACTACAAGTCACAAAAATTGAATCCTTGCATTCAATTGTTTTACCTTTTAGTGTGGGTGTCTCCAATTGGATGGAGTCTCAAAGATACAAAACAGAAAGTTTTTTTCTTTGACCTAAAAAATGCATACAACATGACACAAACTGAAATGTAGGTTTTATATCAAATGTAGCAAAATGATGGAAATCTTGCAGCTAACATCTTAAAGAATAAATTAAATCTACAGAGGTTGCACTTTTAGTGATTGTCAGAAAAATAGATATAAACATCCTAGGTAATCAGGATTCAGCTTCCCAAATTTTGACAATTGAAAAGCCTATTATTTAGTTTAGTTGCTAAGTAGGATGCTGGTGAACACCATAATGTGTGATTTGTCTAAGTGATTCCACGGGCCATGATTATGATAGGGCATGCAAAGCCATAAATATTTGAACCGGGCCTTTTCCTAAGCTCAAACTTTCAGGAAAGTGATCAAATAATCCAATATTAACAGTTAACATGTTTCTTTCTTGACAGAAAGTACCACAAACAATACTTTAAGGCATTCTTTGCAATTAGGATGCGTTATGACTTGTGAAAAGTATAAATCTCTAGAAGGATATAACTCAGATCTTTAAAAGAAACTGCATACCAAGAAACCAACAGCTTGCCTGATGTGCTTTAGTTCATCCCAAGATAACCCTTTATACTGAAAAGAGAAAAAAGTTCAGATTGAAAGGAATTAAATAATAATGTGAATAACTGCAAATAGATTTATTACCTCAGGTTTCTCTTTCTTACACCACATCTCCAGTTCAGCTAGACCAGCTTTCACATATTCACCATTGCTGAAAGAGCAACACTCTCGACGAAGAAGTAAACTACAAGAGCAATAAAACTAATTAATCCTTATAACCTTACTCTACAAAGATTAAGAAATAAATATACCTACTTAGAACATAACTTTTCTTTACTTAAAGAAATACCTACCTATTGAAAATTTGTACATTGATAAATGAGAAAAGTTGCATGTACATCTTTTGTATGAGAACAAGAGGCACCTGAAAATTACCAAGTTAACAAAAGTTCTATGTCAAACAAAATTGTAGCAGCTGAAATTTACAAGACAGCGTACATAATTATTTTGCAATGTATCAAGAAGTAGATCAAGCCTCTCAATAATAGCCTGCCAATGGTTAGATTGGCTCTGACCCCCAGGTGCACGCCCAGTGCCCCGAAGCATACTTGCTTTTTCTGCTCTTGGGGCCTGAAATGATAATTGTAAAGAATATGAAGTGAGATGAAAATAGGAAATGAAATCTGCTGAAGAGGAAAGGTCGGAAGAAAGTTCCAACAGGAATCTAATAAAATTGGCATTTTAGCAACATGTTTATTGCTTCTTAACTAATCATGTAAAGACACAGAGGAGAAAAGAAACAATCCAAGTAGGTATAAATTCAACTCCAGCACAGAAAATAAACTATCCAAGTAGGTATAAATTCAACTCCAGCACTTACATTATTGTTGTAACCCAGCTTCAGTTAATGATCCAGATGACATAACTAGTTTCTATTGATAGCAATAGAGGACAATGCAGCCAAAAATCAAGCATGCATAATACCTGGATGCATAATGATGTCAATAATGATATATCTTTTTTGGCATTATCACGGATAATTCCATACATCTTCTCGACATAAGCTGTTAGCTGTTGCTTGAACAGCAAAGCAGGGTACTTGGCCTCCACTTGGCGCACAACAGCTAATTCATCCAGAGCAAGGTTTGGAGAAGATGAAGAGCGAAAACTCTAGCATTAAGCAGATACAGATGCAGCTTATCATCAGATACAAGTATCAAAGATCTCCATCAAACACATTTAAATTAAATATAATTACAACATACTTGAGTCATCCTCCCAAAGAATGATGTCGGAGCAGGTGGTTTCCGACTTGAAGTAGGCCCAACTGCACTAGCAACCTTAAGACTTCGTTGTAAAAGGTACAATAAATTAGAACCAGTTGATAGCCAGTACGCAAGATGTTCATTGTTGTCCTCATCCTGCATCACAGATTTTGATTGTATGAAGATTGGTACATAAGGATCAGACCAAATATGTTCAATAAAGTCCAACAAGTTATTTTATATAAAAGATAGAATAATTACATCATGTCCAATAGTGAGATAACCAATAAGCAGTACAATATTATTATTAGCCCACAAAAAAAAAAATAGAATATGATATTGTACAACAAACCTCGATTACAGAACCAATCATCTGTATAAGACGATCGAAAACACTAGGCTTTTCTGCTTCAAATGATTTCCAATAAAGAAGACATTTATAGATGGTGTATGCAGCAACGGGCTTTCCTTGACTGAACCCAATATTTTTAGTAACACATGTGAGGAGGGCATCAACGTTTTCCTGAAGATGAAAAAATAAAAACATATATTTCTCATGATAAAAGTATCATATGATGATAACTATATACATAGAGATACATACATACATAAATATAATTATATACACACATTTATACATCTATCTATATATATGTATGTATTTATACATATATATTTATTATATTGAATTTTCTGAAAATTTTGCAATACCTGCTGGCTCTCAATTTTTGTTCTCCTTAGCTTAGTCTCACCATCTGCAAAGTCTCTAATAGCTGGAGGTGCACTTCGAGATTCCTGTAGGTATGGGCATCGTTGTGATGAGTTTTGAAAAATGGCATGTGAAGTATACAATGAGCTTTTATAACATATTAGGAACACTATTTGCGACTGTTCTCCCCTTCTGTTAAGCAAGATGAAACCACGAGATATTTTCTAGAAATGAGAAACATTTAAGTTTTCCTAAAAAGTACTCCAGTACCTGTTCAGTTTGAGTGATTTGTGTCCCTGAATATTCTGGTACACTTCTTATGGGAGTAGATAACAGAGCCTGCTGCCTAAGAATCTTATCCTCCGATTCCAAGTTAGATAGCTTCTCTTGAAGCCTGTTATAGAAATGGTGCACAAAATTTGATAATTCATCTAAAATTATAAGAACACAATCTGTGAATTAATTAAACTATTGTAGTTATGGCTTCAAAAGTAATCATAATTGAATGAGAAAGCTACTCATATAATCGGTAACTTTAAGAATAACCTTTTCATAGCATTGTTGAGGTGAATTATCTTTGATTCTGCCTCCATAGCCTTCTTTAGTCGTTCCTCACTGATCATACTTGTTTCTTCATACTTTTTCTCAGTTTCATCAATCTTCTTTTCAAGAGAATTTACTAAAGCCTACACATTAACTATGTCTTCTGAGTACAAAACTTTAAAAAGTAACAAACTGTTCCAGAAACAATACGTATATCCAAATCAATTTTAGTTTAACTGATGATATTCTTTTAACAATGAAAACTTATCCGAAAAGGAAAAAAAATACTATGGTTGTGCATTTGTGTCACCTTAAGCTCCTCATTCTCATCTTTGAGTTTATCCACCATCTCAGTGTCAATAACTGGGACTTCTTTAATGACAGAAATTTCTTCAAGTGCCTTTTTAGCAACCTCCCGTTCTTTCGCTAACAAAGCTTTTGTTTCATCAAAATTTTGCTGCATCTCCTGCAAGGCAACTTGCAGTTTTCCATTCTCCTGCAAGGCAACTTGCAATTTTTTATTTTCCTGAGTTTTAGCTTCTTCAATGTCAACCTGCACGGTAAAGCCACCAGTGTTCATTCACGTAAAATAGAAGAAACCAAGCATGTGTATAGAATTGCATGTTTACGTTTCTGCATAATTGAATATACGTAGTCTGCACGTGCAAATATTCATATCAATATCTCTTGAAACCAACATGAGGTGCATACCTTCATACTTTACTGAAAAGGGGTACTTAACACTAGCACTCATCATGAGGATTCGATGGCATTCAGAGGCAAGAGTGAAGGAAAATGAAGAGGAAAGAAGCAGAGGTAATAAACACAAGAAACAAGAAAGAAACAAATTACAGAAGAAAGAATTAAAAGACTGAGACTAGGAATTGATACATAAATTGACTCAAATAGACTCTTACTCCCTTGTCAAAAGAGTTGAATTCTATATTTGGCAAATAAAACTAGTGTATGTCTTATTAGGCTTTGTTTCTTGGAAGAGAAAATAGGGAAAAGAGGGAAAGGTCAATTTTTTTCTCTATTTTTAGAAATAAAATTTTAAAATTAAAAAGAGGAATATTGATGGATATTCCTCTTAATTTTTTAAATTTTTATTAAATTTATAGAGAAAAAAACCCCTCCTTCCCATTTTCAATCTAGAAAATAGTGGCACAAAGTACATCAATGTTTAAGGTATTGATTTCTATCTTTTGTTCAAACCCTTCTTACATCCAATAAAGTTTATTCCATACTACATCTAGCTATTCCATACTACTTCAAGCCAAATAAAGTTCCCTAGTTCTACTTCCACTATCCATTACATGCAATTTTCCATTTTCAGTTACTATCATGAGCTATTCTCACCATATTCTAAACCTCACCATGGTAATGTTGCTCCATGTAGGAGTGAGCATAAGGTACCGGTATCGAAGTACTGTATTGAATTTTTTGGTATTTGGTGCATTGGTACCGGCATTTCTAGATTTTGGGACTGGTACAGAATTTTAGATCAGGATTTCGGTACCGATACCGGTACATAAAAAATATTTTAAATTTTTTGGATGGTCCCAAAGTACTAAATATTATATATTACTAATTAATTAATATATATATATATATATTTATATATTATTTACTGATTTAGACACTTAAATACTTGAAAAAGAATTTAGAAATTTAAAATTTTGGGATTTCGGAAATTTTCCAAAAATATTTTCAGGAGTTCGGTACATTCGGTGCCGGTATCGGTACCTATGATTTGAAATTCGGGAGTTTGGGACTGGTACTCCAGTTTACTCACCCCTAGCTCCATCATTACTTCCGGTTTATCACCAACATGATTGCGCTCATTCTTCAATTGCCCTTCTATTCATGTCATCTTTATCTATAGGCCCTCACATTGGGATTAATGATTTTCTTATTGTCATATGTAAAAAAATAAGTACTGCTACTTCCTATATTCTAGTATATTTTTTATGCTCATTTATCCTTCACTCATAATGCCTTTGTTATGCTATCTCATTTGTTATTACTTTAAGATATTTCTACTAGTATCAAAGTGGAAAACTACCATGAAGAAATGGAGGTCTTATTATTATAAAATATATGGACGTTAGTTTCTCTACCTTCCCATAGCTTCTAGAGGGGTGTATATGGCCAAATATAACCCTAAATTCCTAATGGCTCAATTATGAGATACAAAGCTCACTTCATTGCTAAAGGTTTTACTCATACCTATCATATAAATTACTTGAAGTATGCTTAAATTTTATTAGAGTTTTTTCATCTCTAACTATTAACCTTGATTGACAACTATATCAAATGGATATGAAAAATGCTCTTTTATATGAAGATTTCTCTTAGGATATAAACATGGAGCCGCTATTAGGTTATGCTGCTTAGGGAGAGTTAGTTTACAAGTTACACAGTGATATATGGGTTGAAATAAATCCCAAGAGCTTGGTTCCTAAATTCTCTTAGGTAATGCAGGTAGAGGGTTTTCAACACAACAAAACTAATCAATCTATATTTACGTAACATTCAAATGTAGGTATAGTGATGCTTGCTATTTATTGAGATGATATTTTATGGACAAAGTGTGATTTCAACACACTCTTAAGGACCTGGGAGGCTAAAATATTTTTTAGCAATTGAGGTGAGCATTATCATAAGTACGCATTAGATCTACTTGAAGAGACTGGTAGGATAGACTACATACCTTTAGGCACACCAATGATGATTACAAATCAAAGTCTAGCATTAAAGTGGAATTTGACTATGTTGATGCCACCAAATACAATCAATTAGTTGGAAAGATTCTTTACCTCATTGTACTAAACATCTCATACTATATAGGAGTTGTTAGTTACTTTATGCAAAAACCTAAAAAATGTCATTAGGATATTGTACTTAAAATTTTACAATATATTGAAGGAGCTCCAAGGAAAGGCTTGTTGGACATAAAGAATGAATATGAAATCGATTTTTAGATTTTGTATATATGTGGGTGGAAATTTAGTAACATGAAAAAGCAAGAAACAGAATGTGGTTTTCAAGTTTAGTTCTGAACTAAAATACAAAGGGATAACACATACCACATGTGAGATGCTATAGCTTAAATGTATCTTGCATGAATTTGGTCTCCTGTATCTTAATCCCTATGAACATATATTGTGATAACTAATTTGTCATATATATTACCAATAATCCAATGTTCCATGAATGAACAAATCATATAGAGATTGACTATCATTTTATTCAAGAAGCAATTATAAACCAGATGATATGTACTCCTTACACAAAGTCAGAAAATCATTTAGTAGATATCCTCACAAAGGCTTTAGGCCCAATAGGGTTTTATTACTGGTGTAACAAGTTGGCTTTGATTGAATCTTTACGTCGGGGGAGTGTTGAAAGTATTAAGAAAGTGAACCTACATATTATACTTTATAAGTTATCTTATTGGGTTTATTTATATCATAATGGTCTATCCATTACTACTGAGTTTGTATATTTAAGCAGCAAAACCCTAGATAGATTAATAATATTGACAATAATTTCAACTTGACCAAAGGGATTGGGACCACACCTAAGTGATCCACATAGATCAACTTGTGCTAACATGTATCGTGTGTTACTGCAAATTGAAAACAGTACCAAATGTTACTGCTACAATTACGCCATATACTGGACTGTCTAGTGACCATTATCGATACTGGACACAGACTTTTAACTTCCAAACCATAGTGAGAACCCAAGATGAAATCAACATTACAGAGGTACATACTTTTAGCCTAGTATCTTAAAAATGTTAGGAAATTGTGCACCAAAGACATGTCTTGGTAAAACTGGTGATGCTTACTTTTGGGTTAACCATTGAATCTCTAAAGTTATATAAGTGGAATTGCATATTGTTTTAGTATTGACTAAGAGTAAGTGAAGGTCCTGGAAAATGAGAGAATTCGTACTTCTGACTTCCGAATGGAGTCAACTGTTACTATAGCTCTGGGACAATGTTAAACTATTAGATTTGCTTAATGACAAGAGTTAGAGTAACAATATATGTCATTTTCATTTGACTGTTTGCAGATTGTCATTCAGTAGCTTGAAATTATTTATGTAGTTTTTACCAGTTTCAATCAACATTCAAGGTAGACGAGGACAGTTTTCTTTGGTTACTATTGTTCTAGAAACATAACCATCGTGCTTATTAATATTGGTTGACAAAGCACTTCTATCATTCTATGGCAATGAGCCATGGCACATCGTATTTACAATTCACATGGGTGTTTATCAAATAGAGAACCAATTTGTATCCTTCAATGATCAGCGCAAGATTAACAGCACCTAATGCCACGAAATGGACAGCCTCATTAAAGCTTTATGGAAGTATTAGTTTAAAGGAATTTTCTTAAAGTTAAGATTTTTGCATAAAATTTAAGAAGATGACATTATGGATAAATAGCAAAATTGTCGTTTCTCTCTCTCTCTCTCTCTACGAAATTCAAGATTGCTCATTTTCAATTGAAGGAGTAGGGTTCTCCATATACTAACTGCTATGCTATTGAAAGGCATCTATGAAACCCAAAATTTGTCTTTACTTAGCTAGGATAATTTTCACAAAATACAAGGTTTAAAGTATTATTCCACATTGAGCAGTACATATCAGCCTGATAGTTCAAAGGTACTCAGTCCACCATGTATTCAATAAAGGATAGTACAATCTGTACTGGCCAGTGAAGGGGTTCTACTAGCCTACTAGGTAATAGTATATAAATGTTTATATTATATAGACATGGCTCTTTGCCTGGACCAGTAATATATATATTGGTCCAGCCAAAGAACCATGTGTATAATATACACACACGTGTATACCAAATAAGTATTGACTCTATTTCATATACTAGTAGAGGATCAAAGTACATATTTAGCAGATGAAATAGAGTGAAATAATAGAACATTGGTCTACAAAAAAGCATTAGCGGTGCAACTGGTACAATACATACCAGTTCAACAAAAGACCGATACCAATATTTTAAAAATTTACATGTTACAAATAATTAACTCATTCTTTACCTCTTTACCTACCATGATACCAAGACTTGAATAACATGACACATTCGAAGAATTTGAAAAATATAAGGGAACAAGCATAAGGATTTTATGTTTTTACCCTCATGCGTTTCTCCAACTGCAGACGCCATGTAAGTTCCTCAACTTCTTTTTCTAACTTGTTTTTAGCAGCCTGAAGAGCGCCTGTTTCTCTAGCAGCCTAATAGAGAAGAAAGAGAATATCAACATATAGAAAGGCTTGAAGCTAGTTCCACAAACCACAAGTTTGACTTTTATAGGATAAAATGCTATAAGGTAGTACTATTATTGATATAATCAATATTCAATACTCCAGTCAAAATAAGTTTTATTGTTCATTAAGGTAGGTCATCAGACGAAAGATGAATATTTAATCAATTATAGAAATGGTATCAACTATTAACCACTTGAAAAAAAACATGAAAGTTAGGGAAAGAAAACATTGAGGAGAAGGTTTGGTCATAACTTTGATGTTACCCTAACCTTTAATCAACCCCTTGAAATTTACAAACTCAAAGAGATTGACTGAACAAAATTCCATTTCAAACCAATTGAAATCACTAAACAGTAATACTCATTTAGTTTTCCATGCTTGCATAGCTTAATGAATTCATTTGAGCTCAACTCACGACGTGTGGTCTTTAAGTTTTTTATATTTGACTTAAGATGGAACTTATGCATTTTACCTTTTACACGTGGCCAATTAGATATGAGCTTCTTCACCATTTTCTGATTCAAAGCAAAAATTACCTAGACCCTAGTATATTTAAGATGTATCTCAGAATATAACTGTCAATTTGGAATGAAGTATCTTTTTTCTTAACTCATGAATATAAAAATATTTTGGTTACTATTGGTCCAACAACAGGATGGGAAAAAGGCTTTACTGCTAGTACCAAGCATAAGTATAGAATTTAGTATTTTGTATGTTATTGGATGGAATGAAATATTTCTTTCTTAAAAAATAAAAAATAAAATATTTTGGTTGTAATGGGCTGCATCGGGATGGATAAAAGACTTTACCACTAGCACCAGACCAAAGTTTTAAAAATCAGTCGATACCACTAGTATGATCGGTATGATCTAAGATCAAGCGGTAATGTCCAAAATCAGTCTAGGACGGTATATGAAGTGTTGGAACATCTGGGACCGATACAATATAATATTAGCACATTTGGTATATTAGTCTGAGATAAACTAGTACATTTGTGTTAAACTAGATTTTAAACCTTGAACCAGACAGAAAATATAAAATTATTATTTTGTATGGTATTGACTGGTATGGCTCATATTTTGTCCTGTGCAATGCTGTATCAGTCAGACCTGGACCATGGTTTGTGTTTCAAAACATAAGTTTATGTATCAGCTTTTAAGCTATGGCAGGTGTACCTAAAATCCAGATAGATCCATCACAATCCCGGAGAACCATGTTCTTATTAATGCATTTAATACTTTTGAAATCGTTTCACTAAATTATACAAGTTGATTCTCAAGAAAAAGCAGAGTATTAATACCAAATTGTTTTTGTTCCAAATTAATCCAAAATTTCATAATATTTCCGAAACACTAAACTGCCATAGTTGAATGTAATAGCTACCAAGGAGCAAGGACCATAATGTCAGACAAGACAACCACTGTTTAAGTCGTTGACCAGAAGAATTGAGGCAATCATATACTTGTCCAAGTCTCGTTCCAAAGCACTTTTAGAAACTTGTATTCCTAAATATTAAACAGATTTCAAATTAATTCTACACAACTTAAAATTGAATTAACATGAAAAAAAAAGCATATGCTCTGAGTGAAGATAAAAGATATATACCAAAGCGATTATGGTGATTAGATTGAAAAGAAAAACAAAAACGAAAATTCTTTTTTCTCCTGAAACAAAGATGAGTTTGAAAAATACTAAAGTATTGAATCCACCATGCCTATGTCAACCTAAAAGAAGAAAAAATAAGAATATTCAAGCTGTCATCAAGAAAAATATGGCAAAATTTCCTTCACCCAGATACTAGTTTCCTGAGCCCACCCTAAAGAATATACCTAGCCCACCCTAAATCTAGCGTGGTTCAATCAAAAAATACTTTTCAAGAAAATCAATTATTTTTGGAATGTGTTTTACAGCATCAGAAATATCAGGCTTCTTATGCGGTCAGACAGAATAGATTCTAATTTCAGAATGTTAACTATAACTCAAAAGGCAAGGAAAATAAAATTGGTAAATGAAATGTTTGCAAAGACTAATTGAGATTTTGAATACCATTTTTAACTTCCGTAGTTCTTTTCTAGCAATTTTTCCTCTCCATGCACATTGAGTTGCAATAGTTGCTTTCTTCATCCTTCTATAATGCAGGGATCCCAAGTACTGGCGACAACGACTCTAGAAAAATAAACATGAATAGAAATAAGGATTTAATATATTTTACAAGTGCATGCAATAAACAAAAGAAAAAATGAAGAAGATAAAATGATCAAGAGAAATGTATTCCACAAACAAGTCACTTTCTGCAATAAAGATAGGTTAAATGACAGCTTTTAAGATACATGATATCGAGCTACCAAGCTGAATCCATTCCAGCAAAATTACTTAACAAGAGAAGAAAGATTATCAATTATGATTCTTGCCTCTTTTTACCAATGGGCGTATAACAATGCATATATTATTTATCAAAAAAACATATATGCGAAGCTCCTTTATTGCGAGGCATTATCCATTCACTTCTCTCACCTGAATAATAACTGCAGCTTTTGTCTCGCACCTGAAGCGAAGCTCCTTCCGAGCAACCATCCCGCGTAAACCAGCTTGGATGGTGACAGATGAATGTAACAAATTCGTGTAAGCACTCCTTGCAAGATACTTGCGGAAACATGCTTGGATCCTAAGAGCTGCAGCTTTTCTCCTTTTGCTCTCAAAAATTTTCCTCGCCAAAAGTCCTTCACAGAGAACAGAGTATATCTTTTTCAATTAAAGACCATCAATCATGACTAGTTTAATAGGATGACTACCTCTGCATATTGCTTGAATCTGTATGGCTGATTCTCGTAATAGAATGAACCTTTTATGAGCCAAGAATGACCAAAATTTCCTCTGAATTAGCCTTGCAGATCTCCCCAAGACTTCATTCCTCAGGGCATCAAGTTCAGCCATCTGTCCAGCTCGAAGAAACACCTTTGTTTTCCCAATCTAAATTTTGGATTACATGTTTTAAACAACTTACCCATTATCAAAACTAACAGATAGTATTACGAATCACAATAAAAACACAAAAGATCTGAGTTGGAATATCAAAATGTTGGAGTTATGTTAAGATTCTGGATCTAATTGTATGTAATTACACTTTGAGCATTTTGCATAGATATATGGATGCGGATCAAGCAAAATATTGGAACAGTGTTGATTAAATGACTTCAAAGTTAATATAGGTAGGTGATGCATAAAGATAAGTGGAAACACAATGCTTAATTTTTGCATGATAAACAATATATTGGTAAACTTATCTGTAAAAGAAAATTAAAAAGTCATCACTTCTTCACATTTTTAGTAAAAAACTAAGGTTGGTCATGGGCAGTAAGTTGTACCACATTTGATGCTGCCTAACTGCGCGCACGCACGTATATAAGAGTATAAGACTAAAACCTATATTAATTAAGTACATTATATACATTGTCTCTACTACAAATAAATTACAATGTACTTGGTAGTTAATTGCATAAATTCATGCAAAAGCCTTCCACAACAAAGATAAGATTTTAGGTTGGTCAAGGATTTAATTTTATCTCACTTGTAAAATCGTACTTATTAAGTTCAAATATTTCAATTAATCCCTCAATGTTTATACATTTATTTCTTACCAACAATTAGAAATATTATTATTTTATGTACCAACACCTCTTTATATATAAAGAGGTATGCATAGTATGTCATGCAAGTTAATCTTTCACAATGTAGCCCTTGGAGTTTTTATCTCTCTTGTGCTTTAACAAGTATATCTCCTGTGTTTATTTTGTATTTTAAATATGCCTTTGAATTTGATATTTTATTTATTTTAGGACTATTAATAAATTACCTCCCTGTAGTTCAAAAAATTACAAGTTGACTTATATATATTAGATTTGTTATAGAATAGCTCTAAGAGTTTTTATTCCTCGCAGATAAAGGTATGTAGTTTGAAAATTTTATGAACTAGTTTTATAATTTCCAGTTTTTTTTATCATTGTCCAACGGATTCTTCAAAGAATGGAAAAAAAATGCAGGACTAGATCAATTTACACTTTGGGTGGCTGACGTGATCTCTTGAAAATGTTGCATGTGATACTATAGATATAAAAAAATAAACTTCAACACTAAAATATTCCTTTGAAAAATAAATTTGCTGATAACTCTTTGCCCCACTAGCTATTGTGTCTTCATTCTCCAGTAATGGTACTGGCACTATGTCAATAAAATTGATGGTGCCAACGAAGGATCAAAATCTCATTCCACAACAGGTGGTACGAGCAAGACATACTAACCACTCCAACGTGGTTTGAAATTACCAAACAATATCAATGTATTGAAAGTCTTTGGTAAAGTTTGGAATTCTCAAATTTTACGAAATTCTTAAAAGGTATGACTTTTGAAACATTAAAAGAGAATATTTATTCAAGCCTACATGGATCCGCAAGAAATTGTCCAGAATACCACATGAAGCAAAATATATATATATATATATATATATATGGAATAAATGGACGTATCAGTCATTATCTAAAATCTTCAATGCCTTCAGTTGTGCAACTAACTCTTCTTTCTTAACATATCTTATAGATAAACGCATCACTATAATTGAGGCGTTCTCCTAACTTATAAAAAAAATGATACAACTGGAAAATGATATCAATGATCAAAACAGTTATCCATTATAATTACATTGCGTGATACTCATTATATTATCATAGAGGTAGCAATGAAAAACACAGTCGAATATACAATAATAACTTATTCGTCAATCATAAGATATGTAACTTTAACCTGTGCCTGAATACCCAAAACTGACCAAATCTATTTCAGATCAGGTTCAGCTTTTCCTGAGATTTTTTTTTCTCAGGTTTTGCGTATTGTTCAGGTTTTGGATATTATATTATTTATAACAAACAACAAATATTCTTGCATTTTTATATACTTGACTTATTTTGTGTTAGGTATTTTAAGGTTCAGAGTTCAGGATTCTTATTTACTTAAAGGGTTTAGGTCTTGATTCTCGAGTTTTCCTAGTTTTACACTCGAATCTGAATCAGATTTGGGTTCCAAAATAGAACGAACCAAGACAGAAGATTTAGAAAATAGAGAACATGGAACAGTTGCGACTTGACCAGAAAAGAACCTAAAAAAATGTGGGTCAGGTTTGGATCAGATACAAAGTAAATTCTGGGTTTCCAGGTTTACCTAGTTATATGGATACTAGTGCCACAGTTTATTTAATGGATCAAATCCAAATAGAATAGCATTTGACAGACTAGTATTTAGTAGTGCATCAGATGCAAGCTATCAAATAAAGCAAAAAATAGAAGGTTTTACCAAGAATGGCTGTAGAATCATCAGGTTGCAACTGCAATGCATGAGTTGTAGGCCTATCAATCATGTTAGCTAGCATATCTCATACTGCAATAGTGCAATATTAACATAACTGCTAATATTGATATTGGCTAGGACTGGTAATTCAGATCTAAGGATTATAATCAAATCATAGCATCAGCCAACCCAAAACAGAAACTGTCATACACTGCAATTAACACGACACAACTAACTCCTTATTTTCCTTTCACATTTTTAAAAATGTGATTATGCATAAATTTATTCATATGAAAGCGAAAACAAAGAGAAATTAATAGTTTGAGGCTTTGAGCAAATTGATACACTTATCTTTCAACTTGCCCTCAAGGATTAGGAAGAGACAGTTTGAGTGGAACTTAAACATATTTTCTGACTAAAAGTTTAACAAACTATTAGCATAAAATGAAGTTAAATTAGTTTAATGTGTTAAAAATAGTTTATATCATGAAGTTTGACATGTTGTAAATGGATCAAAGAATGAATTTTTAACGTAATTATGTAACAGGAGCCCTTAATGTTTTCGCACATTCATGCATTGTAAACTAGTTGTGTCGCTATTCATGTATAGGAATTATTATTTTGTCACATCTCAGCACTAATACACTGTTTTTCTAAGAAAGAGATGTGTTTCTAAAGTACTCATTTGTCATATAGTCACTGCTGATATGAAGCAGAGGCTTTGTTAGTTTTCCTCTTTTCAGCAATTATTATTTCACTATTTCATAACGCCAGCCTGCTTGTGTTGACATGTTCCTCGAACCATGAGGACATGGTGTCAGATGCAAGTAATGTTTGTCTCCAATGAATCATCTTCTCATCTGGTTTTGATGTTTCAGTTTCCAATGAATATTGTTGAATATGAATAGGCCCCATGCCAACACTGTCAAGTGCCCTTTCAACTTTCAAGTATGAGGATCGATTTCAGTAGAGTTAAGATGTTCATTTTCTAGACAACTTTGCATCCTTCATTATCACTACTGCAAAATCTCTCTTTAAAATTAAAAAAAAAACAAATCCATTCTTCACATATAAGTCACCAATGTCATCAAGAATTTTGTGTAAATCTGGTTCTTTCGCATAGAAACTGCTTATAGCAAAATCAGCATGAGGTTAGCCTTGTGAAGCGATAGAAAAACTAATGTCAGATTTGGATATCTCATTTGCATGAAAATATAGTTTCTTGTTATTAAAAGAAAAGAAAAGAAAAGAAAATAACAATTGGGTACCTGATAGCCTTCGAGATTTGCTTTCACTAATATTTTCTTTGATGCAGTCACTTCATCACAACTGTTATGAGTAGAAAAGAAATCAGAGCAAGCAAACATCATCATTCACTAAAATTGTTTCAACATTTTCACCTTCCATTCAAAACTTCAGGTGCAAGAATTCCAAAACGATCTACAAAATCACTAAATGTTCGTCTCGTTGGGTATCCAGCACAACTTATTCTAATTGCCTCCAGCACTCCCTAAAGCAAGGAGAACATTTTGATCCAAATTTGGATGTTCAACAAGCAATAAATGCAGATTTTAAAACAAAATCCTACCCCACATCGAAGCTGTTGAAGAACATTGTTATTCTCAAAAATTGCTGGCTTCAGAAGATTATTTGGTTTAACACAGCGAATATAGTGTGGCTCAGTGGCACTAAGAGTTTCTAGTAAAGCTTGTAGTTGTTGCTGCAAAGTTGTTAAAAACAACCTATCAGAAAAATGAGATCACTAACAGGTTGCTCGAGAGAAAATGTTGTACCTTAAAGCTTAAGCCTATAGAGGAAAACTTTGAAGATTTTGATGTCTCTTCAGAGAGAGGTGGGAATAGGCTTGAAACAAAAGAGCACTTCGAGGCTGTCAATAGTGCTTGATGTTCAGCAACAACATAATCTTTGTTCTTGTCCAAGAACAACTCTGTCTGATAGGTAACCTAGATATGGAAGTTTTTGTGTAAGTCTTTACACGTGTATATAATAACATTAGTAAAGAACGAAAGACAACACAAATGGAAGTGCTCACATCACCCGCATAATGTGAAATTGTGAAACCTGAACGCGACAACTTTGGCTTGGTGAGCCGTTTATGGTTTTTAAAGGTCTGGTACAACTTCTCAGAAAAAGTTTCATGCGTTGATCTGGGCATCATGCTATATAACAAGATCAAGACCACTTGGATCAGTTAAGCAAAAAATTATTGCCACATATAAGATACTTTTGATCTGTAGAGTTGAACAACAAGGTACAATATGTTTATGCAGTAACATACCAAGCTTCATCAAGAAGGGCAATGATTCCACCTGGTTTCTGGAATTCCATGATGAAAAAATAGTTAAACAAACCAAATAAACATTCAGATGCATAATATCAAATAAAAACGTTCAAATTTATAATACATATGTGAATAAAATCAAAGTCAGATTCTCCAAGAATAAATATCTTAAATTATAAAATACATAAATTGTGTTTTTCCCAACAACTTAAGCTTTTAAGATGAGACAATTTCTCATTATGGTGTTACAGCCAAGGGATTAGATAGCACAAATTCATGCTCATTCCCAATTTAGTTAAGTATTCAATTTGTAAGCTTATTCATCACCATTTGAAACTAGTAGCTTGATTGTGATACAAAGTCTTAAGTTATAAATATATCAATTAAGTCCTTTCTCCAACACGTTAATCTTTAAGATAAGTGGTGACCTAATTAATCTCTATAATATACATATCCAAACCTTAAAGCGCCAAACATCACTCTAAGAGAATATTTGATCACTCTTGAATCAAACCTCTAGGTTTCTTTATAACAATTAAAAAGAACCACAAAATCCTGGAACAAAATTACTTGGAAGTTGGAACTAGGTATTAGTCAACTAATTCTAACATCATCTTTTACGAGTCCAGAGATAGTATAAACTATAAATTATTAAGTATAAAACATCTACAACATAATAAGATGGAACTATTCGTAGTTGCTGCAAAATACAAATTTCTAAAAGGCGTATCTTGTGTTCTATGATACAAATAGCAAACCTTCTAGGAAAATATTATCCCCAATTAGAAGGGCTAATTTATACTCAACTTATTACCGTTATTTAGTGCATACGACCTACCCGGGAGAAATGATAAAGCATGTTAATATAATGGAACAAAAAAACAACCAATAACACAATGATGAGGAAGAAAACCTTTTCAATCATATCAAGAATATCTTGATTATCAACAAATTCAATATAACTCCAATTGATTTCTTCTTTCGTATATTCTTCTTGCTCCATCTTAAAAACGTGCTGAAATAAAGTGAAGCGGGTGAGTTGGGAAACCGTCTATAGTGGTGGATACCAACTTTGCAATGAACTCAAGTATGCCGTATCTATTTATTGAAACCTGGTTAAAATGTTGCTGCAATTTTTCATTTGTCAGGTTAATGCAGAACTGCTCGAAGCTGCAAAGTAGGAAAATATTAGAACCCGTGCCACATGGTACGATTGGCAGCCAATTGATCAGAACAAAAAGAAAATTAGTTATGGAATACAGATCATAACCTATCTTATAAGTTATTTAAAAAGTAAAGGGGAATCATGCCAAGATGATCAATAGGCATTTATTATTTAAGCGCCCAACAATAATTTACAGTTTGCTCAAATATTTTGAAGATAGTTTCATCCAAATTATTCTCTTTGTTGGTTATGTTACAAAATAGAATTACAAGATGTACACATGTTGGTACTCTAAAATTTATTAATGTTAAGGTGCTGATAAAGTATATTTAACCTGGGTCGATAGAAGAAGTCAGGATATATTAATCACTACTGCCAACTCAAAAGCATACCAGTTAAGCACCTGTTTGTCTTGAAACTTTCAAAGCCATATATGTCTAGAACTCCAATTAATTTCTTTGATTTGGGATCTTGGCCAATTGAATTATTGATCTTGTTTACCAGCCTGCATAAAACCATGCAAGTTCATACCAATACTTGGAAGTATGAGAGTACATATATCATTTGAACAGGGAAATGATACAAAGAATATAAAGCAAACATCAAAAGGCAGAAACATGAAAGTCATCTTTGACACTAAGATCCGAGCTCAAAGAAAAATATTTAGTTCACTCATGAACACAAACTTACCAATCAAAAAGTCGTGAATATATTATCTTTGCAAGGGCATCCCTGCTAAGTGTTGCAGATGCTGGATCCAAGGTTTTAACTATGCTTTCATCACGTGTAACAATAACACGCTTACACAATGAATCCACCAGTTCTTTTTCATCACACCTGAGGCAACACAACATAGTTTTGTAAAAATTTTGAACCCTATAAGTTGTTTGACATGCAAGAATAAAAATGTTGATTACATCAAGAGTTCAGCCGCAGTTCTCAAGTGAAACCAAGATTTTTCATCTTTTGGCTGTGATGAATCTATTTCCTTTCCATCTACAAACACAATGTTTCCTAGATGAAGAATGGAAGCAACAACTCTGAAAATGGCATCCTGAACAAAGAGAAATCACTTAAGAGTTATCGAAAATAAAACTCAAAATAGAACTTTTACATCTCTCACATAAGTTGAACAAATGTAGTACCTGTTCATTGGCTCCAATCCCAATGATATCCATAGCTTTTTTGGTTTCGAGGTATTCTTTAGAGTCATCTACCCCATCAAGCTCGTAGCAATTGGACTGCTTAAGATAGTGAAACGTTCTAGGATTGTCCAATTTATATTTTTCAATGTCCTGATAGACAGAATATCCAGTTAATTACTGAATACTCATGCTTTTAATACCTTTAACTAGGTTTAGGAATTAGTCCATACTCACAACTCAAGAGTGTAAACTTTATACTGTTACGTTTACAAAAAAAAAAAAGATCTTTATTACGCTTCATTTTATACAATCATACACAACTTACTAATAGTAAGGGCTAGTCATGTTAAGGTTCCTATGTAGAATGAGACTATTAGAATTTAGAACTGTAGTCAGTAAATGTACATACATATATGTATGCATATATATTGTATAAACTCTATATATATCATACGCATATATATATATATATATATATATATATATATAATATGTACACATTTTGATCGGTCCTGACTAGTACAGAATGTTGGTATGTACTATGTACTTGTACATACTAGTCTAATAGTGGATACACCGAAACACTACAAGTATCAACTGATACCATATATCCATGTGTATACACTTAGTTTGATACCAACCAACACCATATATGGCTTCATGATACATACTAGTATATGTAGGTTCAACAATAGACCAATACCAATGGACTAGTATTTTGAACCATACTATAAAAGGATCACAAAGTCTTCCCCTAATCAACTGAATGATTTATTTTTCCTTCTTATTTGTGATATTTCTAGCATTGAACATTGTAAGATCGTGTATTATGGTAGAGTTAATTGTTTGTTTAGTCCCATATTGCTTGTACCATTGGCTTAATCATCCAGTCTATATAAGACGAATGATAACATTTCTTGTATACACAAAAAATACTATTCCTTTTGATTTGGTATCAAAGTTTGACTCACATATGTAGCCACTCTCTAAGCATTGTGATGCAATATAAATTATTGTTATTGTATTAGTAGTGTAGTGGGTAATTCCTGGTAACAGTTGAATATTAGAGTTGAGTAGTTTTACTTTGGTTGGAGGAGGAAGAGTTATTCAAGTCCATAGATGATAGAGACCCCATAAGGTGACTCTCTAATAAGGCTTCAAATGAAAAATAACACATAATAACATAATTATAAATTATAAACATTAAACAAACCCTTATACTAGAGCATTAAGGTCAAACATGCCTATCTTGTTAGATAATGTGTAAAATTGTATATCTGTAAGAGATTCTTTTGACCTGGTGTAAGAAGTACAAATTTGCTTGGCAAGCATAACTTCTCAAACAAAGTGATATTCAACTTCTATATATTTTGTTTTTTTCTTAGAAAAACAAGATTCCTAGCAATATAAAATGCTTGATTGATTTTCTAGCATTCTCCAAAGATGTTTGTCCTAGCCATTCATTCAAGATGTTCATTGATGGTAAATCAAAGAAAGAATCTAGTAAAAGATAGGCTAATGATATTGTTTAAGTATTATTGGTAAATAGAGACTATGAAAGGACAAACGTATGAAATAATTATATTTTATTATTGTAATTATTTAAATAACTTATAAGCTTGGGTTAGCATTTAGCTAGTTAACAAATTGGAGGTATGTGAATTTGATATTTAGTCATTTATATTGTAGAAACTGGATCCTAGGATCCAATATCTTATAGGTGGGATCAGAGATCCCAACATTCCTACCTACCTACATTAAGATCCAACCCATATTTTTTAATCTAATTTGGGTTGTAGGATCGTACATCCAAAGATCCAGAATGAGTTCCTGACAACTTTGTTATAGGGATAAGATCAATGTTGCAAGGTGTTATATCATTATTTAATTTATATATTTTTTTTAGTTTTAATGTTTAATTTATATAGTTGCAAGGTGTTGAAACTATAATTGATTTCATAATTTTTAGGTTCCAAGGTTACATGAGATGTAGCCGAAAGGATATGCTAATTTAAAATCAAGTCAAAATAGTTTATATTGCAAGGTAAACTATTATATTTGAATGTGTTAGTATTTTGATTCTAGTTTTAAAATTTTTAATAAAATATATCAAAACAATCATTAGTTCTATTTTTTTTATATTATCAAGACATGTGGGATGGAACCAAGAGGGGTGGGGTCGATTCAAATTCATGACAATATCTTTCATATGAAGGTATGGTGCTAAATTTTAATATATAAGTATGTTGGTTCTAATCTTTTAATCAAATATATCAAAATAATTATTAATTCTAATTTCTTTTAGGCTTCTAACACATGGAGCCCAGTTCAAAAGTAAGACCATTAGGCCCTTTTTGCTAAAGAAAGATGATATCAAATCTAGAATTTGATTGTACTATGTTGGTACATACACATATATATATATACTGACTAACAAAATTGATATCGTGTGTCAATACCGACCAGTACATACCAATCCGACAATGCACTAGTATATAGTACTAACTGATATCTTAAACCTTGTTTTAAATCATATTGCCAATATTGATATAGCTTAGAAACATGATGAAACCTATTTTTATTGTTTAGAGTGTGGTGTGTTATATGCTGCTAGATATGGAAGAGACCTCAATGGTAATTGAAAAAGGTCCCATGTTTCAAGAAGTTGAAATGACATTCAAATATTTGATTACTATGAAACTATAAAACAAAGAATTTTAAGTATTTGAATTTTATTAATTACTTAAATTTATCTTGCACAACTAAATATCATTATCTAGTTATGGTTATTTAAAATTTTTAGCCAAATGGCTGCAATATGGGATAAAAGCCCACCCCAAACTTATAAAAGATTGCTATTTATATACATGCATATCATCAAATGAATGTGAACATCATTGGTCAACCATCACATTGGTATATACTAAGATTCACAATAAATTATTATTAGTGTATGTTTACTACAAATATGGCACAAAGTACATACTTCTATTGGATCCTTTTTATACTTCATCAATTCAGCTAATAACAACCAAAGGATAAATTGATGGGCGGCCTTTGAGGATCAAGATTTGACTATGGATGAGCCAATGATCCACCTCAACTCTCTATATATTGACATGAAGATTCTAGGTGAATCAAAGCAAGCCAACTCAATTGCAGTAGGATGACATGAAGGATAAGTTGAAGCAAGAGATAATGCTTGTCCGCACTCAAAGACAACTTATCTAAGATGGTGTAATATGCTAAAATAATACATTGTGGATTTAAATCTCGTTCCATACCACCCGGTATGGGCAGTCGGACTAGTATCGATTATATATATATATATATATATATATATATAATACCAATGGTACCGATCGGTATCGTTAGTATCATGTGTTAGTACCACCAATACGTACCGGTTTGTACACAGGTTAAGACCAGTAATTTAAACTTAATATTCTTAAATCAACCAATATATAATGGTATATCCAAGATTTTGCATATTAACTAGTCTATACCAGAATACTAGTCTGTACCAACACCCTGAACTAATATTAGACAATACCATTAATATATATATATATATATACACGTGTGTGTATTATCCTTGAACCGATACCAATACAAGGTCAGATCGGTACGGGCAGTAAGACCCAATTTTAAATCCTTGGGTGTACCAACCATAGTAACACAAGGTACAGCTAGACCATTAGAGCAATTACCTTAGATCAAGTTTTCAACCTAGGTTTCTTCTCTTATAAACCTATAAATAAATGAAATTAATCAACTGTGATGTTTAAGGTTGAAAAAAAATAAAATTAGACCTATATGTAAGGAATACCACAACTTTAGATGAAATTGGTCTGTGTTTTTGAATAAAATTCTTAAATTTCAATATATTACCCCTAGCAATAAGAGCCTAGTTGCCTTGTTTTCGGATGGACCCCACTCCTTTGATTCAATCTCACATGTCCTATAAAATTTTTTAAAATAAAATAATTATTATTGTGATATATTTGATTAAAAATATACTGAAACTACATGCCTCTCTTGGTTTCCACTTTCCAATGTCCTCTTTCTTCACCCTTAACTAAATGGTTTAGATTGTTGTCGCTAAGAAGACTTCGCATTTTAGTTGGACTCAATTTGACTGAAGTAGAATCTCTTGTTCAAATAATGAGTATCATTCTCTTATTGTGATTGAGTTTGCTTGCTTCCTTCATCACAATCTCACTATTATTAGTTAAGTAATATATTAAGAGGACTAAGGTGGATTACTTGTTACGCCGTGACATAAGACGACAAAATAAAACAAAACAAAAAGAAAAAAAATAACGAACAGATGGATTGATCTATCACTGTACGCGTGGAGCGTTGTCTTCCTTTCCTTGACTCCACAGTGCCGAAATTCCTTTTTGCTATTTCATCCTCCCCGCTGCCTTCCCCATTCGCACAAGCATACCTTCAGTTTCCTTCTTCCTGCGCGCGAAGCCCCCACCTCCTTCTCGCACTCGCCTTCGTCCTCTCGGCCAGCAACGAAACCACCGACGACGCGTTCCCAGCATCGTCTGCCTTCTCCTGTCGCTCGCAGCCACTCGCCTTCGTCTCCCTCAGCGAGACGGGGCCGGCGGTTGGCGAGCTCCTTCGTCGGAAACTCCAGAAACTCCAACGGCGTCGCCCATCCTCTTCCTCCTGACCCTGTCTAGTTGACGCGTCGAGGCGACGATTTTCGGCGCGTGTTGTATTTATATTATATTTTTGTTTATATTTTACACTATATTTTAGACTTAATTTTATAATTTTATACTAAATTTAGTTTTTTTTATTTTTAATACAGAATCTTTATTTTTCTCGATTTTATTAAAAACACAAGTAAAAACGCATAAAAATGATGAATTTCACGAGTTTTGAAACCACAGCACGATTCCCAAGGAGATCACGAGCTTACACGTTAAATTTAGAGCGAAAATGATGAAAAATTCGATATTTACAATCGTGGCCGTAATTATGAAGTTGGCAGTAATTTTGCGTTTGAGCAGATGGCGAAAAAAGGCTAAGTATGGGAATGCACAGAAACTTTCACAGGTGAAGCCGTGAATCCATCACAGTTCGTGAAACTTGCGAAGTTTCACTTGATGTATTTATTTCACTTGATGTATTTATTTCTTGATCTTTACCTTGGCCACGTATTGTCATGTCATAGTTGTTACGGTTCATAACGAGAGTAAGATCGTAACGACGGAACCTCTTTGTGAAACTTGCAAAGCCTCGACACGAGAGTGTTTGGTCTTCCCTCGAGGGTTCATAATCTACCACGGAACTCATTGGATTCACCTAGAACGATCCACCGCGAAAGTAGGAGACCATTCTAGGCGAATACCTGGGTGTACACTCGAAAGAGGACACCTTGTACCCTAGGATTAGATTCCTTATGCATAATCATAGATCCTTGTATCTGATATTTCTAAACGCAATTAAAATCGTCGGTGCGGTGGAAACCATTACCCCGATATCTCTCTCATATATTTTTCCTACCGTTGTGTTTGGTTTTTTGTTTACAATTTCGCTTAACCTTTTTGTTTCAAGTTCTTAAAACCCCGTTTTGATCAGCTTAGATATCAAGAATTAGATTTTCTGGTACTCGACTTTGTTCCCTGTGGGATTCGATATCTTTTGTATTACTTCGGCATTTCCGTGCACTTGCGGATAGTGTCAATAGGCAACCATCTCCTTTGTTTAGAGCTAACACTGGGACTACTCTTCCATGAGTGTGTGTCCTTTGGGACAATCGACTAAGCTCACTATTTTATACTTGTGTATACTTGACATATTTTTAGTTTTCAGTTTAGTTGTGCTATATGTATACAATGCATATAAGACTCTAGTAGATATTAGAATAATCTTAACTATTGTTCATGTGTTATATCTTGTTTTATCCCTTACTTAGCCCTTCTAGCTAACAACTCTTGATTCTCTTCCAGGTTCAAACACTGCTCCTCTAGGAGTCGAGTAGATAGATAGTGATCGTGACCACCAGCGGAGTTAGTATTTGATTATTTCTATTGTATTATTTTTCTATTTGTATGATATATGGATTTGTATTTCTATATCCTGGTTGTGGACTAAATGACTCTGTTCGGATAATGTTATTATATTTAATTTTATTATTCGTATAATTTATGTATGTATATATATGTATTCTCTAACACTTATGGCAGGTTTGACTCGTTGCACCCTGAGGATAGATTTTTTGGGTGTGGACCCAGGTGCCTCGTCGAGGCATGTCATTATTAGACTAGTCCATTGTTAAAATAAGAATGACCGCTAATTTATCATCCTCATACCAAGCCTAGTATAAATCAAAAAACATTGTATGTAATGTTGGTACTTGCTATCATTTTATAGATCTATTCATTGGGGTTGTTTTGTTTGGTATAGGGTATACCTTGCACCAACAGATTATATGAAATGCGGGTATTTGCCATCACAGACTAAGTGTCAGGCCCGGGTCTGCCCGGTCCAGACTGGTACCCACTAGGCCCGGCCTAAGCCCAAGCCACGTGGTGAAAAGAGGACTCCACCCGAACGCGGTCAGATGCGGACCACGCGGATAGAAGAAGGCAGCGTCAACAAACTTGGGCGACGCGAGGAACCTGGCAGACAGCGGCAGCGTCCGACTCCGGCGGGAAGACGTGATGCAAACGATATCTTCGGCGTGGACACAGACTCAAGAAAGGAAGGCGGCTGAGTCTCCCTTACCAAAGGAAGTGGACGCAGGCACTGACGACGACAACGCCAAGTTCCTCGAACGCGTGCACAAAGAGATCGGAGCTTCGGACGCGGCGGAGCTCCTTTAAAAGCTTTGGAGGGGCGACCGATTCTAGCGGCAGAGGCATCACTTGCCTCTGCCCTATAAATCGAGGTTCTAAGGGAGAGAACCGAGGAGAGCGGCAGAGTGAGAAGAAGAACGAGAACGTGTAAGGTGAGTGAGGAAGAGAGCTGGCAGCGACGAGTGTCGCGGCCACGTGAGAGCAACCTGTAAATGGTAGCGACGCCGCTGAGAGGGTGAGAGACGAGAGGCGAGGGACGGTTTTTGTAGCTCTGATTTACGAAGAAATAGAGTGAAGCTTTTCCCTTCATAGTCGTCCTCCTCAGCCCCGGCGGGTTCCCCTGTTTTCGACGATCATCACCTCTGTTCTGCGCGGCTCCATCCTCACTGTCGACAACAGCAATAGAGGCACCCGGCGACGCTTCCGAGTAGCAGTGAGGCTGAGAGAGGAGGCGACGAAACCTCTCCCCGCCGCGCACTATCCTTTTCCGACAACGACGCCGGCGAGCAAAACGAACGAGCGAGAGACTCGTTCACGTGGAGACGAAGACCCGAAGAACGCATTAAAGCATTCATTTCGAGGCAATAGACGAAAATCGAAACATTGAGGCGCGGCGGAAATTTACGCGCGAGGCGAATTCTTGCGTGTTGACGTGGACTGACGTTAGCATAAGGGTTTAATTCAAGCGGGAGTCGACATTAGGGTGTGACTGAGGTAAATTTTAGGGTTTAATTGGATTTTCTGATTTGGGGGTCAATTTTGGACGGCTAGGGTTAGGGTTTCAATTTGAGGGAAAACCTAATATGAGCGGAGGTTCACGCTCTGGTGTTCCGCCGGACGGCCCTAAGACAACGGTTAAGCGCCGATTTTGGGCCGATCTGACCGGGGCGTGACAAAGGTATCAGAGCTAAAAAGATCCAACAGCATGGTGAATCAAGGAGATCGTATAGCGCGAATCGAGCAGGTGCTCGGTTTGACATGGAACAGCAAAGATGCGGTGGTTCCTCAGGTGGAGGACCTCCATCGCACGATAGAGGAGCAGAGGTTGTAGATCCTTGCCCTCCAACAGACTTTGGCTGGAGTAGTGGAGGCTCCCCAAACTGTTGAAGGCATGGCGACCCTACAAGAACAAGTAAGGGTCTTGCAAGGACAAGTGACGACTTTGGGGACACAAGTAGCCAACACCACAGCAACTCAGCAGTAGATATTGGCAGACCTCGCAGTGATGCGCATGGCATTGGCGCAGGCACAAGGCGGGGACCCTACAGCAGCCATGGCGGAGTATGGGGCTCCCAACGGGAAGGTTCGCACCCCAGAACCTGTAGTGTTCAAGGGGGCCAGATCAGCAAAAGTATTGGGTAATTTTCTGTGGGATATGCAACAATACTTTGATGCTAACCATGTTGCAGACCAGGACAAGGTGAGGGTGTGCACCGCATACCTCTCAGATGATGCAAAACTCTGGTGGAGAACCAAAGTTGATTCGACATCAGAGGCAGCTGGATGGACATGGGAGGTGTTCCGCGAGGAGCTGCGACAGCAGTTCCTTCCCGGAAACTCGGTGGACCAGGCGCGAGAGGCAGTGGATCGGCTAATGCACACCGGGACGATCCAGGAGTATGTCAAGGCGTTCTCCGCGCTGATGTTGGAGCTACCTGAGATGGCGGAGAGAGACGGGAGGTACTTCTTCCTCCGGAATCTCCAACCATGGGCGGCGACTGAGGTCCAACGACATGCGCTGCAAGACTGGAGGACAGCCGCAGCGATAGCTGGGTCTCTTGTGGACCAGAGAACTTCTGGGATGACCTTTCAGAGAGCACCGAGGTCGCCCCCGAAGCGACCATCTCCACCCAGAGCAAGAGCGCCAGAGAGAGAGAAATGCTCTCTCCCTGGCGAAACGGAGGTCAGCCGGCACGACAGGAGCAGACCCGACTTGCAGAGAGAGGGCAAGGTCAACTAAGACCGATTGTTTGCTTTCTGTGCAAAGGACCGCACCGGATACGCAATTGTCCGGACCAACAACGGATTAACGCAATTGCAGCGATCGTGCATCGGGAGCTAGCTGAGAAACCGGCGGTGGTTGATGACGAACCAGTAGAGGCTCAGGTAGGAAGTATGTACATTGCTTCAGTGGTCGCAGGAAAGTCTTCATCGACTTCCTCAGGTGCCGGGCCGAAAGACACGGTCGGCCAGAGCAGCGTCGAACAGAAGGCGAGCACCGAAGACGTGAAACCTTCACAAGAGAAAAATACGTGGAAGCAAGTGGTGGAGGAAAAGGCTTCACCGAAGTCTCTAGAGGAGATAGAAGCAGAGGAGCGAGCAACGATCCTTGCGAACCACGAGAAACTCCAATGCAAGAGGGAACAGATCTGGAAAGAAACCTACGAGGCTAATTGTGCTGAGCAAGAGCGGTGGCTTGCCGGCCGGCGTTGAGCGGCCCGCCCGCGCTGGACATCAAGGGCAATGTCCAAATTGGGCGGGGGAGAATTGTCAGACCCGGGTCTGCCCGGTCCAGACTAGTACCCACTGGGCCCGGCGCAAGCCCAAGCCATGTGGTGAAAAGAGGACTCCACCCGAACGCGGTCAGACGCGGACCACGCGGAAAGAAGAAGGCGGCATCAACAAACTTGGGCGACGCGAGGAACCTGGAAAACGCGGCAGCGTCCGACTCCGTCGGGAAGACGTGGTGTGAACGATATCTTCGGCATGGACACAGACTCAAGCAAGGGAGGCGGCTGAGTCTCCCTTACCAAAGGAAGCGGACGCAGGCGCTGACGACGACAACGCCAAGTTCCTTGGACGCGTACGCAAAGAGATTGGAGCTTCAGACGCGGCGGAGCTCCTTTAAAAGCTTTAGAGGGGTGACCGATTCCAGCGGCAGAGGCATCTCTTGCCTCTGCCCTATAAATTCAGGTTCTTAAGGAGAGAACCGGGGAGAGCGGCAGAGTGAGAAGAAGATCGAGAACGTGTAAGGTGAGCGAGGAAGAGAGCGGGCAGCGACGAGTGTTGCGGCCGTGTGAGAGCAACCTGTAAAAGGCGGCGACGCCGCTGAGAGGGTGAGAGACGAGAGGTGAGGGAGGGTTTTTGTAGCTCTGATTTACGAAGAAATAGAGTGAAGCTTTTCCCTTCATAGTCGTCCTCCTCAGCCCCGGCGGGTTCCCCTATTTTCAACGATCATCTCCTCTGTTCTACGCAGCTCCATCCTCACTGTCGACGACAGCAGCAGAGGCTCTCCCCGCCGTGCACCATCTTTTTCCGACGATGACGCCGGCGAGCAAAGCGAACGAGCGAGAGACTCGTTCGCGTGGAGACAAAGACCCGAAGAACGCATTAAAGCGTTCGTTTCGAGGCAACGGACGATTTTGACGGGTCAAAATCGGAACGTTGAGGCGCGGCGGAAATTTACGCGCGAGGCGAATTCTTGCATGCTGACGTGGACTGACGTTAGCATAAGGGTTTAATTCAAGCGGCAGTCGACATTAGGGTGTGACTGAGGTAAATTTTAGGGTTTAATTGGATTTTCCGAATTTTCTGATTTGGAGGTCGATTTTGGACGGCTAGGGTTAGGGTTTCAATTTGGGGGAAAACCTAATCTGAGCGGAGGTTCACGCTCTGGTGTTCCGCCGGACGGCCCTAAGACAACGTTTAAGTGCTGATTTTAAGCCGATCCGACCGGGGCGTGACACTAAGTGTCATGCCCCGGCCTAATGGTGGTCCGACAGAGCATCAGACCGGGCGTGAAACCCTAGGGTTTCCGGCGCAAACTTGCCTCAAATAGGAAACCCTAATTCCCCGTACAATTTTAATCCCCAAATTAAAGAACGAACGGGAAACCCTAACCTTAATTCGGAAAATCCAATCGGAAAAATCCTAAATCAAATAATACCTCTCTGGTCAACCCAAATTTTGACTAGTCAAAGTCAAAAATCAGATTTTACTGTGCAGAATCGGAACTCGTCGCGCGCCCTAAATTTCCCTTGCTGATGTCACGCCGACGTCAGCGATCCAATTTGCCCTCGCCGAATTGATTTCACCTTTGCTGACGTTATGCTTGCGTCAGCGTTAAATTGTCTCCACCGGAAAATCAAAGGTGACGTTATGCTTGCGTCACCTTTGCTGACGTTATGCTTGCGTCAGCGTTTGCGATTTCAATTTTGACCCGGTCAAAATTGAAATCGTCTTCTTCTCCCGTTCGCACGCAACGGCTGATGAACGCCACCGTGCTCTTCGTCGGACTTGGCAAGGAGAGGATGCTGCGCCGCCTGCGCCTCGTTCGAGCCTCCCATCGACGTCCTGACCGCCGCCCGCCACCGAACGCGTCGCCAGAGACGCCGCCGAATCTCAGAAATAGGGGATGAAGAATAGAGAGGAATAAGCTGTTTATTATCCCCCAAAAGCTTACAGAGCCTCTCAACGCCAACGACCCCCTGGTCGTCGACTACCCTCGTCCCCTCCCTCGCCGGTCATCCCCCTGGACGCCGGTTACAAGTTCTCTAAGTTCTCTAAGTTTCAACTCCCCGCCATCGTCTCCCTAAACGACAGACCACTCGATCTCGCTGCCCTCAACTCTCTAAACTCTCGGGTGAGGAGGAAGCTCGCACACCCGCTGCTGATTCCCTCACTACCCAGCGCTGCTCCCTTTTAACGAACGAAGCCGCCACCTATCTTCTTTCACGCGATCCGCTCGCGTCCAAGATCTCTGCCGAGAGTTCGAGCCGTCTGCACCATTTGCAGCCGACGCCCTCGCGTTGTCCACGTCTGTCGCTCGACATCGTCTCCATGCTCGCGTCTGAGCCCCTCGAAGCCGCGTCGCAGCCGAAACCGCGTCTTCAGCACGCGGTGACGACGAAGCTTTCCAGTCAAAATAGGAAGGCTTTGGTTTTTCGAGCGTTGACTTGTGGATTTGGGCCCGGCTTTTGCATGGGTTTGGGCCTAATTTGGCCCACTGGTCCAAGGGCCTATCAATTCTCCCCCGCCCGGTGAACCTCTGTCCCGCTGGGGAAAGGGTCTACCCCTTTCTGGAACTCTAGCCCTCGGCGGGGAGCTGCGCTTCGGTGGTGACCTAGACTTCATTGGTGGTGCTGATTTGGAGTGATGATTATCCACCAACGACTCGGCCACCCCCGCAGCCGCCCTCCAGTCAAGTGGGGAGTACTGTCGGACCTCCGCTTTTGCCCATGTCTGAAGGTTCCGGATGAAGAGATACTTCATGTCACCTTCCTCCATGTCAGGTAGCTCTAGCATCAATGCGGAGAACGCCCTGACGTACTCCTGGATCAACTCAGTGTCCCTCAGCCAATCCACCTTTCCACGAACTTGGTCCACCGAGTTTTCGGGAAGAAACTGTTGTCGCAGTTCCTCACGAAAAGTCTCCCAAGGCCAGCTAGTAGCCCCCGATGTCGAGCTGACTTTAGTCCTCCACCAAAGCTTTACGTCGGCTGTGAGATATGCTATGCACACCCACCCGATCTTCTTCTGGAACATGGCTCGCTGAGAACAATTGCTCCATGTCCCAGATGAAGTTTACCACCTCTCTGGACGATCCCCCCCCCCCCCGAACGTCGCCGGCTTAGGAGACTCTTGCTCCGCCGGTGCTACCGTTTTTGCCGATCGCGATATCTGCGTTAGGGCCAAACGCAGTACCACGATCTCTGCCTGCATCTCCTCCTTCATGCGTGCCATCTGCTCTGGCACATTGATCAGACTCTCTAGAGTCTGCTGCAGAGCCTCGATCTGCAACCTCTGAGTCTCGATCTGCAATCTCTAATCTTCCACTATCCTCTGAAAAATCTCCACCTCGGGAACCACCGTGTTGTCCCCATCACTAGTTAGACCAAGCACCTTTTCTATCTGTGCTATGCGATCACCCTGGTTCACCATCTCTTCAGGTTCAGCTGCCACCTTGGCTTTACCTTTGTCCTGCTTGGGTCACACGTCCTCCGATGACCCTCTAGCAGTGTGGGTGATCTTCTGGAACTTCCGACCAATCTTCACCTTCGCGGGTGAAGCAGCCGTGTTGTGTCCTCCAATACCTGTGGGTTATGAGCTCACAGCCTCGGCTCTTATACCAATTGTCACGCCCAAGCCTAACGGTGGTCCGACGGAGCACCAGACCAAGCGTGAAACCCTAGGGTTTCCGGCGCAAACTTGCCTCAAATAGGAAACCCTAATTCCCTGTATAATTTTTATCCGCAAATCGAAGAACAAACGGGAAACCCTAACCCTAATTCAAAAAATCCAATCGGAAAAACCCCAAATCAAATAATACCTCTCTGGTCAAACCTAATTTTGACTAGTCAAAGTCAAATTAGATTTTACTGTGCAAAATCGGAACTCGCCGCCTGCCCTAAATTTCCCTTGCTGAAGTCACGCCGATGTCAGCGATCCAATTTCCACTCGCCGAATTGATTTCACCTTTGCTGACGTTATGCTTGCGTCAGCGTTAAATTGTCTCCACCACAAAATCACGATTTGCGATTTTGATTTTGACCCGATCAAAATTGAAATCGCCTTCTTCTCTCGTTCGCACGCAGCGGCTGACGAACGCCGCCGTGCTCTTCATCGGACTTCGCAAGGAGAGGATGCCGCACTGCTTGTGCCTCGTTCGAGCCTCCCGTCGACGTCCTGACCGCCGCCTGCCTCCGAACGCGTCGCCAAAGACGCCGCCGAATCTCAGAAACAGGGGATGGAGAATAGAGAGGAATAAGATGTTTATTATCCCCCAAAAGCTTACAGAGCCTCTCAATGCCGACGACCCCCTGGTCGTCGACTACCCTCGTCCCCTCCCTCGCCGGTCATCTCCCTGGACGCCAGTTACAAGTTCTCTCAATTTCAACTCCCTGCCGTCGTCTCCCTAAACTACAAACCACTCGATCTCATTGCCCTCAACTCTCTAGACTCTCGGGTGAGGAGGAAGCTCACACGCCTGCTGCTGATTCCCTCGCTACCCAGCGCTGCTCCCTTTTAACGAACGAAGCCGCCGCCTATCTTCTTTCACGCGATCCGCTCACGTCCGAGATCTCAGCCGAGAGTTCACGTCCTCTGCACCATTTGCAGCTGACGCCCTCGCATTGTCCGCGTCCGTCACTCGACATCGTCTGAGCGCCTCGAAGTCGCGTCGCAACGAAAATCCACGTCTTCAGCATGCGGTGACGACGAAGCTTTCCGGTCAAAATCGGAAGGCTTTGGTTTTTCGGGCATTGACCTGTGGGTTTGGGCCCGACTTTTGCATGGGTTTGGGCCTAATTTGGTCCACTGGTCCAAGGGCCTAACACTAAGGGTCTGTTTCCTTGGAAGGAAAATTAGAGGGAAAGGAAAAAAAATAATTTTTTCGTTGTTTCTTTGGGCGGAAGGAAAAATTTGACTGGAAAAGTGGATGGAAAATTTTGTAACTTTTCCTTCGAAATTTTTCCGCCCGAATCGGACGGAAAAGTTGGAGAAAACACAACGCCACTTCGCCGAACCTTCGAAATTAATTTTTCTTCTTCTTTTCCTTCCTTCCAAGGAAACAGAATATGGATTTTTTTCTTTCCCCGGAATTTTCTTTCCTTGTAGTTTTTTATTCCTTACAATTTTTCTTCCCTCCAAAAAAACAGAGGGTAAGAGTGACAATGCAAGTTAGCAGGTGATAAGCGAGTTGCATCTAGATGACCCACAACCCATGTAAACCAAACCCAATTTCTTAATCACGTCAAAAGCATTTAAATCCAAACTCAAGTTAGTTACAAACGAGTCAACCTACATAATCCACATAACCCTTTTAATATATAAGAATATATAAAACAAATGTATACATGATATAATTATAAAACATATATTAAAAAATATCATATATAATATATATATATATATACACCCGTAGACTCAAGAAGGCAATCCAACTATGACAAGCTGGTTTGCACCTCAATGCATGGGCAAATCATAATATTTCAAGCTTACAACCCATATGAACTGAAATCTATACCAATGTAATTAAGTGTATTAATCCTTGGCAACGGCATAGTTCATCAAATATCTACTTCCCTTTGAAATTTTATTGAACACAATATAATGCAAAGTCATCTAGTATGGATATAGAACTCTTGTGATAGATACTAAAATGGCATCAAAGAAAGTACTAGGACAGGTTCGTTTTTCCATTTAGTCATTTTCCATAACAATGTGTTCAAACATTTACTAAACGTTTGTGAAGTTAATAAAGCATTGAAACCAAAAAGTGCTTACGAGTATTATTTCCTCATTGCTGAAACTACAAAATTAGCACAATTTAAAAATAAAAATAAAAAAAGCAAATCTTCTGGATACGGTAGGTAGATATATTCATGTATGAAGAGCGTCAAAACTAGAATCGAAATAGTTAAATTTGATTCAAGAGTTATTGCCTGTGGTGGAGCTGCACAGAGCATGTAAAAGCAGTGGTAGTTCCTCTCAGGGTCGGAAACTTGGCAAACCCTAGATCTCTCAAGGAGATAAGTCCGTATAGCAGCTCCAGATATCTTTCCATTTTCATCAAATTGAATCTCCACAAACTTGCCAAAGCGACTGTGCATGAAATATGCAAAGAAGGGATTAAGATGCTAAAAATTCATATTTATGAACCTTATAAATCTAGAACCACCTTGAATTATTGTTTCTAACTGTCTTTGCATTCCCAAATGCTTCAAGAACAGGATTGGACTGCATAGAAAGAATTGAAGACCAATCAATTACTTGAAAGAAGCATATCAAAAAAATAAAATAAATTTAAGCAAATCAATGCAATTCAATCTCATATTGTAGCGAGATGGAAAAAATTCACCTGCAGCACTTGTTTCTCAACAGTTCGGCCTTCAGTTACAGCTCTACCTCCCATGTAGGCAAGATAGCGCATAAGCATTTTGGTGCTTTCCGTTTTACCTGCTCCACTTTCTCCACTTACTAGTATTGATTGGTTTATTCCCTCTTTCATCATTTGTCTGGTCCATCAAGATAATTGTGATAATGAAAAGGATATAACGTTATTATTTTCTAAATCTTCTGGTCATGGCTTCATGGGGGACTTGAAACATACCGGTATGCAGCATCTGCAATAGCAAATGGATGAGGGTTTAGCTCACCAAAAGGGGCCCCTTTATATTGTTCCATCATGTGACTGTCATAGAGATGAGGAAGCCTTCGGAATGGGTTAACAGCAATCAATATGTTTCCGGTGTAAGTCTGCTCATACAAGTTGATAAATTAGCTGTTCAAGAACGATGGATATAATGTTGGAAGGACGGGCTAAAACAAACAAGCCAATCCGTAAAAAACTAAGTACTTAGATTATGAGATAATATTCAGATAAGTTCAAATAAATATACAGGCAAACATTGACAGAAACAAATAGATTACAAGTAGCTACATTGTGAAGTACTTACATAAATCTCATTCATGTCATATCTAGATCTCATGTTCTGTAAAACTCCAGGTTCATGTAAATAAGCAAGTTTCGTCATGTCATCTACCCCACAAGGTGGAGCTTCTGGATCCTTTGAATGAAGCTTCGAAAGTTTTGCAGTCACCTGTATTACCAAAATACGATATCATCGGATAGTTACAAATATTTTCTTTTTGCTTAACAAGTCTATTAGATGACTTTACAATTTCAATTCCATTATTACTTTTTTTTACCCTCAAGAATGAGTAGTAATTTTCCTTGTTCACAAATTGAAGAAAAACTATCATATATTAGTTCCAAATAAACAATAAACTTCTAATTACATATATGACGAATCGAGAAGCACAACTTCTTTCCGAGTAGTTATCAAACAAGAAGAGCATTTGAAAGCTGAAACATTTTCATGTCAAAAAGAAAAGGAGAGAGAAAGAAAATATCCCGATGAAGGCAAAAAAGATACACTAGCATCAAACCGTTTATTGATCACAACACAGAAATGTGGAATGCAGATAAGACTAATTATAAAGTACTCACCTTCGCTCCTGAACTACATTTAATAGTAACTTCATCGCCCTTGACATCCAAAACATGCCCATCTATCCAAGCGACATCAGGATCCTCAACCCAAACCTCAGATCCCACAACAATACTGTGCAGGCTTGCCTGTTAACAAAAACCATTTGTTCTATCAAACATAGGCATCATCTACCTAAATTAAAATGAATAAAACAGCACTGAGATTACGACCGCATTGTTAAATAATGCACATCGTACAAACAGAACATTATAATCCACAAGATTTAATTTGATTAACACAATCACCAAATTTGTGTTGTCAAGCTGATTCGAGATAATAAAACGGAAAGATTAATACATAAACAATTTGGATAAAATAATTATTCAAATCTCCCGCAATTGCGGTTATTTATTTGAAAGAAATCGAGCAAAAAAAGTTTTGAATTCAGTTATATTATTACCTGAGAAAAGATCACAAACCAGAGACAAATTATAAGACGATAAAAAAGACGAAAAGATCACAAACCAGAGATGATAGATTCTAGTACCATTTCAGATCATTCAGTCCGCTTCCAATCCGGTTGAAATCTTCCCAATCCCTTTACAGGCTACCTCGTTGTAATCCAAGCTTTTCTCAGGATCCAGAATCTGTGGCTTCAGAAAACTATTCCTCTTATCCACAGACCCACATCTAACGCCTGGAAATCGCTATTGTCTTCCCCGGAGACAAAATGTCGCGGATGAAAGATCACCCTGTGTCCCTCCTCCTCCGTCTCCGTCCTTCCCTCTTCTTTGATGCTTCGAGGCCGATCCCGTGCTAGACCTCGGTCGGAGTAAGTGTCGGAGAAAACTCTCCTTTAGTGCCGCCCTCTCGGAGATAGTTCAATTCGCCGCCACCTCCCGCCCTGCCACCATCTTCAATGCTCCCCCCCTTCGCCGGACGAAGGCATTCCATTCCCTTAAAAATTGGATCAAATCTTTTCTTATTGCATAATCGTGCCCCGGATTCTCCAGAATGCCATTTCTGATTTCTTAACGGTTTGTCCTTAATTGGCTGAGTTTCACGCTGCATGAACTCGGAATTTTATGCCACTTATCAATGTATATATTTATTTTCGAGAAAAATGTAATTTTCTTTTAATTTATTTTAACAATTATTAAATTTATTTTTTGATTTCTAAAAGGTTCCCAAATAATCATAGATAAGGTCTATGTCAAATTTTTTTTTACATATTAATTAATAAGAAAATAATAAACATATATAATATTTTTTTAGTCCTTAATATGATATTTACTTAGGTATATTTCAAACCATAATATAAGTGATTTAATACATGAGATTACTAATTAAACCATATTTATTTTGATCTTAATAAATTATTTTAAAAAAAATAAAAGACATATAATATTTGGGTAAATGAAATATGAACTACGATGAATTTTTGAATTATTTTAAAATTATATTTTGGAGGCGGGTCCCATGGCTCGTGGCTCCAACCTCCCTCCCGCGGCCAAGTCGCCGCGCCCCTCCCTTGCCGCCAGCCTCGCGTCTCCTTCCTTTATTGGTCGGGCCCGCCGCAGATCCAACCCGTTAACGAACTCTGAGGTGTAGGGCGGCCCATTCAAGGCCGGGTCGCAGAACCGGGCCCTTTCTGATTTGGAAAGAATACACCAATCCAAGGCCGAAAACCATAAGTTACATATGAAATTAAATTTATACTTTTACTTATTTAATAAAATCGAGTCATATATGGATAGATTTACTTGATATGACCCATAATTTGTAAAAGTAAAATTTAAAATAGAAAGTTTTAATAATTATGTCAAAATACTTAAGTATAGCTCAATCAATCCTTAAATTATCAATATATCATATTCCTCTATTCCTTTTAATATGTAGTTATTTAAAAACAAATCTATATAATATAAATATAACACAAATATTTAATTAATAAAGTAAATATATTTACTATATATTATAAGTATTATTTGTAATATATTCATAGTATGTCATAAATAGATTATATATGTCAACTCATTTAGAATGATTTACTTATTGTCAAAGCACAAATTTATTAATCTGATTACAACTAATAAACTTTTTTCTCTTTATCATGTTTTATTAGCTCTACAATTTAATTGTCATTATTGTTATTTTAGCCGAGAGAGTTATAGTTTAACTATCACAATATATTATTCATGACTCAAAATAAAATCCAAAATTGTAAGCTTAGAAATAAAATTTTATATCTACAATAAATAATGTTTTAAAAAATTATTGCCTATATTTATTTGATTGGGTCTTATAAAAATTATATGTATTATTGTTTTGCCTATAATTTATGTTTTCTTAGACGAAATTTAAAAAATATATATATTGAATCTAATAGCAAAATTTATTATGTTTATTTTATATATTTTTTTGCACTGTGAATTTTGTTAAAAAAAACATAATTAACATTTTTCTCAGTATCACTAAAAAAAAAATTTAGTGTGTAACATCACTGCCAAGAAAACTAGGGAAGAGTGATCATCTCTCCTTTTGTCTTAATATCTATTCGGTTCATTCTCAATTTGATAATCGCATAGTTTTCTAACATTGACCTTGTCTAAATAATTTTATCTGACTAAACCCTCCCAACGGTCCTCTCACGTCTCCCCAAATCCACCGGCGAATCTCCCCTCCCGGCGGTTGTCACCATGAAAGCTATTTTGATAAATACTGGCACATTGGGTCTCTGGTTTAATGCTTGGTTTCAGCGATGATCTTACAGTACTTGTATTGACAATTAAAGAATCAGTAATTAGGCATGTAATTGGTACAATCCTACTCACATCATTGGAACAAATTAACAAGATAAAATGGAGCAGAGCAAAGAACTGATAAGAGGGGAGAGGCACCATGTTCTCACGGCTATAGATAACCGGAATCCGGCGAAGTGCTGAACACGGGCTTGTCCTTCTCCACCACATTGCTCCCGACGCCTGCGCTACTGCTCTTCCTCCTCGGCTTCGCCTCGCCGAGCATCGACACCACGTCCCTCATGGACGGCCGGTCCTTTGGCAGCTTCGCTGTGCAAAGCACCGCAATCCGGAGCACTAAAGTCATCTCCTCCTGCACATGCTTGCTTTGGCCGCAGACGTTCGCGTCGAGCACCGCTCCGATCTCTCCGTTCCTCAACTTCTCCCGAACCCACCCGACCACGTCTTGGCACTCGCTGAACTCCGGCTCGATCGGCCTCTTCCCGGTGGCGAGCTCCATTAGAACCACCCCAAAGCTGTAGATGTCACTCTTCTGATCCACCTTTAATGTGTAGCCATACTCTGTTACCGGGCAACTCATTTCAGATACTACTGACTGACGCAGCACCGAGAAAGAGTAGGGTTCGAGAGATCGATTACCTGGAGCAATGTAGCCGTAGGATCCCGCGACCATGGACACGGTCTCGTTCTTCTTCATCATCATCTTGGCGAGTCCGAAGTCCGCGATCCTTGCCTCGAGGTTTCCGTCTAATAGGATGTTGTTGGATTTGATGTCACGGTGAATTATGGGCGGGCGGCAGTCGTGGTGGAGATAGGCGAGGCCCTGCGCAATTCCGGCTGCAACGTTGTACCGCGACACCCAGTCAAGCAGCACGCGGCCTGTCTCAGGCCCGTGCAGCGCCTCCCACAGGCTGCCGTTTGGCATGTACTCGTACAAGATCATGGTGTCGGCGTCGTTGTGCATGTACCCAAGCAAGCGCACGATGTTGCGGTGCCGTAGCTTCCCTAGCACGTTTACTTCTCCGGCGATGTCAGCCCTGATGCTCGACTGCCCGCCCTCCGGGATCTCCATTGGCGACCCCATCCGCCAGAGCTTCTTGACCGCCACCATTGCGTGCGGCCGCTGCAGCTCCGCCTTGTAGACGATCCCGGTTGCGCCCATCCCGATTACGTTGGCCTCCTTGACATAGGCGAGTATGTCGGCGCTCGTGAAGCCGAGGCGCTGGAACGCGGTCAGCCGCCATGGCCACGCGCCGTTCTCTCCATCGAGCCGCTCCATACAGCAGCCGCCGTCGGCGTACCACTTTTTGTAGAGATGAAGGGCGCCCAAGAGAACCATGCAGAAGGCTAGAACTGCACAGAGACCCGTCATCCACCCTGCCACGATGTGCTTGGCGTGAGCACTCTTTAACCTCTCCGTCGACGTCCCGCCGGAGTCCGACGCACAACGCGGTAGCACTCCGCCACAGAGACCGGGATTACCGGCGAGCTCGTCGGGGTTGATCGTCCGCAGTATCCCGTTAGCTGGGACCGGGCCGGAGAGATTGTTGTAGGACAAGTTCAGACTCTCGAGCGCCGGCGAGTTGCCCAAGTTCGGCGGAATGGGGCCGGCGAGGAGGTTGTTGGAGAAGTCGAAGATGGCGAGCGCCGGCATCATGGAGAGGGTGGAGGGGATATCGCCAACGAGCCTGTTGCCGTGGAGGTCTAGGCTTACGAGCCTCTCGCACGTGGTGAGGCTCGCCGGGATGCCACCGGTGAGGTGGTTGTTCGAGAGATCGAGCGCGGCCAGCATCGGGCAGTCCTGGAACTGGTCTGGGATCTCGCCCGTGAGAACGTTGTCTGACGCCATGAAGCTCTGCAAGGTTGGGATGGAGAAGATGTTGGGTGGCATGGAAGAGTCGAGACGGTTGTGCGAGACGTCGATGAAAGAGAGCGACGTGGACAGGGCCAAGTCGGCGGGGATCTCACCGTCGAGTTGGTTACTCGCCAACTCCAGTCTCTGAAGCTTTGGGAGCTTACCAAACCCGCTGGGGATCGTGCCGTTGAGGCGGTTGTTCTGCATCCGCACGCGGATCAGCGACAAGCACGTGGAGAACCTGGCCGGGATCGGCCCGGAAAAGCCATTGTTGAAAAGGACGAGCTTGGTAAGGTTACGGCTGTCGCACAGGCCGAGGGGGATTTCGCCCGTCAGCGAGTTCGACGATGCGTCGAGCCACTGAAGCGGCGAGCGGCGACCGAGATTGGCCGGCAAGGGGCCGGTGAGCGAGTTGTTCCACAGCTCGAGCACCTCCAACCGCGGCAATTCGCCGAGGCCGGGTGGCACCGGGCCTCTGAGCCGATTGCACATCAGGTTGAGAAGCCGCAGGTTTTTCAGCTGGTCCAATTCTGGAGGAATCACGCCGGAGAATTGATTGTCGGAGACGTCGAGCATCACCAACGATGATAAGTCGCCGAGTTCCTTCGGGAGCTCGCCCCCTAAGTTGTTCTTGAACAGGAACAAAGTGGTGAGCTTCTCCAGCCGCCCCAATTCCGGTGGTATCAAACCATCGAGGTTGCCGACGGCCAGGTCGAGGTACTCGAGATTGAGGAGATTGCCGAACTCGGTGGGGATGTTCCCTTCGAGCTCATTGTACCCAATTATGAGCTTCTCCAACGAGGAGAGTTCGCCGAGCTCCACTGGAATCTTCCCGGTGAGGTTGTTCCCCGACAGGCCGAGGAACTTGAGCTTCTGGAGGCTCCTGAAAGACGCCGGTATCGGCCCCTCGAAGAAGCTTCCTCGGAGGTCGATGACCTCGAGCGAGGTGGCACTAGATAAGTCCTCCGGCAGCAGGCCGCCGAAGTTGTTGCCAGATCCATTTACAATGGTCAGTGCCGGCGACGAGCCAAGGCCGGCCGGGAACTGGCCACCAAAGGCATTGCCGCTCACGTCGAACACCGCAAGCGAGGAGAGGCCTAGGAGCGACTCGGGTAGCGAGGAGGAGAAGACGTTGCAGCTGAGGTTGAGGGTGGTAAGTCCGCGGAGGCGAACGATGTCGCCGGCGACGGCTCCGCTGAGGTTAAGGTTCGCGAGGTCGAGCTTCTCGACGAAGCCCAGGGAGTTGCAGGCGACTCCGGTCCAATTGCAATACGTGAAACTTGGAGGATTCGCCGGAGATTCCCAGTTTCGGAGAGCATCCAACGGATCAATGAGGCCGGATTTAAGCGCCAGCAGGGCTGAGATCTCATCTTCTACAGTTCCGGATCCATTGGAAATGGCAAGGCAGGAGAACACGAAGAAGAAGAGGAAGAGAAATCTATCTGATTGCATGTTTGCCTTCTTCTTCCTAGCTTTGTGGCATCTCCTTGACTCTGTTTTGTTGCCATGCAACAAAAGGAAAGGAAGATAGAAGCAGTTTTAGGAAGAAAAAACCTGCCACAAAAGATTAATATTTTTTTTCTTTTGAAGTCAATTGCGAGTACGCATATATATGCATTTCAGCAAAATTTGTAAAAGAATTTTTTTAAAAAAAAAAGTTTTTCCCTTTATTTACTTAAAACAGATGGAAAAAAAAGAAAATAATTTATTTTTCAACTTGAGTTATCTAATTGTGTTCACCATTACCTTTAACTTTTACTGTTCTAATTCACTTAATATAAGTTTCACAAGTCAAAGCTGTTTGAAAAGCAACTTTTTAGTACTCTCTATATTCTGTCCCTCTTTCGAGCAGAAAAAAATTTCTAAGCAGCCCCTGTCTACTCAAGAATCCTAAGTACAGCTCCTCTAAAATATTTCACAATATTGAAAAATTTAAAAAAAAATATTCACGATATTGTGCATGACAAGAGCTATCCATAGACACCAAGATTGTGAATTTTGAATGTATCCACGATGAGATATCATGGATACAAACATCGTGAAGCAAAAAATCTATGATGTTTGTTTGTATCCATGATATCTATACATCCAAAATCCACAATCTTTGTGACTATGAATAGCTCTCATCATGTACAATATCGTGGATATTTTTTCTGAATTTTTTCAACATCGTGAAATATTTTAGAGAAACTGTGCTTAACAAAGCAGACGCTGCTCTTAGAATTTTTTCCTTCAGAATCGCAGCCATGCAAGGAAATAATGAGAATGAATCAATGAAAGGATGCAACAAAACAAGAGAAAAATTCTAAGGCAAGTCGAACCTCATCGGTCTATCTTTTTGAAATTATGAATCATAAACAAGAGTCATATATATGGTAGTTTAAAATTTGCACATCCTAAAAGATAAGCAGCTCAGATTTTACTGTCCTCACCTAAAAATTTTTCTCCCAAGTTACCATGAGCTTGTTTCTACTCAAAAGTCAATAACCTCTCGACCTTTGCTGTCAAAGGAAATTGTTTTGCTGAGAACTCGATGATGAGCATGATACCAGGCAGATTTCTACATGGATTGATCGGTTAGGTTGGGAATCTCTCCATGTTATGTGACACCTCATCTTTGTATTTAACAAAGAAAAACAGAGGATGGAGGAAGAGCGGCATCAATGTGCAGAATCTTAGGGAGGGTTATTCTGGAGCTATGAAATTTGTAAAAAATGTGAATCTTAAAGCTAGATCATCAAGCTAACGGCTCAGGAGTAACTCTGGATGTTTTTTTTTTCCGATGTACAATCACGGAGAGGTGTCCGGCGAGTGCACTGTCTCAGTTCACGTGCGCACGTGGCTGCAGTTAATATTCTAGTTGGGTGAGGGAAAGTGA